>JABJUM010000004.1:0-1230587 GCA_016169955.1 Phytophthora vignae f. sp. vignae
TGTGCGACAGAAACTCCTTGACGGAATTTCGCTCGGAAGTGCAGGCGTCGAAAGCCAGCGGGTGAAGCGAGCTACTCGTCTCGCGACGCGACTCGTTAGGGATGTCCTGCGCTTCGGCGCACAACATGAAGCATCGCATCTGCGTGATCTGTAGCACCTGTCGCTCGGACTCGGTGCACTGGTCCAGCATTCTTCCGACGGCGACTACCGCTCTTGACGTACACCGCAGATCTCGGTCGCGCGCGAGCCGAAACAAGGCCTCCAAGTCCACCACGACGCCAACCGGCTTGGCGTGCTTGTCCCTGAACTTCGAGCACGCAACACCGTCACACTTCACGGCGCATACGTCCCGGCTCACTTTCGGAGGCACCTCGTCTCGAAAGTCGACGCGCTCGTTCGACGGGGTCGTCCCATTGATCGTAGCGCGGACGCGATTCAGCTCGGAAACGTCCTCGGCCGAATACTGACGAGGCGTACCGCCCGTCTCAAGACGTACGGCGTGCGTGCTCACCAACGTGGCGCACCGAGACACAGCATCGATCCTGAGCCCTAGATCACATGCAGCTCCCATTGCGCCGCGATTCAAGCAATACCACATCGCCGAATTCACTCCCGCCGTGTTCGTCGCCGCGACTTCGCCCCGGGACCGAACTGCGTCGTCCCCAGCTTGGCCGCCTTCTAGTGCGTTGACCTGCGCGAGTCGACGGCGCTGAATGGTGCATGTCCCTCGGCGCGTTGATTCGGCTTCGTCGCGTAACGTGCTTCTCGCCGCGACCCATACGTCACCCAAAAACTTGAATACACCACCAGATCCGATGCCAGACGCGACTTCGCTTAGCGCGCCGTGCCAAGCATTCCCCGGGTCATGACTCTCTGCGCATTTAGCCGCTCTGGAAGGGGCCTTGGCCAGACTCGACGGGATCTGAGCAGCCAGCTCTTGTAGGACAACTGGAGCACTGCCTCTGGTGTTCGTCGCGCGTGAAGAAGCCAAGTGCATCATCACCGCGAAGACGTATGCCGTCTCGCACCCCGAATCTACGTTCTCTGGCGTCGTCGGGTCTCGTCTCGGCACGCTGGCGACAGGGTTGGCCTCGTCGCAGTTTCCCTCGTCGCAAATTTTCGCGTCGAGATTTTCCACGTCGAGATTTTCCACGTCGAGTTTTTCCGCGTCGAGTTTTTTCACGTCGAGTTGTTTCGCGTCGCATTCTTCCCCAATGAGGTTGTCAGGTGACGCCGTCTCAGGATCTAAAATCCGGGGTCGTATGACTTCTCCCGAGCGGTCCGTCGGCGGTAAGACCTCCACCTGCGCCTTTGCTGCATTGGCGTCACCATCGCTCGTCCCGCGTCTCGCGTCGGCGCGACTGCCCATCGGACAACGTGGATCTGGCATCCTCGTCGCGCTCGGGCTCGACGCGTTCTGTACTGGAGTAGGCTGGACGACCCCCACCTGAGTCTTCGCCGAGTCGACACCGCCCATCGCGGCCGTCGCGGAGCGTTTACCGCGTTCCCCAGGGTCCGGTTCCCAGGCGACCTCCTGGTGGCGCTGCGTCGGGCCCCGTGTTCCCACCTCGGCGTACGCGGTTGTACGTGTAGTGCGTCACAGGTTCGAAGTCGGTGTAGCTGCAGACTGCACGGCTCGTCGCCCGCCTTGCCCGCCATCTCCAGGGCCGCAGACGCCTTGAGTTCATTGGACATCCGTCGAGTGACAGGTGGTGTCTTCGCCAGCAATCCTCCGGGTGGCGCGCCGTGGCATTCGGGCTTGTCAACAGGAAGACGCACTACTGGCCCCGCCGCGGCGTACCCGCCACTTCGGTGGATCGCGCAATTCGCACCAGCATCATGCTCTGGGTTGACCAATCGATCACGGTTTACGGCGCGGTGCCCCCCTTGCGATGCAGGACCCGGTGACGCTCCCGTCCCGCCACCGTCCGGCCCCTCGTCGACCACGTCGAAGTTCACATTCGGCTTGTTCTTCACGGGCTCGAGGGCGGAATGTCGCCAAAGGCGCCATTTTCCAGCTTTGTCCCCAAGTCGCATACTCTCGCAGGTCTGAGACATCGCTACTGACCGTCGCATAGTGTCACATTCGGTCGGTCTCACGTCGTCGCGTCCCCGCGACGCTTCGCTCCGCTGTCGCACGGTGTCACATTCCGTCCGTCTCATAGGTGACCCTTCGCCCAACTCTCGCACGGTGTCACACTCGGCCCGTCTCACACTGTCACACTTCTGGGACTGCTCCTGGGACGGTTCTGAGATGTTCCATCCCTCACGTCTCACACTGTCGCACTTCTGCGACTCGTCGCCACTCGATTTCTCAACGTGCGACCCTTCGTCCGGCTGTCGCGCTGCGTCGCATTGCCGTGATCTTCTATAGAATTCCACGCCTCGCGCCTCATCGCCCGACGAATCTTCGACGAGTTGTTCGGTTCCAGGCGCTTCAGCTGGGCGTCCCGCATAGTCGCTTCTCTGCGACCCTTGGTCCGACTGTGCGCACGTCGTCCCTACGACGGCTATTTCCGACATCATCTCGCGCAACCGCGCCGAGGGGCCGTACTTCGGCGACTTGTCGGCCGGCGACGCATCCGCATCCGGCGCACATGTCACTCCTTCTAGCAGTGAGTTCGCGGCAGCAACTGGGTACGGTCTCGACTCACTACCCGCGCGATCTTCCTCCTCTTGCTCACCCCGACATGCGTCGCATTTCAGATCTTCGTCCGTCGGCCATCCATATATGGGCCAGACGAGTTCGTCATCCCGCCAGGTCTCGTCATCGTCCCAGGTCACTTCATACGCCAAGTTCTGCCAGTCTTGGTAGTGTCGATTACTCATCAGCACGAAGCGGGGTGCCGGCGGAAACACGTCGACGGGGGTCCACCAGCCCACTGTCATGTCGGCGTCGAGCGTGATCGTTTCTCCTGTGATGTTGGTCACCCGCAGGTATGTCCGCTGCCCGATCTTGGTCTTAAACACGGTCGTAACCCACGTTTTGCTGCGCGTGACCCACAGGCGCGGTGCGTCCCGGCTGGAGCGCAGAGGGACGTCGAGTGTTTGCCCTGGGTCGAGTTGCTTGAGCGCGTCGAGTTTGACCGGGCGCACCGGTGCGTCGTAGCGCGAGTGCTGGCTCCTACCAATCGAAATCTCGTCCAATTCACACGAAGACGTGGCTACAATGGCGACCGGGGTTTCCGGCGCTCCGCGGTCTCCGTCCAACAAGTCGGCGGGGTCGTCATCTACGTCGCGTCGGGTTTTGGACTTCGACGTGGGTTGCACTCTCGACTCAGACTGGGATGAAGTTATCGGCATCGAGATGATTGGAGCCGTCCCAGGCGGAGTCACCTCGCGTTGGATGGCTCCAACCAGTACCGTCAACGGTTCCAAGACACCACGGATCGTACGTGTCCACGACTCGAGGTCCCAGTCATACACTCCCGTCCTTTCGGTGATGTCCAAGCTGAAGCCTGATTCGTGCAACATCTCGACGAGTGTCCACGCGGCTCGCGTGACGTTCGTGAGTCTGGCAAAGTCCGGCATCCGGAAGGGACCAGTGAACTTGATTGCTTTGGGCTTGATGAAACGTAGGATCGGATCGTGCTCCAGCAGCCGGATCAACTCCACTCCAGCCAGCATATACCTCAACTCCGCCGCCGCGAACTGACTTCTCGTGTCGTCGTCTCTTGCCTTGGCCGGCAGTTCATCCGCCGAACCCGGCGCACGGAGCTTCTTCTTCTTTGATGAATCGAAGCTGCTGTCGGAGTCCACGCTCGATTGGTATCGAGATGGTGGCGAGGGCGTGGTCGTCGAGGTCTGGGCTGAGCCCGTCGAGGAACTCGGCGCGTTTTGGCCCACCGAGGAACTCGTCGCGTCTTGCCCGACGGATCCGGCGAGAATTGTCAAGGGCTCCTGCACGACGCGAATCGCGCGTAACCAGGACTTGAGATCCCAGTCACATAGCCTCTCCAGCTCAAAGGCTCTCAGCACAAAGCCCGAGTCAAGCAGCATCTGGAAGAGGGCCGGTGCGGCGTAGGCGACGCTGGTGAGACTGTCGAAGTCCGGCGCCACGAAGGGGCCCGTGAAGCCGCTCACCAGCCTGGGCTTGAGGAAGACCAGGATGGGGTCCTGCTCTAGCAGACGTAAGAGCTCCGTGCGCGCCACGACGTACCGCACCTCCTCGACGGTGTACTGCCGTCCCGCGTCCTTGCCATGCGGCTTGGACAGCGACTCCTCAGCCGAGTCCGGCGCGTAAAGCTTCTTCTTCCTCTTCTTGGACGACTTGCGCTTGGTGGCTGGCTTGGCGGTGGGTGATTGTTGGTCTTCGGCCTTCGCAGACTTCCGACCGGTAGGACCGCGACTTGCGTCGCGGCCCTTCGTGGCTCCCTCGTCGGGAGCCACATCGGGAACGGCAAACTGTTCTTCGTAGCCCTCCTGATCGTCGCTGGCCCCATGGCCTGTCGTGAAGGTTCCCTCAGAGCTCCACGACGCGACAGGTCCTTCTCCGTGCTCTCTTGTCGTCGGCGACCTTCCAACCGACGGCGCACCTGCCTCCGATGCCTCTTGGATCGATGGCCCGTCATTCGAAGTAGTACTCCCGGGTCGCAGCACCATTGTGGAGTAGCGGCCTCGCAGAAATCTCGCGGAGCCGGTCTCGCACAAACTCGGCGCGTCTGGATCGCGGTCGCGCCGAGCAATTAATTTCCCGGTTGTTGGAGTAGCGTATCTTCGAATATAGGACCCAAGTCTTCGCAGGCTTCAGAGTTGGGGGGGGGGGTTCTTGGTTGACGCTTGTTCCTTGTCGTAGGGCGTCGAGCCTTGGGCGTGCGGCGTTATCGGGCCGGCGTTTCCTTGGCGTTCCCGTCGGGCGTGCGGCGTTATCAGGCCGGCGTTTCCTGGGGCTTGTGTGGCGTTATCGGGCCTACACGGGGGTCTTGTGCACGGCGTTTATCGGGCCTGTGCGGTCCTTCGCCTAGGCAGCGCGTTATCGGGCGCCCACCTAAACGGTATACGTTTAACGTGCCTTTATCTCAGCACGGGTCTGTGGGGGGTTGAGCACCCGAACCAACAAACGACGGGGGGCCGCGATATCGGGACGGCTCTGCTTGCCGGCGCTTGGTGGTTCCCCTGGAACCGGAGGGAAGACTGGAGGTCTTTATGGTTCAGAGAAATTTCGGGACTGAGTCCTTACCCTATCCTATGTCCTTGCTACTGGCTACTCCCTACTTTGTGCTTGCTAAGCCTACCACCCTACGCCTGTCCTTGCGTCTGTCGTGCTTGCACTACCGTTCTTCAACCTGATTTGCGTAACGTAATCAAGATCTTACCTCGGCGGGTTTTGCTCGGCGGGGTCTGGGCTCGGCGCGTTTTGCTCGGCGCGTTTTGCTCGGCGCGTTTTGCTCAGCGGGTTTTGCTCGGCGGGGGTTAGGGTCGGCGCGTTTCACAGAGACGTGACTCTGGTCGGTGATTACGCGTCGCACTGGATTCTGCCGCCGTGTCCCATAGCCCATCACCTTCGTCGGCTTTCCCGTCCATCTCCAGCGCGTCGCGCCCCATCAACCGCGTCGCGATCCATACGTCGCGTCGAGTGACATCACCGCGGCACCTTCTCCCCGCCGCCTAACTCGTTCTCATCGCGGGGCGCTATACCACACCACCGAGAGCTACCTGCAGTAGGAGGAGGCCCCCACCGCCGCGTGCCGCCCGCAGACGTCGCCACGAGACCCGCGTGCTGCTCCGCCGTCCCGTGCAGGAGAAGGCGGAGAAGCAGCAGTAGCGCCAGCGCGACCAGCAGGAGTACGAGCAGCCGCCCGCAGTGCAAGGCCACCACCGAGAGCTACCTGCAGTAGGAGGAGGCCCCCACCGCCGCGTGCCGCCCGCAGACGTCGCCAAGAGGCCCGCGTGCTGCTCCGCCGTCCAGCGCAGCAGAAGGCGGAGAAGCAGCAGTAGCGCCAGCGCGACCAGCAGGAGTACGAGCAGCCGCGCGCAGTGCGAGGCCACCACCGAGATCTACCTGCAGTAGGAGGAGGTGTAACGGGGTTACACACACAAGTGGCTACAGCCACTTGCAACTATAACAGACGCGATGTCTGTTATAGGTACAAACACTTCCTCGGCCTTGATGTACATTACATCAAGGGCCATATTCATTTACGGTCACCACGACGGGTGGTCCATAGACATTTAGGATTCCTATTGGTTGAAAGCAGCATCTTTTAACCAATGAGCGACATGCATAGCTGTGGAATTCTGCCAACCAGCCGTTGGCAGATTCCTAACTTAGAATATTACATTTAGAGGAAGTCAGAAAAACATAAAACAAAATAGCAGTTCTCATTTTAACCCAAAAACATTATTTGGATCGTTTATTTAGATTAATCTATACTCGGAGGCCCGACTATAATTAACTCTAGTTTAAACTAAGCTACGCTTCCTCATACACGTGCGCATACGTGTAAGCTGTTGTAGTGGGCCAAGGTAGGCCCATTACACCTGGTAGCACTTAGTAGTCCGTCCAACGACCGACTAAGTTGAGTTCGTACGTTACCGCACGAACACGGAGCCGAGAACCTTCCCATGGATACCGAGGTGCCCATGGAAAGCTCCACGACGCCTGCAACCCATGTTCTACGCGCTGACTGCCCCCACCTGTCAGACCCAGAGTGGGAGGCTCTCCAACGACTGTCAACAGTCATTGGTGAGGCGGCTGTAGCTACGATGCTGCGTACGCTAACGCCGACAGAGCAACACGGTGTTGCTCTGGGCTTCATCTTGAAGGAGCAGCGAGATGCTGCTGCCACTACCGCGGTGTCGTCGGGGACGACACCACGCGCGCAATCGCTGAAGCTCAACGTGAGCAACTACGTAGGAAGAGAGGGTGAGCCTCTCCTCCGTTGGCTTGTCGAACTTGACACTGCCATTGCGGCTCGACGTATCGTCGACCCGTTGTCGAAGGTCGCGTTCGCCATGTCCTGCCTTGGCGGACGTGCGAGGAGTTGGGCGTACGGACGCCGACTCTCAGACCCTACGTGCTTCAGCACGTACGAGGTGTTCAAGGAGTACCTCAGACAAGCGTTTGAGCCCCCGCAGAATGAGTTCCGGTCGAGGGCGGAGTTCCTCGACTTGCAGCAGGGTAAGCATGACGTCCATGCTTACGCTCAGAGAGCACGATACTTGGTCTCGAACATCGTGACCAATCCGATTGACGAGGCGACCAAGGTCGTCACGTTCATGAAGGGACTGAGAGATGGGCCTGTGAAGACCTATCTCTTCCGTGAGTACCCGAGTACTCTCGAAGCTGCAATCACTCTTGCCATGCAAGAGGAGTTTAGCCTGCGGCAGGCTAAACTACATGCACACGTACCGAGGCCGCAACCGCGCCCGGTAGTGAGGACGGGAGGGCCAGAACCAATGGACCTCTCGAGCGCTGCCACTGCTGGACCCCAGCAGTCGCAGGGAAACAATGTGCGATGCTACCGTTGCGGTAGGATCGGTCACTTTGCTCGAGAGTGCACGGCTCCCGTGCACCAGCAGGGTGGCTATCGCGGCGGTGCCGGGCACCGTCGCAATCAAACAAAAAACGCTGGACGCCAGTAGGCGCGGGGCGCCCTACTGGTAATGCAGTTCCACGTGTCAACCTTGGACACGCGACACTGAGGACTGCAGCCCCCAGTGAGGTTGACTCTCACTGCAAGAACCAAGATGACAAGCATGACCTTGTCATCCTGAAAGTGAAGTCGACGAGAGCAAGAGACTCTCGTCGTGCTCTGGTAGATTCCGGCGCGTCGAAGAACTTTGTTCGACTGCGAAGTCTATCAATGCTTGACTTCGAGGATTTAAAGATACCTCGAAGTATGTTGGAGGTACGCCTGGCGACAGGTGTCGTCGTCAAGACCGAGAAGCGCATGGTACGCGTGCGCTTCACGTACAAAGGTCGAGAGTTTGTCGAAACCTTTATCGTCCTGGACCTGGACGATAAGTTCGACATGGTATTGGGCATGCCGTGGCTCGCACGGCATGATCCCGTAATCGATTGGGAGAAGCGCACTCTTGTGCGCTTCGGTCGCGAAAGCGGAACAGAGAGCGATGGCCCTGTTACCGCCCCACACGCACCAACCGGTGCGCGCGATTCCCCAGTCGAGACAGCACCTAACGCTGCTGTCCCGGAGCACCCTGGACGCGCGCGAGGGCGCGCAGGAACACGTAGCGTCGGCGTTGCCGCCGACGGCTAGCGAAGGGAAAGTGTTGACCTCGGAGGTCGATACTCGCTTTTCAGCGAATCAAGGACAGTCTCCGGCCTCAAGCGGCGCGGATGACGAAAGCGAGTCACACGCTTCGGCCGAAGAGGCCGATACGAACCTGATTGGGCCAGACCTGGCCAATAACATTGGCCAGGGAGAGGGAACGCCGTCGACTCCGGGAGTCGATGGCATGGATGAATTCGATTCGTCGGCTCTGGGAGCCGACGCACCCTCCGTAATGGGGGTCTCCGCCAATGGAAGGCGTCGAGGTGTTGAAGTCACGTCAGTTCCGGGAACCGACGCTGCGAGAAGAAATTCCGCGTCGACTCTGGGAGTCGACGCACCCTTTGTAACGAAGGGCTCCGCCAATAACAGGCGTCGAGGTGAAGATGGCGTGTCGGCTCCGGGAGCCGACGCTGCAGGCGGTGCGGACGGTTGCAAACGTCCCGCACCGGAAAAACTTGCATGCTGTCGTGCAGCAGGGCTGCACGACGAAGCGCCGGGCGACCAAGCCGGGCTTGAAGTCGCTCTCCCGCGGGATGAACCCGCCGGCGGTATTAAAGAAGAACACCCGTCCACGGCTGGGCCTGGACGAGGTCAAGGGTCTAGCGGAGCCGGGCTCCGCAAGACGAGAAGACGGCGCATGCGAAGGTCGCTGCGCAAGTCTCGGCCAGGGGCCGAGACGCTACAAGAGATGTCTGCTGGGCAGACGAAGGCAGAGAAGCCGGACGTCGAGACGTTGAACGTCTTGACGCGTACCTGTGCCGGATTCCGGTACAGGGAGATGACTCTCGCTAATCCTCCGACGCAAGCGTCGGAGTTGACTTCGCTTCCAGTCATGAGCTGGAAGCGCTTCGCGCGTGACTTGCACGATGGACGCATCGAGCAAATATGCATTCTCTCGGACGCCGAGAGAACGAAGAGCGAGAATGAAGAACTGAGGCAGTTCTTCATGGAGAGCACCACTGAGAGTGAAGACACTCTCAGTGCCAAGACGAAGAAGGAACGCTTTGAAGAACAGAGCTGGGACTCGCTGAAGTCGAGTCCCTACTACGAAATTCTACGGGAATACGCGGACGTACTTCCGGAAGAGATCCCTGCGGAGCTTCCGCAGGACAAGGGCATTCAGCACGAGATTGATCTCGTGCCGGGCACTAAGTATTGCGTCACGCGACAGTGGCCACTGCCGCGAGAGCAGGTCAAGGCGATCGACGACTTCTTCGAAAGTCGTCGCAAAGCTGGACAAGTGCGGGAATCGAAGTCCCCGCACAGTGCTCCGACGTTCTGTGTCAAGAAGCCACAGGGCGGCTGGCGCATCGTTCATGCGTACAATAAGCTGAACGATGCGACGATACCGGCGCAGACACCGATACCGCGAAAAGATGTTATCATCGATTCGATGGCCAGGGGCACTGTCTACAGTGCTCTTGATCTGCGCGATGGATTCTATCAGATCCTAGTGCGTGAGAGCGATATCCCTCTCACAGCTGTGAGCACGCCGAGTGGCATGCTCTGGGAGTGGCTAGTGATGCCGCAGGGTCTGAAGAACGCCCCTGCGACCTTCAACAGGTGCGTGACGCACTTGTTGCGCTCGGTGCGCGACTTCGCACCGAGCTACTTAGATGACGTGTTCGTCCACAGCCCTGCTGCGGACGGGATGAGCGATGTTGAGATGCACAAGGTGCATCTCCGGAAGCTGCTTGCGCTCATGCGCAAGCACAAGCTCTACGCGAACCTGAAGAAGTGCATCTTCGGAGCGAGCGAGATACCCGTGCTCGGGTGTCTCGTTGGGAAACATGGTGTCCGCCCTGACCCTGAAAAGGTCAGAGTGATCAACGAGTGGCCGACTCCGTCGAACGTCAAGGAACTGCGGCAGTTCCTTGGCTTGGCCACGTACTTGTGCAAGTACGTGAAGGACTACGCGGGCACAATACGCCCGCTGTCACAGCTCCTGAAGAAGGATGCCGAGTGGAATTGGACTGCTGACTGTCAGCAGGCCTTCGTTGCAGTCAAGCGGGGCTTGACTGAGGCGCTGATCTTGGCGGTGGCCGACCAAGATCGCCCATTCCACGTAGTGTGCGACGCATCCGACTTTGCGATCGGATGTGCGTTGATGCAGCACGATCACGAGGGCCGTGATCGTGTCGTCTACTACCAATCGCGTCAGCTGAAACCTGCTGAGCGCAACTACCCGGTGCATGACAAGGAGCTCCTTGCCATGAAGTACGCACTCGCGAAGTTCCGAGTGTACTTACTCGGAAGCGAACCCTTCGTGGTCTACACAGACCACGCATATTTGCGTACGGCTGTCAAGTCGCCACACATCTCGCAGCGTATGGCGAGATGGCTTTCGTTCTTTGCGGAATACAACTTCCGGGTTGAGTACAAACCCGGAAGACTCAATGTGGTGGCCGACGCGTTATCGCGTCGACCTGACTACGCTTCAGCTGATGCCGACGTCAATGCCATTGACGCCATGCAATCGAGCACTCCCACGTCGTCGCTGTTGGACGACGTGAAGACCGCGTACGCGCACGACGCGGACGCGAAGCTCTTGCTGGCCTACGGCTCAGCGCCTTCTGACAAAGCTCGTCAGAAGCTGCCGAAGCATCTTCGTGCTCGTGCACACCGTTATCGGGTGCACGATGTGTTACTACTCTACAGTGCCGTCGACGACAACGCGGACCGCGTTGTCGTGCCCAACGATCATGATCTGCGCCTCAGGATCATGTATGAGTATCATGATGCACCGACTGCGGGGCATCCGGGCCGTGAGAAGACGTACGTCCTTCTCACGCGCGACTTCTACTGGGCCCACCAGTACAAGTGGGTGCGCAAGTACGTCCGTGCTTGCGAGGTATGCCAACGTGTGAAGCCTGCGCCGTTCGCGCAGGCTCCCTTGCAGTCACTACCGACTCCGTCGGAGTGTTGGCAGTCCATGTCTTTGGACTTCGTGTTCGGTCTTCCCCCGGACAGCCAGGGGAACACGGGAGTTGTGGTCTTTGTTGACCGCTTCAGCAAGATGGTGCATCTTGCTGCGGTACCCGCTGAAGTGACTGCGAAGCAGACGGCACGTCTGTTCGTTGACATGGTGTTCAAACACCATGGCATGCCGATCGACATTGTGTCGGATCGAGACCCGCGTTTCACAGCACATCTGTGGCAAGAAGTGTTCACACTTCTTGGGAGTCAGCTTTCAATGTCGACTGCGGACCATCCGCAGACGGATGGGCAGACCGAGCGCGTGAATCGCGTGCTCGTCGACATTCTCAAGAGCTACGCTCACTCGTTCCAACACTGGAGCGAGTGCCTGTCGATGGCAGAGTTCGCCATCAACAACTCGGTGCATGCCTCGACCGGGCATACACCGTTCTACGTGAATGCCTTGCGGCACCCACGCCTCCCGAGCCTGCTCGGGATAGTGGCTCCTTCCTTAAGTGGGGGAGGATCTACGGCCGCAACACAGCAGCCGCAGAATGCCGCTGACACTTGCACAGTGTCAGCCGCGACTACGCGTAAGAAGAAGAAGCATGCGTCTGTGCAGGGCACAGACGCCGACAAGAAAAAGAAGAGCAATAAGAACAACGTGTCTGTGCGGGGCACAGACACCGCGAAGACCAACGCAGGGGCCGAGCCTACTACTACAGGCGAGCTGAACGAGTTCAGCTCGGACGCAATTGCATTCGTGCAGCGCAGACAAGCCGTCATTCGGTTTGTCCAAGACGCTATTGCAGCTTCTGTCGATCGACAGAAGCTGAACGCAGACAACATTGGCAGGGGCAACACAAATGAATTCAAGAAGGGTTCATTGGTTTTGTTAGCTACTCAAAACCTGCCTAAACATGCAGTCTCTGACTTCGGGGCGAGTAAGCTCGCTCCGCGCTTCATCGGGCCGTTCACAGTGTTGGCACGGCATGGCAACGCTTACACGCTAGACATCCCGTCTAGCATGCGCCTCCATCCGACCTTTTACGTCGGGCGGCTGAAGCCATACCGGCAGCACGAGCCAGCTAGCTCGGCTGACCCGAGGCGCGAGCCGAACCCTTCTCCAGCGCGCGAACGCGCTGGCCCAAACGCTCGACACGACCTCCAATGTCGGCGGAGACGTCAGACGCGGTCTGCGTGGCCTGAGCGACTTGAGCCCTCAGGTTTGCAATCTCCTGCCTCAGAGCAGCGAAGCCGCTGCTCTGAAGCCGCTCCACGGCACCAACTCGGTCCTCGAGAGACGGAGGCCCAAAGTCAACCCCAGGTTGACCATACCCGGGGCGTGTTCCCACCACCGCCGCCTCCGATCCGTGACGCCCACGGCTCAACACGTTGGATTGTTGAGCGTATTGTCGACCATAGTATCCCGAAAACGAACCGGCACCCGGTTCGTTATCGTATTCGTTGGAGAGGGTTTCCGCCCCACCAAGATACATGGGAGCCGCGGGACGTCCTGCTGCAGGACGTTCCGGAAATGGTGAGGGCGTACGAAGCCCACCACGCACTGCCGGAGCGAAGGTAGTGCGAGCGCTGTGGTCACCCGCAGCGCTCGAAGCACCACGCTCGTTGCGTTCCTCGCGTGCCAGGAACTTGGCACGGAGATCCTTGAGGCTCGCAGGTACACGGATCGTCGTGTACCAGTTTAGGTCGCGGTCGCTCAAGCGCGCCGCACCCGGAAGACACAACGTGCACTGCTGGTCTTCGGGCACAGCGCACGGAACACCTGCATCCACAGAAGATCTGTGGAGCTGCTCCAGCCTCCCACGCGTCGAGAACGTCTCGAAGCGCTCACGGGCATGCTTAACCCGCTCACGGTAAGCTGCCGGATTCTTGTTGAAGTTCTCAACAAAGGCATTCCAACTTTGACAAAGTGCCTGCCACTCAGGCACTTTGCTGCGAGAAGAGGTCTTCTTGCTAGAGTAATATCGGAGCTCATGGAAGAGTCCGATGTAGTAGTCGCGCCTTTGATCCGTCATCGGATCAAAGTGCTGTCCCTCCGCCACAGCATCATCCACAATCGCGCTGCATACGTACAGCGGGATAGTATTCGGTGGCACGGAGTTGCCCACCCGTGCCGCGATCTCAGTCGCGGACGGCATCCACGGATCTCGTGCTGCATGAGCAGCGCGCGGAGAACTTGAAGTCGCCACGGCACGTGATGAGCTCAACGCCCCAGCAGCAGAGAGCGGAGTCTCACCTGCGCTACGCGAACGCTTCGAGCTCGAAGCGTCCGAGTCGTCTTCTTCACGAGGGCGTCTCGACCCGGCATGCGGGTCGAGACTATCACTGTCGATCGACTCCTTGCGCTTGGACGGAGAGCTCTCGCCCTCCTCCATCTCCACGTCGCCTTCTTCATAGTCAACGGCGTCGTTGACTATGCATGAGCCTTGGAGGACAATCTCAGGCTGAGTTGTCCCCGCCGCAGACGTGGTAACAGCGGCGCCGCGCTTCGCTTGCTGGCGTTCGTGGTAGTCCACGACAGAGAGCTTACCCTCTGTCGTGTCGGCGGTCTTCTCCTTTGGCGAGCTCATTGCGGAATGAGCTCGAGATTTTCTTTCTCCCAACGTGAAGAATTGACGAATGGTCAATTGCCTGATTGACGTGCCGTGACCGGCGCGTCTAACCTTAAGGGGGGGATGGTGTAACGGGGTTACACACACAAGTGGCTACAGTCACTTGTAACTATAACAGACGCGATGTCTGTTATAGGTACAAACACTTCCTCGGCCTTGATGTACATTACATCAAGGGCCACATTCATTTACGGTCACCACGACGGGTGGTCCATAGACATTTAGGATTCCTATTGGTTGAAAGCAGCATCTTTTAACCAATGAGCGACATGCATACCTGTGGAATTCTGCCAACCAGCCGTTGGCAGATTCCTAACTTAGAATATTACATTTAGAGGAAGTCAGAAAAACATAAAACAAAATAGCAGTTCTCATTTTAACCCAAAAACATTATTTGGATCGTTTATTTAGATTAATCTATACTCGGAGGCCCGACTATAATTAACTCTAGTTTAAACTAAGCTACGCTTCCTCATACACGTGCGCATACGTGTAAGCTGTTGTAGTGGGCCAAGGTAGGCCCATTACAGGAGGCCCCCACCGCCGCGTGCCGCCCGCAGACGTCGCCAAGATACCCGTGTGCAATCCTACCGTGTTAGGTAGGACAAGACACGATAGACGGTGGTGGGTGGTGTGGAGAAGCACGATTCAGGAAAGTGACGAGAAAGGCGATCGCCCGGAATGATGGATCCGGACTTGGCTACATCCCGATCCAGATCTGATTCTGAGTCGGACTCAGACGGATCCGGACGGTGCCTGGATCGAAGGAACGGACAATGGATCGGGGGTCACGGTACTACTGGGACAATCAAGCGACACGCAAGGAAGGTAACCAAGCTCCATAGAGTCAGTAGGTACATATGGGATGATAGGATCCATAGGGAGATAGGACTTTGGGATGGGATCGGACTTAAGCATAAATCAGTGTTGAATTTGCCTTATACATCGCAAGTGCCTTCGCCTTCGCCTGGAAACGGGAAGTACATTGGCCCCACGGCTTAGCAAGGTTTTGGTAGTGGATCTAGTGTTGGTTAAGACTGGATAATACATTGGCCAGTTCTGCAACCTTCCTAGTGACCTACTTGTGAGCGCATATCCCCGATCCACCCGGAGTTACTACTTGGCCGGGTGCGTCCTCAACTCTCAACCTCTACGGATCCCGCTATAGGAAGCGGCAAGTACGACAATGGAAGACCTACGAAGGCAACGGAAAGGAACAACAACAACTACAAGGCAACCCCACGGCCGGATCCAGATCCAGGCCGCCCGATCCAAGTCGACTACCACTGGATTGGGAACTACTACGCGAGCAGAGTGAAGATTTCCGCGCTGCTCCACCCACATCCCCGCGTCTCGCCCAGACTGTTCTGTCTTCAAGGCTCGGACGCTTCAGCAGACACCAGAGGAGCAGATCCAGCCCTATCGACGGGTACACAAGGTGACCAAGTTCAGCACACAGATCACGGATCATCGGGGGACCCCCTCCGTAAGTCGGTGTTCGGGCGCAGTTGGTAAGTTGGATTGGCGATCTCGCAGATTTTGCTGATCCCGCTACGCCACAATGGTGCGCGTGCCCGGATCTTCTGGTGACTCGGGATTTCACCGTGAGTCTCAAGAAGAAGTTCGAGTGAAGAAGGAACAAGGGGATCAAGCGTCATCGGAGTTGGGATCGACGACGACGCTGCTGAATGAAACAAGATCCACGGATCGGCAGAGTGCAAGGAGGACCTCTGTCGGCGGAACCGAGGTGGATCCAGACATGGATCCAGAAGAGAAACCTCAACCTCCTCCACAGGTCCCTTCGGGGACCCCGGTGGATCGCGACGCGAGTCAAGATCCACCAACAAAACAAACCAAGGCTGGCCAGGATCGGTATGTATTTGCTGATTCTCCGGTCAAACAAGAGGCCTACATCGTCCATCCAGACAAGATCCAGATGAAGAAGACGGTTACGCGGAGGAAGATGAAGGCCCCGGATCTGGATGACGAAGATCCAAAGACGCCATCCGACGAAGAATCCGAGAAGGCAGGCTGGAGACGCTACCACGAGAAGCAGCTACGTGACTTCCTAGCCTGGGATCCAATGATGCAGCTGCTTGGCGTGAAGCAGATTGGAGACCTGCAGGGACCTGTGGAACTCCCAGCACCCGCCAAGCGTGAAGGGATCCTGGCCGAGATGGAGCGACTCATGCAGCTGCTGAAGGAGGCCGGCCTCGTGGCCGGAACTTTCGACGCGAGAGCGATCTACGACGTCGACCCAATCCAGATCCACGCGACGACGGACATGCTGTTCAACAGGCTGAAAGCGCTGGTAGGTGAGACCCAGCCTCAGCTGGATCCAGCAGTCCCGGATCCAAGTTTACCTCGACCTGGATCCACAGGATGCCGCACGTCGTCACCGTACGTGTCCGCTGCGGAGCTTGGATCGGATACATCTTCGGAGCCGCGGCGTATGTCTCTTGGACCTTCGGGGGCCTCGATGCTACGCGCTCGAGCCCAAATCCAGCGCGAAGCAAGCTCACAGCCCCGATCGCAGCTTCGATCCAGGAAGCAGTCGGCGCCTTCGGTGGATCCGACTGCTACGGTATCAGGATCCGACATGTCCACTGGCAGACTGGAGTCGTTCTTCCAAGCAGCCATGAGCAGGTTCTTGAAGGAGCAAGGCATGCCAGTCCCGACGCAGGCGCCGGAGGCGGTGCAGAACCCCGGATCCCAGGATGTGGAGATGGAGTCGACTGGTTCGTCCGATCCTGATCAACATTGGGAGTACGACCCAGATGACATCGACTTCCCGGCCCCAGCTCGCGCTACAGTGGCCACCACCGCGACCGGATCCACAGGCTCAACCTTGATCCAACGAGTCCGGATCTCAGCGGTCTCGGATCTGAAGGAGTTCTCAGGGAAGGACCAGGATGAGGATCGGGCGAGAGCATGGATCAGTAAAGTGAAGTCTGCGTTCCTGCGTGACCAAGCCCCCGACGAAGAGAAGTGTCTGACCTTCGCGGATTTTCTGTCTGGATCCGCGAGGAACTGGCACCGCCAACTCCCTCGATCCACACGCAACAAGTGGCCGGATCTGCTCCGCAGTTTCCAAACACAGTACTGTGGATTGGGGATCTCCGTTGCTCGCCAGTATTACCACGCGCGCAAGCGATCCGACGAGTCTCCTTTGGATTATCTCTACCGACTCAATGTCGCTGGGCTCCGCGCTCGGCTCAAGATCAAGGATGGTGGATCCAAGGAGAAGCGAGAGCATGTGGACCATTTCATTGAGACCCTGGGCGACCAGGATCTGGCGGATCGGTTAACCCTACTGCGACTGCCGGATGCTGACGAGCTGGAAGAAGTCCTCCGCGCACTGGATCGGGCGAAGAACCGGCAGAAGAAGGCTGCGTATGGATCAAGCAAGTACAGGCAGAAGGCCCCAGCGACGCCTGCGCCGGCCGCTCCAGCCAGACATGTTCGTGCAATCCAGACCCAACCTGACTCGGGATCAGAGTCCGGATCCAGCGATGGGTCCGACTCCGAGTGTGACGATTACCGCAGGATCTACCTCACGGCTGATCAAGATTTCGCGAAGCCAGCAGAGGAAGAGCACAAAACTCTGGATCGGAACCCTCCAGACCGTCTGCAACAGGATCCGACGTCTCGCGAACCAAGATCCAGGATCCACGCTGAGGGATCCGAGCGCAGCCGCTGTACGCACTGTGGATCCAAGAGGCACTCGCATCTCGGCTGCTGGAAGCGCTTGACGTGTGAGAAGTGCGGCAAGAAGGGTCATCCAGGTGACCACTGTCTTTTCGTGTGCCGTTGATGTGGTGAACTCCATGACGTGGGTCGATGCCCGATGGAAGAGTTCTACAACCAGATCCGCCAGTGGTTCAATCCAGCCAAGCATGCGGGGATGCTGCCAGAGATGGCGGAGAAGATGTTAAACTAGGACGCTCGCCGGGTTGGAATCCGGTACGAGCCGAGCGTTCTAGATATTGCATCTATGCATTTGTGAACAAGACATCGACAGATCCAGTTAGCTAAGGACAGGATCTACGCGGTAATACATGTGATCTTCATGGGAAACGTACTGCTGTGATCTCAAGTCTCCGACAAGTTGATGACTACTTCAGATCCAACACGACAGTGGAAATGGATTTGGATCCGGAGACGCGTCAGGGATACTGGAAGCAGCAGGATCCAGACCAGTGGTTCAAGCCTGCCGAGGGTGAAGATACCGCTGGATCCAGATTCAGGCGTGTGGCTGCGAACCGGCGGACCGCGGATCCAGAGTCTTCGTATCTCCTACCCGGAGAATCCCGAGGATACTGGAAACAACATTCGCCAGGGAAGTGGTTTCGTCAGGCCAAGATCCACGGCAAGATCAACAATGAGAAAGGGATCTTACTCCTAGATACAGGTGCCGAGGTGTCCATCGTGGATACCGCCTTTGCTCGTAAGGTTGGGTGCTACATCGATAGGAGTCAGAGCCAAGAGTGTGTTGGGATCGGAGACAATGTGTACACAACGGAAGGAAGGACTCGGATCAAGATTACCCTGGGTGGATACCTGGTGTATTTCTTCGACATTTGGGTGGGAGACCTATCCGGACAGGAAGCCATCCTTGGTATGGACTACATGGTCCCGGCCGGGATCCGGCTGGATCTGGCTGATGGGACCCTCTGCCTGCCTGATGAAGTCCGGATCCAGCTCAGCGGACGCCGTCCACTTTACAGTGACAAGGCGCAGTCGGTGAAGCTGGATCGGTACTTGCAACTTGGGATCGGAGAGTCCGCGGAGCTGCCCATGCGTCTACGAGGATCGGAGCATGACAAGTTGTGGGTCACCCGAGGGGATCGATGGGTGCCAACGGTGGTCAACGGCCCAGGCAGGATTCGATACCTTCAGATCACGAACATCGGTGAGAAGGAGCTGGTGTTGCGTCAAAACCACCAAGTCGGGATGTGGCTGGCCGGAGATCGGGTTCCACGGATCCAAGGCTATGTGTCCATCGGATCCCGCCGTTACATGGAGTGGCAGAACCTCGCGCTGCAGGCCACGACGGACGCCGGATCTGGGAAGGCGGAGCTTCCAGAGACCCCGCCAGGGCCGATGGTGGAGCGCCCCGAGTACCCGACGCCGCGAGCAATACTGCGAAGGCCGCATCCAGCTCAAGTCCGACAGGTGGAGTCCAGATCCAAGGGTGCTGAGGATAAACAGGGAAGACCGTCGTCGGATCCACCCGACCAGACAACCGAAGGACACGTGGACGGGACATCAAGGATACCACGTCCCCAAGCTTCAACTACGGCTTACGCCATGGATTCGCGGCCGGGAGACCCGCGTGATCATCTACCAAGCCCGGATCCAGCAGCCGAAGGTCTACCAAATCTCGATCCAAGGGATGAAGAATTATTGGGAAGGGGCGTGCTGACTGCCCCAACGGAGGTGTCGATGGACTGCGAGAAGGAGACCGTGTTGGGCGACGAGGCGTCGCGACGGGTGTCGATCCTAAGCCCATCCCCCCAGATCCGATCCCACGATCCTGGGTGTGGACCGGGCGAACGAGCTGTGGACGATCCACCGGAGTCAGATCCGACGTCAGCGACAGACTACGATGCAACACAGCTGAGAATGCCCCGGATGGCGTCTACCCAGGTGCGACGGGACCAAACTGCTGCGCCTGATGATACGCCCGCCCCCGATCCAGATGAAGCTCCTGCTGGACGCGTGCTCGACCGGGATCCAAGTGGCGAGCCTGATGTCGAAGACCCGCGGGGACCAGGCGATGGACCGACGGATCAAGGCCCGACGACTGACGCGCAAGGTGGCGAAGAGGCGCTGGATCCAGCTGACGTGGGACAGGCGGGCCATCCCGTTGTCACATCGGGTGGTAATCACGAAGAGACAGGGGGCGGATCCGCAGATTCAACAGATGGTGCTACGGGACAGGCCATGGATCCAGTGGAGCGTCAAGTTGCAGATGGTGAGATGGGACGGGGTGCAGATCCAGACGGAGAGAAGAGGCAGGAATCAGGTCCGACGTCCGATCCAACGGTCAGCCCCGATCCACCGACTACCGAAAATCCGCGATGCATTGACTCGGAGGCGGATGACCAAGTCTGTTATCATGTGAGCGGGGATCTGCATGCCGAGGATGTTGAAGCGGAGATGGCCGTATTGCCCGAAGTGACTTCGACCGCGGAAGATGTGACAATGGAAGACATCCAGGTGGGGGATCCAGATGTTAATACGGCGGAAGAGATTGACCGACTTCGGCGAAGGATCTGGAGGCGCCGACACCTGCTGATTGGCAAGGGCAATGCGCTGCCGCCGGCGGCGCGAGGTGTCGTGTGTGACATCGACGTTGGCGATGCCAAGCCTGTTGCCCAGCGTGTGCGTAAGGTGGCACCACAGTATCATGAGAAGTTGTCGGATCTAATCAAGGGATTGCTCGGTGCGAAGATTATCAAGGATTCAACTTCCCCGTGGGCGTCTCCGATCGTGGTCATCATCAAGAAGAACGGGGTGGATATAAGGTTGTGTATTGACTACCGACTGGTTAACAGTCTGACTCGACTGATGATCTACCCGATGCCCTTGATCAACGACCTGCTTGAGGATCTGGACAAGGTGCTGTGGTACTGCTCGTTGGATATGGCCAGTGGATTCTGGGTGGTGACTATGACGGATCGGGCTCGTGCGATTTCCGCTTTCATCACCCCGTTTGGATTGTTCGAGTGGAACCGGATGCCCTTTGGATTGAAGAATGCGCCTCAGATATACCAACGGATGCTCGACAATGCGCTGTATGGATTCACCCGGATCCCACAACTCAAAGCTGGATCGGGATCGGACGGCGAGTCGCGCCTCAAGTGCGGAATGGGATCGAAGTCATTGGATCTGGATCTGAAGTCGGGAGAACCGGAGGATCCGGGGAAACCGTCAGTGTTGGGACGCCGATCCTACATCGACGACATCCTGGTGACCGCTGGATCCTGGGATCACTTGTGCGACCGGGTGGATGCCCTGCTGGATGCGTGTGACAAATGGAATCTCTCTATCAGTGTGGTGAAGAGCTTCTGGGGCAAGAGCAAGGTGGAGTACCTGGGCCATCGAGTGTCCCATGCCGGACTGGAGGCGAATCCCAAGGAATTATCTGCCTTGACGGATCTACCCTTCCCAGGGACGCTCCGATCCATGCAATCATTCCTCGGCAGCCTGAACTATTACAGTCGGTTCCTGGAGGACTACGCGATCTACGCAGCAGTTCTCTATGAGCTACGAGAGGTGGACTTTGCCGCGATGAGAAAGCCGGATAACCAGAAGCGCATCCAAGCCGCCATGGGGTTGACGAGTTTGGGTCCGAGGGATCGGGACTTGTCGGATCCATTAGGACCGAAGGCGGTGGATCCACAACTTCGATCCACGGAAACTTCCGACCTGGAGGCGGAGGATCCTGCCGGCGCGAGGACTCTGGATCCGGAGACATGCAGCTCAGACAGTGTGGATCTACGCTGGATCCGGGCTCATCGGGCCTTCGCGACACTGAAGGAGAAGATGGCGAGAACTCCGATCCTCCGACACTTCAATGTGGATCTGCTGCCCGTGGTGGTAGTATATGCTAGTGAGTGGGCCATTTCGGCCGCTCTGATGCAGGAGTATGACGGGACCCACTACCCAGTCACCTTCACCAGCCGCACGCTGAAGTCGAACGAGCTCAATTACGGCGTCGTCGAGAAGGAGGTGTTAGCCCTGCTGCGGATCCTGGATCTGAACTACAATATGTTGGTGGGTCGCCAGATCCGGGTTCTGACCCGACACTCGACGCTGGCTTGGTTGTTTCGATCCACTGGTCTGCAAGGACGGTTAGGACAATGGGCCGCACTCCTTTCGCCATGGACTCTAGAAATTATGAAGTGCGCGAAGGGCGAGGACGAGATCCTAGGAACTCTGGCAGCCAGTATCACACCCCGATCCAAGGTGGATCAGGCCTTGATCGATATCGCGCCGAAGAAGGAGCCACGACGCAGGATCCAAGCTCCGATCCCGACAGTACAACCGGATGAAGAACTCTATGTGGTCAGCTTTGATGGATCGGCGCGTGTCAAGCGAGGAGGAGGCGCCTACAGTGCGATCCTTTGGAAACTGCCAGAGTGGATTGTGGTGAAGGCTAGATCCGGGTATGCTGAGGGCCTTACCGTCAATGAAGCGGAATATCACGGACTTCTGCTGTGCCTGGATCTACTCGAAGGCGAAGCGCAGCGGCGACTTGTGATCTGTGGTGACTCCAATCTGGTGATTCGCCAGGTCCGAGGTGAGATCGACTGCAAGGCACCTGGATTGACGCTATTGAGGCAGAAGGCGTTGGATCGACTACGTGTTTGGCCCAATCATGAGCTGGTGCATGTCAAGCGCGACTGGAACGGCAGTGCCGACAGTCTTGCTAGCGCGGCGCTTCAACGTCAAGCCGGGATCATGGTTGAGGATGAAGCAGACATGCAGGATCTAGTCACTCTAAACCGCCTGAACAAGATCTTGGTGGTGAAGGCCGAGGAGGATGCTCCCGTCGCTCGTATGTCGCCTGTGACAACCCGAGCCGGCGCAAGATCCCGATCCAACTCGCGTCCGACTTCCAATCCGCGGGTCCTACAAGAAGAAGTGGTGAGAGACCTTCGGATCGCTAGGATCCGCCAAGCGCAAGACGAGGAGGCGTGGATCTCTGGCTTGAAGAAGTATCTGGCCGGCGATATCCAAGGTCTGACGCATATTATGGCAATGGATTACGAAGTGGATCGGAACGACCTGCTGTTCTACTGCCCCCCGACGAAGAAGGTGGAGGCGGATCGCGATGGATTGATGAGGCTGGTGCTCCCAGAGACCCTGCAGCAAGACGTCCTCCATCATTACCATGTCAGCCTGGAAGGTGGTCACCAAGGGATCGGCCGCACCTACCAGCGGATCCGCGATCACTTCCACTGGCGAGGCTTGTACCGGAGCGTCCAGCGATATGTGGGTGAGTGTGTGGATTGCGAAACTGGTAAAGGACGACCCACGATCCAAGGCGAGTCGCCGGGTAACATCCAAGCTACGTACCCCTTCCAGATCATAGCGATGGATCGCATACCGTCGTTGCCCAGATCCAATAAGGGTAATACCGAGTTGTTGATTTGGGTGGATCTGTTTACCGGATACGTGATTGCGAAGGCCAGTGACTCGCGAACCGCACAGACTATTGCGGAGTCCTACGAAGAGTGTGTCTTCAGAAGATTCGGTGCCAGTGAGGTGATCCGACATGACCGTGAGCCGGGGTTCATGGCTGACTTCTTCCGATCCTTCAACCGGATCCTAGGTCAACGACAACGTGCAACGATGGCATATCGACCGCAAGCGAACGGGACAGCAGAACGCATGGTGCAGACCGCCACCCGTGCTCTCAAGATGTATGTGCAGGATCTGGATCAACGTGATTGGGACGACTACGCGGAGCGACTCACCTTCGCACTCAACACCGCACAGGATCGGATCCGCGGAGAAACACCCTTCTACTTGGTACATGGATGGGATCCTAGATCCACCCTCGAAGCGACGATCCCGGTGGGTAGCACTCGCCGTCAGGATCGCGATCCGAGGAGGTGGCGGTACCAGATCCAACGCTACTACCAGCAAGCACGAGCGGAAGTGAATACACGCTTGCAGGAGGCGATCGCTGATCGAGCGGATCGGCACAACGAGGAGGTCCGTCCACATCAGATTGAAGTTGGATCCCGCGTTTGGCTATTCTTGGATCGGGTCAAGGAGGGATACGCTCGCAAGCTGGCGCACATGTGGCACGGGCCGTTCCGTGTCGCTGAGAAAATCGGAGAATATGCGGTGCGGATCGAGACTCCTGGCACTGAGTGCAGGCTGTTCCCCGTGGTACATGTGTCGAAGCTGAAGTTAGTTCGAAGCTTTCCGGATAGACCTCAGATCCAGTTGACAGAGGGCACTACGGATCGGTACGACTTCGATGAAGCGCTGTTACCTGAGGACAGCTGGATCCAGGAACTGGAGGAAGATGAATACGAAGTGGACAAGATTACCGACATGAGGACGGGGAAACGAACTCGTTACGGACGGATCCATCGCGAATTCTTGGTGCATTGGCGTGGTTACGAGGAACCATCCTGGGTCGACGAGGCGGATCTCAACTGCGGTGCCATACTGCACGAGTTCCTGCGGGATCGCACTAACCGGAACCGGTTTGGTGTGATGCAGTCTCACGAGGAGTAGTGGGGCTGGGATCCGCTAGAGTGAGCTGGTCGCTCTGTGGAGAAGCTGAGATGATGGATCTGCAAGGTGGTTGCAGGTCGGTGGATTGGGACTTTGTGTAAATGCATGTATGGATTGGACGCGAACGGCGTCTGAACAAGGCAGAAGAAGATGGATTGAGTGCTAACGGAAGCTCCTAACATTGGATCCAACGCTGTGGATGGTGGTTGAGGCGAGGCCGATGAAACCTTTATCGCCCAGGGGGGTTCGTATAGCGCAGCCCAAGAAGGTTCTTAGGGTGTAGACCCAGAGAATCGACTTGAGAGTCAACAGCAAGAAGATAAATCCAGAGGTTCGCAGCCGCGAAGCTTTAAACCCTGAGGATCACTCTCCTTGGTTGGCGTGGGTACCTTGTGTAATCCCTGTCGGCTCGTTTGTCTTTGACGGAACGGCACTCCACCAAACTTGAATATAGCCTTGAAGAAGCGCTGAGGTGCACGTCTAATCCAGAACGCACCTCGACACTAGAGGCAAAACCCAGAGAATAAGATCACCCGAAACCCAGAATATCACAGATTCAGAGTTCAGGATCTCAGTCAACTCTGGGGTGAGGAACTCAGAAGACACCTTACCCAAATGCCCTCCTAGCTCGATAAAACCAACAAATACAGAGTATACAAACACTACAACTAGCCGTCACTTATTCTTTTGGACCCTTGGACGGTGGGTCACTCACACACTAGGCTCACTCGAGTCTGAAATTCAGGGGCCTAGCTCCCCTGAGACTCACACAAACGCGCACCACCTCCAATACAGGAGGAAAATACAATCACTATCAGTTACCTTTCCCTTCACACAAGCAGTCAATACAAAATCCTGGAGGCGACTACCTAGCACCCAGAATACCCTCTGGAATAATATGAAATGGGCTACCACGAGCACAGCAAGTGACCCAACTAGGATATGAAATAGATGGATCACTCCAGGAGGCTCAAGGCCGTCGCTGGTCCCCACCTAACTGGACTTGAGTTTTGATGGAGTCCACACAGACGGCTGTCCTTCGCCGTTGATGTGCCCTTAGCGTCCCGCGGTCGTAGTATCGGGTCCTCCGGATTTTCGTCGGCAGGCTTGGCCGAAGTCACTTGCGCAGTACAGGGTAAAAGGAACTATGTTTGTCTTTATCGGCTACTTCTCTCTCTTACTTCTTTCTCTCTTCTGCATTCTTTTACGGGCAAATGTCTTCATTTCACTATGCTTGGGATCAAATATCTTGGTTTCAGTATACCTTGGGTTCAGCGGTCCAAACTTGCGATCGGCTTGAGATTCCATTGTCGCAAGGCGTCCAAAGTGCCAAATGTGGGTCCTTGGACTTGGGTTCGTATGGTTATCGGTTCCCTCTCGACTCCTCGAAAGTATTCAGTCAGCAGATCTTCACTTCGATCTTCAAGGTCACGCATCACTTTGATTGCAGACTGACTCCCAACTGGCTCGAAACTCAGAAATTCATGTGATACTCTGGATCACTCCTGAGACTCAGTGGAATTCAGGGGAACTCTTGAGGGTTCTTGGGGATTCTTGGGTGTTGACTTGGGGAGTACTTGTTTTCGGTATGGGGAGTCCGGGTTCACACTCTAAATCCAGGGGATCACTTGGAACTCTGGATCACCTGTCCATCCGGGGTGATTCTCAGGGTCTCCATGTGGTACTCTGGATACCAAGTTGTATTTTCCACAGACTCTCGTTTATCTCCACAAGTACAAACACTTAGCGGGTTGTACAGCTTCCGACGCATGTTCACGGAAGTAGTGGGGGGTGGTTCTCAGGAGATATAATCCATAGTAGTGCTCTGACCCACAGCAAGATGAGGTGTACTCTGGGATACGTTCTCCAGAGACACTTTCCGCCAGGCTTTAGGCACTCATCGTAAGGGAAAGTCCGGGACTGGACTGAGTGTTCTTCTGAAATCCTGGGTGTGCACTCCCAGGATCCACACTTCCAGTCAGTTGGGCCCATCTGCGGTCAGGCACTGGATTCATCCCACTGGATCACTTCTCTCCCACAGTCGTCATCCGTGTCACACGGGTACAGCCGTACTCATCCAAGCTTATCCACCAATCATAGTTCGATACCAGCTCCGAGTCGACAGGGTGACGGCACATCATCGGCAAATTTCAGGGAACCGCCTCGTGTCATGGTTCTGGACTAAGTTGAGCGGCGGACATGGAGTTGGATCCAAGAAACTGGACTGGCAGCAATGGATTGTTACGAATAAGTTGAAGGACGTGGGATTGGAGTTAAGTGATCAGTAGCCTTACGGTGGATGTGGATGAATGAACCAAGACGAAATGTGAATGAGCCGTGTTATAGCAAAACTAAGACATGCAGACGTGAATCCACCTCGAGCTGGATCTGATTATGACTGTGGATAGGATGCAACAACGGAAGCGCTCAAAATCAGGATCCCCTCGCAGGCGGCAGCGGTGGGACGCCGTCCTCACTGGTCACCGACAGCGCGAACGTTGTGGAACTTGGTCGGAAGACGGGCGATGTTGCGTGCGGGATGGTACTGAGGCGTATCACGGTAGTGGTTGCGCCAGGGATCCGCATTATTGCACTCGTCCAGCGCCTCCAGGAGATCGGTGGGCTCTGGGCGGTGCACGTTGGGATCGGCCAAGTTGGCTTGGCGCGATACCGATCCAGGGTACCACTTGACGGTCTCCGAACGCTTGGGAAAGTGCAAGATGGGTAGATCCAGCAAAAGATCCAAGTCACACCAGCCATCTCGCATCACTGCGATAAAGAGCTCCAGTAGATGCTTCCAGGCACGGCCAGCGTGGGATCGGCGATTGTCGCGCTCCTTTTGGAACACCGCCAGCCAAGGATGCTTTGCGACCATGACGTCTGGGATCGGGAAGGAGTGTGTGGATTCCCAGTACGACATAAGGTTGTCCTCTTCATACAGCCCGTACTTCTGGATCCAGACACCAAGTCGCCCTCCGACGCCAGGTTCAACAGAGAGAGCGTCGCCGTTACCCTCGAGAACCTCCCACGGGTTGGTTGGTAGCATACAAGGCCTTCACGTTGTCTTCGGTGATAAGCTCGTAGCAGTAATCCCGCAGTCCATACGATGGACGGGCCTCCCGATCCAGATGCGGGAACATCCAACCAGGAACCGTGGGCAATACCGGAAATAAGACTCCAATTAGCATGGATGCCATGGACACGTCGTTCAGACGAGCTACCACCCATGGATCGCAGTCCGCCGGCACAAGCGCACGGGCATGCTGACGACCTGGAATGCAGCGCTCCTCCGGACCAAACGGGGCCACAGGCGCTAATGGATCGGACCGAGAAGGCCGATCATTTGGATCCGGACCGCCGCGCTGAACCCTCGGACCAGAGCGAGAAGGTGGATCCGAATCATCCGATCCATCCGGAGGCTCACCTGCCCCGCCAGCAACACGCGGACGGAGAGGAGAAGCCTGTTGGCGACGGCGCTCAGCGGATCGAGACTGCGACATGGCCTCCAAGGTCTGCGCTTCAAACAGCTCGTTGGTTACGGCGGCAGTGTCTGGATCCTCGCTTTCCTCGACGCTGTTGGACCTCGCCTCGCTCTCCTCCTCGTCCTCCTCTCGGTCGTCATCCACGTCGTTGTCACGGACTGCCCGGCCCAGAGGTTTGGCATCGTTGTCGGGATTCTCGGAATCCGGATCGCCACCGTCGTCATCGACCTCTCCACCACCGTGTGGATTGGACTCCGGGGAAGCGCCAGGTGACCTGAAACTCCGGCCCGAGTCATCACCCGAGAGGAAGCGACGCCGCGCCGGAGCAGTGGGATTGGGGTCTGGATTGGGATCCGGATCAGTGGACTCAGCTGTATCACGGTCGCGCTTGGAAGGTGTGGATCCGGACTCCTTACCGGAAGATCGAGTAAGCCCCGACGTTGGGCGTGCAGGATCGGACGCAACCGAGCCGGGAGGAGCCGTACGGAGCAAGCTCAACATGAAGGCGGGATCCAACACCTCTTCAACAGCCGCGGGACGGATGCTTGAGACCGCGGTGATCATGATCAGTTGGCGTAGTGCTGCCGTGTGTGCACGATCCAAAGCCTCACGATCCTGGCTTAGGTGGATTAAGTCCTGGGTCAACCTGCGCCGATCCGCCTCGATGGCCTGCACGCGTTGGCCCATCGAATTCACAGTCTGCTCTGCGGTGTCTGCATCCTGCTCGAGCTCCGCTACCCGGAGGCGTAGCCGATCCACCTCGTGGCGAGATTCATCATGAGCACGGCGAGTCTGGGCCAATTCCGTCGCCATGGATTTGTGAGCCTGCTGGAGGCGGACCAGTTCGGGAGTGTCGCGCTCTTGGACCGCCCGATCCAGGTCTGCCATTGTGGCCATGTGTACCGCTCGGAGTTGGTTCAGCTCGGTCCGAGCCTCCAGATGTAGACGCCGGTGTGCCTCCATGTCGCTCTGCAGTCGATCCGCGCGGGCATTAGCCTCAGTCGAAGCGGCCACGGCCCGATCCCGATCCCGCTCGAGATCGTCCAAGCGCTGATGTAACGCTGGAATATCTGCAGCAGCCGCATCCAACTCGGCCTCGGTTCTCTGTAGAGCCTCCTGCGTGCGTGTTAGAGTATGCTCGACCAGCCGGCGCTCTTCCTCGGCATCCTGGCGAGCCCGGTCGGTGTCGGCATGTTCGCTCTGGAGCTCGCGGATCTCCGCCCCGGCCAAACTCACCTCCGAAGCAAGATGGTCGTTGCTGTCGGTGAGACGCTGCCGCTCATGCTCGGATCCGGCGAGGCGGTCTTCGAGGGTCTGGATCTCGTGGGATTGTCGCTCCACCTGACCTCGCAGATCCTGGATCTGGGGAGCATCGTCGAAGGATGGATCCGCGCGCGCGCGGAGGTCAGCGACCTCCTGCCGAAGACGCTCCCGTTCCGCGATCATGTGCTCGAGGTGCGCCTCAGTCTCTCGGGCGTCGCGCACCTCCCGGAGTAGCAACGCTGCTCCCTCCTCTTGCCCGCGCACGGCCGCATCCCGAGCCGCCATGGAGGCCGACAGGCCCAGCGCTGTAGGATGGGCGGCGGAAGGATCGCGAGTAGTGCGTCAGCCGTCGCGCGAGTCGCCGCCCTCCGAAGGAATATGGGAAGCATCGTGTGTGGAGTCCGACATGTCGACAAGCGAGTGGTGGATCCGGAAGCGAGAACGAGTGTCTGCAGTGATGCCGTTAGTCGGCACCAACTACAGACAGGAGGCGGTTGTGGAGAAACACGATTCAGGAAAGTGACGAGAAAGGCGATCGCCCGGAATGATGGATCCGGACTTGGCTACATCCCGATCCAGATCTGATTCTGAGTCGGACTCAGACGGATCCGGACGGTCCCTGGATCGAAGGAACGGACAATGGATCGGGGGTCACGGTACTACTGGGACAATCAAGCGACACACAAGGAAGGTAACCAAGCTCCATAGAGTCAGTAGGTACATATGGGATGATAGGATCCATAGGGAGATAGGACTTTGGGATGGGATCGGACTTAAGCATAAATCAGTGTTGAATTTGCCTTATACATCGCAAGTGCCTTCGCCTTCGCCTGGAAACGGGAAGTACATTGGCCCCATGGCTTAGCAAGGTTTTGGTAGTGGATCTAGTGTTGGTTAAGACTGGATAATACATTGGCCAGTTCTGCAACCTTCCTAATGACCTACTTGTGAGCGCATATCCCCGATCCACCCGGAGTTACTACTTGGCCGGGTGCGTCCTCAACTCTCAACCTCTACGGATCCCGCTATAGGAAGCGGCAAGTACGACAATGGAAGACCTACGAAGGCAACGGAAAGGAACAACAACAACTACAAGGCAACCCCACGGCCGGATCCAGATCCAGGCCGCCCGATCCAAGTCGACTACCACTGGATTGGGAACTACTACCGCGAGCAGAGTGAAGATTTCCGCGCTGCTCCACCCACATCCCCGCGTCTCGCCCAGACTGTTCTGTCTTCAAGGCTCGGACGCTTCAGCAGACACCAGAGGAGCAGATCCAGCCCTACCGACGGGTACACAAGGTGACCAAGTTCAGCACACAGATCACGGATCATCGGGGGACCCCCTCCGTAAGTCGGTGTTCGGGCGCAGTTGGTAAGTTGGATTGGCGATCTCGCAGATTTTGCTGATCCCGCTACGCCACAGTGGTAACAGGGAGCTTGTTGGCATGGTTCGACCACCTGTTGCAGTTCGTGAGGCGGTTCAAGCTTATGAACCCTCTGCGGGCTACACGCTTAAACCGCCTACTGTCGCGGAGACGTCATTCATTTTTGAGTGGGGTGTACGTGTGGAGTATATCGACAATGATGAAGTGAAAACTGGCTGGGTGTGTCTTGCGGACGAGGCGTGTCGACAGGCAGGTGTGAAGTTGGTGTTGTCACGAGCACGAACATCTAGAGCAACGGAACATTTACGAAAAGTGCATCGAATTTCGTCGAAGAAAACTGCGGCTGCAGTTGAAGGGAAACGAAAGCGAGATGAGACGGTTGAACGGCTGCTATCGTCGAATTTGTATCGAACAAACCCTCAACGCCTTCATTTGCTGTTGGAAACCCTTCGCATCGTGAACAATAACTTGCCTTTCTGTAGCGGCGAGTACGAAGAATCCCGAGTAATTCGGCAGGTGGTGGTGAGAGAAGAGATGCAGACTACGATAAATGCAGAGCGAATTGCGAAGGCAATTATCGAGCTCTACAGCTCGACCAAAGCAGAGTTAATTGACTTCTTAGAACGTAATCGCTCCGATTGCGCGAATTTTGTGATCATGACAGACTTTTGGACGTGTCGTACAACTCATCGGAAATATTTGGGGTTGCGGCTTTATCTCGTGGATGAGTATTGACAAATGCGATCGGTGATGCTTGGAGCGCGAAAGTTTAGCCCAGCGTATGGAGATCGCGACGTTGGAATTCAAGGTCCATTTTCGGCGTGGCTGGAAAAAATTCTAGAGGATTTCAGACTTCAGAAAAATTTTGTTTTTGCTGCCACGAGCGACGCTGGGCCTGACGTCAAAAACTTGTTGGCCAACAAACTGAAATACAGGTGGGAATGGTGTGTTGCGCACATGGCCCATGCAGCGACAAAGGAAGCATGTGGAATGAGAAATGATATAAGCAAGTCGCTAAATCCGCGTATGACTAAGTTGATTTCACGAATTAAGAAGACTATTTACCAAGTTCGCACCGTGGAAACTACTGGCAATTTATTTCAAGAGCTGTGTAGAACACAAACTGAAACTGGAACAACCCAGCTTCTTGACTACAATCCAGCCCGATTTTTGAGTCTGACGACAGCAATAAGACGGATTCTGGATAAATGGACTGCGATTGTTGCCTGGTATGATGAACGCGCAAGAAAAGCAATTCGTGAAAACAAAGTCCCCCCTACTTTTCCACTACAAGACGATCAGCTAGATTTGATTCATCTTCTCTCATTACTACGACCGATTGCGGGTGTTAAACGTATGTGTCAAGCTGAAGAACCAAACCAAGTAAATGTGCTTCATGCACTTTATTTGATAAGGTTGAACACGCTTGATCTAGACAAGCCTCTCAAACACTACATGTCGACCAAAGAAAACCCGAAGTTTATTGCAAAACATGAGTTGACGGACCTGGCTCAATTTACTCGAGAACGCCTTCGAGAGGCGCTTGATTCACGATTTGTTTCGAGATATTACAAGACGAGTGAGACTCAATCAGCTGCATTTGTGTTTGAGATGCAATCTCGGCTTCACCCGGCATATAAAAGACCTGAGAAATCCTTAAATCGTGTGGTAAGGCTATGCTGTATCGACAATGGTCACCGCGCGAGAGAAGCAGAGGTTCGATTGGAGTATGTCAGCGAAAAGATTAAAGAAAAGTTTCGAGAAATTTTGACAGCAGTAGCCGAGGACCGTTCTATTTTCGAGAATGCAAGTTCTAATTTCGCATCGCGCCCGAGATCGGACTTTCTGGAAGAGATAGAAGCAGAGTTTTCGTGTACAAGGCGTACTGAAATTCAGGACCTACCAAGATCGCGAGTTGATGATGAGTTGAATCGGTGGAATTTTGATGAAACTGCAATTGGAGTTAAAGCGGACGGCGAAGAAGAAAGTGTTTTGGAATTTTGGCGTCGGATGGAGCAAGAAAAAAAATATCAGATACTACCAAGAGCAGCAAAATTATTGTTCGCAGTTCCTACATCGTCCGCTCATATCGAGAGAGATTTTAGCGTCGCTGGTAGTATGGTGACCCCACAACGCACGCGGATCACTCAGCACAATGTCGACATGGGCATCTTCCTAAATCGCAACCGGACCTTTGTTGATCTTACTCAATGCCAGGAAATTCCCAGCGGCGAACTAGCGTCTCATGTCCCCTCAAGCATGTCCTACCCGATTGAGTGTGTGCCCGATGGATTCGGAGACGACGTGCTGGCGGAGATGATGTCTAGCAGAAGTCTGTCAGAACTGTTTGACTTCAATGATGTTTCGTAGTAGAAGCCCGGAGTGTTTTCCCTCGCTTCTTAACGGTTTTCATTCGCGATGATACCTATGGGTGTAAGCGTTTATCGTTAGCAAGTTACATAATAACAACCAATTCATATACACTTACTTTGAGTTCAATGATTGCCGCCCTTGCCTCGGCACGCAACTGCACCTCACGCTGCACCTCCTCGATCACTGCGCTGAGAGTGCATCCCGCAGAGATTTTACGTTTTGCCACGGCTGTTGACTGCCTTTGCTTTGGGGGGGGGGGGGGGGGGGGGGCTACCTTTGCGTATTGATCGCTGCCCTCGGGTGCTTTTTTAGAGTTGGCTGCGAAGATTTTGTAGGAACCATTTCTGCTTTCACTTCAGCAAACATACTCTTCAACATGCCGCGCAACCATGAACGCTCAGGCCGAGCTTCGCCATCGTCTCGAGCTGACACGCCGTCAGCACGTGCTGTAATAAGCTTCGGTGAGAGGCGATACATGTCTTGCTGCTGCTCACATGCTGCACACTTCTTTTCGCTGTCGGCTTCGGCCTGTTTTTCCACCCGACTCAGTCTTGTCTTTAAGTCCTCCAGCTCCGTCATGATCTCAGTATGCCAGTTGCCATGGCGGTCGTGCTGTTGCGCAGCTTCGGCTGTCACCTCTTCGATTTTCTTTTGCACAGCTGCGAGGACACGTTCCTCAAGTCGCGCCGCCGCACCGGACATTTCATTGCGCACCGCTACCTCAGTAGCTTGACGCTCCTCATTACATCGTCGAGCAGTGTCTTCAGCAATCGCTTGCTTTAATGCATCGCTCTCTTTGAACCGCGCGCTGCATCTGAATTCCTAACCGTGCCTCCGCAGCGTTCAAGGCGTCATTCATTGCACACAGCTTTGCATCGGACCGACTTTCTGAGCTGTTGACACGCTGCTCAACAGTGACTACACGCTTGTCAACAATTGCTTGTGCGATGTTGCCAATGAGTCTCTCGGTTTCGCTCTTGATCTGACGATCCTGAACTGCCAGAGTGGCGATTTGCGTGACCAACGTCTCCAAAGCCTTATCAATTGCACCTTGCCGCTCCGTTTCAACTCGTTTCATTTCTTCGACCTCGCCATGGATCCTGCGCATTTCTTCCTGGGTCTGAACGCTCAATGCCTCCATAAGACTGGTAAGGGTCGCCTCCGTGCGCGCATCGTGCTCATTTTGCATCTTAGCCAGAGTATTCAGATGCGTCTCCAGCATAGATCTCGTGTCTTGCAGGTCCTGCTGAAACTGAAGGGTAGTCGCGTGTTGGCGTTCTGCTAGCAGCTGCACTCCTTGCTGCGTTGACGCCTGTGCAGCTAGTAAAGCCTCACCTTGCGCCTGAGCTTCTTGTAGAGCCGCATATTCCGTTGCCAATGCCTCGTACGCACCCAAAACTGGTTAGCAACACTCTCAGCCAGCCCATCAATGGACAGTAGCTGTTGCGCATGTTCCCCGTCAAGCCCACCCATCCTTCTCGTAGCAACAACCATTTCATGATTAGTTGTGTCATTGCCACAATATTCCGCAGCTGCAGCAGCTCTAGCTTGTGAACGAGTCAAGACCATTTTCCCCCGTAGTCCTCACGGGATCGTACGCCACTTCGCCAACCCAAGTAGCTTACCAATAAGGCTGTGCGCGCCTCACAGCGGGACCTCCTCCTACTGCAGGTAGCTCTCGGTGGTGGCCTCGCACTTCGGGCGGCTGCTCGTACTCCTGCTGGTCGCGCTGGCGCTGCTACTACTTCTCCGCCTTCTCCTGCACGGGACGACGGAGTAGCACGCGGGTCTCTTGGCGACGTCTGCGGGCGGCACGCGGCGGTGGGGGCCTCCTCCTACTGCAGGTAGCTCTCGGTGGTGGCCTCGCACTGCGCGCGGCTGCTCGTACTCGTGCTGGTCGCGCTGGCGCTACTGCTGCTTCTCCTCCTTCTCCTGCACGGGACGGCGGAGTAGCACGCGGGCCTCTTGGCGACGTCTGCGGGCGGCACGCGGCGGTGGGGGCCTCCGCCTACTGCAGGTAGCTCTCGGTGGTGGCCTCGCACTGCGCGCGGCTGCTCGTACTCGTGCTGGTCGCGCTGGCGCTACTGCTGCTTCTCCGCCTTCTCCTGCACGGGACGGCGGAGTAGCACGCGGGCCTCTTGGCGACGTCTGCGGGCGGCACGCGGCGGTGGGGGCCTCCTCCTACTGCAGGTAGCTCTCGGTGGTGGCCTCGCACTTCGGGCGGCTGCTCGTACTCGTGCTGGTCGCGCTGGCGCTACTGCTGCTTCTCCGCCTTCTCCTGCACGGGACGGCGGAGTAGCACGCGGGCCTCTTGGCGACGTCTGCGGGCGGCACGCGGCGGTGGGGGCCTCCTCCTACTGCAGGTAGCTCTCGGTGGTGGCCTCGCACTGCGCGCGGCTGCTCGTACTCCTGCTGGTCGCGCTGGCGCTACTGCTGCTTCTCCGCCTTCTCCTGCACGGGACGGCGGAGTAGCACGGGATGTCTGGGCGACGTATGCTGGCGGCTCGCGGCGGTGGGGGCCTTCTCGTGGTTATCCCAGCCGATTTTTATTGTTTTTCGTACATTTTTGCTTTTCTTTTTAGCCAATGCAATCTTGCTTTTTTCGAGCGTGCTCGTTGTGCTCCCCTGTAATATCGGATCAGGGAAGAGCGCCCAAATCTCAACGAGCGCGCTCGCAGGCTTTTTGCTGCTCGCGCTCGTTCCCGCGAGCAGTGCTCCTGCTCAGCTCGTGGGATGCTTGGAATATGGTGTTTATTTTGGCTTTATTGTAAGCAGCATAAAAAAATGGATCTAATGAAGAACTGTACAGATTTGAACATTGAAGTTTTCTAGTCAAGTCTAAACGAAGCTCCTTCCTTTGTAGATTTGGTTTTTCGCATAGCACGTAGTTTAGCCATTCGATCTTTTGCGGCCTGAGATCCTTTAACCATACGACCTTTCGAAGCCATGCCAATGCCAGTTCTTTTTTTGAGTTCGTTTCGAAGCATACCTACCAGCATCGGATTTTGACCACGCGAAGCAACAGCCGCTGATGCGGCATTTGCTAACTGATCAACACCAACCGATAGCATACGCTTAATGACAGGGTTCCAAGCTGATTTAATACCAGACCAAATTTTACTCCAAATGGATGCTCCATGCATACCGGAACCATTCAAAGACGTCATAGGATGCTCAATCTCATGCTTGGTGATTAAAAGACGAACTCCCTTGTTTGATTTTCCGGCTTTCTGAGCTTTAGCATATGATTCAGGGTGCAGATGAAGAGTTGCTCCAGATCCGCTTAGTTCATTTTTGGTTAGATTTAATTTTCCATCCTTAACCGCTTTACGCAGTTTTGCGATAGGTACTTCCGACGAAATTGATAACTCTTTATACATTCTTTCCAATTAATCGTTCTACATCGTTTAAATTATAAAATAATTCATATTAAATTTAAGCTTGCTTATTTGGATTTTGACGAATTGATAATCCAATTAGCATATTGGAATCGTTGAACTTAACAAATCTTTCATCTTGATTAACAATAGTAATTCGAACCGAATTATAACTTCCATCAGGGATATTAGCCCAATTAAATTCATTCGGTCGATAGCTTATAAGCTGACCGATCGTCGTTCCAGCGCTATTAAAAGTACTCAAGATATCGTCCGGAATGCTGTATGGATTTTTGACTAAATTGCATCGAACCTGATAGCATGAAGTTGGATTGATTTGAGGTGAGATAGGGCTTAGAAATGATTGCTTAGTGTAAACGCTTGATGTCGGCCATTGGCCAGGAGGAAACCCAATTATAGAGCCAAATTCCTCATTATCAATAACAAGCTTAGGGGTATACGGAAACGATGCGGGAAGCCCAGTTCCGCTAGATGAATATAAACCGCTAGGCGGTCTAATATAAGCCCCCAATGCGGTTGGAACAGGGAGTAAATCAATTTGAGCACTGTAAAATGTAGGGTTCTCGCTTAGATTGAAGAAATATACATTGTTTCCATTCGAATCAATCAAGTAAGCCCCAGCAGATATGCATGCGGCTTGTATAGCGCTATTGATATTCGCATAGCTGTAATAACCGCTTGATAGCGTAATTTGAATAGTTGAAAATGTACTTGCTGTAGGCATCAGTAGCTTGAAAGTGTTGTTTCCATACGTTTCAGAATCAATATTGAATTGAGAATTGTAAATGTTGATACTCTCTACCGCGATTTGAGCATTTCTGAAATTGACTACAGATCCTCTGAAATTGTATTGAAGCTGATTGTTGAACCCATTTCTAACCAAGTGCTTACTCGATAACGTGATATTACTCGACATATTTATAAGATATAGATTAAATTAAATTTGGATCAATTACTCTATCGAAATTAAACCGAAGCTCACCACGAATTGAATCGACGAACAAAGCTTGGCCTTTGCTAGATGTGGCAACGTCATAAGCTCTAATTAGTTTTGATTCATCAACATTTTTTAGATTGAAATCCTTTGCAACCATTTTCAAATCCCTTTTAGAATTTGCTCTTAAAATAGCTACGTATTCACTATTTAGCCGTATCATCTTTGGTGTAGCAAAATAACTATGTACAAGACAGATTGTGCTTAACTTAAAATGTCTTCCCCTAGTAAAATAGTGGCTGAATGTTCTTTCCATTAATATCCGGTCGTTTGAATAATCATCAATGACAACAAGCTCGATTGATTTATCATTTATCGGTGTTTTACTAATATCATCAACCCTCGGGGGAGAATCTGGATCATGAATTGTGATAAAATACTCTAATTTATCTTTCAAATAGTTATATCATTCTTGATTAGGGTTACGCGCGATGATATGAAGATGACTAAATACGTTTGGACTATTCTTCAATATATGAAAGACTAGGTTATTTTTACCGCTGAAGCTTGGCCCTAAAATCAACATTCGAAATAGTTTCTTAATTTCAAGCTCTTTAATTTCACCTAGCGATCCCTTTTGATATTCTCTGGGCAATGCTGCCCCATAGTTAGGAATTAGCGACATTGGAAAAGGTCTCCTTTTATGTTAGGATAAATATAGAAATAGAAATGACTTTATCAATTAGACCACCTTTGATTGATAGTGATATTTTCAATCCAAGCTTTTTTGTGAGTGCTCGAGATGTTTTAACTCTTGATTTAGCTGATCAATTGTAATTAGATAAGACTGATTATCGATTAACCTATATCAGTTCAGTTAAAATTGGAGAGGCAAGTCCAATGTCAGCTCTTGTAGTCGATGCCAATCGCGATATAATAAATATCAAATTCGATCAGTTGCAGTTCGTTGAAGCTGAACGGCTCTAGTGTTGATCTTAGCAACCTATCACTGCTGAGTGCTAGTCCTGGAACCGCAAGCAATAATAAAGCTCTCATCGTAGGAGGATCTGGTCAAATCGGAGGACTATCATCACTTACGGCTACAAACCTCACAGGCACGCTACAGACTACCTCACAACCTAATATCACATCGGTTGGTACTTTATCGAATCTAACTGTTTCCGGAGGCATCATAGGTACGCTACCGACCGCCTCACAACCTAATATAACATCGATTGGAACTTTATCATCACTTACGGCTACTTCGATTACTGGTACGCGCAGACCGCCGCGCAGCCTAATATCACGTCAGTTGGAACATTAGGATCTCTTGTCATCGACAGCGTTTTCGCGAAATGATTAGCTGTTCAAAATACTAGCACTTCAAGCTCAGCAAGTATCAATATTGCAAGCTATTACCAAATGGAGCAAGGAGTTCGTGGATCGGCTAACTCAACTACACCAAATTGCTATTTTTGGAGGTTTGCTCTCTCTGATCGTTTGCTGATGGATATCAATGGTAATCTAAATATTGGTGGCTCATCTATCAACACTTCATACAAACTGGATGTCAATGGAGCCGTCCGCGGAACGTCTTTCGTTCAAGGAACGACTACTTATGATCTTTCTCTGATTCCTAGGCTATCGTTGACGACTCTAGGAACTGTAGAAGCAAGTAAAGCACTTGTAGCCAATGCATCGTATGGAATTGATGGCTTACGCAGTCTGACGATATCAGGATCGACGCTTAGTAAATCATTGGTAATTCAAAACGATACAACCTCATCCGCGGCAAGTCTTAATTTTGTAAGCACATATCAAATGGAGCAAGGAGTTCGTGGATCGTCTAACTCAAGTACACCAAATTGCTACTTTTGGCGATACGCTCTCTCAGACCGTCTGATTATGGATATTAATGGCAACGTTAATATTGGAGGATCATCGATCAATACATCGTACAAGCTTGATGTAGCTGGCGCGTTGAACTGTTCTAGCCTAACGATCGGAGGAGTAGCTGTTTCCCCTCAAACGAATATCTTATCGATAACACCCGGAACGTCATTTACAAGCACTACTAGAGCTAGCGACTTAAACTTAATCATCCGTAATTAAACCGCTACTACTGGTGCTCAGGCGGGCATATCGTTCACAGTTGATGATACTGACCTTACTATGATAACACCTTCTGTTAATCTATATGCTACGCGAACGGCTACTTCAACTCAAGCAGGGCTTGCAGATTTTGCGATATCAACAAGGTCAGGTGCTAATTGGCTATCACCAATGACTGAACGAATGCGTATTACTCAGGCTGGCTATATCAGATTCGGATCATCGTCATCGACCGCGAAGCTTGATATTACTTCTAGTACAAATCTATTATCAGGAAGTTGGCAAAGAGCCATGAGAATTGCAAATGATCAAAGTACCCCAATTGAATTCGAAGTTCAAATTTACAATGATGTAGCCGGAGGAACAAATGGAGTAGCTCTAGGTACTATGTTGGCAGATGGAGGTGAGCTCGACGAGGAAGATTGAAGACTGATGTATTTGGTAGATATGCAAAGGCCGCTTGGCCATGTCCACTATGTTGCTCTCGCTGCTTTTCGGATAGTCCAACTTGTTCTCCTGCTGCATGGTCTCATACTCCGCCTGCACGTTGACTGAGATGTTCTCCTCCACGGGAACCAACGCGCTCAGGATCTCCGGCGAGTTCCAACACTCCTTCCCGGGCGGTCAGCCTGAGAGCATCACAAGCCCACGCAGCTCAGTGAGCCGTGGCGCCGGGAGGGCCTTCGTCAGGATGTCCGCGCGCATCTTCTTGGACTCGCAGTAGTTGATCAGCAGCACCTTCTTCTTCACGAAGTCCTTGACGAACTTGTGGCGGGTGTCAATGTGCTTTGCGTGCCCCGAGGTGTCCTCGCCTTCCAGTTGGGCGATCGCCGCTTGATTGTCGACGTGCAGTAGCGCCGGCATCTGCACCTTGATCCCGATCTCCTTCAAACACTCGATAACGCCGAGCATGCGTGCCGTGGTGTGCGAGGCCGCCACAAACTCCGACTCCATCGTTGAGAGCGCGACGCACGCTTGCTTCTTGCACAGCCACGCCACCACAGCGCCGGCCATCATCACAACGCCGCCGCTCACGGACTTCCTGTCCTTCTTGTCGGCCGCGTAGTCGGCGTCGCTGTACGCCTCCACCAGCACGCCGTCCTCGCCCATCGCGTTCTCGTCCACGTTTATTACGAAATTGATCAGGTACTTGTTGCCGCGCCTGTCTCTCGGGGTCATGGGGCCCTTAATGTCACTGCCAATGACGCCTCCAATCTTGTCGATCGGGGCGTTCGCGCCCGTGTCCTTCTTGGACTGATTGTTCTTGCTCTGCTTGCCTTGCGCACAGGTCAAACAGTTGAGTCGCTCCCTGTTCGTCAGCCGGATACCGGATCCAGGCGTGTCAGCCATACGCTCGACCGTGTCGTACGCAATGTGGCCCAACCTCCTGTGCAGTTCGAGAAGCGTCGCCTCAGTCACTGCATCTTCGAGCGACTCGCTCGCTTCCTTGATAGCCTCCGTCACCGCGTTGACGCGCGTCTCCGTGGTCATCTCGCCCATGGCGTCAATCATCAGCACCTTGTTGCGCCTGTAGACCTCGAAGATCCGCATGCCATTGTTCTCCAGCACCGCGTAGCTCTTACCGCCATGGCGCTCCAGGTACACGCCCTTCTCCTCCAAGCTCCCGTAACTGATGATGTTGTCCGGCAGGTTCTTGCCGTAGTAAACTTCGGCCAGGTCCACGATGACCTCATTGCCGTCGACGATCGTCCGCAGCACGACCGTGCCCTTCTTGACCACGCGGAAGAGGTCGCCATCCGCCGCTCTGTACTGCTCGTCGCAGGCGACGGCGTTCCGCAACAGCTTTTCGTTCTTCACCAAGTGCACGCTGGACCCGCTGTCCAAGACCCACGTGCACAAGTCCGCATTCGTGCCGGTTCCGACAGCTAGCGTGACTCGAGTCGATGTCTTCGCACCGCTGCTTTCTTTCCCTGGACAATCTCTAGCTAGATGTCCGGCTTCACCACAATTGTAGCAGGAGCGAGTCTCCGTACCGTCAACACGAGCAACGGATCCTCGTCCACCTTGATCTCCACGGCCACCACCATGGAATCGTCCACCTCGACCTCGGTTACCACGACCACCTTGGCCGCGTCCGATGTCCTGCTTCAGCATGTTCGCCTCGAACTCGATCGCGAACGCCACTAACTCCGTGGCCTGCTGCAAGTAGTCGACGCGCTGCGAGTTCAGCCGCGTCAACATCGCACTCTGCAAGTACGGCGGCGCCGACTTGCACAAACTCTGCAGCACGTGCAGGTCCGAGCACCCCGAGCGCTCAGCCACGTACGTCAGGTACTGGTAGTGCTCGGCCCACGTCCTGCTCTTCGACTTCTCTGCAGTCATCAGCTGCAGTCCCTTGCTCGCCGTGATCGTCGTCATGTACGGCACGAGCATCCTGTTCATCACGTGTTCCAACGTGGGCGATTCGGCCGTCCAGAGCGGCACCATCCTCTCGAAGTACACAAGCGCTGTGCCATCGAGCTTTCCATTGAGAGCGAGGATGCGGAACTCTTCCGGCCAGTCTCCACCACTCATCTGCTGCGCTGCAGCCAGTCGCTGCAGGAACCTCAGTCCCCACGACTTAAAGTCCGCCCCCAGTCCCGGGTAGACTTCCTTGCCCGAGAACTTCGCGAAGCCGGGCCAGTCCAGGTCCCGCGGCTTCGGGATCTTGAGGCCGAAGTTCGTCGGCGGCACGAACTGCTCCGGGGAGGGCGACGGCATGTACTGCTGCTGCTGCTGCGGCGGCGCTTGCTGCTGCTGCTGCTGCACGTTCGTCGTCTGCTCCACCGGGCGTGCTGGCGCCGGGAGCGTTGGTGCGGTCGGTCCTACCGAGAGCATCGACGCATCGAGAGAGTCCACTCTCATTCTTCGGTCTCGAGCCTTGATAAAGTCCGTGAACGCGCTCGACGCGCCGTACGGGTTCTCAAACGGCGGCGTGTGCGACGGTTCACTGCGACGTTGCAGTTGTTTCTGCAACTTCACTTGGTTGGCCATGAACTGGGCCTGCTGCTTGGCCATCCCTTCGATGAGCCCTTCGAGTCTCTCCAGTCGCTCGGAGCTCTCGCTGGAGTCCCGACTGCCCCTTGCATGAGGTTCGGACGCGCCGGAATCGGAGCGCGTCCCCTCGAACAACTCGAACGGGTCTGCAGCCACGTTCAGCCCTTGGACGTCGGTGTCGTGCACGTCGTGCGCAGGGCTTGGCCGTTGTGAGGTGTCGTCGGAGCCAATTGGGCTCATAACCTGTTGGCAGATGGAGGTGAGCTCGACGAGGAAGATTGAAGACTGATGTATTTGGTAGATATGCAAAGGCCGCTTGGCCATGTCCACTATGTTGCTCTCGCTGCTTTTCGGATAGTCCAACTTGTTCTCCTGCTGCATGGTCTCATACTCCGCCTGCACGTTGACTGAGATGTTCTCCTCCACGGGAACCAACGCGCTCAGGATCTCCGGCGAGTTCCAACATACTACTACTACCGATCCTTTACGTCTCATGGTTGGTAATTCAACGCAATGCTATATCAACAGCTCAGGTCGTCTAGCTGAAGATCTATCCAATTGGAGCCCGGAAGGAACTATTCATGCATCAGGAGCCATTTGGAGCAACTATGGTTTCCATTGTAAATCATCTTCAGTTAGCCCTATGTATAGATGGGCTAATTCAACTACTTCTTATCCGTGCATTCGAAATCATGTAAACGCTAGCGCTGGTATACGCTTCGCAACGTGCGATGGCAACTGGGTTTATAACGGCTACGCCCCTTGCTATGGGGGAGCTTACACGAACAGTTCAGATCGACGACTAAAAAAAGATATTGGTGATCTTCCTTATGGTCTTGATTCGATTATGAAAATGAAGCTGCGTCAATTTACGTGGATCAGTGATGATAAGCGTGCTATTGGATTCATTGCACAAGAAATGATTGATATCGTTCCCGAACCTGTATACGTACCGGAAGATTCTGATGAACTCAACCCCGATGGAACGCCAAAAAGTGGTTGGGATGTTGATTATGCTTTTTTGACTTCGATATTGTGTAAGGCTATCCAAGAGCAACAAGGGCAGATCGAAGAATTAAAGAAAAAATGATTTAAAATAAAATGTTAGGCGTGGACTTTTGCAATAGAAGACCACGCGACTATTCTAATGTAGTTACTTCGACTATTTGCGTAGTATCATTTATAAGTATAATAGTTTTAATATTAGCTTTCTTGATATTGATTACAACTTGAACGTCTTATTTTTTTTGGTTGAGGTGCCCAAACAGTTCCTGAGCCTCTTCTAGTTTCAGTTAGTACTTTATCAACAGAATTGGTATCTTGGATGGTTAATCGTTTCATGATATCTTTCAACTCTTTTAGGTTGCTATTTGCTTCGCGTTTATAAGAGTTCTTAGTTGATACCAATCTCGTATTTGCGATTATTAAAGTCATGCTTATATTAGATCATTAAAACCTCTTTAAATTCAGCATCAGAAATAAGTTTTGCTGAATACACATCAACCAACACTGATTTTAGCTCTCTTATAATCTCCGGATTATCATTACCAAGCATGAGTTCCCCTTTAAGTTTAATATACTCTTGCTTAAGAGCTTCTCGCGGGTCCTGTAGCGGTTGTTTGATCTCATATTGAGTATGGGTAATCCGTAGTATTTCATGAAAGAGACGCTTATCATCCATCGATAGTTTATAATATTCATCTTGATCGATAGTTTTATCATAACTAAGAGTTTAATCATTTCTGCTACTTCAGGACTTATAGAACGTCTCTTACCAACGGTTTTGCGATTAGAATAAACAATTTTCAATTCTAGATCGTTTAGCTTCTCAACTTGAACAAATTTCGATCCTAATCGTTTATAAATTAGATCGCTAGCCATGCCTGTTCCTTCAATATCACGAAGATTATAACCGGCTTTAGTCATTCTTGCTACACCGGCGCCCTTAAGACCTTTTCCTGCTATCAGCTTCATAGACGTTTTTACCCCTAAGGCTTTAAGGGTTCGGTTAAAATTGTTTAGGATTTCTACTCGATCGGGTGTTAGCCTTGGTTGTTCCTCCAGCCATTTTTTACCGTCAATAAGTTCATTAACCAAATCTTGATATGTTGGACCCCAAAGGATGCTAGCTCGTGCTTTATTTAAATCCTCACCCGTTAGCTCTTCGTTCGTTAATCGCTTTAGTAGCTTGCCTTCCTCCCCGAAAACATAATCTTGTTCATAACCATCGATTCCAACCGGACTAATCGGTGCTATTTCAAGTAAAAACGGATTGTTTCTATAAATGAACTTGATCTTAGTTTCGAATTGATCCTCCGTACGTGGTCTGCTTGTGTCAGGGGCATTAGAGATAGTACTATCATCAAGACGATGCTTACGATCAGCTGCGTAGTACTGAATATTTAGCTCTTTTGGAATATTAAGCTGAAGTTTGTTTGCTCCTGCAATCGTTAGAAAGTTTCTAAGAGTGTTTTCCCGTGAAACGATTTCATTTGCTCGCTCACTCGATAACACTTTTCCGTTATGTTTCAATTCAAGCGTGAGAGGATTTAACTCGTAAGCTTCAGAAAGGACTGATGACGCTTCTCCAATGTTTCTTCTTCTTTCAAAAGGACTGATTTTAATCTTGTTTGAAGCTTCTCTATTCATAGTTAGAATTGTATTTAATGCATTCTTGTAGAATTTTTGATCGTGGCTATTTTTAAACGAATTAGCTTCTATTGTTGCTTGTTTAAGTTCATACGGCTGTTTCAATATATCAAAAACGTTTCGCTTTAGATTGAGTTCAAGCAGTCGCTTGGGGTTAAAAACCCCGGGGGACTGTGCCCCCAAGGTTTCCTTGTCATCAGCATGATCATTGTTAAACGATTGATCGGTTATTACATCAGCATATTTATCCATAACATTTTCCTTCAATGAAGCTACACCTTTCCGTAATTGATTTCGGGTTCTTAAAGCTTGTAGATCAGCATATCCTTGTTGTTTTGAATTTACATGATTTAATGTCACTAACCAATCGATTTCTGATTCTAATTTTTCCTCAGTTTCTTTACGAACTTTTTCCCTGCTTTTTGTATGATATAAAAACCCTTGTGCTCCAATTAAATACGATTGAGACTTATTTTCATGAGGCGGAACGAATATTGGATGAAGCATTGGTAAATTTGAAGCAGCAGGATCTGATAGAATAACATTTACTTGACTCCTCGCTTCGTCCTGTAATTGTTTTAAATTATCCTCATTGTCGAATTCCTGAGAAGCCATGGATTCGTTATCGTCTAAAGAAAAAACACGATCGGACGCCTCTTCTGCTGTAGACGGCTTAACTTCTTCAGAAGCTTTGGAAGCTTCAGAAGCTTCTGTGTTAGTCGCGAAAGAAACTGATTTGACAGTTGCATTAGCCGGGATAGAAGCATCTGTTTGGATTGACGAAGATGCTCTAGTTGGGAACATGCTAATTCGGGTTAGTTTATCAGCTGCCCAAAGGACGTCTTTGTACCTCTCTTCTAAATGATTGCGAATGCTAGCATCTTTTTGAGCTTCTCGAAGTAAAGCTTTGCGTTTTGCTTCCCGTTCACTCAATGATTGAAATGAAGCATGCATATTTGCGTTGTTCTATAGTATTGTCAAGATTTTTGGAAGAAGTAAAATTATTTAATTGCCCACCCTTTCCTCGTCTTGCGCGTGATGTCTTTTATCTGTTTTGGTATTGTTTGCCCTGACCAACCCTTTTTGGTGTATTTATGAATAATCTTATTCCTCCGCTCAACCATCGACAAATAGGCTTTCTCTATCTCATCGAATGGTAAATCAAATAACTCTTCAAATTCCTCCTTAAACCTAATATCAGCTACGATCGCTCGATACGATCTAAAACTGTCTAATTGACTTAGTTTAAATTTAATGAAATCGATTTTTTCGATATCATATAATTTGACTAGCAATTCGTTCGATTTCTCTGAAAATATTCGAACTCTTTGATGCATCTTTTTTAATTCCTTTTTAAGCATTAAGATTCTTTGATGTTGATCATGTTGAGAACAATATCCTGTTTTAGAGGGATTCGTGAGCAACGAAAACCAGCTTTGGTAATGGCTTTGCATAGTTTGATTATTTTCATGGCTTGAAGACCTGTCATATATAGATACCGTCATAATAAATTTATTTTTGAAAAAAATCTGATTTATTATATAAAGAGCTTGCCTCCATGGATGCTAATCTCGTGTTTTTAGAGGATGTTCCGTTTGATAATGGTTTAATATATGATAATTCACCCTTAGAAGAGGATATCTCTAATTCAATTCAAAAGTCTAAACGCGTTGAATATACTATATTTAGACCCAAAATCAAATTGTCGTCACCTAAACGGGATTTAAATAAACCGCGTCCATTTATAGAGATACCTCGCTTAACTGAGCTCTAGTTTGCAAGCTATTTTTTTTGCTTGCTCCAGTAAGCTTCTTCAAGTGAAGAACGTTTATTTTTGTAGATTAATCTCAGATTATTTTGAGGCTCCCATGTTGGTTCGTCATATCCCTTCCATTTAACAAGATATTTATATTTTCTGTTCTTCACTAATCTATGATCTAATATCTTTTCAGCTTCCCAAATCTCATTATTATCAAGCGGGGCGTTAGTAACTGCTGATTTTACTATTTTTAAATCATTAACTGATTTATACAACGTATGACCATTTTTGGATCGAATTTGGATTTTATAGCCGTCAATTCCGACTATTTCATATATGGTCTTACTCCATCTAGTCGATTCTTTATCGAATTGTTTCTTTTTTAAACGATACAATACACTAGCACCAATTTCTAATTCCGATTCAAGTCTTTCCATGTTTTCACGGTTATGTTGTATTTCTTGATCAATTACTCGCCCTTTGGCTTCATTTGGGGTCATCCCGATCGAACGATGGCGTGTGTTATTGTAGTTGGTGATAATATCACTAAGTAGCTTGGATGTAATTGGTCTGTTAATCATTGTTAAACGCGATTTTAAAGTTCTGTTAAAGCGTTCAATTTTACCCATCGTATTATGATCCCCAGGCTCGTTGTTGTAATGCGTGATTGATTGTTTTTTTTAATATGCTTGCGCTTTATTGTTCATGAATTCTGCTCCATTATCCGTTGTCAATATATCTACCTTCTGTTTTTCAAACAATTTCAAACCTTTGGATACGCTATCCCATTGCTTATTTTTTAAAATATGAGCAAAGCCGATTCGACTGTTAATGTTGATCGCTGTTAGTATAACTTTACTTTTGAAAAATGCTAAATCGGCTTGTCAGGCGTTTGGACTATGCGAAGTTATTTTGAAATGATCAAATTTATTTTTTTGATCGCGAAAACGTTGAATATCAGTCTGATTAGCATACCAATCTTTTACAATTTTTAGAGTAATTTTAGGGTTGATTTCACGTTCTTTTTGAAATAAAGCATTGACACCAATGAAACCAGTCTTTGGGTTATGGTATAGATCTCTTAATAGTTTACCCATGATATATTACTATCAAAAAATAGCTTTCTCCAGAGCTATTTTACTTAGATAGGTAAAGGAATCGTTGAAATACCATCTTCCAATACTTGACGCTTATCATAGAAATAGTTAAGAGCCGTTTTAGTCTGAGTGTAAGTAATGATTGATTTAGAGTCTTTACAAACTCGAAAGCCCTTGTTCGTTCCTTGGAATGTGATGCGATTATTAACCACATCTTCAAAGTTCCCGGGGGTCAAAACTTGACTATTCTTCGATTTTTGAATTCCCTTAGCTGACATCTTGATCTTCGGCTTTTTAGTTTCCTTATCAATCTCGTCCGCTAAATAGCAGATGTAATTCTTAGACGATAACGAAACCATAGCATTACAACGGAGTTCCTCTTTGAATAGCCCAGGTACTCGTCCATCATATGCAGCATTTTCCTTAGTATCATCTCTCGGGAACCAATCATGCTTGTGTGCGTTGAAGTGATCAATTAACTCAGGCTTGATCAAATTGGGGAAAGGATTGTCATCGCTGAATGCGATATAGCCACTATCGGTATCCATCTCCTGATATTGAAAGTCACTACGGGGAATGTAGAAATCGATGCAATCGTAATAGAATTGAAGCATGCGTAGCTTAGCTAACTGATAGATAGCAATACTTAGATGAATAGGATTGTTGAGCTTGACACGTCTTTTGTTATTGCTAATCTCAACAGTTCCGTTGTCAAACTCGGTTCTGCTGTTGTAAGTGAAGTGCTCCATAGCATTGTATACATCCTTTCTATCGTCAAGATACTTGACTTCCTTATGCTTGGACATATCCATTCCAGAACGTCCAAAAGCAGCATTACCCACTAATTTCATCATTTCAGCAATCATAGCTTTACTTTCATCAACATCGCCTTCACGGCGTGCGTCAGATACTTGCTCCATGAGAGACTTGAAAGGGGTGCCAGCCTGAGCTTTAATAAAGCTGTAAGTCTTGGTAATTACCAAACCATGAGCAAGGTACCACCATTTTAGTAGCGGGGCGTAGATTAGAATTTTTTTGCCAAAGTAGCTTCCGATTAGCTTACGACCCTTTTTAGCTTTGTTTTTAGGACCCTTCGCCTCATTATAATTGAACATATGCGAATCAATGATTTCCTCGCTTGGTTCAATCTCAACATTTTTGAAAATCGGCGTCATTTCACTGAAATATTCTTTTAGATGTTCAGGCGTCTCGATATCACACTCAAGAAACCGAAAATCTTACCGTTCAAGATATCATCAACAATTCCATCGTAGGCTTCGATAGTCGTTAGGCGTCCGCAAGGCATAACATTACCTAAGCACCATAAATATAAAGCATTTGCATCGTAGCCAATAATTTTCTTAACTAACTTACCACCACGAATAGTAGTTTCATTACGCTTCGCATATCTATTAAAGATAATACTCGGTCCGCCTGCGATGTTGGCTTTCATCTTGCGATAAATATCAGATTCTTCCTTGTCGATTGAAAATATTAAACGATGAGCATTAAATTCTTCTAATTTTTTGTATTTAAAAGCCTTGATGCTCATGTCTTTGCGTGCAACGTTGCAATGAATGCATGTCATTAAAATGTTGCCATCTTCATGCCCAAGCTTGTTGTTGATTCTGTCGGCTGAGACAATGTCTTTATTGAGCTTGCAATAACAAAGGCCGCATAGGTATTTCTGCTTCTTGAGTAGATCATTCAGATGGTTGATAGTCATATCGAACTTGCGATTAGCTTCCTTATTTTGGGTGATGTAGCCTTCAAAGCGCTTTCGTGGGAAATTAAATGGCTCAGCTGCCTCTTTAGATTGTTGTTTGAGCTTTAGAGTCTGATACATGACCTTCTCGCTTAAACCAGGTAGAGAGATACCATCACAGAACATATCAAGATCGAATCGCTTGAACAGCTCACGCTGCTTCTTGATAGCCTTGATGAATGGAACTACGTCAAGGTTGTTGTACCAAATAAGTAGATCTTTGATGGTCTTCATTCCATAGTGCTCCCAAGCAAAAGATACTCGCTTGTAATCATCATCTGATATGTGTTCATTTCGAAGACTACTATAAAAGGCTTCCTTAGGCGGTAGCTTAGTCTCGTTGAGGACTTCGAAGCTTGTGATGTATTCATAAGGAAAAACACCTTTAGTTAGCTCACACGTACAGCAAATCTTATCCTCACACTGACATTTACCAAGATACGTTTCAATGTATTTAGCATAGCTGACACCGGCAGGTAGGTAGTTGATCATATCAAGCATCTTGAAATGTAATGTCGAAATGCACATATATCCTCCATTTTTGATAACATGATCGATTTTATCAATACCAATTACAGAGAATAATTCATTACGGATGAGATTAAGATCATATGAACCAGAATTAAATCCTAGAACGGGTGTCTGATCGATAATTTTCTGTAATTTATTTGAGTCATTGTTAAGACTTTTATTAGCAGTAATAAAGGACTTGAGATCGCTATCCTTCTTTTGTCTTTTCATTAAGTCTTTAAAATCTACATCATCAGTTAAATTAGGATATTGCTTATTAAGAGCTTCCCTTTGAATCTCAATAGATTTGAAGCTTTTGCTGAATTTATCGTGATGATAATCGCTAATCTTACGCGATATGTATTTGATATAGTCGATCATATCAACGATAAGAGCTTTAGGGTCTCTATTAACGAAACATTCCTTCTCCTGAGTTAGACTATCACATATACTCACGGAAACGGGCTTGTGGCGGCTCTCAAACTTAGTGTTCACTCCACGCTTCTCATCGATCTTTCTAGTATAGCTTCGAAGTCAATTACTATAAAATGATCAAGATAGTGATCAACGTCCTTGACTTTGTATTTTCTAAGCATACGCTTGATCGTATTCTCCTTAGGTCTATAGACCGTTGGTTTGGTTGGGAAAGATTCAATATTGTTTTTGTCGCATTTATTTTTAGTGTGATCATGCATTCTAATTCTATCATTAAAGATCATATTACACTTCGTGCAGATGTAGTTGCTCTGAACACGATCCGCATTAGTTATGTAGAAAGCGTGTCCATTGTGTGATAGGATGTTTAGAGTGTTATCATAATCAGCTTCGCTTGGTCGCATTAGAGATACAGACTCCGCCTCTTCGTTGAAGGAATAGACGTTGATATTCAGGTTGAAGCACTTCTCAAGTTATCAAATTCAAGAATATCAATTGGCTTGAAATTCTTGTAGAGAGATAAAGAATAAGTTTGGTTCTTGTATTCGCAATAACGTTGGAAAAGTTCTTTTACTTTCTTAACAACTCTTTTATTATTAGAATTTTGAAGATGGTAAGCTAAGCAAAAGAAGACGCATTTATTGTTCGTTTTAACGAAATTTACGATATACGGATTGTTTTTAATGAATGTAGGAACCAGTGCATCGCTATCTCCTAAAGCATGATCGCGATAGTCGATAATGATCTGAAAAGCTGTAATCTCTTTGAGCTTGACACCTGATTTAGGATAGTTGAGACTGTTCGAAAGCTCTTTTTGACGAATTTCCGCGATAATATTTTTCGCATCAGCACGACTATTGACCGTGAAAAGTCTATCGAAGACAGCTGTATTAGCAATGTTCGGGTAAAAGTAAAATTCAACGTCGCTAACAGGGTCGTAGAAAGTGTAGCCGAGTGCGATATTAATTTTGTAAGCCTCCTTCTGTGTTAAAAGAACGTTCTCTAGCTTTTTATAGAACTCACCCTGAGGAATGTGTTCATAGAGGTGCTTTTCCTCATACATTTCTTGTTGGAAATGGTATCCGGAATTGTGCTTGTAGTCGGGTGAAAGATGCTTCTTAAGTTTCTCAATCGAAACCTTCTTATACGTCGCTGCAATTAGTCGCATATTTTTCGGTTCCGTCGGATTTCCGATATAAACCATCTTGCCCGTACGTCCACGTACCTTTAGACGGTAAGAGGTTCCCCATCGGATAGGACGAATACCAAGTCTTTGTAGTCCTTCTAGTTCATGTGCAATCATTTTCTATATTATGCTTAGTATATTAATTTCAGTGAAATTACTTAGTATATTACTGAGGATAAAATTCAAATATAAAAATATTTGATGAGTGATATATTTCACTTACTATATTATTCGTGTGAAATTACTTAGTATATTACTTAGAATAAAGCTCAAATATAAAAATATTTCGATGAGTGATAAAAAATTGATGTTTCTAATCAGTAATAGGAAGTCTGCCAGCTCTTTTCTTAGTACGTTCACGAATCTGTTCACGATGTTGATCATCATAGACCTTTTGCTTAGCTAAGATCTTTTCGCGATTCTTGTGGTAGTATCTCTTTTTGGCTGCTACAATAGCTGCCTTGTTCTTTTGGTAAGCTTCAGGTGAGTATGCCATATCTGTCTTTATATTATATACTAAGACTTTATCTCTTAAGATTGAAATTTTTTGAATGACCCGATATTGAAAAAAAATAACTGAGTGTTTTACTTGAAGCCACCAAGATCTTTACCGTTAGCGATCCATGATCGAGTTAGTGTTGGCTGTGTCATTGACTTAGCCCATGTTTGATGCTTTGGAAACGAACAGTGATGAGCATAGTTCCATCGCTTGACGCGTTTTCCACATGGACATAACATTTCTGCTTCAGGCATTTCACCGAAAATATTCATCATCATTTTCTGTGCTTGATCAATATCCATTATCGCTTCTGGAAACTTGCTAACTGGATGGGCGTAGCATCGATCTTTTGTCTTAGACTGTGAGCATTGTTCCCCATTCCTCATAATGTAGTTGCACATAATTATCGTTGTTGATTGGTTAATCGTATGATATGTTGTTATCATATACTAAGATTCCTTCGCTTAAGATCAAGTTACTTTTCTATATTGAAAATTTAAAATGGTATGATAATCTTGTAATTTGAAATTGTGAAGGTACCTACCTTGGCGAATATGTTGTGAAGGTACCTACCTTGGTGCTTGGTGGTTAGGAGGTACCACCTTCACACCATCAGTTGATTTGGATTAGAGGCTTCGAAAGCTTTTCAAAGTATGCTTAGGTTGAGAGAAAGTCTACTTTTCATCAGAGGCGGTTAAATGGGATTTGGTTGAAAAAAGGTTTTGTTGAATATTTGAGGTAGAAGGAGTATTGAAAGTGTTTAAAACAAAGAGAAAAATCAAAAATAAAAAATGTCACGAGAAGTGCTGAATAATACTACTTACGATCAGCGCTGGAGCCTATCTAATCAATGCTGATGGAGACAATGTGTTCTACGTAAACATCTCCGAGAATCCTACGTACTATAGCTGTCAAGTAGATCTCTCGCCGGTTCCTACGAGCCTCCCTGCGGGATGGACAAGACCGCTGTCTGGACTCTACTCGAGCAGCGGAAGCGGTTTGCCGCTTGGGTTCAGCTATGTACCAAAATTGGTCATCGACAACAAGGAATTTGGCAAAATCATTGGGTTCCCAGTATCGACGACTCCCAGTCAGAGCCTATACACGCTTCAATCTGTTCTATCTCCGATTCCTCCTCAGATCAATCCAGTTAGTTCGTACCAACTACGGTGCTCGCTGGTATCGAATCCGTATTGCATTCCTGATGATATTCTGACCACGTTCAATACCGCAGGGACCACGATCGGTCAGCTCGTGAGCTATCAGCCAAACGAGTTTTGTTGGGTTGATGTTCCGAATGGATCATATGCTAGCCTCACGCTAACAATTGTTGATCAAGAAGGACGGTTTGCGAAGCTAAATGATACCAATATGCTGATCAGCCTGATCGTGCGCCAAAAAAAGTAAGTTAGCTTATATTTTTAACTCAATCTAAAGCTTCCTGCACGCTTGAGCTACCGCCCTTGCGCATCGCACGAAGGCGAGCCATCTTGGCCTTCATCTCAGCCGACCCCTTCGCTGGATGACCGCGACGAGAGGGTTTAGCCTCCTCAGCAACCCCGATGCCCGTAAAGCGCTTCAATGCTCCGCGAGCAACTTCTACAAGAGCAGGATCCTTACCATGACTGGCAACATATGCCGATCCCATCGTAGCGAGACCAACCGCCGCCGCGCTTAGTGCCGGCTTGATTACGGGCTTCCAAGCACTTTTAATTGTGCTCCACACCTTGCTCCAAATACTCGCTCCATGCATACCAGAACCGCTCTTGACCTCCATCGGATACTGAATCTCGTGTTGGGTGATCTTGACTCGAGAGCCTTTGCCGGCCTTCTTGGCTCGCATGACCTTATCGTACGATTCAGGGTGGAGATGGAGCGTGGCTCCAAATCCCGCTAGATCAGCCTTAGTCAGGGATAGGTTGCCAGACTTGACCGCAGCGCGAAGACGCTTCTCAGGGATGGCACTCGAGATAGATAGTTCCTTGTACATCGTTATAGATAGATAGGGATTTAAAATTTCAGAAAATTAAAATACATCTATATCGAGATCTTGAAACCTATCCATTAGGTGCATTTTCCCATGCTGGCGGCAGTAGAGCCATAAGAGGCACCAAATTCCGCAATATTCAGCAGTTGAAGCTTGTATTGCTTGTTGAAATACGGCAAATCTCCTAGTATCTGCGGTGGTCCGACAGACATGCTATCAAAATAACTACCATCGCACACAGCAGTCCAATGCCCCACTCCAGGGCTCGTACGAAGTAGTATGAGATAGGAACCCTTCTTGGGGAGTGGAGACTTGATCTCGGAAAGCTCGTATATGCCATTAATTTTGACTCCGATTCGTTTTGCTAGAGCTAATAGATCGTGATCAGATGTAATACCCTTCACGAATTCCATTTAATTATTTTTTCAGCAGGCTGAGTATATCAGATGACATATACTTCCAACAATATGTCTGACGTAACTCAACTAACAGACGCGTATCTTCTCCAGAGTGCTCTCAAGAGCGATTCGCCTATTGATGTCAGCAAGGGCAAGACCGTTTCTGTCGTCTATGATGGCAACCAGGGCTCGTACAACTCGGGTCTGATTCAGATTGATGCCACTTCTCAGCTCACTGGCTCGCGTGGATTTGCTTCGCTCAAGGAGGCTTATCTAACTCTCCCGTACGTTATCACCGCGAAGTCGACCGGTACTGGAGATATCAACACGAAGAGTATCAATCGTTTTGTTTGCGGACTCAAATGCAATGTTGCCAATATTATCGACTCGCTGACTGTGGAATTGAACGGCAAGAAGGTGATTACCGAAACTGAATACAAGGGTTTTTGGAACAACCTACGAGCTATGACTGAACTATCGCAGGACGAGGTCGCCAAGCATGGAGCTGACATGCATCTATACCCGGATACATGGTCGAGCATCAATTTTACTGCTGCAAAGTCCGGTACTGGCGATGGTTATTCTAACAACCAGATTGGAATTGCGAGCAATCTTGATAACACTCTCTCCCAAACCCAGGAGCCCTATGCTCACAATCCTGGTTTATTAAAGCGTTTGGTGAATACCCCTCCTCAAATCGATTCTACGGAGGCAACTGGACCATTCTCTTGGGCAAGCATGGGAACGACGGCCAGCAAGCAAATTCTTCAGCAGAACGGCCGTGGCTGTTTCAAGGAATCTGATACCGCCTCGTATGGAGTCGATAAGGTTGTAGGCAAGTGGTTTCACATGCTTAAGATTCGCCTTGTAGATCTACACCCTATCTTCAAGGAGCTGGATTTGTGCTCAAACCCGCAGCTGAAGATCCGTCTTCGTATCAACGCTGGTACGGTTGCTGTATCTGGCAACGCCAATCAAATGAAGCTTGATTCGGTCACCATGACCAGTGGTCAAACTGTCCCGATCATGATTGCTTCGGCAGCTGCGGTTAATCCCATGAATGATGTTCTGACTGCTACTAATTCCCAGCTATCGTTCTCGTTCGGCCCTCTAGGTAATAGCTTTACTCCGACTACTCAGGTTGGAGAGTACTTCCCGTACACCAATTCACGTCTTCACATTCCGTTCTACCAGTTGAAAAATCCTACCGCTATCATCCAGAAGCCAATCAAGACGATTCGTTATCTGGACTGTTTTGCACAGATGTTCCGCAAGGCTGGAGGTACCACTGTAGCGCTTGCGCAGTCGACCGATCCAGTCGGCCAAATGAATGCTCCGTTTGATCTCAACATCTCCGGATACAAGAAAAACGTTAAATATGTAGCTGTTATTCCTTTCGCTGAAACGTCGGCTAGACACTTTGAGACGCTACATGGTACTCCGCAGTATCAATCGCCGTTCGATTCGGCCCCGTGGACTTGCATGCCTGGCGCTTCTATCCGCAACTTCCAGGTTACAATTGGTAATACCACTGTCTTTGACAAGAGCCAAGAATACGATTTTGAGTCGTTCAAGCATGAATTTAGCAAGCTAGGCGCTATCAACGGCGATTTGAGCCAGGAGGTAAGCAACGGCCTGATCGACTCGGTTCAGTGGGCATTGGCTCAGCACATCCTTGTAGCCGACACGTCGCGTCTCACTCAGAAGGACGTTCCTCAGGCTATTCAGGTCAGCGGCATCAACGGCTCGGCTACCGGAATTGATCTTCTAGTACTCGTTGTATACGAGCGCGAGCTTGAGATCGACCGTCTCACAGGAGAGGTCCATAGAACCGATTAAGCACTTCTCATGCAAAGGAGTCAGATTTAATTAATTAATAAGATGGACAAACTTTCAGTCCATCAATATAGATGCCTACCCTAGATTTCGGCAAATACTGCGGCTGTTGTATCTACAGCGTGTTCGCTCGCGATCGTGGATATTGCCGCTGGCTTGCTTCTAAACGCATCTTCAACGAGGAATCAGAGATCGGCAAGTATTTGCGGCTTCAGTTTAGATATGAACAATGCAAATGCAAAAGCGGATTCCTCATGGAACGTCATGAGTGCCTTCTCCGGCCTAGAAAAACACGACAAACGGTCGATTGACAACACTAACTAATAATCCAAGCTCGTGAATTTCTTGTAAGTCCATGCATTGTGATGTATTTTTTTGTCAAAAAAAAGTCTAATGACTGATTTAGCAACACTCGAAGAACTGCTCGATATCATCGCACATCTGCATGCGCGCCATCATACGGCAAGGATGCATGGCTTCAGTGATTAGCTCTTCAGTGATTTGACATTGGAAGCGTCTCTTGAGGATCAAGCGTTTGATTTCGTGTACGATATCAGCGTCCCGGATTTCTTTCAAGAGCTGGTGACGAATGTAGCAGCCCTGATCCGGCTCCTCGATGGGGTAGTAGTACTGGCTGAGCTTGCAGTCGATCGAGTATAGAAACTGTTCTACAGTCGGAGGCTCCTTGACGAACTGAAACTCCCGGATTTCTTTGAGGAGCTTCTCGCGGATAAAGTATCCCTGATCAGGCTCCTCGATGGGGTAGTAGTACTGGCTGAGCTTGCAGTCAATCGAGTAGAGGAACTGTTCGATGTTGCTGTACATGTTCATGGTTGTTGAGTTGTATGCTCTTGGTTTGCATATACTAAGTATTTATCTCTTTAAATAGAAAACTTTTTCTCCGGCCTTTATCGTAAATCGGGTGGAGCGCGGGTGTGTGTCTTCGTGGTATTCCGTGCCCGTTTTCAGGATATTGCTGGCCATTTGGTGGCCATTTGGTGCCCATTAGTTCTTTATCGATTTCAATGACTAGAGAGTCCGTAGTAAGTCTTATATCTTGTGTGCCCATGTGTCCTTTTCTTTCTCTTACTCAAAAAAATAAAAATGTATAAGTAGTATAGTAGTAGTAGTATATAGTACTACTATAGGAAACGGTAGGAAAATGGTAACCGTTTTCATTTTTTCTCTGCCACCGGCCACTTTGTCACTCTGATCACCTAGTACTACCCACATCCTCTGTGCAAGGCTGTGATGCGGCGTGTCCGAGTGGCCGTTTATTGGCCAAAATGGGCACGTCGCATGTGAAGCCATCTCAGGCGCTCTCGTCAGTTTGCTTACTGGCCATTTATTTTATCCAGGCAAATCCGATGGCAAAAAAAGATCAACCGCTTACTTGCGCGACCTCCGCGATTCTAGGATCTTAATGTCATGATCGATGATCTCCTGTAATGGCGGCATCCGATACGATGATAAGCATTCGATGATTTCCGGGTCTCGCTCGAGCTCGATCACCTTCGCTGAGCCTTTGGGTAGCTTGTGTGGTGAAGCGCAATTCTCGGAAATGTGTGATGGCAAGTGATTGGGCGAGAGATGGATCCGGACTCAGATGGATCTGGATCCAGAATCAGATGGATCTGGATCCAGAATCAGATGGATCTGGATCTCCACCCAGATCCAGATGGGTTCAATCCAAGATGGGTTCAATCCCTTATCCGGGCGTAATCAAGAGGCCGTAAACACAACACGACGGGCAAGCAGCTGACACGCAAGGAAGGTAAAGGGAGCCCATAGAGTCGGTAGGTACAGATGGGATGATAGGATCCACATGATGATAGGACTTTGGGATAGGAACGAACTTAAGCATAAATCAGAAACGAATTCGCCTTGATCAACGCAAGTGCTTCCTCCCTCGCCTGGAAACGGGAACTACATTGGCCCTACGCGGCGTAGAGAGGTTAGCCGTAGCAGATCTAGTGTTGGTGGTAAGACTGGAGTAATACATTGGCCAGATCCAAAACCTTCCTAGTGAACTACTGTCAAGTGCGGATCCAAGATCCACCGGAGTTAACTGTTTGGCCGGTGCGTCCTTCGCTTCTCAACTGTCAACGACACCGTCATTGGAGGCGGCAAACACGACCAAGGAAGACCTGCGAAGGCATCGGAAAGGAACTACAACAAGCGAAAGGCAACCACCCGGCCGGATCCAGATCCAGGCCGCCAGATCCAAGTACAAGACTACCGGATTTGGAGTAAACCGCGAGCAGAGTGAAGATTTCCGCGCTGCTCCACCCACATCCCCGCGTCTCGCCCAGACTGCTCTGTCTTCAAGGCTCGGACGCTTCAGCAGACACCAGAGGAGCAGATCCAGCCCTACCGACGGGTACACAAGGTGACCAAGTTCAGCACACAGATCACGGATCATCGGGGGACCCCCTCCGTAAGTCGGTGTTCGGGCGCAGTTGGCAAGTTGGATCGGCGATCTCGCAGATTTTGCTGATCCCGCTACGCCACAATGGTGCGCGTGCCCGGATCTTCTGGTGACTCGGGATTTCACCGTGAGTCCCAAGAAGAAGTTCGAGTGAAGAAGGAACAAGGGGATCAAGCGTCATCGGAGTTGGGATCGACGACGACGCTGCTGAATGAAACAAGATCCACGGATCGGCAGAGTGCAAGGAGGACCTCTGTCGGCGGAACCGAGGTGGATCCAGACATGGATCCAGAAAACAAACCTCAACCTCCTCCACAGGTCCCTTCGGGGACCCCGGTGGATCGCGACGCGAGTCAAGATCCACCAACAAAACAAACCAAGGCTGGCAAGGATCGGTATGCATTCGCTGATTCACCAGTTAACTCGGATGCCTACTTCTTCTCCTTCGACAAGACCAAGCCGAAGGCGCGCACGAAGATGAAGGCCCCGGATCCAGAAGACGAAGATCCGAAGCCACCTGCTCAGGATGGATCCGAGGCAGGTTGGATCCACCACCACGAGAGGTAACTACGTGGCTTCCTGACTCTGGATCCCATCATGCAGCAGTTCGGCGTGAAGCAGATCGGAGACCTGCAGGGACCCCTAGCGCTTCCGGCGCCTGCCAAGCGCCCAGGGATCCTGCCCGAGATGGAGCGCCTGATGCAGCTGCTAAGGGATGCTGGTCTCGTGGCTGGATCGTTCGACGCGTCAGTGATGTACGAGATCGATCCAATTCAACTCCGTGCTACGACAGAGATGCTGTTCAACCGACTGAAGGTGTTGGTGGGCGAGATCCAGCCGAAGTTGGATCCCGCAATCCCGGATCCAGCAATCCCGGATCCAAGATCGCCACAAGCTGGATCCACAGGAGGCCGAACGTCGTCACCGTACGTGTCCACTGCAGAACTTGGATCGGATACATCATCGGAGCCGCGGCGCATGTCACTTGGACCTTCGGGAGCCACGATGTTACGCGCTCGAGCCCAGATCCAACGTGGAGCGAGCCCTCAGCCTCGATCTCAATCCCGATCCAAGAAGCAGTCAACTCCATCAGTGGATCCGACTGCCACGCTATCCGGATCCGACATGTCGACTGGCAGGCTGGAGTCATTCTTCCAAGCAGCCATGAGCAGGTTCCTGAAAGAGCAAGGCATACCGACCCCGACACAGGTGCCGGAGGCGACGCAGAACCCCGGATCCCAGGATGTGGAAATGGAGTCGACTGGTTCGTCCGATCCGGATCAACACTGGGAATACGATCCAGATGACATCGACTTCCCGGCCCCAGCTCGTGCTACAGTGGCCACCACCGCGACCAGATCCACAGGCGCAGCCTTGATCCAACGAGTCCGGATCTCCGCGATCTCGGGTCTGAAGGAGTTCTCAGGGAAGGACCAGGATGAGGACCGAGCGAGAGCTTGGATCAGTAAAGTGAAGTCTGCGTTCCTGCGTGACCAAGCCCCCGACGAAGAGAAGTGTCTGACCTTCGCGGATTTTCTGTCTGGATCGGCAAGAAACTGGCATCGCCAACTGCCCCGATCCACACGCAACAAGTGGCCGGATCTGCTTCGCAGCTTCCAGACTCAATACTGTGGATTGGGGATCTCCGTGGCTCGCCAGTATTACCATGCCCACAAGCGCTCTGACGAGTCTCCGCTGGATTACCTGTACCGACTCAATGTCGCCGGACTCCGCGCTCGACTCAAGATCAAAGATGGTGGATCCAAGGAGAAGCGTGAGCATGTGGACCATTTTATTGAAACTATGGGCGATCAGGATCTAGCAGATCGGCTGACATTACTCCGGCTACCGGATGCTGACGAGCTGGAAGAAGTCCTGATGGCACTGGACCGGGCGAAGAATCGACAGAAGAAGTCCGCGTATGGATCCAGCAAGTACCGGCAGAAGGCCCCCGCGACGCCTGCACAGGCCGCTCCGGCTAAACACGTGCGTGCGATCCAGATCCAACCTGACTCCGGATCCGAGTCTGGATCCAGCGATGGATCTGACTCCGAGTGCGAGGAGTATCGCAGGATCTACCTGTCTGCCGCGCAAGATCACGCGAAGCTCACGGAGGAGGAGCCGAGGGTCCCCGATCGAAACCCGCCAGACCGCCAACAACAGGATCCAACAGCACGCGACCCAAGATCCAGGATCCACGTTGAGGGATCCGAGCGCAGCCGCTGTACGCACTGTGGATCCAAGAGGCACTCGCACCTTGGCTGTTGGAAGCGCCTGACGTGTGAGAAGTGCGGCAAGAAGGGTCATCCAGGTGACCACTGCCTCTTCGTGTGCCGCGGATGTGGTGAGCTTCATGGCGTGGGCCGATGCCCGATGGAGGAGTTCTACAACCAGATCCGCCAGTGGTTCAATCCAGCCAAGCATGCGGGGATGCTGCCAGAGATGGCGGAGAAGATGTTAAACTAGGACGCTCGCCGGGTTGGAATCCGGTACGAGCCGAGCGTTCTAGGTATTGCATCTATGCATATGTGAACAAGACATCGACAGATCCAGTTAGCAAACGACAGGATCTACGCGGTAATACATGTGATCTTCATGGGAAACGTACTGCCATGATCTCGAGTTTCCGGCAAGCTGATGACTACACCAGATCCGACGCGACAGTCGAGGTGGATCTGGATCCAGAAGTTCGCCAAGGATTTTGGAAACACCGAGATCCAGAGCAGTGGTTCAAACCAGTGGAAGGCGAAGACACCTCGGGATCCAGATCCAGGCGTGCCGCTGCAAGCCGGCGGATCGAAGATCCAGGATCCCCTTATCTCCTACCGGGAGAGTCGCGAGGATACTGGAAGCAACACTCGCCAGGCAAGTGGTTCCGTCAAGCCAAGATCCACGGCAAGATCAACAATGAGAAGGCGATCCTACTCCTAGATACCGGTGCCGAGGTGTCCATCGTGGACACCGCCTTTGCTCGTAAGGTTGGGTGCTACATCGACAGGAGTCAGAGCCAAGAGTGTGTTGGGATCGGAGACAACGTGTACACAACGGAAGGCAGAACTCGGATCAAGATCACATTAGGTGGATACCTGGTGTATTTCTTCAACATTTGGGTTGGAGATCTATCTAGCCAAGAGGCGATCCTCGGTATGGACTTTATGGTCCCGGCGGGGATCCGACTGGATCTAGCTGACGGGACCCTCTGCCTGCCTGACGAAGTCCGGATCCAGCTCAGCGGACGCCGTTCGCTCTATAGCGACAAAGCGCAGTCGGTAAAGCTGGATCGCTATCTCCAGCTTGGGATCGGAGAGTCCGCAGAGCTACCTACACGACTGCGAGGATCTGGATCGGAACATGACAAGCTTTGGGTTACACGAGGAGATCGATGGGTGCCAACGGTGATCAAGGGTCCAGGCAAGACACGCTATCTTCGGATCACGAACATCGGCGAGAAGGAGCTTATACTGCACCTGAATCATCAAGTCGGAATGTGGCTCGCCGGCGATCGGGTGCCGCGGATCCAGGGTTACGTGTCCGTTGGATCCCGTGGCTATCTGGAATGGCAAAATCTCGCGCTGCAAGCCACGACGGAGGCTGGATCCGCGGAGGCGGCATCTCCAGAGGCCCCGATCGGGTCCATGGTGGAGCGTCCTGAGTACCCGACGCCGCGCGGAATATTGCGGAGGCCGGATCCAAGCCAAGTCCGACATGTGGAGACAAGATCCAGAGGTGCCGAGAGCGGACGGGGCAAGTCGCCGCCGGATCCACCCGATCAGTCGACCGCCAGATCCATAGCCAGGACACCGGGTGTGGCCCAGTTGCAGGCGTCAATCAAGGCGCCGACAGGAGATCAAATACTCAGGCCGACCGCAGACCCAACGGATCTAGATCCAAGCGACAAGGAGATTATGGGAGTCAACGTTCCAGATCCAGACGAAGTTCCTGCTGAGCGCCAACCGGATCCAGATCCAAGTGTCGATCGGAGAGTCGACGACGCGGTGGGACCAGACGATGGATCGACAAATCGAGATCCAACTGGTGACACGCGGAGTTGCGAAGAGGCGCCGGATCCAGATGATGTGGAACAGGCGGTCCATCCCGTTGTCACATCGGGTGGTAATCACGGAGAGACAGGGGGCGGATCTGCAGATTCGACAGATGGTGTTACGGGACAGGTCATGGATCCAGTGGAGCCTACAGTTTCGGATGGTGAGATGGGACGATGTGCGGATCCAGATGGCGAGACGGTGCAGGAATCAGGTCCGACACCAGATCCGACTGTCAACGTAGATCCAACAGCTACCGAAGATCCAAGGTGCAATGACTCGGATGCGGACGACCAAGTCTGCTATCATGAGAGTGGGGATCTACATGCTGAAGATGTTGAAGCAGAGATGGCGGTGCTGCCTGAAGTCACCTCGACAACTGACGAGGTGACTATTGAAGACATCCAAGTGGGAGATCCAGATCTGAACACGGCGGAAGAGATCGATCAACTACGACGACGGATCTGGAGGCGCCGACATCTGCTGATTGGCAAGGGCAACGCGCTGCCGCCTGCAGCACGAGGAGTCGTGTGTGACATCGATGTTGGTGGTGCGAAGCCTATTGCCCAACGAGTGCGCAAGGTAGCCCCGCAATACCAAGAGAAGCTGTCGGATCTAATCAAGGGGCTGCTCGGAGCCAAGATCATCCAGATTTCGACTTCACCATGGGCGTCTCCAATTGTAGTGATCATCAAGAAGAATGGCGTGGACATACGTTTGTGTATTGACTACCGGCTGGTTAACAGTTTGACTCGGCTGATGGTCTATCCGATGCCCCTGATCAACGATCTTCTTGAGGATCTGGACAAGGTGCTTTGGTACTGCTCCTTGGATATGGCCAGTGGATTTTGGGTAGTGACGATGACGGATCGGGCTCGTGCGATCTCCGCCTTCATCACCCCGTTCGGGCTGTTCGAGTGGAACCGGATGCCCTTTGGATTGAAGAACGCGCCCCAGATCTACCAACGGATGCTAGACAACGCACTGTACGGATTCACTCGGATCCCACGTCTAGAGGATGGATCTAGATCGGAGCCGAAACTGGGATCCAAGCAGGGATCCGGATCGCAAGCGCTGGATCTGGATCTGAAGTCGGGAGAACCTGAAGATCCTGGCAAACCATCCGTGCTGGGACGCCGGTCCTACATCGACGACATACTGGTGACTGGAGGATCCTGGGAGCATCTGTGTGAGCGTGTTGACGCATTACTCGACGCGTGTGACAAGTGGAATCTCTCCATCAGCGTGGTGAAGAGCTTCTGGGGCAAGAGTAAGGTGGAATATCTCGGCCATCGCGTGTCAAGCGCTGGACTGGAGGCGAACCCCAAGGATCTCTCGGCACTGACGGATCTGCCCTTCCCGGGCACGCTTAGATCCATGCAGTCGTTCTTGGGTAGTTTGAATTACTACAGCCGGTTTATGGAGGACTACGCGATCTACGCTGCGATCCTCTATGAACTACGAGAAATGGACTATGCCGCGATGAGCAAACCGGAGAATCGACGCCGGATCCAAGCAGTGATAACCTCCACAACTCCGGATCCAGCGGAACAAACTTCGTCCGACGTGGGGGATCTAGACACGCTGGATCCCGACTCTGGATCCACCAGGACTTTGAAGCAGAAGACTTTGGATCTGGAGGCGAACGATCCAAGCAGTGTGGATCCGCGTTGGGTTCGTGCTCATCGGGCATTTGCCAGGCTGAAGGACAAGATGGTGACAACTCCGATCCTCCGACACTTCGACTCAGATCTGTTGCCGGTGGTGGTTGTGTATGCTAGCGAGTGGGCGATCTCAGCTGCCCTGATGCAGGAACACGACGGGATCCACTATCCAGTGACGTTCACCAGCCGCACCCTGAAGTCAAACGAGCTTAACTACGGCGTGGTTGAGAAGGAGGTGTTAGCTCTGCTACGGATCCTGGATCTGAGCTACAACATGTTGGTTGGACGCCCGATCCGAGCCCTGACTAGACATTCGACGTTGGCCTGGTTGTTCAGATCCACAGGCCTGCAAGGGCGACTGGGACAGTGGGCAGCTCTGCTCTCGCCGTGGACCCTCGAGATTATGAAGTGCACGAAAGGTGAAGACGAGATCCTGGGAACTATGGCGGCTAGTATCACGCCTAGATCCAAGGTGGATCAGGCGTTGATCGGGATCGCACCCAAGAAGGAGCCACGATGTAAGATCCAAGCGCCGATCCCAACAGTCCGACCTGGAGAAGAGCTACACGTGGTCAGCTTTGATGGATCTGCCCGTGTCAAACGTGGTGGAGGCGCCTACAGCGCGATCCTGTGGAAGTTGCCTGAATGGATCGTCGTGAAGGCTAGATCCGGCTATGCTGAAGGGTTGACGGTTAACGAAGCAGAGTATCACGGACTTCTCCTATGTTTGGATCTGCTCGAGGGCGCGGCGCAAAGGCGATTGGTGATCTGCGGGGACTCCAACTTGGTGGTCCGCCAGGTCCGAGGTGAGATCGACTGCAAGGCACCGGGGTTGACGCTTCTGAGACAGAAGGCCCTGGATCGGCTGCGGATCTGGCCTGACCATGAGCTGGTACACGTAACGCGCGATTGGAATGGCAGCGCTGACAGCCTAGCCAGCGCAGCGCTTCAGCGCCAAGCTGGGATCATGGTGGAGGACGAGGTGGATCTGCAGGATCTAGTTACGCTGAACCGCCTAGACGAGATCCTGGTGGTAAAGCGTGAAGAAGAAGCCTCCGTCGCTCGTGTCTCACCCGTGACAACCCGGGCTCGCGCCAGATCCAGATCCAACCCGAGTGTATTGCGAGAGGAAGTAGTGCGGGATCTCCGAATCGCACGGATCCGCCAAGCGCAGGACGAGGAGGCGTGGATCTCCGGCCTGAAGAGGTATTTAGCCGGCAAGATCCAAGATCTCAGTCAAGAAGAGGCTAGATCCTACGGTGCTATTGCGATGGACTACGAAGTGGATCTCAACGACCTGCTGTTTTATTGCCCTCCTACGAAGAAAGTGGAGGCGGATCGCGATGGATTGATGAGATTGGTGCTGCCGGAGACTCTGCAACAGGATGTTCTCCATCATTACCATGTCAGCCTCGAAGGAGGTCACCAGGGGATCGGTCGCACCTACCAGCGGATCCGGGATCGCTTCCACTGGAGAGGTTTGTATCGGAGTGTACAGCGCTACGTTGGAGAGTGTGTTGATTGTGAGACTGGCAAGGGGCGACCTACGATCCAAGGAGAGTCGCCCGGCAATATACAAGCCACATACCCGTTTCAAGTTATAGCGATGGATCACATACCGTCGCTGCCCAGATCCAACAAAGGTAATACTGAGTTATTGATCTGGGTGGATCTGTTCACGGGATACGTGATCGCGAAGGCCAGTGACTCCAGAACAGCACAGACAATAGCTGAATCCTACGAAGAGTGTGTATTCCGACGGTTCGGTGCCAGCGAAGTGATCCGACACGATCGGGAGCCGGGATTCATGGCCGACTTCTTCAGATCCTTCAACAGGATCCTGGGCCAGCGGCAACGTGCGACGATGGCTTACAGGCCTCAAGCTAACGGAACCGCTGAACGCATGGTGCAGACAGCTACTCGAGCTCTGAAAATGTATGTGCAGGATCTGGATCAGCGTGACTGGGATAACTACGCGGAACGTCTCACCTTCGCGCTCAATACCGCTCAGGATCGGATCCGCGGAGAGACTCCGTTCTACTTGGTGCACGGTTGGGATCCAAGATCCACCCTTGAATCCACGATCCCCGTGGGTAGTACCCGCCGTCAGGATCGGGATCCAAGACGATGGAGATACCAGATCCAGCGCTATTATCAGCAGGCACGAGCAGATGTGAACGCACGATTACGGGAGGCGATCTCAGACCGGGCGGATCGGCACAACGAAGAGATCCATCCACACCAGATCGAGGTTGGATCTAGAGTCTGGCTGTACTTGGATCGCGTCAAGGAAGGATACGCCCGTAAACTGGCACACATGTGGCATGGGCCATTCCGTGTGGCAGAGAAGATCGGCGAATACGCAGTGCGGATCGAGACCCCAGGCACGGAGTACCGGTTGTTTCCCGTGGTTCACGTGTCCAAGCTTAAGTTGGTGAAGAGCTTCCCAGACCGACCGCAGATCCAGCTGACTGATGGTATTACCGATCGGTTCGACTTTGATGAAGCGCTGCTGCCGGAGGATAGCTGGATACAGGATCTAGACGAAGGCGAGTACGAAGTGGAGAAGATTAGTGGCATGAGAACTGGGAAACGCACTCGCTACAGCCGGATCCATCGAGAATTCTTGGTACACTGGCGCGGATATGAAGATCCATCCTGGGTTGATGAAGCGGATCTCAACTGTGGCGCTATACTACATGAGTTCTTGCGGAGCCGCACCAACCGGAACCGGTTCGGTGTGATGCAGTCTCACGAGGAGTAGTGGGGACTGCGGTCGCCTGAAGTGAGCTGGTCACTTCGGGTGGAGAATGTGGTGATGGATCTGCAAGGTGGTTGCTGATCGGTGGATGGGGAATTTTGTATTGTGTATGGAATAACAAGGTGTTCGTCGCACTCGGACGATGTGGAAGAAAGAAGAATCTGAAGATGACAAAGGAACCTCGGCTGGATCTGGGATCGAGTGTGATTGTGGATCGGGATCGCCTAGACATGTGGCATGGATCTGGATCTGCAGGTTCGAGCTGTGATGGGATTTAAAAGCTAGATTGGAAACGAAGAAGAAGACATGGATGGAAGCATCATGATTATCGACTACAACATGCAGGAGTACATCCAGTTCCTAAGCACTCAGTTCAACTGCAAGGATCTGTGGATCTGGATCTACTTGAGACCTGGCGCCGTGGATCCAGCTCTTACTGGTCGCCAACTACCTGGTGTTCGACATGCCGGCAGCTCTTGAGAAAATGGAGAAGTTGGTAACTGTGCCCGCAGTGATGCCGTTGGTCGGCAACGACTACGGTCAGGAGGCGGTTGTGGTGAAGCGCAATTCTCGGAAATGTGTGATGGCAAGTGATTGGGCGAGAGATGGATCCGGACTCAGATGGATCTGGATCCAGAATCAGATGGATCTGGATCTCCACCCAGATCCAGATGGGTTCAATCCAAGATGGGTTCAATCCCTTATCCGGGCGTAATCAAGAGGCCGTAAACACAACACGACGGGCAAGCAGCTGACACGCAAGGAAGGTAAAGGGAGCCCATAGAGTCGGTAGGTACAGATGGGATGATAGGATCCACATGATGATAGGACTTTGGGATAGGAACGAACTTAAGCATAAATCAGAAACGAATTCGCCTTGATCAACGCAAGTGCTTCCTCCCTCGCCTGGAAACGGGAACTACATTGGCCCTACGCGGCGTAGAGAGGTTAGCCGTAGCAGATCTAGTGTTGGTGGTAAGACTGGAGTAATACATTGGCCAGATCCAAAACCTTCCTAGTGAACTACTGTCAAGTGCGGATCCAAGATCCACCGGAGTTATCTGTTTGGCCGGTGCGTCCTTCGCTTCTCAACTGTCAACGACACCGTCATTGGAGGCGGCAAACACGACCAAGGAAGACCTGCGAAGGCATCGGAAAGGAACTACAACAAGCGAAAGGCAACCACCCGGCCGGATCCAGATCCAGGCCGCCAGATCCAAGTACAAGACTACCGGATTTGGAGTAAACCGCGAGCAGAGTGAAGATTTCCGCGCTGCTCCACCCACATCCCCGCGTCTCGCCCAGACTGCTCTGTCTTCAAGGCTCGGACGCTTCAGCAGACACCAGAGGAGCAGATCCAGCCCTACCGACGGGTACACAAGGTGACCAAGTTCAGCACACAGATCACGGATCATCGGGGGACCCCCTCCGTAAGTCGGTGTTCGGGCGCAGTTGGCAAGTTGGATCGGCGATCTCGCAGATTTTGCTGATCCCGCTACGCCACACTTGTATGGCGATCTATACTCGCGAGTGATGCGCTTCCTCTCAACATACCATGCCTGCTGCTTAGATCGGACAAAAGGGGTAGTTGCTTTTAGCTTGGCCTCTGCTTCTACAGCATCCAAGTACTCGGCACGGGACTTATCCGCTGCTTCTGCTTTAGCCTTTCGCACCTTTTCGCGTTCAATCTCCCTCTCGCGTTTCGTCGATTGGGTTGCGACATCAATCTTAGCAGTCTTTTTATTTTTTATTTGAAATGGTGTATTCTTGTTGATTGCCTTAATCTTGTTGAGCCACAGCGTCTCGTACATCATTAGATGCTTACGATCAACTACATCGTAAGTCTCGATCAGAATCATTTTCAATGATTCCCACCCGTAGCGTTTAAATGATGGATAGATCGCTATGCCTTTCCCATTCTCGAATGATCGCTTATGTTGAGACATCCGCGTTCTCAGGGCGTTGACAGTAGATCCAACATAGACGTCGTTGCTCTTAGAGCAAACGATTTTGTAGATGCTACCGGTGCGAGTCTCAGTCATTGTTATATAATATTTATCGTCGCTTAAGAATGATGCAATCTGCATCATTAAGACCAGCCGTCGCGGATTTTGCGACGAGTTTTAGCTACCAGTAAAGTAGAGTTGCATTTGTTGCACAAATAGATAACGCTTGTCCATATCAAATGTGGACCCAGTATTGTCCGAGTTGGGAAGACGAGCTTAAAGTTTGTATAGATGTGGTTTTGTATAGAAAGACTACGAAAATAATTTCGGTGAAAGCAACGACTCAGAGTACATGGAAAATAGCTATAAGAGCGTTTCCTTACCCGCTGACCCCCGTCGTATTCCACGTGGAACATGACCGGGGCAGTTGTGGTGTAGGAAACACCAGATTTCGCGGGACCAACTCGGCTGGAGGGGTACACTGTACCAGTAGCCGAGCTCAGCCGAGTTCATCAGCTTATCCGGACAAGTTATCCGGCTCAGCCGAGTTCAAGGATTATCCGGACAGCTTATCCGGACCAACCGAGCTCAAGCGTCGCCGAAGCTCAGCGAAGGGTCGGCCGAGATCCAAACCGCCCACTTTCACTTGGTATTTGTATAGGAGCTTAGGAGTTGTGGAGGCGCCCCTTCAGGGCGCCCGACAGAGATAACAAACAACAGAGCAGAATTTTCTAGGCCCACAACACGTGTACACGTTCCAGTAAGTCCCTGCACGGGGCCGGATTATGTCTGCCGCCGGTACCCGAGAGGCATAGCTTGTAGGGTACTCGGCTGGTAGCGCCAAGAGATAAGGTCGGCCCGGGTTGGGCGTGTGTCTCGCCAAGCGCGAAGGAAAAGTCTCGCCACCGCTGCGAGCCGGTGTTCCCGTACGTCCCGGGCACTGATTGCTGAGTCGAGAAGCCTTTGCTCTCGGCGACCTGTAAAAGCGCTCCGTGCGTCGTCGTCCATCCTTTGGTGGAAGGCACAGGGTTGAGTGAACGGAGGCCGCCGAACTCGGCGGTTCTCTGGAAGAGGAATCTTGGTTGGCAGGTCTCGGCGAAGGGCGAGACACCTACTGTCCCGGTTGGGCCGAACCGCTCGGGGGCAACCCGGCGCAGGCCAACAAGGCCGACTAGCTCGGCTATTGTTGTGTTTGTAGCCAAGTTACCACAACTGACGATTTTGTGCGTACTGCTATACCACACAACCTTGATCCAACGAGTCCGGATCTCAGCGGTCTCGGATCTGAAGGAGTTCTCCGGGAAAGACCAGGACGAAGATCGGGCGAGAGCATGGATCAGTAAGGGGAAGTCTGCCTTCCTCGGTGATCGAGCCCCCTGACGAGGAGAAGTGCTTGACCTTCGCGGACCTTCTGTCTGGATCCGCGAGGAACTGGTACCGCCAACTGCCTCGATCCACACACAACAAGTGGCCGGATCTGCTCCGCAGTTTCCAAACACAGTACTGTGGATTGGGGATCTCCGTTGCTCGCCAGTATTATCACACGCGCAAGCGATCCGACGAGTCTCCCTTGGATTACCTCTACCGATTCAATGTCGCTGGGCTCCGCACTCGGTTCAAGATCAAGGATGGTAGTAGTATAGTAGTACACATTACGAGGTCGGTTTTTTTCTCACCCTACCCCCGCCCCTTCTAGACACGGTTAAAATAGGGGTAAAATACCTCTGACGCGTATTTTAATACTTTTGGAAACAATAGAGGTCAATACTTTAGGTATCATTTACTAATAGTAGCAAAACCCCCATCCAATCGCCCCATCTCTTGTGCTACATCAAACCCAATTCCTTACCAGCAAACCTCATCCAATTGCCCCATCTCTTGCGCTACACCGGTTCAAATTTCATAGCTTTACACACCAACAAATACACCCCTCTGTAGCAAATACCGCGTCTCGCTAAAACGCGATTTGAACTCCAACAAATCGCAATAAGTTTAATGATTGCATGTAATCATTTACTTGCTACAATCATTACACATCGCTATTTTCGCGGTAATTACCGTATCAAGATCCGCAACCAGTATGAGATGGGGCGATTGGATGGGGGTTTTGCTACTATTAGTAAATGATACCTAAAGTATTGACCTCTATTGTTTCCAAAAGTATTAAAATACGCGTCAGAGGTATTTTACCCCTATTTTAACCGTGTCTAGAAGGGGCGGGGGTAGGGTGAGAAAAAAAACCGACCTCGTAATGTGTACTACTATACTACTGATGGTGGATCCAAGGAGAAGCGGGAGCATGTGGACCATTTCATTGAGACCCTGGGCGACCAGGATCTGGCGGATCGGCTAACACTGCTGCGACTGCCGGATGCTGACGAGCTGGAAGAAGTCCTCTGCGCACTGGATCGAGCGAAGAACCGGCAGAAGAAGTCTGCGTATGGATCGAGCAAGTACAGGCAGAAGGTCCCAGCGACGCCTGCACTGGCCGCTCCAGCCAAACATGTTCGTGCAATCCAGATCCGACCTGACTCAGAATCCGAGTCCGAATCCAGCGATGGGTCCGACTTCGAGTGTGACGATTACTGCAGGATCTACCTCACGGCTGCCCAAGATCCCGCGAAGCCAGCAGAGGAAGAACACAAGACTCTGGATCGAAACCCTCCAGACCGTCTGCAACGGGATCCGACGTCTCGCGACACTAGATCCAGGACGCGTGTGGATGGACCTGAGCGCAGTCGCTGCACGCACTGCGGATCCAAACGGCACTCGCATCTCGGCTGCTGGAAGCGCTTGACGTGTGAGAAGTGCGGCAAGAAGGGTCATCCAGGTGACTGTGGTGAAGTGCTGAAGGAGAAGTTCCCGCTACCACGAAATTGAGTGCCACGGCAGCACGAGCGATCGATAGTCAAGAAGCGGTGGATCGGTGGATTCTGGTGTTACCAAGCCGTCGATCAACCCGACGCGAACGTAGATCAACCGTGTGAAGGGGCTTCAAGCTGATGAGAAGATCAAGGTGTTTAAGGATGGTGAAGTCAAGTCAAGATTGATAGAGGACGGACGTGGGCCAAGCCTGATCAAGGTCGAAGCATGCAGGCTGTCGATCGACTACGGCAGGTCGTGGTGGGCTAGCCCCATGGGATCAACGCCGACTCAAGCCCCGATCGAAGGCAAGCATTGATGATCCGGTATGACCAGGGACAGAAGAAGACGGATCGGCGATGGACTGCGACGCACCCAAGTCATCGATCGAGGGTTGATCGCCGATCACCGATCAAGGGCCGATCGTGGAAGTCGATCGAGAGCGGATCGCCGATCGCCGATCAGCCAAGATGGGGGGCACAGGAGAGCGAAGCCGGGGCAAGAATCCAGTAGTTGTTTGGTTGTAGGAGGATAGGCAGGATGGTAGCGGTAGAGAGACACCAGCTAAACACAAATCAGAAGAGCTTTTGCACAGAAGACCACAAGTCCCCTCAAGACACCAAGTCCCAGGAACTACATTGGCCTCGGCAAGTGTCGACACTTTGGGTAGTGAACTAGCGGTACGGTTAAGACTGGATTAATACATTGGCCAGCTTGACCTGCTCTAGCGATCTATCTTTTGTGTGCAAGTCCTCGATCGACCGGATACAGCTTGGCCGGCGATCGTTCTCCTCTCGATCAACCTCGATCCCGCTATAGGAAGCGGCAAGCAACTCAAGGAAGGAAGGAACACACCCGGAAAGGCAACTACAGGCCTTGGATCGACTCCAGGCCGACCGATCGCAGCGAAGAACCCTCGATCGGAGCGTATACTCGGACGCAGAGCGAAGATTCCCGCGCTGCTCCACAAACCATCCCCGCGTCACGCCAAGACACTCGATCTTCACCCAGTGCTGCATCCTCGGAGCCCCGAGAGAGCAGATCCAGCCCGCCGACGGGTACACAAGGTGAGAACAAGTTCAGCCGATCACGGATCGTTGGGGAACCCCCTCCGTTAGTCGGTGTCTGGGCGCTGGTGGGAAGCTCGATCAAGCCTTAACCAGATTTTGGCTGATCCCGCTACACCACAATGGTGCGCGTGCCCGGATTCGAACCAGGGATTTCACCGTGAGTCCGCAGAAGATGCGCAAGTGAAGAAAGAACCAGGGGAAGAGGCGTCGTCGGATATCGGATCGACGGAGACGCTGCTGAACAAGACGAGATCCGCGGATCGACAGAGTGCTCGGAGGACTTCTGTCGACGGAATCGAGGGCGATCTGGAGACAGATCTAGAAGACAAACCTCAACATCCTCCCCAGGTCCCTTCGGGGACCCCGGTGGATCTCGGTGCGAACCGAGATTCACTAACAAAACAAACCAAAGCTGGATCGGACCGATATGCATTCGCAGACTCGCCGATCAGGCTCGATCCCGACTACCTGGACGCGATCGTAGACAAGGCCCAGATCGCGCGGAGGAAGCTGAGAGCGCCTGGCTTGGACGACGAAGATCCCGGATCGCTGGCGCCCGACTGGTCTGAGGCGGACTTGGAACGTCAGTATCACCTGAAGGAGCTGCGGGACTTCTTGCGTCAAGATCCTGTCATGGTGATCGTGCGGCCGAAGCAGATCGGCGACCCGAAGGGCCCGATCTCGGCCCCCCGCGCGACGGACAACAAGTTGTCGGCGGTGAAGAACCTGCTCGGACTGCTGAAGGAAGCCGGCTTCGTAGCTGGCGCCTTCGAGGCGAATGATCTCTTCGATCTAGATCCGGACGTGATCCAGACGGCGATCCAGGCATTGGTCGACAAGCTGAGACCTCTGGTCGACGTGATCGCGGACCGTCCGGACCCGAAGGCGCCAGATCTTGCGTCGCCAGCACCTGTGTCATCACCGCGGGTGGAATCTACAGGGTACCGATCGTCATCTCCCTACGTCTCGGCAGCCGAACATGTATCGGATACGTCGTCTGAGCCTCAGCGTATGTCTCTGGGTCCTTCCGGATCGGCGATGTTGGAGGCCCGATCGCGTAGTCAACGCCAAGAACGCACGCGATCAGGATCTCGGAAGCAGAAACCCAAGTCGGCCGATCGCACCACCAGTGCTACCGGATCGGATGAGTCGAACGGCAGATTGGAGTCCTACTTTCAGGCTGCGATGGCCAGATTCTTGAGCGAACAACAGGCCGCGGTGGCGACGCCCGCTCCAGCGGTCGACGATAATGTGGGATCACGAGACGTGGAGATGGAATCAGCCGGATCACCAGATCACGACGGCTCGCAGTGGGAATACGACCCGGACGACATCGATCTACCGAGTTCGGCCCCTGCGGTGGTGGCTACCGCTGCCTCGGGATCCACTGGGTCCTCCCTGATCCAACGTGTGCGGATCTCAGCAATGTCCGATCTGAAGGAGTTCAGTGGCAAGGATCAACACGAGGGCCGAGCCCGATCGTGGATCAGCAAGGTGAAATCGGCGTTCCTGCGAGATCAGGCTACGGACGAGGAGAAGTGTTTGACCTTCGCTGATCTACTCACGGGCCCGGCGAAGAACTGGTATCGCCAGCTGGGTCGATCGACGCGGAATAAGTGGAGCGATCTGCTCCGGAGTTTCCAGATCCAGTATTGTGGCCTAGGAGTGTCAGTGGCTTGGCAGTACTATCACTCTCGCAAACGATCGGATGAATCGCCGCTGGATTACCTCTATCGACTGAATGTGGCGGCTCTGCGTGCGAGATTGAAGATCAAGGATGGAGATTCCAAGGCCCGTCGAGAACATGTCGAACATTTTATTGAGACCTTGGGTGATCATGAACTGGCCGATCAGCTAACCCTACTTCGGCTTGCGGACGCGGATGATCTGGAGGAAGTCCTGCGCGCTCGAGAACGCGCGAAGAGCAGACAGAAACGATCTGCCTTCGGATCGAAGTATCGCCAGAAGGTTCCGACCTCAGCACCAGCAGCTGCGACCAAGCGGGCGGTGCGTGCAGTTCAGATCGCGAACCAGGAGTCTGGATCAGACACCGGATCGGACGGATCGGACTCGGAAGGTGACCTACGTCGCGTCTACCTAGCGTCGGCTGAGGACAAGTCTCGCCACACTGGGGGCGACACGACGAAGCAGGATCGAAGCACCCAAGCGCCGATCGTCCATGACTCACCTCGATCAGACCCAAGATCGCGATCGGCGCCGGATGGATCGGACCGATCAAGCCGCTGCTCACACTGTGGATCGCGGAAGCACACGGATCTGGATTGCTGGAGACGTTTGACGTGCGAGAAGTGTGGAAAGAGAGGACATCCGGCGGATCGTTGCCTGTTCGTATGCCGCGGATGCGGCGAGCTGCATGAGATGGGCAAGTGTCCGATGGAGGAATTCTACAATCAGATCCGTCAATGGTTCAACCCGGTGAAGCACGCAGGCATGTTGCCCGCGATCGCCGAGAAGATGTTAAACTAGGACGCTCGCCGGGTTGGAATCCGGTACGAGCCGAGCGTTCTAGGTATTGCATCTATGCGTACGTGAACAAGAACACGGTAGATCGAGTAAGTGGACGGACTGATCTACGCGGTAATACATGTGATCTGCATGCGAAATCTGCCGCCAAGGTCTTGAGTCTACATCGATCGGACGACTTCAACCGCTCTGACGCCGAAGTGCCCTTGGATCTCCAGTCTGGTGAAACTCGGGGTTATTGGAAGCAACGCAGACCGGAAGAATGGTTCAGGCCAGCTGATGGAGAAGTGACGACTGAGATCCCGAAGCATGATCATGATCGAAGTCTGCCTCGCGTCAGCGAACACCGCCGATCTGGTGATGTGGTGACCGATCTACTTCCTGGAGAGTCCAGGGGGTATTGGAAGCACCATTCGCCAGGTAAGCGGTTCCGTCAGGCCAAGATCACTGGCAAGATCAACAATGAGAAGTCGATCTTACTCTTAGACACCGGCGCCGAGGTGTCCATCGTGGACACCGCCTTTGCTCGTAAGGTGGGGTGCTATGTCGACACGAGTCAGAGCCAGGAGTGTGTGGGAATTGGAGAAAGCGTGTACATGACGGAAGGAAGGACCAGGATCAAGGTTACGCTAGCAGGATCGCTGGTGTATTTCTTCGATATTTGGGTCGGCGATCTGTCAGGGCAAGAGGAGATCTTGGGTATGGACTTCATGGTTCCTGCTGGGATCCGCCTCGATCTCGCGGACGGCTCTATCTGTCTGCCCGACGAAGTCAAGATCCATCTAAGCGGACGCCGACAGCTGTATAATGACAACGTACGGCACGTGTGCGTGGATCAAGGAGTGCAGATCGCGATCGGAGATTCGTTCGAGCTCCCGCTGCGGATGAAGGTGACAGATCGAGAGAAGCTGTGGGTTACCCGCGGAGATCGTTGGGTGCCGACCGTGGTCCGTGGACCTGGTCGGATCCGATATCTCCAGATCACCAACATCGGGGACAAGGACCTCGTCCTGCACCGGAATGAACGGATTGCGATGTGGCTGGCCGGAGATCGGATACCCCGGGTGCCAGGATATGTGTCGATCGGGTCCCGTCGCTACATGGAATGGCAGAACTTAGCCTTCCAAGCCACGACGGAGGACCAGCTGGCTAACGAGGAAGTACCAGCGGGACCGCCAGTATCGGCCGTCGAGCGACCGACTTATCCGACGCCCCGAGCCATTCTCCAGAGACCCGAGGTATCCCCGATCGCCGATCAGTCGGTAGGCCCACTCGATCCGACAAGTGGATCGGAGATCGGATGTCTCCCGAAGCAGGAACAGGTGCCGTCGGAGAACCGACCGTCATCGATCGCAGACCCAGTGCACACAGTGATGGAGGACGTGAAGCCACAAGTTGATCCGGTCTCAGAGAACGGTAGAACAGTGTCCCCTCACGTGCCATCGGTCGATCAGGTCGACGGTTGTGCCGTCGAACCAGATCTCGGGGGCGGGAGTACCGATCGGGTACCCTATGTGGTGGCCTTAGCCGTCGAAGAGTCGAAATCGAGTGAGGATGACGGTGTCCCAGCATCGGAACGACGGCCGCATGTGGCCGAAGACTCATCGATCGTTGGAGGTGATCAGTTAGAAGTCGAGACCAAACCCACCGCCATTCGGGACGATCCCGTCGCGACTGAACCAGATCGAGATGCTGACGCGGATGATCGGGATGTTGACGCTGATGATCAAGTCCATTACCACGAGGGCGGGAATCTATCAGCCGAAGACGTCGAGGGCGAGTTAGCTGTGCTTCCTGAAATTGTGATCTCGACGACGGACGAGGTAAAGATCGACGACATCAAGGTGGGAGATCTGGAGTTCAACACCCCGGAGGAGATCGATCGACTGCGAAAGAAGATCTGGCACAGGAGGCACCTGCTGATCGGCAAGGGCAATGCGCTTCCGCCAGCTGCCCGAGGCGTCACCTGCGACATCGACGTGGGCGATGCGAAGCCGATCGCCCAACGAGTTCGGAAGGTCGCCCCTCAGTTCGTGGAGAAAGTGTCGGATCTGATCAAGGGATTGCTGTCGGCCAAGATGATCAGGAAGTCCCGATCGCCGTGGGCTTCGCCGATCGTCGTGATCATCAAGAAGAACGGAGTGGATATCAGGTTGTGTATCGATTATCGGCTCGTCAACAGCCTGACCAGGCTGATGGTGTATCCGATGCCCCTGATCAACGATCTGCTGGAAGACCTGGACAAAGTGCTCTGGTATTGCTCGCTGGACATGGCTAGTGGATTCTGGGTGGTGACGATGACCGATCGAGCTCGTGCGATCTCAGCTTTTATCACTCACATGGGTCTGTTCGAGTGGAATCGGATGCCGTTCGGCCTGAAGAACGCTCCTCAGATCTATCAGCGACTTCTGGACGACGCGTTGTACGGGTTCACCAGGATCCCGCGATCGTCGAACTCGGAAGTCACCACGGACCTGATCGAGTCGGGCGAACCAGAAGATCCGGGGCGTCCGTCAGTGCTAGGCCGCAGATCGTACATCGACGACATTCTGGTGACGGCTGGATCATGGGATGAGCTGTGTGATCGGGTGGATCACCTGTTGGACGCCTGTGACAAGTGGAACCTCTCGATCAGTGTGGAGAATAGCTCTTGGGGAATGCGCAAGGTGGACTATCTAGGACATCGTGTGTCGAACGACGGGCTGGAAGCCAATCCGAAGGATCTCGCGACACTGACGGATCTGCCGTTCCCGGGATCGCTGCGATCGATGCAGTCATTCTTGGGTAGCCTCAATTACTACAGCCGTTTCTTGGAAGACTATGCGATCTACGCGGCGATCCTGTACGAACTGCGCGAGGTGGACTTCGCCGAACTGAAGAAGCGTCCCGATCTACGCCGGATCTTGGATTGTGAAGCGCCGAACTCAGTGGATCGGAACTCGGCAGACCCCGATCAGACGCCGCCCATGCCTGAAGTCGAAGTGGGAGACGAACGTTGGATCCGTGCTCATCGTGCGTTCTCGACATTGAAGGTGAAGATCGCGACGACGCCGATCCTGCGGCATTTCGATCGTGATCGGACCCCGGTTGTGATCGTGTACGCGAGTGACTGGGCGATCTTGGCCGCACTGATGCAGGAGCACGACCAGATCTACCATCCTGTTACCTTCGCCAGTCGAACGCTGAAATCGAATGAACTGAACTACAACGTGGTGGAGAAGGAAGTGCTGGCGCTGTTACGGATCCTGGACTTGAACTGCAATATGCTGGTTGGACGATCGATCCGGGTCCTGACCCGACACTCGACGCTGGGGTGGCTGTTCCGATCGCCTGGTCTTCAAGGTCGATTGGGTCAGTGGGCTGCACTCCTATCGCCCTGGACTCTCGAGATCACGAAGTGCACCAAGGGAGAGGATGAGCTATTGGGGGCGATCGCCGCTAGTATTACACCTCGATCGGATGTTGATGACGCGCTGATCGCGGTCGCGCCGAAGAAGGAACCCCGGCGGAAGATCCAAGCTCCGATCCCGACTGTGCGCGCGGATGAGGAGCTGCTGGTGATAAGTTTTGACGGAACCGCCCGTGTCAAGCGAGGCGGGCGTGCGTACAGTGCGATCTTGTGGAGGTTGCCCGAATGGAGTGTGGTGAAGGCACGATCGGGCTATGCTGAAGGGCTGACCGTCAACGAGGCGGAGTATCACGGTCTGTTGTTGGGTTTCGACCTCCTCAACGGCATGGATCGCGGCCGACTGGTGGTCTGCGGCGACTCCAACCTGGTGATCCGACAAGTACGGGGCGAGATCGACTGCAAAGCACCCAAGCTGACGTTGTTGAAGCAGAAGGTGCTCGATCGGCTGCGGAACTGGCCAGATCATGAACTGTTACATGTGAAACGAGATTGGAACGGAAGCGCCGACAGCCTGGCCAGCGCAGCACTCCAACGTGAAGGAGGCGTCGTCGTCGAGGATGAGGCCGATCACTTGGATCTGGTGACATTGAACCGGCTCGATGAGATCCTGGTGGTCAGATCTGACGAACCGATCGCCCGGCTATCGCCGATGACTACCCGATCGAACGCCCGATCACGACCGAATCCGACTGTCATGCAAGAGGAATTCGTGCGAGGACTGCGGATCGATCGGATTCGTCGAGCACAAGATGAAGAGTGTGGATCGCAGGCATGAAGAAGTACCTGATGGGAGATGTGGCTGATCTGACGCAGGATGAGGCTCGATCCTATGGCAACATTGCGGCGGACTACGAGATCGATGACAATGATCTGCTGTTCTACTGTCCGCCCTCCAAGCGATCGGAGGCAGATCGAGATGGATTGATGAGACTGGTTGCACCGGAGACGCTGCACCAAGATATCTTGCATCACTATCACTCTACTGTGGAAGGCGGTCACCAAGGGATTGGACGTACCTATCAGCGGATCCGTGATCACTTTCACTGGAGGGGTCTCTTCAGGAGTGTGCAGAAGTATGTCGGAGAATGTGTCGACTGCGAGACCGGCAAAGGACGACCTACGATCAGGGGCGAGTCACCGGGGAACATCCAGGCGACCTACCCGTTCCAGATCATAGCGATGGATCACATACCTTCGCTGCCCAAGTCATACAAAGGTAACACCGAACTGCTGATCTGGATCGATCTGTTCACAGGATACGTGATCGCGAAGGCCAGCTCCTCCCGAACGGCGCAGACGATCGCCGAATCTTACGAAGAGTGTGTGTTCCGGCGGTTCGGTGCCAGCGAGGTGATCAGGCATGATCGCGAACCGGGATTGATGGCTGACTTCTTCCGCGCCTTTAACAAGATCCTGGGTATGCGTCAGCGAGCGACGATGGCATATCGGCCCCAAGCGAACGGTACCGCGGAACGAATGGTACAAACAGCGACGAGAGCCTTGAAGATGTTCGTGGAGGATCTGGATCAGAAGGATTGGGATGAATACGCAGAACGATTGACCTTCGCGATCAACACGGCTCAAGATCGGATCCGTGGAGACTCGTCTTTTTACCTGGTGCATGGTTGGGATCCTCGATCGACGCTTGAGGCGACGATACCTTTGGGTAGCACTCGGACGCGGGACCGGAACCCTCGGCGGTGGCGTTATCGGATCCAGAGGCACTACGATCAGGCTCGAAGTCAGGTGAATGCTCGTTTACGGGAGGCGATCGCTGATCGGGCCGATCGACACAATGAAGTAGTTCGACCGCACTCGATCGAGGCTGGATCGCAGGTGTGGTTGTACCTGGATCGCGTGAAGGAAGGATATGCACGGAAGCTAGCTCACCTGTGGCACGGCCCATTTCGCGTTGCCGAGAAGGTGAACGAGTACACGATGAAGCTTCAGATTGCTGGTACGGACTATCACCTGTTCCCGATCGTACATGTGTCCAAGCTGAAGTTGGTTAAGGACTTCCCCGATCGACCGCAGATCGCGCTCACAGTGAACGAAGCCGATCGACTGGATTTCGACGAGATCCTACTTCCGGAGGATAGCTGGACCCCCGATCGAGACGCGAACGAGTACGAAGTGGAAAAGATCGTAGACATGAGGACGGGCAGAAGGACGCGGTACGGCCGGACGTATCGGGAGTTCCTGGTACACTGGAAGGGTTACGATGATCCTGACTGGGTGGATGAAGCCGATCTCAACTGTGGAGCTCTGTTGTACGAGTTCCTCCGAGATCGTGTGAACCGGAACCGGTTTAACGCGATGCAGTCTCACGAGGAAGAGTGAGATCGGACCGCCAGGGCGAGCTGGTCGCCTTGGTGAGCGAGATGGATGACGGATCGACGGGGAGGCCGTCGATCGGAGGAAAAGGTTGTATGTGGATGCATGTATATGTATGAGAAGTGCAGATCGGAAGGTTATGGAGCGACCGCGATGTGTTACGATGGTGGATCTTGGCTGATCGTGTTGGAAATGAGTGGAGCGATCAAGGTCAACAGTCGCACGGCGGGGACGAAGTATTGTAATGGAATGAATTCTGCACGTCCATCGCGTCGTTCCGGGCCTGCTCCGCCTCGGCCATCATTACCCGGTACTGCTCGATCGGCACCCGCTGCACAGACGCAGCAGTATCCGAGCGCGCAGGCTGCTGATGATTTGACGTGGCCGACGAAACCGGCGGCTGCTCAGGTCGAAGGGTCGCGCGCGACGTTTCGCCACAATGTTCCGCCCTACCGTCGCGATGGTCCACCCCGCTGATTGACGCGGCTGGCGACGTCAGGTGACGATTGAAGAGGATCGGTCATCGGATTGACTACGACCTCGGGTGGACTGATCAATCGACAGGCTGATCGCTGCAGCTGATCACTGCAGCCGATCGTGTGAGCCGGACTGATATTACGGCTGCTGGATATTACGGCTGCTGGATACCGACATCGTGGTTGAACTCGTAGTGAAGACGCGAGATCGGCAGCGCCGGAGATTATCGGTCCCACTAGCGATCGTGTTTGCTCGCCTCAACAATCGGGTTGATCTCGGCAGACTACGCAACTGAGGTGCATGGAAAGTTGGAGACTGTGTCCGTAGTGAGCCGCCGTACGACCCGACTTACGGACAGGGGGCGGTTGTGGTGAAGTGCTGAAGGAGAAGTTCCCGCTACCACGAAATTGAGTGCCACGGCAGCACGAGCGATCGATAGTCAAGAAGCGGTGGATCGGTGGATTCTGGTGTTACCAAGCCGTCGATCAACCCGACGCGAACGTAGATCAACCGTGTGAAGGGGCTTCAAGCTGATGAGAAGATCAAGGTGTTTAAGGATGGTGAAGTCAAGTCAAGATTGATAGAGGACGGACGTGGGCCAAGCCTGATCAAGGTCGAAGCATGCAGGCTGTCGATCGACTACGGCAGGTCGTGGTGGGCTAGCCCCATGGGATCAACGCCGACTCAAGCCCCGATCGAAGGCAAGCATTGATGATCCGGTATGACCAGGGACAGAAGAAGACGGATCGGCGATGGACTGCGACGCACCCAAGTCATCGATCGAGGGTTGATCGCCGATCACCGATCAAGGGCCGATCGTGGAAGTCGATCGAGAGCGGATCGCCGATCGCTGATCGCTGATCGGGATCCTCGATCGCCGATCAGCCAAGATGGGGGGCACAGGAGAGCGAAGCCGGGGCAAGAATCCAGTAGTTGTTTGGTTGTAGGAGGATAGGCAGGATGGTAGCGGTAGAGAGACACCAGCTAAACACAAATCAGAAGAGCTTTTGCACAGAAGACCACAAGTCCCCTCAAGACACCAAGTCCCAGGAACTACATTGGCCTCGGCAAGTGTCGACACTTTGGGTAGTGAACTAGCGGTACGGTTAAGACTGGATTAATACATTGGCCAGCTTGACCTGCTCTAGCGATCTATCTTTTGTGTGCAAGTCCTCGATCGACCGGATACAGCTTGGCCGGCGATCGTTCTCCTCTTGATCAACCTCGATCCCGCTATAGGAAGCGGCAAGCAACTCAAGGAAGGAAGGAACACACCCGGAAAGGCAACTACAGGCCTTGGATCGACTCCAGGCCGACCGATCGCAGCGAAGAACCCTCGATCGGAGCGTATACTCGGACGCAGAGCGAAGATTCCCGCGCTGCTCCACGAACTGTCCCCGCGTCACGCCAAGACACTCGATCTTCACCCAGTGCTGCATCCTCGGAGCCCCGAGAGAGCAGATCCAGCCCGCCGACGGGTACACAAGGTGAGAACAAGTTCAGCCGATCACGGATCGTTGGGGAACCCCCTCCGTTAGTCGGTGTCTGGGCGCTGGTGGGAAGCTCGATCAAGCCTTAACCAGATTTTGGCTGATCCCGCTACACCACATGACCACTGTCTTTTCGTGTGTCGTGGATGTGGTGAACTCCATGACGTGGGCCGATGCCCAATGGAAGAGTTCTACAACCAGATCCGCCAGTGGTTCAATCCAGCCAAACATGCGGGGATGCTGATAGAGATGGCGGAGAAGATGTTAAACTAGGACGCTCGCCGGGTTGGAATCCGGTACGAGCCGAGCGTTCTAGATATTGCATCTATGCATTTGTGAACTAGACATCGACAGATCCAGTTAGCCAAGGACAGGATCTACGCGGTAATACATGTGATCTTCGTGGGAAACGTACTGCTGTGGTCTCAAGTCTCCGACAAGTTGATGACTACTCCAGATCCAGCACGACAGTGGAAATGGATTTGGATCCGGAGACGCGTCAGGGATACTGGAAGCAGCAGGATCCAGACCAGTGGTTCAAGCCTGCCGAGGGTGAAGATACCGCTGGATCCAGATTCAGGCGTGTGGCTGCGAACCGGCGGACCGCGGATCCAGAGTCTTTGTATCTCCTACCCGGAGAATCCAGAGGATACTGGAAACAACATTCGCCAGGCAAGTGGTTTCGTCAGGCCAAGATCCACGGCAAGATCCCTCCTGCCGCGTCTGAGACGTCGGCCGACCCTCCACCAGCTCCTCCAAGTAGTCCTGAGTGTGCTGCTGGGGTGACCGAGGCTCCTCCGCCGGTCGTTCCCGTCGAAGAGGTCTCTGACTCGCCACCTACACCACCGCCAAGCGCCAGCGCTCCGCCGTCGCCAACTCCTGCGCCTTCGGTTAGGCTGGCAACTCGCGGGGCGTCGGTGGGGGGGGGCAAGGCTGCTACAGGGGGTCGAACTGAGGTTGACGCTGGTCCGACCGAGGTTCCTCCGGCAGCGGTTATCTTGGGCGATCAGCAGATGCTGCAACTCGCTCGTCTCGTCGTCGGCGTCGCCCGTAGGCCTCCGGCGCGGGTCAACTCCGCGCTCGACCGTGACCAGGCTGCTACTAACGTCGGTGATGTGCTGGCCGCTGCTGTTGCTCCTCCACGTCTCTCTCTCTCTCTCGCGGAGGCTGACGAATTGGTGGATTTGCGTCGTGACAACGATCGATTGCAGGCGGAGCTCAATGACACCAAGGACAAGCTCGCCGAGGAGATGAACCTTCGGGCCAAGTCGGAGTATTTCCTCGTCTCGGCCAATTCTGACTGCGACCGCGCGCTCGATGCTATGGCCAATCTCCGTGCCGAGCGCAACAACACCAACATGCAGTTGATGGAAGCGAACGCGGCTATCGCTCACCACGCAGCCGTCACCAGGACGTTGGAAGGTCGGACGCAAGCCGCTGAAGCTGACGCTGCGGCCGCCGTTCGTCGGAACACTCAGATCCACGAGCGCGTTAAGGCAAGTCTCGTCACCTATAACACGCAGTTGGATGTCGACACCTTGGTCCTGGCTTCAGCCGGTATCTCAGCCGCGGAGATCGACTGGAACCTTCTCGGGTTATCTCCGCCGACGGTCTCTGTCGAGAGTCCTGGCCACGAAGAATCCTCGTCCGAGGAAAAAGAAGAGTCGAACGCAACCGACGTGTCGATGGCTGAGTTCACCGAGGGTTCGTCGGCTCCTGCGGCCTCGGAGGTGGCTCCTGTCAGCTCGTCCGAGTCTACCGGGGCGTCCAAGCGCAAGCGCGATTCCCTCGTTTGCATCCTCAGCGCTGTCAGTAGGCTTCAGGGTCTGCTCATACCTCTTCCGGTACTGCACATCCCAGAGCTCCCTTTTTTAAGGTGGAAGGTACAGTAATGGTTCTTGAATGCCTGCGTCGTCATGGTGCTGCTACATCGCAGACACTTCACGCCGAGCACTTGCTTTGCCTTGCTATTACGCTTCCTGTACATGCTACGATTGTACTGTCTGCATTTCAACAGCCAATATTATTATTATACGCAGAAATCGCTATTATAGAAGTCTCCAGAATTGTAGCACCAGTAGGCATATTGTTACTACTACTACTACTACCACAACAACTAATACATCAACAATACTACTAGTACTAATAATATTCATAATAGTAGTAGTGACAGTGATATTATTATTTTTTAATAATGAAGTTTCGGGTTAAAGCCATTGGTAGTATAATAATAATATTTGCGTAGTAATAGTGCTATTAACGGGATCACCAACTTGAAGCCCTTTGTTGCCTTTTTTGCTGAAATCTACAGCTCTACGGACCGGGATCTATACACACTCTCCTCCGTCTTCTCTACACCTTTTCGTCGTCATTGTCGCCGCTGCCGAGCAGACCGAGCACGTGGTGGTTCTGGCGCGCCCACATCTCGGCGTACTTGCCCTCCTCACATGGCACACTGCCATTGGCAGTGGAGGATTCGGAGTGATGGTCATATAATGACGTCGATCTTACTTCTACTATATTAATACAGCACTCTAGTATTTCAATAATCTGGATATGGGTATCACAACTACCAAAAGTCCCACTACTAGCAAAGTCAAAGAATCGTCCTAAAGTTTCTTTTTGCATGTCAAGCACAGATATTCAACCGTGTACCCCATCGCTCCTCCCTCCATCTCGAAGCGCGCTCGCTCGTCGCCATACCAAGTCGGTGCAAGAAAGAGAGTCAGGAAGAACCATCTGAGGTCAATGGGTCTGCTCCGCAGTTCGCGAGACGGCGATCTGTGACCTCCCCCATCGCGATCACGGCGCTCCCTCACGTCCTCCAGCTCTTTGACATGTTCGCGATGACCCCAGAGGTGTCTTGTTGAGGCATCCACCACCCACCAAGCGGAATGGCTGGAGAAATGGCTGCAGAGGTTCGACTGTGCCCTGGGGGATACCATGATCCAGGCGGTGTCGAAAGGCTACGGCGACATTGTTGAGCTGCTGTTAACGCATATTGGGCATTCTGGGGACGGCGACCGGTAGTCCGACGACGCCTCGAAAGATTTGGTGCGGACGGTTGAGATCGCAGCCGAACATTGATTATCTAAGAACGTCACCGACGTAGCTAGTGGCGATAAAAAAAATTCTGATCATAGTCAAGATTCTGCAAGACGACATATTTCTTTTTCTGTTGAGATCAATCCAGACTTAGGAACCCGAACTGGGTGGTCAAGTTGCCGATATCTCATAGTGGGGGAGGCGCCAGGGTCGGTTTTCCTTTCTTGCATACTAATAACGTAAAGCCCACATTACGGTATTCTTACGGGTTTGATTACTGTCTAAGAAGTCAGTAGGCGGCCTTCACCTTCCTGCCTCGCACATTCCCGACTACCAGTGCTTTCTTTGGTACTTTCCCACTAGATTCTCTGCATGGCATCCATCTAGCGATACGTCAGATATTTGTTATCATGTCGTTTGAATAGCATTTGATGGAAGAAGGCAACAATGTCTCAGTTACAGATGACTACCAAAAGCCTCTTTAATCGCCTGCCCTCATGAGTCAATTTACATACAGCGACTGGTGGTGATTCAGAAATAACAAGAAAACAAGAATTGTATGCATCTCTGTCTCGTAGCCACGCCCGATATCTACTCTCGGCGTTTTGATACTAAAAAGACTTCAAATCTTTTCCAACTCGCCAAATCCCCCTGAAACCTATTTTAAGAGAGAGAGAGAGAGAGAGAGAGAGAGAGAGAGAGAGAGAGAGAGAGAGAGAGAGAGAGAGATACGTGATCGAATTTCTCTGATTAAAGTAGGAAAAGCACAAAACACAGCTTATGTATTCACATATTTGGCTGCACATCGGTTCAGGAACCTCGGACCCGCTGGCTTGTGAAGGCGCTACAAAAGTGTGGTTCACTTCTTTGGTAAAGAAAATCTGCTTATACCCTCGTACTAAACACAATGGTTATTGTGCCTTGCAAATTGTCAATTGGCGCGTGCATCTGTCCGTCCACGTCGTAGATGACGAGGTCCGTCTCATATTTCCCCAGGTGCGAGAACGGCACGCACGACGTCGTGTTACATTTATGTGGTGGTGATCATCTTGCGCGTGCTGAGCACAATGCATGTGGTGGCCACGGTCAGCTCCACCGCGTCGTTGAGGAAGTAGATGCAGCCCTTCAGCACCTCGCCGTAGATAGGGTCGAATACGTTTTTTTAGTTGATGGTCCAGATAGCGCTGCAGACGATGGACTTGGATAGCAGCTCCTCGAAGTCGTCCGTTATCAGCTTGTCCTTCTCGCCCTTGGACACGTTCTGTACTGACTGCTGTATCTTGCCGATCTCTGTGGCCCAGGTCATTGACCACGACCATGGCAGCGAACCTCATGTTGGTCTAGCCCTAAATGAAGTTCTCCGTGCCTTGGTGCAGCGCATCGACGTCCTTGGTGACCCACGTGGACTCGCCCTCCATCTGCACCTGCTCCAAGTGGCCGTCGTCTTCACGGAAAGCAGGCGCAGGTCTCCACACAACTTGTCCGGCAGCGCTGTCGGGCATCACGTGCAAGTTCTCGGACTGCAGATCCTTGAAGACCACTAATGTGGGTTGGAGAGAAGCTCCTGGTCGCACCGCAGCATCTTGTAGCGCAGGTTAGCACCTTGGTACATGTAGTTTACGTAAGAAGCAGGATATACAAACCTTACTAAGCAGGGTGGCTGGGAATCGGCCCTGCTGCAGGCGATCGGCTCGTGTGTGGCAGTCGTGACCGCATAACTTGCAGCTGGAACATAATGCGGCCGCGCGGGTGGTACAGCGAGTTGGTGATGAGGTAGTCGCTTCGAGGTGGGTGGCTGGGAAGCACAGACTCGGAGATCCGATTTAAAAAACTCGGGGGTGGCAAAACAGTGGAGTGGCGTCCGATATATTTAAACCTACCCCTATCAACGTCGGATTTATCATTTCCGACCACTACGATATCCGAGGTAAAACTGAAGGGCAAAATAACTGCAAGGCACAATAAATTGTTGATCGCTGATGCCGACTTGGCCCTTACAGGCCGCAAAAAGATCTTGAGGGCGCAAATTCAAGTAGTAAAGAGTTAGGATGACAGGTCAGTAGCAGGCAGCGATGGAAGTGCGTCAAACCTCATTACCTCGTAAGGGCTTGGGCGGTGCATTTAGAAAATCGTAGTTGTCCATAAACATAAATGAACGTGCATTGTCAGTTATTTTACCGCGTTATCGCAATCACCGGGAGGCCTAAACGAGCTGAGACACGAAATGAACGCTTCCAGGTGGCCAACGCGCTTAAGAAGGTCATTCTCGTTCGCTTTGAGCCTAGTGATAGCCTCAAACAGGCTAAGCAGTTGCTGGTGTGTAGTAAGGTTGTCCACCTTCCTGTCGAGAACGGCAATGGTCTCCAACACGTTCTCTGGTATACGCGAATCTGCTCCACGTCGCATAGCATCAGGCATCCTGGCTGTGCCAGCACAACACATTGGGCACTCTGCCCTCACAGCACAGCCATAGCCCAGCTCGATGGTAAGCTCGTGTACTCGCATCTTCGCCCCTGTCACAGAATGGTCGACGAAAGCAGCCTTGGCCTTATCCACCCTCTCCTGGATTGACTCCATGATTTGACTCCACGAACAGCCATCGTCCAAAAGGACCAGTCTTCTGCAGACGAAAGGATGCCACGCATCCCGAAGAGCTATAATGGTGGACGGTGCCTTCTTTGAACTGAACTTCTTGTAGTACCGAAGTTGAAGGAACAAGTCGATCAGCACATGCTCGTTGAAGGCCCTCCTGCCTTGCTGGCGACCGCCCTACATCTGTACGTCGAGCTAGTTTTGTCGAATTAAGTGTCAGCCCAGCACAATACACCCCTGAGCATCGTTCTTAATGCACCTCTGGTGATACTAAACCTTGTACTCAGAAGTTCATCGCAGCAACAGCAATCAGCAACCATCATTGTCACGAGACAACTTCTTACCTCGACACTCACCAGCACGTCCAGTTCCCGTACGCCGTTGTGACATAATGCTTGATCATCAACGCTAAACGAACCGGACAAACTCTTTACGTTCCTTCATAGGTTTTTTCTCACGGCCAATGTCATAAAGTCAATGCCCAGTTAACCTACTGTAGTGCATCATTGTTCACCTCGATTTGAATATTTCTTCAACGTGGGTTGTATTACGCCATGCACAGCACAAGGAGCGCCGCGGAGGAGCTCCTAGCCTAGACATTCTAGTCAGTCTACATCTTGCCTCGTAGGGCACAGATCAGTCTTCGATTTGCCTCGTCGGGCACAGACCAATTCTCCATCGTGCCTTGGATGGCACCAATAACAATACACTCGGCTTAAAACTTCCTGCAGGCTCTCGCCACCTGCCCTGCTGAGTGCCCAAGATTTCGAAAAACATTATACCTACACTATACGCTTGCTCGCTAGAGATGCCAGCTCCAGATTGTAGTGCTCGGTCCAACGCAAACCAGGACCGCTTGGCCACGAAAAGATCCTCCAAAGTCCTGGCTCGCGGAAATAAACTCTCGAGCTCGCTCCGGGAAATCGAAACATCTCCACCTTGGATATCACAAAAAATACATTACATCCAGAAGTTTCTCGTCCACCGCAAACCCTGGTGATCCTTCGCGCAAATAGTTGCAAGCGCGAATTGCCGCCAGCCGCGCAAAGTATGCAGGCGCCACCAATGACTCCGAGTACACAGTGACATGGTATGAAGTGGTATATCATTCGCTGCAACTCATCGGCCGATATTTGGCTGTCATCGTGCAGTACCGTATAGCGGAAGGACACACATCTGTCCTGAGTAACGTTGTGGCCAAACAAGACAAACTCGAAGCGCTGCGAGTTAATCCCGACCGCCATGCCGGGCAGTGCGGCACCGTCACGACCACCATCCTCCCACGTCTTCGGGTACGCGCGAATATGGCCTTCAGCTACCACAACCAATGTCACGGGCGGATTGCAGTCCTTCGATAGCGTTTGGCACGCAACCCGTAGTGCTAGCATATCATCACGCAAATTCCAGTCTTCATCCTTCTTAATGTTGCGAAAGAAGAGGATGCGGTCGGGTTGACGCTGTGCTGTTCTTGACAGCCCGAAAAAATTCGCAAATAATTCAAGGCAGTGTCATGGTGTGGTTCAATTGCACGCGTGCAATATATTTCGCGGGATATGCATCCATCGACGTCACAACCGAGATAATACCTGGTGTGATATCCGCGTCAACACCGATCCAAACCGTTGGTGAATCGCCGACAAAGCGGCAGTCCGCCACTCACAATGAAGTTCTTCCCGCCCAAATTCATGTTGACCTTCAGCCAGATATCGGAAAGGATCTGTGGTGTCGCCCGCCGTAAGATATCCCAGTTGACGCAGTGACTGGGGATGCCTAACACAGTGTCCGAGATTCGTATAACTCTGCCGTCAGAGTCCTCATCCTCAGTCACAACGAACATAACCTGAGCCGGATGATTCCTCCATTTTCTTCAAGCAGTTCTGCATCAGTTCATCGACTTGTTCTCTGTCTGAGTGGTAGACGATATTTGGCTCTGGGTACTCATGCGGATCCCACATTTCTTTCTGATGTCGACAAGATTCTTTATGAAAGCCTTGATTTCGTTCTCTCTCTCTCTCGAGCATTAACAGTAACAGCAACTCCCCAGTTTCGAAGCGCAGCACCACTGACTACTTTTTTGCCTCTCATCACCCATTTCCCACGGATCAGTTTCTCACACACGTTGGCAAACCGAATATATGGCGAATCAACCACACGCCTCTTCGTCTTTGTCCCAGTCTCGATTTCACGAATAGTCTGCTTCCCCCATTCTTCTCCTTGATGCTCGGCGGCATCGAAGTCGTAACCACAACCACCTTTTCTTCGGCCACTTCGCCCGAGTTGTACACAATCATCATGGTTCGGATCCTCCATGTCTTGGTCGTCCTCATCTCCACGTCTGCGGGCGTCATCCTGCACTGTAAAACGGCGGCCTCCACTGTTGCTGATACTTCCTATAGTATACCATACACCTTGGCTGATGTCACTTTAACGTCTCGGGTCGTCTTCGCGCTGAACATGGCGTCGATAAACGGACTGGCGCCCTCTATCACGGTCATGTTCCCACAACCCCCCATGTCTTGGTCGTAGTGCTGCCTGTGAGCCGAACTGTAGACCGCGCGATCATGTGAACTCCTGTCATCTTGTACTGCCTGCTAGCCTCCATGAACATTGTTCTGCGTTAGACTCGCCGCGAGGGAGGTGGTGCTCTGGTCCTTGATCCGGATTATAATAGTGGTGGCCACAGTTTTGGCCTGGCCAAAGCTTGTGTTCTCCGCCATGTTTTCCTTGCTCTGCAGTTGGAGATCTGCAAAAAATACTTGGGATGCGGCGCGGGATGATGTTAAGAGCAGTGGCGGGTGTTTTCTCAACCCCTTCTCACGTGGCTTAACGGCGATCAATTTGTCTTCACATACCAAGCGTGGTTGAATATGCAAGCCCGAGAACACGACAGCCGAGTCGCCGCGATCAACACAGCAGTAGAATTTCTTTGCCAGCAGGGAGATTCACACGCTACAAGAGGTGCGAGCGCTAGGGTCATGACATAGGAAGGTGGTATTCCACTCTTTGCACTCTTTGTATCGTTTCTTCGGGGTGGATCCAACACCCAAGTGGAGCTGGCAATTGACGTGGTGATCAACCTTGCACGGCTGGACGCACCCACACGCCAAGCGATTGCGAACGATGGCGCCATCTTTGCTTTCGTGGAATTGCTACGTTCGGGGACACTGGAGCTGAAAGTTTTGGCAGGCACCGCGTTGGCAAAACTCGGGGCCGAGAAAGACAATTGTGCAGCTATTCGAGAGGTCGGCGGCTTGTTGCTTCTGACCGAGTTCCTAAAGTCTACGACAGCAGAGCGGCAAAGACACTTTGTCGACAACCTCCCGCGGTGGAGCTCCTAGCCTAGACATTCTAGTCAGTCTACATCTTGCCTCGTAGGGCACAGATCAGTCTTCGATTTGCCTCGTCGGGCACAGACCAATTCTCCATCGTGCCTTGGATGGCACCAATAACAATACACTCGGCTTAAAACTTCCTGCAGGCTCTCGCCACCTGCCCTGCTGAGTGCCCAAGATTTCGAAAAACATTATACCTACACTATACGCTTGCTCGCTAGAGATGCCAGCTCCAGATTGTAGTGCTCGGTCCAACGCAAACCAGGACCGCTTGGCCACGAAAAGATCCTCCAAAGTCCTGGCTCGCGGAAATAAACTCTCGAGCTCGCTCCGGGAAATCGAAACATCTCCACCTTGGATATCACAAAAAATACATTACATCCAGAAGTTTCTCGTCCACCGCAAACCCTGGTGATCCTTCGCGCAAATAGTTGCAAGCGCGAATTGCCGCCAGCCGCGCAAAGTATGCAGGCGCCACCAATGACTCCGAGTACACAGTGACATGGTATGAAGTGGTATATCATTCGCTGCAACTCATCGGCCGATATTTGGCTGTCATCGTGCAGTACCGTATAGCGGAAGGACACACATCTGTCCTGAGTAACGTTGTGGCCAAACAAGACAAACTCGAAGCGCTGCGAGTTAATCCCGACCGCCATGCCGGGCAGTGCGGCACCGTCACGACCACCATCCTCCCACGTCTTCGGGTACGCGCGAATATGGCCTTCAGCTACCACAACCAATGTCACGGGCGGATTGCAGTCCTTCGATAGCGTTTGGCACGCAACCCGTAGTGCTAGCATATCATCACGCAAATTCCAGTCTTCATCCTTCTTAATGTTGCGAAAGAAGAGGATGCGGTCGGGTTGACGCTGTGCTGTTCTTGACAGCCCGAAAAAATTCGCAAATAATTCAAGGCAGTGTCATGGTGTGGTTCAATTGCACGCGTGCAATATATTTCGCGGGATATGCATCCATCGACGTCACAACCGAGATAATACCTGGTGTGATATCCGCGTCAACACCGATCCAAACCGTTGGTGAATCGCCGACAAAGCGGCAGTCCGCCACTCACAATGAAGTTCTTCCCGCCCAAATTCATGTTGACCTTCAGCCAGATATCGGAAAGGATCTGTGGTGTCGCCCGCCGTAAGATATCCCAGTTGACGCAGTGACTGGGGATGCCTAACACAGTGTCCGAGATTCGTATAACTCTGCCGTCAGAGTCCTCATCCTCAGTCACAACGAACATAACCTGAGCCGGTCCCCGCAATGATTCCTCCATTTTCTTCAAGCAGTTCTGCATCAGTTCATCGACTTGTTCTCTGTCTGAGCGGTAGACGATATTTGGCTCTGGGTACTCATGCGGATCCCACATTTCTTTCTGATGTCGACAAGATTCTTTATGAAAGCCTTGATTTCGTTCTCTCTCTCTCTCTCGAGCATTAACAGTAACAGCAACTCCCCAGTTTCGAAGCGCAGCACCACTGACTACTTTTTTGCCTCTCATCACCCATTTCCCACGGATCAGTTTCTCACACACGTTGGCAAACCGAATATATGGCGAATCAACCACACGCCTCTTCGTCTTTGTCCCAGTCTCGATTTCACGAATAGTCTGCTTCCCCCATTCTTCTCCTTGATGCTCGGCGGCGTCGAAGTCGTAACCACAACCACCTTTTCTTCGGCCACTTCGCCCGAGTTGTACACAATCATCATGGTTCGGATCCTCCATGTCTTGGTCGTCCTCATCTCCACGTCTGCGGGCGTCATCCTGCACTGTAAAACGGCGGCCTCCACTGTTGCTGATACTTCCTATAGTATACCATACACCTTGGCTGATGTCACTTTAACGTCTCGGGTCGTCTTCGCGCTGAACATGGCGTCGATAAACGGACTGGCGCCCTCTATCACGGTCATGTTCCCACAACCCCCCATGTCTTGGTCGTAGTGCTGCCTGTGAGCCGAACTGTAGACCGCGCGATCATGTGAACTCCTGTCATCTTGTACTGCCTGCTAGCCTCCATGAACATTGTTCTGCGTTAGACTCGCCGCGAGGGAGGTGGTGCTCTGGTCCTTGATCCGGATTATAATAGTGGTGGCCACAGTTTTGGCCTGGCCAAAGCTTGTGTTCTCCGCCATGTTTTCCTTGCTCTGCAGTTGGAGATCTGCAAAAAATACTTGGGATGCGGCGCGGGATGATGTTAAGAGCAGTGGCGGGTGTTTTCTCAACCCCTTCTCACGTGGCTTAACGGCGATCAATTTGTCTTCACATACCAAGCGTGGTTGAATATGCAAGCCCGAGAACACGACAGCCGAGTCGCCGCGATCAACACAGCAGTAGAATTTCTTTGCCAGCAGGGAGATTCACACGCTACAAGAGGTGCGAGCGCTAGGGTCATGACATAGGAAGGTGGTATTCCACTCTTTGCACTCTTTGTATCGTTTCTTCGGGGTGGATCCAACACCCAAGTGGAGCTGGCAATTGACGTGGTGATCAACCTTGCACGGCTGGACGCACCCACACGCCAAGCGATTGCGAACGATGGCGCCATCTTTGCTTTCGTGGAATTGCTACGTTCGGGGACACTGGAGCTGAAAGTTTTGGCAGGCACCGCGTTGGCAAAACTCGGGGCCGAGAAAGACAATTGTGCAGCTATTCGAGAGGTCGGCGGCTTGTTGCTTCTGACCGAGTTCCTAAAGTCTACGACAGCAGAGCGGCAAAGACACTTTGTCGACAACCTCCCGCGGTGGAGCTCCTAGCCTAGACATTCTAGTCAGTCTACATCTTGCCTCGTAGGGCACAGATCAGTCTTCGATTTGCCTCGTCGGGCACAGACCAATTCTCCATCGTGCCTTGGATGGCACCAATAACAATACACTCGGCTTAAAACTTCCTGCAGGCTCTCGCCACCTGCCCTGCTGAGTGCCCAAGATTTCGAAAAACATTATACCTACACTATACGCTTGCTCGCTAGAGATGCCAGCTCCAGATTGTAGTGCTCGGTCCAACGCAAACCAGGACCGCTTGGCCACGAAAAGATCCTCCAAAGTCCTGGCTCGCGGAAATAAACTCTCGAGCTCGCTCCGGGAAATCGAAACATCTCCACCTTGGATATCACAAAAAATACATTACATCCAGAAGTTTCTCGTCCACCGCAAACCCTGGTGATCCTTCGCGCAAATAGTTGCAAGCGCGAATTGCCGCCAGCCGCGCAAAGTATGCAGGCGCCACCAATGACTCCGAGTACACAGTGACATGGTATGAAGTGGTATATCATTCGCTGCAACTCATCGGCCGATATTTGGCTGTCATCGTGCAGTACCGTATAGCGGAAGGACACACATCTGTCCTGAGTAACGTTGTGGCCAAACAAGACAAACTCGAAGCGCTGCGAGTTAATCCCGACCGCCATGCCGGGCAGTGCGGCACCGTCACGACCACCATCCTCCCACGTCTTCGGGTACGCGCGAATATGGCCTTCAGCTACCACAACCAATGTCACGGGCGGATTGCAGTCCTTCGATAGCGTTTGGCACGCAACCCGTAGTGCTAGCATATCATCACGCAAATTCCAGTCTTCATCCTTCTTAATGTTGCGAAAGAAGAGGATGCGGTCGGGTTGACGCTGTGCTGTTCTTGACAGCCCGAAAAAATTCGCAAATAATTCAAGGCAGTGTCATGGTGTGGTTCAATTGCACGCGTGCAATATATTTCGCGGGATATGCATCCATCGACGTCACAACCGAGATAATACCTGGTGTGATATCCGCGTCAACACCGATCCAAACCGTTGGTGAATCGCCGACAAAGCGGCAGTCCGCCACTCACAATGAAGTTCTTCCCGCCCAAATTCATGTTGACCTTCAGCCAGATATCGGAAAGGATCTGTGGTGTCGCCCGCCGTAAGATATCCCAGTTGACGCAGTGACTGGGGATGCCTAACACAGTGTCCGAGATTCGTATAACTCTGCCGTCAGAGTCCTCATCCTCAGTCACAACGAACATAACCTGAGCCGGTCCCCGCAATGATTCCTCCATTTTCTTCAAGCAGTTCTGCATCAGTTCATCGACTTGTTCTCTGTCTGAGCGGTAGACGATATTTGGCTCTGGGTACTCATGCGGATCCCACATTTCTTTCTGATGTCGACAAGATTCTTTATGAAAGCCTTGATTTCGTTCTCTCTCTCTCTCTCGAGCATTAACAGTAACAGCAACTCCCCAGTTTCGAAGCGCAGCACCACTGACTACTTTTTTGCCTCTCATCACCCATTTCCCACGGATCAGTTTCTCACACACGTTGGCAAACCGAATATATGGCGAATCAACCACACGCCTCTTCGTCTTTGTCCCAGTCTCGATTTCACGAATAGTCTGCTTCCCCCATTCTTCTCCTTGATGCTCGGCGGCGTCGAAGTCGTAACCACAACCACCTTTTCTTCGGCCACTTCGCCCGAGTTGTACACAATCATCATGGTTCGGATCCTCCATGTCTTGGTCGTCCTCATCTCCACGTCTGCGGGCGTCATCCTGCACTGTAAAACGGCGGCCTCCACTGTTGCTGTTACTTCCTATAGTATACCATACACCTTGGCTGATGTCACTTTAACGTCTCGGGTCGTCTTCGCGCTGAACATGGCGTCGATAAACGGACTGGCGCCCTCTATCACGGTCATGTTCCCACAACCCCCCATGTCTTGGTCGTAGTGCTGCCTGTGAGCCGAACTGTAGACCGCGCGATCATGTGAACTCCTGTCATCTTGTACTGCCTGCTAGCCTCCATGAACATTGTTCTGCGTTAGACTCGCCGCGAGGGAGGTGGTGCTCTGGTCCTTGATCCGGATTATAATAGTGGTGGCCACAGTTTTGGCCTGGCCAAAGCTTGTGTTCTCCGCCATGTTTTCCTTGCTCTGCAGTTGGAGATCTGCAAAAAATACTTGGGATGCGGCGCGGGATGATGTTAAGAGCAGTGGCGGGTGTTTTCTCAACCCCTTCTCACGTGGCTTAACGGCGATCAATTTGTCTTCACATACCAAGCGTGGTTGAATATGCAAGCCCGAGAACACGACAGCCGAGTCGCCGCGATCAACACAGCCGTAGAATTTCTTTGCCAGCAGGGAGATTCACACGCTACAAGAGGTGCGAGCGCTAGGGTCATGACATAGGAAGGTGGTATTCCACTCTTTGCACTCTTTGTATCGTTTCTTCGGGGTGGATCCAACACCCAAGTGGAGCTGGCAATTGACGTGGTGATCAACCTTGCACGGCTGGACGCACCCACACGCCAAGCGATTGCGAACGATGGCGCCATCTTTGCTTTCGTGGAATTGCTACGTTCGGGGACACTGGAGCTGAAAGTTTTGGCAGGCACCGCGTTGGCAAAACTCGGGGCCGAGAAAGCCAATTGTGCAGCTATTCGAGAGGTCGGCGGCTTGTTGCTTCTGTCGTGTAGGAACACGCCGATTTTCTAGTAAATGTAGGCACAATCCCTTAAGACAACACCTACTGAGTCACGATGAGTAGCGATGACTCAGCAGGCTTGTCGGGTTAATGAATATGAACCTAAAGGCCCAGCTTCACACCCGTTCCTCGGGTTGGTCGTTTCCCCTTGTGCACCGTGGTTTCCGTAGGCCACCAGCAAAGCCCAGCACTTCCAGTCACGAGCGACGACTGGAATGCTCACACGCGCTCAAACCTCACGGTCCCTCCAAAGGAAGGGTCCCGGCCTCTGGTAGGCCTTACGCGAGGGTGTCAGAGAACTCTCCGACGGTAAGATATCGATGGGGAGCACTTAAGCTGCGACCCAATACACGGCGACAATTCGCCCTTCGTATACACGGCCCTTCCTCTACTCTCTTGGCCTTGCCGGGGTAAACGCACACCACTATGCTAGTAGGCACGCTCACCGACAGGCATCTCCCTCCCTACAAGATTACCTTGGACACGGGTCGTCCACCGTGCGCTCGAGGCCTTGTCGCTTGAGAGGAAAAGCTGTTCTGTGTTGTTGCCCAAAGGGCTTATCTGTTCTATCTTGTCTTTCCTATAGTCCAATACAAATACTAAGTCTAAACGTGTCCGTTTCGGATCTTCTAGCACCAACAGTCGCAGCCGAAGAGTCGCCGAAGACTCGTAGGTACGCGACCCTAAGGTAGGTGCGTCTTAGGTGCGAAACTCCTGCGACTTGTGATGTGGTGTGCTCTACATCTTCAACTAGGGACGCAGCCATCTGCGACAGCCCGGTGACCTTCACTCATGGTCGGTCTCATGGTCCGCGTAGCCAATCATAGCCGAGCCCGTTGGTCGCCGGTCTTGACGCAAAGTGCTGCGGCTTGCTGGTCAAGCAGCGGCGGGATCTCGGGCCAAACCCGATATCACAACTGCCCCCAACACGATACGAGCCGCGGCACCTGGTGAGTGTCGTGGTGCCCTTCGTCCTGGCCACCGTGAAGCAGTCTCGCGTCCTGCCGTCTGCGCTCGCTGCTGCCTTCGCTTCGCTCGACGCCTCCGCTGCCGACATGCAGGTGGGTCCCGCCGTGCTGTTGTTGCTGGTCTTGCTCGTGATTGTGCTGCCGCTGACTCGCTTCATCATGTTCGTCATCGTGTGTGCAGCCCTCAGAAGAGCTGGAGAACGGCGAGGTCGCTGCTACTGCTGCTGCAACGTCGTGTGCTCCCTCAGATGGCGCTGGTGACCGTCTCGCTTCATCAGCAGTCTCGCGGCGACCGACATCCCAGGTGCGCTAGCTGGAGTTCATATCACTCTGCTTGTTCTTCATCTTCTAACCCGCGTCCTCGCCCGCACGTGCATTGCAGGTAGTTGCACCTGCTGCTCCTGCAGCTGTCACCACTGCGTCGGCAGCGCTGGCGGCTGGGTCTTCGCCGAGGCCAGCATCTTCGACTCTGTCGCTTGCTGGAGCTGATGATGAAGTGGTACGTCCTGCGACGCTGCCCGTGCTGTACTTTGATTGTTCGGCACCTTATTGTCGTCTGCTTTCATGCCGCTGCAGCACTCCACGTCTGGCATTGAGCGCTATCTTGCTCAAGGTCTCGCTCCGTCACCTGTGCCCGCGCCGTTCTCTCCCATGGTGTCGGCTGTAGCCGCCCCGGTCCTGACTGCTCGCGTGGCACCATCTCCTGCTCCATCTCCGGCGCCGTCTCCGTCTCCAGAGGTTCCGTCACAAGTCGAGATGCTAGCCTTCATGCTGGATGAGTCATCGGCCGACTGCTCGGAGCGGGTCATCGCTGTGTTGGGTCCTCGCCTGGAGACCATTGTTCGGACGATGGTCAAGTTGCACCTGGAGCCCTCTATTCGTGGCGACCGTCATGTGCGCACCCGTTTGCAGCGCGCACAGACTCTGGAAGAGGTAGCTACTGCTGCAGTTCCGGTTAACGAGGTTGGTGGCGATAATACCTCGGAGATAGCTAATCTTCGCGCCCGAGTCACCGCTGCTAAAGCCGCTCAAGCCGCCGCAGAGAGAAAACTTGCGAAGGAAGTCATGCTCCATGAGAACACCAAACAATTCCGTGGGATATCGGTGAAAGAGCTCGAGGCCACCAAGCAAAGTCTCCGGCGTTCTCAGGCAGTGGTCGCTGGGTATTACCGAGAGAACACGGCTCTCAAGGCCCTTGCCTCAGCTCATCAGGAGGTGTATGACAGGCTGGAGAACCGTGCCAAGAGCGCCGAAGCCACAACGAAGCAGCTCCGGCAACAGCAGGATTCGACAACCGAAGTGTTCAAGGCTGCTGTAGCTGGGTACGCTGCCCAGTCGCGTCGTCTGCACGAATTCTTGGCCGAGGCGGATGTGGCCGAGGACTCCGAGTCGGTTCGTCTTCGTCGGCGCAATGCCGACCTTCGCGAGCAGGTGAAGCGGCTGACCGTGGCCAACCGCACTCTCCGCGCTCGAGTGAAGCTGGAGGCTATGGATCCAGATGTCTTGACGCTCGCAGTCGAAGGTTCGTTTCCTCCGGATGGGTCATTCCCCGCCCACTGTGACTAACCATGCCGTTCGTCATCTTTTGACCAGGTCTTTCCTCTGGTGAGTTAGACTGGAGCTTGTTGAAGCTCAGTCAGGAGACACGTGATGCCCTCGTCGGCACGTTGAACTCCGCCGATCCTTTGGAGCCCGTCAACGTCACTGCCACTCGGTTAGCTCGAGTTGCTCACGACACCGGTCCAGATCCTAGCGAGATTTCGCCAGCCGAGCTCGCAGCAGATTCTCGTAGGACTTCACCAGGAACCTCTAAAAAGGAAGTTGAAGCTGCTCGTCGGTGTCGTCCGGGGTCTCGTCGTGACGTTCAGGAGGAAGCCAGTGATGACGCTGAAAGTGATGACTCGTGGCCCAAGCCACCTCGTTTGAAGAGGAGAACTCGCCAGGCACCCCGTTCTCCAAGTCCTCCGCGGAAGAAGGCGAAGACGTCGTCGGCTGCGGTGAACAACAAGCGTCGTTCCAGGTCGTCGTCATCTCGCCGCCCTTCCAGTTCGGCACGGCGATCTCGCTCGAAGTCCGTCTCGCGTCCTTCTCACATTCTGCCGAAGTCCCGCAGTCCGAGTGTAGCATCTCAAAGTCGTGAGGCCGTTGCTGAGACCGAGTCTCCGCCAGCTCGTAAGGCTTTGTCTTGTCGTGTCGACTCTGAGCTGCCTGGGGTTGTCGTCGAGTCCGCGGGACCTGATGAGGTTGCTCCGGCGGTTGTAGGTAGCCTGCCTCCACATGAGGCTACCCAGTCGTCGGGTGTCAACTCCGCAGTTGATCCTGAGCTCGCTGCACTGCTACCCGATGCAAAGCAAGATTCTGACGCAGAATCGACTACAACGGTGGTTCTCTCGTATGAGGAGGGCGCTCAGTCAGTGGACGCTGAAGTTGAAGAAATTGAAGCTGGCACCACAGATTCGGTGTCTGCGTCCAATGCGCCTGGCCTCTCATCAGTTCCCGTGCAGTCGTCGAGTGCTCCTGAGTGGTTCCCTGATGCTGACGAGGAGGAGGAAGACCAAGCCGACGTTAGTGCAGACGCGGAGTCGGTTCAAGACTCTGTCGTCGCTGATCCTGCATCCGACATGGTCTGCAAAGTTCTGTTAGCCCTGTAGCTGCCGCGTCGCCGCTGAATCAAGTCGTTGCCGCAGCGTCGAGTCCAATTAGGTCTGCTGTTGCTGCACCAGCAGCTCACCAGTCGTCTGCGGGTAAGCAGAAGCGCAAGTCGTCGGTCAAGCCGAAGACCTCGTCGAAATTCAAGAAGAAGGCCGCGCCGTCAACGGAGAGGAGGACCAAGGCCAATTCCAAGGCCAATGCAATTCCGCCTCCTCCACAGACTTCGGCTCGTGGATTACCTGAGCCCCAGTATTCGCAGAGAGTGATGACGTGGGCTCCTCCTTTTATCTCGCCCGCGTTTCGGCTGGTTGCAGCCGACTTGTGCTGGTACTTGATACGGCACTGCTGTCAGCCGCTTACTCCACCTGAGGCTGCTGTCGTTCGGTGCTCGCTGTCAGGTCTGGCTGCTTTTACCGATTTCTCGAATCCGCGACACCCATACCAACAGGTTCGCCGGCAACTCCCAGCGCAGGCACTCTTTTTCAATACGGTCGGCTTTGATCCAAGCTCGAAGATATCCCAGCGAGCCGACATGGAGGACCGGACTCGGTCGTATTGGGCGCAGCAACGAGGGTACGGCAAGCCGACCGAAGCAGCTTTGGGCATTTCCGAGTGGGAACGGCTCCACTGGATTCCGTCTCCTGCCGTCAAGCGCTGCTTCACGAGACTTCGCTTGCACATTCAGAAGTCGAAGGCGTATTCGTCCTCTCGGAAGGCATACTTGTTGGCCAAGCTGGATCAAGTTGTCGCTGCCTGGATGAAGTACGATCGTGAACGGGGAGCGAGAGCCGATAACTTGCGCGTCAAATCGTCAAGAACCTGTGGAGCTGGGCTATTAGTCGTGACGAACCAGATGTGCCCCCCGAGGTGGTGTTTGAGCCTTCGGTGCTTGGTTACGCTTTTGAGTCGCTCACATGGTATCCGAAGAGCAGCGACTGGATTTCGGAGGTTGCAGCTCTGGATGCTCGTGAGCCCTGGCGGAACGGATGGATTGACGTCCCGGAGCAGCACCCGTACAACACGACGATCGTGCCGTGCAACTCAGGCGCCGAGCTGTTTGTCCCAGTCGGGTTCTCGCGTGAGTCGGTCGGCCGACGCATCACTCCAAGCCCGTCGCTAAAGGTCAGCGAGATTTCGCCAGGCTGGGATGCGGGCTTCCAAGGTCCTGCTTCTCCCAAAGTTTCTCCTGGGCCCTCGCCGTCCGTTCCAGATCTCCCCTACGGTCCCCTTCAAGCTGTTCAGGCCACCGCACAGGATGATCCTGACTTTCTTCGCCTCTTGGCCAGCGTTGCGTCTGATGACACGGTCGAGATTTAGCTGTCGTTCCGTGTTGTCGCTCATCAAGCCTCGTAGTAGTTCTAGCGTGGAGTCGTAGTTGTCGTAGCTTGGTGCTTCATGTAGTTTCTCGATTTTCTTTCCAAATCGTCACGTTCAATTCAAATGAAATTCATGCAAGTCATCTGCAGTAGTCATCTTCGTCTGCATACCCGGGCTGCATTGCCCCAGGCGCAGGTCGTCACATTCTTCCGCAGTAGCTCATTTCGTCTGCACTCCTGGGCTGCGTTGCCCCAGGCGCAGGTCACCATCTTCGAGTTGTCGTGGATGAGGCTTAGTCTTCATCCGCGACTTGCACCATTTGAAGTCGCTGTTCACTCCGCTTTCGCCGCAAGTAGTCGTAGAGAAGACCTCCACAAGAGAGGTGCGTTGCTGGTTCCCACGTAGGCTCGTCTTGGTCAGCCCACTTGATCTTGAACTCACGCACTGTTCGTCCAGTTCTAGTCGACATAGGCATCCGGTCATCCAGAATCTCCAAAACTTCGCTTTCACCCGCTAAACTGTCCGGCTCCCAACTATCTTCGGGGAGTAATTCTTCATCGAAGTCCAACCTTGTTTCCTCAGTGACGTCAGGTGCTCGCTGAGTTGTCGGTCGGGCGTCGAATTCGTTCACTGCCTTGAGACGCGAAACATGGACCACCAGATAGAACCGGTAGCCGCTCCGATCGGGTAGCTCGAGTTCATACGCATATTCTTCGACTTTTCGCTTGATCCTGAAAGGCCCGTGCCATCGGTGCGCGAGTTTCTTAGTGAGGCCAGGCTTGACCCGCTCCATGTAGAGCCAAACGCGGTCGCTGGATTTGAACAGAGACTTCGGCACTCCGGTTGTCTCGCTGTCTTGCTGTTCTGATGCTCCTGTGGTTTCACCCGAAGACTCGTCGTGATCAGCCGGTATTGCCGCTTGCTCTCGCCGACTCAGCGCTTCGTTGTGCTCTTTAGCACGTCGAGCCTTCTCTGTTGACTGGTATTCCTTCGCCATTTCGAGTGCGATCTCCTGTTGCCGGTTCACCTCGCGCCTCCATGCAACAGCGTCGGTCTGCTTACCGCTTCCTCGGCGGAGAGACGTTGCCATTGCCTTCATTGTGGAGCGTGCGTCCCAACCGTGGACAAGGAAGAACGGAGTCTCCTTCCGCGTGAGGTCGTACGAGTTGTTGATAGCGAAGACTAGTCGTTCCACGATTTCGTCCCAGTCTTGTTGAAGAGGATCTTCGGCATAGACTCGGACGGATTGAATCATCGTTTTCACGGATCGTTCTTGTTGCCCGTTAGCTTGCGGCCGATAGCTCAGCGTCGCGCGAGATCTTGTCTGCATCATTTCCGCAAAAGCTTGGAACACCTCGCTCATAAAGCGAGGGTCTCGGTCATGCCGCAGGAGCGATGGCGCGCCGAATCGTCGGTAGATACATTCCTCAAACACTTGAGCCACCGAGAGCGCTGACGTGTCGGCCATTGCCTTAGCGACTACGTATCCAGTGAATGAGCACTGGAAAAGCAGGAGGGCGGTATTTCCTCGCCGGGTTTTCGGCAGAGGTATCACAAAGTCCATGGAGACGAGCTGGAATGGTCGCTCCGCTAGCACATTCCCGGGTGAATACCCTCTCAGTTGTGGCCGGCTCTTGCTTGAGCTGCAATCCGGGCACGATTTCACGTGCTTTTCTACGTCCGCGTAAAGACCCGTCCAGTAGTAGTCGAGTCTGACTCGTTGGTAGGTTCTCACCACCCCTTGATGGCCACCTTCCAGCGAGTCGTGACAGTTGTGAAGCACTTCCTGAATCATTGTGGTCGGTACCACCAGACGCAGCGCGATCTCCGCTTGATCTCCCTTCTTGCTCCGACGACTCACTCCAACGTAGTAGAGTAGGTTGTCGTCCGTCAGCACGAACTTGTCCGCCAGCTTCCAGGCTTCACGCGCGGCTCGATACCCAAGCGCCTCAACGTCTCCTCGTAGGACCTTCTTCAGGTTCGACCACTTGAATTCCTCGTCTTGCGCTTGGGCGATTCGTCGACGCCGTTCCGCTTGGACTGCTACCGGGTCAACATCATCTGCTGTTGGAGCTATCAGTGGTGCGGTTGTTGCACTGGCTTGCCCCTTGCCGCGAGTACTACGCTTCTTGAATTTCGGGGTTTTCGGTGCACGTTGTGGGCGCTCTTGCGGTGACTCATCAGCAAATCTGACACGCTTCTCCTTGGACTTGGCTTGTTGTCTCGTCACCACGCACACGTCACCTTGGTCACATCTGACAAAGTCTACAAAAGTCTTGCGCTGTTGTGTAAACTTCGCATCGCCAATTTGAACGAAATTCTCGGTGTCAGGGCTTTTGACTTCGGCTGCGTCAGCCGACGACTCGTAAAGGACTTCTTGAATTCGATTGAGCCCGGATTACTCCACTTTTCGCATCTCGTTCAACACCACATTGGACGTCTTAGCTTCTAACGCCTCACCAGCCAGCGAGTCTGCGGCAGCGTTGTACTCCCGGACGACGTGAAGGTACTTTACCGAGCGGAGGCGTGCCGTCAGCTCCTTGTGGCGGTTTAGCATAGCCATGAGCGACTCATTCCGACACGCTATCACCCCTAGTGATTGCTGGATTGCCAGCCGGGAGTCTCCAACGATGATCAAGTCTTCTGCACCGTGCTCCAACGCAGCGAGTACACCATTATTCATGCCGGTGTACTCTGCGAGGTTTACGGTAGTGGACTCCAGGTAGGCACTCGCAGCGATGACTATCTTCCAGTCGGGTAGGCGCCATAATATCCACGAACAGCTGCCGTAGCCCCCAAACTTCTGGGTTTTCGCCGATCCGTCGAAGGAGATCACGTAGCCTTCATGGGTAGGCGGGACCCGCGCATACAACAAGGCTGGATCGAGACGGGTCGTTGGTGAACCTTGCTTTGGTGGCGCCACTGGTGCCAATGAGTCATCCAGATCCACAAAGCTCGTCACTGTGGCATGCAGCAGCTGGGTGAACGCGCAATCCTTCTCCTTCACTCGCTGCACCGTCAAGTGCCACGGTGAAAGCATAACTGCAAACTGCGCGGCTCTGCCGAAGAGAGACTTGGACTTGTAGACCCACTCCAATGTAGAGAAGCGGGTGTAGATCTTGAGTTGTCGGCCCGCCAGCTGCGTGTAACACGTCTTGAGGATCAATAGCAGTGCGAGCACCTCTTTTTCTGCCGGGTGGTAATTCATTTCTGCATCCTTGAGTACTCGTCCGCAAAATCGAACCGGGTGCAACTTGTCCTCATGCATCTGCAGCAGTGTCGTGCTAAGGGCCCATTCATTCGCGAACAGCATGATGTGCACCTCCTTCGACTTGTCGAAATGCCGGAGTATTGGAGCGTCAGCCACTTTTCGCTGCAACGCGGCAAAGCTGGCTCGAGCAGTCGTGAGATCACCCCCTATAGCGAAATCTTGATCTTTCAGCTGGTAAAGTGCTGCACCGTAGACTGCAAAGTCCTGCACGAATCTGCTGTAGTAGTTGATTGCGCCCAAGAAGGACTGCATTCCCTTCTTCGTTCGCGGGAACGAGAACTCAGTGATCGCTGTCAACTTCTTGGGGTCTGCACGCATACCGTGTCGCGAAATCTCGTGAGAGAGGAAGTCCACTCTCGGCTGCACGAAAATGCTTTTTGTAAAGCTCACGCTGATTCGACATTCCTCAAAGCGGCTCCGCAAGCGGTCCAGCGTCTCCAAACAATTCTCAAACGTGTCTCTACCGAAACAAATGTCGTCGACAAAGGATCTGCGGTCGAAGACCGGCACCAGCGTTGATTCGTCGGGTTCATTGGTCGAAAACATGTCCGCCTCCAGGCTGTTGACAAGTTGAAGTACTGGATCGGCTGCAATTGAGTCTTCGTGTGCCGCGTCAAACTTCGTTCGTGTCGACTGCGGTTGTCCAGGCGCTTGTAGCGCCAGCTCATTCGCACTTCGACGGAAGTTGGCGGCCCGCGCTTCAGCTTTCTGCATCCGTTCCGCGAAGGCTTGCCAGCCACCTTTAGGTTGCACGAAGCCCCAGAGGGCATTATCGATCATGCGTTGATAAATCATCGGCGCATTTTTAAGCCCGAAAGGGCATTCGAAGCCATTCGAAGTGCCCCAGGGGGCAAACAAATGCCGAAATCTTGCGCGCACGAAGTGTCATCATCACGGCCCAAAACCCGCTCGCGGCATCAAGAGAACAAAACCAGAGATACGCCTCAAGATCCGTCAGCAAATCGTCGACAAGTGGCATCGAGTACTCGAGGATCATCGTCACCGCGTTGACGAGTTTGTAATCGATACAAAGTCGTATGTCAATGCCGTTTTTCTTGAGCACAATGACTATGGGCGATGCCCACGGGCTGTCGGAGAATGCCACGAGTCCAGCCTTGAGCAATCCCTTCAATAGCTCGTAGAGTTTCTTGAGCTGTCGGAGCGGGATGCGGCGCGCTCGCTGTTTGATCGGCGCGTGCCCACCGACATCGATGTCGCACACTACCCCGTAAGCAGGTGGTGGCAGGGCATTTCCGCTTGAAATCATGATTTTCGCGTGATTCTTGAGCACTTTGATCAAGTTGTCCTGCTGTTCGGCCGACAATTCGGGATTTTTGACGTTCGGTGCAGTGTAGTCGAGCTCGGTCTCCGAAGGTTCCGTCAAGTCGGGCAAAAATGCCAACTCGTGGGCGTAGTCTTCCAGCTCAAGGTTGGCTGCCACATGCACGAACGAGTTGTCTTCACCCCTGTTGTCTGCCTCGTTGCCTTCAGTATTCAGGACCCGCATCACCGAAACAAATGTCTGCTCGAAGATGTCCAGTGGATCTGTCTCGTTCGGTGTCTCGGGTGTTCCAGTTGTAGTTGACGGATCCGGAGCCGCCGACTCATCGGGCATTTCGTCTTCAGAATCTTCATTGCTAATCGCGTTCCCGTCAGTGGCTGGTTCGTCGCAGTCTGACCGAGTTTCGTCACCGTTAGGTCCGGAGACTTCGGTAGTCACCCCAGTCTCTTCTTCGACCGCTACTGACATCACTGGATCGGACTCCAGGGACTCCGTAGCTGGATCAGTGCCAACTGGCACGCCGTCAGCCACGTTGGCCAGGTCGTCGCAGCGAATAGGAAGCTTCGCCCTGTCCGCCGGTGGTCGTAGTATGTGCTTGGGTACCGAGTAACTCGGGCGCTCCACTGCAGACGGCTGGTTGGCCAGCCACTGGTGGTAAAGTTCGCATTCACGCTTGAAAAGCGTGTCATCGCGCACCGCCTCGTACGTTAGGATCTGCCACTCGGTGTATTTCTTCGAGTTGAGCCGAACGTAGCCTGGTGTTCTCGGTAGTACTCCAACGGGGACCCAAGTCACAATCGGCAGATGAGTCTGGCTGATCACCAAGTCGTCGGTGATATTGGTAAGTCGAACTCGGGTCGGCCGTCCTTTTCGAAACTTCGCCACAGTCGGGATCAATTTCTTAGTTCTTCGTATCCACAAGTCGTGAGTGATCGGCGATGGTTGCTTCTGCTTGAGTCGGAACTCGCGCCACTCGCGTCCTGGTATCTCGAGCGATTCCGCCGGTCCGTCGTCGATCTGGCGTGGTTCGGGTTCATCCAGCATGGCTTGGGTCTTGATCAGCGGAATCATCACCTCGTCCGGGAGCCTTGCCGTAGCGTGAAACAGGTCGAGTCGTATCCCGGCCGGGATCATGAAATCCGTGCCTAGGACGACGTCGACGCCCGCGCTGTGATCCATGATCCAGACCTCGTAGACGTACACTCGCTCCCACCCGAGAGTGAGTTTCACCGTTGTTCGCCGATCAGTTGTAGTTTTCCCTTCAGTTATTCCTTGCACCTCCATACATCGACCATGGCCCTCGATGTCTCGGAGCCGTAGCTTTCGGGCATAGCGAGCGGAGATCACACTGACGTTGGCCCCCGTGTCGAGTAGGATCCTCGTGCGAGAGTCGTTGACGGCTCCGCTCACAAGTGTCCTCATTCGGACTCGTCGGTCGTATTTCTGCGCAGACCACCACCCCAAGCGCTCGCCTGGTAACAATCGAACTTCCTTGGCGAGCTCTCGGCGCGGTCCTTCACTGCGCTGGGCACTCGTGATCCAGTTGTCGGTGCCACCTTCCTTTGGTTGATCATCGTTTTCATCACATTCTTCACCTCCACCGAGGCCAAGGCCTCTCTCCTTTTCAGTTTCAGTCGAGTTGTCGCAAACATTGTCATCTCCATCAGGCCATTCGCTTCTTCCCACGAAGGCGAAAATACATTCCGCCTCGACTGCAGGTTCAGCTAACTGTGGCAGCCCGATTGGAACCAACCCAGTCTCAGTTGGCGGGCTGTCTAGTTTAAATGGTCGTTGAAGAGGAGTGCTTGGAGCTCGGGAGACAGGTCTTTCTTGTCCACCTTGTTGCGAGCGACCTTGGCGAGTTCTTGGAAGACTTCACACTTGCCGACATCGTGAACCTGCTTGCAGAGCTTGCAGCGCTTCCGGCAGAAGTGAGCTGAGTGAGACATTCCTCCACACGCTGCACATGGGCCGTATTGCTTTCGCGGGCGTCCGTCCTGCCCCTGTTGTCGGATGTCAGGACGAGTTCCTCGGTTGAATCCTCGGTCATTCCTGTGTTGCCGGTGCTCCGACCGAGCGTATGTTCCGTCTGCAGCAGCTCGGCGTTCTTGGTCGTTGGCGGCAGCGAGATATCGGCCGTCTCCTTCTGACGAGTTGTAGCCGTCGCTCTGGTCGCTGTCGACACCCCACGAGTTGACGGAGTCACGATCGCTTACGCCGTCGCTGCTCTCGTCACTGTAGGCTCGCCCACGTGTACTCGTGAGTTCCCCCCGAGCGCTCCGGTCGCCTCGCCCTTGGATTTCGGCCAGGAGGTCGTCCATCGATGCATCGGCCAGCGACACACGCGGCATGTTCCGTGAGTCATCACGTCGACGTTCGTAAGTTCGTTCGCGTCGGTCACGTCGGTCACGGCTGTCATAGCCACGGCGGGAGTCATCATTTCGCCGGTCGTCACGGCGGCGGGAATCGTCAATCCGCCGGTCGTCGCGCCGTCGGGGCGCGTCTCGGCTCCGCGAGTGCAGTTGCCCTCGGCCTGTGTTCCTCTCGTCGATTTTCAGCATCTCCACGATCATCTCCTCAAGCTCATGAATGTCGGTGATGCGAAGGTGGCCGACACGGCGTTCGAGTTCTCGGTCGCCACAGGTTTCGAGGAACCGTTTGACGTGGTCTCGTGCCTTCCTCCCACCGTTCTCGAACTGGACGCCGGCATTCCTCGCGTAGCCGTTCAGACGGTTTAAGTAGTCGCAGACATGCTCCTTCTCGTTGCGCTTGGCGGAGTAATAGCGAGACTCCGCCGACTGGTTGAACTGCGAGCAATAGTACCGGACGAAAGCTTCGCTCAGCAAGCTCCATGTGTTCTGGGTCTTCTTTGGCAGTTGCCGGTACCAATGAAGAGCACCGTCCTTGAGACTCAGTTGGAAGGGTGTGCACCACTCGTTCTGCGAAGACTTCGTCCCTTTCATCTCGTAGGCAAAGGCACGCAGCCATTGCATCGAGTTCTCGCTTCGGTTGCGGTGGCCGGAGAACGTCCTGATGTGCCCCAACGGCCGATGCATCGCCACTTCGAGCCTTGGCGTCGCGTTCAGCTGGTCGGAGTTGCTCACATCTCGAATCTGCTGCAAGTATTCTTCCACTTGTGCACTCTCATCGCCGACAAAGCCCCCGTCGTCATCCGAAGAGTCTTCGTTGGAGCGGCGACGGCGACTCGAGCTCCGACTGACGCTGCGTCGAGTGCTCCTGGGTGGCTTGGCGTCTTCCGTACTGCGTGAAGAACGCTCAGTGCGACTCGTCGCTGGCGGAGTCACCATGTGAGAGTCCTGAAAGTACGGCGATTGTTCTCCCGTTGCATTGAACACGCCTCTGGCTGCACCGCGGCCAAGTGTACCGCGCGTTGAACTGTCGCCGCCGGCCTTCTTAGGAGTTCTCGGCAACGGTACACGCGCTGGGTCCGCAACTTCGCCAGTCGCTCGTGCTGCTTGCGTTTGCCCCAACGAAAATGTTGTCACCCCGAAGGCGTTGCGCAGTTTCTTCTTCCACTTCCACAATTCGGCGCCGGCTTCGGCTGGCGCCCAAGCCTCGAGGGCTGACGGCGACGGCGTCAACGTGGATCTGAGACCCAACGCCTTCAGGAACGTCACCGTGTCCTTCGCGACTTGCTCAGTCGTGACTGCGTTCACCGGTCGTGCCAACTCGTGGCTCAGGTCGGCCCACACAGCCTGGCGAATCATACGGGGCTCGAACAGCTGCCCCCACTCGCTCGCCCTCATTTCTTCGAAACTTCGGCCGAGCACCTTGTTTGCAGCAGGCGTGTCGCCATTGAGTGGCGGCCGGTTGCCTGAGGTTTGCTCGGTCACTTGGGTCGTCAGCACCGGCGACCTCGGGTCTTCGGCGCTGTCCTCGAATTCTTCAAATTCATCATACGCTGGCTCAATGCCATCCACATCATCCAGCTCGTCGGCAAGGTTGCGCGTCACAGAGCGCACGTCGTCGTCCATCTCGCTCGCGAGACTTCGCGACAGAGAGCGTGAACCCCCGCTGCGTCCTGCTGACATCACTGCATCTTCCGGAGTCTCGGGTGTCACCACCGCTGGCGCAGGCGCCTTCTCCTCCAGGTAGTCGTCGTAGTCTTCGTTCATTTCTTCGTCCTTGGCGTCGGACCCCGTCATCGACTCGCCAAAGCTGACGGTCCGCTCAGCAATTGGGTCGAGCTGCGGCGTGATCAGGGCCGCAGTCGTGTCGTCGCCACGCGTTCCGCCGGACTTCATCGGAGTATCTGGCACCGCCGATCGAGATCCTTTCACCATCTTCTTCTTCACTCCTTCTTCTTCACTTGGTTGTTTGCTCGTTAGCTAGGAAAGCCTGCAGAAATTCACGACACACAAGAAGGTCACGCCAATCCCGGGTCGCGGCACCAGTTGTCGTGTAGGAACACGCCGATTTTCTAGTAAATGTAGGCACAATCCCTTAAGACAACACCTACTGAGTCACGATGAGTAGCGATGACTCAGCAGGCTTGTCGGGTTAATGAATATGAACCTAAAGGCCCAGCTTCACACCCGTTCCTCGGGTTGGTCGTTTCCCCTTGTGCACCGTGGTTTCCGTAGGCCACCAGCAAAGCCCAGCACTTCCAGTCACGAGCGACGACTGGAATGCTCACACGCGCTCAAACCTCACGGTCCCTCCAAAGGAAGGGTCCCGGCCTCTGGTAGGCCTTACGCGAGGGTGTCAGAGAACTCTCCGACGGTAAGATATCGATGGGGAGCACTTAAGCTGCGACCCAATACACGGCGACAATTCGCCCTTCGTATACACGGCCCTTCCTCTACTCTCTTGGCCTTGCCGGGGTAAACGCACACCACTATGCTAGTAGGCACGCTCACCGACAGGCATCTCCCTCCCTACAAGATTACCTTGGACACGGGTCGTCCACCGTGCGCTCGAGGCCTTGTCGCTTGAGAGGAAAAGCTGTTCTGTGTTGTTGCCCAAAGGGCTTATCTGTTCTATCTTGTCTTTCCTATAGTCCAATACAAATACTAAGTCTAAACGTGTCCGTTTCGGATCTTCTAGCACCAACAGTCGCAGCCGAAGAGTCGCCGAAGACTCGTAGGTACGCGACCCTAAGGTAGGTGCGTCTTAGGTGCGAAACTCCTGCGACTTGTGATGTGGTGTGCTCTACATCTTCAACTAGGGACGCAGCCATCTGCGACAGCCCGGTGACCTTCACTCATGGTCGGTCTCATGGTCCGCGTAGCCAATCATAGCCGAGCCCGTTGGTCGCCGGTCTTGACGCAAAGTGCTGCGGCTTGCTGGTCAAGCAGCGGCGGGATCTCGGGCCAAACCCGATATCACACTTCTGACCGAGTTCCTAAAGTCTACGACAGCAGAGCGGCAAAGACACTTTGTCGACAACCTCCCGCGGTGGAGCTCCTAGCCTAGACATTCTAGTCAGTCTACATCTTGCCTCGTAGGGCACAGATCAGTCTTCGATTTGCCTCGTCGGGCACAGACCAATTCTCCATCGTGCCTTGGATGGCACCAATAACAATACACTCGGCTTAAAACTTCCTGCAGGCTCTCGCCACCTGCCCTGCTGAGTGCCCAAGATTTCGGAAAACATTATACCCACACTATACGCTTGCTCGCTAGAGATGCCAGCTCCAGATTGTAGTGCTCGGTCCAACGCAAACCAGGACCGCTTGGCCACGAAAAGATCCTCCAAAGTCCTGGCTCGCGGAAATAAACTCTCGAGCTCGCTCCGGGAAATCGAAACATCTCCACCTTGGATATCACAAAAAATACATTACATCCAGAAGTTTCTCGTCCCCCGCAAACCCTGGTGATCCTTCGCGCAAATAGTTGCAAGCGCGAATTGCCGCCAGCCGCGCAAAGTATACAGGCGCCACCAATGACTCCGAGTACACAGCGACATGGTATAGCTGAGGTGGTATATCATTCGCTGCAACTCATCGGCCGATATTTGGCTGTCATCGTGCGGTACCGTATAGCGGAAGGACACACATCTGTCCTGAGTAAGGTTGTGGCCAAACAAGACAAACTCGAAGCGCTGCGAGTTAATCCCGACCGCCATGCCGGGCAGTGCGGCACCGTCACGACCACCATCCTCCCACGTCTTCGGGTACGCGCGAATATGGCCTTCAGCTACCACAACCAATGTCACGGGCGGATTGCAGTCCTTCGATAGCGTTTGGCACGCAACCCGTAGTGCTAGCATATCATCACGCAAATTCCAGTCTTCATCCTTCTTAATGTTGCGAAAGAAGAGGATGCGGTCGGGTTGACGCTGTGCTGTTCTTGACAGCCCGAAAAAATTCGCAAAATAATTCAAGGCAGTGTCATGGTGTAGTTCAATCCCACGCGTGCATATATTTCGCGGGATATGCATCCATCGACGTCACAACCGAGATAATACCTGGTGTGATATCCGCGTCAACACCGATCCAAACCGTTGGTGAATCGCCGACAAAGCGGCAGTCCGCCACTCACAATGAAGTTCTTCCCGCCCAAATTCATGTTGATCTTGAGCCAGATATCGGAAAGGATCTGTGGTGTCGCCCGCCGTAAGATATCCCAGTTGACGCAGTGACTGGGGATGCCTAACACAGTGTCCGAGATTCGTATAACTCTGCCGTCAGAGTCCTCATCCTCAGTCACAACGAACATAACCTGAGCCGGTCCCCGCAATGATTCCTCCATTTTCTTCAAGCAGTTCTGCATCAGTTCATCGACTTGTTCTCTGTCTGAGCGGTAGACGATATTTGGCTCTGGGTACTCATGCGGATCCCACATTTCTTTCTGATGTCGACAAGATTCTTTATGAAAGCCTTGATTTCGTTCTCTCTCTCTCTCTCGAGCATTAACAGTAACAGCAACTCCCCAGTTTCGAAGCGCAGCACCACTGACTACTTTTTTGCCTCTCATCACCCATTTCCCACGGATCAGTTTCTCACACACGTTGGCAAACCGAATATATGGCGAATCAACCACACGCCTCTTCGTCTTTGTCCCAGTCTCGATTTCACGAATAGTCTGCTTCCCCCATTCTTCTCCTTGATGCTCGGCGGCGTCGAAGTCGTAACCACAACCACCTTTTCTTCGGCCACTTCGCCCGAGTTGTACACAATCATCATGGTTCGGATCCTCCATGTCTTGGTCGTCCTCATCTCCACGTCTGCGGGCGTCATCCTGCACTGTAAAACGGCGGCCTCCACTGTTGCTGTTACTTCCTATAGTATACCATACACCTTGGCTGATGTCACTTTAACGTCTCGGGTCGTCTTCGCGCTGAACATGGCGTCGATAAACGGACTGGCGCCCTCTATCACGGTCATGTTCCCACAACCCCCCATGTCTTGGTCGTAGTGCTGCCTGTGAGCCGAACTGTAGACCGCGCGATCATGTGAACTCCTGTCATCTTGTACTGCCTGCTAGCCTCCATGAACATTGTTCTGCGTTAGACTCGCCGCGAGGGAGGTGGTGCTCTGGTCCTTGATCCGGATTATAATAGTGGTGGCCACAGTTTTGGCCTGGCCAAAGCTTGTGTTCTCCGCCATGTTTTCCTTGCTCTGCAGTTGGAGATCTGCAAAAAATACTTGGGATGCGGCGCGGGATGATGTTAAGAGCAGTGGCGGGTGTTTTCTCAACCCCTTCTCACGTGGCTTAACGGCGATCAATTTGTCTTCACATACCAAGCGTGGTTGAATATGCAAGCCCGAGAACACGACAGCCGAGTCGCCGCGATCAACACAGCCGTAGAATTTCTTTGCCAGCAGGGAGATTCACACGCTACAAGAGGTGCGAGCGCTAGGGTCATGACATAGGAAGGTGGTATTCCACTCTTTGCACTCTTTGTATCGTTTCTTCGGGGTGGATCCAACACCCAAGTGGAGCTGGCAATTGACGTGGTGATCAACCTTGCACGGCTGGACGCACCCACACGCCAAGCGATTGCGAACGATGGCGCCATCTTTGCTTTCGTGGAATTGCTACGTTCGGGGACACTGGAGCTGAAAGTTTTGGCAGGCACCGCGTTGGCAAAACTCGGGGCCGAGAAAGCCAATTGTGCAGCTATTCGAGAGGTCGGCGGCTTGTTGCTTCTGTCGTGTAGGAACACGCCGATTTTCTAGTAAATGTAGGCACAATCCCTTAAGACAACACCTACTGAGTCACGATGAGTAGCGATGACTCAGCAGGCTTGTCGGGTTAATGAATATGAACCTAAAGGCCCAGCTTCACACCCGTTCCTCGGGTTGGTCGTTTCCCCTTGTGCACCGTGGTTTCCGTAGGCCACCAGCAAAGCCCAGCACTTCCAGTCACGAGCGACGACTGGAATGCTCACACGCGCTCAAACCTCACGGTCCCTCCAAAGGAAGGGTCCCGGCCTCTGGTAGGCCTTACGCGAGGGTGTCAGAGAACTCTCCGACGGTAAGATATCGATGGGGAGCACTTAAGCTGCGACCCAATACACGGCGACAATTCGCCCTTCGTATACACGGCCCTTCCTCTACTCTCTTGGCCTTGCCGGGGTAAACGCACACCACTATGCTAGTAGGCACGCTCACCGACAGGCATCTCCCTCCCTACAAGATTACCTTGGACACGGGTCGTCCACCGTGCGCTCGAGGCCTTGTCGCTTGAGAGGAAAAGCTGTTCTGTGTTGTTGCCCAAAGGGCTTATCTGTTCTATCTTGTCTTTCCTATAGTCCAATACAAATACTAAGTCTAAACGTGTCCGTTTCGGATCTTCTAGCACCAACAGTCGCAGCCGAAGAGTCGCCGAAGACTCGTAGGTACGCGACCCTAAGGTAGGTGCGTCTTAGGTGCGAAACTCCTGCGACTTGTGATGTGGTGTGCTCTACATCTTCAACTAGGGACGCAGCCATCTGCGACAGCCCGGTGACCTTCACTCATGGTCGGTCTCATGGTCCGCGTAGCCAATCATAGCCGAGCCCGTTGGTCGCCGGTCTTGACGCAAAGTGCTGCGGCTTGCTGGTCAAGCAGCGGCGGGATCTCGGGCCAAACCCGATATCACACTTCTGACCGAGTTCCTAAAGTCTACGACAGCAGAGCGGCAAAGACACTTTGTCGACAACCTCCCGCGGTGGAGCTCCTAGCCTAGACATTCTAGTCAGTCTACATCTTGCCTCGTAGGGCACAGATCAGTCTTCGATTTGCCTCGTCGGGCACAGACCAATTCTCCATCGTGCCTTGGATGGCACCAATAACAATACACTCGGCTTAAAACTTCCTGCAGGCTCTCGCCACCTGCCCTGCTGAGTGCCCAAGATTTCGGAAAACATTATACCCACACTATACGCTTGCTCGCTAGAGATGCCAGCTCCAGATTGTAGTGCTCGGTCCAACGCAAACCAGGACCGCTTGGCCACGAAAAGATCCTCCAAAGTCCTGGCTCGCGGAAATAAACTCTCGAGCTCGCTCCGGGAAATCGAAACATCTCCACCTTGGATATCACAAAAAATACATTACATCCAGAAGTTTCTCGTCCCCCGCAAACCCTGGTGATCCTTCGCGCAAATAGTTGCAAGCGCGAATTGCCGCCAGCCGCGCAAAGTATACAGGCGCCACCAATGACTCCGAGTACACAGCGACATGGTATAGCTGAGGTGGTATATCATTCGCTGCAACTCATCGGCCGATATTTGGCTGTCATCGTGCGGTACCGTATAGCGGAAGGACACACATCTGTCCTGAGTAAGGTTGTGGCCAAACAAGACAAACTCGAAGCGCTGCGAGTTAATCCCGACCGCCATGCCGGGCAGTGCGGCACCGTCACGACCACCATCCTCCCACGTCTTCGGGTACGCGCGAATATGGCCTTCAGCTACCACAACCAATGTCACGGGCGGATTGCAGTCCTTCGATAGCGTTTGGCACGCAACCCGTAGTGCTAGCATATCATCACGCAAATTCCAGTCTTCATCCTTCTTAATGTTGCGAAAGAAGAGGATGCGGTCGGGTTGACGCTGTGCTGTTCTTGACAGCCCGAAAAAATTCGCAAAATAATTCAAGGCAGTGTCATGGTGTAGTTCAATCCCACGCGTGCATATATTTCGCGGGATATGCATCCATCGACGTCACAACCGAGATAATACCTGGTGTGATATCCGCGTCAACACCGATCCAAACCGTTGGTGAATCGCCGACAAAGCGGCAGTCCGCCACTCACAATGAAGTTCTTCCCGCCCAAATTCATGTTGATCTTGAGCCAGATATAGGAAAGGATCTGTGGTGTCGCCCGCCGTAAGATATCCCAGTTGACGCAGTGACTGGGGATGCCTAACACAGTGTCCGAGATTCGTATAACTCTGCCGTCAGAGTCCTCATCCTCAGTCACAACGAACATAACCTGAGCCGGATGATTCCTCCATTTTCTTCAAGCAGTTCTGCATCAGTTCATCGACTTGTTCTCTGTCTGAGCGGTAGACGATATTTGGCTCTGGGTACTCATGCGGATCCCACATTTCTTTCTGATGTCGACAAGATTCTTTATGAAAGCCTTGATTTCGTTCTCTCTCTCTCTCTCGAGCATTAACAGTAACAGCAACTCCCCAGTTTCGAAGCGCAGCACCACTGACTACTTTTTTGCCTCTCATCACCCATTTCCCACGGATCAGTTTCTCACACACGTTGGCAAACCGAATATATGGCGAATCAACCACACGCCTCTTCGTCTTTGTCCCAGTCTCGATTTCACGAATAGTCTGCTTCCCCCATTCTTCTCCTTGATGCTCGGCGGCATCGAAGTCGTAACCACAACCACCTTTTCTTCGGCCACTTCGCCCGAGTTGTACACAATCATCATGGTTCGGATCCTCCATGTCTTGGTCGTCCTCATCTCCACGTCTGCGGGCGTCATCCTGCACTGTAAAACGGCGGCCTCCACTGTTGCTGTTACTTCCTATAGTATACCATACACCTTGGCTGATGTCACTTTAACGTCTCGGGTCGTCTTCGCGCTGAACATGGCGTCGATAAACGGACTGGCGCCCTCTATCACGGTCATGTTCCCACAACCCCCCATGTCTTGGTCGTAGTGCTGCCTGTGAGCCGAACTGTAGACCGCGCGATCATGTGAACTCCTGTCATCTTGTACTGCCTGCTAGCCTCCATGAACATTGTTCTGCGTTAGACTCGCCGCGAGGGAGGTGGTGCTCTGGTCCTTGATCCGGATTATAATAGTGGTGGCCACAGTTTTGGCCTGGCCGAAGCTTGTGTTCTCCGCCATGTTTTCCTTGCTCTGCAGTTGGAGATCTGCAAAAAATACTTGGGATACGGCGCGGGATGATGTTAAGAGCAGTGGCGGGTGTTTTCTCAACCCCTTCTCACGTGGCTTAACGACGATCAATTTGTCTTCACATACCAAGCGTGGTTGAATATGCAAGCCCGAGAACACGACAGCCGAGTCGCCGCGATCAACACAGCCGTAGAATTTCTTTGCCAGCAGGGAGATTCACACGCTACAAGACGTGCGAGCGCTAGGGTCATGACATAGGAAGGTGGTATTCCACTCTTTGCACTCTTTGTATCGTTTCTTCGGGGTGGATCCAACACCCAAGTGGAGCTGGCAATTGACGTGGTGATCAACCTTGCACGGCTGGACGCACCCACACGCCAAGCGATTGCGAACGATGGCGCCATCTTTGCTCTCGTGGAATTGCTACGTTCGGGGACACTGGAGCTGAAAGTTTTGGCAGGCACCGCGTTGGCAAAACTCGGGGCCGAGAAAGCCAATTGTGCAGCTATTCGAGAGGTCGGCGGCTTGTTGCTTCTGACCGAGTTCCTAAAGTCTACGACAGCAGAGCGGCAAAGACACTTTGTCGACAACCTCCCGCGGTGGAGCTCCTAGCCTAGACATTCTAGTCAGTCTACATCTTGCCTCGTAGGGCACAGATCAGTCTTCGATTTGCCTCGTCGGGCACAGACCAATTCTCCATCGTGCCTTGGATGGCACCAATAACAATACACTCGGCTCAAAACTTCCTGCAGGCTCTTGCCACCTGCCCTGCTGAGTGCCCAAGATTTCGGAAAACATTATACCCACACTATACGCTTGCTCGCTAGAGATGCCAGCTCCAGATTGTAGTGCTCGGTCCAACGCAAACCAGGACCGCTTGGCCACGAAAAGATCCTCCAAAGTCCTGGCTCGCGGAAATAAACTCTCGAGCTCGCTCCGGGAAATCGAAACATCTCCACCTTGGATATCACAAAAAATACATTACATCCAGAAGTTTCTCGTCCCCCGCAAACCCTGGTGATCCTTCGCGCAAATAGTTGCAAGCGCGAATTGCCGCCAGCCGCGCAAAGTATACAGGCGCCACCAATGACTCCGAGTACACAGTGACATGGTATAGCTGAGGTGGTATATGAGGCGAGGCGGGTGAACGCCTGACCGCCCAGGTGTATAGTTAGCGCGCCCTGGATGTAGACTCCCGAATGGGGTGCACCCAGAACAGACCCTAGCCGGAAGTGATACACCTAGATGTACACTCCAACCGGGGTGGCGTGTGTCCTTGTAAACAATCCCTGTGGGTTCGTTTGTCTTCGTAACCAGGGGTCTTCAACCGTGGATGAGTTGTCTTGATACTTGTAGGTCGCTAGGCAGCAGGGCAGAACGTAACCTTCTTGGACGTCGCCTCTGACAGCTCTCAGATAACCAAACAATACAAACAGATACAGAGTTATATACAAACACGTAGCCCTTCCTTATTCTTTTGGACCGTGAAAGGGTCGGTCACTACTCCAGTCAACTTCAGCCGGGGCCCGAGACACTGGTCAATCCCGGCCGGCTTAGCTCACGCGCACCACCCTCAAGTACTGAGGGAAACTAACACAATCAAGTACGTCCTACCACACAATAGCACTTAAATCAATACTTCCCACCTGGGGCTACTCCAACCAGGTGACAAGGTAATCGGTAATATGAAATGCGGGGCCTTCCTGTGAGGGACGAGCTCAACCGCAACTAGGAAATGAAATGGAAGTGGATCAACCTCGGGTTGGTACCCGGTACTCACCCCAACTTGGACTGGACTCTGTTGCGGGAGCTCGACCCAGATGTCACAGTTACTGGGCCCTCACGCGTAGACTTAGTCGGTCCTCCGGGAATGCACGTCCGGTAGGCTGCTCCAACTCACTTGCGCGATCCTTGGCAAAACGAACTCTGTTTATCTGTTATTGTTATCTGTTGTCTCTCTTCTTTGTCTGTCTGGCTATCTTCTGTCGATCTTTACATGCACTCCATCTTGACTTGTCTTCACTATGGTCTTGTCGTCGTAATCGTTCGCGGTCCCCCGTAGCATACTTCCAGCAAGTACAGTCATCACTGGGTACGCAAACGAAGTTCAATGTTCCACGGAATCTGAACAGATCTTGGTCGGTTGACTTGGTCGGTCGGAAATATCTTGGACTTTGTATACTGGATCTTCACATCTGGGATGGTATCTTTATATCTGCATCCGGGATCCAGGGTTATCTCCAAGCAGGATCATGTTCCACTTGGGCTTCACATCTGGGGTTTCTTGAGCAACTTCGGGGCTTCTGGGTCTTCACTCGATCCGGTCAGGCTCCTTTTGCGTTGTGCAGTGCACCAAGAGCAGGCGGCCTCCAGTCGGAGGCACTTTTACGCTCTCTTGGGCTTCGCCTCTCGTCCGGTACTTGGTTCCAGCCGGGGTCCACTCTTGGGGACTTCTCCATCCGGGGTCACCAAACCTTGTACACTGCCAACGCGAGTCCGGCCAGGATCCGCTTACCCCATACGCCACGTGTCGCTGCCTCCCTTTCCCAGACTGAGCCTATGCGCCAACCAATCACGGGCGCAGCTCGGCAAAATCCGGAAAATCTCCGATTACATCGTGTCAACCGCCCCTCTTGTTACGATCCATTGTAGAGTCCATTCGGCGAAACGATAGATCATGACAAGATCTCACGATCCGAGCAAGCCCAGATGGGTGGGCGCCCCAGACGGGGATGTCTTCAGCCATCTCCCAACTGTCGCGTCTCTTCTTTGCGCCCTGTCCCAACCGGGTCGCTTTTCATCAATCTCTCTTTCCAGTCTGCGGCAACGAAATCTCCACTCACAACGAAATCTGCGCGGCACCACCCAAACCATGGACGCCCCCGCATCGAGCGCCGCCGCGCCGCTTATCCCAGCGCAACTCCCGCCTTCTGCGCCTCCAGTGGGGGGTGCGGAGGCGGGCGCGGGTAACAGCGGCGGCGGTCTGGCTGCCAGCGGTGGGGCTCACGCCTGCACGGACGCCAGCGACGGCCGGGGCAGCGCTAATGAGGTCGAACGAACGACGGAGACCGGCATCCAGAGTGGCAACGAGCACGATAGCGAGGAGGAGGAACATGACTCGCCCCTGCCTGTACGTAACTCATCTCCTCCGGTAAACGGCAACCTGGAGGTAATCATCGACCAGGGTCCTCCGCGCGAGCGCACTCCAAGCGTGACTGCTGCGGTATCCAGCTTGCTGTCATTCGACGAGGCGGTCGACTACGCCAATTCGGGCATCATCCCATCGTCCAGCCCTGGATCCCAGACCGTCTGCAACATCCTGCCTGGGCGCCACGTGCTATCTTCCAAACGGAGCAACGACGGCAACTCCTACCTGGTTGGGGTTCCTGCACATCCGCTCGCGTACCGGTCGGACTGCTACGTTCAGGAGGGGTACGGCGGCACGGAGGCGCTCGCAATTTTCGATGGCCTCTCCGCTCAGGACATTCACGATTTGGGTAACCTGGTCGGCAGTCAGACGGAGCTGCGCAATAATTTGCTGCGCCCTCGTGTCGACCAGGGTTCCATTCGGCTAGTCGAGCTTGAGGCCACATTGAGCTCACTGCTGTGGCGTCGAGAGTCCGCCTCCGTGCTGTCCCAGTTCCCGGTCGAGCGCTTCGCTGAGCGACTGTTCTACACGACGTCATTACTCCATAGGATCCTCGATCGGGCACGGCATGGTGGCATTCCCGTCCGGGGGCCAGTAGAAGCATCTCCTGGCGGGGGTCCTTCGTTGCAGCAACGGTATGACACGCTTGCCGAAGAGCACCGTTTTCTCCAGATGTATCATCAGCGGGAAGTGACTACCCTTCGGGCGGAGAATGCTACACTTCAGGCCCGCCTGGAACACGATTTCGCCATGGCCGCGCGGACCCATCTGGACCAGAAGGAGGCATTACGCGCTAAAGTCACCGAAACCGAAGCCAAACTCGAACGTGCAGTGCGAGCTGTCGAGTGCCTGCGAGCTTCCACCCAGGAAAACGCATTTGACGCTACTCGACTGATGCACTTCTTAAACCAGGGTGGAGCTGCTACGCGTGGACGGTGGCCTAGGTTGGTGCGGCTGTTCCGGCATTTCCAACGAGGGTCGACCCCTCCAGCACACTGGGTCACCAACATCACCGTCGAGGCTACTGATCGTCCATTTAGGATGATTCCTCCTTATCCAGGCCCAGTTGACCCGAACATGGAGGACGACGACGATAACATCCAGGCGGACGGCGACAGCGGGAATCTGGGTGGCAATCAAGAAGAGAAATCCGAAGACAACCCACCGGTGTCATCCCGCTCGGGGTTCTCGTCAGCGGGCACGCCTCCACCTGGATCCAAGCGTCAACGATCCGAAGAATCCCGTTCAGGCTCGTGTCCTCGTGGTCTGGCTGAGCTCTCTAGCAAGAATGGGCCTGTGTACGTACAGCTCCGGCCATCTGTCCATCCTGGGTCCGATGTTCTCCCTCTTTCCCCCCAGACGGACTTCACGCGTCTGATTCCGGACTGTGCTAAATCCCTCCCAGAGTTCGTCTCCTGGTCGGATGTCCGCCTGGATGGCCAGTTCCTGATGCGGATGAGTCACGGATACGAGGAGGCGTTGGACATCCTCCGGCAGGATCAGCCAGCTCATCAGTACTTCCCAAAACCTTGGTTGCTCGAGATGCTGATCAAGATGATGTACCACGGCTCTCTAGACGCCACACTCTGGACACGTCACGTACCCGAGGCGTTCTACAAGCTCGCTGAGGTGACTTTTCAGCAGCGCCTCCGCCAGGGGTTATACCCAGAGGAATTCCCGCCATTGCGTAACCTATCCGAAGATGCAGCTGCCGTCTTGGAACTTGTTCCGGATGGGGGTTCCAGTGAGAACAGCCACTCCAGTGACTCGGATTACGAAGACCAGCCAAAGCCATCTGCATCCAAGAAGAGTGCAAGCGGGTCATCCAAGGCAGAATCCATCGAGGAATCCAGTTCGTCGTCAAGCAACGAGGTAGACGTGATCAAACCTAAGCGCAACTCCAAACGGAACCGTGTGCTGTTATCATCGGACAGCTCGTCCGAAGATGACTCCCAGGTGGTGTCCTCCAAGCGGAGTTCGTCTCGTTCGAAGTTCGCTCTGAGGGACAAGCCCAAAAACACATCGTCCAAGAAACAGCCCAAGAAGCGCAGCCGGACGTCGAGGTCCCAACGGGATGGTGGTCAGTCGCCCCTGGCTGCGAAGCAATATGAGGACTTGACCGTCGAGGAGCTGGCTGTTATCGAGACTCCATCTGGGGATATCATCTCATGGCGTCGTCGTGGCATCGGTACTCGCTTCTCTCCCAAGAGGAGTGGGTTTGAGGGTCAGACGCCTGGCTTCCCGAATTATGCACCGCATCAGCCTGAAACCAAGTTCCTGGCTAGACGCTGGCCCGCTGTCGAGGATGAATACGTGGCCCTGATGGAGTCGGAACCCTGGCGGGAGATGTTTGCCAACCGGGTCAAGGTCATGTACTTCCACCGTCGGGACCGGTTGTCGTCTTCCGTGATCCGTATGCTGGACCAGCATGTCGAGTACATGCAGGACCACCTCCCGGCCTTCTGGCACATTCTCCACTGGTTCATGATGAAAGTCAAGCCTGAAGACGACGAGAGGTGCGACGACCTCGCGGTCTACGAGCGGGCTCACGACCTCCACCGGAAGCGTCAGACGCTCCACGACGGGGTTGCCCGGACTTTCGAAGCTCGCATCAAGCGCATGATCAAGGCCGGCATGCCAAAAACGATGGTCTGGGAGCCTGGATTCTGGCTGTACCCATGCAAGATCTGCTACCTGTACCTGGTCGACGAGTCAACCAAGAAGGACGACGGCACACGTTACACCTTGGCCGACCAGATCGCGATGGCCGAGCGTGAAGACCCCGGTCGGACTCAATGGGCGTCCTGCACCGATGCCGAGCGCTTGGCTCACGTCCCGGCCAAGATCGTCAACAAGATGTTGCTCCCAGAGCGCGAACGTGTTGGCAACTGGGTCTCGGCCAAGTTCCAGTGAGGTTATTCCATCCAGCAGCTGCGGCAATCCTGGATGTAGTTGCATATCCGTAGCGTAGCACTTTAATTCCATAATCACCGTTAATGCATTCACCGTTTTCATCATTCTCTTCTTCGTTCAGGCTGTTTATGCTAGCTTAGCCCCGGGTGCAGTCTCGTTCATCACTTGTAGCTTTGATACTCTCTCCCAGGCAGTATAGTCAACTCCATACATTCGTCATCGAAAACTCCAGTCTCACTCAGGTCACTCTCCATAGTCACACCCTCATCGTAGATTCGCCCCATACAAATTCACAATCAATTTCCGTAGTTCACATATTCACATCCAGGTAGCTTGGGTCTCCATCCGGGAACCTTCCAACTGGGGGCAACACTCCCAATCGGGATTCTCCGTCTAGACTTGACCTTCCCAACTATTGTATGTTAGGGTGGTCGTCCCCAGCCTGCATGGCTTGGAACCGCGCTCGGGCTTTCGCCCCTTGATTGAACTCATACAAGAGCGCTCCACAATTCAACTGCGTCATCGGTATCCATTCAGGCTCGTCATACCGCTTCCACTTGATGAGATACTCTCGCGCCCGTTTGGACGTCCGCGTACGCTTGTTCCACCTGAGATCCAGGATCTTCTCCACTTCGTACTCGTCGTTCTCGTTGTCCGCTTCCCAGCTATCATCGGGGAGAAGTGCCGTGTCGAAATCATCATCATCTTCGATCTCCGGTTGGATGATAGGCCGCCTGGGGTACAACGCCCGGGGCTTCAGTCGGCTGATGTGGACCCAAGGGTTTACACGGTAGCCCGTGTCCTCGACCTTGAGTCTCACCCGGAACTCGTCAACCACTTCGGCGATCCTAAATGGACCATGCCACAAGTGGGCCAACTTGCGACTCAAGCCCGGCTGCACTTTTGGGATGTACAGCCAGACTGCATCCCCGACGTTGAAACCTGACTTGAGTCTGTCCGACAGCTCGTTCCACTTCCGGGTTTGTTCTTCTGAACGAGTCCGTTTGGCCTTCCTCTGGAGATCTTCCGCGCATGCCCGAGCGTAGCTGTAATCCCGCTGGAGTTTCCTTCGCCACTCATACGCAGTCCGTTCGGGAACGCTGGAAGGCTTAGGTCCCAGCATAGCTGAGATCGTACCCTTGGCGTCCCAACCGTGGACTAGGTAGAACGGGGTGTCCAACCGGGTAGCATCAAACGACGTGTTGAGCGCGAACATGAGCCTCTCTGCGTGATCGTCCCAGTCGCTTTGATCAGCTTCGGCGATGTAAGCCCGGATGGACCTCACCACAGTCTGGACGGAACGTTCCTGCTGCCCATTTGCCTGGGGGCTGTATGCCAACGTAGCTCGCTGCCGGCTGCCCAGAAGTTCCCTGAACCGGGTGAAAACTTCGCTCATGAATCTAGGATCCTGATCGTGGCGCAATAGGGAGCTGGCTCCGAAACATCGGGACACCCTCTCCTCGTACGCCTCAGCGACATCCTGGGCGGTAGTGGAACGCATCCGTTTGCACATCACGAAACCCGAAAACGCATCCTGGAACAGGAGTAAGAACGTGTTACCCCGTTCGGACTTCGGCAGGTGGGTTACGAAATCCATCGAGACCACCTCGAAAGGTTCTCTGGGTTCGATGTTCCCAGGCGATGGTCCAGGGTTGGGTGGACGCCCCTTGCCGCTGGCGCAGTCAGTGCACTCTTTGACGTATCTTTCAACATCTGCGTACATCCCTGGCCAGTAGAACTCCAACCGGAGTTTCTCGTGCGTCCGAGTTATCCCCTGATGGCCACCCTGGAAATCCTCATGGGCGTAATGTAGCATGTCCAGACGGAGTGCCTCTGGCACGACTAGGCGTAACTCGTCGGTCTTGTCGCGAGGTTGGTCCCTGTTGGACCAGACCAGCCGATAAAGTACATCCCGAACGTCCAACGCAAACAGGTCTGCCCGCTTGGACAGCTTGCGGATCTCCAGGCGGGAAAAGTCATCCAGGTCGCCTCTCAGGAACTTCTTCAGATTCATCAATTCAGGATTTGCGTCCTGGTGTACTTTGATCCGGCGCCACCTCTCGGCCTGGAATTCGAGCGGGTTCATAGAATCACCCTGGTTAGGCTCCTCACGACTCTGGCTTCGAGTTATCGCGGCCATGACTCTGGCCGCCATTGGCAGGGGAGCCGACTCCGGCCCGGGATCTTATCTACGGGCGCCCCGGTCGTCGATTCCTGACTGAGCTCACCTGGGGAGTCATCGCTCGGGGTCATTTCAGGCTTCATGATCTGTTCGTGGATCCGAGAGACTCGTATCAGGTGTTCCGTTTCATCCGGGTCATTGATCGTACAGGACTCTCCGAGCGCCAGCGTCTTGGACGTTAGGTAATCCGCAGCCTGGTTGTATTCCCGCTTGACGTGTACCAGCCGGATCGAAGTGAACTTCTGTTTCATCTCCTCGTACTCCGCCAGACGTCGCTGCAGGTTCGGCTGGTTGCAGTTAATTAGTCCTTGAGCCTGTTGGATGACAATCCGAGAGTCCCCAACGACAACCACATCTGGGATACCCCGGTCGAGGATCATCCTCAACCCATTCAAGAGGCCTAGGTACTCGGCGTCATTCACCGTAACACCATCCAGGATGAAACCTTGCGCGGCCAGGACCTTCCAGCCGGGTAGTTCCCAGATGATGCATCCGCAACTTCCTCGCTTCGTTGAAGTCTTCGCGGCGCCAGCGAAACTCAGGACGTATCCGGCGAAGCATCTCCACACTAATCCGGCTCCAGCATCTCCACACTAATCACCGGTGGGGGCTTTACTTGGCCCTTAACCGGGATGAGCGACTCAGCGACCTCGTCCAGGTGCTCCCGTGGTGTTATGCCGGCGCCCAGGATTGCGGCCAGGCCGTCCTCGTCTCGCTTCACCTTCTGCACCTCCAAGTCCCAATGGGATAATGTTAGTCCCCACCGGACATGTCGGCCGTCGGCAGTCTTGGACTTCAACAGCCAGGACAACACTGAGTACCTGGTGTACACCTTGATCGGGCAACCCTGGACGAGAGTGTTAAACACATCCAGGACCCGCATGACGGCAACCGCTTCCTTCTCGGCGATGTGGTAGCGGATCTCCGCGTCGTTCAGCACGCGCCCCGTGAACCTCACAGGCTGGATCACTCCATCGTACTCCTGGCCGAGGACTGCACAGGCAGCCCAGCGATTCGCATGCGGGATAATCACGAACGGCTTGGTCCGATCGGGGTGTCGCAACAGGGGTGTCGACACAATCTTCCGCTTCAGGATCTCAAATGCCTCTTTCGCCCTCGACAGATCCCGGCCGGACTTCACTTGTTCGTCCGTGAGCTCGTACAGGACCGCTGCCACAACTGGGAAATCCTCGATGAACTTGTGATAGTAATTGAGGCTTCCAAGAAATGACTGAACTCCCTTCAGGGTGGACGGGAACGGTAGATCCTGTACGCCCTTCGCAATCTTCGGAGTCGCACGCAGTCCTTCGGCACTAATCTCGTGGGAGAGATAGGGGATGCTCAGTTTCCCAAACCCACTCTTCGGCAAGCTGACTGAGATGTTCCAGTAGCGCAGCCGGAATAGCAGTGCGTTCAGGTCTTCACATCACTGGTCCCACGTAGGCGCTCCATGCGCGATGTCATCGATATAGGAACTCCGCCCGAGGACGGGTCCTAGCTGGGACGGCATCGGGATGTTGCGTTGGAACACAGTCATTTGCTCAGCCAGGACGGGGACACCAGCTCCAGCCTTCTCCCGTTCGGACTCATCCCGGACGGACGGGTCCAAACCAAGGAACTCAAGTACGTCCGGGTCCACCTGCTCTTCCTCTTCTCTGGGAAGCCGCACGAAACCCCACAGGCAGTTGTTGATGACTGCTTGATATACGAGCGGGGCGTTCTTCAGCCCAAATGGCATGCGGACCCACTGGAAGTGTCCGAACGGGCAGATAAACGCGGAAATCAACTTCGCACGTTCCGTCATCCGGACCGCCCAGAATCCACTCGCCATGTCTAAACTCATGAACCACATAGCGGCTTCGAATCCAATCAGAAGATCATCGATCAGGGGCAACGGATAGCTGGAAAGCCGGATGAACCCATTGACCACCCTGTAGTCGATACACATTCGGATGTCCACGCCGTTCTTCTTGAGGACGATCACGATCGGGGAAGCCCACGGTGACAACGACATCTCGATCAAGCCTGTTTCCAGCAGCTTCTTCAGGAGCTCGTACACCTTCATCATCAAGTGGGGGGCAATGGACCTTGGTCGTTGAGCAACAGGTTTGGCGTCGCCTACGTCCAGGTCGCACACCACTCCTCTGGCAGGGGCCGGCGCAGCATTGCCATCTCCAAGGAAGATCTTGCGGTGATACTCGAGTATAGAGCGTAGCTTCTGTTCCCCATCCGGAGTAGTCCGTCCGGGTTCTCCAACGTCCGCCTTGTCAATGTCACATTCGGGGCTCAGATCCTTCAACTCAGGAAGCAGGGCCAATTCATCACGCAGCTGGGACAACAGCTCGCTCCCCTCGTGCAGATACACTCCCGCTTCCAGGTCGAGTTCTTCCCGATTGATCCGCATGCACCGATTGTACTCTTCCTCCAGCTTCCGCAGCGGAGTACTAGGCATCGATACAGTGGGTATGTCGGGTCCTTCCCGGTCGGACGTGTCTTCCGAACTATCACCATCCAGGTCAGACTCTGCCAAATCAGAGATGCTCAGATTCCGCTCGTCGGAACTTGGATCTGACTCAGCTGCGGTGCCGGCATCGCTGTGGGCGTCCCCGACAGTCAGACTCCGGACGGGTCCTGCTTCATCTCCATCCGAGACTCCCTCGACGGATCTCAACGGCACTCTGCTGGAGCATGACCAGTCTGTCCGTTTGGGATCCCGGCTCGGACCGCATGAGAATACGGGTCATTCGCGCTGCGGTCTTTCTACAGCCGGGGGCTGCCGACTCCATTCAAGCTCGATCTGCTCCTGTTCGCGTGCTTCAGCCTCTGGAGACACCGTGTTCTCATAGATGAGCTGCTGCCACTCCTGGTACCGCATACTTCCCGGCCGGACGAACCTTCCAAACCGGGGAAAGTGGCCGAACTCGACAATCCGAGCAACAGGAGTCCGGTTGTCGATCCACACTCTCTGCTTGGAGATGTTCACCACTTTCACCGAAGACGCCCACGACTTGGTAGCATACAGGATCTTGGTGACCCACCGATCGCCCCGGCCGGCCCAAACAACATCCAATTGGGGGTTGCTCTGGCCGTATCTGACTTTCACAATCGCGTGCTCTCCCGGACGGAGATAGATTCCTTCATCCGGGGTCACCGGGAGATCCAAACCCACTTTGTCGCGGCGCGGGCCGTCACACATCACAACAGTTTCTTCGTCTGGGAGCTGCACAAGTCCTTCTCGTACACTCAACCGCACTCCAGCAGCATACATGAAGTTCATCCCCAGAAGTACTTCCAATCCTTCGCCGATATTCGCCAACCAGACACTCATCACGTACACCACGCGGAAACCCAGAGTGATCTTCACCCGGGCGTACGACGTTATGTTCGTGGGAACGCCTCCCAATCCGGACACCCTGATCGGCTCCGGCAACATCCGAAATTTCAGCTTGAGCCTACGCGCAAGGTCCAAGCTAATCATGCTTCCAGATGCACCAGTGTCCAAAAGTATCCTCGTTCGGAGATCATTCACCGCCCCATGCACTGTCACCACTTCATGACTTGCTTCAGGTTCGTGATCTTCCCACCAACCGTACCTCTGTCCAGGTTGTAAGAGGACTTCGACTTGATCATCTCCATCCAGGTTCTCCCGCCCAGAGTTCGCACAATTGGGGTCGTCAAACTTGTCCTGAAATATAGCTGACAGGCATTGGTGGTTATCTGGTTTTCTCCTTCTCAACTCGGGTCCGACATTCACTAAGACACACAATCCTTTGGGTTTCGCCAGCCCGGCGCGTTCTGGATCCCCATCCAGCGGGCTTACTAGTTTAACGGCGATCCCGGATCGGCCTCTTCACCCAGCAATTTCTTGCGCAGGGGTGGAGGTAGGTCTTGCAACATCCCCTTCCGAGCGAGTGACTTCACGGCTTCCAGAGCGTCGTAAACTTCACAGGTTCCTTCATGGAGTTTGCCACAGCGTGAACACGGCTTCACTCTGCACGCGTATCCCGGATGGCCCTTCCGACTGCACCGATCGCAGACGATCTCCGCCCAGCAATTCTGCTCCTTGTGACCGAACTTACGGCACTTCTCACAGAACTCATTCCGGTCGGGGTTCTCCCGCCGGGGTGACTGCCATCCTGGCCGGGGCGATTGCCATCCTGGCCGGGGCGATTGCCATCCTGGACGTGAATCTCCTTGTGCAGGCGGGCGCCATCCACTCTGCTCAATCGCCTTGAAGATGGCTTGGCGGAGCTCGGGCTCTGGGATCTGAGCGACGGTTGGGGCAGCCGGCGTCACCTCAGCCGGGGTGCCCCGGCTGGACTCCTTCGACTCCACTTGGGACGGCTTGTCTTCGACTTCGTCTTCGAAACGCACACGACCTTCAGACTCGCAGCCAGACTCCCCATCCGAAGTTGCCACAAATGCACGACGCCTCGGCTTGAAACGGGAATCTTGTATGTTACCTGCTCGGAAATCCCGCCTGGGCGGTGGGGTGTCATAGCCCCCATCCAGGTTCAGGTCCTCCTGCTGTTCCAGGATATCTTCGAGGTCGTCCAGGCTGCGGATCTTCTGGTTGGCCAGGATGGCCTTCAGCTGGGAGTCCCGGAGGTTCTTCAGGAAACGCTTGACATGTTGCTTGCGCTCCTTCTTGGACTTCCAGTACTTGATCCCCGCCTTGACCGCAGCCTCGTTCAGTCTGTAGAAGAACTCCATCGGGGTTTCAGACGCCTTCTGCCGCATGGTGTAATACCGTTCAGACTCTGACGTCCGGAGCTTCAAGTACTTGCGGCGGAATTCCTGGGCGAAGCGCTTCCAATCGCTCTGGACGTGCTTCTCCAGCTGGCCGCGCCAATTCCGGACGGCAGGCGACAACTTCATCTTGAGCTCGCGAACCTTGGTCTGGTCGGACCATCCACCCTGGACGGCGATGTTGGTGAACTTCTCCCACCAGGTACGCCGATCTCCAAGCGGGGCCTTCTCATCGAACTGGCCCAACGTGCTGGAGTTGACATACGGGCGAAACGTCCAGGAGGTCTTGCCATCCCCAACCGTAGTTGACTCCACGGCCGGCGTGGCGTCCACACCATCCAGGCTGTCATCCGAACTGGAGCTGTCATCGTCCGAGCTCGAGGAGCTGGGGCTTGAGTCCGGGGACGAGTCACGATCCCGGCCGCGTCCCTTGCGTGGCTCCTTCTTGCGGTCGTCCTTCCGGCGCTCATCCTTCTTGCGATTGTCCTTCCTGGGGGGCTCCTTCTTCTGCTCCAGCGGCTCCTTCTTCACTGTCGCCTTGGTCCCTGGACGGGAGGTCCCCGTCGGGGCAACCTGCGTCGCCGTGGTAGATCGGTGTGCCGCATTAACTGCGGCCGGCTCATTCTTCACCACGGTCGGCCTTAGAGTCCTTGCTAGACGCGCGACGTCGACTTCCGGCAGTGTCGCCAGTAGCTGCTCCCAACCGGCTTCGGTCATGTTCTTCTGTCCCGGCTGTGCACTTGCGACCGTTGCGTTTCCTGTGATTACGCCCGTTGCCCGTTCGGGGTTGTCACTTCCCGTTTGTATAGGAGTTGTCCGACTAGGGTCGGATGTTCCCCGTTCAGGTCGAGCTTGGGCAGATGTTGTTTGAAGGTTGCGTATCTGTCCCACGTGGAACCGTTGGATGTTCTGAGCCGACTCACGTTCCTGCGCGCGCGCGACTTCCGACGCTTGCAGCCTGGCTGCTAACTCGGCCAGGTCCTGCTGGGCCTGCCCAACCTGGGCGGCCATCTCGGCGGGATGCTTCGCTTCGGCTTCAGCTAGCTGCCGGCGGATGTACTCCGCAGCAGCTGCCTCCACACGTTCACGCTCAGCTCGCGCAGCTTCAAGACGAGCAGCTTCGGTGCTGGATTCAGCCGCCAAGGACTGCGAGACGGCCTGGGACGCCTGGGCGTAGACCTCATGCAGGTGTCGCTCAAGTTCCTGGGCCCGGCGCTCGGCTTCTCGTGCCTCCCGTTGGGCTTCGGCCAGAGCAAGCTCGGCTTCGGCATCCCGGTTGGGACCCTTCCCCGTCGACACCGCTTCACGCAGCTTCGACAGCTCGGCGCCGAGTTGCTGGACCTGGTGGAAGGTCGACACCGCCATCTCCGCCATCCCCGATTGGGCCGACAGGCTTGTGCGTCCGGACCGGGAGGACCGGTATGAACGCCTGGACCGACTCGAGCGTCTGGATGGGGATCGGTCTCGCGATGATCTCCGGCTGGAGCGGCGGCGACGACGCCGACTATCTCCGTCCGAATCTGAGCCACTCGACACCGAGTCACGCCGGGAGCGCCGATGCGTCCGGGACCTCGTTGATGCGTGCGTCCTGGATGTCAGCCGACTGGCCACTTCGTCCAAGCGCGCCATATCGGCATCGGCCTGATCAGGGATCGGCTCTCGCTTGGGGACCACTTCGCGCGTCACCTGGAAACCCACATCTCCGGCGCCGACTGACACGCCAACCGGGCCCCGAGCGGACATCGCCAAGGATCCCAGCTGGGGCATCGGCATGTGCGACGCAGCGTTGTATCCGAGCGTTGAGGTCGACGAATCCGAGGTGGTGTTCCTGGACACGTACGACTCGGACGTCTCGCCGTAGGAAGCCCGGTCGGAGGTGCCAACTATGCTCGGGACAGGGTCCGAAGTTGCACCTCTGGCCGGGGCATCCCGGGTAGACTCCTCAGCCGACGGAAACTCGGACGGTAACGACTCGAAGTGGGACGGCGGGGACGCCAGCGAGCTCTCGGCCCTCGGCGGCGCATGTTCCGGGCGCTTGGGCGCAGGCTCACCGATGGACGATCCGCTCGGACTCCGGATGGGACGAAGGCCTGTCAAGCGTAGGCGTAGGACGTAGGTCCGGCCTAGCAAGAGTTCGTAGTCGTTCATCAATAGATCTCCATCCGCATCTTCCGCGTGGTAATCCATGATCGGTGGCTTCTCTGTCTTCGCTTGGGCCTCCAACGCTGGCAGGATCTTGAACGTCGCTCCGACGACCAGCTCACGCCACTCAATAAGCTCGGCAGCCAGCAGTCGCTGGACGTCTCCGACCAGGGTCCGGATGGACATCGGCTCCACCTTGGACACTCGCATCTCCACCCAGGCCGGCACCAAGTTGACGAACTGGAAACCGGCCTCGAACAGGAGCGTCTGCAGGACCGCAACACACTCACGCGAGTCCAGCAACCTAGTCGGGATCTGGACTCCGGCCAGGTCTTGGGCAGTCGACAGGTCTCGACGGCTGGGTGCCAGGTCTTGGGCAGTCGACAGGTCTCGACGGCTGGGTGCCAGGTCAGCAAACCAAAAGATCCTCCAAAGTCCTGGCTCGCGGAAATAAACTCTCGAGCTCGCTCCGGGAAATCGAAACATCTCCACCTTGGAGATCACAAAAAATACATTACATCCAGAAGTTTCTCGTCCCCCGCAAACCCTGGTGATCCTTCGCGCAAATAGTTGCAAGCGCGAATTGCCGCCAGCCGCGCAAAGTATACAGGCGCCACCAATGACTCCGAGTACACAGTGACATGGTATAGCTGAGGTGGTATATGAGGCGAGGCGGGTGAACGCCTGACCGCCCAGGTGTATAGTTAGCGCGCCCTGGATGTAGACTCCCGAATGGGGTGCACCCAGAACAGACCCTAGCCGGAAGTGATACACCTAGATGTACACTCCAACCGGGGTGGCGTGTGTCCTTGTAAACAATCCCTGTGGGTTCGTTTGTCTTCGTAACCAGGGGTCTTCAACCGTGGATGAGTTGTCTTGATACTTGTAGGTCGCTAGGCAGCAGGGCAGAACGTAACCTTCTTGGACGTCGCCTCTGACAGCTCTCAGATAACCAAACAATACAAACAGATACAGAGTTATATACAAACACGTAGCCCTTCCTTATTCTTTTGGACCGTGAAAGGGTCGGTCACTACTCCAGTCAACTTCAGCCGGGGCCCGAGACACTGGTCAATCCCGGCCGGCTTAGCTCACGCGCACCACCCTCAAGTACTGAGGGAAACTAACACAATCAAGTACGTCCTACCACACAATAGCACTTAAATCAATACTTCCCACCTGGGGCTACTCCAACCAGGTGACAAGGTAATCGGTAATATGAAATGCGGGGCCTTCCTGTGAGGGACGAGCTCAACCGCAACTAGGAAATGAAATGGAAGTGGATCAACCTCGGGTTGGTACCCGGTACTCACCCCAACTTGGACTGGACTCTGTTGCGGGAGCTCGACCCAGATGTCACAGTTACTGGGCCCTCACGCGTAGACTTAGTCGGTCCTCCGGGAATGCACGTCCGGTAGGCTGCTCCAACTCACTTGCGCGATCCTTGGCAAAACGAACTCTGTTTATCTGTTATTGTTATCTGTTGTCTCTCTTCTTTGTCTGTCTGGCTATCTTCTGTCGATCTTTACATGCACTCCATCTTGACTTGTCTTCACTATGGTCTTGTCGTCGTAATCGTTCGCGGTCCCCCGTAGCATACTTCCAGCAAGTACAGTCATCACTGGGTACGCAAACGAAGTTCAATGTTCCACGGAATCTGAACAGATCTTGGTCGGTTGACTTGGTCGGTCGGAAATATCTTGGACTTTGTATACTGGATCTTCACATCTGGGATGGTATCTTTATATCTGCATCCGGGATCCAGGGTTATCTCCAAGCAGGATCATGTTCCACTTGGGCTTCACATCTGGGGTTTCTTGAGCAACTTCGGGGCTTCTGGGTCTTCACTCGATCCGGCCAGGCTCCTTTTGCGTTGTGCAGTGCACCAAGAGCAGGCGGCCTCCAGTCGGAGGCACTTTTACGCTCTCTTGGGCTTCGCCTCTCGTCCGGTACTTGGTTCCAGCCGGGGTCCACTCTTGGGGACTTCTCCATCCGGGGTCACCAAACCTTGTACACTGCCAACGCGAGTCCGGCCAGGATCCGCTTACCCCATACGCCACGTGTCGCTGCCTCCCTTTCCCAGACTGAGCCTATGCGCCAACCAATCACGGGCGCAGCTCGGCAAAATCCGGAAAATCTCCGATTACATCGTGTCATATATCATTCGCTGCAACTCATCGGCCGATATTTGGCTGTCATCGTGCAGTACCGTATAGCGGAAGGACACACATCTGTCCTGAGTAACGTTGTGGCCAGACAAGACAAACTCGAAGCGCTGCGAGTTAATCCCGACCGCCATGCCGGGCAGTGCGGCACCGTCACGACCACCATCCTCCCACGTCTTCGGGTACGCGCGAATATGGCCTTCAGCTACCACAACCAATGTCACGGGCGGATTGCAGTCCTTCGATAGCGTTTGGCACGCAACCCGTAGTGCTAGCATATCATCACACAAATTCCAGTCTTCATCCTTCATAATGTTGCGAAAGAAGAGGATGCGGTCGGGTTGACGCTGTGCTGTTCTTAACAGCCCGAAAAAATTCGCAAATAATTCAAGGCAGTGTCATGGTGTAGTTCAATCGCACGCGTGCAATATATTTCGCGGGATATGCATCCATCGACGTCACAACCGAGATAATACCTGGTGTGATATCCGCGTCAACACCGATCCAAACCGTTGGTGAATCGCCGACAAAGCGGCAGTCCGCCACTCACAATGAAGTTCTTCCCGCCCAAATTCATGTTGATCTTGAGCCAGATATCGGAAAGGATCTGTGGTGTCGCCCGCCGTAAGATATCCCAGTTGACGCAGTGACTGGGGATGCCTAACACAGTGTCCGAGATTCGTATAACTCTGCCGTCAGAGTCCTCATCCTCAGTCACAACGAACATAACCTGAGCCGGTCCCCGCAATGATTCCTCCATTTTCTTCAAGCAGTTCTGCATCAGTTCATCGACTTGTTCTCTGTCTGAGCGGTAGACGATATTTGGCTCTGGGTACTCATGCGGATCCCACATTTCTTTCTGATGTCGACAAGATTCTTTATGAAAGCCTTGATTTCGTTCTCTCTCTCTCTCTCGAGCATTAACAGTAACAGCAACTCCCCAGTTTCGAAGCGCAGCACCACTGACTACTTTTTTGCCTCTCATCACCCATTTCCCACGGATCAGTTTCTCACACACGTTGGCAAACCGAATATATGGCGAATCAACCACACGCCTCTTCGTCTTTGTCCCAGTCTCGATTTCACGAATAGTCTGCTTCCCCCATTCTTCTCCTTGATGCTCGGCGGCATCGAAGTCGTAACCACAACCACCTTTTCTTCGGCCACTTCGCCCGAGTTGTACACAATCATCATGGTTCGGATCCTCCATGTCTTGGTCGTCCTCATCTCCACGTCTGCGGGCGTCATCCTGCACTGTAAAACGGCGGCCTCCACTGTTGCTGTTACGTCCTATAGTATACCATACACCTTGGCTGATGTCACTTTAACGTGTCGGGTCGTCGTCGCGCTGAACATGGCGTCGATAAGCGGACTGGCGTCCTCTATCACGGTCATGTTCCCACAACCCCCCCATGTCTTGGTCGTAGTGCTGCCTGTGAGCCGAACTGTAGACCGCGCGATCATGTGAACTCCTGTCATCTTGTACTGCCTGCTAGCCTCCATGAACATTGTTCTGCGTTAGACTCGCCGCGAGGGAGGTGGTGCTCTGGTCCTTGATCCGGATTATAATAGTGGTGGCCACAGTTTTGGCCTGGCCGAAGCTTGTGTTCTCCGCCATGTTTTCCTTGCTCTGCAGTTGGAGATCTGCAAAAAATACTTGGGATACGGCGCGGGATGATGTTAAGAGCAGTGGCGGGTGTTTTCTCAACCCCTTCTCACGTGGCTTAACGACGATCAATTTGTCTTCACATACCAAGCGTGGTTGAATATGCAAGCCCGAGAACACGACAGCCGAGTCGCCGCGATCAACACAGCCGTAGAATTTCTTTGCCAGCAGGGAGATTCACACGCTACAAGACGTGCGAGCGCTAGGGTCATGACATAGGAAGGTGGTATTCCACTCTTTGCACTCTTTGTATCGTTTCTTCGGGGTGGATCCAACACCCAAGCGGAGCTGGCAATTGACGTGGTGATCAACCTTGCACGGCTGGACGCACCCACACGCCAAGCGATTGCGAACGATGGCGCCATCTTTGCTCTCGTGGAATTGCTACGTTCGGGGACACTGGAGCTGAAAGTTTTGGCAGGCACCGCGTTGGCAAAACTCGGGGCCGAGAAAGCCAATTGTGCAGCTATTCGAGAGGTCGGCGGCTTGTTGCTTCTGACCGAGTTCCTAAAGTCTACGACAGCAGAGCGGCAAAGACACTTTGTCGACAACCTCCCGCGGTGGAGCTCCTAGCCTAGACATTCTAGTCAGTCTACATCTTGCCTCGTAGGGCACAGATCAGTCTTCGATTTGCCTCGTCGGGCACAGACCAATTCTCCATCGTGCCTTGGATGGCACCAATAACAATACACTCGGCTCAAAACTTCCTGCAGGCTCTCGCCACCTGCCCTGCTGAGTGCCCAAGATTTCGGAAAACATTATTGTGGTGAAGCGCAATTCTCGGAAATGTGTGATGGCAAGTGATTGGGCGAGAGATGGATCCGGACTCAGATGGATCCGGATCCGGACTCAGATGGATCGGGATCCAGAATCAGATGGATCTGGATCTGCACCCAGATCCAAATGGGTTCAATCCAAGATGGGTTCAATCCCTTATCCGGGCGTAATCAAGAGGCCGTAAACACAACACGACGGGCAAGCAGCTGACACGCAATGAAGGTAAAGGGAGCCCATAGAGTCGGTAGGTACAGATGGGATGATAGGATCCACATGATGATAGGACTTTGGGATAGGAACGAACTTAAGCATAAATCAGAAACGAATTTGCCTTGATCAACGCAAGTGCTTCCTCACTCGCCTGGAAACGGGAACTACATTGGCCCTACGCGGCGTAGAGAGGTTAGCCGTAGCAGATCTAGTGTTGGTGGTAAGACTGGAGTAATACATTGGCCAGATCCAAAACCTTCCTAGTGGACTACTGTCAAGTGCGGATCCAAGATCCACCGGAGTTATCTGTTTGGCCGGTGCGTCCTTCGCTTCTCAACTGTCAACGACACCGTCATTGGAGGCGGCAAACACGACCAAGGAAGACCTGCGAAGGCATCGGAAAGGACAACAACAACAACCGAAAGGCAACAACCCGGCCGGATCCAGATCCAGGCCGCCAGATCCAAGTACAAGACTACTGGATTTGGAGTAAACTGCGAGCAGAGTGAAGATTTCCGCGCTGCTCCACCTACATCCCCGCGTCTCGCCCAGACTGTTCTGTCTTCAAGGCTCGGACGCTTCAGCAGACACCAGAGGAGCAGATCCAGCCCTACCGACGGGTACACAAGGTGACCAAGTTCAGCACACTGTGGAGAAGCGCTGGATAAGAATCCTTCTCGAATGATGTTCTCCGAGAAAAGCAACGTAGCCGATCGATGGAACCAGATGGGATCGGCGATCGGGCGACAGGCGTCGAGTGTGAACCCAGATCAAGAGAGGATATCAGGTGATCGAGTGACGTCGACGCGTAAGTGACGTATATCAGAGCGGGCGACGAGCGATCGCGTCGAGACAGTGGAGCGGAGTCAGCGAGTGAGGACCTAGACCAAGATCGAGGTCCAGCATCGGAGATCCGGGTAGTCCAAGCACCGGGGCGGACGGATCGGTGGTGGATTGCCGTTTACCCGAGTCGATCGAGAGCGGATCGCCGGTCGCCGATCGAGGGCAAATTGCCGATCAAGGGTGAGTTGCTGATCGAGGGTGAGTTGCCGATCGGGGCTGAGTTGCCGATCGAGGGTAGATTGCTGATCGCCGATCGGCCAAGATGGGGGGCACCGGAGAGCGAAGCCGGGACAAGGATCCAGTGGTTGTTTGTTCGTAGGAAGATAGGCAGGATGGTAGCGGTAGGAGAACACCCGCTAAACATAAATCAGAAGAGCTTTTGCACAGAAGACCACAAGTCCCCTCAAGACACCAAGTCCCAGGAACTACATTGGCCTCGGCAAGTGTCGACACTTTGGGTAGTGAACTAGCGGTACGGTTAAGACTGGATTAATACATTGGCCAGCTTGACCTGCTCTAGCGATCTATCTCTTGTGTGCAAGTCCTCGATCGACCGGATACAGCTTGGCCGGCGATCGTTCTCCTCTCGATCAACCTCGATCCCGCTATAGAAAGCGGCAAGCAACTCAAGGAAGGAAGGAACACACCCGGAAAGGCAACTACAGGCCTTGGATCGACTCCAGGCCGGCCGATCGCAGCGAAGAACCCTCGATCGGAGCGTATACTCGGACGCAGAGCGAAGATTCCCGCGCTGCTCCACGAACTGTCCCCGCGTCACGCCAAGACACTCGATCTTCACCCAGTGCTGCATCCTCGGAGCCCCGAGAGAGCAGATCCAGCCCGCCGACGGGTACACAAGGTGAGAACAAGTTCAGCCGATCACGGATCGTTGGGGAACCCCCTCCGTTAGTCGGTGTCTGGGCGCTGGTGGGAAGCTCGATCAAGCCTTAACCAGATTTTGGCTGATCCCGCTACACCACAATGGTGCGCGTGCCCGGATTCGAACCAGGGATTTCACCGTGAGTCCGCAGAAGATGCGCAAGTGAAGATAGAACCAGGGGAAGAGGCGTCATCGGATACCGGATCGACGGAGACGCTGCTGAACAAGACGAGATCCGCGGATCGACAGAGTGCTCGGAGGACTTCTGTCGACGGAATCGAGGGCGATCTGGAGACAGATCTAGAAGACAAACCTCAACATCCTCCCCAGGTCCCTTCGGGGACCCCGGTGGATCTCGGTGCGAACCGATATTCACTAACAAAACAAACCAAAGCTGGATCGGACCGATATGCATTCACAGACTCGCCGATCAGGCTCGATCCCGACTACCTGGACGCGATCGTAGACAAGGCCCAGATCGCGCGGAGGAAGCTGAGAGCGCCTGGCTTGGACGACGAAGATCCCGGATCGCTGGCGCCCGACTGGTCTGAGGCGGACTTGGAACGTCAGTATCACCTGAAGGAGCTGCGGGACTTCTTGCGTCAAGACCCTGTCATGGTGATCGTGCGGCCGAAGCAGATCGGCGACCCGAAGGGCCCGATCTCGGCCCCCCGCGCGACGGACAACAAGTTGTCGGCGGTGAAGAACCTGCTCGGACTGCTGAAGGAAGCCGGCTTCGTAGCTGGCGCCTTCGAGGCTAATGATCTCTTCGATCTAGATCTGGACGTGATCCAGACGGCGATCCAGACATTGGTCGACAAGCTGAGACCTCTGGTCGACGTGATCGCGGACCGTCCGGACCCGAAGGCGCCAGATCTTGTGTCGCCAGCACCTGTGTCGTCACCGCGGGTGGAATCTACAGGGTACCGATCGTCATCTCCCTACGTCTCGGCAGCCGAACATGTATCGGATACGTCGTCTGAGCCTCAGCGTATGTCTCTGGGTCCTTCCGGATCGGCGATGTGGGAGGCCCGATCGCGTAGTCAACGCCAAGAACGCACGCGATCAGGATCTCGGAAGCAGAAACCCAAGTCGGCCGATCGCACCACCAGTGCTACCGGATCGGATGAGTCGAACGGCAGATTGGAGTCCTACTTTCAGGCTGCGATGGCCAGATTCTTGAGCGAACAACAGGCCGCGGTGGCGACGCCCGCTCCAGCGGTCGACGATAATGTGGGATCACGAGACGTGGAGATGGAATCAGCCGGATCACCAGATCACGACGGCTCGCAGTGGGAATACGACCCGGACGACATCGATCTACCGAGTTCGGCCCCTGCGGTGGTGGCTACCGCTGCCTCGGGATCCACTGGGTCCTCCCTGATCCAACGTGTGCGGATCTCGGCGATGTCGGATCTTAAGGAGTTCAGCGGCAAAGATCAGGACGAAGATCGCGCCCGATCGTGGATCAGCAAGGTGAAGTCGGCCTTCATGCGCGATCAAGCCACGGATGAAGAGAAGTGCCTGACTTTTGCAGATCTGCTGACAGGGCCGGCGAAGAACTGGTATCGCCAGCTGGGCCGATCGACACGGAACAAGTGGAGCGATCTGCTCCGGAGTTTCCAGATCCAGTATTGTGGCCTAGGAGTGTCAGTGGCTTGGCAGTACTATCACTCTCGCAAACGATCGGATGAATCGCCGCTGGATTACCTCTATCGACTGAATGTGGCGGCTCTGCGTGCGAGATTGAAGATCAAGGATGGAGATTCCAAGGCCCGTCGAGAACATGTCGAACATTTTATTGAGACCTTGGGCGATCATGAACTGGCCGATCAGCTAACCCTACTTCGGCTTGCGGACGCGGATGATCTGGAGGAAGTCCTGCGCGCTCGAGAACGCGCGAAGAGCAGACAGAAACGATCTGCCTTCGGATCGAAGTATCGCCAGAAGGTTCCGACCTCAGCACCAGCAGCTGCGACCAAGCGGGCGGTGCGTGCAGTTCAGATCGCGAACCAGGAGTCTGGACCAGACACCGGATCGGACGGATCGGACTCGGAAGGTGACCTACGTCGCGTCTACCTAGCGTCGGCTGAGGACAAGTCTCGCCACACTGGGGGCGACACGACGAAGCAGGATCGAAGCACCCAAGCGCCGATCGTCCATGACTCACCTCGATCAGACCCAAGATCGCGATCGGCGCCGGATGGATCGGACCGATCAAGCCGCTGCTCACACTGTGGATCGCGGAAGCACACGGATCTGGATTGCTGGAGACGTTTGACGTGCGAGAAGTGTGGAAAGCGAGGACATCCGGCGGATCGTTGCCTGTTCGTATGCCGCGGATGCGGCGAGCTGCATGAGATGGGCAAGTGTCCGATGGAGGAATTCTACAATCAGATCCGTCAATGGTTCAACCCGGTGAAGCACGCAGGCATGTTGCCCGCGATCGCCGAGAAGATGTTAAACTAGGACGCTCGCCGGGTTGGAATCCGGTACGAGCCGAGCGTTCTAGGTATTGCATCTATGCGTACGTGAACAAGAACACGGTAGATCGAGTAAGTGGACGGACTGATCTACGCGGTAATACATGTGATCTGCATGCGAAATCTGCCGCCAAGGTCTTGAGTCTACATCGATCGGACGACTTCAACCGCTCTGACGCCGAAGTGCCCTTGGATCTCCAGTCTGGTGAAACCCGGGGTTATTGGAAGCAACGCAGACCGGAAGAATGGTTCAGGCCAGCTGATGGAGAAGTGACGACTGAGATCCCGACGCATGATCATGATCGGAGTCTGCCTCGCGTCAGCGAACACCGCCGATCTGGTGATGTGGTGACCGATCTACTTCCTGGAGAGTCCAGGGGGTATTGGAAGCACCATTCGCCAGGTAAGTGGTTCCGTCAGGCCAAGATCACTGGCAAGATCAACAATGAGAAGTCGATCTTACTCTTAGACACCGGCGCCGAGGTGTCCATCGTGGACACCGCCTTTGCTCGTAAGGTGGGGTGCTATGTCGACACGAGTCAGAGCCAGGAGTGTGTGGGAATTGGAGAAAGCGTGTACATGACGGAAGGAAGGACCAGGATCAAGGTTACGCTAGCAGGATCGCTGGTGTATTTCTTCGATATTTGGGTCGGCGATCTGTCAGGGCAAGAGGCGATCTTGGGTATGGACTTCATGGTTCCTGCTGGGATCCGCCTCGATCTCGCGGACGGCTCTATCTGTCTGCCCGACGAAGTCAAGATCCAGCTAAGCGGACGCCGACAGCTGTAAAATGACAACGTACGGCACGTGTGCGTGGATCAAGGAGTGCAGATCGCGATCGGAGATTCGTTCGAGCTCCCGCTGCGGATGAAGGTGACAGATCGAGAGAAGCTGTGGGTTACCCGCGGAGATCGTTGGGTGCCGACCGTGGTCCGTGGACCTGGTCGGATCCGATATCTCCAGATCACCAACATCGGGGACAAGGACCTCGTCCTGCACCGGAATGAACAGATTGCGATGTGGCTGGCCGGAGATCGGATACCCCGGGTGCCAGGATATGTGTCGATCGGGTCCCGTCGCTACATGGAATGGCAGAACTTAGCCTTCCAAGCCACGACGGAGGACCAGCTGGCTAACGAGGAAGTACCAGCGGGACCGCCAGTATCGGCCGTCGAGCGACCGACTTATCCGACGCCCCGAGCCATTCTCCAGAGACCCGAGGTATCCCCGATCGCCGATCAGTCGGTAGGCCCACTCGATCCGACCAGTGGATCGGAGGTGAAGCGTCCCGATCCGGGGGTGGCTGCCGTTGATGCGCTTCGATCAGGGGGCGAATCGCGGCATGCCGCGATGGATGACGCGAAGCCACCAGTTGATAAAGTCTCAGAGAACGGCGGAACAGTGTTCCCTCACGTGCCATCGGCCGATCAGGTCGACGGTTGTGCCGTCGAACCAGATCTCGGGGGCGGGAGTACCGATCGGGTACCCTATGTGGTGGCCTTAGCCGTCGAAGAGTCGAAATCGAGTGAGGATGACGGTGTCCCAGCATCGGAACGACGGCCGCATGTGGCCGAAGACTCATCGATCGTTGGAGGTGATCAGTTAGAAGTCGAGACCAAACCCACCGCCATTCGGGACGATCCCGTCGCGACTGAACCAGATCGAGATGCTGACGCGGATGATCGGGATGTTGACGCTGATGATCAAGTCCATTACCATGAGGGCGGGAATCTGTCAGCCGAAGACGTCGAGGGCGAGTTAGCTGTGCTTCCTGAAATTGTGATCTCGACGACGGACGAGGTAAAGATCGACGACATCAAGGTGGGAGATCTGGAGTTCAACACCCCGGAGGAGATCGATCGACTGCGAAAGAAGATCTGGCACAGGAGGCACCTGCTGATCGGCAAGGGCAATGCGCTTCCGCCAGCTGCCCGAGGCGTCACCTGCGACATCGACGTGGGCGATGCGAAGCCGATCGCCCAACGAGTTCGGAAGGTCGCCCCTCAGTTCGTGGAGAAAGTGTCGGATCTGATCAAGGGATTGCTGTCGGCCAAGATGATCAGGAAGTCCCGATCGCCGTGGGCTTCGCCGATCGTCGTGATCATCAAGAAGAACGGAGTGGATATCAGGTTGTGTATCGATTATCGGCTCGTCAACAGCCTGACCAGGCTGATGGTGTATCCGATGCCCCTGATCAACGATCTGCTGGAAGACCTGGACAAAGTGCTCTGGTATTGCTCGCTGGACATGGCTAGTGGATTCTGGGTGGTGACGATGACCGATCGAGCTCGTGCGATCTCAGCTTTTATCACTCACATGGGTCTGTTCGAGTGGAATCGGATGCCGTTCGGCCTGAAGAACGCTCCTCAGATCTATCAGCGACTTCTGGACGACGCGTTGTACGGGTTCACCAGGATCCCGCGATCGTCGAACTCGGAAGTCACCACGGACCTGATCGAGTCGGGCGAACCAGAAGATCCGGGGCGTCTGTCAGTGCTAGGCCGCAGATCGTACATCGACGACATTCTGGTGACGGCTGGATCATGGGATGAGCTGTGTGATCGGGTGGATCACCTGTTGGACGCCTGTGACAAGTGGAACCTCTCGATCAGTGTGGAGAAGAGCTCTTGGGGAATGCGCAAGGTGGACTATCTAGGACATCGTGTGTCGAACGATGGACTGGAGGCCAATCCGAAGGACCTCGCGGCTCTGACAGATCTGCCGTTCCCTGGATCGCTCCGATCAATGCAGTCTTTCTTGGGCAGTCTCAATTACTATAGCCGTTTCTTGGAAGACTACGCGATCTACGCGGCGATCCTGTATGAACTGCGCGAGGTGGACTTCGCCGAATTGAAGAAGCGTCCCGATCTGCGCCAGATCCTGGACGGTGAAGCGCCGAACTCAGTAGATCGGAACTCGGCGGACCCCGATCAGACGCACGTTCCTGAAGTCAAAGTGGGAGACGAACGTTGGATCCGTGCTCATCGTGCGTTCTCGACACTGAAGACGAAGATCGCGACGACACCGATCCTGCGGCATTTCGATCGCGATCGAACTCCGGTTCTGATCGTGTATGCGAGTGACTGGGCGATCTCGGCCGCGCTGATGCAGGAACATGATCAGATCTACCATCCCGTTACCTTCGCCAGTCGAACGCTGAAATCGAATGAACTGAACTACAACGTGGTGGAGAAGGAAGTGCTGGCGCTGTTACGGATCCTGGACTTGAACTACAATATGCTGGTTGGACGATCGATCCGGGTCCTGACCCGACACTCGACGTTGGCGTGGCTGTTCCGATTGCCCGGTCTTCAAGGTCGATTGGGTCAGTGGGCTGCACTCCTATCGCCCTGGACTCTCGAGATCACGAAGTGCACCAAGGGAGAGGACGAGATATTGGGGGCGATCGCCGCTAGTATTACGCCTCGATCGGACGTTGACGACGCGTTGATCGCGATCGCACCGAAGAAAGAACCCCGACGGAAAATCCAGGCCCCGATCCCGACTGTGCGCGCCGACGAAGAGCTCCTGGTGATTAGTTTTGACGGATCCGCACGTGTCAAGCGAGGCGGGGGCGCGTACAGTGCGATCTTGTGGAGGTTGCCCGAATGGAGTGTGGTGAAGGCACGATCGGGCTATGCTGAAGGGCTGACCGTCAACGAGGCGGAGTATCACTGTCTGTTGTTGGGTTTCGACCTCCTCAACGGCATGGATCGCGGCCGACTGGTGGTCTGCGGCGACTCCAACCTGGTGATCCGACAAGTACGGGGCGAGATCGACTGCAAAGCACCCAAGCTGACGTTGTTGAAGCAGAAGGTGCTCGATCGGCTGCGGAACTGGCCAGATCATGAACTGTTACATGTGAAACGAGATTGGAACGGAAGCGCCGACAGCCTGGCCAGCGCAGCACTCCAACGTGAAGGAGGCGTCGTCGTCGAGGATGAGGCCGATCACTTGGATCTGGTGACATTGAACCGGCTCGATGAGATCCTGGTGGTCAGATCTGACGAACCGATCGCCCGGCTATCGCCGATGACTACCCGATCGAACGCCCGATCACGACCGAATCCGACTGTCATGCAAGAGGAATTCGTGCGAGGACTGCGGATCGATCGGATTCGTCGAGCACAAGATGAAGAGGTGTGGATCGCAGGCATGAAGAAGTACCTGATGGGAGATGTGGCTGATCTGACGCAGGATGAGGCTCGATCCTATGGCAACATTGCGGCGGACTACGAGATCGATGACAATGATCTGCTGTTCTACTGTCCGCCCTCCAAGCGATCGGAGGCAGATCGAGATGGATTGATGAGACTGGTTGCACCGGAGACGCTGTACCAAGATATCTTGCATCACTATCACTCTACTGTGGAAGGCGGTCACCAAGGGATTGGACGTACCTATCAGCGGATCCGTGATCACTTTCACTGGAGGGGTCTCTTCAGGAGTGTGCAGAAGTATGTCGGAGAATGTGTCGACTGCGAGACCGGCAAAGGACGACCTACGATCAGGGGCGAGTCACCGGGGAACATCCAGGCGACCTACCCGTTCCAGATCATAGCGATGGATCACATACCTTCGCTGCCCAAGTCATACAAAGGTAACACCGAACTGTTGATCTGGGTCGATCTGTTCACAGGATACGTGATCGCGAAGGCCAGCTCCTCCCGAACGGCGCAGACGATCGCCGAATCTTACGAAGAGTGTGTGTTCCGGCGGTTCGGTGCCAGCGAGGTGATCAGGCATGATCGCGAACCGGGATTTATGGCTGACTTCTTCCGCGCCTTTAACAAGATCCTGGGTATGCGTCAGCGAGCGACGATGGCATATCGGCCCCAAGCGAACGGTACTGCGGAATGAATGGTACAAACAGCGACGAGAGCCTTGAAGATGTTCGTGGAGGATCTGGATCAGAAGGATTGGGATGAATACGCAGAACGATTGACCTTCGCGATCAACACGGCTCAAGATCGGATCCGTGGAGACTCGCCTTTTTACCTGGTGCATGGTTGGGATCCTTGATCGACGCTTGAGGCGACGATACCTTTGGGTAGCACTCGGACGCGGGACCGGAACCCTCGGCGGTGGCGTTATCGGATCCAGAGGCACTACGATCAGGCTCGAAGTCAGGTGAACGCTCGTTTACGGGAGGCGATCGCTGATCGGGCCGATCGACACAATGAAGAAGTTCGACCGCACTCGATCGAGGCTGGATCGCAGGTGTGGTTGTACCTGGATCGCGTGAAGGAAGGATATGCACGGAAGCTAGCTCACCTGTGGCACGGCCCATTTCGCGTTGCCGAGAAGGTGAACGAGTACACGATGAAGCTTCAGAATGCTGGTACGGACTATCACCTGTTCCCGATCGTGCATGTGTCCAAGCTGAAGTTGGTTAAGGACTTCCCCGATCGACCGCAGATCGAGCTCACGGTGGACGAGGCGGATCGACTCGATTTCGATGAGATCCTACTTCCGGAGGACAGCTGGACTCCAGATCGAGATGCGAACGAGTATGAAGTGGAGAAGATCACGGATATGCGGACGGGCCGAAGGACGCGGTACGGCCGGACGTATCGAGAGTTCCTGGTACATTGGAAGGGTTATGACGATCCTGACTGGATCGACGAGGCTGATCTCAACTGTGGAGCTTTACTGCACGAGTTCCTTCGAGATCGTGTGAACCGGAACCGATTCAACGCGATGCAGTCTCACGAGGAAGAGTGAGATCGGACCGCCAGGGCGAGCTGGTCGCCTTGGTGAGCGAGGTGGATGACGGATCGACGGGTAGGCCGTCGATCGGAGGAAAAGGTTGTATGTGGATGCATGTATATGTATGAGAAGTGCAGATCGGAAAGCTATGAAGCGACCGCGAGGAGTTACGATGATGGATCTTGGCTGATTAAGGTGGAATGGAGTGGATCGACACGAGATGAGGACATAAGACAAAGAGATGGGGTATCGTAGTGGAATGAATTGAATCGAGTGGGGATCGCAGAGGATCGGCCTCCGAACGACTTCGATCCGGGGCGAGCTGCTTGACTAACGTGCTGGTCGCTGGAGCCGATCGTGCGAGGCTGAACTGAGCCTACGGCCGTTGAGTACCGACGTTGGGATTGAACTTGTTGCGGAGACGCGGGATCCGCAGAGCCGGGTGGTCCTGAGGGTGATCGCGATACTGGTTCCGCCAAGGATCATGGGTGTCGGCCTCGATCAGGGCGGTCAAGAGGTCGGTCGGCTCACCTTGGTGCTGAGTGGGATTACCGGCATTTGCCGCGCGAGAAACCACGCCGGGGTACCAGAACACCGAGTCCCGCGTCCGCACTGGGATATGAAGGAAAAACGGATCCAGTAGCAGATCGACGTCGGCCCACATCGCCCGCATCATCGGCAACATGGTGGCCACCAGCTGGCGCCATCGATCTCCGAGACGGATCCGCCGCGATCGGCGATCCGCATGGTATTGCTCGACGACCGGGTCTTGGCGCTGACGGCCGGTGATCGGAAGGTAATGGGTCGTCTCCCAAAAAGCTTGTTGGTGTTGCTCCTCGAATTGCAGATAGGCGGCGGCGATCCGGCCCAATGGAGTGGCGGCGCCTCGATGGAGTGCCAGATCGAACGTCAACGGGTCTTCAGGGTTCTGCAGAACTTGCCAAGGACGGGTTGCCAGTAGCGCCGTGATATTTGGCCCGGTGATCAGGTCGTCCCGGTAGCCGGTCCCGGCGACGGGCTGTCGAGTGCCCCGAACGGCGGCCGGGAAGAGCCATCCTTCGGGCAAGAGCAGATGATGGGTCAACGTGGACAAGATCATACCGGTGATCTGCAGCTGACGCAGTAGCATCGACGGCCACGGATCGGTGTCACCCTGAGTAAGCGCCCTGGGGGCGTTGAAGCCGGGGATCATGGTCCCGATCGGGAACAATGGCGGAGTCAGAGGCCGGGGCCCAGGCGATCCCGGCGGAGATCTCGGCGGCGATCCTGGCGGAGACCCGGGCGGCGAACGCGGGGGCGATCCGGGCGGCGATCCTGGTGGCGAACGCGGAGGCGATCGAGCACGCGCCGATCCGGACTGAGAGTGTATCGATATGATGGAGGGCGATCGCGATCGGGTCTGAGAAGTGTGGGTACGTGCCGGCGAGGCAGATTGGCGGCGGCGGGCCTCCGATCGGGACCGGGCTAGCGCCGCGAGGGCTTCTTCGTCCGTTTCCTCGGACTCAGACTCCTCTTCACCGTTGCCAGACTCCACCGAGGTCGACTTCTCCTCGGATGGCTGATCCGTCTCCTGAGATCGGTGAGACGAACCCGATTCCTCCCGATCGGGCTCGCCCGACTCGCGTTCGTCGCCCTTTTCGCGGCGATCAGCAGGCGGCTGGTCTTTGGCGGGCGATTCTTGGTCTTGATCCGGCGGAGAGAAGGCAGGAGACGGGGATTTGGATGGTGATCGACTGCGCGGTGGAGGTGCCGATCGTGCGCGCTTGTGAGTGTGCCCTGCAGAATCGGGCGACCCGGAACGGCTGCGGCTACGACGAGCGGGTGTGAGCGGCGCACACTGTCGACGCCCGATCCACTGTGCCACCCCGGACAGGGTGTCGGCAACCCTCTCAAGATCCTCGTTGGAGCGATCGCTGACACGCCGTAGCAAGGCGTAGGCACTCTGGACGTCCACAAACTGGGCATCCTGGGCCCAGATCACCTGCTGCGCACTTTCGACGCAGGATCCTGTGCCACAGTGACAGGGTGAGTCAAGATCAGCGGGGGGGGGGGATCGAAGTTGGGGAGAGGCTACTTACGGAGATCGGCGTTGTCTCGGAGGGCGGTGTCACGATCCTGATTAGCTTGTGCCAGATCGTCCCGGAGCTGTTGGACTTCTCTTGCCGACGCGTCCCGAGCGACACCCATCAGACGTAGTTCTTCCTCGGTCCGGCGGAGATCATCACGTAGCCGATCCAGATCGGCGCCGTCCCCAGCAGGAGGTGTCGGGACTGGGGCGGCCAGAGCAGGCGCGGAAGCAGAGGGTCCTCGTGCCGCTAGCGTAGCTTCGGCCGTCTGAAGGGCAGCCTGGACGCGATCGAGGCTCCCGCGTGTGATCTGCAGCTCATGGTTCGCCATGTCCAACTCATGCTCTTGAACCGAAACCTGCGATCGGAGGTCGGATATGTCGGCCGAGGCGAGATCCAGTTAGTGATCGAGGTCGTCGCGGGCGGCGCGAGCGTCGGCGAGCTCGGCCTGAGCGCGAGACAGACGACGATCCATATCCCGCATCTCGGCCGCCTGTTGCGCGAGCTGGTCCCGGAGATCCTGGATCAGTTGTGGGCCTTGCCCCTGCGCGCTCAGTCGGAGGTCGTCCACTTCGGTCTGGAGACGGTGGATCTCGTCTTCTTGGGACTTGAGGTAACGCTCGAGATTCTGCAGGTCGGCGGTCAGCTCCCGGACGGTGTCATCCAGGCGACCTCGATCGCGGATCATGGTCGATCGCGAGGCGTAGGCGCACGACAGTTCGGCTTCGAGACGGGCGATCCGGCGAGCAACGTCGGGGGAAGCTGCTGCGCGTCGGGAGGTCGACGATCGCGTCGATCGAGGCGTCGAGTGAGCTGATCGCGGAGAACCGTGGGCGGAGTCGTCGCCGTCCGAGGGACTAGGCGGACCAGGCGGTGGGGCACTCATCGGCGGGAGATCGGTGTTCGAGACGGCAAATTCGAAAGTGGCCAAGAAGCAACTGTCCGAAGTGAGCCGCTGTGCGACACAACTTACGGACAGGGGGCGGATGTGGAGAAGCGCTGGATAAGAATCCTTCTCGAATGATGTTCTCCGAGAAAGGCAACGTAGCCGATCGATGGAACCAGATGGGATCGGCGATCGGGCGACAGGCGTCGAGTGTGAACCCAGATCAAGAGAGGATATCAGGTGATCGAGTGACGTCGACGCGTAAGTGACGTATATCAGAGCGGGCGACGAGCGATCGCGTCGAGACAGTGGAGCGGAGTCAGCGAGTGAGGACCTAGACCAAGATCGAGGTCCAGCATCGGAGATCCGGGTAGTCCAAGCACCGGGGCGGACGGATCGGTGGTGGATTGCCGTTTACCCGAGTCGATCGAGAGCGGATCGCCGGTCGCCGATCGAGGGCAAATTGCCGATCAAGGGTGAGTTGCTGATCGAGGGTGAGTTGCCGATCGGGGCTGAGTTGCCGATCGAGGGTAGATTGCTGATCGCCGATCGGCCAAGATGGGGGGCACCGGAGAGCGAAGCCGGGACAAGGATCCAGTGGTTGTTTGTTCGTAGGAAGATAGGCAGGATGGTAGCGGTAGGAGAACACCCGCTAAACATAAATCAGAAGAGCTTTTGCACAGAAGACCACAAGTCCCCTCAAGACACCAAGTCCCAGGAACTACATTGGCCTCGGCAAGTGTCGACACTTTGGGTAGTGAACTAGCGGTACGGTTAAGACTGGATTAATACATTGGCCAGCTTGACCTGCTCTAGCGATCTATCTCTTGTGTGCAAGTCCTCGATCGACCGGATACAGCTTGGCCGGCGATCGTTCTCCTCTCGATCAACCTCGATCCCGCTATAGGAAGCGGCAAGCAACTCAAGGAAGGAAGGAACACACCCGGAAAGGCAACTACAGGCCTTGGATCGACTCCAGGCCGGCCGATCGCAGCGAAGAACCCTCGATCGGAGCGTATACTCGGACGCAGAGCGAAGATTCCCGCGCTGCTCCACGAACTGTCCCCGCGTCACGCCAAGACACTCGATCTTCACCCAGTGCTGCATCCTCGGAGCCCCGAGAGAGCAGATCCAGCCCGCCGACGGGTACACAAGGTGAGAACAAGTTCAGCCGATCACGGATCGTTGGGGAACCCCCTCCGTTAGTCGGTGTCTGGGCGCTGGTGGGAAGCTCGATCAAGCCTTAACCAGATTTTGGCTGATCCCGCTACACCACAACACAGATCACGGATCATCGGGGGACCCCCTCCGTAAGTCGGTGTTCGGGCGCAGTTGGCAAGTTGGATCGGCGATCTCGCAGATTTTGCTGATCCCGCTACGCCACAATGGTGCGCGTGCCCGGATCTTCTGGTGACTCGGGATTTCACCGTGAGTCCCAAGAAGAAGTTCGAGTGAAGAAGGAACAAGGGGATCAAGCGTCATCGGAGTTGGGATCGACGACGACCCTGCTGAATGAAACAAGATCCACGGATCGGCAGAGTGCAAGGAGGACCTCTGTCGGCGGAACCGAGGTGGATCCAGACATGGATCCAGAAAACAAACCTCAACCTCCTCCACAGGTCCCTTCGGGGACCCCGGTGGATCGCGACGCGAGTCAAGATCCACCAACAAAACAAACCAAGGCTGGCAAGGATCGGTACGCATTCGCTGATTCACCAGTTAACTCGGATGCCTACTTCTTCTCCTTCGACAAGACCAAGCCGAAGGCGCGCACGAAGATGAAGGCCCCGGATCCGGAAGACGAAGATCCGAAGCCACCTGCTCAGGATGGATCCGAGGCAGGTTGGATCCACCACCACGAGAGGCAACTACGTGGTTTCCTGACTCTGGATCCCATCATGCAGCAGTTCGGCGTGAAGCAGATCGGAGACCTGCAGGGACCCCTAGCGCTTCCGGCGCCTGCCAAGCGCCCAGGGATCCTGCCCGAGATGGAGCGCCTGATGCAGCTGCTAAGGGATGCTGGTCTCGTGGCTGGATCGTTCGACGCGTCAGTGATGTACGAGATCGACCCCATTCAACTCCGTGCTACGACAGAGATGCTGTTCAACCGACTGAAGGTGTTGGTGGGCGAGATCCAGCCGAAGTTGGATCCCGCAATCCCGGATCCAGCAATCCCGGATCCAAGATCGCCACGAGCTGGATCCACAGGAGGCCGAACGTCGTCACCGTACGTGTCCGCTGCGGAACTTGGATCGGATACATCTTCGGAGCCGCGGCGCATGTCACTTGGACCTTCGGGAGCCACGATGTTACGCGCTCGAGCCCAGATCCAACGTGGAGCGAGTCCTCAGCCTCGATCTCAATCCCGATCCAAGAAGCAGTCAACTCCATCAGTGGATCCGACTGCCACGCTATCCGGATCCGACATGTCGACTGGCAGGCTGGAGTCATTCTTCCAAGCAGCCATGAGCAGGTTCCTGAAAGAGCAAGGCATACCGACCCCGACACAGGTGCCGGAGGCGACGCAGAACCCCGGATCCCAGGATGTGGAAATGGAGTCAACTGGTTCGTCCGATCCGGATCAACACTGGGAGTACGATCCAGATGACATCGACTTCCCGGCCCCAGCTCGAGCTACAGTGGCCACCACCGCGACCGGATCCACAGGCGCAGCCTTGATCCAACGAGTCCGGATCTCCGCGATCTCGGATCTGAAGGAGTTCTCAGGGAAGGACCAGGATGAGGACCGAGCGAGAGCTTGGATCAGTAAAGTGAAGTCTGCGTTCCTGCGTGACCAAGCCCCCGACGAAGAGAAGTGTCTGACCTTCGCGGATCTTCTGTCTGGATCGGCAAGAAACTGGTATCGCCAACTGCCCCGATCCACACGCAACAAGTGGCCGGATCTGCTTCGCAGCTTCCAGACTCAATACTGTGGATTGGGGATCTCCGTGGCTCGCCAGTATTACCATGCCCGCAAGCGCTCTGACGAGCCTCCGCTGGATTACCTGTACCGACTCAATGTCGCCGGACTCCGCGCTCGACTCAAGATCAAGGATGGTGGATCCAAGGAGAAGCGTGAGAATGTGGATCATTTTATTGAAACTTTGGGCGATCAGGATCTAGCCGATCGGCTGACATTACTCCGGCTACCGGATGCTGACGAGCTGGAAGAAGTTATGCGGGCACTGGATCGGGCGAAGAATCGACAGAAGAAGTCCGCGTATGGATCCAGCAAGTACCGGCAGAAGGCCCCCGCGACGCCCGCACAGGCCGCTCCGGCTAAACATGTGCGTGCGATCCAGATCCAACCTGACTCCGGATCCGAGTCTGGATCCAGCGATGGATCTGACTCCGAGTGCGAGGAGTATCGCAGGATCTACCTGTCCGCCGCGCAAGATCACGCGAAGCTCACGGAGGAGGAGCCGAAGGTCCCCGATCGGAACCCGCTAGACTGCCAACAACAGGATCCAACAGCACGCGACCCAAGATGCAGGATCCACGCTGATGGATCCGAGCGCAGCCGCTGTACGCACTGTGGATCCAAGAGGCACTCGCACCTTGGCTGTTGGAAGCGCATGACGTGTGAGAAGTGCGGCAAGAAGGGTCATCCAGGTGACCACTGCCTCTTCGTGTGCCGCGGATGTGGTGAGCTTCATGACGTGGGCCGATGCCCGATGGAGGAGTTCTACAACCAGATCCGCCAGTGGTTCAATCCAGCCAAGCATGCGGGGATGCTGCCAGAGATGGCGGAGAAGATGTTAAACTAGGACGCTCGCCGGGTTGGAATCCGGTACGAGCCGAGCGTTCTAGGTATTGCATCTATGCATATGTGAACAAGACATCGACAGATCCAGTTAGCAAACGACAGGATCTACGCGGTATTACATGTGATCTTCATGGGAAACGTACTGCCATGATCTCGAGTTTTCGGCAAGCTGATGACTACACCAGATCCGACGCGACAGTCGAGGTGGATCTGGATCCAGAAGTTCGCCAAGGATTTTGGAAACACAGAGATCCAGAGCAGTGGTTCGAACCAGTGGAAGGCGAAGACACCTCGGGATCCAGATCCAGGCGTGTCGCTGCAAGCCGGCGGATCGAAGATCCAGGATCCCCGTATCTCCTACCGGGAGAGTCGCGAGGATACTGGAAGCAACACTCGCCAGGCAAGTGGTTCCGTCAAGCCAAGATCCACGGCAAGATCAACAATGAGAAGGCGATCTTACTCCTAGATACCGGTGCCGAGGTGTCCATCGTGGACACCGCCTTTGCTCGTAAGGTTGGGTGCTACATCGACAGGAGTCAGAGCCAAGAGTGTGTTGGGATCGGAGACAACGTGTACACAACGGAAGGCAGAACTCGGATCAAGATCACATTGGGTGGATATCTGGTGTATTTCTTCGACATTTGGGTTGGAGATCTATCTGGCCAAGAGGCGATCCTCGGTATGGACTTTATGGTCCCGGCCGGGATCCGACTGGATCTAGCTGACGGGACCCTCTGCCTGCCTGACGAAGTCCGGATCCAGCTCAGCGGACGCCGTTCGCTCTATAGCGACAAGGCGCAGTCGGTAAAGCTGGATCGCTATCTCCAGCTTGGGATCGGAGAGTCCGCAGAGCTACCTACACGACTGCGAGGATCTGGATCGGAACATGACAAGCTTTGGGTTACACGAGGAGATCGATGGGTGCCAACGGTGATCAAGGGTCCAGGCAAGACACGCTACCTTCGGATCACGAACATCGGCGAGAAGGAGCTTATACTGCACCTGAATCATCAAGTCGGAATGTGGCTCGCCGGCGATCGGGTGCCGCGGATCCAGGGTTACGTGTCCGTTGGATCCCGTCGCTATCTGGAATGGCAAGATCTCGCGCTGCAAGCCACGACGGAGGCTGGATCCGCGGAGGCGGCATCTCCAGAGGCCCCGATCGGGTCCATGGTGGAGCGTCCTGAGTACCCGACGCCGCGCGGAATATTGCGGAGGCCGGATCCAAGCCAAGTCCGACATGCGGAGACAAGATCCAGAGGTGTCGAGAGTGGACGGGGCAAGTCGCCGCCGGATCCACCCGATCAGTCGACTGCCAGATCCATAGCCAGGACACCGGGTGTGGCCCAGTTGCAGGCGTCAATCAAGGCGCCGACAGGAGATCAAATACTCAGGCCGACCGCAGACCCAACGGATCTAGATCCAAGCGACAAGGAGATTATGGGAGTCAACGTTCCAGATCCAGACGAAGTTCCTGCTGAGCGCCAACCGGATCCAGATCCAAGTGTCGATCGGAGAGTCGACGACGCGGTGGGACCAGACGATGGATCGACAGATCGAGATCCAACTGGTGACACGCTGAGTTGCGAAGAGGCGCCGGATCCAGATGATGTGGAACAGGCGGTCCATCCCGTTGTCACATCGGGTGGTAATCACGGAGAGACAGGGGGCGGATCTGCAGATTCGACAGATGGTGTTACGGGACAGGTCATGGATCCAGTGGAGCCTACAGTTTCGGATGGTGAGATGGGACGATGTGCGGATCCAGATGGCGAGACGGTGCAGGAATCAGGTCCGACACCAGATCCGACTGTCAACGTAGATCCAACAGCTACCGAAGATCCAAGGTGCAACGACTCGGATGCGGACGACCAAGTCTGCTATCATGAGAGTGGGGATCTACATGCCGAAGATGTTGAAGCAGAGATGGCGGTGCTGCCTGAAGTCACCTCGACAACTGACGAGGTGACTATTGAAGACATCCAAGTGGGAGATCCAGATCTGAACACGGCGGAAGAGATCGATCAACTGCGACGACGGATCTGGAGGCGCCGACATCTGCTGATTGGCAAGGGCAACGTGCTGCCGCCTGCAGCACGAAGAGTCGTGTGTGACATCGATGTTGGTGGTGCGAAGCCTATTGCCCAACGAGTGCGCAAGGTAGCCCCGCAATACCAAGAGAAGCTGTCGGATCTAATCAAGGGGCTGCTCGGAGCCAAGATCATCTAGATTTCGACTTCACCATGGGCGTCTCCAATCGTAGTGATCATCAAGAAGAATGGCGTGGACATACGTTTGTGTATTGACTACCGGCTGGTTAACAGTTTGACTCGGCTGATGGTCTATCCGATGCCCCTGATCAACGATCTTCTTGAGGATCTGGACAAGGTGCTTTGGTACTGCTCCTTGGATATGGCCAGTGGATTTTGGGTAGTGACGATGACGGATCGGGCCCGTGCGATCTCCGCCTTCATCACCCCGTTCGGGCTGTTCGAGTGGAACCGGATGCCCTTTGGATTGAAGAACGTGCCCCAGATCTACCAACGGATGCTAGACAACGCACTGTACGGATTCACTCGGATCCCACGTCTAGAGGATGGATCTAGATCGGAGCCGAAACTGGGATCCAAGCAGGGATCCGGATCGCAAGCGCTGGATCTGGATCTGAAGTCGGGAGAACCTGAAGATCCTGGCAAACCATCCGTGCTGGGACGCCGGTCCTACACGCTTAGATCCATGCAGTCGTTCTTGGGTAGTTTGAATTACTACAGCCGGTTTATGGAGGACTACGCGATCTACGCTGCGATCCTCTATGAACTACGAGAAGTGGACTATGCCGCGATGAGCAAACCGGAGAATCGACGCCGGATCCAAGCAGTGATAACCTCCACAACTCCAGATCCAGCGGAACAAACTTCGTCCGACGCGGCGGATCTAGACACGCTGGATCCCGACTCTGGATCCACCAAGACTTTGAAGCAGAAGACTTTGGATCTGGAGGCGAACGATCCAAGCAGTGTGGATCCGCGTTGGGTTCGTGCTCATCGGGCATTTGCCAGGCTGAAGGACAAGATGGCGACAACTCCGATCCTCCGACACTTCGACTCAGATCTGTTGCCGGTGGTGGTTGTGTATGCTAGCGAGTGGGCGATCTCAGCTGCCCTGATGCAGGAACACGACGGGATCCACTATCCAGTGACGTTCACCAGCCGCACCCTGAAGTCAAACGAGCTTAACTACGGCGTGGTTGAGAAGGAGGTGTTAGCTCTGCTACGGATCCTGGATCTGAGCTACAACATGTTGGTTGGACGCCCGATCCGAGTCCTGACTAGACATTCGACGTTGGCCTGGTTGTTCAGATCCACAGGCCTGCAAGGGCGACTGGGACAGTGGGCAGCTCTGCTCTCGCCGTGGACCCTCGAGATTATGAAGTGCACGAAAGGTGAAGACGAGATCCTGGGAACTCTGGCGGCTAGTATCACGCCTAGATCCAAGGTGGATCAGGCGTTGATCGGGATCGCACCCAAGAAGGAGCCAAGACGTAAGATCCAAGCGCCGATCCCAACAGTCCGACCTGGAGAAGAGCTACACGTGGTCAGCTTTGATGGATCTGCCCGTGTCAAACGTGGTGGAGGCGCCTACAGCGCGATCCTGTGGAAGTTGCCTGAATGGATCGTCGTGAAGGCTAGATCCGGCTATGCTGAAGGGTTGACGGTTAACGAAGCAGAGTATCACGGACTTCTCCTATGTTTGGATCTGCTCGAGGGCGAGGCGCAAAGGCGATTGGTGATCTGCGGGGACTCCAACTTGGTGGTCCGCCAGGTCCGAGGTGAGATCGACTGCAAGGCACCGGGGTTGACGCTTCTGAGACAGAAGGCCCTGGATCGGCTGCGGATCTGGCCTGACCATGAGCTGGTACACGTAAAGCGCGATTGGAATGGCAGCGCTGACAGCCTAGCCAGCGCAGCGCTTCAGCGCCAAGCTGGGATCATGGTGGAGGACGAGGTGGATCTGCAGGATCTAGTTACGCTGAACCGCCTAGACGAGATCCTGGTGGTAAAGCGTGAAGAAGAAGCCTCCGTCGCTCGTGTCTCACCCGTGACAACCCGGGCTCGCGCCAGATCCAGATCCAACCCGAGTGTATTGCGAGAGGAAGTAGTGCGGGATCTCCGAATCGCACGGATCCGCCAAGCGCAGGACGAGGAGGCGTGGATCTCCGGCCTGAAGAGGTATTTAGCCGGCAAGATCCAAGATCTCAGTCAAGAAGAGGCTAGATCCTACGGTGCTATTGCGATGGACTACGAAGTGGATCTCAACGACCTGCTGTTTTATTGCCCTCCTACGAAGAAAGTGGAGGCGGATCGCGATGGATTGATGAGATTGGTGCTGCCGGAGACTCTGCAACAGGATGTTCTCCATCATTACCATGTCAGCCTCGAAGGAGGTCACCAGGGGATCGGCCGCACCTACCAGCGGATCCGGGATCGCTTCCACTGGAGAGGCTTGTATCGGAGTGTACAGCGCTACGTTGGAGAGTGTGTTGATTGTGAGACTGGCAAGGGGCGACCTACGATCCAAGGAGAGTCGCCCGGCAATATCCAAGCCATGTACCCGTTTCACGTTATAGCGATGGATCACATACCGTCGCTGCCCAGATCCAACAAAGGTAATACTGAGTTATTGATCTGGGTGGATCTGTTCACGGGATACGTGATCGCGAAGGCCAGTGACTCCAGAACAGCACAGACAATAGCCGAATCCTACGAGGAGTGTGTATTCCGACGGTTCGGTGCCAGCGAAGTGATCCGGCACGATCGGGAACCGGGATTCATGGCCGACTTCTTCAGATCCTTCAACAGGATCCTGGGCCAGCGGCAACGAGCGACGATGGCGTACAGGCCGCAAGCTAACGGAACCGCTGAACGCATGGTGCAGACAGCTACTCGAGCTCTGAAGATGTATGTGCAGGATCTGGATCAGCGTGACTGGGATGATTACGCCGAACGTCTCACCTTCGCGCTCAATACCGCTCAGGATCGGATCCGCGGAGAGACACCGTTCTACTTGGTGCACGGCTGGGATCCAAGAACCACCCTTGAAGCCACGATCCCTGTGGGTAGTACCCGCCGTCAGGATCGGGATCCGAGACGATGGAGATACCAGATCCAGCGCTATTATCAGCAGGCACGAGCAGAGGTGAACGCACGATTACGGGAGGCGATCTCAGACCGGGCGGATCGACACAACGAGGAGATCCATCCGCACCAGATCGAGGTTGGATCTAGAGTCTGGCTATACTTGGATCGCGTCAAGGAAGGGTACGCCCGCAAACTGGCGCACATGTGGCATGGGCCATTCCGTGTGGCAGAGAAGATCGGCGAATACGCAGTGCGGATCGAGACCCCAGGCACGGAGTACCGGTTGTTTCCCGTAGTTCACGTGTCCAAGCTTAAGTTGGTGAAGAGTTTCCCAGACCGACCCCGGATCCAGTTAACTGAAGGCACTACAGACCGATATGATTTTGATGAAGCACTATTGCCGGAGGATAGCTGGATCCAGGATCTGGATGAAGACGAGTACGAAGTGGAGAAGATTAGTGACATGAGAACTGGGAAACGCACTCGCTACGGCCGGATCCATCGAGAATTCTTGGTACACTGGCGCGGATATGAAGATCCATCCTGGGTTGATGAAGCGGATCTCAACTGTGGCGCTATACTACATGAGTTCTTGCGGAGCCGCACCAACCGGAACCGGTTCGGTGTGATGCAGTCTCACGAGGAGTAGTGGGGACTGCGATCGCCAGAAGTGAGCTGGTCACTTCGGGTAGAGAATGTGGTGATGGATCTGCAAGGTGGTTGCAGATCGGTGGATTGGGAAATTTGTATTTGTGTATGGAATAACAAGGTGTTCGTCGCACTCGGACGATGTGGAAGAAAGGAGAATCTAAAGATGACAAAAGAACCTCGGCTGGATCTGGGGTCGAGTGTGATTGCGGATCTGGATCGCCAAGACATGTGACGTGGATCTGGATCTGCAAGTTCGAGCTGTGATGGAATTTAAAAGCTGGATTGGAAACTAAGAAGAAGACATGGATGGAAGCAATATGATTATCGATTACGACATACAGGAGTACATCCAGTTCCTAAGCACTAAGTTCAACGGCAAGGATCTGTGGATCTGGATCTACTTGAGGCCTGGCACCGTGGATCCAGCTCTTACGGGTCGCCGACTGCACGGAGATTGAAGAATTTGGCCGGGAGACGCGCGATGTTGCGCGCAGGATGGTATTGAGGAGTGTCCCGGTAGTGATTGCGCCACGGATCTTCGTTGTTGCATTCATCCAACGCCTCCAAGAGATCCGTGGGTTCTAGCCGTTTCAGAGTGCGATCCGCCAAGTTGGCCCGACGTGACGCCAATCCTGGGTACCACGTGACGGACTCTGCACGCTTCGGGAAGTGCAGGAAGTGCGGATCCAGCAAGAGATCCAAGTCGCACCACCCTTCGCGCATGACGGTGATCAGCAACTCCAGGAACTGTTTCCAAGCGCGGCCTGCATGGGATCTGCGGTTACTACGCTCCTTCTGGAACACGAGCAGCCACGGATACTTCTGAGCCATGGCGTCAGGGATGGGGAAGTGGTGCGTCGACTCCCAGTAAGACATGAGGTTGGCATCTTCAAAGATCCCATACTCGCGGATCAGGATCCCAAGTCGACCACCCACGTTGACTTCGAAGGAAATGGCGTCTCCAGGGTTCTCGAGGGTTTCCCAAGGGCGGGTGTCCAACAGCGCTCGCACATTATCCTCCGTAATGAGCTCCCAGCAATAGTCGCTCAGTTGGATCTTCGGTTTGCGGTCCTGCGCAGGAGCGAAGTACGGAAACAGCCAGCCTGGAGCAGTCGGCAGGATCGGAAACAAAGCGTCGACCAACATAGTCGTCATAGCCACGTTGTTGAGCCGGTCCGCCAGCCATGGGGCACAGTCAGTCGGCACAAGTACATGTGGGCGCTCTCGACCCGGTATACAGTCGGCATCGGGAGCGAATGGGACCACAGGAGCCAATGGATCTTGCACGGGAGGTCGACGGGTGCGATTCGGACGAAGTCGGCGCGGATCGGGATCTTGCGGAGGAGTCGGATCGGGATCTTCATGCGGATCCGATCCATCATCATCACCGTCATCTGGAGCGCCACCTGCCCCCGAAGACTGTTGGCGACGAGGAGAGGCGTGCTGACGCCGTCTCTCGTCGGATCGGGACCGTGATAACGCCTCCCGGGTCTGGGCTTCAAACAGCTCGCTCGCCATGGCCTCGGTCTCCGCTTCATCGTCATCCTCCTCTTGGTCGTCATCCTCCTCTGGTTGTCGCCTTCCTCTTGGTCATCGGCACCTCCCTTGTTGGGGTCGTCGTTGTTCTGGTTGTCGCCCTCCTCTTGGTCATCGATATCTCTCTTGTCGAGGTCGTCGCTGTTCTGTTCCGGCTTCTCAAGGTCGCCATGACGCTCGTTGTTTTCTTGGCTGCCGGCTCCGTCGTCGTCGATCTCGCCCTCTATGGCCGAACCGGGATCTCTACGGTCACCCTCTTGGCCCATAGCTTCATCACGCTGGGAGGATGTCGAGGAGAGGCGGCGTCTCACCACTGGAGTTGGATCTGGATCGGGTGTCTCCGGATCCCGATCCCGTTTCGAAGCGCCGAAGTTTAGCCGCCGACTCAATGCTGGATCCGTCTCTGGATCTGGATCTTGCCGAGCTGGATCGGAAGTTTCGCCAGGGGCCTGCTGTTCAGCAGATCCGGGGGGAGCAATACGGATTAGACTGAGAACGTATGCTGGATCCAAGATCTCTTCGATCGCACCGGGCCGCGCCCTCGCCAGGGTGGTGATGGAGGTCAGCTGCCAACGCGCGACCGAGAGATCCTGCTGCAGCCCATCCCGCTCATGACTCATTCGGATTAGATCCTGCGCCAGTCTTCGGTTCTCGGACTCGATCGCCTGGATCCGGTGCCCCATTGCCGTGACGGTCTGCTCGGAAGCGTCAAAGTCGGATTGGAGCTCGTTGAATTCCGAACGAACTTGGCTCACTTCACTGCGAACGGCATCCCGCTCCCGACATACTCGCGCCAGATCCGCGACGGTCGTCTCCTGGAGACCACGCAGGCGAGTCAGCTCCGGATTGTCGCGCTCTCGTACCGCTTGATCCAGATCCGACATGGTAGCTCTGTGGATGGCTCGCAGCTGATTCAACTCGGTACGGGCCTCCGAGTGCATCCGTTGGTGCGCAAGTAGATCCTCGCGCACCTTCGCAAGGTCCCGGGTGGCGTCGGCCAGGGATGCGTGCGCGCGATCCCGCTCCTGCGTCAGAGTCTGGATCCGCTGCAGATCCGCGGAAGCAATCTTGTCCCTTGCCTGGAGCTCGGCCTCGACCCTCAGAAGTTCCGCCTGTGCGCGATCCATGCTGTGCTCAGCTATATCCCGCTCGTAGTTGGTGTCCTCCAAGTCGCGATCCAGATCCGTGTTTTGAGCCTGAAGCTGCTGGATCTCGGCGGCAGCCAAGTTGACCTCAGAAGCCAAGTGGTCGTTGTTCTCCTGCAAACGATCCCGCTCATGCTCAATCTGCCCGATACGACGCTGAAGATCCCGGATCTCGTTCACCTGTTGATCAATCTGGGCCTGGAGTTGGAGATCCCGTGTTACACCGGCTGCAGAAGTGGTGCCCTGGTGACGATGAGCGTCGGCTTCCGACCGCAGGCGGTTCAGCTCCGCGTTCTGTTGTCGTATGTGCGCCCGAGCGGCGTCCAGCTCCCCCGTCTGGTGTAGCAGCAGAGCCGCAATCTCTTTTTGGTCACGAATGGCGGCATCACGGGAGGCAATTAGCGCATGCAATTCCTCCCCGCGAGGATCCCGGAGATCTAAGCCGGGCGGATCCGGCGAAGCCCGATCTGCATGGCGGTCGCGGCGTGCCGACGAGGCGCGGGAGGGACTACGTCTGGACTTGGGCATGTCGTTGGAGAAGTGGCAAACGTGCCCGCAGTGATGCCGTTGGTCGGCAACGACTACGGTCAGGAGGCGGTTGTGGTGAAGCGCAATTCTCGGAAATGTGTGATGGCAAGTGATTGGGCGAGAGATGGATCCGGACTCAGATGGATCCGGATCCGGACTCAGATGGATCGGGATCCAGAATCAGATGGATCTGGATCTGCACCCAGATCCAAATGGGTTCAATCCAAGATGGGTTCAATCCCTTATCCGGGCGTAATCAAGAGGCCGTAAACACAACACGACGGGCAAGCAGCTGACACGCAATGAAGGTAAAGGGGGCCCATAGAGTCGGTAGGTACAGATGGGATGATAGGATCCACATGATGATAGGACTTTGGGATAGGAACGAACTTAAGCATAAATCAGAAACGAATTTGCCTTGATCAACGCAAGTGCTTCCTCACTCGCCTGGAAACGGGAACTACATTGGCCCTACGCGGCGTAGAGAGGTTAGCCGTAGCAGATCTAGTGTTGGTGGTAAGACTGGAGTAATACATTGGCCAGATCCAAAACCTTCCTAGTGGACTACTGTCAAGTGCGGATCCAAGATCCACCGGAGTTATCTGTTTGGCCGGTGCGTCCTTCGCTTCTCAACTGTCAACGACACCGTCATTGGAGGCGACAAACACGACCAAGGAAGAACTGCGAAGGCATCGGAAAGGACAACAACAACAACCGAAAGGCAACAACCCGGCCGGATCCAGATCCAGGCCGCCAGATCCAAGTACAAGACTACTGGATTTGGAGTAAACTGCGAGCAGAGTGAAGATTTCCGCGCTGCTCCACCTACATCCCCGCGTCTCGCCCAGACTGTTCTGTCTTCAAGGCTCGGACGCTTCAGCAGACACCAGAGGAGCAGATCCAGCCCTACCGACGGGTACACAAGGTGACCAAGTTCAGCACACAGATCACGGATCATCGGGGGACCCCCTCCGTAAGTCGGTGTTCGGGCGCAGTTGGCAAGTTGGATCGGCGATCTCGCAGATTTTGCTGATCCCGCTACGCCACATTATACCCACACTATACGCTTGCTCGCTAGAGATGCCAGCTCCAGATTGTAGTGCTCGGTCCAACGCAAACCAGGACCGCTTGGCCACGAAAAGATCCTCCAAAGTCCTGGCTCGCGGAAATAAACTCTCGAGCTCGCTCCGGGAAATCGAAACATCTCCACCTTGGAGATCACAAAAAATACATTACATCCAGAAGTTTCTCGTCCCCCGCAAACCCTGGTGATCCTTCGCGCAAATAGTTGCAAGCGCGAATTGCCGCCAGCCGCGCAAAGTATACAGGCGCCACCAATGACTCCGAGTACACAGTGACATGGTATAGCTGAGGTGGTATATCATTCGCTGCAACTCATCGGCCGATATTTGGCTGTCATCGTGCAGTACCGTATAGCGGAAGGACACACATCTGTCCTGAGTAACGTTGTGGCCAAACAAGACAAACTCGAAGCGCTGCGAGTTAATCCCGACCGCCATGCCGGGCAGTGCGGCACCGTCACGACCACCATCCTCCCACGTCTTCGGGTACGCGCGAATATGGCCTTCAGCTACCACAACCAATGTCACGGGCGGATTGCAGTCCTTCGATAGCGTTTGGCACGCAACCCGTAGTGCTAGCATATCATCACGCAAATTCCAGTCTTCATCCTTCTTAATGTTGCGAAAGAAGAGGATGCGGTCGGGTTGACGCTGTGCTGTTCTTGACAGCCCGAAAAAATTCGCAAATAATTCAAGGCAGTGTCATGGTGTGGTTCAATTGCACGCGCGCAATATATTTCGCGGGATATGCATCCATCGACGTCACAACCGAGATAATACCTGGTGTGATATCCGCGTCAACACCGATCCAAACCGTTGGTGAATCGCCGACAAAGCGGCAGTCCGCCACTCACAATGAAGTTCTTCCCGCCCAAATTCATGTTGACCTTCAGCCAGATATCGGAAAGGATCTGTGGTGTCGCCCGCCGTAAGATATCCCAGTTGACGCAGTGACTGGGGATGCCTAACACAGTGTCCGAGATTCGTATAACTCTGCCGTCAGAGTCCTCATCCTCAGTCACAACGAACATAACCTGAGCCGGATGATTCCTCCATTTTCTTCAAGCAGTTCTGCATCAGTTCATCGACTTGTTCTGTCTGAGCGGTAGACGGTATTTGGCTCTGGGTACTCATGCGGATCCCACATTTCTTTCTGATGTCGACAAGATTCTTTATGAAAGCCTTGATTTCGTTCTCTCTCTCTCTCTCTCTCTCTCTCTCTCTCTCTCTCTCTCTCTCTCTCTCTCTCTCTCTCTCTCTCTCTCTCTCTCGAGCATTAACAGTAACAGCAACTCCCCAGTTTCGAAGCGCAGCACCACTGACTACTTTTTTGCCTCTCATCACCCATTTCCCACGGAGCAGTTTCTCACACACGTTGGCAAACCGAATATATGGCGAATCAACCACACGCCTCTTCGTCTTTGTCCCAGTCTCGATTTCACGAATAGTCTGCTTCCCCCATTCTTCTCCTTGATGCTCGGCGGCATCGAAGTCGTAACCACAACCACCTTTTCTTCGGCCACTTCGCCCGAGTTGTACACAATCATCATGGTTCGGATCCTCCATGTCTTGGTCGTCCTCATCTCCACGTCTGCGGGCGTCATCCTGCACTGTAAAACGGCGGCCTCCACTGTTGCTGTTACGTCCTATAGTATACCATACACCTTGGCTGATGTCACTTTAACGTGTCGGGTCGTCGTCGCGCTGAACATGGCGTCGATAAGCGGACTGGCGCCCTCTATCACGGTCATGTTCCCACAACCCCCCCATGTCTTGGTCGTAGTGCTGCCTGTGAGCCGAACTGTAGACCGCGCGATCATGTGAACTCCTGTCATCTTGTACTGCCTGCTAGCCTCCATGAACATTGTTCTGCGTTAGACTCGCCGCGAGGGAGGTGGTGCTCTGGTCCTTGATCCGGATTATAATAGTGGTGGCCACAGTTTTGGCCTGGCCGAAGCTTGTGTTCTCCGCCATGTTTTCCTTGCTCTGCAGTTGGAGATCTGCAAAAAATACTTGGGATACGGCGCGGGATGATGTTAAGAGCAGTGGCGGGTGTTTTCTCAACCCCTTCTCACGTGGCTTAACGGCGATCAATTTGTCTTCACATACCAAGCGTGGTTGAATATGCAAGCCCGAGAACACGACAGCCGAGTCGCCGCGATCAACACAGCCGTAGAATTTCTTTGCCAGCAGGGAGATTCACACGCTACAAGACGTGCGAGCGCTAGGGTCATGACATAGGAAGGTGGTATTCCACTCTTTGCACTCTTTGTATCGTTTCTTCGGGGTGGATCCAACACCCAAGTGGAGCTGGCAATTGACGTGGTGATCAACCTTGCACGGCTGGACGCACCCACACGCCAAGCGATTGCGAACGATGGCGCCATCTTTGCTTTCGTGGAATTGCTACGTTCGGGGACACTGGAGCTGAAAGTTTTGGCAGGCACCGCGTTGGCAAAACTCGGGGCCGAGAAAGCCAATTGTGCAGCTATTCGAGAGGTCGGCGGCTTGTTGCTTCTGACCGAGTTCCTAAAGTCTACGACAGCAGAGCGGCAAAGACACTTTGTCGACAACCTCCCGCGGTGGAGCTCCTAGCCTAGACATTCTAGTCAGTCTACATCTTGCCTCGTAGGGCACAGATCAGTCTTCGATTTGCCTCGTCGGGCACAGACCAATTCTCCATCGTGCCTTGGATGGCACCAATAACAATACACTCGGCTCAAAACTTCCTGCAGGCTCTTGCCACCTGCCCTGCTGAGTGCCCAAGATTTCGGAAAACATTATACCCACACTATACGCTTGCTCGCTAGAGATGCCAGCTCCAGATTGTAGTGCTCGGTCCAACGCAAACCAGGACCGCTTGGCCACGAAAAGATCCTCCAAAGTCCTGGCTCGCGGAAATAAACTCTCGAGCTCGCTCCGGGAAATCGAAACATCTCCACCTTGGAGATCACAAAAAATACATTACATCCAGAAGTTTCTCGTCCCCCGCAAACCCTGGTGATCCTTCGCGCAAATAGTTGCAAGCGCGAATTGCCGCCAGCCGCGCAAAGTATACAGGCGCCACCAATGACTCCGAGTACACAGTGACATGGTATAGCTGAGGTGGTATATCATTCGCTGCAACTCATCGGCCGATATTTGGCTGTCATCGTGCAGTACCGTATAGCGGAAGGACACACATCTGTCCTGAGTAACGTTGTGGCCAAACAAGACAAACTCGAAGCGCTGCGAGTTAATCCCGACCGCCATGCCGGGCAGTGCGGCACCGTCACGACCACCATCCTCCCACGTCTTCGGGTACGCGCGAATATGGCCTTCAGCTACCACAACCAATGTCACGGGCGGATTGCAGTCCTTCGATAGCGTTTGGCACGCAACCCGTAGTGCTAGCATATCATCACGCAAATTCCAGTCTTCATCCTTCTTAATGTTGCGAAAGAAGAGGATGCGGTCGGGTTGACGCTGTGCTGTTCTTGACAGCCCGAAAAAATTCGCAAATAATTCAAGGCAGTGTCATGGTGTGGTTCAATTGCACGCGCGCAATATATTTCGCGGGATATGCATCCATCGACGTCACAACCGAGATAATACCTGGTGTGATATCCGCGTCAACACCGATCCAAACCGTTGGTGAATCGCCGACAAAGCGGCAGTCCGCCACTCACAATGAAGTTCTTCCCGCCCAAATTCATGTTGACCTTCAGCCAGATATCGGAAAGGATCTGTGGTGTCGCCCGCCGTAAGATATCCCAGTTGACGCAGTGACTGGGGATGCCTAACACAGTGTCCGAGATTCGTATAACTCTGCCGTCAGAGTCCTCATCCTCAGTCACAACGAACATAACCTGAGCCGGATGATTCCTCCATTTTCTTCAAGCAGTTCTGCATCAGTTCATCGACTTGTTCTGTCTGAGCGGTAGACGGTATTTGGCTCTGGGTACTCATGCGGATCCCACATTTCTTTCTGATGTCGACAAGATTCTTTATGAAAGCCTTGATTTCGTTCTCTCTCTCTCTCTCTCTCTCTCTCTCTCTCTCTCTCTCTCTCTCTCTCTCTCTCTCTCTCTCTCTCTCGAGCATTAACAGTAACAGCAACTCCCCAGTTTCGAAGCGCAGCACCACTGACTACTTTTTTGCCTCTCATCACCCATTTCCCACGGAGCAGTTTCTCACACACGTTGGCAAACCGAATATATGGCGAATCAACCACACGCCTCTTCGTCTTTGTCCCAGTCTCGATTTCACGAATAGTCTGCTTCCCCCATTCTTCTCCTTGATGCTCGGCGGCATCGAAGTCGTAACCACAACCACCTTTTCTTCGGCCACTTCGCCCGAGTTGTACACAATCATCATGGTTCGGATCCTCCATGTCTTGGTCGTCCTCATCTCCACGTCTGCGGGCGTCATCCTGCACTGTAAAACGGCGGCCTCCACTGTTGCTGTTACGTCCTATAGTATACCATACACCTTGGCTGATGTCACTTTAACGTGTCGGGTCGTCGTCGCGCTGAACATGGCGTCGATAAGCGGACTGGCGCCCTCTATCACGGTCATGTTCCCACAACCCCCCCATGTCTTGGTCGTAGTGCTGCCTGTGAGCCGAACTGTAGACCGCGCGATCATGTGAACTCCTGTCATCTTGTACTGCCTGCTAGCCTCCATGAACATTGTTCTGCGTTAGACTCGCCGCGAGGGAGGTGGTGCTCTGGTCCTTGATCCGGATTATAATAGTGGTGGCCACAGTTTTGGCCTGGCCGAAGCTTGTGTTCTCCGCCATGTTTTCCTTGCTCTGCAGTTGGAGATCTGCAAAAAATACTTGGGATACGGCGCGGGATGATGTTAAGAGCAGTGGCGGGTGTTTTCTCAACCCCTTCTCACGTGGCTTAACGGCGATCAATTTGTCTTCACATACCAAGCGTGGTTGAATATGCAAGCCCGAGAACACGACAGCCGAGTCGCCGCGATCAACACAGCCGTAGAATTTCTTTGCCAGCAGGGAGATTCACACGCTACAAGACGTGCGAGCGCTAGGGTCATGACATAGGAAGGTGGTATTCCACTCTTTGCACTCTTTGTATCGTTTCTTCGGGGTGGATCCAACACCCAAGTGGAGCTGGCAATTGACGTGGTGATCAACCTTGCACGGCTGGACGCACCCACACGCCAAGCGATTGCGAACGATGGCGCCATCTTTGCTTTCGTGGAATTGCTACGTTCGGGGACACTGGAGCTGAAAGTTTTGGCAGGCACCGCGTTGGCAAAACTCGGGGCCGAGAAAGCCAATTGTGCAGCTATTCGAGAGGTCGGCGGCTTGTTGCTTCTGACCGAGTTCCTAAAGTCTACGACAGCAGAGCGGCAAAGACACTTTGTCGACAACCTCCCGCGGTGGAGCTCCTAGCCTAGACATTCTAGTCAGTCTACATCTTGCCTCGTAGGGCACAGATCAGTCTTCGATTTGCCTCGTCGGGCACAGACCAATTCTCCATCGTGCCTTGGATGGCACCAATAACAATACACTCGGCTCAAAACTTCCTGCAGGCTCTTGCCACCTGCCCTGCTGAGTGCCCAAGATTTCGGAAAACATTATACCCACACTATACGCTTGCTCGCTAGAGATGCCAGCTCCAGATTGTAGTGCTCGGTCCAACGCAAACCAGGACCGCTTGGCCACGAAAAGATCCTCCAAAGTCCTGGCTCGCGGAAATAAACTCTCGAGCTCGCTCCGGGAAATCGAAACATCTCCACCTTGGAGATCACAAAAAATACATTACATCCAGAAGTTTCTCGTCCCCCGCAAACCCTGGTGATCCTTCGCGCAAATAGTTGCAAGCGCGAATTGCCGCCAGCCGCGCAAAGTATACAGGCGCCACCAATGACTCCGAGTACACAGTGACATGGTATAGCTGAGGTGGTATATCATTCGCTGCAACTCATCGGCCGATATTTGGCTGTCATCGTGCAGTACCGTATAGCGGAAGGACACACATCTGTCCTGAGTAACGTTGTGGCCAAACAAGACAAACTCGAAGCGCTGCGAGTTAATCCCGACCGCCATGCCGGGCAGTGCGGCACCGTCACGACCACCATCCTCCCACGTCTTCGGGTACGCGCGAATATGGCCTTCAGCTACCACAACCAATGTCACGGGCGGATTGCAGTCCTTCGATAGCGTTTGGCACGCAACCCGTAGTGCTAGCATATCATCACGCAAATTCCAGTCTTCATCCTTCTTAATGTTGCGAAAGAAGAGGATGCGGTCGGGTTGACGCTGTGCTGTTCTTGACAGCCCGAAAAAATTCGCAAATAATTCAAGGCAGTGTCATGGTGTGGTTCAATTGCACGCGCGCAATATATTTCGCGGGATATGCATCCATCGACGTCACAACCGAGATAATACCTGGTGTGATATCCGCGTCAACACCGATCCAAACCGTTGGTGAATCGCCGACAAAGCGGCAGTCCGCCACTCACAATGAAGTTCTTCCCGCCCAAATTCATGTTGACCTTCAGCCAGATATCGGAAAGGATCTGTGGTGTCGCCCGCCGTAAGATATCCCAGTTGACGCAGTGACTGGGGATGCCTAACACAGTGTCCGAGATTCGTATAACTCTGCCGTCAGAGTCCTCATCCTCAGTCACAACGAACATAACCTGAGCCGGATGATTCCTCCATTTTCTTCAAGCAGTTCTGCATCAGTTCATCGACTTGTTCTGTCTGAGCGGTAGACGGTATTTGGCTCTGGGTACTCATGCGGATCCCACATTTCTTTCTGATGTCGACAAGATTCTTTATGAAAGCCTTGATTTCGTTCTCTCTCTCTCTCTCTCTCTCTCTCTCTCTCTCTCTCTCTCTCTCTCTCTCTCTCTCTCTCTCTCTCTCTCTCTCTCTCTCTCTCTCTCTCGAGCATTAACAGTAACAGCAACTCCCCAGTTTCGAAGCGCAGCACCACTGACTACTTTTTTGCCTCTCATCACCCATTTCCCACGGAGCAGTTTCTCACACACGTTGGCAAACCGAATATATGGCGAATCAACCACACGCCTCTTCGTCTTTGTCCCAGTCTCGATTTCACGAATAGTCTGCTTCCCCCATTCTTCTCCTTGATGCTCGGCGGCATCGAAGTCGTAACCACAACCACCTTTTCTTCGGCCACTTCGCCCGAGTTGTACACAATCATCATGGTTCGGATCCTCCATGTCTTGGTCGTCCTCATCTCCACGTCTGCGGGCGTCATCCTGCACTGTAAAACGGCGGCCTCCACTGTTGCTGTTACGTCCTATAGTATACCATACACCTTGGCTGATGTCACTTTAACGTGTCGGGTCGTCGTCGCGCTGAACATGGCGTCGATAAGCGGACTGGCGCCCTCTATCACGGTCATGTTCCCACAACCCCCCCATGTCTTGGTCGTAGTGCTGCCTGTGAGCCGAACTGTAGACCGCGCGATCATGTGAACTCCTGTCATCTTGTACTGCCTGCTAGCCTCCATGAACATTGTTCTGCGTTAGACTCGCCGCGAGGGAGGTGGTGCTCTGGTCCTTGATCCGGATTATAATAGTGGTGGCCACAGTTTTGGCCTGGCCGAAGCTTGTGTTCTCCGCCATGTTTTCCTTGCTCTGCAGTTGGAGATCTGCAAAAAATACTTGGGATACGGCGCGGGATGATGTTAAGAGCAGTGGCGGGTGTTTTCTCAACCCCTTCTCACGTGGCTTAACGGCGATCAATTTGTCTTCACATACCAAGCGTGGTTGAATATGCAAGCCCGAGAACACGACAGCCGAGTCGCCGCGATCAACACAGCCGTAGAATTTCTTTGCCAGCAGGGAGATTCACACGCTACAAGACGTGCGAGCGCTAGGGTCATGACATAGGAAGGTGGTATTCCACTCTTTGCACTCTTTGTATCGTTTCTTCGGGGTGGATCCAACACCCAAGTGGAGCTGGCAATTGACGTGGTGATCAACCTTGCACGGCTGGACGCACCCACACGCCAAGCGATTGCGAACGATGGCGCCATCTTTGCTTTCGTGGAATTGCTACGTTCGGGGACACTGGAGCTGAAAGTTTTGGCAGGCACCGCGTTGGCAAAACTCGGGGCCGAGAAAGCCAATTGTGCAGCTATTCGAGAGGTCGGCGGCTTGTTGCTTCTGACCGAGTTCCTAAAGTCTACGACAGCAGAGCGGCAAAGACACTTTGTCGACAACCTCCCGCGGTGGAGCTCCTAGCCTAGACATTCTAGTCAGTCTACATCTTGCCTCGTAGGGCACAGATCAGTCTTCGATTTGCCTCGTCGGGCACAGACCAATTCTCCATCGTGCCTTGGATGGCACCAATAACAATACACTCGGCTCAAAACTTCCTGCAGGCTCTTGCCACCTGCCCTGCTGAGTGCCCAAGATTTCGGAAAACATTATACCCACACTATACGCTTGCTCGCTAGAGATGCCAGCTCCAGATTGTAGTGCTCGGTCCAACGCAAACCAGGACCGCTTGGCCACGAAAAGATCCTCCAAAGTCCTGGCTCGCGGAAATAAACTCTCGAGCTCGCTCCGGGAAATCGAAACATCTCCACCTTGGAGATCACAAAAAATACATTACATCCAGAAGTTTCTCGTCCCCCGCAAACCCTGGTGATCCTTCGCGCAAATAGTTGCAAGCGCGAATTGCCGCCAGCCGCGCAAAGTATACAGGCGCCACCAATGACTCCGAGTACACAGTGACATGGTATAGCTGAGGTGGTATATCATTCGCTGCAACTCATCGGCCGATATTTGGCTGTCATCGTGCAGTACCGTATAGCGGAAGGACACACATCTGTCCTGAGTAACGTTGTGGCCAAACAAGACAAACTCGAAGCGCTGCGAGTTAATCCCGACCGCCATGCCGGGCAGTGCGGCACCGTCACGACCACCATCCTCCCACGTCTTCGGGTACGCGCGAATATGGCCTTCAGCTACCACAACCAATGTCACGGGCGGATTGCAGTCCTTCGATAGCGTTTGGCACGCAACCCGTAGTGCTAGCATATCATCACGCAAATTCCAGTCTTCATCCTTCTTAATGTTGCGAAAGAAGAGGATGCGGTCGGGTTGACGCTGTGCTGTTCTTGACAGCCCGAAAAAATTCGCAAATAATTCAAGGCAGTGTCATGGTGTGGTTCAATTGCACGCGCGCAATATATTTCGCGGGATATGCATCCATCGACGTCACAACCGAGATAATACCTGGTGTGATATCCGCGTCAACACCGATCCAAACCGTTGGTGAATCGCCGACAAAGCGGCAGTCCGCCACTCACAATGAAGTTCTTCCCGCCCAAATTCATGTTGACCTTCAGCCAGATATCGGAAAGGATCTGTGGTGTCGCCCGCCGTAAGATATCCCAGTTGACGCAGTGACTGGGGATGCCTAACACAGTGTCCGAGATTCGTATAACTCTGCCGTCAGAGTCCTCATCCTCAGTCACAACGAACATAACCTGAGCCGGATGATTCCTCCATTTTCTTCAAGCAGTTCTGCATCAGTTCATCGACTTGTTCTGTCTGAGCGGTAGACGGTATTTGGCTCTGGGTACTCATGCGGATCCCACATTTCTTTCTGATGTCGACAAGATTCTTTATGAAAGCCTTGATTTCGTTCTCTCTCTCTCTCTCTCTCTCTCTCTCTCTCTCTCTCTCTCTCTCTCTCTCTCTCTCTCTCTCTCTCTCTCTCTCTCTCTCGAGCATTAACAGTAACAGCAACTCCCCAGTTTCGAAGCGCAGCACCACTGACTACTTTTTTGCCTCTCATCACCCATTTCCCACGGAGCAGTTTCTCACACACGTTGGCAAACCGAATATATGGCGAATCAACCACACGCCTCTTCGTCTTTGTCCCAGTCTCGATTTCACGAATAGTCTGCTTCCCCCATTCTTCTCCTTGATGCTCGGCGGCATCGAAGTCGTAACCACAACCACCTTTTCTTCGGCCACTTCGCCCGAGTTGTACACAATCATCATGGTTCGGATCCTCCATGTCTTGGTCGTCCTCATCTCCACGTCTGCGGGCGTCATCCTGCACTGTAAAACGGCGGCCTCCACTGTTGCTGTTACGTCCTATAGTATACCATACACCTTGGCTGATGTCACTTTAACGTGTCGGGTCGTCGTCGCGCTGAACATGGCGTCGATAAGCGGACTGGCGCCCTCTATCACGGTCATGTTCCCACAACCCCCCCATGTCTTGGTCGTAGTGCTGCCTGTGAGCCGAACTGTAGACCGCGCGATCATGTGAACTCCTGTCATCTTGTACTGCCTGCTAGCCTCCATGAACATTGTTCTGCGTTAGACTCGCCGCGAGGGAGGTGGTGCTCTGGTCCTTGATCCGGATTATAATAGTGGTGGCCACAGTTTTGGCCTGGCCGAAGCTTGTGTTCTCCGCCATGTTTTCCTTGCTCTGCAGTTGGAGATCTGCAAAAAATACTTGGGATACGGCGCGGGATGATGTTAAGAGCAGTGGCGGGTGTTTTCTCAACCCCTTCTCACGTGGCTTAACGGCGATCAATTTGTCTTCACATACCAAGCGTGGTTGAATATGCAAGCCCGAGAACACGACAGCCGAGTCGCCGCGATCAACACAGCCGTAGAATTTCTTTGCCAGCAGGGAGATTCACACGCTACAAGACGTGCGAGCGCTAGGGTCATGACATAGGAAGGTGGTATTCCACTCTTTGCACTCTTTGTATCGTTTCTTCGGGGTGGATCCAACACCCAAGTGGAGCTGGCAATTGACGTGGTGATCAACCTTGCACGGCTGGACGCACCCACACGCCAAGCGATTGCGAACGATGGCGCCATCTTTGCTTTCGTGGAATTGCTACGTTCGGGGACACTGGAGCTGAAAGTTTTGGCAGGCACCGCGTTGGCAAAACTCGGGGCCGAGAAAGCCAATTGTGCAGCTATTCGAGAGGTCGGCGGCTTGTTGCTTCTGACCGAGTTCCTAAAGTCTACGACAGCAGAGCGGCAAAGACACTTTGTCGACAACCTCCCGCGGTGGAGCTCCTAGCCTAGACATTCTAGTCAGTCTACATCTTGCCTCGTAGGGCACAGATCAGTCTTCGATTTGCCTCGTCGGGCACAGACCAATTCTCCATCGTGCCTTGGATGGCACCAATAACAATACACTCGGCTCAAAACTTCCTGCAGGCTCTTGCCACCTGCCCTGCTGAGTGCCCAAGATTTCGGAAAACATTATACCCACACTATACGCTTGCTCGCTAGAGATGCCAGCTCCAGATTGTAGTGCTCGGTCCAACGCAAACCAGGACCGCTTGGCCACGAAAAGATCCTCCAAAGTCCTGGCTCGCGGAAATAAACTCTCGAGCTCGCTCCGGGAAATCGAAACATCTCCACCTTGGAGATCACAAAAAATACATTACATCCAGAAGTTTCTCGTCCCCCGCAAACCCTGGTGATCCTTCGCGCAAATAGTTGCAAGCGCGAATTGCCGCCAGCCGCGCAAAGTATACAGGCGCCACCAATGACTCCGAGTACACAGTGACATGGTATAGCTGAGGTGGTATATCATTCGCTGCAACTCATCGGCCGATATTTGGCTGTCATCGTGCAGTACCGTATAGCGGAAGGACACACATCTGTCCTGAGTAACGTTGTGGCCAAACAAGACAAACTCGAAGCGCTGCGAGTTAATCCCGACCGCCATGCCGGGCAGTGCGGCACCGTCACGACCACCATCCTCCCACGTCTTCGGGTACGCGCGAATATGGCCTTCAGCTACCACAACCAATGTCACGGGCGGATTGCAGTCCTTCGATAGCGTTTGGCACGCAACCCGTAGTGCTAGCATATCATCACGCAAATTCCAGTCTTCATCCTTCTTAATGTTGCGAAAGAAGAGGATGCGGTCGGGTTGACGCTGTGCTGTTCTTGACAGCCCGAAAAAATTCGCAAATAATTCAAGGCAGTGTCATGGTGTGGTTCAATTGCACGCGCGCAATATATTTCGCGGGATATGCATCCATCGACGTCACAACCGAGATAATACCTGGTGTGATATCCGCGTCAACACCGATCCAAACCGTTGGTGAATCGCCGACAAAGCGGCAGTCCGCCACTCACAATGAAGTTATTCCCGCCCAAATTCATGTTGACCTTCAGCCAGATATCGGAAAGGATCTGTGGTGTCGCCCGCCGTAAGATATCCCAGTTGACGCAGTGACTGGGGATGCCTAACACAGTGTCCGAGATTCGTATAACTCTGCCGTCAGAGTCCTCATCCTCAGTCACAACGAACATAACCTGAGCCGGATGATTCCTCCATTTTCTTCAAGCAGTTCTGCATCAGTTCATCGACTTGTTCTGTCTGAGCGGTAGACGGTATTTGGCTCTGGGTACTCATGCGGATCCCACATTTCTTTCTGATGTCGACAAGATTCTTTATGAAAGCCTTGATTTCGTTCTCTCTCTCTCTCTCTCTCTCTCTCTCTCTCTCTCTCTCTCTCTCTCTCTCTCTCTCTCTCTCGAGCATTAACAGTAACAGCAACTCCCCAGTTTCGAAGCGCAGCACCACTGACTACTTTTTTGCCTCTCATCACCCATTTCCCACGGAGCAGTTTCTCACACACGTTGGCAAACCGAATATATGGCGAATCAACCACACGCCTCTTCGTCTTTGTCCCAGTCTCGATTTCACGAATAGTCTGCTTCCCCCATTCTTCTCCTTGATGCTCGGCGGCATCGAAGTCGTAACCACAACCACCTTTTCTTCGGCCACTTCGCCCGAGTTGTACACAATCATCATGGTTCGGATCCTCCATGTCTTGGTCGTCCTCATCTCCACGTCTGCGGGCGTCATCCTGCACTGTAAAACGGCGGCCTCCACTGTTGCTGTTACGTCCTATAGTATACCATACACCTTGGCTGATGTCACTTTAACGTGTCGGGTCGTCGTCGCGCTGAACATGGCGTCGATAAGCGGACTGGCGCCCTCTATCACGGTCATGTTCCCACAACCCCCCCATGTCTTGGTCGTAGTGCTGCCTGTGAGCCGAACTGTAGACCGCGCGATCATGTGAACTCCTGTCATCTTGTACTGCCTGCTAGCCTCCATGAACATTGTTCTGCGTTAGACTCGCCGCGAGGGAGGTGGTGCTCTGGTCCTTGATCCGGATTATAATAGTGGTGGCCACAGTTTTGGCCTGGCCGAAGCTTGTGTTCTCCGCCATGTTTTCCTTGCTCTGCAGTTGGAGATCTGCAAAAAATACTTGGGATACGGCGCGGGATGATGTTAAGAGCAGTGGCGGGTGTTTTCTCAACCCCTTCTCACGTGGCTTAACGGCGATCAATTTGTCTTCACATACCAAGCGTGGTTGAATATGCAAGCCCGAGAACACGACAGCCGAGTCGCCGCGATCAACACAGCCGTAGAATTTCTTTGCCAGCAGGGAGATTCACACGCTACAAGACGTGCGAGCGCTAGGGTCATGACATAGGAAGGTGGTATTCCACTCTTTGCACTCTTTGTATCGTTTCTTCGGGGTGGATCCAACACCCAAGTGGAGCTGGCAATTGACGTGGTGATCAACCTTGCACGGCTGGACGCACCCACACGCCAAGCGATTGCGAACGATGGCGCCATCTTTGCTTTCGTGGAATTGCTACGTTCGGGGACACTGGAGCTGAAAGTTTTGGCAGGCACCGCGTTGGCAAAACTCGGGGCCGAGAAAGCCAATTGTGCAGCTATTCGAGAGGTCGGCGGCTTGTTGCTTCTGACCGAGTTCCTAAAGTCTACGACAGCAGAGCGGCAAAGACACTTTGTCGACAACCTCCCGCGGTGGAGCTCCTAGCCTAGACATTCTAGTCAGTCTACATCTTGCCTCGTAGGGCACAGATCAGTCTTCGATTTGCCTCGTCGGGCACAGACCAATTCTCCATCGTGCCTTGGATGGCACCAATAACAATACACTCGGCTCAAAACTTCCTGCAGGCTCTTGCCACCTGCCCTGCTGAGTGCCCAAGATTTCGGAAAACATTATACCCACACTATACGCTTGCTCGCTAGAGATGCCAGCTCCAGATTGTAGTGCTCGGTCCAACGCAAACCAGGACCGCTTGGCCACGAAAAGATCCTCCAAAGTCCTGGCTCGCGGAAATAAACTCTCGAGCTCGCTCCGGGAAATCGAAACATCTCCACCTTGGAGATCACAAAAAATACATTACATCCAGAAGTTTCTCGTCCCCCGCAAACCCTGGTGATCCTTCGCGCAAATAGTTGCAAGCGCGAATTGCCGCCAGCCGCGCAAAGTATACAGGCGCCACCAATGACTCCGAGTACACAGTGACATGGTATAGCTGAGGTGGTATATCATTCGCTGCAACTCATCGGCCGATATTTGGCTGTCATCGTGCAGTACCGTATAGCGGAAGGACACACATCTGTCCTGAGTAACGTTGTGGCCAAACAAGACAAACTCGAAGCGCTGCGAGTTAATCCCGACCGCCATGCCGGGCAGTGCGGCACCGTCACGACCACCATCCTCCCACGTCTTCGGGTACGCGCGAATATGGCCTTCAGCTACCACAACCAATGTCACGGGCGGATTGCAGTCCTTCGATAGCGTTTGGCACGCAACCCGTAGTGCTAGCATATCATCACGCAAATTCCAGTCTTCATCCTTCTTAATGTTGCGAAAGAAGAGGATGCGGTCGGGTTGACGCTGTGCTGTTCTTGACAGCCCGAAAAAATTCGCAAATAATTCAAGGCAGTGTCATGGTGTGGTTCAATTGCACGCGCGCAATATATTTCGCGGGATATGCATCCATCGACGTCACAACCGAGATAATACCTGGTGTGATATCCGCGTCAACACCGATCCAAACCGTTGGTGAATCGCCGACAAAGCGGCAGTCCGCCACTCACAATGAAGTTATTCCCGCCCAAATTCATGTTGACCTTCAGCCAGATATCGGAAAGGATCTGTGGTGTCGCCCGCCGTAAGATATCCCAGTTGACGCAGTGACTGGGGATGCCTAACACAGTGTCCGAGATTCGTATAACTCTGCCGTCAGAGTCCTCATCCTCAGTCACAACGAACATAACCTGAGCCGGATGATTCCTCCATTTTCTTCAAGCAGTTCTGCATCAGTTCATCGACTTGTTCTGTCTGAGCGGTAGACGATATTTGGCTCTGGGTACTCATGCGGATCCCACATTTCTTTCTGATGTCGACAAGATTCTTTATGAAAGCCTTGATTTCGTTCTCTCTCTCTCTCTCTCTCTCTCTCTCTCTCTCTCTCTCTCTCTCTCTCTCTCTCTCTCTCTCTCTCTCTCTCTCTCTCTCTCTCTCTCTCTCTCTCTCTCTCTCTCTCTCTCTCTCTCTCTCTCTCTCTCTCTCTCGAGCATTAACAGTAACAGCAACTCCCCAGTTTCGAAGCGCAGCACCACTGACTACTTTTTTGCCTCTCATCACCCATTTCCCACGGAGCAGTTTCTCACACACGTTGGCAAACCGAATATATGGCGAATCAACCACACGCCTCTTCGTCTTTGTCCCAGTCTCGATTTCACGAATAGTCTGCTTCCCCCATTCTTCTCCTTGATGCTCGGCGGCATCGAAGTCGTAACCACAACCACCTTTTCTTCGGCCACTTCGCCCGAGTTGTACACAATCATCATGGTTCGGATCCTCCATGTCTTGGTCGTCCTCATCTCCACGTCTGCGGGCGTCATCCTGCACTGTAAAACGGCGGCCTCCACTGTTGCTGTTACGTCCTATAGTATACCATACACCTTGGCTGATGTCACTTTAACGTGTCGGGTCGTCGTCGCGCTGAACATGGCGTCGATAAGCGGACTGGCGCCCTCTATCACGGTCATGTTCCCACAACCCCCCCATGTCTTGGTCGTAGTGCTGCCTGTGAGCCGAACTGTAGACCGCGCGATCATGTGAACTCCTGTCATCTTGTACTGCCTGCTAGCCTCCATGAACATTGTTCTGCGTTAGACTCGCCGCGAGGGAGGTGGTGCTCTGGTCCTTGATCCGGATTATAATAGTGGTGGCCACAGTTTTGGCCTGGCCGAAGCTTGTGTTCTCCGCCATGTTTTCCTTGCTCTGCAGTTGGAGATCTGCAAAAAATACTTGGGATACGGCGCGGGATGATGTTAAGAGCAGTGGCGGGTGTTTTCTCAACCCCTTCTCACGTGGCTTAACGGCGATCAATTTGTCTTCACATACCAAGCGTGGTTGAATATGCAAGCCCGAGAACACGACAGCCGAGTCGCCGCGATCAACACAGCCGTAGAATTTCTTTGCCAGCAGGGAGATTCACACGCTACAAGACGTGCGAGCGCTAGGGTCATGACATAGGAAGGTGGTATTCCACTCTTTGCACTCTTTGTATCGTTTCTTCGGGGTGGATCCAACACCCAAGTGGAGCTGGCAATTGACGTGGTGATCAACCTTGCACGGCTGGACGCACCCACACGCCAAGCGATTGCGAACGATGGCGCCATCTTTGCTTTCGTGGAATTGCTACGTTCGGGGACACTGGAGCTGAAAGTTTTGGCAGGCACCGCGTTGGCAAAACTCGGGGCCGAGAAAGCCAATTGTGCAGCTATTCGAGAGGTCGGCGGCTTGTTGCTTCTGACCGAGTTCCTAAAGTCTACGACAGCAGAGCGGCAAAGACACTTTGTCGACAACCTCCCGCGGTGGAGCTCCTAGCCTAGACATTCTAGTCAGTCTACATCTTGCCTCGTAGGGCACAGATCAGTCTTCGATTTGCCTCGTCGGGCACAGACCAATTCTCCATCGTGCCTTGGATGGCACCAATAACAATACACTCGGCTCAAAACTTCCTGCAGGCTCTTGCCACCTGCCCTGCTGAGTGCCCAAGATTTCGGAAAACATTATACCCACACTATACGCTTGCTCGCTAGAGATGCCAGCTCCAGATTGTAGTGCTCGGTCCAACGCAAACCAGGACCGCTTGGCCACGAAAAGATCCTCCAAAGTCCTGGCTCGCGGAAATAAACTCTCGAGCTCGCTCCGGGAAATCGAAACATCTCCACCTTGGAGATCACAAAAAATACATTACATCCAGAAGTTTCTCGTCCCCCGCAAACCCTGGTGATCCTTCGCGCAAATAGTTGCAAGCGCGAATTGCCGCCAGCCGCGCAAAGTATACAGGCGCCACCAATGACTCCGAGTACACAGTGACATGGTATAGCTGAGGTGGTATATCATTCGCTGCAACTCATCGGCCGATATTTGGCTGTCATCGTGCAGTACCGTATAGCGGAAGGACACACATCTGTCCTGAGTAACGTTGTGGCCAAACAAGACAAACTCGAAGCGCTGCGAGTTAATCCCGACCGCCATGCCGGGCAGTGCGGCACCGTCACGACCACCATCCTCCCACGTCTTCGGGTACGCGCGAATATGGCCTTCAGCTACCACAACCAATGTCACGGGCGGATTGCAGTCCTTCGATAGCGTTTGGCACGCAACCCGTAGTGCTAGCATATCATCACGCAAATTCCAGTCTTCATCCTTCTTAATGTTGCGAAAGAAGAGGATGCGGTCGGGTTGACGCTGTGCTGTTCTTGACAGCCCGAAAAAATTCGCAAATAATTCAAGGCAGTGTCATGGTGTGGTTCAATTGCACGCGCGCAATATATTTCGCGGGATATGCATCCATCGACGTCACAACCGAGATAATACCTGGTGTGATATCCGCGTCAACACCGATCCAAACCGTTGGTGAATCGCCGACAAAGCGGCAGTCCGCCACTCACAATGAAGTTCTTCCCGCCCAAATTCATGTTGACCTTCAGCCAGATATCGGAAAGGATCTGTGGTGTCGCCCGCCGTAAGATATCCCAGTTGACGCAGTGACTGGGGATGCCTAACACAGTGTCCGAGATTCGTATAACTCTGCCGTCAGAGTCCTCATCCTCAGTCACAACGAACATAACCTGAGCCGGATGATTCCTCCATTTTCTTCAAGCAGTTCTGCATCAGTTCATCGACTTGTTCTGTCTGAGCGGTAGACGATATTTGGCTCTGGGTACTCATGCGGATCCCACATTTCTTTCTGATGTCGACAAGATTCTTTATGAAAGCCTTGATTTCGTTCTCTCTCTCTCTCTCTCTCTCTCTCTCTCTCTCTCTCTCTCTCTCTCTCTCTCTCTCTCGAGCATTAACAGTAACAGCAACTCCCCAGTTTCGAAGCGCAGCACCACTGACTACTTTTTTGCCTCTCATCACCCATTTCCCACGGAGCAGTTTCTCACACACGTTGGCAAACCGAATATATGGCGAATCAACCACACGCCTCTTCGTCTTTGTCCCAGTCTCGATTTCACGAATAGTCTGCTTCCCCCATTCTTCTCCTTGATGCTCGGCGGCATCGAAGTCGTAACCACAACCACCTTTTCTTCGGCCACTTCGCCCGAGTTGTACACAATCATCATGGTTCGGATCCTCCATGTCTTGGTCGTCCTCATCTCCACGTCTGCGGGCGTCATCCTGCACTGTAAAACGGCGGCCTCCACTGTTGCTGTTACGTCCTATAGTATACCATACACCTTGGCTGATGTCACTTTAACGTGTCGGGTCGTCGTCGCGCTGAACATGGCGTCGATAAGCGGACTGGCGCCCTCTATCACGGTCATGTTCCCACAACCCCCCCATGTCTTGGTCGTAGTGCTGCCTGTGAGCCGAACTGTAGACCGCGCGATCATGTGAACTCCTGTCATCTTGTACTGCCTGCTAGCCTCCATGAACATTGTTCTGCGTTAGACTCGCCGCGAGGGAGGTGGTGCTCTGGTCCTTGATCCGGATTATAATAGTGGTGGCCACAGTTTTGGCCTGGCCGAAGCTTGTGTTCTCCGCCATGTTTTCCTTGCTCTGCAGTTGGAGATCTGCAAAAAATACTTGGGATACGGCGCGGGATGATGTTAAGAGCAGTGGCGGGTGTTTTCTCAACCCCTTCTCACGTGGCTTAACGGCGATCAATTTGTCTTCACATACCAAGCGTGGTTGAATATGCAAGCCCGAGAACACGACAGCCGAGTCGCCGCGATCAACACAGCCGTAGAATTTCTTTGCCAGCAGGGAGATTCACACGCTACAAGACGTGCGAGCGCTAGGGTCATGACATAGGAAGGTGGTATTCCACTCTTTGCACTCTTTGTATCGTTTCTTCGGGGTGGATCCAACACCCAAGTGGAGCTGGCAATTGACGTGGTGATCAACCTTGCACGGCTGGACGCACCCACACGCCAAGCGATTGCGAACGATGGCGCCATCTTTGCTTTCGTGGAATTGCTACGTTCGGGGACACTGGAGCTGAAAGTTTTGGCAGGCACCGCGTTGGCAAAACTCGGGGCCGAGAAAGCCAATTGTGCAGCTATTCGAGAGGTCGGCGGCTTGTTGCTTCTGACCGAGTTCCTAAAGTCTACGACAGCAGAGCGGCAAAGACACTTTGTCGACAACCTCCCGCGGTGGAGCTCCTAGCCTAGACATTCTAGTCAGTCTACATCTTGCCTCGTAGGGCACAGATCAGTCTTCGATTTGCCTCGTCGGGCACAGACCAATTCTCCATCGTGCCTTGGATGGCACCAATAACAATACACTCGGCTCAAAACTTCCTGCAGGCTCTTGCCACCTGCCCTGCTGAGTGCCCAAGATTTCGGAAAACATTATACCCACACTATACGCTTGCTCGCTAGAGATGCCAGCTCCAGATTGTAGTGCTCGGTCCAACGCAAACCAGGACCGCTTGGCCACGAAAAGATCCTCCAAAGTCCTGGCTCGCGGAAATAAACTCTCGAGCTCGCTCCGGGAAATCGAAACATCTCCACCTTGGAGATCACAAAAAATACATTACATCCAGAAGTTTCTCGTCCCCCGCAAACCCTGGTGATCCTTCGCGCAAATAGTTGCAAGCGCGAATTGCCGCCAGCCGCGCAAAGTATACAGGCGCCACCAATGACTCCGAGTACACAGTGACATGGTATAGCTGAGGTGGTATATCATTCGCTGCAACTCATCGGCCGATATTTGGCTGTCATCGTGCAGTACCGTATAGCGGAAGGACACACATCTGTCCTGAGTAACGTTGTGGCCAAACAAGACAAACTCGAAGCGCTGCGAGTTAATCCCGACCGCCATGCCGGGCAGTGCGGCACCGTCACGACCACCATCCTCCCACGTCTTCGGGTACGCGCGAATATGGCCTTCAGCTACCACAACCAATGTCACGGGCGGATTGCAGTCCTTCGATAGCGTTTGGCACGCAACCCGTAGTGCTAGCATATCATCACGCAAATTCCAGTCTTCATCCTTCTTAATGTTGCGAAAGAAGAGGATGCGGTCGGGTTGACGCTGTGCTGTTCTTGACAGCCCGAAAAAATTCGCAAATAATTCAAGGCAGTGTCATGGTGTGGTTCAATTGCACGCGCGCAATATATTTCGCGGGATATGCATCCATCGACGTCACAACCGAGATAATACCTGGTGTGATATCCGCGTCAACACCGATCCAAACCGTTGGTGAATCGCCGACAAAGCGGCAGTCCGCCACTCACAATGAAGTTCTTCCCGCCCAAATTCATGTTGACCTTCAGCCAGATATCGGAAAGGATCTGTGGTGTCGCCCGCCGTAAGATATCCCAGTTGACGCAGTGACTGGGGATGCCTAACACAGTGTCCGAGATTCGTATAACTCTGCCGTCAGAGTCCTCATCCTCAGTCACAACGAACATAACCTGAGCCGGATGATTCCTCCATTTTCTTCAAGCAGTTCTGCATCAGTTCATCGACTTGTTCTGTCTGAGCGGTAGACGATATTTGGCTCTGGGTACTCATGCGGATCCCACATTTCTTTCTGATGTCGACAAGATTCTTTATGAAAGCCTTGATTTCGTTCTCTCTCTCTCTCTCTCTCTCTCTCTCTCTCTCTCTCTCTCTCTCTCTCTCTCTCTCTCTCTCTCTCTCTCTCTCTCTCTCTCTCTCTCTCTCTCTCGAGCATTAACAGTAACAGCAACTCCCCAGTTTCGAAGCGCAGCACCACTGACTACTTTTTTGCCTCTCATCACCCATTTCCCACGGAGCAGTTTCTCACACACGTTGGCAAACCGAATATATGGCGAATCAACCACACGCCTCTTCGTCTTTGTCCCAGTCTCGATTTCACGAATAGTCTGCTTCCCCATTCTTCTCCTTGATGCTCGGCGGCATCGAAGTCGTAACCACAACCACCTTTTCTTCGGCCACTTCGCCCGAGTTGTACACAATCATCATGGTTCGGATCCTCCATGTCTTGGTCGTCCTCATCTCCACGTCTGCGGGCGTCATCCTGCACTGTAAAACGGCGGCCTCCACTGTTGCTGTTACGTCCTATAGTATACCATACACCTTGGCTGATGTCACTTTAACGTCTCGGGTCGTCGTCGCGCTGAACATGGCGTCGATAAGCGGACTGGCGCCCTCTATCACGGTCATGTTCCCACAACCCCCCATGTCTTGGTCGTAGTGCTGCCTGTGAGCCGAACTGTAGACCGCGCGATCATGTGAACTCCTGTCATCTTGTACTGCCTGCTAGCCTCCATGAACATTGTTCTGCGTTAGACTCGCCGCGAGGGAGGTGGTGCTCTGGTCCTTGATCCGGATTATAATAGTGGTGGCCACAGTTTTGGCCTGGCCGAAGCTTGTGTTCTCCGCCATGTTTTCCTTGCTCTGCAGTTGGAGATCTGCAAAAAATACTTGGGATACGGCGCGGGATGATGTTAAGAGCAGTGGCGGGTGTTTTCTCAACCCCTTCTCACGTGGCTTAACGGCGATCAATTTGTCTTCACATACCAAGCGTGGTTGAATATGCAAGCCCGAGAACACGACAGCCGAGTCGCCGCGATCAACACAGCCGTAGAATTTCTTTGCCAGCAGGGAGATTCACACGCTACAAGACGTGCGAGCGCTAGGGTCATGACATAGGAAGGTGGTATTCCACTCTTTGCACTCTTTGTATCGTTTCTTCGGGGTGGATCCAACACCCAAGTGGAGCTGGCAATTGACGTGGTGATCAACCTTGCACGGCTGGACGCACCCACACGCCAAGCGATTGCGAACGATGGCGCCATCTTTGCTTTCGTGGAATTGCTACGTTCGGGGACACTGGAGCTGAAAGTTTTGGCAGGCACCGCGTTGGCAAAACTCGGGGCCGAGAAAGCCAATTGTGCAGCTATTCGAGAGGTCGGCGGCTTGTTGCTTCTGACCGAGTTCCTAAAGTCTACGACAGCAGAGCGGCAAAGACACTTTGTCGACAACCTCCCGCGGTGGAGCTCCTAGCCTAGACATTCTAGTCAGTCTACATCTTGCCTCGTAGGGCACAGATCAGTCTTCGATTTGCCTCGTCGGGCACAGACCAATTCTCCATCGTGCCTTGGATGGCACCAATAACAATACACTCGGCTCAAAACTTCCTGCAGGCTCTTGCCACCTGCCCTGCTGAGTGCCCAAGATTTCGGAAAACATTATACCCACACTATACGCTTGCTCGCTAGAGATGCCAGCTCCAGATTGTAGTGCTCGGTCCAACGCAAACCAGGACCGCTTGGCCACGAAAAGATCCTCCAAAGTCCTGGCTCGCGGAAATAAACTCTCGAGCTCGCTCCGGGAAATCGAAACATCTCCACCTTGGAGATCACAAAAAATACATTACATCCAGAAGTTTCTCGTCCCCCGCAAACCCTGGTGATCCTTCGCGCAAATAGTTGCAAGCGCGAATTGCCGCCAGCCGCGCAAAGTATACAGGCGCCACCAATGACTCCGAGTACACAGTGACATGGTATAGCTGAGGTGGTATATCATTCGCTGCAACTCATCGGCCGATATTTGGCTGTCATCGTGCAGTACCGTATAGCGGAAGGACACACATCTGTCCTGAGTAACGTTGTGGCCAAACAAGACAAACTCGAAGCGCTGCGAGTTAATCCCGACCGCCATGCCGGGCAGTGCGGCACCGTCACGACCACCATCCTCCCACGTCTTCGGGTACGCGCGAATATGGCCTTCAGCTACCACAACCAATGTCACGGGCGGATTGCAGTCCTTCGATAGCGTTTGGCACGCAACCCGTAGTGCTAGCATATCATCACGCAAATTCCAGTCTTCATCCTTCTTAATGTTGCGAAAGAAGAGGATGCGGTCGGGTTGACGCTGTGCTGTTCTTGACAGCCCGAAAAAATTCGCAAATAATTCAAGGCAGTGTCATGGTGTGGTTCAATTGCACGCGCGCAATATATTTCGCGGGATATGCATCCATCGACGTCACAACCGAGATAATACCTGGTGTGATATCCGCGTCAACACCGATCCAAACCGTTGGTGAATCGCCGACAAAGCGGCAGTCCGCCACTCACAATGAAGTTCTTCCCGCCCAAATTCATGTTGACCTTCAGCCAGATATCGGAAAGGATCTGTGGTGTCGCCCGCCGTAAGATATCCCAGTTGACGCAGTGACTGGGGATGCCTAACACAGTGTCCGAGATTCGTATAACTCTGCCGTCAGAGTCCTCATCCTCAGTCACAACGAACATAACCTGAGCCGGATGATTCCTCCATTTTCTTCAAGCAGTTCTGCATCAGTTCATCGACTTGTTCTGTCTGAGCGGTAGACGATATTTGGCTCTGGGTACTCATGCGGATCCCACATTTCTTTCTGATGTCGACAAGATTCTTTATGAAAGCCTTGATTTCGTTCTCTCTCTCTCTCTCTCTCTCTCTCTCTCTCGAGCATTAACAGTAACAGCAACTCCCCAGTTTCGAAGCGCAGCACCACTGACTACTTTTTTGCCTCTCATCACCCATTTCCCACGGAGCAGTTTCTCACACACGTTGGCAAACCGAATATATGGCGAATCAACCACACGCCTCTTCGTCTTTGTCCCAGTCTCGATTTCACGAATAGTCTGCTTCCCCCATTCTTCTCCTTGATGCTCGGCGGCATCGAAGTCGTAACCACAACCACCTTTTCTTCGGCCACTTCGCCCGAGTTGTACACAATCATCATGGTTCGGATCCTCCATGTCTTGGTCGTCCTCATCTCCACGTCTGCGGGCGTCATCCTGCACTGTAAAACGGCGGCCTCCACTGTTGCTGTTACGTCCTATAGTATACCATACACCTTGGCTGATGTCACTTTAACGTCTCGGGTCGTCGTCGCGCTGAACATGGCGTCGATAAGCGGACTGGCGCCCTCTATCACGGTCATGTTCCCACAACCCCCCCATGTCTTGGTCGTAGTGCTGCCTGTGAGCCGAACTGTAGACCGCGCGATCATGTGAACTCCTGTCATCTTGTACTGCCTGCTAGCCTCCATGAACATTGTTCTGCGTTAGACTCGCCGCGAGGGAGGTGGTGCTCTGGTCCTTGATCCGGATTATAATAGTGGTGGCCACAGTTTTGGCCTGGCCGAAGCTTGTGTTTTCCGCCATGTTTTCCTTGCTCTGCAGTTGGAGATCTGCAAAAAATACTTGGGATACGGCGCGGGATGATGTTAAGAGCAGTGGCGGGTGTTTTCTCAACCCCTTCTCACGTGGCTTAACGGCGATCAATTTGTCTTCACATACCAAGCGTGGTTGAATATGCAAGCCCGAGAACACGACAGCCGAGTCGCCGCGATCAACACAGCCGTAGAATTTCTTTGCCAGCAGGGAGATTCACACGCTACAAGACGTGCGAGCGCTAGGGTCATGACATAGGAAGGTGGTATTCCACTCTTTGCACTCTTTGTATCGTTTCTTCGGGGTGGATCCAACACCCAAGTGGAGCTGGCAATTGACGTGGTGATCAACCTTGCACGGCTGGACGCACCCACACGCCAAGCGATTGCGAACGATGGCGCCATCTTTGCTTTCGTGGAATTGCTACGTTCGGGGACACTGGAGCTGAAAGTTTTGGCAGGCACCGCGTTGGCAAAACTCGGGGCCGAGAAAGCCAATTGTGCAGCTATTCGAGAGGTCGGCGGCTTGTTGCTTCTGACCGAGTTCCTAAAGTCTACGACAGCAGAGCGGCAAAGACACTTTGTCGACAACCTCCCGCGGTGGAGCTCCTAGCCTAGACATTCTAGTCAGTCTACATCTTGCCTCGTAGGGCACAGATCAGTCTTCGATTTGCCTCGTCGGGCACAGACCAATTCTCCATCGTGCCTTGGATGGCACCAATAACAATACACTCGGCTCAAAACTTCCTGCAGGCTCTTGCCACCTGCCCTGCTGAGTGCCCAAGATTTCGGAAAACATTATACCCACACTATACGCTTGCTCGCTAGAGATGCCAGCTCCAGATTGTAGTGCTCGGTCCAACGCAAACCAGGACCGCTTGGCCACGAAAAGATCCTCCAAAGTCCTGGCTCGCGGAAATAAACTCTCGAGCTCGCTCCGGGAAATCGAAACATCTCCACCTTGGAGATCACAAAAAATACATTACATCCAGAAGTTTCTCGTCCCCCGCAAACCCTGGTGATCCTTCGCGCAAATAGTTGCAAGCGCGAATTGCCGCCAGCCGCGCAAAGTATACAGGCGCCACCAATGACTCCGAGTACACAGTGACATGGTATAGCTGAGGTGGTATATCATTCGCTGCAACTCATCGGCCGATATTTGGCTGTCATCGTGCAGTACCGTATAGCGGAAGGACACACATCTGTCCTGAGTAACGTTGTGGCCAAACAAGACAAACTCGAAGCGCTGCGAGTTAATCCCGACCGCCATGCCGGGCAGTGCGGCACCGTCACGACCACCATCCTCCCACGTCTTCGGGTACGCGCGAATATGGCCTTCAGCTACCACAACCAATGTCACGGGCGGATTGCAGTCCTTCGATAGCGTTTGGCACGCAACCCGTAGTGCTAGCATATCATCACGCAAATTCCAGTCTTCATCCTTCTTAATGTTGCGAAAGAAGAGGATGCGGTCGGGTTGACGCTGTGCTGTTCTTGACAGCCCGAAAAAATTCGCAAATAATTCAAGGCAGTGTCATGGTGTGGTTCAATTGCACGCGTGCAATATATTTCGCGGGATATGCATCCATCGACGTCACAACCGAGATAATACCTGGTGTGATATCCGCGTCAACACCGATCCAAACCGTTGGTGAATCGCCGACAAAGCGGCAGTCCGCCACTCACAATGAAGTTATTCCCGCCCAAATTCATGTTGACCTTCAGCCAGATATCGGAAAGGATCTGTGGTGTCGCCCGCCGTAAGATATCCCAGTTGACGCAGTGACTGGGGATGCCTAACACAGTGTCCGAGATTCGTATAACTCTGCCGTCAGAGTCCTCATCCTCAGTCACAACGAACATAACCTGAGCCGGATGATTCCTCCATTTTCTTCAAGCAGTTCTGCATCTGTTCATCGACTTGTTCTCTGTCTGAGCGGTAGACGATATTTGGCTCTGGGTACTCATGCGGATCCCACATTTCTTTCTGATGTCGACAAGATTCTTTATGAAAGCCTTGATTTCGTTCTCTCTCTCTCTCTCTCTCTCTCTCTCTCTCTCTCTCTCTCTCTCTCTCTCTCTCGAGCATTAACAGTAACAGCAACTCCCCAGTTTCGAAGCGCAGCACCACTGACTACTTTTTTGCCTCTCATCACCCATTTCCCACGGAGCAGTTTCTCACACACGTTGGCAAACCGAATATATGGCGAATCAACCACACGCCTCTTCGTCTTTGTCCCAGTCTCGATTTCACGAATAGTCTGCTTCCCCCATTCTTCTCCTTGATGCTCGGCGGCATCGAAGTCGTAACCACAACCACCTTTTCTTCGGCCACTTCGCCCGAGTTGTACACAATCATCATGGTTCGGATCCTCCATGTCTTGGTCGTCCTCATCTCCACGTCTGCGGGCGTCATCCTGCACTGTAAAACGGCGGCCTCCACTGTTGCTGTTACGTCCTATAGTATACCATACACCTTGGCTGATGTCACTTTAACGTCTCGGGTCGTCGTCGCGCTGAACATGGCGTCGATAAGCGGACTGGCGCCCTCTATCACGGTCATGTTCCCACAACCCCCCCATGTCTTGGTCGTAGTGCTGCCTGTGAGCCGAACTGTAGACCGCGCGATCATGTGAACTCCTGTCATCTTGTACTGCCTGCTAGCCTCCATGAACATTGTTCTGCGTTAGACTCGCCGCGAGGGAGGTGGTGCTCTGGTCCTTGATCCGGATTATAATAGTGGTGGCCACAGTTTTGGCCTGGCCGAAGCTTGTGTTCTCCGCCATGTTTTCCTTGCTCTGCAGTTGGAGATCTGCAAGAAATACTTGGGATACGGCGCGGGATGATGTTAAGAGCAGTGGCGGGTGTTTTCTCAACCCCTTCTCACGTGGCTTAACGGCGATCAATTTGTCTTCACATACCAAGCGTGGTTGAATATGCAAGCCCGAGAACACGACAGCCGAGTCGCCGCGATCAACACAGCCGTAGAATTTCTTTGCCAGCAGGGAGATTCACACGCTACAAGACGTGCGAGCGCTAGGGTCATGACATAGGAAGGTGGTATTCCACTCTTTGCACTCTTTGTATCGTTTCTTCGGGGTGGATCCAACACCCAAGTGGAGCTGGCAATTGACGTGGTGATCAACCTTGCACGGCTGGACGCACCCACACGCCAAGCGATTGCGAACGATGGCGCCATCTTTGCTTTCGTGGAATTGCTACGTTCGGGGACACTGGAGCTGAAAGTTTTGGCAGGCACCGCGTTGGCAAAACTCGGGGCCGAGAAAGCCAATTGTGCAGCTATTCGAGAGGTCGGCGGCTTGTTGCTTCTGACCGAGTTCCTAAAGTCTACGACAGCAGAGCGGCAAAGACACTTTGTCGACAACCTCCCGCGGTGGAGCTCCTAGCCTAGACATTCTAGTCAGTCTACATCTTGCCTCGTAGGGCACAGATCAGTCTTCGATTTGCCTCGTCGGGCACAGACCAATTCTCCATCGTGCCTTGGATGGCACCAATAACAATACACTCGGCTCAAAACTTCCTGCAGGCTCTTGCCACCTGCCCTGCTGAGTGCCCAAGATTTCGGAAAACATTATACCCACACTATACGCTTGCTCGCTAGAGATGCCAGCTCCAGATTGTAGTGCTCGGTCCAACGCAAACCAGGACCGCTTGGCCACGAAAAGATCCTCCAAAGTCCTGGCTCGCGGAAATAAACTCTCGAGCTCGCTCCGGGAAATCGAAACATCTCCACCTTGGAGATCACAAAAAATACATTACATCCAGAAGTTTCTCGTCCCCCGCAAACCCTGGTGATCCTTCGCGCAAATAGTTGCAAGCGCGAATTGCCGCCAGCCGCGCAAAGTATACAGGCGCCACCAATGACTCCGAGTACACAGTGACATGGTATAGCTGAGGTGGTATATCATTCGCTGCAACTCATCGGCCGATATTTGGCTGTCATCGTGCAGTACCGTATAGCGGAAGGACACACATCTGTCCTGAGTAACGTTGTGGCCAAACAAGACAAACTCGAAGCGCTGCGAGTTAATCCCGACCGCCATGCCGGGCAGTGCGGCACCGTCACGACCACCATCCTCCCACGTCTTCGGGTACGCGCGAATATGGCCTTCAGCTACCACAACCAATGTCACGGGCGGATTGCAGTCCTTCGATAGCGTTTGGCACGCAACCCGTAGTGCTAGCATATCATCACGCAAATTCCAGTCTTCATCCTTCTTAATGTTGCGAAAGAAGAGGATGCGGTCGGGTTGACGCTGTGCTGTTCTTGACAGCCCGAAAAAATTCGCAAATAATTCAAGGCAGTGTCATGGTGTGGTTCAATTGCACGCGTGCAATATATTTCGCGGGATATGCATCCATCGACGTCACAACCGAGATAATACCTGGTGTGATATCCGCGTCAACACCGATCCAAACCGTTGGTGAATCGCCGACAAAGCGGCAGTCCGCCACTCACAATGAAGTTATTCCCGCCCAAATTCATGTTGACCTTCAGCCAGATATCGGAAAGGATCTGTGGTGTCGCCCGCCGTAAGATATCCCAGTTGACGCAGTGACTGGGGATGCCTAACACAGTGTCCGAGATTCGTATAACTCTGCCGTCAGAGTCCTCATCCTCAGTCACAACGAACATAACCTGAGCCGGATGATTCCTCCATTTTCTTCAAGCAGTTCTGCATCTGTTCATCGACTTGTTCTCTGTCTGAGCGGTAGACGATATTTGGCTCTGGGTACTCATGCGGATCCCACATTTCTTTCTGATGTCGACAAGATTCTTTATGAAAGCCTTGATTTCGTTCTCTCTCTCTCTCTCTCTCTCTCTCTCTCTCTCTCTCTCTCTCTCTCTCTCTCTCTCTCTCTCTCTCTCTCTCTCTCTCTCTCTCTCTCTCTCTCTCTCTCTCTCTCTCTCTCTCTCTCTCTCTCTCGAGCATTAACAGTAACAGCAACTCCCCAGTTTCGAAGCGCAGCACCACTGACTACTTTTTTGCCTCTCATCACCCATTTCCCACGGAGCAGTTTCTCACACACGTTGGCAAACCGAATATATGGCGAATCAACCACACGCCTCTTCGTCTTTGTCCCAGTCTCGATTTCACGAATAGTCTGCTTCCCCCATTCTTCTCCTTGATGCTCGGCGGCATCGAAGTCGTAACCACAACCACCTTTTCTTCGGCCACTTCGCCCGAGTTGTACACAATCATCATGGTTCGGATCCTCCATGTCTTGGTCGTCCTCATCTCCACGTCTGCGGGCGTCATCCTGCACTGTAAAACGGCGGCCTCCACTGTTGCTGTTACGTCCTATAGTATACCATACACCTTGGCTGATGTCACTTTAACGTCTCGGGTCGTCGTCGCGCTGAACATGGCGTCGATAAGCGGACTGGCGCCCTCTATCACGGTCATGTTCCCACAACCCCCCCATGTCTTGGTCGTAGTGCTGCCTGTGAGCCGAACTGTAGACCGCGCGATCATGTGAACTCCTGTCATCTTGTACTGCCTGCTAGCCTCCATGAACATTGTTCTGCGTTAGACTCGCCGCGAGGGAGGTGGTGCTCTGGTCCTTGATCCGGATTATAATAGTGGTGGCCACAGTTTTGGCCTGGCCGAAGCTTGTGTTCTCCGCCATGTTTTCCTTGCTCTGCAGTTGGAGATCTGCAAGAAATACTTGGGATACGGCGCGGGATGATGTTAAGAGCAGTGGCGGGTGTTTTCTCAACCCCTTCTCACGTGGCTTAACGGCGATCAATTTGTCTTCACATACCAAGCGTGGTTGAATATGCAAGCCCGAGAACACGACAGCCGAGTCGCCGCGATCAACACAGCCGTAGAATTTCTTTGCCAGCAGGGAGATTCACACGCTACAAGACGTGCGAGCGCTAGGGTCATGACATAGGAAGGTGGTATTCCACTCTTTGCACTCTTTGTATCGTTTCTTCGGGGTGGATCCAACACCCAAGTGGAGCTGGCAATTGACGTGGTGATCAACCTTGCACGGCTGGACGCACCCACACGCCAAGCGATTGCGAACGATGGCGCCATCTTTGCTTTCGTGGAATTGCTACGTTCGGGGACACTGGAGCTGAAAGTTTTGGCAGGCACCGCGTTGGCAAAACTCGGGGCCGAGAAAGCCAATTGTGCAGCTATTCGAGAGGTCGGCGGCTTGTTGCTTCTGACCGAGTTCCTAAAGTCTACGACAGCAGAGCGGCAAAGACACTTTGTCGACAACCTCCCGCGGTGGAGCTCCTAGCCTAGACATTCTAGTCAGTCTACATCTTGCCTCGTAGGGCACAGATCAGTCTTCGATTTGCCTCGTCGGGCACAGACCAATTCTCCATCGTGCCTTGGATGGCACCAATAACAATACACTCGGCTCAAAACTTCCTGCAGGCTCTTGCCACCTGCCCTGCTGAGTGCCCAAGATTTCGGAAAACATTATACCCACACTATACGCTTGCTCGCTAGAGATGCCAGCTCCAGATTGTAGTGCTCGGTCCAACGCAAACCAGGACCGCTTGGCCACGAAAAGATCCTCCAAAGTCCTGGCTCGCGGAAATAAACTCTCGAGCTCGCTCCGGGAAATCGAAACATCTCCACCTTGGAGATCACAAAAAATACATTACATCCAGAAGTTTCTCGTCCCCCGCAAACCCTGGTGATCCTTCGCGCAAATAGTTGCAAGCGCGAATTGCCGCCAGCCGCGCAAAGTATACAGGCGCCACCAATGACTCCGAGTACACAGTGACATGGTATAGCTGAGGTGGTATATCATTCGCTGCAACTCATCGGCCGATATTTGGCTGTCATCGTGCAGTACCGTATAGCGGAAGGACACACATCTGTCCTGAGTAACGTTGTGGCCAAACAAGACAAACTCGAAGCGCTGCGAGTTAATCCCGACCGCCATGCCGGGCAGTGCGGCACCGTCACGACCACCATCCTCCCACGTCTTCGGGTACGCGCGAATATGGCCTTCAGCTACCACAACCAATGTCACGGGCGGATTGCAGTCCTTCGATAGCGTTTGGCACGCAACCCGTAGTGCTAGCATATCATCACGCAAATTCCAGTCTTCATCCTTCTTAATGTTGCGAAAGAAGAGGATGCGGTCGGGTTGACGCTGTGCTGTTCTTGACAGCCCGAAAAAATTCGCAAATAATTCAAGGCAGTGTCATGGTGTGGTTCAATTGCACGCGTGCAATATATTTCGCGGGATATGCATCCATCGACGTCACAACCGAGATAATACCTGGTGTGATATCCGCGTCAACACCGATCCAAACCGTTGGTGAATCGCCGACAAAGCGGCAGTCCGCCACTCACAATGAAGTTATTCCCGCCCAAATTCATGTTGACCTTCAGCCAGATATCGGAAAGGATCTGTGGTGTCGCCCGCCGTAAGATATCCCAGTTGACGCAGTGACTGGGGATGCCTAACACAGTGTCCGAGATTCGTATAACTCTGCCGTCAGAGTCCTCATCCTCAGTCACAACGAACATAACCTGAGCCGGATGATTCCTCCATTTTCTTCAAGCAGTTCTGCATCTGTTCATCGACTTGTTCTCTGTCTGAGCGGTAGACGATATTTGGCTCTGGGTACTCATGCGGATCCCACATTTCTTTCTGATGTCGACAAGATTCTTTATGAAAGCCTTGATTTCGTTCTCTCTCTCTCTCTCTCTCTCTCTCTCTCTCTCTCTCTCTCTCTCTCTCTCTCTCTCTCTCTCTCTCTCTCTCTCTCTCTCTCTCTCTCTCTCTCTCTCTCTCTCTCTCGAGCATTAACAGTAACAGCAACTCCCCAGTTTCGAAGCGCAGCACCACTGACTACTTTTTTGCCTCTCATCACCCATTTCCCACGGAGCAGTTTCTCACACACGTTGGCAAACCGAATATATGGCGAATCAACCACACGCCTCTTCGTCTTTGTCCCAGTCTCGATTTCACGAATAGTCTGCTTCCCCCATTCTTCTCCTTGATGCTCGGCGGCATCGAAGTCGTAACCACAACCACCTTTTCTTCGGCCACTTCGCCCGAGTTGTACACAATCATCATGGTTCGGATCCTCCATGTCTTGGTCGTCCTCATCTCCACGTCTGCGGGCGTCATCCTGCACTGTAAAACGGCGGCCTCCACTGTTGCTGTTACGTCCTATAGTATACCATACACCTTGGCTGATGTCACTTTAACGTCTCGGGTCGTCGTCGCGCTGAACATGGCGTCGATAAGCGGACTGGCGCCCTCTATCACGGTCATGTTCCCACAACCCCCCCATGTCTTGGTCGTAGTGCTGCCTGTGAGCCGAACTGTAGACCGCGCGATCATGTGAACTCCTGTCATCTTGTACTGCCTGCTAGCCTCCATGAACATTGTTCTGCGTTAGACTCGCCGCGAGGGAGGTGGTGCTCTGGTCCTTGATCCGGATTATAATAGTGGTGGCCACAGTTTTGGCCTGGCCGAAGCTTGTGTTCTCCGCCATGTTTTCCTTGCTCTGCAGTTGGAGATCTGCAAGAAATACTTGGGATACGGCGCGGGATGATGTTAAGAGCAGTGGCGGGTGTTTTCTCAACCCCTTCTCACGTGGCTTAACGGCGATCAATTTGTCTTCACATACCAAGCGTGGTTGAATATGCAAGCCCGAGAACACGACAGCCGAGTCGCCGCGATCAACACAGCCGTAGAATTTCTTTGCCAGCAGGGAGATTCACACGCTACAAGACGTGCGAGCGCTAGGGTCATGACATAGGAAGGTGGTATTCCACTCTTTGCACTCTTTGTATCGTTTCTTCGGGGTGGATCCAACACCCAAGTGGGAGCTGGCAATTGACGTGGTGATCAACCTTGCACGGCTGGACGCACCCACACGCCAAGCGATTGCGAACGATGGCGCCATCTTTGCTTTCGTGGAATTGCTACGTTCGGGGACACTGGAGCTGAAAGTTTTGGCAGGCACCGCGTTGGCAAAACTCGGGGCCGAGAAAGCCAATTGTGCAGCTATTCGAGAGGTCGGCGGCTTGTTGCTTCTGACCGAGTTCCTAAAGTCTACGACAGCAGAGCGGCAAAGACACTTTGTCGACAACCTCCCGCGGTGGAGCTCCTAGCCTAGACATTCTAGTCAGTCTACATCTTGCCTCGTAGGGCACAGATCAGTCTTCGATTTGCCTCGTCGGGCACAGACCAATTCTCCATCGTGCCTTGGATGGCACCAATAACAATACACTCGGCTCAAAACTTCCTGCAGGCTCTTGCCACCTGCCCTGCTGAGTGCCCAAGATTTCGGAAAACATTATACCCACACTATACGCTTGCTCGCTAGAGATGCCAGCTCCAGATTGTAGTGCTCGGTCCAACGCAAACCAGGACCGCTTGGCCACGAAAGATCCTCCAAAGTCCTGGCTCGCGGAAATAAACTCTCGAGCTCGCTCCGGGAAATCGAAACATCTCCACCTTGGAGATCACAAAAAATACATTACATCCAGAAGTTTCTCGTCCCCCGCAAACCCTGGTGATCCTTCGCGCAAATAGTTGCAAGCGCGAATTGCCGCCAGCCGCGCAAAGTATACAGGCGCCACCAATGACTCCGAGTACACAGTGACATGGTATAGCTGAGGTGGTATATCATTCGCTGCAACTCATCGGCCGATATTTGGCTGTCATCGTGCAGTACCGTATAGCGGAAGGACACACATCTGTCCTGAGTAACGTTGTGGCCAAACAAGACAAACTCGAAGCGCTGCGAGTTAATCCCGACCGCCATGCCGGGCAGTGCGGCACCGTCACGACCACCATCCTCCCACGTCTTCGGGTACGCGCGAATATGGCCTTCAGCTACCACAACCAATGTCACGGGCGGATTGCAGTCCTTCGATAGCGTTTGGCACGCAACCCGTAGTGCTAGCATATCATCACGCAAATTCCAGTCTTCATCCTTCTTAATGTTGCGAAAGAAGAGGATGCGGTCGGGTTGACGCTGTGCTGTTCTTGACAGCCCGAAAAAATTCGCAAATAATTCAAGGCAGTGTCATGGTGTGGTTCAATTGCACGCGTGCAATATATTTCGCGGGATATGCATCCATCGACGTCACAACCCGAGATAATACCTGGTGTGATATCCGCGTCAACACCGATCCAAACCGTTGGTGAATCGCCGACCAAAGCGGCAGTCCGCCACTCACAATGAAGTTATTCCCGCCCAAATTCATGTTGACCTTCAGCCAGATATCGGAAAGGATCTGTGGTGTCGCCCGCCGTAAGATATCCCAGTTGACGCAGTGACTGGGGATGCCTAACACAGTGTCCGAGATTCGTATAACTCTGCCGTCAGAGTCCTCATCCTCAGTCACAACGAACATAACCTGAGCCGGATGATTCCTCCATTTTCTTCAAGCAGTTCTGCATCTGTTCATCGACTTGTTCTCTGTCTGAGCGGTAGACGATATTGGCTCTGGGTACTCATGCGGATCCCACATTTCTTTCTGATGTCGACAAGATTCTTTATGAAAGCCTTGATTTCGTTCTCTCTCTCTCTCTCTCTCTCTCTCTCTCTCTCTCTCTCTCTCTCTCTCTCTCTCTCTCTCTCTCTCTCTCTCTCTCTCTCTCTCTCTCTCTCTCTCTCTCTCTCTCTCTCTCTCTCGAGCATTAACAGTAACAGCAACTCCCCAGTTTCGAAGCGCAGCACCACTGACTACTTTTTTGCCTCTCATCACCCATTTCCCACGGAGCAGTTTCTCACACACGTTGGCAAACCGAATATATGGCGAATCAACCACACGCCTCTTCGTCTTTGTCCCAGTCTCGATTTCACGAATAGTCTGCTTCCCCCATTCTTCTCCTTGATGCTCGGCGGCATCGAAGTCGTAACCACAACCACCTTTTCTTCGGCCACTTCGCCCGAGTTGTACACAATCATCATGGTTCGGATCCTCCATGTCTTGGTCGTCCTCATCTCCACGTCTGCGGGCGTCATCCTGCACTGTAAAACGGCGGCCTCCACTGTTGCTGTTACGTCCTATAGTATACCATACACCTTGGCTGATGTCACTTTAACGTCTCGGGTCGTCGTCGCGCTGAACATGGCGTCGATAAGCGGACTGGCGCCCTCTATCACGGTCATGTTCCCACAACCCCCCCATGTCTTGGTCGTAGTGCTGCCTGTGAGCCGAACTGTAGACCGCGCGATCATGTGAACTCCTGTCATCTTGTACTGCCTGCTAGCCTCCATGAACATTGTTCTGCGTTAGACTCGCCGCGAGGGAGGTGGTGCTCTGGTCCTTGATCCGGATTATAATAGTGGTGGCCACAGTTTTGGCCTGGCCGAAGCTTGTGTTCTCCGCCATGTTTTCCTTGCTCTGCAGTTGGAGATCTGCAAGAAATACTTGGGATACGGCGCGGGATGATGTTAAGAGCAGTGGCGGGTGTTTTCTCAACCCCTTCTCACGTGGCTTAACGGCGATCAATTTGTCTTCACATACCAAGCGTGGTTGAATATGCAAGCCCGAGAACACGACAGCCGAGTCGCCGCGATCAACACAGCCGTAGAATTTCTTTGCCAGCAGGGAGATTCACACGCTACAAGACGTGCGAGCGCTAGGGTCATGACATAGGAAGGTGGTATTCCACTCTTTGCACTCTTTGTATCGTTTCTTCGGGGTGGATCCAACACCCAAGTGGAGCTGGCAATTGACGTGGTGATCAACCTTGCACGGCTGGACGCACCCACACGCCAAGCGATTGCGAACGATGGCGCCATCTTTGCTTTCGTGGAATTGCTACGTTCGGGGACACTGGAGCTGAAAGTTTTGGCAGGCACCGCGTTGGCAAAACTCGGGGCCGAGAAAGCCAATTGTGCAGCTATTCGAGAGGTCGGCGGCTTGTTGCTTCTGACCGAGTTCCTAAAGTCTACGACAGCAGAGCGGCAAAGACACTTTGTCGACAACCTCCCGCGGTGGAGCTCCTAGCCTAGACATTCTAGTCAGTCTACATCTTGCCTCGTAGGGCACAGATCAGTCTTCGATTTGCCTCGTCGGGCACAGACCAATTCTCCATCGTGCCTTGGATGGCACCAATAACAATACACTCGGCTCAAAACTTCCTGCAGGCTCTTGCCACCTGCCCTGCTGAGTGCCCAAGATTTCGGAAAACATTATACCCACACTATACGCTTGCTCGCTAGAGATGCCAGCTCCAGATTGTAGTGCTCGGTCCAACGCAAACCAGGACCCGCTTGGCCACGAAAAGATCCTCCAAAGTCCTGGCTCGCGGAAATAAACTCTCGAGCTCGCTCCGGGAAATCGAAACATCTCCACCTTGGAGATCACAAAAAATACATTACATCCAGAAGTTTCTCGTCCCCCGCAAACCCTGGTGATCCTTCGCGCAAATAGTTGCAAGCGCGAATTGCCGCCAGCCGCGCAAGTATACAGGCGCCACCAATGACTCCGAGTACACAGTGACATGGTATAGCTGAGGTGGTATATCATTCGCTGCAACTCATCGGCCGATATTTGGCTGTCATCGTGCAGTACCGTATAGCGGAAGGACACACATCTGTCCTGAGTAACGTTGTGGCCAAACAAGACAAACTCGAAGCGCTGCGAGTTAATCCCGACCGCCATGCCGGGCAGTGCGGCACCGTCACGACCACCATCCTCCCACGTCTTCGGGTACGCGCGAATATGGCCTTCAGCTACCACAACCAATGTCACGGGCGGATTGCAGTCCTTCGATAGCGTTTGGCACGCAACCCGTAGTGCTAGCATATCATCACGCAAATTCCAGTCTTCATCCTTCTTAATGTTGCGAAAGAAGAGGATGCGGTCGGGTTGACGCTGTGCTGTTCTTGACAGCCCGAAAAAATTCGCAAATAATTCAAGGCAGTGTCATGGTGTGGTTCAATTGCACGCGTGCAATATATTTCGCGGGATATGCATCCATCGACGTCACAACCGAGATAATACCTGGTGTGATATCCGCGTCAACACCGATCCAAACCGTTGGTGAATCGCCGACAAAGCGGCAGTCCGCCACTCACAATGAAGTTATTCCCGCCCAAATTCATGTTGACCTTCAGCCAGATATCGGAAAGGATCTGTGGTGTCGCCCGCCGTAAGATATCCCAGTTGACGCAGTGACTGGGGATGCCTAACACAGTGTCCGAGATTCGTATAACTCTGCCGTCAGAGTCCTCATCCTCAGTCACAACGAACATAACCTGAGCCGGATGATTCCTCCATTTTCTTCAAGCAGTTCTGCATCTGTTCATCGACTTGTTCTCTGTCTGAGCGGTAGACGATATTTGGCTCTGGGTACTCATGCGGATCCACATTTCTTTCTGATGTCGACAAGATTCTTTATGAAAGCCTTGATTTCGTTCTCTCTCTCTCTCTCTCTCTCTCTCTCTCTCTCTCTCTCTCTCTCTCTCTCTCTCTCTCTCTCTCTCTCTCTCTCTCTCTCTCTCTCTCTCTCTCTCTCTCTCTCTCTCGAGCATTAACAGTAACAGCAACTCCCCAGTTTCGAAGCGCAGCACCACTGACTACTTTTTTGCCTCTCATCACCATTTCCCACGGAGCAGTTTCTCACACACGTTGGCAAACCGAATATATGGCGAATCAACCACACGCCTCTTCGTCTTTGTCCCAGTCTCGATTTCACGAATAGTCTGCTTCCCCCATTCTTCTCCTTGATGCTCGGCGGCATCGAAGTCGTAACCACAACCACCTTTTCTTCGGCCACTTCGCCCGAGTTGTACACAATCATCATGGTTCGGATCCTCCATGTCTTGGTCGTCCTCATCTCCACGTCTGCGGGCGTCATCCTGCACTGTAAACGGCGGCCTCCACTGTTGCTGTTACGTCCTATAGTATACCATACACCTTGGCTGATGTCACTTTAAGTCTCGGGTCGTCGTCCGCGTGAACATGGCGTCGATAAGCGGACTGGCGCCCTCTATCACGGTCATGTTCCCACAACCCCCCATGTCTTGGTCGTAGTGCTGCCTGTGAGCCGAACTGTAGACCGCGCGATCATGTGAACTCCTGTCATCTTGTACTGCCTGCTAGCCTCCATGAACATTGTTCTGCGTTAGACTCGCCGCGAGGGAGGTGGTGCTCTGGTCCTTGATCCGGATTATAATAGTGGTGGCCACAGTTTTGGCCTGGCCGAAGCTTGTGTTCTCCGCCATGTTTTCCTTGCTCTGCAGTTGGAGATCTGCAAGAAATACTTGGGATACGGCGCGGGATGATGTTAAGAGCAGTGGCGGGTGTTTTCTCAACCCCTTCTCACGTGGCTTAACGGCGATCAATTGTCTTCACATACCAAGCGTGGTTGAATATGCAAGCCCGAGAACACGACAGCCGAGTCGCCGCGATCAACACAGCCGTAGAATTTCTTTGCCAGCAGGGAGATTCACACGCTACAAGACGTGCGAGCGCTAGGGTCATGACATAGGAAGGTGGTATTCCACTCTTTGCACTCTTTGTATCGTTTCTTCGGGGTGGATCCAACACCCAAGTGGGGCTGGCAATTGACGTGGTGATCAACCTTGCACGGCTGGACGCACCCACACGCCAAGCGATTGCGAACGATGGCGCCATCTTTGCTTTCGTGGAATTGCTACGTTCGGGGACACTGGAGCTGAAAGTTTTGGCAGGCACCGCGTTGGCAAAACTCGGGGCCGAGGAAAGCCAATTGTGCAGCTATTCGAGAGGTCGGCGGCTTGTTGCTTCTGACCGAGTTCCTAAAGTCTACGACAGCAGAGCGGCAAAGACACTTTGTCGACAACCTCCCGCGGTGGAGCTCCTAGCCTAGACATTCTAGTCAGTCTACATCTTGCCTCGTAGGGCACAGATCAGTCTTCGATTTGCCTCGTCGGGCACAGACCAATTCTCCATCGTGCCTTGGATGGCACCAATAACAATACACTCGGCTCAAAACTTCCTGCAGGCTCTTGCCACCTGCCCTGCTGAGTGCCCAAGATTTCGGAAAACATTATACCCACACTATACGCTTGCTCGCTAGAGATGCCAGCTCCAGATTGTAGTGCTCGGTCCAACGCAAACCAGGACCCGCTTGGCCACGAAAAGATCCTCCAAAGTCCTGGCTCGCGGAAATAAACTCTCGAGCTCGCTCCGGGAAATCGAAACATCTCCACCTTGGAGATCACAAAAAATACATTACATCCAGAAGTTTCTCGTCCCCCGCAAACCCTGGTGATCCTTCGCGCAAATAGTTGCAAGCGCGAATTGCCGCCAGCCGCGCAAAGTATACAGGCGCCACCAATGACTCCGAGTACACAGTGACATGGTATAGCTGAGGTGGTATATCATTCGCTGCAACTCATCGGCCGATATTTGGCTGTCATCGTGCAGTACCGTATAGCGGAAGGACACACATCTGTCCTGAGTAACGTTGTGGCCAAACAAGACAAACTCGAAGCGCTGCGAGTTAATCCCGACCGCCATGCCGGGCAGTGCGGCACCGTCACGACCACCATCCTCCCACGTCTTCGGGTACGCGCGAATATGGCCTTCAGCTACCACAACCAATGTCACGGGCGGATTGCAGTCCTTCGATAGCGTTTGGCACGCAACCCGTAGTGCTAGCATATCATCACGCAAATTCCAGTCTTCATCCTTCTTAATGTTGCGAAAGAAGAGGATGCGGTCGGGTTGACGCTGTGCTGTTCTTGACAGCCCGAAAAAATTCGCAAATAATTCAAGGCAGTGTCATGGTGTGGTTCAATTGCACGCGTGCAATATATTTCGCGGGATATGCATCCATCGACGTCACAACCGAGATAATACCTGGTGTGATATCCGCGTCAACACCGATCCAAACCGTTGGTGAATCGCCGACAAAGCGGCAGTCCGCCACTCACAATGAAGTTATTCCCGCCCAAATTCATGTTGACCTTCAGCCAGATATCGGAAAGGATCTGTGGTGTCGCCCGCCGTAAGATATCCCAGTTGACGCAGTGACTGGGGATGCCTAACACAGTGTCCGAGATTCGTATAACTCTGCCGTCAGAGTCCTCATCCTCAGTCACAACGAACATAACCTGAGCCGGATGATTCCTCCATTTTCTTCAAGCAGTTCTGCATCTGTTCATCGACTTGTTCTCTGTCTGAGCGGTAGACGATATTTGGCTCTGGGTACTCATGCGGATCCCACATTTCTTTCTGATGTCGACAAGATTCTTTATGAAAGCCTTGATTTCGTTCTCTCTCTCTCTCTCTCTCTCTCTCCTCTCTCTCTCCTCTCTCTCTCTCTCTCTCTCTCTCTCTCTCTCTCTCTCTCTCTCTCTCTCTCTCTCTCTCTCTCTCTCTCTCTCTCTCTCTCTCTCTCTCTCTCTCTCTCTCTCTCTCTCTCTCTCTCTCTCTCTCTCTCTCTCTCTCTCTCTCTCTCTCTCTCTCTCTCTCTCTCTCTCTCTCTCTCTCTCTCTCTCTCGAGCATTAACAGTAACAGCAACTCCCCAGTTTCGAAGCGCAGCACCACTGACTACTTTTTTGCCTCTCATCACCCATTTCCCACGGAGCAGTTTCTCACACACGTTGGCAAACCGAATATATGGCGAATCAACCACACGCCTCTTCGTCTTTGTCCCAGTCTCGATTTCACGAATAGTCTGCTTCCCCCATTCTTCTCCTTGATGCTCGGCGGCATCGAAGTCGTAACCACAACCACCTTTTCTTCGGCCACTTCGCCCGAGTTGTACACAATCATCATGGTTCGGATCCTCCATGTCTTGGTCGTCCTCATCTCCACGTCTGCGGGCGTCATCCTGCACTGTAAAACGGCGGCCTCCACTGTTGCTGTTACGTCCTATAGTATACCATACACCTTGGCTGATGTCACTTTAACGTCTCGGGTCGTCGTCGCGCTGAACATGGCGTCGATAAGCGGACTGGCGCCCTCTATCACGGTCATGTTCCCACAACCCCCCCATGTCTTGGTCGTAGTGCTGCCTGTGAGCCGAACTGTAGACCGCGCGATCATGTGAACTCCTGTCATCTTGTACTGCCTGCTAGCCTCCATGAACATTGTTCTGCGTTAGACTCGCCGCGAGGGAGGTGGTGCTCTGGTCCTTGATCCGGATTATAATAGTGGTGGCCACAGTTTTGGCCTGGCCGAAGCTTGTGTTCTCCGCCATGTTTTCCTTGCTCTGCAGTTGGAGATCTGCAAGAAATACTTGGGATGCGGCGCGGGATGATGTTAAGAGCAGTGGCGGGTGTTTTCTCAACCCCTTCTCACGTGGCTTAACGGCGATCAATTTGTCTTCACATACCAAGCGTGGTTGAATATGCAAGCCCGAGAACACGACAGCCGAGTCGCCGCGATCAACACAGCCGTAGAATTTCTTTGCCAGCAGGGAGATTCACACGCTACAAGACGTGCGAGCGCTAGGGTCATGACATAGGAAGGTGGTATTCCACTCTTTGCACTCTTTGTATCGTTTCTTCGGGGTGGATCCAACACCCAAGTGGAGCTGGCAATTGACGTGGTGATCAACCTTGCACGGCTGGACGCACCCACACGCCAAGCGATTGCGAACGATGGCGCCATCTTTGCTTTCGTGGAATTGCTACGTTCGGGGACACTGGAGCTGAAAGTTTTGGCAGGCACCGCGTTGGCAAAACTCGGGGCCGAGAAAGCCAATTGTGCAGCTATTCGAGAGGTCGGCGGCTTGTTGCTTCTGACCGAGTTCCTAAAGTCTACGACAGCAGAGCGGCAAAGACACTTTGTCGACAACCTCCCGCGGTGGAGCTCCTAGCCTAGACATTCTAGTCAGTCTACATCTTGCCTCGTAGGGCACAGATCAGTCTTCGATTTGCCTCGTCGGGCACAGACCAATTCTCCATCGTGCCTTGGATGGCACCAATAACAATACACTCGGCTCAAAACTTCCTGCAGGCTCTTGCCACCTGCCCTGCTGAGTGCCCAAGATTTCGGAAAACATTATACCCACACTATACGCTTGCTCGCTAGAGATGCCAGCTCCAGATTGTAGTGCTCGGTCCAACGCAAACCAGGACCGCTTGGCCACGAAAAGATCCTCCAAAGTCCTGGCTCGCGGAAATAAACTCTCGAGCTCGCTCCGGGAAATCGAAACATCTCCACCTTGGAGATCACAAAAAATACATTACATCCAGAAGTTTCTCGTCCCCCGCAAACCCTGGTGATCCTTCGCGCAAATAGTTGCAAGCGCGAATTGCCGCCAGCCGCGCAAAGTATACAGGCGCCACCAATGACTCCGAGTACACAGTGACATGGTATAGCTGAGGTGGTATATCATTCGCTGCAACTCATCGGCCGATATTTGGCTGTCATCGTGCAGTACCGTATAGCGGAAGGACACACATCTGTCCTGAGTAACGTTGTGGCCAAACAAGACAAACTCGAAGCGCTGCGAGTTAATCCCGACCGCCATGCCGGGCAGTGCGGCACCGTCACGACCACCATCCTCCCACGTCTTCGGGTACGCGCGAATATGGCCTTCAGCTACCACAACCAATGTCACGGGCGGATTGCAGTCCTTCGATAGCGTTTGGCACGCAACCCGTAGTGCTAGCATATCATCACGCAAATTCCAGTCTTCATCCTTCTTAATGTTGCGAAAGAAGAGGATGCGGTCGGGTTGACGCTGTGCTGTTCTTGACAGCCCGAAAAAATTCGCAAATAATTCAAGGCAGTGTCATGGTGTGGTTCAATTGCACGCGTGCAATATATTTCGCGGGATATGCATCCATCGACGTCACAACCGAGATAATACCTGGTGTGATATCCGCGTCAACACCGATCCAAACCGTTGGTGAATCGCCGACAAAGCGGCAGTCCGCCACTCACAATGAAGTTATTCCCGCCCAAATTCATGTTGACCTTCAGCCAGATATCGGAAAGGATCTGTGGTGTCGCCCGCCGTAAGATATCCCAGTTGACGCAGTGACTGGGGATGCCTAACACAGTGTCCGAGATTCGTATAACTCTGCCGTCAGAGTCCTCATCCTCAGTCACAACGAACATAACCTGAGCCGGATGATTCCTCCATTTTCTTCAAGCAGTTCTGCATCAGTTCATCGACTTGTTCTGTCTGAGCGGTAGACGGTATTTGGCTCTGGGTACTCATGCGGATCCCACATTTCTTTCTGATGTCGACAAGATTCTTTATGAAAGCCTTGATTTCGTTCTCTCTCTCTCTCTCTCTCTCTCTCTCTCTCTCTCTCTCTCTCTCTCTCTCTCTCTCTCTCTCTCTCTCTCTCTCTCTCTCTCTCTCTCTCGAGCATTAACAGTAACAGCAACTCCCCAGTTTCGAAGCGCAGCACCACTGACTACTTTTTTGCCTCTCATCACCCATTTCCCACGGAGCAGTTTCTCACACACGTTGGCAAACCGAATATATGGCGAATCAACCACACGCCTCTTCGTCTTTGTCCCAGTCTCGATTTCACGAATAGTCTGCTTCCCCATTCTTCTCCTTGATGCTCGGCGGCATCGAAGTCGTAACCACAACCACCTTTTCTTCGGCCACTTCGCCCGAGTTGTACACAATCATCATGGTTCGGATCCTCCATGTCTTGGTCGTCCTCATCTCCACGTCTGCGGGCGTCATCCTGCACTGTAAAACGGCGGTCTCCACTGTTGCTGTTACGTCCTATAGTATACCATACACCTTGGCTGATGTCACTTTAACGTCTCGGGTCGTCTTCGCGCTGAACATGGCGTCGATAAACGGACTGGCGCCCTCCATCACGGTCATGTTCCCACAACCCCCCGTGTCTTGGTCGTAGTGCTGCCTGTGAGCCGAACTGTAGACCGCGCGATCATGTGAACTCCTGTCATCTTGTACTGCCTGCTAGCCTCCATGAACATTGTTCTGCGTTAGACTCGCCGCGAGGGAGGTGGTGCTCTGGTCCTTGATCCGGATTATAATAGTGGTGGCCACAGTTTTGGCCTGGCCGAAGCTTGTGTTTTCCGCCATGTTTTCCTTGCTCTGCAGTTGGAGATCTGCAAAAAATACTTGGGATGCGGCGCGGGATGATGTTAAGAGCAGTGGCGGGTGTTTTCTCAACCCCTTCTCACGTGGCTTAACGGCGATCAATTTGTCTTCACATACCAAGCGTGGTTGAATATGCAAGCCCGAGAACACGACAGCCGAGTCGCCGCGATCAACACAGCCGTAGAATTTCTTTGCCAGCAGGGAGATTCACACGCTACAAGACGTGCGAGCGCTAGGGTCATGACATAGGAAGGTGGTATTCCACTCTTTGTATCGTTTCTTCGGGGTGGATCCAACACCCAAGTGGAGCTGGCAATTGACGTGGTGATCAACCTTGCACGGCTGGACGCACCCACACGCCAAGCGATTGCGAACGATGGCGCCATCTTTGCTTTCGTGGAATTGCTACGTTCGGGGACACTGGAGCTGAAAGTTTTGGCAGGCACCGCGTTGGCAAAACTCGGGGCCGAGAAAGCCAATTGTGCAGCTATTCGAGAGGTCGGCGGCTTGTTGCTTCTGACCGAGTTCCTAAAGTCTACGACAGCAGAGCGGTAAAGACACTTTGTCGACAACCTGGATGGGCTGCTGTGGATGCTACGCCAGCCCCCGAAGTGTGTTACAAAGGAAACGCTGCAAACCGGCGCGACTCCGGTGCCGCACTGGTTTATATGCGTGGGCAGATCGAACAGGTGTGCTACCGACGACGACACGGGTATGAATGTATATATTGAGCAGGGTACAGATGGACGAAGTGAAGGGAAGAGAACGCTTGGATTTGAGCTCGGCTGCGGGCCCACGTACGCGTATGTACGCAAGACTGAATGTTTGTATGCTACCGGACATTGTTGAGCGGCCAGCGACTGCCGAATAGATATAATATATATTGTGCTTTGTAAATAAAACGTCGCCCCGTTTTATGGCCTAGATCGAGGAAGGCCGGTCCACAAATCAGGGCACAAAACAGAGGCGGTAGCATGGACCACCTCGATTTACTTAGAGCGACCTCGAATTGCGCTTTGGAAAACGCAAAAGGGATCGATGTACCGTAGATCGACCTCGGTATGGCAGGAGATCGACTTCGAGCCCTGATTTGGATTGTCGTAGGTCGAGTTATTAGCCGGCTTAAGTAGATCGATCTGCCCCTTTCTTTGACCTCGTTTTATTAAATCGACCTCGACTTATTATAAATTGAGGAGAGCTCCAAGTCAAAACGACAAAACGTTTGCAAAGCACAATACTTAGTAATAATCAGCGCTATTTTACAGGAAATGCATTTCTTTGCCTCACAAGCCAGAGCTCGGTCACCAGACGCACGCTGCCCTGTGCGTCCGGCAATTACTGAATCAACGCTTCCGTTATTACTCTCATTTACAGTTGCTAGCTCCAACCTGAGAACCTGATACACGGCCTGTGCCATCTCAAGCGAGGGGAGAAGAATTGCTGTTCAGACAGCATGGGTGTCCACCGACGTCGAGCGGGTAAGCATGGCTGCCGTAGGTTGCTTTACCTGCACTCACCAAAGAAGCTGAAACAACGAAACAAGCATAAGAAGCGGATGCACGACGAAGGCGTGAGAGCAATACAGAAGAAAGGTTCCATAAGCATAATATAAACGCTTCCACACTGTGTAACAGGCAGGCAAGTGGCTGGATTCCGTACGTAGTTACTTCTGTGTGCCTGCTGGCCAAGGCTGTGTATAATTCCGCAATACAGCAACCTTGACTGGTTACATCGATCCTAGTCAAGTCGCTCTTCCACAAGCGGTAGGTTATCCTTCGCCGCAGGTCTGCTCCAGCGAGCATTCGATCTCATCTTGGTCCTCCAGTCCCAGATTCGCGGGTGTCTGCCCCCCATTGACGCACACCCACTTGTGGAGAAGCACCGAATAAGAAGTCCTTCTCGAACGGAAAGTGTTTTCCGAGAAAGGCGGCAGGGCCGGTCGGCAGAAGTCCCAAGAGGGAGATCGGCGATCGATCAACGATCGAGTGACAGGCCGCACGGATCAGACTGGGACTGAGGATCAGTGAGAGATCCTGAGCGATCAAGTGACGCCGGCGCGTCGGGCACGACATATGCAGAGGCGGGTCACGTTCTATCGATCCCTGACGGATGTCCAAGATCGGCGTAGACGCAAGTCCCTACCGGAAGTAAACACCGGTGATCCGGAACGACCAAGGACGGAAGTAGGCAGATTGACGGCGAACGGCAATGCGCTCAAGTCCTCGATCGAGAGTCGATCGGGATCGCCGATCGGGTTCGTTGATCGAGATCGCCGAACGGGATCGCTGATCGGCTAAGATGGGAAGCACAAGAGGAGCGAAGATAGGACAGGAATCCAGTTGTTGTTTAGTCGTAGGATGGTAGACAAGATGGTAGCAGTAGAGAGAGAGGCCAAGTAAACATAAATCAGAAGAGAATTTGCACGGTACAGCTCAAGTGGTCTGGAAGCGCGGCGAGGAACTACATTGGCCTCGACAAGCATCGACACTTTAGACGGAGAGCTAGCGGTACGGTTAAGACTGGATTAATACATTGGCCAGCTTGACCTACTCTAGTTATCTATTTCTTGTGTGCGAATCCTCGATCGTCCGGATACTGCTTGGCCGGCGATCGTTCTCCTCTCGATCAACCTCGATCCCGCTATAGGAAGCGGCAAGCAACTCAGGAAAGGAAGGAACACTTCCGGAAAGGCAACTACAGGCCTTGGATCGACTCCAGGCCGGCCGATCGCAGCGAAGAACCCTCGATCGGAGCGTATACTCGGACGCAGAGCGAAGCTTTCCGCGCTGCTCCACGAACTATCCCCGCGTCACGCCAGGACACTCGATCTTCACCAAGTGCTGCATCCTCGGAGCCCCGAGAGAGAGATCCAGCCCGCCGACGGGTACACAAGGTGAGAACAAGTTCAGCCGATCACGGATCGTTGGGGACCCCCTCCGTTAGTCGGTGTCTGGGCGCTGGTGGGAAGCTCGATCAAGCCTTAACCAGATTTTGGCTGATCCCGCTACACCACAGAGAAGACCTTCGCCATCTTGGTATTGCGCTTCACCTTGAAGTCCATTGTCTCCCCGATCTGGTCCTTGATCCGGATTATAATAGTGGTGGCCACAGTTTTGGCCTGGCCGAAGCTTGTGTTCTCCGCCGTTTTCCTTGCTCTGCAGTTGGAGATCTGCAAAAAGTACTTGGGATACGGCGAGGGATGACGTTAAGAGCAGTGGCGGGTGTTTTCTCAACCCCTTCTCACGTGGCTTAACGGCGATCAATTTGTCTTCACATACCAAGCGTGGTTGAATATGCAAGCCCGAGAACACAACAGCCGAGTCGCCGCGATCAACACAGCCGTAGAATTTCTTTGCCCGCAGGAAGGCCGGGTTGCCCTGGAGGACCCGGACCTTTGTTCCAACCAGTAGGGCGCCTCGTACCTACTGGCCCGGCCGTTTTTTTTGTTTGAGCGGCCGGGCTAGTGTCGGCATTGACGTGCGCTAGAACTGGAGCTGGCGGAGCGCGAGGGCGAATGCCTCCTCGAGCGAGGAGGGTTCGGCTCTCGTGAGACAGTACCGAGTCATGCCTTCGCGCATCCCAAACCCAAAGACATGCACCGGAGATGCCATGTCAATGGGGTGGGTGACAATGCACGACGCAAGGTGTCGTGTCTTCTGGGCGTAGTCGCGCATGGACATCTTGCCTTGCTTGAGGGCGAAGAACTCCGCGCGAACGCGAGACTCGTCTTGGGGCGGTTAAAACGCGAGCCGGAGGTAACTCTGGAGCGCCTCCAGAGTAGGAAACGCCTGCTGGACGACGACGAGCTTGCCGAGGGCCCAATCCTTGGCCTTCCCGGACAGCCGGGAGAGAAGGAAGTTGACCTTGGCCGACGGCGCTTCGATCATGCGCGAGGCGATAGCGATGTCGATTTCACGGAACCAGCGGCTCAGAAGAAGCCGATCGTCACCCACGCCAGAGTAGGTGGACGTCTCCAGTTTGACGACGTCGTTCCTGGAGGAGCGCGAGGGAGTTGAGACCCGCCGATTCGCGTCGGCGAGCTCGCGTTCCATGAAATTTTGGGCAGCTTGGCGCTGTTGTTCCGGCATCGCTGAGCTCAGCAGCGAAGTGACAACTGTGGTGTCGAGAATGCTGCGCGAAAGCCAACGGCAGCCCCGCGGCATTCGGCGTCAACTCAACTGGCAAGTCGAGGCACATCGCCAATCGTTCGATGGTGTTCGACGGCCACTGATTGGTCAGCGTGGACCGGTGACGAAGGCTCGTCAGCCCCCGAGCTCGAAGTCCGGAGCTTCAAGTTCGACCCGAACCTACGGCGAACTTTGGTCAGGACCCGCACCTAAGGCGACTCTTCGAGTCGTCGGGTAGCCGTCCGAGCCGTCGAGAGGGCTCTGAAGAGTCGGGTGGTTACCTGGGAAGATCCAAAACGGACGCGTTTAGACTAGATATTTGTATTGAGCCATAGGAAAGAGAAGATAGAACAGATAAGCCCTTTGGGCAACAATGACAGAACAGCTTTTCCTCTCAACCGCACAAGGAAGACGTCCGGGCTATCGGTGAGTTCCCGTAGCATTTGGATAAACCTGTTGGTAGGATTATGACTGTCGGTGGACGTGCCTACTAGTATCGTAGCGTGCGTTTACCCGTGGTCAGGCCAAGAGTAGTAGAGAAGTGGCCGTGAATACGAAGGGCGAGTTATCGCCGAGTAGTGGAGGAGCGAGAGCGCACTCCCTCTATCCTTCCCGCCGGAGTATAGCTCCGGTACCCTCGTATCAAGCCGTGACTGGCTGGGACCCTTCCTTTCTGAGGGCCTGCGAGGTATATTTGCGTGTGAGAGCGTGCTAGCCTGTGCTCGTGGCTAGTGACGCTGGGTTTCCGTCAGTTGACTAAGCGGAAACACGGTGCACAGAGGAAACATCAACCCGGTGCAAGGGAAAGTTCCTGGGCCTTCAGGTTCTAACCCTAACAAGCTTATTGAGTCTTCGGGCTTAGTGAGTGTTGTTGGTGGGGAAGTGTGCCAATATATATTTTAGCGCGTGTTTCTACACGACAACTGGTGCCGCGACCCGGGATTGGTGTGACCTTCTGTGGCTCGTGCTACTGCAGGTCAACTGACTTTACGAGCAACAACCGCGAAGAAGAGAAGAACAAGAACAAGAAGACGAAGATGGCGAAAGGATCTCAATCGGCGGTACCAGCAACTCCGATGAAGTCCGGCGGAACGCGTGGCGAGGACTCGACGGCGGCCCTGATCACGCCGCAGCTCGACCCGATTGCTGAGCGTCACGTCAGCTTCGACGAGTCGATGACTGGATCCGACGCCAAGGATGAGGAGATGAATGAAGAATACGACGATTACCTGGAGGAGAAGGCGCCTGCGCCAGCGGTGGTGACACCCGAGACTCCGGAAGATGCAGTGATGTCTGCGGGACGCAGCGGAGGCTCGTCCCGCAGACATCACTGCATCTTCCGGAGCTCTCTGGCGCGAAGTCTCGCGAGCGAGTTGGAGGACGACGCGCCCCCCCGTCTCGCGCAACCTCGCGGACGAACTGGATGATGTGGATGGCCCTGAGCCAGCGTATGATGACATGGAAGAGTTTGAAGGCAATGCGACGACTCAAGATCGCCGGTGCTGACGACTCAAGTAACCGAGCAAACCTCGGGCAACCGGCCGCCGATGAATGGAGACACCCCGGCGGCCAACAAGGTACTCGGCCGATGCTTTGAGGCAATGCGTGCGAGCGAATGGGGCCGACTCTTCGAGCCGCGCATGATCCGCCAAGCTGTGTGGTCCGATCTGAGCCACGAGTCGGCGCGACCGGTCAATGTGGTCACTGTGGAGCAGGTGGCGAAGGACACGGTGACGTTCCTGAAAGCGTTGGGTCTTCGGCCCACGCTTACACCGTCGTCATCGACTTTGGAGAGTTTCCTGCCCGCGGAGGCCGGAGCCGAACTCTGGCAATGGAAGAAGAAGCTGTGTACGGCCTTCGGGGTGACCCCCTTCACCTTGGACCAGACGAAGGCGACTCGCACCAACGATGGTGGCGCTGATCCAGCGCGCGCCCCGCTCCCACGAACCCCGACGAAGACTGAGCGCGGTAACTCGGCCCAGCCAGCGACTGGAGGAGTGTTCAGTACGTCAGGCGGACGATCTCCGTATTTTCAAGACTCTCACATGGTCACTCCACCCGCGACGACTCGTAGTGAACGAGTTGAGCGTGGTGCCGAAGACTCGAAAGTGACCAGGAGCAGTCTACGAAGCGTTGGACGGAGCTCAAGTCGCAAGTCCCGCTATGCCGACGACTCATCTGATGACGACGGTGACTTCACGGGAGACGGTGGTGCACAGATGGACGAATATCTGCGACAGATCCGGGAAGTGAGCGACGCCGAGACAGTGAACCCGACGCCGAGGCTCGAGGTAGCGATGCATCGACCTCTGGGGCAGATCCCGACGTTCTCGGGCACTCGCAACAAGAGCGAGAACTCGATGCAGTGGCTGCGCGCGCTCGTGTATGAGATGAAAGGTACACACGCGCCGCCCAACGAATGGTGCATGCCCTTCGAGCTCCGCCTGAGAGACGGCGCGGTGCACTGGCACCGACAACTGACCAAGAAGACCAAGCGAACCTGGACTCTGTTGAGTGAAGCCTTCATCCGCTACTACTGCTCCCAGTTCAGCCAGTCAGCGGAAACCCGGTACTACTCGGCCAAGCGCGACGACGAGGAACATGTATGCGACTACCTGAACCGACTCAACGACTACGCTCGCAACGCAGGCGTCCAGTTCGTGAACGGCGGTCGCAAAGCGAAGGACCACGTCAAGCGCTTCCTAGAGACCTGTGGCGATCGTAAGCTGGAAAGACGACTTGCTCCTCTGCGAATCAAGGACATCCACGAGCTGGAAGAGATGATCGTCGAAATGCTGAAGGTTGAAGAGCGACAGAGTTCACGAGAGTCTTCGGGGTCGCGATCCAAAGTTCGAGAACCGTCTCGCCGACGTGATGACAGGCGTCCCGATGACTCGCGTCGCCGGGATGACCGACGCCGGCAGGACGCACGAGATGGATACCGTCGCGATGACTCACGGAATAGCCTCAGCCGTGGGGATCGGCGCGAACGAGATTATGAGCGCCGTCGCGATGACTTCAGGAACGTTCCTCGCGTAACCCTGGCAGACGCGTCGGTGGAAGACATAGTCGCGGAACTGCAAGGACGGGACGCCAGGAGCGCCTCTGCAGCGTGCGACATCGCGCAACAGCGGTTCAACGGTGATAGTGACAGCGACGCCGCCAGCAATTACGGCTCCGACGACTCGTGGTGCTCCGACGAGGGCGTTACTCGTCGGACGGTAGTGACCACTACGTGGCTGCAGCGAACGAGAGTGAACGACGCGCGGCAGCCGACGGCACGTACGCCAGGTCCGACAACCGGCCTCCTCGACACGATCAGAGTGGTCGGGAACCCAGCCGGGACAACCGATACCAGAGCCGGGATGGCCGTGACTGTAACGGGGTTACACGCACAAGTGGCTACAGCTACTTGTGACTATAACAGATGCGATATCTGTTAAAGGTACAAACACTTCCTCGGCCTTGATGTACGCTACATCAAGGGCCACATTCATTTACGGTCACCACGACGGGTGGCCCATAGACATTTAGGATTCCTATTGGTTGAAAGCAGCATCTTTTAACCAATGAGCGACATGCATAGCAGTGGAATTCTGCCAACCAGCCGTTGGCAGATTCCTAACTTAGAATATTACATTTAGAGGAAGTCAGAAAACATAAAACAAAAATAGCAGTTCTCATTTTAACCCAAAAACATTATTTGGATCGTTTATTTAGATTAATCTATACTCGGAGGTTCCAGTATAATTAACTCTAGTTTAAACTAAGCTACGCTTCCTCATACACGTGCGCATACGTGTAAGCTGTTGTAGTGGGCCAAGGTAGACCCATTACACCTGGTAGCACTTTGTAGTCCGTCCAACGACCGACGAAGTTGAGTTCGTACGTTACCGCACGAACACGGAGCCGAGAACCTTCCCATGGATACCGAGGTGCCCATGGAAAGCTCTACGACGCCTGCAACCCATGTTCTACGCGCTGACTGCCCCCACCTGTCAGACCCAGAGTGGGAGGCTCTCCAACGACTGTCAACAGTCATTGGTGAGGCGGCTGTAGCTACGATGCTGCGTACGCTAACGCCGACAGAGCAACACGGTGTTGCTCTGGGCTTCATCTTGAAGGAGCAGCGAGATGCTGCTGCCACTACCGCGGTGTCGTCGGGGACGACACCACGCGCGCAATCGCTGAAGCTCAACGTGAGCAACTACGTAGGAAGAGAGGGTGAGCCTCTCCTCCGTTGGCTTGTCGAACTTGACACTGCCATTGCGGCTCGACGTATCGTCGACCCGTTGTCGAAGGTCGCGTTCGCCATGTCCTGCCTTGGCGGACGTGCGAGGAGTTGGGCGTACGGACGCCGACTCTCAGACCCTACGTGCTTCAGCACGTACGAGGTGTTCAAGGAGTACCTCAGACAAGCGTTTGAGCCCCCGCAGAATGAGTTCCGGTCGAGGGCGGAGTTCCTCGACTTGCAGCAGGGTAAGCATGACGTCCATGCTTACGCTCAGAGAGCACAGTACTTGGTCTCGAACATCGTGACCAACCCGATTGACGAGGCGACCAAGGTCTTCACGTTCATGAAGGGACTGAGAGATGGGCCTGTGAAGACCTATCTCTTCCGTGAGTACCCGAGTACTCTCGAAGCTGCAATCACTCTTGCCATGCAAGAGGAGTTTAGCCTGCGGCAGGCTAAACTGCATGCACACGTACCGAGGCCGCAACCGCGCCCGGTAGTGAGGACGGGTGGGCCAGAACCAATGGACCTCTCGAGCGCTGCCACTGCTGGACCCCAGCAGTCGCAGGGAAACAATGTGCGATGCTACCGTTGCGGTAGGATCGGTCACTTTGCTCGAGAGTGCACGGCTCCCGTGCACCAGCAGGGTGGCTATCGCGGCGGCGCCGGGCACCGTCGCAATCAAACAAAAAAACGCTGGACGCCAGTAGGCGCGGGGCGCCCTACTGGTAATGCAGTTCCACGTGTCAACCTTGGACACGCGACACCGAGGACTGCAGCCCCCAGTGAGGTTGACTCTCACTGCAAGAACCAAGATGACAAGCATGACCTTGTCATCCTGAAAGTGAAGTCGACGAGAGCAAGAGACTCTCGTCGTGCTCTGGTAGATTCCGGCGCGTCGAAGAACTTTGTTCGACTGCGAATTCTATCAATGCTTGACTTCGAGGATTTAAAGATACCTCGAAGTATGTTGGAGGTACGCCTGGCGACAGGTGTCGTCGTCAAGACCGAGAAGCGCATGGTACGCGTGCGCTTCACGTACAAAGGTCGAGTGTTTGTCGAAACCTTTATCGTCCTGGACCTGGACGATAAGTTCGACATGGTATTGGGCATGCCGTGGCTCGCACGGCATGATCCGGTGATCGATTGGGAGAAGCGCACTCTTGTGCGCTTCGGTCGCGAAAGCGGAACAGGGAGCGATGGCCCTGTTACCGCCCCACACGCACCAACCGGTGCGCGCGATTCCCCAGTCGAGACAGCACCTAACGCTGCTGTCCCGGAGCACCCTGGACGCGCGCGAGCGCGCGCGCAGGAACACGTAGCGTCGGCGTTGCCGCCGACGGCTAGCGAAGGAAAAGTGTTGACCTCGGAGGTCGACACTCGCTTTTCAGCGAATCAAGGACAGTCTCCGGCCTCAAGCGGCGCGGATGACGTAAGCGAGTCACACGCTTCGGCCGAAGAGGCCGATGCGAACCTGATTGGACCAGACCTGGCCAATGTTATTGGCCAGGGAGAGGGAACGCCGTCGACTCCGGGAGTCGATGGCATGAGTGAATTCGATTCGTCGGCTCTGGGAGCCGACGCACCCTCCGTAATGGGGGTCTCCGCCAATGGAAGGCGTCGAGGTATTGAAGTCGCGTCGGTTCCGGGAACCGACGCTGCAAGAAGACATTTCGCGTCGACTCTGGGAGTCGACGCACCCTTTGTAAGGAAGGGCTCCGCCAATAACAGGCGTCGAGGTGAAGATGGCGTGTCGGCTCCGGGAGCCGACGCTGCAGGCGGTGCGGACGGTTGCAAACGTCCCGCACCGGAAAAACTTGCATGCTGTCGTGCAGCAGGGCTACACGACGAAGCACCGGGCGACCAAGCCGGGCTTGAAGTCGCTTGCCCGCGGGATGAACCTGCCGGCGGTATTAAAGAAGAATACCCGTCCACGGCTGGGCCTGGACGAGGTCAAGGGTCTAGCGGAGCCGGGCTCCGCAAGACGAGAAGACGGCGCATGCGAAGGTCGCTGCGCAAGTCTCGGCCAGGGGCCGAGACGCTACAAGAGATGTCTGCTGGGCAGACGGAGGCAGAGAAGCCGGACGTCGAGACGTTGAACGTCTTGACGCGTACCTGTACCGGATTCCGGTACAGGGAGATGACTCTCGCTAATCCTCAGACGCAAGCGTCGGAGTTGACTTCGCTTCCAGTCATGAGCTGGAAGCGCTTCGCGCGTGACCTGCACGATGGACGCATCGAGCAGATTTGCATTCTTTCGGACGCCGAGAGAACGAAGAGCGAGAATGAAGAGCTGAGGCAGTTCTTCATGGAGAGTACCACTGAGAGGGAAGCCACTCTCAGTGCGAAGACGAAGAAGGAACGCTTTGAGGAGCAGAGCTGGGACTCGCTGAAGACGAGTCCCTATTACGAGATCCTACGGGAGTACGCTGACGTACTTCCGGAAGGGATCCCTGCGGAGCTTCCGCAGGACAAGGGCATTCAGCACGAGATTGATCTCGTGCCGGGCACTAAGTATTGTGTCACGCGGCAGTGGCCACTGCCGCGAGAACAAGTCAAGGCGATCGACGACTTCTTTGAGAGTCGTCGCATAGCTGGACAAGTGCGGGAATCGAAGTCCCCGCACAGTGCTCCGACGTTCTGTGTCAAGAAGCCACAGGGCGGCTGGCGCATCGTTCATGCGTACAACAAATTGAACGATGCGACGATACCGGCGCAGACGCCGATACCGCGAAAAGATGTCATCATCGATTCGATGGCCAGGAGCACCATCTATAGTGCTCTTGATCTGCACGACGGGTTCTACCAGATCCTTATGCGTGAGAGTGATATCCCTCTCACGGCTGTGAGCACGCCAAGCGGCATGCTCTGGGAGTGGCTCGTTATGCCGCAGGGTCTGAAGAACGCCCCTGCGACCTTCAACAGGTGCGTGACGCACTTGTTGCGCTCGGTGAGCGACTTCGCACCGAGCTACTTCGACGGCGTGTTCGTCCACAGCCGGGCTGCGGACGGGATGAGCGATGTTGAGATGCACAAGGTGCATCTCCGGAAGCTGCTTGCGCTAATGCGCAAGCACAAGCTCTACGCGAACCTGAAGAAGTGCATCTTCGGGGCGAGCGAGATACCCGTGCTCGGGTGTCTCGTAGGGAAGAATGGTGTTCGCCCTGACCCTGAAAAGGTCAGAGTGATCAACGAGTGGCCGACACCGTCGAACGTCAAGGAACTGCGGCAGTTCCTTGGCTTGGCCACGTACTTGTGCAAGTACGTGAAGGATTATGCGGGCACGATACGCCCGCTGTCACAGATCCTAAAGAAGGATGCCGAGTGGGTTTGGTCTGCTGAGTGTCAGCAGGCCTTTGATGCAGTCAAGCGGGGCTTGACTGAGGCGCCGATCTTGGCGGTAGCCGACCAAGATCGCCCATTCCACGTAGTGTACGATGCATCCGATTTCGCAATCGGATGTGCGTTGATGCAGCACGATCACGAAGGCCGTGATCGCGTTGTCTACTACCAATCGCGTCAGCTGAAGCCAGCTGAACGCAACTACCCGGTGCATGACAAGGAACTCCTTGCCATGAAGTATGCACTCGCGAAGTTCCGAGTGTACTTACTCGGAAGCAAACCGTTCGTGGTCTATACGGACCACGCGTCACTGCGGACGGATGTGAAGTCGCCGCACATCTCGCAAAGGATGGCGAGATGGTTATCCTTCTTCGCGGAGTATAACTTCCGGGTCGAGTACAAACCCGGAAGACTCAATGTGGTGGCCGACGCGTTATCGCGTCGACCTGACTACGCTTCAAGTGATGCCGACGTCAATGCCATTGACGCCATGCGGTCGAGCACACCTACGTCGTCTCTGCTAGACGACGTGAAGACCGCGTACGCGCACGACGCGGACGCGAAGCTCCTGCTGGCCTACGGCTCAGCGCCTTCTGACAAAGCTCGTCAGAAGCTGCCGAAACATCTTCGTGCTCGTGCACACCGTTATCGGGTGCACGACGGCTTGTTACTCTACAGTGCAGTCGACGACAACGCGGACCGCGTTGTCGTGCCCACCGATCATGACCTGCGCCTCAGGATCATGTATGAGTATCATGATGCACCGACTGCGGGGCATCCGGGCCGTGAGAAGACGTACGTCCTTCTCACGCGCGACTTCTACTGGGCTCACCAGTATAAGTGGGTGCGCAAGTACGTCCGTGCTTGCGAGGTATGCCAACGTGTGAAGCCTGCGCCGTTCGCGCAGGCTCCCTTGCGGTCACTACCGACTCCGTCGGAGTGTTGGCAGTCCATGTCTTTGGACTTCGTGTTCGGTCTTCCCCCGGACAGCCAGGGGAACACGGGAGTTGTGGTCTTTGTTGACCGCTTCAGCAAGATGGTGCATCTTGCTGCGGTACCCGCTGAAGTGACTGCGAAGCAGACGGCACGTCTGTTCGTTGACATGGTGTTCAAACACCATGGCATGCCGATCGACATTGTGTCGGATCGAGACCCGCGTTTCACAGCACACCTGTGGCAAGAAGTGTTCACACTTCTTGGGAGTCAGCTTTCAATGTCGACTGCGGACCATCCGCAGACGGAAGGGCAAACCGAGCGCGTGAATCGCGTGCTCGTCGACATACTCAAGAGCTACGCTCACTCGTTCCAACATTGGAGCGAGTGCCTGTCGTTGGCGGAGTTCGCCATCAACAACTCGGTGCATGCCTCGACCGGGCATACGGCCGTTCTACGTGAATGCCATGCGGCATCCACGCCTCCCGAGCCTGCTCGGGATGGTGGCTCCTTCCTTGAGTGGGGGAGGATCTACGGCCGCAACACAGCAGCCGCAGAATGCCGCTGACACTTGCACAGTGTCAGCCGCGACTACGCGTAAGAAGAAGAAGCATGCGTCTGTGCAGGGCACAGACGCCGACAAGAAAAAGAAGAGCAATAAGAACAACGTGTCTGTGCGGGGCACAGACACCGCGAAGACCAACGCAGAGGTCGAGCCTACTGCTACAGGCGAGCTGAACGAGTTCAGCTCGGACGCAATTGCATTCGTGCAGCGCAGACAAGCCGTCATTCGGTTTGTCCAGGACGCTATTGCAGCTTCTGTCGATCGGCAGAAGCTGAACGCAGACAATAGTGGCATGGGCAACACAAATGAATTCAAGAAGGGTTCATTGGTTTTGTTAGCTACTCAAAACCTGCCTAAACATGCAGTCTCTGACTTCGGGGCGAGTAAGCTCGCTCCGCGCTTCATCGGGCCGTTCACAGTGTTGGCACGGCATGGCAACGCTTACACACTAGACATCCCGTCTAGCATGTGCCTCCATCCGACCTTTTACGTCGGGCGGCTGAAGCCATACCGGCAGCACGAGCCAGCTAGCTCGGCTGATCCGAAGCGGGAGCCGAACCCTTCTCCAGCGCGCGGACGCGCTGGACCAAACGCTCGACACGACCTCCAATGTCGACGGAGACGTCTGACGCGGTCTGCGAGACCTGAGCGACTAGAGCCCTCAGGTTTGCAATCTCCTGCCTCAGAGCAGCGAAGTCGCTGCTCTGAAGCCGCTCCACGGCAGAAACTCGGTCCTCGAGAGACGGAGGCCCAAAGTCAACCCCAGGTTGACCATACCCGGGGCGTGTTCCCACCACCGCCGCCTCCGATCCGTGACGCCCACGGCTCAACACGTTGGATTGTTGAGCGTATTGTCGACCATAGTATCCCGAAAACGAACCGGTACCCGGTTCGTTATCGTATTCGTTGAAGAGGGTTTCCGCCCCACCAAGATACATGGGAGCCGCGGGACGTCCTGCTGCAGGACGTTCCGGAAATGGTGAGGGCGTACGAAGCCCACCACGCACTGCCGGCGCGAAGTTAGTGCGAGCGCTGTGGTCACCCGCAGCGCTCGAAGCACCACGCTCGTCGCGTTCCTCGCGTGCCAGGAACTTGGCACGGAGATCCTTGAGACTCGCAGGTACACGGATCGTCGTGTACCCGTTTAGGTCGCGGTCGCTCAAGCGCGCCGCACCCGGAAGACACAGCGTGCACTGTTGGCCTTCGGGCACAGCGCACGGAACACCAGCGTCCACAGAAGATCTGTGGAGCTGCTCCAGCCTCCCACGCGTCGAGAATGTCTCGAAGCGCTCACGGGCATGCTTAACCCGCTCACGGTAAGCTGCCGGATTCTTGTTGAAGTTTTCAACAAAGGCATTCCAACTTTGACAAAGTGCCTGCCACTCAGGCACTTTGCTGCGAGAAGAGGTCTTCTTGCTGGAGTAATATCGGAGCTCATGGAAGAGCCCGATATAGTAGTCGCGCCTTTGATCCGTCATCGGATCAAAGTGCTGCCCCTCAGCCACGGCATCATCTACAATCGCGCTGCATACGTACAGCGGGATAGTGTTCGGTGGCACTGAGTTGCCCACCCGCGCCGCGATCTCCGTCGCGGACGGCATCCACGGATCTCGTGCTGCATGAGCAGCGCGCGGAGAACTTGAAGTCGCCACGGCACGTGGTGAACTCAACGCCCCAGCAGCAGAGAGCGGAGTCTCAACTGCGCTACGCGAACGCTTCGAGCTCGAAGCGTCCGAGTCGTCTTCTTCACGGGTCGAGACTATCACTGTCGATAGACTCCTTACGCTTGGATGGAGAGCTCTCGCCCTCCTCCATCTCCACATCGCCTTCCTCGTAGTCAACGACGTCGTTGACTACAGACAAGCCTTGGAGGACAATCTCAGGCTGAGTTGTCCCCGCCGCATGCTTTGCTTGCTGGCGCTCGTGATAGTCCACGACAGAGAGCTTACCCTCTGTCGTGTCGGCGGTCTTCTCCTTCGGCGAGTTCATTCCGCAATGAGCTCGAGATTTTCTTTCTCCCAACGTGAAGAATTGACGAATGGTCAATTACCTGATTGACGTGCCGTGACCGGCGCGTCTAACCTTAAGGGGGGGATGGTGTAACGGGGTTACACGCAGAAGTGGCTGTAGCCACTTGTGACTATAACAGATGCGATATCTGTTAAAGGTACAAACACTTCCTCGGCCTGCGAACCTACCAGCGAGTCAAGCGGGATTACTATTGGTTCGGCCTCTATACGGATGTTGAGAAGCACGTCAAGTCATGTCCGGACTGCAGCACCAGCAAAAGCCGATCCCAGGTGCGAGGATACTCTCCAGGCAACGTGTTGGCTGAGTGACCACTTCAGATCGTGTCCATGGACTTCGTGATACCACTCCCGATGACTCGGAGAGGCAACACGGCTCTCCTCCTGTTCCAATGTGCTTTCACGGGATTTGTGATTGCCAAGGCAATGTCCGACACGACAGCACTCAAAGTGGCCCAGGCTTTCGAAGAATGCATCTACCGACGATTTGGAGCACCTTCTTTGGTCAGACACGACCGGGACTCTCGTTTTATGAGCGAGGTGTTCCAGGCCTTTGCTGAAATGATGCAGTCAAGGTAGCGAGCGACGCTGAGTTATCGGCCTCAAGCCAACGGACAGCAAGAGCGGTCGGTGAAGACTGTGATTCAATCTGTGAGAGTGTACGCCGAAGACCCACTTCAGCAAGACTGGGACGAGATCGTGGAACGTCTAGTCTTCGCGATCAACAACTCGCAGGACACGACGCGGAAGTAAACCCCATTCTTCCTCGTCCACGGATGGGACGCTCAGTCGACGCTGAAGGCGATGTCGTCTTCGCTTCGCAGTGGCATGGGCAGACAGTCGGACGCGCTAACCTGGCGACGGGAGGTCAATCGACAACACCAGATTGCAATCGAGATGGCCAAGGAGTATCAAGCCACCGAGAAAGCCCGCAGAGCACGCGAACACAACGAAGCACTGAGCCGGAAGGAGAAGGCAGCGGTCCCGACGACTGGCAGGAACGAGTCGCCGACAACGTCGCCAACCAATCAAACCACAGGTTCGGACCCAGCGAGCAATGTGACAAAGTCTCTTTTCGAAACAGGCAGCCGCGTATGGTTGTACATGGAGCGCGTCAAGCCCGGGTTAACGAAGAAGCTGGCTCATCGATGGCACGGCCCGTTCCGGATCAAGAAAAAGGTCGAAGAGTACGCCTACGAGCTCGATCTGCCGAACCGAAGTGGTTATCGGTTTTACCCGGTAGTCCATGTCTCGCGGTTGAAGGCGGTGAACAAATTCGAAGACCGCCCGAAGACTCGACTGGCAGCTGACGTCACCGAAGACTCAAGGCTGGACTTTGATGAGGAATTACTCCCCGAAGACAGCTGGGAGCCCGACAGTCTTGCTGGTGAGAGCGAAGTTCTTGAGATTTTGGATGATCGGATGCCCATGTCAACAAGAACAGGGCGCTCGGTGCGTGAATTCAAGATCAAGTGGGCGGACCAAGACGAGCCCACGTGGGAGCCGGTGACGCACCTCTCCTGTGGAGGCCTTCTCTACGACTACTTGAGGCGCAAGCGAAGTGAACAATGTCTGCAGATGGTGCAAGTCGCGGACGAAGATTAGAGCTCGCCCGCGACGACTCGACGACGATGAACTACGCCTGGGGCAACGCAGCCCAGGAGGGTAGACGAAATTGGCTACTGCGGACGATTGTGACCTGCACCTGGGGCAATGCAGCCCAGCCATGCAGATGAAAACGACTACTGCAGATGACTTGCATGATTTTTTATATTTTGGAAACTGGACGTGACGACTTGGAAGAAGAATCAAGAAACTAAAAGACCTCAGCTGAACCACTGACTACGACTACGAAAACTCAAGAAGCTTGGGGGAAGGAACACCGGCACTTGAAGACTCACTGCTCGTCGGTGCTGTCCTCGCGAGCAATGTCCTGCGACTCAGCAGAAGCCGCCACCTGTGCCAACACTTGGAGGTGATCCGAGTTGTCGGGAACCACGGGAACAGCAGCTGCTGCAGCCGGAGGTTCGCTTGCAGCAGGACCCGAAGACTCGTCCGGAGTTGCAGCAGGTTCGCGGAAGCCAGCATCCCATCCGACGGCAATCTGGCTTGGCTTGAGTTCAGGAGAGACGACAATCCGACGACCGACTTCACGCGTGGTGTCCGCAGGAACGAACATCGGGAACTGCGGGTTACAAGGGAAGAAAGTCGTGTTGTACGGGTGCTGAGCAGGGACATCCATCCATCCATTGCGCCACGGCTCTGCTGCGTCCAACGCCGGGATTTCGCTGAGCCAGTCAAGAGTCTTGGGCAACCAGATCAGATTGTCGAACGGGCAACCGAGCATGGACGGCTCAAAGAGAGCTTCGGTGTGGAGCACAGCAAACTTCGGCTCCTTGCTGACGAACCACCTCCAGACTTGGTAAATAATCTTGGCACGGAACCGGTCCATGCGCTTGGTCCGCTCGTCAGCATACAGCGACCACTTGGCCTTGGCCTCGTCCAATTCAGCGCAAGTCTTCGCCTTCAGCTCAGGCGACCAATCGTTCTCCTCCAGTTCACGGCTTGCCACCCGGAAGCAGTTCTCCACAGCCAGACCAGGAATCCAGTGAAGACGCTCCCAATTCGAGAAACCCAAGTCAACGTCGTCTGGATGCCCGTACCCTCGAAAGTTACTCCAATACCCGTTGACTCGAGTCAACGAGGGTGCACGCTGAGAGACCTTGCCGGAAGAGTCAAAATCCATGCGTGTCGAACAAGCACGCGTGTTCCGGAAAACGTTGCCGGAGCCTCTGCCACGGGTGATTGGGATCCATGAAGTTCTTGAACGCCCTGAGTCCCGCAGCCGTGACAGCAACTCGAGCATGCTCGGGCAGAGCAGGGGGATACTGGAAATTCATAATCTGGATCCAGCACTCAGCAGCACCTGGGAATCGAAACTCCGGAGCCAAGAACGGAGCGGCCCACTTCAATACCTTCTTGGAATACCGGTCCGCCGGCGGTACATCATCTTGAGCTGAAGACGGCTTCCGTTGAGTCTTGGCAGATTTCTGTGAGATCGGGAAATGCCCGCTGAAGAACAGTCCCGCGCCGAAGCCTAACGGTCTTGAACCTTCGAGTGACGGCTGAGCGAGCCCTCTGATTGGCTACGCACATTCCCCGCATTAGAGTGACAAATTGACAGTCATTTAGTGACCAGGCACGGCGGGTCATAATAAATCCCCGCCGAGCCCTCCAAGTAGTCATAGTGGGTACAGGATTTACCTCTCATTAGGAATTCGGACATAAGCCGAAGTGTCGTCCAGTCGTAGGATCGGCTCGAGGATTCGGCTGACACTTGATGTTTGTATAGACATTAGGGATTAGTTATAGGGAAGGCCTCACAGCCTCTAATCACTAAATCAGAGCAGAATTTCCCCCCGAAGCCACACAAGGGTCAAGTCCGTCTACCGGTAAGTCTTCGCTTAGCTGTAGAGTCTGGATACGCTCGGCCGACACGGGGTATGTCTGCCGGTGAGCATAAGGTACATTGACCGAGTGTTCATCCCTGGAAAGGCCAAGAGTGAGTAGTGGCCGAGTGTTTGAGGTATTAGAGACCTCCCTGTACGTTTGTACGTGTGTCTGGGTGTGTGGCGAAGCCCCCCCCCCCCCCAGTATATTTGACTTCCAGCCGAGACTTCGTCTCGGCGCCCCTGTCCGAGGCGTCGATTGGCCTGGTACCCTTCCTTCTGAGGGATCACAGTGGGTTACGCGTGAAAGCGCGTGTGTACATTGCATCCTAGCCGTTGCTCGTGGCTAAGGGTGCTCTTATATTTGATTTACGGGCTCTACCTACCTGACCGACGACTCGCATAAGGCACATTCCAGCCCGGTGTAAGGGATCGGATCTGGTCTTCAGATTTAATCCCAACAATAAGCGCCGACCTTTTAGGAGGGAAGCGTGTTGTTGGTAGGGGCTCATCCCAAAGGCCTTGGCTAGAGGGACGAGAACTCGTTAAATCGTGTTTTCCTACACGACAACTGGTGCCGCGACGCGGGACTGGTGTGACCGAACTGTGTGTTGTGGTCTGTGTAGGTATTGTCCCATACGAGCATTGAGAGGAGAAGAAGAAGAGAAGAAGAGAAGAAGAAACAAGAAGAACAAGAACAAGATGGCGAAAGGATCCAAGTCAGCGGTGCCAGCTACGCCGGCGAAATCGGGACGAGGACCAACCGACGGCTTGTCGACGATCGCGAGTGACTTGACGTCTCGGCTGTCGACGATCTCCGAAAGGTCGGTCAGTTTCGAAGAGTCGGTCGACGAGGATTCGGACGCCAAGGATGACATGATGATGAACTACGATGACCTGGAAGAGAAGACTCCAGCGCCCGCGCAGGAGTACGAAGACCAGGAGGAGGCGATGGTGTCGGCTGGACGCAGTGGGGGCTCACGCTCCCTCAGCCGAAACCTCGTTTCCGAATTTGATGAAGTGGCGCGGCCGGACTTTGCGGACGATGACTCGGAGGATGGCACCGAGGCCTTCACCTCGAGGGCTCTGGTGCAGGTTGCTAAGGATCCTCAAGAATCCCGCAGAATCCGACCGTCAATGAACAGCAGCACCCCAGCTGCGAACAAGGTGTTCGGCCGAATGCTCGAGCAGATGCTTGAGTCAAGTGAGTGGATCCGACAGTTCAGCCCGGAGATGGCGCGCCAGGCGACGTGGGTCGAGCTGAAGGAAGAATTGCAACACCCGGTAGAGCCGACTTCAGTCACCCAAATGGCCGAAGACACGGTGGCGCTTCTCCGAGCGATGGGCTGTGAGCCGATGACTCGGCCGTCCGAGGTCTCAGTCAAGAGTTGGACGCCTGAACTGGCTGGCAAGGAGCTGCACAAGTGGAAGAGGAAGCTGCGTTTGAGCTTCGGGGAGACGGACCTCACGCTGGGCCGTCCGCCGAGCGCACGCCCCGCGAAGGAACAGACCGATCCGTCGAAAATTCCGCTGCCGCAGACTCCGAAGAAGTCGACCGAGCGCTCAAGCCGACGCCAGACGACGGATGGAGTGTTCTCTGCCAAGACGGAGGGCACGCCGTACTTCCAGGATTCGCATATGGTGACCCCTCGGTCGACTAGTCGAACCGAGCGTATCGCCCGCGAGACCGGAGGGACGCAACCTGGACGGAGTTCCAACCGAAGTTTCCCAAGACGCTCGAGCCGTCGTTTCACCCCGCGCGATGACTCTTCGTCGGATGACGATGCTGACGACGCGCCCGACTACGACGATGGCTTCGACAGCCCCAGTGACGAGCTGGCCCGCCAGGTGCGCGAAGTGAGCGAGATGGAGCGACTGAACTCGACCCCTCGGCTGGAGATTGCAACTCACCGACCCCTCGCCCAGATCAAGAACTTCTCTGGGGCCCGCAACAAGAGTGAAAACTCTATGCAGTGGCTCCGGGCCTTTGTCTACGAGATGAAGGGGACGCACACTCCGCCCAATGAGTGGTGCATGGCTTTCGAGCTGAGCCTTCGGGACGGTGCCTTGCACTGGTACCGTCAGCTCCCCAAGAAGACGAAGCGTCGGTGGAAGCTGCTCAGTGATGCTTTCATCAAGTATTACTGCACGCAGTTCAACCAGTCTGCGAAGGCTCGCTACTATTCGGCACGACGTGACGGTTCGGAACATCTGTGCGACTACCTAAACCGGCTGAATGGCTACGCACGCAACGCTGGCCTTCAGTTCGAGAAGGGCGGTCGCGACGCGAAGGATCACGTGCAACGCTTCCTCGAGACGTGCGGTGACCGAGGACTTGAGCGGCGGCTTTGCCACGTTCGAGTCTCGGACATCCACGAGCTTGAAGACATGATTAACGACATCCTCAAGTCGGAGGAGCGTGGACAGGGCAGAGATGCCTCGTCACATGCCTCGTCTCATCAGTCGCGTGGACGCGAGCACTCTCGCAGACGGGACGAGCGCCGGAGCGAACAGGCGCGCGACAATAACCGCCGTGAACGTTACGAACGCAGAGACCGAGACTTCGGACGCAGACGTGAGGACTCGCGGTATGCTCCACGTGTGTCGCTAGCTGAAGCGTCGCTGTCCGACTTGGTGGCTGAGCTGCAAATCCGTGGGACGAAGAGTGGTCGGTCAGACCGTCCGGAGCCCCGTGAGCAGTCGCGCGACGACAGTGGAAGTGACTCCAGTGACAGCCGATACTTCGAGGACAACCGAGACTTCAGTGACTACAGCGACTTCGACACCTCAGATGAAGAAGGAGCCCATGTCGCAGCGGCGAATGAGCAAGAGAGACGTGCTGCCGCTGAAGGAACGTACGCTCGGTCCGACCAACGTCAACGCAGGGGTGGCGAACCCGGCCGAAATTTCGACCGGTCCAACCGACACTTCAGCCGAGACAACCGTGATGGTCGCCCGCGTCAGTACGGACCCTGCGCAGCGTGTGGTGGTGCCGGTCATTCGGCCCACTACTGTTACCGACGCTGCAGACTGTGTCAGCAAGTCCACGACATCGGCAAGTGTGAAGCACTCCAAGCCCTCACCACGTACCTTCGGACGAAGGTTGAGAAGAAGGACCTCTCTCCCGAGCACCAAAGCCTAGTCTTCCGTGGCAATTTAAACTAGGCAGCCCGCCAACTGAAACTGGGTTGGTCCCAATCGGGCTGCCACAGTTAGCTGCTCCCGCGATCGATGCAGACTGCGTCTACGCGTTTGTGGGGACAAGCAAACGGCCGAACGACAAGGACAAGGAACATGTGAAAACGACTGAAATTGAAAAGGAGAGAGGGGAAACCCTCGGTGGAGGTGAAAATTGTGGAATGAATGAATGAAGAAGATGAAGATGGAGATGCAACCGAAGCTTGGGTCTCAAGCGCGGTGCAGAGTGAACGCCCTGGTCGAACGCCCAGCGGAGTGACCAAGTTACTCCCAGGCGAGAGGCTGGGGTGGTGGTCCGCACAGAAGTTCGACAAGAGAGCTCGGATGAGGGCTCTGGTCAAGGGTGCGGTCAACGACGCGAGAACGAGGCTTCTGTTGGACACAGGAGCGAATGTAAGTGTGATTTCGGAGAAGTTTGCGAAGCAGTTGCGGCTGCGTGACATTCAGGGTCACGGCCGCTGTATGGAGATCCAAGGTTTTACGAAGGGAACCATGGCTACGGAGAGACGAGCCCTCGTCAAGGTAACCCTCGGCTGGGCGCGCGTGTACGAGTTTGAGTTGTGGATCATGGATCATGGCGCCGGAGTGGACGTGGTCCTCGGCACTGACTTTATGATCCCTGCTGGAGTGCGTTTGGACCTGTTTCACGCGACCGCGAGGTTGCCGGACGAGGTCAGCATTCCGCTCATCAAGACTCTAAGCGCACCGGACGACCGAGGCTTCGGTCCGCATGTTAACGGTGGACCATCCGAAGACTTGTACGTCCAAGGCCGAGAGTGTGTGGAATACCGAGTGCAACGACGCCAACCACATCTGGATACACACGAGGTGTGGGTACGTCGCACAAAGTCTCTGCTGCCGACAGTGACGAAGTTTCGGCGGGGCAAGGTCGAGCGAGTACGGTTGACTAATGTGTCTGACCGCCCGACGACGTGTCACGCACACACTCCAGTGTTGCTATGGGTACCGATTGGTGATCTTCCGAGGAATGACGGCTACGTTCGGCTCAACTCGTCCCGATACGAAGACTGGCAGAAGCTTGCCTACGAGGGCAGCCGCGATGAAGTTGTCTTTGCGCGCGAGTGCGAGGCGTATTCGAAGTGGCTGGCCGCGCAACCGCCGGCTGTAGATCGGCCAACCTACACTTCGCCAACTGGGGTGATGGTCCGGCCAGTCGACAACTCGCCCGACCGACGGCTCAGGTTGAGTTGCGCCGAACGATGGGAATGCGAGCTCGCGAAGCGTGAAGAGAGGGAGCAACTCGCTGCCGACGGCTCACCAGTGGGTGATGATCCGGCAGCGCTCTTTCCCCGACCTGTGGAGCTTGAGCACGCGCGAGCCGTGGAGCTTGAACACGCGCGAGCCGAAGTCTCCTCTGAGGTGATCGAGGAGTCCGTCCTCCGAGACGAGCCTGACGGGCCCAGCGATGCGGAAGTGTGTTCAGAATCTAACCTGGACCCGGATGACCCGCGAGGAAGTGATGACAACAGTGGAGATGACGATGGATCCGAGCTCTCGTACCAGAGTGAAGACTCGGCTGGAGATGACGACCCGATGCTGGTGCTGGAGCGCACCTACGTCTCGGTGGCGACCACGCTGACGGCTGAAGGGGGTGAAAGTGACGCGAAGGACGTCGTGTCCGAGCACCAGGCGAACGACATAAACCTGGAAGATTACGCCCACGAACTAGCCTTTCTGCCCGACCTGACCGAAGCCTCGGTTACGGAGTTGGACTACTCGGCTGCGAACGTGCGGCACCCGGACCTGAGTTGCGGCCGACAAGACCGCGTGGTGAAGGTGCTCCGGAAGCATGAGCAGATTCTGATCTCCAGTGGCAATGCGTTACCACCGCCAGCATATGGTGTGGTGTGTGACATCGATGTGCAAGGACATGCGCCTATCAAGCAGAGGGCTCGGCGGATACCCCTCCGACACCTCAAGCAGCTCTACGAATTGCTCCGGGGGCTGCTGAAGGCAGGACTGATCGCGTTCTCGAGCAGTCCGTGGTCATCGCCGATCGTCATTGTGCTGAAGAAGAATGGGATCGACATCAGGTTGTGCATTGATTACAAGATGGTGAACGCCGTCACCGCAATCATGGAGTATGCGATGCCTCTGGTCGACGACTTGCTCACCGACCTAGAGAAGTATCTGTGGTACTGCTCACTCGACGCTGCGAGTGGATTTTGGGCTATCATGATGACGCAGAGAGCTCGTCAGATCTCTGCGTTTGTGTGCGCTTTGGGTCACTTTGAGTGGCTCCGAATGCCCTTTGGGCTCAAGAATGCGCCCATGATATATCAGAGGATGCTCGACAACGCTCTGTGGGGTTTCGTGCAGCCGAAGGGCGGATGGAAGCACTACGCGACGCTGATGGAACAAGCCGAATCGCGCGATCATGAAGCGACTCAAGAGCGGACCGCACAGTCAGCCGAACCGACGTCTCGTATGGAGCCTTCGCTTACCAAGTTTGAGGCAGGACTCGGCTCCGGTGGCGCTGGAAACGCGGTGTCTGAACTGATTAACAGTCCTGTGGCCGACATGTTCGTGAATGGAGAGCCCGATGAGTCATCGTTGGTACCCGTGTTCGAGCGACGATCCTTCGTGGACGACATCTGTTTCGGGGGTGAGTCGTTCGATGATTGTTTGGCTACATTGGACCGACTCTTGGCACGGTTCGAGGAGTGCCGTATCAGCGTGAGTTTCACCAAGAGCATCTTCGTGCAACCCAAGGTGGACTTCCTGTCCCACGTGGTGACGCGGAACGGCATCCAAGCCGACCCGAAGAAACTGACGGTTCTGACCGAGCTTTCGTTTCCACGGTCCAAGAAGGGAGTGCAAGCATTCCTTGGATCGCTGAACTATTACAGCCGGATCATCCAGGACTTCGCCGTGTATGGTGCCGCGCTCTATCAACTCAAGGACGAAGACTTTGGAGACGGGGGTGACCTCTCTGCGGCCAGACGAAGCTTCGCCGCGCTGCAACAGAAGGTTGCTAACGCACCGATTCTCCGACACTTCGACCGCGACAGAGATGTTCACGTGATGCTGTTTGCAAACGAGTGGGCGCTGAGCACGACGCTCATGCAGGAACACGACGGAACGATGTATCCAGTGCGTTTCTGTGGCCGAGTCCTCAAGGACGCTGAGATGAACTATCACCCGGCTGAGAAGGAGGTCCTGGCCCTGCTGCAGTTATTGAAGGTGTGTTACACACAGCTCGCAGGTCGGACCATCCACGTCTATACGCGGTTTTCGACGCTCGAATGGGTTCACAAGTCGAAGTCTCTGTTTGGACGTGCAACTCAGTTTGCGGTGATGCTGTCCCCGTGGCACTTGGTTGTTACGCGCGTTAAGGAGAAGGATTGTGCTTTCGCTCAACTCCTCCAGTCATCGATCACAAGTTTCGTCGACCTCGAGGACCCGTTGGCACCTGTGACTCCGCCGACACGTGGCTCACCGAGTGTTCGGATGGACCCTCATTTACTGTATGCACGGCTACCGCGTGACTACTGTGGCTATGTGCTCTCTTTCGATGGTTCTGCGAAGACTGAGAAGCACGGGGGCTACGGAAGTTGCGCCTGGATTCTTTGGAAGCTACCAGAATGGACGATAGTGATCGCTGCGAGTGCTTATCTCGAGGCTACGACTGTGAACCTGGCCGAGTACTCGGGTATGAACAATGGTTTGACCGCAGCCTTAGAAACTGGGGCTGAGGAGTTGGTGATCGTCGGAGACTCGAGACTCGCAATCCAGCAATCCCTAGGGGTGATCGCATGTCGTAAGGAAACACTGATGGCACAACTCAATCGGCACAAGGAACTGAGATCGAGGTTTCGGTCAGTGAAGTACCTGCATGTTATCCGCGAGTTCAACGCTGCAGCAGACTCTTTGGCGAGCGAGACGTTGGAGAAAAAGATTTCGGTGACTGTGGACGACAAGATTCGGACTGAGGAGCTGGTGCGGCTGAACCGCATCCACGAAGTCATCTACGAACCGTCAACCGATCCTTCGTCACCAACCGACACTTCGTCAACCGAGAAGTCGAAGGGAGAGACTACGCGTGTCGTAAGCTCAATCCGGGTACTGGATGCATCGGACACGACCCGTCGCAAGAACTTTTTTGATTTCGTGCGGGAGCCGCCATATGTATCGGCAGTAACCAGACGACAGGCGAAAGAACGCGAGAGACGGGTCCGTTTTGCAGACGAAGAACAGGTGGTGCCTCAAGAAGATCGTAGTCCTGACGCAGACTCCGACCGAAATGACGATGCAGAACTCTCAGACAGGCCAACACAGCCGAGACCTGATGCGACGGTGATACACGAACCGAACGCTGAGGACATCGACCCCGTGGTGGTGCAGGAGGAACGGCGCCGACGCATTGGTGCGGCGCAAGACGAAGAACTTCGGTGGTCGAACCTCAAGGCGGTACTGAAAGGAGAAGAGGCGAAACTTGGTTACAAAGCCGCGCGAGAAGCTTGGAAGATGTCCGACAAGTTCGTGCTGAGTGAAGATGGACTGTTGTATTTCCTCGGTTCGAACCGTCGGTTCGGCCGTGACCGGTCCGAAGAGTCGACACTACGTTTGGTGATCCCGACGACGATGGTTCAGGAAGTGCTGCAAAGCTGCCATGACTCGCTAGAGGGAGGACACCAAGGGATAGTCCGGACCTATCATCGTGTGAAGGCTGACTACTACTGGATTGGACTGTTCGCTGATGTAGAACGGCACGTACGTTCGTGCCCAGACTGCAGCTCGAGTAAAAGCCGTCCGCAACTTCGTGGGTACTCGCCTGGCAACATCTTGGCCGAAAGACCGCTGCAGATCGTCTCAATGGACTTCGTCATCCCGCTGCCGAAGACTCGGCGGGGAAATACGGCGTTGCTGTTGTTCCAGTGCGCGTTCACAGGGTTCGTAATGGGGAAGGCTATGGCCGACACCTCGGCTCTGTGTGTTGCGCAAGCCTTTGAAGAGTGCGTTTACCGAAGATTCGGCGCTCCTACCCTCATCCGACACGACAGAGATCCTCGCTTCATGGGAGAAGTCTTCCAAGCGTTCACGGAGATGATGCAATCGAGGTCTCGGGCCACTCTGAGCTATCGGCCACAAGCCAACGGCCAGCAGGAACGCTCAGTTAAGACTGTGATACAGTCCGTCCGAGTGTACGCCGAAGACCCGCTGCAACAGGACTGGGACGAGATCGTGGAGAAGCTGATCTTTGCTATCAACAACTCGCAGGACGCCACGCGCAAGGACACGCCGTTCTACCTTGTACACGGCTGGGACGCGCGGACGACACTTCGAGCCATGTCTTCTTCACTGAAAAGAGGCCGCGGTCGGCAAACCGACGCCTTGGCCTGGAGACGAGAAGTCAATCGGCAGCAGGAGATCGCGTTAGAGATGGCCAAAGAGTATCAGGCGACAGAGAAAGCCAAACGAGCCGAGAAGCACAACGAAACCCTGAGTCGACGCGAACGAGAATCTATGCCAACCCGAACCGAACCTTCAGGCGAAGACTCTGGAACCACGGAACCGACCGATGATTCGTCAACCGACACCTCGAAGTCGCTCTTCAAGCCGGATGACCGCGTCTGGCTCTACATGGAGCGTGTGAAACCGGGGCTGACGAAGAAGCTGGCGCATCGCTGGCACGGCCCCTTCCGAATCAAGAAGAAGGTGGACGAGTACGCGTATGAGCTAGCTTTACCGGACCGAAGCGGTTACAGGTTCTACCCTGTCGTACATGTGTCGCGACTGAAGGCTGTAAATGAGTTCGGTGACCGGACGAAGACTCGACTCACAGCTGACGTTACGGATGAGACGAGACTGGACTTCGATGAAGAGCTTCTACCCGAAGACAGCTTCGAACCTGACCACCTTGCTGGCGAGTACGAGGTTGAGGCCATTTTGGACGACCGGATGCCGCTCTCGACGAGCACTGAGCGTGCTGTCAGAGAGTTCAAGGTGAAGTGGGTTGGTTACGACGAGCCTACGTGGGAGCCCGCGTCCAACTTGTCGTGCGGTGGACTGCTGTACGACTACTTGCGCGCGAAGCGCAGCGACAGCCGGTTGCAGATGGTCCAAGTCGCAGACGAGGACTAGCCGCGACTGGCGCAATGTGATGAACTGCCGGCGGGGCGATGCAGCCCGCCTAAGCAGACGAAAAGACCTACTGCACCAACATTAATGCATGTTTGCATATTGCATGTATTTTCGAGTGGATTTATCAAGTTGCTCAAGTGGAGAGATGGAGATTTCGTGTGAAAGTGATTGAATTGGAGATTAATTAGGCCTGCAAGACTGGAATTACGCTAAACTACGACGAAGAACCCGGACCAGTCTGGGCAGAGGAGACAAAACGAAGACTTAGCAGCAGGAGCCTCACGGCTTCGAAGCAGATGCAGCGTGAGCGAGCGCTTGCAAACGGCCGGACCCTTTAGCCGGACGCTCGAACTCAGCCGAAGACTCCTCCACCGCACCTTGGATGACTTGAGCTTCTTCATCGTCGGACTCCGAGTCCGCTTCGGTGTGAGCCGCAGCCGAACCTTGGTAGCTGGGCCGATGCCGAGCAGCGTCTGCAGTCGAGCGCGGTGGAACCGTGTCTTCACTGGTATCTTCCATGATGACATCTTCCTCCTCTTCCTCAACGTCGTCTGCCCCCTCGTTGCCCGACATCTCTTGGTCCGCATCTTCAGCAACCGAGCCTTCTGGAGCGCGCTTCTCTTCGAGGTCTTGCTCCTGATCCTCCGTGCCCGCGTCTTCACCGGTAACCGCTGCTTCAGCTTGAGCACCAGGTGGATTGTGGTAGTCCGTGAACTCCCGAACCCAAGGTGCCTTCACATCCTGCGGATCCAGCGAAGAGTCGACCACGACTTCAGACGCGACTGCTTGCAGAGTGAAACCGCGAGGCACGAACACAGGGGCTTCAGGGTTGCAGGGCGCGAACAGTGTGTTGTAAGGGTGCAGCGAAGGGACGTCGATCCAGCAGTTGCGCCAAGGCTCGTGAGCGTCCACCTCCGCGACCTCACGGACCCAGTCGGTCGTAGCGGGGATCCATGAGAGAGTGTCAAGAGAGTAATACAGCGCCGTAGGCTCGAGCAGAGCCTCCGAGGTGTAGCCGACGTCTCCAACCGAATCCGAAAGAAGCTGGGACCACCAACGCTTGATGTGGACGCGGAGTCGATCCGCACGCCCGCTTCGCTCCTTGGAGTACTGACGCCACTCGTTCCGCACGGCGACGAACACTGGATGAGTCTTGCCCACCCTTCGGCCAAGACGCTGAAGCCAACGATCAACGGCAGCAGGAGAGACCCAGTGACCACGTTCGTAAAGAGCGAAACCGAGGTCAGAGTTCTCGGTCGACCCGAATGCACGGCTGCAGAACTGTCGCCAGAGCTTGACCAGTAGTTCCTCACCACTTGCCCGAATCGAGATGGCAACGTCGGGCATGTAGTCCGAAGCGTCGAACAGACACGGCCGCTCAGGGAGCTGCGCCAAGAATTCCTGGTACGGGTGGCTTGAGTTCGTCCAGTCTGCGAACGCCTTGATGCCGTCAACCGAGCACTCGACCAGAGCACTGTGCGGGACAGGAGGCACGGACCGAGACTCCAGTATCTTCTTCCAGCAGAGCTCTGCCCCCGGAGACGAAAACGGGACCGAGAGGAGTGTGCCTTCCAGACTCAGAGTCTCCGGGATCACGTGGTCCGATGCTTGGGTGCGTTTTGGAGCAGCCGACGCTTGGGTCGGACGTGGTCGAGACTTCGACTCCGGCACCGGAACCAGCCCAGTTTTCGAGACGGCAGCCGACGCCTTGGGAAGCTGACGGAGCTGTGTCTTGGTCACCTTGGCTGAGGCCTTGATCCGTTGCTTCGACTTGCCTTTGGACGAACCCTGGGCAACATGACTGTCAGGCTGCTGGTCCACGTAGTCGCCCGTCAAGTCGATCGCGGCAGGCGGTGGAACCGAAGCCTTCTTGAGCCCAAGCACGACGTCGTCAGGCGCGTTTTCACTCTCGACCGTGACCTTGGACTGGAGCGAAGCCACGGTAGACGCCGGCCGCACTGGACGTCCGTCCTTCCGAGGTTGAATCACGACCGATGCCTTGTAAGGCGAGTCGTAGTTCAGGACCTCAGGCGCTTGGTCGTCATCATCCGGCGCTTCAACGTCTTGGACACGACTTGGCGAAGCAACCGACGCCTCCGGTGAGCGAGACGGCGACCCGGGCATCGAAGCAGTCGAAGCGTCTGACGGGTGTGGAGAAGACGGTTGAACGAAACTTGACTTGGACGCAACTGGAGATTCCGGAGTCGAGTTGACGACCGCTGGAACAGATGCTGGTGCAACCGTGGGTGCGCTCTTCTGAGCAGCGACGGCCTTGGGTCTGGCCGCAGGCTCATGGTTGATCGGACGAGAACTGGACGTCCGAACACTCTTCTTCACTAGGGGCTGCGACGGACGCCCGAGCCGAAGCTTCTTCATCAGAGTCGTAGGCGTCGAACCCCGAGGCGAAGAGACCGACGCGACTGCCCCCTCCGATTTCTTCCGACGCTTGGACGATGGAATGATGGGGGCTTCGTCGTCCGAGTCTTCTTCCAGTGTCACGATGCCGGCCGACGTGTCATCGGCGCGAACGTGCTGACTTGGACTATTAGAAGCCGGAGCCGACGCCTCAGCGTGGGCACCAGGTGACGCCGAGTTTTCACGACGACGCTTGGGACCAGACGTGGCCTCTGCTAACGCGAACTCCATGGAGCTGAACTCTTGAAGAAACGTCTTGAGAACTTCTGGCAGGGCCGAGCCATCGCCAAGGTCGAGCTGGCCCAAAGAGAAGCGGTGCTCTTCCAAAGTCTGGAGGTACGCCTGGAAGTCTCGGACAGTGTTGGTGTACCGCACCAGACCCTGTTTGTACGTCTGCCGGTCTCGCTTGATCACGGCTTGAGTGGCTCTGTCCGCATCCTCGAGCTGCTTGACTTGGGATCGCATCTGGTCGAGCATCTCCTTAGTCTGTGCGAGAGCTCGGGCCGCGAGGTTGAGCCGCTGGTTGGCGAAGTCTCGCTCCAGACGACATGATTGGAGGTCTTTGCCTAGCTCAACAGAAGCCTCGACGCACAGACGGTCAGCCTTGAGACGAAGCGCGTGCTCCTTGTCGCTCAGCCGCTTGCTATCCGCAGCCGCATCTTGGTATCGCAGGACCTCGCGGCGCAACTCGTCCATCTTCTCGTCCCAGCAGTAAGGCTTCAACAACGCATCTGGAGCCACCGCTTGGACGACGTCACGAAGGCTCCGAGCCTCCGCAAGGCGCTGGTCCAGGTCTTCATCGACACGAAGAGGCGGATGGCGGACGAGGCCGACCATGAGCTGGCCGAGGTCTGCCATCCGCTGATCCAAGTGTTCCTCCAGGCGTGACTCCGACTGCAGCACCACTTGCGCGATCCGAGCGTCGACAGCATCTTCAACGCCGTCACGGGAGACGTGGCTTGGCGGTCGAGGAGTAGCTCCAACCCCAGGAGACGCGAAATCGAGCCGACAGTAGCGAGTCGGACCCGACGAAGGCTCGTCCGAGTCATCAGGCGGCGGAGTAGCAGGTGGCGATGACGGAGACGCAGGCGGAGCTGTAGCAGAAGCCTCTGACGCCCCGCGTCGGCCTCCCATCGGCCTAGCGGGAGTTGGCGACTGAGACCTCGCTGCGCTCGACGCCGAGTGCTTGCCCGAAGCTTGGACAGACGGCTTAATCACGCGCGCTGCAACCGCAGCCTGAGCCTCTGCCGACACCCCGCCAGCACTTGCTGCAACGGGAGTTGGTGACGGAGAAGACTCGGCGCGAGAAGCAGGACCATCGCGAGTGCCGGGCGCTTGAGCAGCCGCAGCTTGCGCTCGGGGAGCCCCGCTTGACGAGGCAGAGGCGGAAGTTGGCACCGCCGAGCTCTCGGAGGTCGCGCCAGGAGTGTGACCATCGCTCGAGTGCGAACGTCGCTCGTCCGAGGGCTGCCGCACCATGAAGAGACATCAACAGATCAGTACCGAGCAACAGAGATGAGCAGAATCTTCAACAAGATGCGACGACCTACCGTATTATCCGCGCGGACAGCTTGGAGGGCGGCGGCTCGCGCTTCGCCCAGAAGATTCGACGCGCGTGGCATCGCGGCAGGACAGATGCGCACCACGACGCTCGCCACTTCCACCGGTTCGGGTCGAGGTGGGGGCTGCTGTGAGATCGGGAAATGCCCGCTGAAGAACAGCCCCGCGCCGAAGCCTAACGGTCTTGAACCTTCGAGTGACGGCTGAGCGAGCCCTCTGATTGGCTACGCACATTCCCCGCATTAGAGTGACAAATTGACAGTCATTTAGTGACCAGGCACGGCGGGTCATAATAAATCCCCGCCGAGCCCTCCAAGTAGTCATAGTGGGTACAGGATTTACCTCTCATTAGGAATTCGGACATAAGCCGAAGTGTCGTCCAGTCGTAGGATCGGCTCGAGGATTCGGCTGACACTTGATGTTTGTATAGACATTAGGGATTAGTTATAGGGAAGGCCTCACAGCCTCTAATCACTAAATCAGAGCAGAATTTCCCCCCGAAGCCACACAAGGGTCAAGTCCGTCTACCGGTAAGTCTTCGCTTAGCTGTAGAGTCTGGATACGCTCGGCCGACACGGGGTATGTCTGCCGGTGAGCATAAGGTACATTGACCGAGTGTTCATCCCTGGAAAGGCCAAGAGTGAGTAGTGGCCGAGTGTTTGAGGTATTAGAGACCTCCCTGTACGTTTGTACGTGTGTCTGGGTGTGTGGCGAAGCCCCCCCCCCCAGTATATTTGACTTCCAGCCGAGACTTCGTCTCGGCGCCCCTGTCCGAGGCGTCGATTGGCCTGGTACCCTTCCTTCTGAGGGATCACAGTGGGTTACGCGTGAAAGCGCGTGTGTACATTGCATCCTAGCCGTTGCTCGTGGCTAAGGGTGCTCTTATATTTGATTTACGGGCTCTACCTACCTGACCGACGACTCGCATAAGGCACATTCCAGCCCGGTGTAAGGGATCGGATCTGGTCTTCAGATTTAATCCCAACAATAAGCGCCGACCTTTTAGGAGGGAAGCGTGTTGTTGGTAGGGGCTCATCCCAAAGGCCTTGGCTAGAGGGACGAGAACTCGTTAAATCGTGTTTTCCTACACGACATTTCTTGCCCCGGACACGAGTCTTCGAGACCTTCTGGGGTACTTCGCTAGCAGGCGCAGGAGCCACGAGAACAGAATCCGCCGACCCAGCAGGCGAAGGCGAAGGAGGAGCCACAAGAGCAGAATCCGCCGACTCAGCAGGCGAATGCGACGATGAAGCAGCAGGAGAGTCCGTCGACTCGACTGGAGCAGCGGAAGCAGAAGCCGAAGACTCGCCACTGGCAGGGGGCGAGGTCGACGCAGACAGCGAAGATCCACCAGGGCCTGGGACAGGGGCAGGAGCAGGAGCAGGAACACTTGCACCAGGCTGGGGTGACGGAGCCGGAATTACAGCTACCACCTCAACGCACTCGCCTTCCCATTCGTCGACCTCCTCTTCAGCGGAAGAAGCAGCGCCGCCATCGACAACCGAGTCGTCGACAAGACCTTCTGGGAGACCAGCATCCGAGTTATCTTCGAACCACTGGGGCACTCCCTGGGACTGCCCGACAGAAGTTGGCTGTTCGCCAGTCCCTTCGTCATCCTGATTATCCGAGTCGCTCTCCTGTGGACGATCTTCTGGACTCGAAGCAGCCGAGGCCGAAGAAACGGGACCAGGAGGCACAGCCCCACGACTCGGCGAGTTCGCGGGATGAGAGCGCTGAGGGGGTGATACACTTGGACCGAAGCGCGCGATGACTGGAGCACTGCGAGGCACGGAGGCAACACGACCTCGGTCCCAGCGAGGCTCCTTGACCTTCTTGGATGACTTCTTGCACTTCCCAGGAGCCTTCCTGACCGGAGAAGAGGGCGCCGATGACTCAGCCGACGGCGCAACAGACGTCCGGCGGGCCTTGGACCCGAACGACTTGTCCGGACGGGAGAAGCAGCGACGCCGACGCCACCCGGGTCCTCGCGAGATCTCTTGCGAGACGAAGACCGCGAGGAAGAAGACGACCGACGCGACGCACGCGACTTCTGGACTGCAGCAACGGTCGTGCCTGGAGTGGTCTTGTTGGAGCCTGCTGGAGCACCCTTACGCTCGGGACCCCCGATGGAATCAGTCAGAGCGAACGCCGTCCGAGCCAAGTCTTCGGCGATGGCTTCGTCGGCCTTGGATCGATCAGCTCGGCGGAGTTGCTCTTGCAGCACCAACAGGGATTCAGGGCTGATGTTTAACAAGTCCCAGTTTAATCCACCAGTTGAGATACCTGCCCGAAAAAGAACGAGTCATCGGAACAAGTCAGTAAACAAGCAAACCGAGTGACTGCAAGATGATCACGAACCTTCAACTGCAAGAACCAGGACGTCCGGATCCATCTCCTCCAACAGCACGTGAGCACGGAGGGTCTTGTTGGCACGCGCCAGCCGCTTCACTTGCTCTTCAAGGTCCTCATTACGGCGGCGAAGGCGAGCTGGCGCAGTGTCATCGGCGGCGTCCGAGCGAGCCAGCAGATCATGCAAGCGCTTACTCTGGGCTGTCGTCGCGGTGATGGTAGCCTTGAAGACCTCCTGCCCCCGCTTCAGCTGAGCCTGGAGTCGAGCGCACGAGTCTTCGGCAACCTTGATGCGATTCTCCTGACGCCCCTAGCACTCCTTGTACGCATCCACAGCGGCTTAAACCCTCTCCAGCTCAGCGGTGTTGAGAGCCTCCAGGTGGCGGAGACGCGTGACCTCTTTCTTCAGCTGCGCGATCTCACGATTCGCGTTCTCCAAGAACACTTGATGGTTCTCCAAGGTATACGTCTGCGCCCGCAACCGATTCTCAGCCGCAGCCTGAGCTGCCTCAGCAGAATGCAGCCGGACACGCATGGTTGCCATGTCCAGCGTCGAGCCTTCGCCAACATCCATGTTCGGTGTCGCAGCAGCGACCACCTCATCCAGGTTTTGAGCCGATGCCAGGCGAGACCCAACGCGGCGGTCACCACGGATGTTCGGGCCCAGCTGCAGGTTCACCGAGAGACGACCAAGAGAGTCCAGCTTCGAACCCAGTACCGCCAAAATGCGCTCCGACGACTCGTCACAAGCATCACGGACCAGTTGCTCAAGGACGTCGCGACGCATAACTTGACCACGGCCGCGCGAGTTGTCGGGAGCGGTCTGAGAAGATCCAGGGGACCCAGGACGAGATGTTGCTGGTGTTCCCGACGACTCGTGGCCACACCCGGTTGCGACAAGCGTATCTGGGGGCACGCCATCAGCAGACTGTAATCATACGCAGACACATCAACGGGAACAACATCAGCACGTGTGAAGAGAAGAAGAACGCATGCAGGGACAAGATACACACCTGCGCGGCATCGTCAGCATGCGAGGCACGACTCAGCAGCAGCAGTGGACGCCGATCGAGCAAGCGAGGATGCAGAAGGAGCATGACCGGAAGGGCCGCTGCCTGAGCCCGACGCAGCAGAAGCCTGCCACAAGCAAGACAAGCGCACACGTGTGAGGACGAGGCAGTCAACGGCACAAGACGAAGACCAGACGCAACACTTACCATGTCAGCAGGATCGGCGCCGAGCGCTCGAAACGCGCGGGCCAGAGCAGCCTGCGCGGTGTGCGAAGACCCGACCGTGGTGGCGCGCAGACACCAGGAGCACCCTGACGCTCACCAAGTGCCGTGGCTCGCGACACGGTGTGGGCAGCTGTGGTGTCGAGAATGCTGCGCGAAAGCCAACGGCAGCCCCGCGGCATTCGGCGTCAACTCAACTGGCAAGTCGAGGCACATCGCCAATCGTTCGATGGTGTTCGACGGCCACTGATTGGTCAGCATGGATCGGTGACGAAGGCTCGTCAGCCCCCGAGCTCGAAGTCCGGAGCTTCAAGTTCGACCCGAACCTACGGCGAACTTTGGTCAGGACCCGCACCTAAGGCGACTCTTCGAGTCGTCGGGTAGCCATCCGAGCCGTCGAGAGGGCTCTGAAGAGTCGGGTGGTTACCTGGGAAGATCCAAAACGGACGCGTTTAGACTAGATATTTGTATTGAGCCATAGGAAAGAGAAGATAGAACAGATAAGCCCTTTGGGCAACAATGACAGAACAGCTTTTCCTCTCAACCGCACAAGGAAGACGTCCGGGCTATCGGTGAGTTCCCGTAGCATTTGGATAAGCCTGTTGGTAGGATTATGACTGTCGGTGAACGTGCCTACTAGTATCGTAGCGTGCGTTTACCCGTGGTCAGGCCAAGAGTAGTAGAGAAGTGGCCGTGAATACGAAGGGCGAGTTATCGCCGAGTAGTGGAGGAGCGAGAGCGCACTCCCTCTATCCTTCCCGCCGGAGTATAGCTCCGGCACCCTCGTATCAAGCCGTGACTGGCTGGGACCCTTCCTTTCTGAGGGCCTGCGAGGTATATTTGCGTGTGAGAGCGTGCTAGCCTGTGCTCGTGGCTAGTGACGCTGGGTTTCCGTCAGTTGACTAAGCGGAAACACGGTGCACAGAGGAAACATCAACCCGGTGCAAGGGAAAGTTCCTGGGCCTTCAGGTTCTAACCCTAACAAGCTTATTGAGTCTTCGGGCTTAGTGAGTGCTGTTGGTGGGGAAGTGTGCCAATATATATTTTAGCGCGTGTTCATACACGACACAACAGCCTCTCCGGACACCGCCGCGACGCGATGGAGAGCTTCCCACTCAATGCGCGTGAGATGGGGGAAGGCACCGTGCTCCAGGGTTGCCCCTGAAGGTCCGGACGTCAGTACTTGACTCATCTTGGTCTTGGGCGTTGGAAGGACTACAAAGTGCTACCAGGTGTAACGGGCCAGGTGTGTGCCCGTCACTAGCTTACACGTAGCGGTGAGGAAGCTTACTTTAGACTCGGATTTAATGAGACCAAGCAGTCAGTCGTGGGTAAAATTAACTCTGTTTTATGTTAGGACCAGGGCGGCTACCCCTGGTCTCATGTGAGCCACTCAAATGCAGGTCAACGCCTGATTGGATGAAATGGGACTGGTTTCCCCAATTCAGCTAATCACGATGACCGTCAATACACGCTAGCCGTGTACTGACTTAACTACTTTATGTACTATCAATCTACCTACTTATGTAATTGGGGCCTATTACACGATGATTCATCAGGCTCTCCATTCACGAACATGTCGGCCGCAGGACTGTTGATCAGTTCAGACACCGCGGTACCAACGCCACCGGAACCGAGTCTTGCCTCAAACTTAGTAGGCGAAGCCTCCATACGAGATCTCGGTTCGGCTGACTGTTCGGTCCGCTCTTGAGTCGCTGGTCGATCACGCGATTCGGCCTGCTTCATCAGCGTCGCGTAGTGCTTCCATAACCCTTCGGCTGCACGAAGCCCCACAGAGCGTTGTCTAGCATCCTCACAGCTGGTCGAGGATGAGCTGAGCGAGTAGTCATCGGACTTTGGCGAGGATTAGCTGGCGGTGGGCCGGTTGTGAGAGTGAACAGTCGCGGTGGAAGCGGTGGCGGGTTCCGCGAGTGGGCAGTGACGTGAAGGCGAAGGACGGAGGTCACGGACGCTGCGTGGCTCGGGGCGTGAGCTTTGACGTGAGCCAAGGACGAGGGGGTGACAAGGAGCGACGATGGGTGTAAGAGCGGCGGGGTGACGACGCTCCAGGTGAGGAAAGCAACAGAGAGAGCGGGGCGAAGTGCTCCGTGCCGGGTAAGTAGGTTAGTCGTGAATTTGCCATGGAAATAACAAGTTGAATCTTTGCATTTGACTTTGTTGTATTCTTCGTTGTCGCTATCCGTACCGTCCTACTTCGTTCTCGCAGCGGCAGCCGTCCCTTCCAGGGCAGCTCGCGACAGCTTTCCGCAGAAATCAAAGTCCACTTTGTGAAAAACGGCGATACAACACATGAGCTGATCACGGTAGCTGTGACGGGGCACACAGCACTTCTTAACAGAGGAAGCTGGAGTATACAAACTCTAAGTGAACAGCCGTTCACGTGTCCCTGGTCTGAAGGGGACGACTTGACTTGCAAAAGAGGTAGATCTAAGACTGAATGTATTTATAGGTTGGTACAGATTTGGCCTGCATACAAATCCTAAGTTGCCTATAATTTGTTCCATACAAAATGTATCTGTTGGCTCTGAGGCCACTTGGTCACTATCCCGAGGAGTGACCGATGGCTACATGACTGATGTAGCCATCCCTGAATAGTGACAGGGTCACTATTCCATGTAACCCCGTTACATCCTCCCCCACTTAGATTCGATCTTATCGACCAATCAGAGCGAGGTTACGCCGGCGACTCACATTTCACTCGCAAAGTCGAAATCCATCGACAACGGCGCGAGCTCTGGCGCCTCGGCTCTCGGGCCTCAAAGAGCAACTGGCGCATCGCCGAGCAAGCCGCAGGGTCTCCACGTCGACCGGAAGCATGCCTCCAAAGCGCAGCGCGCGTGGTGCGAAAGCACCTTCAAAATCACGGGCCGCAGGGCCGAAGACCAGGTCGGCCAAGGCCAGGGACGCGTCGTCCGCGCTGAGGGAGGCCACGGAGACGGCCAAGGAGGCGATGCGCTCTCGTAGCAGCACGCCGGAGGGCGGGCGCCGGTCTCGGTGTCGGAGCAAGACTCCCGAGGCCGCGCCAAGTGGTGAGGGAAGCTCCCAGCCCCAGTCGGGGCGGGCCAAGTCGGCCTTCGACTGGTCGGCCAGCATCGAGAACTGCACGATGCTTGTGCATTCCGGTGAGAGCTCACCCGAGGGCAGCGAGAACGCCGCCAAAGACGAAGCGCTGGCGGCAAGCAGCACGCCCAGCTCTCCGCCATTCCCGAAGGCTCCGCCCAAGAAGGAGGCCGAGGACGTCGAGTCCAGCGCCGGCGCCGGCGACGGCAAGCAGGCGGAGGAAGACGACGACGTCATGGCCGACACTGAAGACATGGCCGAGAAGTCGCTGAGCGACGCGGGCTCCGAGCCCAAGGCGGCGTCGCCACTCAAGCGTCTGACGCTGGCACAGGGTCGTGAACGTGCCCAAGCGTCGAAGGCGACGGCCGCCGCGAAGGCCAAACATGCCAGGGCGCAGAAGCGTTCCGCTTCCAGGTCGCCCAGCCCCGGACCAGGCACCCACTTGTTCAGCGACTCGGAGGACGAGGAGGGTGCCGTCCATGAGCCCAGAGAGCTCTCCAATGACCTCGACGAGCAGCAGGAGAGCTACCGTACTGCTCGCTCGGGCGCGCAAGCCAGGCAGTCGTCTGCCGCGACTGCTGTTGAGTCATCTTCTGGCAGGAGTGCCTCGCATCCGCCGGGCTACTTCCCGCCCGAGCCTAGCACCGGAGCACCTGCGCTGTTGGAGAAGCTCTCGGCTCCTCGTGGCCTTGTCGGCGGGTACACCTCAAGGGGTTCCTATGAGCGTGCACTCGTCGAGAAGGAGCCACTCTTCCTTGGCGACGTTGAAGTCGCCCGGTGTGTGCTACTAGCACCACACAAGCTCACACTGAAGGAGTTCACCACGCCTCGCAAGAAGCCGGAGGACAAGGGTGGACTCCATCCTGTGTGGGGTTTCCACTGGGTCAAGCCAAACGACAGCATGACCTGGGGTGAGGTGGAAGACCTCTTCTGGCGCTACGTCGAGCGCAAGGGGTTTTCCGACCAAGAGTTCAAGGAACTCCGTGAGGATCGCACTCTGGCCGCCATCCTGGACTTGCGCGAGCTCCGTATCGAGTTCGCTCAACTCGTGAGCAAGCGCAAGCTCCGCGGGAGGATGGACGAGCTCAAGAAGGAGGCGAAAGCCAAAGCTCGTGACGAGCGTGGGCGCGATGCGACTACGTCTGCTACCGTGCCCTGTGCACCGGCCAAGAGGCCAAGGACTACTTACGAAGCTGCCGGTGCTTCTCGTCCCAGATCGCAACTGCCTTCGGGCAGTCTGCCTGGAGCTGTTCAACAGGCTCCCATGAGTTATCCGACTCCGGGTAACCTCGCCACTTCACGAGCAGCTGGCGCTTGCCATGGAGACGCCGCTCCTGGACGACTCGTTCCACGTGGTAGTGGATCTGCCCATTACGGTCAAGGAGGGCCGGCGGAGGTCTCGCACGACCATGGCTACGAGCCTGAGGCAACGCAGCCGCATGCTGGGGCCCAGAGTCAGGTGGTGACCCTGCAGCAAGAGGAGATTCGTCTTCTCCGGGAGCGCGTGTACGCCCTTGAGATCGCGCTTGGCGTCGGCCTTGGTGGCGAGGCTGCCTCTCGTGCTGGCCAGCCTGGTGCCGTGGAGCGGCTCCGTGCGGACGTTCGTGCGCTGGTTCAGGAGACTCGCGAGCTCCATGGTCGAGTGGACCGTCGGGCCGACGTGACGTCCTTGGAGTCACTGCGAAGCGAGATCGCTGGCCTTCGGGCCGAGCTCCGTGGCCCCATGTCGTATCCGGAGCCGGCGCATCATTATCAGGCCCCGTATGGCCATGGCTACGCAAGCCCTGCGTACGCCGCTCCGACGTACGCCTCGTCTTCGTCGTCTTACGACCAGCGCGCGTACCAGGCGCCGTACCGCGACCCGACGCCGCGCTTCGAGGAGTTGCGGTCGTCTCCGCCGGGGTACCCACCGCTTCCTGCGGGGTATCCTGAGCCTGAGGGTCATGGTACCTCTTCAGACGACCCACGTAGAACGTCGGGTGAGTCGTCATCGACTTAGGCAAGTCTATCGTGTACGCCGCGCCGTGTCGGCTGAGGACCGCGAAGGGTCCAATGAAGCGGTGCTTCAGCTTGTTGCTCTCGACCGAGCTAACTGTGTTTAGCGGTAGGTTTCTAGTATCTAGGAGAACTAAATCCTCCTAGATACACGTTATGTTTCCTCTTCCATTTCTGTCCGAGTACTCCTTCTGTTTGTCTTGGGCTTGAGCCATGGTGTCTCGCACCCTGCTGATGATGTTCAACCTGTCTTCGACAAACGAGGACAATTGCTTCCGCAAGGCGGCTGGACTCACGTCCGAGACCTGGGAGGAAAGGGTTTTCCGAGCCTCTCCCCCACTTACGACCGAAGCCCCGGTGCTGCCTCGTAATGTGAGCGGCACCTGAGGGTGGCGTAACCCGTTGAGGTAAAAGGGCGTAAAGCCCGTCGATGCATGCACCGCATTGTTGAGTGCGAACTCAACCATGGGCAAGCGATCGGCCCAAGAGTGGGGCATCTCCGCGCAGATACTGCGGAGCGTGTCCTCGAGCACGCGATTGACGCGCTCCGTCTGGCCGTCGGTCTGCGGGTGATCCGCCGTCGACATCGACAGCCGTGTGCCCAGAAGGCTAAACAGCGTCTGCCAGAACGCAGCGGTGAACCGCGGGTCTCGGTCAGAGACGATGGTCTCGGGCAGACCGTGGTGTCGGAAGACACAGTCCATGAACAGGCGAGCGACCTCAGCGCCAGTGACTGTGTCACGAACCGGAGCAAAGTGTACCATCTTGCTCAGGCGGCACACAAAGGCAACAACGCCGGTGTTGCCACGGTCATCGGCCGGAAGCCCGAAGACAAAGTCGAGACTCATCGACGTCCAGCAGCCCACTGGGACGGGCAGGCTCTGCAAAGGAGCCGAGGCGTGACCAGCAGGCTTCACGCGCTGGCACGTCTCGCACGTCCGGACGTAGGTGGCGACCCACTTGTACATGTGAGGCCACCAGAACATCTGAGAGACGGACGCGTACGTCTTCTCACGGCCGAGATGGCCACTGGATGGCGCATCGTGCGCTTCCATCAGGATGTCGTACTTGAGATCCTCGTCGTTGGGCACGACAATACGGGGAGGATCCTCGGGCTCCACCCTATGGCGGGGCGTGAGCCACTCAGCCTTGGCGTCAGCGCCAGCGGCTAAGAACCGCACCACAGAACCAAGGTTGGCATCGTCTCGGTATGCCAACCGGATGCGATCATACAGATCCGTCGTGACTCGACTAATGTGAGCAAGCTCGTAGTCGGGTCGGCGCGACAGCGCATCGGCAAGCACGTTAAGCTTGCCCGGCTTGTACTCAACGCGGAAGTTGTATTCCGCGAAGAATGACAGCCAGCGCGCCATCCGCTGAGAGAGGTGCGGCGAGTTGACGGCAGTCCGCAAGGACGCGTGGTCTGTATAGACGACAAAGGGCGTCGAGCCCAGGAGGTGCACTCGGAACTTGACAAGAGCGTACTTCATGGCAAGTAGCTCCTTGTCGTGGACTGGGTAGTTCCGTTCGGCTGCCTTGAGCTGCCTGGACTGGAACGAGATGACTCGTTCGCGGCCTTCATCATCGGCCTGCAATAGCGCACAGCCAATTGCGTAGTCTGACGCATCACAGACAACGCTGAAAGGCTTCGTCTCGTCCGGCAAGGCCAGGACGGGCGCGCGCTGTAAGCTCGCCTTGATGTCGTCAAACGCATCTTGATGACGCTGTTCCCAGCGCCAGTCGACGTCCTTCTTCAGGAGATCCGACAGCGGCCGTGCCAATCCGGCGTAGCCAGCACTGTACTTGTGCAAGTAGTTGGCAAGGCCCAACCACTGTCGTAGGTCCTTCTGCGACCGAGGTGGCGGCCAAGCCGCGATGGCTTTCACCTTCTCCGGGTCCGCCCGGACCCCGGCGCTGCTGACGAAGCAGCCCAGGACCTTGATCTCCTCAGCTGCGAACACGCACTTGTCGATGTTGGCGTATAGCTTGTTCGCCCGCATGACTTCGAACACACGTCGAAGGTGCTGGAGATGCATCTCCATGGCCGTCTGGCCTGCCTCGGCACGGCTGTGGACGAATATGTCGTCAAAGTACGTTTGTGCGAACGCACGCAAAGGTCGGAACAGTTGTGTGACCAAGCGATTGAACGTTGCCGGGGCGTTTGAAAGCCACTGAGGCATGACCAGCCACTCCCAGAGCATGCCGCTCGGTGTACTCACAGCCGTGAGAGGGATGTCGCTCTCGCGCATCAGGATCTGGTAGTATCCGTCCACCAGGTCCAGCGCGCTGTACAGCGTGCAGCCGGCCATGTTGTTGAGCAACACGTCCTTGCGCGGGATCGGTGTCTGCGCAGGCACTGTCGCGCTGTTCAGCTTGTTGTAAGCATGAACCAGACGCCACTTTCCGTTCGGTTTACGAACACAGAAGGTAGGTGTCGAGTGCGGAGACTTCGACTCCCGCACCATGCCTGCCTTCGCCTTGGCGGCAAAGAAGGCATCAATGACTTCACACTGCTCCCGGGGAAGAGGCCATTGCCTCGTGACACAGTACTTCGTGCCCGGCACGAGGTCGATCTCGTGCCTGATTCCCCTGTCTGGTGGGAGTTTGGACGGCGGGTCCTTGGACACCACGTCCTCGAACTCCTTCACCAAGGGATACACCGGATCCTTCGGGTTCTTGAGGATCTCAGAACCCATGCGCGACGCGCGCTGTCTTCGGAACTCTTCCAGGACGTCCTTGTCCATGACCGAGGACGAGTTCAACTCGGCCGTCGAAGGCTCCGGCCTAAGGAGAGCCAACTCTGCGATCTCCCCGGCCTGTAGCTCGGCCAGGAAGTCCTCCATGGCGAGCTCTTCAAGGTTCAGTAATTCTGAAACCTCGGGCAGTGCTGTGAGCTGGACAGCCCCTGCCTTGACCCGACGACCGGTCACGCCGTCGAAGATGTGATAGCATTCTTCGGCGGCTGGAGTCCTCACTAGAGGCTCGGAGTCGCTGGCGACTGGCGTGGTCGGCCTCACGACTAAGCCCGGCTTGCGACGTGACCCTCGGGTGTCTTCGTCTTGTGGCACCGCCTTGACGGCACCACTGATCGTCTTGATCTTGTGCGGAACTATGTTACCCGCCTTGTTCTTGAGCGGAACTTGGTTACCCGCCTTGCTGGGTGGAACTCTGTTACCCACCTCGCCGTGTGGAACTTGGTTACCCACACCAGGAGCGCCTCCAGCGCCTCCCGCATCAGTTATGGTCTGAGTGACCTCCTGTGGAACTATGTTACCCACATCGGAAGCGCCTGCAGTGCCTTCCTCATCAGTTTTGGTCTGAGTGACCTCGCGTGGAACTTGGTTACCCACGCCAGCGCCAGCGGCGCCTTCTCCAGCAGCGTCCGCTGCCTGCGGTACTTCGTTACCCGCATGTGGACCTACGTTACCCACCTGGTAGGTGCTGTCCAGCACCTCCACTCTTAGGCCTTGACCGGCCCGGTCGGAGTCGACGTCAGTATCGACGGACCCCAAGAACTCGTTAGACGCTGCTGCGTCCTGGCGGCCCTCGCGGGCACCCCAGCTGCTGCCAGAGGTGGGAACATGACTCACCAAAGCTCTGTCAGAGCGTGGGGGACGGCTAGCCCCGATGGCTTTGCCGCGCCAGTCTATCCAAGGCTCGTGCTTCTCCAGTCACGGCATGCCAAGGATCAAGTCGTACTTGTCCATGTCTAGGACCAAGAACGGCTCCGTGCTGTCGAAGTCCTCGAACTTGACAGCGAGGTCCATGTGGACCCGAGGTACTTCTACCACTGTACCGTCGGCCAGTCTTACTGAGACCAGCCCGTTGCCTTTGCTGCCTCGCAGCGCATCGGCGTACTTGTCGCGATTACATGCGACAGTCTGGCGGCGCGCAAAGTTCTTTGACGCCCCAGAGTCGATCAAGATTCTCAAGGGATGATCGTATCCCGGTACACTCGCGTATACCACAAGCAGCCCACCGCTGCCCTTCTCCGCTTCGAGAGTACACAGACTCTCAGGGGCTAAGTCCCCATGGCGTGCGCCACCCGCACGCCCCTCACGAAGACTTAGTGTTTCCCCAGTAGGGCGCCCCGCCCCTACTGGTGTCCGGCGTCCCCCTGGTTCCTGGGGCGCGGCTTCTGCCAGCGACCCCTAGAACCAAAGGGCCTCGAAGAGAACTTCTTCTTCAGTCCTCCCGCGGGACAGGCACGCTTCATGTGCCCAAGCTTGCCACAGCCGTAGCAGCGAATGTCGCTCTGCTCGGCCATGCCCAGATCCATGGGAACCGGCCCGTTGGTCGCTCCGCTACCGGAGTTACCACTAGGCGCACCGCCAGAGGCAGGGTTGCTCTGCCATACCGTGGCGGGGGTACGAGCCTGCTTGTGGCTGTACTCCTCCTGGAGGGCAATCTGAATCGCCTCCTCCATAGTGCTCGCTTGCACACGGAACAGTTGCGTGCGGGCAGGGCCGACACGCAGACCGTCCATGAACACGGTCACCTTGATGTGTTCAGGCAGGGGGTTCCCACCAGAGAGGCCGTGAGCACTCGCATCTCCTGGATGTACTCATGCAGCTCGCGCCTTCCTTGTTTGCAGGCGAGGAAGCGCGAGCGCTGGCGGTACTCGTAGTTCGCCGGGAGGAACGCGGCCCGCAGCTGTTCGCACAGCTGGGACCATGATGCGAAGCATCCAGGCGCCGTCGCTTCGCGCGTGTACGCCCAACTCTTAGCGCGACCACTAAGGTTGGAGAGCGCAAAGGCGACGCGGAGTCGCTCGTCCGAGACAAGAGCCGCGTCCATCGCGAGCTCAACTTCTCGAACCCAGAAGTGGAGGTTCTCTCCTTCCTTCCCTTCGAAGGGGTGAACCTTCAGCCGCAGAGGCTTCGGTTGCACCGGCTTCGGCACGGCCGCAGTGGCCTGCAGCCTCTGACCGTGGGCGATGAGCCCTCGCTCGTAGGTGTCGAACGCGTTGATACGCTCAACCTGCTCAGCCGGCGTCGCCGCCGCTAAGCTGCGCAGGGCATCTGTCCCGAAGATGCCTGCCATCTTCCGAACGGACTCATACTGCGAGTCGTTCAGATGAGGAAACTCTGTCCGATCCATCTTGGCTCACTCGATGAGACCACAGAGGATTCAGGTAGTCCAATCTACCCGCGTAGGCGTAAGATTGACTACAAGTGCTACCAAGTGTGACGGGGCACACAGCACTTCTTAACAGAGGAAGCTGGAGTATACAAACTCCAAGTGAACAGCCGTTCACGTGTCCCTGGTCTGAAGGGGACGACTTGACTTGCAAAAGAGGTAGATCTAAGACTGAATGTATTTATAGGTTGGTACAGATTTGGCCTGCATACAAATCCTAAGTTGCCTATAATTTGTTCCATACAAAATGTATCTGTTGGCTCTGAGGCCACTTGGTCACTATCCCGAGGAGTGACCGATGGCTACATGACTGATGTAGCCATCCCTGAATAGTGACAGGGTCACTATTCCATGTAACCCCGTTACATCCTCCCCCACTTAGATTCGATCTTATCGACCAATCAGAGCGAGGTTACGCCGGCGACTCACATTTCACTCGCAAAGTCGAAATCCATCGACAACGGCGCGAGCTCTGGCGCCTCGGCTCTCGGGCCTCAAAGAGCAACTGGCGCATCGCCGAGCAAGCCGCAGGGTCTCCACGTCGACCGGAAGCATGCCTCCAAAGCGCAGCGCGCGTGGTGCGAAAGCACCTTCAAAATCACGGGCCGCAGGGCCGAAGACCAGGTCGGCCAAGGCCAGGGACGCGTCGTCCGCGCTGAGGGAGGCCACGGAGACGGCCAAGGAGGCGATGCGCTCTCGTAGCAGCTCGCCGGAGGGCGGGCGCCGGTCTCGGTGTCGGAGCAAGACTCCCGAGGCCGCGCCAAATGGTGAGGGAAGCTCCCAGCCCCAGTCGGGGCGGGCCAAGTCGGCCTTCGACTGGTCGGCCAGCATCGAGAACTGCACGATGCTTGTGCATTCCGGTGAGAGCTCACCCGAGGGCAGCGAGAACGCCGCCAAAGACGAAGCGCTGGCGGCAAGCAGCACGCCCAGCTCTCCGCCATTCCCGAAGGCTCCGTCCAAGAAGGAGGCCGAGGACGTCGAGTCCAGCGCCGGCGCCGGCGACGGCAAGCAGGCGGAGGAAGACGACGACGTCATGGCCGACACTGAAGACATGGCCGAGAAGTCGCTGAGCGACGCGGGCTCCGAGCCCAAGGCGGCGTCGCCACTCAAGCGTCTGACGCTGGCACAGGGTCGTGAACGTGCCCAAGCGTCGAAGGCGACGGCCGCCGCGAAGGCCAAACATGCCAGGGCGCAGAAGCGTTCCGCTTCCAGGTCGCCCAGCCCCGGACCAGGCACCCACTTGTTCAGCGACTCGGAGGACGAGGAGGGTGCCGTCCATGAGCCCAGAGAGCTCTCCAATGACCTCGACGAGCAGCAGGAGAGCTACCGTACTGCTCGCTCGGGCGCGCAAGCCAGGCAGTCGTCTGCCGCGACTGCTGTTGAGTCATCTTCTGGCAGGAGTGCCTCGCATCCGCCGGGCTACTTCCCGCCCGAGCCTAGCACCGGAGCACCTGCGCTGTTGGAGAAGCTCTCGGCTCCTCGTGGCCTTGTCGGCGGGTACACCTCAAGGGGTTCCTATGAGCGTGCACTCGTCGAGAAGGAGCCACTCTTCCTTGGCGACGTTGAAGTCGCCCGGTGTGTGCTACTAGCACCACACAAGCTCACACTGAAGGAGTTCACCACGCCTCGCAAGAAGCCGGAGGACAAGGGTGGACTCCATCCTGTGTGGGGTTTCCACTGGGTCAAGCCAAACGACAGCATGACCTGGGGTGAGGTGGAAGACCTCTTCTGGCGCTACGTCGAGCGCAAGGGGTTTTCCGACCAAGAGTTCAAGGAACTCCGTGAGGATCGCACTCTGGCCGCCATCCTGGACTTGCGCGAGCTCCGTATCGAGTTCGCTCAACTCGTGAGCAAGCGCAAGCTCCGCGGGAGGATGGACGAGCTCAAGAAGGAGGCGAAAGCCAAAGCTCGTGACGAGCGTGGGCGCGATGCGACTACGTCTGCTACCGTGCCCTGTGCACCGGCCAAGAGGCCAAGGACTACTTACGAAGCTGCCGGTGCTTCTCGTCCCAGATCGCAACTGCCTTCGGGCAGTCTGCCTGGAGCTGTTCAACAGGCTCCCATGAGTTATCCGACTCCGGGTAACCTCGCCACTTCACGAGCAGCTGGCGCTTGCCATGGAGACGCCGCTCCTGGACGACTCGTTCCACGTGGTAGTGGATCTGCCCATTACGGTCAAGGAGGGCCGGCGGAGGTCTCGCACGACCATGGCTACGAGCCTGAGGCAACGCAGCCGCATGCTGGGGCCCAGAGTCAGGTGGTGACCCTGCAACAAGAGGAGATTCGTCTTCTCCGGGAGCGCGTGTACGCCCTTGAGATCGCGCTTGGCGTCGGCCTTGGTGGCGAGGCTGCCTCTCGTGCTGGCCAGCCTGGTGCCGTGGAGCGGCTCCGTGCGGACGTTCGTGCGCTGTTTCAGGAGACTCGCGAGCTCCATGGTCGAGTGGACCGTCGGGCCGACGTGACGTCCTTGGAGTCACTGCGAAGCGAGATCGCTGGCCTTCGGGCCGAGCTCCGTGGCCCCATGTCGTATCCGGAGCCGGCGCATCATTATCAGGCCCCGTATGGCCATGGCTACGCAAGCCCTGCGTACGCCGCTCCGACGTACGCCTCGTCTTCGTCGTCTTACGACCAGCGCGCGTACCAGGCGCCGTACCGCGACCCGACGCCGCGCTTCGAGGAGTTGCGGTCGTCTCCGCCGGGGTACCCACCGCTTCCTGCGGGGTATCCTGAGCCTGAGGGTCATGGTACCTCTTCAGACGACCCACGTAGAACGTCGGGTGAGTCGTCATCGACTTAGGCAAGTCTATCGTGTACGCCGCGCCGTGTCGGCTGAGGACCGCGAAGGGTCCAATGAAGCGGTGCTTCAGCTTGTTGCTCTCGACCGAGCTAACTGTGTTTAGCGGTAGGTTTCTAGTATCTAGGAGAACTAAATCCTCCTAGATACACGTTATGTTTCCTCTTCCATTTCTGTCCGAGTACTCCTTCTGTTTGTCTTGGGCTTGAGCCATGGTGTCTCGCACCCTGCTGATGATGTTCAACCTGTCTTCGACAAACGAGGACAATTGCTTCCGCAAGGCGGCTGGACTCACGTCCGAGACCTGGGAGGAAAGGGTTTTCCGAGCCTCTCCCCCACTTACGACCGAAGCCCCGGTGCTGCCTCGTAATGTGAGCGGCACCTGAGGGTGGCGTAACCCGTTGAGGTAAAAGGGCGTAAAGCCCGTCGATGCATGCACCGCATTGTTGAGTGCGAACTCAACCATGGGCAAGCGATCGGCCCAAGAGTGGGGCATCTCCGCGCAGATACTGCGGAGCGTGTCCTCGAGCACGCGATTGACGCGCTCCGTCTGGCCGTCGGTCTGCGGGTGATCCGCCGTCGACATCGACAGCCGTGTGCCCAGAAGGCTAAACAGCGTCTGCCAGAACGCAGCGGTGAACCGCGGGTCTCGGTCAGAGACGATGGTCTCGGGCAGACCGTGGTGTCGGAAGACACAGTCCATGAACAGGCGAGCGACCTCAGCGCCAGTGACTGTGTCACGAACCGGAGCAAAGTGTACCATCTTGCTCAGGCGGCACACAAAGGCAACAACGCCGGTGTTGCCACGGTCATCGGCCGGAAGCCCGAAGACAAAGTCGAGACTCATCGACGTCCAGCAGTCCACTGGGACGGGCAGGCTCTGCAAAGGAGCCGAGGCGTGACCAGCAGGCTTCACGCGCTGGCACGTCTCGCACGTCCGGACGTAGGTGGCGACCCACTTGTACATGTGAGGCCACCAGAACATCTGAGAGACGGACGCGTACGTCTTCTCACGGCCGAGATGGCCACTGGATGGCGCATCGTGCGCTTCCATCAGGATGTCGTACTTGAGATCCTCGTCGTTGGGCACGACAATACGGGGAGGATCCTCGGGCTCCACCCTATAGTGGAGCAAGCCATCAGCCCACTCATAGCGATGCAGCCGTGCACGCTGGCGGGGCGTGAGCCACTCAGCCTTGGCGTCAGCGCCAGCGGCTAAGAACCGCACCACAGAACCAAGGTTGGCATCGTCTCGGTATGCCAACCGGATGCGATCATACAGATCCGTCGTGACTCGACTAATGTGAGCAAGCTCGTAGTCGGGTCGGCGCGACAGCGCATCGGCAAGCACGTTAAGCTTGCCCGGCTTGTACTCAACGCGGAAGTTGTATTCCGCGAAGAATGACAGCCAGCGCGCCACCCGCTGAGAGAGGTGCGGCGAGTTGACGGCAGTCCGCAAGGACGCGTGGTCTGTATAGACGACAAAGGGCGTCGAGCCCAGGAGGTGCACTCGGAACTTGACAAGAGCGTACTTCATGGCAAGTAGCTCCTTGTCGTGGACTGGGTAGTTCCGTTCGGCTGCCTTGAGCTGCCTGGACTGGAACGAGATGACTCGTTCGCGGCCTTCATCATCGGCCTGCAATAGCGCACAGCCAATTGCGTAGTCTGACGCATCACAGACAACGCTGAAAGGCTTCGTCTCGTCCGGCAAGGCCAGGACGGGCGCGCGCTGTAAGCTCGCCTTGATGTCGTCAAACGCATCTTGATGACGCTGTTCCCAGCGCCAGTCGACGTCCTTCTTCAGGAGATCCGACAGCGGCCGTGCCAATCCGGCGTAGCCAGCACTGTACTTGTGCAAGTAGTTGGCAAGGCCCAACCACTGTCGTAGGTCCTTCTGCGACCGAGGTGGCGGCCAAGCCGCGATGGCTTTCACCTTCTCCGGGTCCGCCCGGACCCCGGCGCTGCTGACGAAGCAGCCCAGGACCTTGATCTCCTCAGCTGCGAACACGCACTTGTCGATGTTGGCGTATAGCTTGTTCGCCCGCATGACTTCGAACACACGTCGAAGGTGCTGGAGATGCATCTCCATGGCCGTCTGGCCTGCCTCGGCACGGCTGTGGACGAATATGTCGTCAAAGTACGTTTGTGCGAACGCACGCAAAGGTCGGAACAGTTGTGTGACCAAGCGATTGAACGTTGCCGGGGCGTTTGAAAGCCACTGAGGCATGACCAGCCACTCCCAGAGCATGCCGCTCGGTGTACTCACAGCCGTGAGAGGGATGTCGCTCTCGCGCATCAGGATCTGGTAGTATCCGTCCACCAGGTCCAGCGCGCTGTACAGCGTGCAGCCGGCCATGTTGTTGAGCAACACGTCCTTGCGCGGGATCGGTGTCTGCGCAGGCACTGTCGCGCTGTTCAGCTTGTTGTAAGCATGAACCAGACGCCACTTTCCGTTCGGTTTACGAACACAGAAGGTAGGTGTCGAGTGCGGAGACTTCGACTCCCGCACCATGCCTGCCTTCGCCTTGGCGGCAAAGAAGGCATCAATGACTTCACACTGCTCCCGGGGAAGAGGCCATTGCCTCGTGACACAGTACTTCGTGCCCGGCACGAGGTCGATCTCGTGCCTGATTCCCCTGTCTGGTGGGAGTTTGGACGGCGGGTCCTTGGACACCACGTCCTCGAACTCCTTCACCAAGGGATACACCGGATCCTTCGGGTTCTTGAGGATCTCAGAACCCATGCGCGACGCGCGCTGTCTTCGGAACTCTTCCAGGACGTCCTTGTCCATGACCGAGGACGAGTTCAACTCGGCCGTCGAAGGCTCCGGCCTAAGGAGAGCCAACTCTGCGATCTCCCCGGCCTGTAGCTCGGCCAGGAAGTCCTCCATGGCGAGCTCTTCAAGGTTCAGTAATTCTGAAACCTCGGGCAGTGCTGTGAGCTGGACAGCCCCTGCCTTGACCCGACGACCGGTCACGCCGTCGAAGATGCGATAGCATTCTTCGGCGGCTGGAGTCCTCACTGGAGGATCGGAGTCGCTGGCGACTGGCGTGGTCGGCCTCACGACTAAGCCCGGCTTGCGACGTGACCCTCGGGTGTCTTCGTCTTGTGGCACCGCCTTGACGGCACCACTGATCGTCTTGATCTTGTGCGGAACTATGTTACCCGCCTTGTTCTTGAGCGGAACTTGGTTACCCGCCTTGCTGGGTGGAACTCTGTTACCCACCTCGCCGTGTGGAACTTGGTTACCCACACCAGGAGCGCCTCCAGCGCCTCCCGCATCAGTTATGGTCTGAGTGACCTCCTGTGGAACTATGTTACCCACATCGGAAGCGCCTGCAGTGCCTTCCTCATCAGTTTTGGTCTGAGTGACCTCGCGTGGAACTTGGTTACCCACGCCAGCGCCAGCGGCGCCTTCTCCAGCAGCGTCCGCTGCCTGCGGTACTTCGTTACCCGCATGTGGACCTACGTTACCCACCTGGTAGGTGCTGTCCAGCACCTCCACTCTTAGGCCTTGACCGGCCCGGTCGGAGTCGACGTCAGTATCGACGGACCCCAAGAACTCGTTAGACGCTGCTGCGTCCTGGCGGCCCTCGCGGGCACCCCAGCTGCTGCCAGAGGTGGGAACATGACTCACCAAAGCTCTGTCAGAGCGTGGGGGACGGCTAGCCCCGATGGCTTTGCCGCGCCAGTCTATCCAAGGCTCGTGCTTCTCCAGTCACGGCATGCCAAGGATCAAGTCGTACTTGTCCATGTCTAGGACCAAGAACGGCTCCGTGCTGTCGAAGTCCTCGAACTTGACAGCGAGGTCCATGTGGACCCGAGGTACTTCTACCACTGTACCGTCGGCCAGTCTTACTGAGACCAGCCCGTTGCCTTTGCTGCCTCGCAGCGCATCGGCGTACTTGTCGCGATTACATGCGACAGTCTGGCGGCGCGCAAAGTTCTTTGACGCCCCAGAGTCGATCAAGATTCTCAAGGGATGATCGTATCCCGGTACACTCGCGTATACCACAAGCAGCCCACCGCTGCCCTTCTCCGCTTCGAGAGTACACAGACTCTCAGGGGCTAAGTCCCCATGGCGTGCGCCACCCGCACGCCCCTCACGAAGACTTAGTGTTTCCCCAGTAGGGCGCCCCGCCCCTACTGGTGTCCGGCGTCCCCCTGGTTCCTGGGGCGCGGCTTCTGCCAGCGACCCCTAGAACCAAAGGGCCTCGAAGAGAACTTCTTCTTCAGTCCTCCCGCGGGACAGGCACGCTTCATGTGCCCAAGCTTGCCACAGCCGTAGCAGCGAATGTCGCTCTGCTCGGCCATGCCCAGATCCATGGGAACCGGCCCGTTGGTCGCTCCGCTACCGGAGTTACCACTAGGCGCACCGCCAGAGGCAGGGTTGCTCTGCCATACCGTGGCGGGGGTACGAGCCTGCTTGTGGCTGTACTCCTCCTGGAGGGCAATCTGAATCGCCTCCTCCATAGTGCTCGCTTGCACACGGAACAGTTGCGTGCGGGCAGGGCCGACACGCAGACCGTCCATGAACACGGTCACCTTGATGTGTTCAGGCAGGGGGTTCCCACCAGAGAGGCCGTGAGCACTCGCATCTCCTGGATGTACTCATGCAGCTCGCGCCTTCCTTGTTTGCAGGCGAGGAAGCGCGAGCGCTGGCGGTACTCGTAGTTCGCCGGGAGGAACGCGGCCCGCAGCTGTTCGCACAGCTGGGACCATGATGCGAAGCATCCAGGCGCCGTCGCTTCGCGCGTGTACGCCCAACTCTTAGCGCGACCACTAAGGTTGGAGAGCGCAAAGGCGACGCGGAGTCGCTCGTCCGAGACAAGAGCCGCGTCCATCGCGAGCTCAACTTCTCGAACCCAGAAGTGGAGGTTCTCTCCTTCCTTCCCTTCGAAGGGGTGAACCTTCAGCCGCAGAGGCTTCGGTTGCACCGGCTTCGGCACGGCCGCAGTGGCCTGCAGCCCCTGACCGTGGGCGATGAGCCCTCGCTCGTAGGTGTCGAACGCGTTGATACGCTCAACCTGCTCAGCCGGCGTCGCCGCCGCTAAGCTGCGCAGGGCATCTGTCCCGAAGATGCCTGCCATCTTCCGAACGGACTCATACTGCGAGTCGTTCAGATGAGGAAACTCTGTCCGATCCATCTTGGCTCACTCGATGAGACCACAGAGGATTCAGGTAGTCCAATCTACCCGCGTAGGCGTAAGATTGACTACAAGTGCTACCAAGTGTGACGGGGCACACAGCACTTCTTAACAGAGGAAGCTGGAGTATACAAACTCCAAGTGAACAGCCGTTCACGTGTCCCTGGTCTGAAGGGGACGACTTGACTTGCAAAAGAGGTAGATCTAAGACTGAATGTATTTATAGGTTGGTACAGATTTGGCCTGCATACAAATCCTAAGTTGCCTATAATTTGTTCCATACAAAATGTATCTGTTGGCTCTGAGGCCACTTGGTCACTATCCCGAGGAGTGACCGATGGCTACATGACTGATGTAGCCATCCCTGAATAGTGACAGGGTCACTATTCCATGTAACCCCGTTACAATGTATCTGTTGGCTCTGAGGCCACTTGGTCACTATCCCGAGGAGTGACCGATGGCAACATGACTGATGTAGCCATCCCTAAATAGTGACAGGGTCACTATTCCATGTAACCCCGTTACAGTAGCTATCACAGTCATCCGCGCTGTCCAGTAGAGATAGCTGTATCCACGTAGACATCCTCGCAACAAGAGGAAAGTAGAAGCCTGTAAGTTTGCAGTATAAGTTGAGTTCGTTGTGTATGTACAACCGATCGCTACGGGGTCCTAGCAATCCAGTCACTCTGATAAGAAGCCGAGTCAATCCAGCCGCCCCGCAATTTTGCCGGTCGGCCGTTATATTTCGAACCATCTTTTTATACTCTAGCCAGGGTTATATAATCGTTGCTCCCCAGAGTTGTATATTTTGCACCACAAATCTGTATAGTTACGCACGCTCCTCCTTTGATGCCGAAACTTTGTCAATCTTCTAATGAAACCTATGAACATGTGTGCCAATTTTGAATGTGATAGCATCACTCCTTCAAGACCACCTCCGTAGTAACCATGCGGTCTGTTAGGGGCATTGCGTGTTGTTCTGTCAGATCCCACGCATGGGATCTGTCAGAACGGCGACTCAAAGTTAGTTGTCCAACATGCATCGCCCCGAGCTAACCCCTTCGTTTCTGAACAGGGTGGCTCCCAGTTCGAGGTCTCCCGTTGCAGTTGCCCAAATGATGACCGACCACGCCGCCCCAGACATTGCTCGTCCACGCTTCGTCGAAGAAGCCGCCGTCATTCAAGACCCCCCTCAACCTGCCGCGGAGGAGGATAGGGCCCCTTTGCCTGCGATGCCATCCTTTGCGTTCGCGGCGTGGAAAGCAGAACTCGAGTTGATGCTGCAACGCGGGACGGAGCTGGTACACGAGAGTGTTCAGGCGCTGCAGGGCGACTTCGACGACCGGTCTCAGTTCGTGCGTGGCGACTTCGCGTGGCGCAAGCAGGTGACGGCTTTCCACGACCGACTGCAAGACGTGCTGACGGATCAGCTCGGTCTCTTGGCTGAACGCATCAGTAAGCACGCAGCGCACGTGTCCGAGAGTCTCGCGCAGACTTTGGCCAAAGCGGAGCGGGACGGGCAGCGTGCTGTCCACCAGCAAGAGCAGAAGGGAGAGCTGGCGCTGCGTCGAGCTCGCGCCGCGCTGACCAAGGAAGTCGAGCGGATAGCGCGCCTGGAAAAGTGTCTGCGCCTCGAAGAAGCTCGGCAAGCGGCCGCGATACTGGCGGAGCGCGAGCGCCAGCTCACTGCTGAGCATGATGCACGAGAGAGCCACCTTCAGGCGCTGCTAGGCGACATGCGTTCGTCCAACGAGTCACTTGAGACCCTCAATTCGCAGCTGCTGGAGGCGCTGCGAACTTCGCGCACGGAGCTTGACCAGCTGCGAAACACACTGGTGCGGTCCATTTCGCGGTCGAAGCGTAGGGGCTCAGTCAGTTCGCAAGGAGAGAGCAAGAGCGCTGGCGTTGAGAGCGCCGCTCGGGGAGGTGGAGAGAAGAGCGGGAAGAACAGCACGGCTTCTCTTCCGTCCACAGCGAATGAACTGTTGCTTGTACCGTCGCTCCGACAGTCACTGAGCGCAGCAACGCAGAGTGTGACGAGTCTGAAATCCCGCGTGAGTGAGCTCGAAAGCGCGCGGGACAGCGACAAGAAGCGGCTGCAGGAGTTGCAGCTCGCTCTTGCCCAAGCTGAGAACGAGAAGCTGAAAGCTACACAGTTGCTAGGCGAAGCCCGGTCGGCGCTCATCGATAATGAAGGCAAACTCGTTGAAGCCGCGAACGAAAGTGTGCGGTGGCAGGACAAGTTTGACCGATTACAAGCCCTAGCGCAGGGTCGGGAGCGCGCGCTTGCGGATTCCCAGAGACTAGAAAATGCCACTCGTGATCAGTTGGCGGTGATGACGAGTCGGGTGGAACGTGTCGCGGCTATCGAAGCGAGATGGCGAGATTTCGACCATGCAGTGGCGAAGTGGAAAGAGACCCAACCAGGAGACCAAGGAGAAGTCTTGGCTTTAAAGAACGAGATGGACAGTACGAGACGCTTGGAGCATATAGTGGAGTCGTTCCTCCGCTTGGAAGGATGTGATCAATCTGAAGCAACAGAACGCCAGGGTTCGACAGAGACACAAAAAGAGCTCGAGGTCCGTCTGCGGTATGAATTTGAAAGGCGTTTTGGCGAACAACTCATCTTGCGGATAAGCCACGAGAGGCGGCGTGTGCTGGAGCGGCTCGAACGCATATGTGCAGCCGAAGCCAAGGACAAGCAGGAGAAAGGTCAACGTAGACGCCAAAGCTTTTCTCGCGTCCAGCATGGTCTCGAAAGCGACTTCACCCGCCTAAAGCGCCTCGTGAAAGCTGCCTACGACCAGCTTGGCATTTGCGTGGGCGCCTGGGCTGAAACGGACTTGGACGGGCTCCATGCGCGGCTGAGCGCGTTTGAGGTCCAGGTACAGGCCCTTGAACGTGACTTGGAAGCCGCAGCGAATCGAGCAGAAGCTCAACGGGTCTCGCTCGTCCGTGCTGAGTTAGCACAGCAGGAGAAGGGCCTCCTATTAGCCGAGTTGACGTCGCGGTACCAGCAGCTACGAACAGCTCAAGTCGCATGGGACCCTCAACAGCAACCACTGGAGCAGCAGGGGGCACTTCAACGTCAATCTATTGAGCGCAAGCCACTCACTGTGTACGGTATTCCCCACCCACTGACCCAAAAGACCAGGCTGCATTCGTTGATGCAACTTCCCGCTCGCACGAGGCCTTCATCAGCGACACCTTGCTTAGGGTCCGTCGAGCATCCACATCATTCCTTCTGCCGTGTGCCTCAGTCGCCTCCCAGTCGACTTGATCCGCACCGTAGTAACAAAACCTGGCAACTAGATCTTCAAAAACCGGGAAGCGAAGCCCGCGTAGAGGAAGTTGAGGAACATATTCGGAGTATGCTGAAGGCGAGCTTGATGGATCATGCAAACCAGCTTGAAGATACAGTTGGCTCCGATGGGGTGAGTGATGCGGTTCTCTCTCTCTTCGTCTACCTAACTGTTTCTCATGCTTTCGAATGATTACCTGCTCTTGTGTAGGTCCTCGAGATTCTTCATCGCCGCCGTCACCGCAAGTAGGATTGTCAGATTGCAAGCGAGTGGAGTTTCTCGGCAAGAGTCATGTACGAGGCTCTCAATAGAACGTCGTGGAGGAGTAAGGCCAACTCGGGTCGGCTTCGACGCAACTCGGTCATTTGCTTTCGCGTGAAGACTGCGGCAACAGTGTCAGGCGCCGTGGCCCTTGCGTCCAACACCCGCGGCTGCATCAACGTAAAGTCCATGTCGCCAAAGATGCAACCCGATCGGACCCGCCCGACCAGTTCCATCGTCTCAGTTTGGTTATCGATGGTTGTTGAGACTGGCACTTCCGTCGGTTGGGCATGCTCCGACTTTGGTGAATCCGACGACAGCGTGGACTCCGTTGGGATTGTCATCAGCTCGACGGTGCCTCTCAGCAGCACAAACCACGCGTCCGAGCTCTGACCGACACAGAAAAGCTGGCTCCCCTCGCTCCATTCCCGCACACTGAACAATTGAGCAAGCTCCTCGAGCTGCTGCAGCGTTGAGGGATCGTCCTTGTGAGCGTCCGTCAGATACGCTGCAAATACTTGCGGAAGGTGTAGCGTTGTTGCGCTCAGCGGCGACAAAATCAGGTGATATCCTGAACGGAGTGATCGCCGCTTTGCCGCCGAAAGAATAAGCTGCTGCTCGCACCAGTCCAACGCTAGGTCCAGATCCGATGTGACGTACGATTCCCTTTGCTGGGGATGCGAGGCCTCTTGATTCTGATCCTGATCGGGCGCCGCAGGGATCACGTCGTTGGCCCGTAGCAGAAACTCGATGCTAGGCCTCATCCCGCAGTAGACCGCACAAACTTTACCCAGGCTAAATGAAAGCTTGAGTGCCAAGAAGCACGACCGTGCTGCAGTAGCGTCCATCCCGCTCACTTGAGAGAAATCCAGAACAACGAACTGAGTGGGTCGGCGCTCCCGGTCGAGACACGGTTGTCCGTGTAGATTCACCAATGCAGGGGGCATTTTGACGCTAGTTTCGTCGTTGTAAATTGCTTGGCTTTGTGGTCTGCTCGATAGAAGCGGGAGCATCTCCGTTTGACTCGAAGGTTGGTCAATGCTCGAGTTTGGTCTATCACTTGTGTCCCCACCTAGTGGCGAGCGGACGTAAACTGCGCTTTTCACGCAGTTTGGGATGCGGGTGGCTGAGCCAAAGAAGATGTGGCCTTGGAGCTCGATCGTAACAATGGCATCCTGCTGCCGCGAGCTACTACTCTCCAAGTTAGAACCATAGAGCAGCGCGTGCTGGTCAGCGTTGCGGATAACGTTGCTCGTTTTGTGCACGATTCGAACGTCCTGAGCCTTCGCGTATTCTACCAGGAAACTTGCTGCTGCTAGAGCGATCCCCGTGGCTAATCCCAACTGAACTCCGAAGCCATTTAAGCAGCAAAACGTCCCCACCACAGTCAAGTACTCAGCGAAGAGAAGTTTGTGGTATACGCCCACCAGCCACGTCTTGAGCAAGTCGATACCGATAAAAATCATTACAGCGCCGAACAGGAATTTGGGCACAAGAGCCATTAGTGAAATCGGTGTCACAACGATCGCCAGCTCGCAGACAGCGAGCGTGACTCCAACGAGCCTCGTGATACCCGGGAAACGGGCTTCTGCCGTTGAGCTGGGGCGGAAGCGCGAAGTAAACAACGTTTGGCTGAATATGTACGAGCCCGTGTAGCCTCCAGTGAGCCCACTGATAAAGTTGGACATGCCAACGGTTTGAAGCTGCTGGTTGTAGTTCATGTTGCTGGTAGTCCCCATGCAGATGGAGGCGATGTCCAGTGACGAAGCAAACGCGATCATCACGAACATGCTCAACATAGTTGGGAGTTGCCCGGGCATAGCCCTCCAGTGAATATGGTATAAATCAAACATTGAATACACGTCCGTGAAGGATGCCCCCTTTCCGCTCTCTTCGAGGAATCCCGCGGCGCGTGCGTCATCCAGAGTATAATTCGAGATCCATACCACCAGGAAGAAACTTGCAGGCAGCACCAAGATGCAGGTAGGGAACACAGCAAAGTGCCGAAAGCGAGAAGTAAGAACTGCCAGCATGATCCCACCCACCAAGGCTGGCGCTAGCAGCGTCAAGCTGTGAGACGAGCTCACCAGCATGCCCCAGCCATGCACAGACGCAAGGCTCACGCCGGTTGTCAGGGCGATCCCGCCTTTCACCATGAAGAAACCAACGTAAGCCAAGTAGCCGCCGATCACGGGCGTCGGCAGGTACTGTACGAGCGAAGCCAGACGCGCTTTGCCCGTGAGGATCAACCCCACTCCCACCAGCATCGTGCTGATGCTCAAGTGCACGAGCACAGTGGCGATCCGATCTTGTAGCGGGACGGTTGGACCCAGCTCCGTCATGATGGACGCGGCCATGCTGGCCAGGAAGATCATGCCCGTGTCTTGCACCTGTCCGATGGCGAAGGGCAGCGGCGAGAGGCTCGTGACCACGAGCTGGTGCACCATACTCGACGCGAAAACGAGCTTCGTGAGCATGGGCAGAGCGTCCGCGAACTCTGGGTGACTGAAGATGATGGCCGCGAAGCCAATCATGACGGGGCACAGCACTGAAAGACAGAGACACTCACGCGGGGTCAGTCACACTCGGCTATCGCACTATGAGATGCGCCTTACCGATAGAGACGACGACGCCTGCCAGTACAGCGTGGACGACGCCCTGGAGCAGCAACTGCAGCCCCGAGCACGAGGCCGACGACCCCCTGAGCTCGAGGGGCCGTCGGTTGACGTTGCCAGCGCCGCCGGGGGAGAGCGACAGCGCGCGCAGTACCGAGTCTCCATCGTCGTCGAAGCGCAGGCAGCCTCGGTCCGCGTCGATCGTCACGCGCCCAGGCGAGAACGAAGGCTTCATCGAAGGGAAGGAGGAGGGGGGGGATGCTGGTGGGACCGAGGACACTTCAACTTTGACTTGCAGAGACTCTGCGAGAGGTGCCGCTCTCTCATTGGTCGATTTTAGATCCGTGTGCGCCACACCATTTCGATTGGACGAAGATACTTCTCCCGAGAGATCCCAAGCAACCAGCTCCGATGGCCCCCAAGAACCCCCGCATCATCGCCCTCTTCGACGTGGACGGCACGCTCACAGCCGCCCGCAAGGTCGCGACGCCCGAGATGCACGCGCGCCTCAAGAAGCTGCGCGAGAGCATCACCATCGGCGTCGTGGGCGGCTCGGACCTGGTCAAGCAGAAGGAGCAGCTTGGCGAGGACGGTAAGGCGGCCGCCTGATCGACTGACTGACTGAGTGGCTGCGTAGAATGGCTAAGAACTGACACTTATGTCTGCGCTGCAGTGACCGAGAACTTCGACTACAGCTTCTCGGAGAACGGCCTCGTGGCCTACCACAAGGGAAAGCTCATTGGCGAGACGGTGAGTAAAGTGCTGATACCTAGTAGTGAGGAACGCTTGTGACTGGGGTTACTGACTTCACTGCTGGGGCTCTATCATCTACAGAACCTCAAGAGCCAGTACTCGAATGAGCAGATCAACCGCCTAGTGAACTTTGCGCTGCGCTACATCGCCGACCTCGACATCCCCGTGAAGCGCGGCACGTTCGTGGAGTTCCGCATGGGCATGATCAACGTGTCGCCCATCGGCCGCAACTGCTCGCAGGAGGAGCGCGACGAGTTCGAGAAGTACGACCACATCCACAAGATCCGTGAGACTTTCGTAGAGAAGCTCCGTGCCGAGTTCCCCGAGTACAACCTGACCTTCTCCATTGGCGGCCAGGTAAGAGACCATGCACTGAGTTGTGGGCTCTATACTGTCTGGCTAACTCAAATTCTTCTCGTTCTTGTTTGGCGGCTCTTTAGATTTCATTCGACGTGTTCCCGACGGTAAGACCTGCTCAGATTGAACCACTTGTCGTTGAACAATGGAGACTGACGACAGCAATTGCATCGTGCTTTTTCAGGGCTGGGACAAGACCTTCTGCCTGCGTTACCTGGACCCCAAGGACTACGATGAGATCCACTTCTTTGGCGACAAGACCCACAAGGTGAGCTTGTAGTTATCCTACGCTATTAGCTTGGTTATTGCCGTATCACACTAATCCTAATCAATGCATGGCAGGGCGGCAACGACTACGAGATCTACACGAGCGAGCGCACCATCGGCCACGCGGTGAAGAACCCGGAGGAGACCATTCAGATCCTGGACCAGCTCTTCCCTTAGAGGGACACTTTGTTGTTCAGAGGCTTGCTACTATCGATACCCAACGCAACTTGGCCATCATGCCAAAAGAGTTGCGTGTTTAATACAAAGTATTAGCGCCGTGCCCGTTTCGCTTTGTCGTTGTTTTCTTCGAGCAATACGTCGCTGCCAAGAACTTTGGCCATGGGGTCTTCACCGCGTGACTTGAGCAGTTTGTACGCCTCCATCTCCTCCGCGTTCACCTCGTAGTTGCCCATGGAGTTGTACTTGCGCTTCTTGTCATCCACTTCAGCCTGTTTCTTCTTCTCCTTTGCCGCCTTCTTGATGGCCTTCTTGAGCTTCTTTTCATCCAGCTCAGGAGCAATGTTCTCGCCGTACATTTCGCTGCGCTTGCTCATGACACCACCCGCCTGTGCAGCCGCTGATCCGTCAGTTTGACCGGGCTCGAGTTTCTCCGGGGGCTTGAGCATTGCACGTTCAGCGTTCGCCGTCTTCGACTCCTCGAGCGCCTTCTTTCCGTCGTCACCCGTGCAGTAGGACTTGCGAACCTTCGAATGACAGCAGGCGTATCCCCACGCCATCTCACTGCGATCAAACCACGAGCCCCAAATGCTCGTGTGATTGTTCTCGAAAGCATCTTCGATGTACTTGGAGCGCACGGGTGCCCGTTCACGACCCTTGACAACGCGGCCGTCCCGTGAGTACTCAACATAGTGTTCACTTTGCGCCAGCAGAAGCTCCTTGGGCGGTGCTTCCAGGTGCTCTTGGCCGCCGTATTTGTCCAGAATCTTGCGACTCTTCTCCTTCTCGAGCGCCGCCTTCCTCTCTTCATACTGCTTCTTGAGGAACTCCGCCTGCGAAGGGTTCGCAAGCGGGTGGATGTCCGTACCCTTGGCGTAAGCCTCCCAAGCGAAAAGCTGCGCAGAGGCCAGCTTCTGCGCATCACCCGTGTAGCGCGCCACATTGTCACCAATGTACGTCGTGTCCTCGGGGTTCAGCTCTGGGTTGGGATTGTCGCGCATGGATCGCGTCTTCGGGTCGTAGTAGGCCGAGTTCGGGTTCAAGTTGCGCAGGTACTTGGCTGTGTCCTCGCGGATACGCAGATTGCGCACCGTCGTCTTCATCTGGGCGCCGCCCACGCCTCCCTGTCGAGCCACTCGCTCCGTGAACATGGGTCCTTCGTCGTGGTCGCGGAACTCCTCGTCCTCGGACTCCATGTTAGACTCGTAGTCCGAGTCGGAGTCGGAGCCCGTGTCGTGGTCGTCGTCGGGTTTGTCCTTGTCCTTGGCCTTCCGCGCCTTCTTGTCCTTCTTCTTATCCGCCGACTCCTTGAGCTTTTTGTTGATCTCCTCGGCGCGCAGCTTCTTGCGCGCCTCGTCCACCTTCTCGTACCGCTCGATGGTCTTGGCGTGCTCCTTGGGGTCGTAGCCAAGCCACTGGTCGCGCTTGGCGTCGAACGCGAGCTTGCCGAACTTCTCGGAGCGCACGTCCACGACCACGTCGTCGCCCTTGAGGTCCTTGTTGGTCTTCCAGGCGCCGACCTTGCGCGGCCGCTCGACGCACTCGTTGGTCTTGTGGCTCATGGCGCCGCAGTTCTTGCACGCGCCTTTGCGCCACTTGCGCTGTCTGCAGGCACCCGAGTGTTTCTTGCGGCCCTTAAGGTAGAGCTCGTCGGCCTCGTGGATGGATAGCAGGTGCGCCTGGTGCTGCAGCGTCTGGTGCTTGAGCGACGGCCCCGAGTCGCCCAGATACCACGGCCGCTTGCTGATGTACTCGGGGTTGTGCGGGTTGATGAGGTTGCCGTCCGCATCCTGCTCGGGCGGCAGCGTGCCGTTCTTGCGCGCCTCCTCGATCTCGCGCTTCTTCTTGAAGTCGCTGCTCGACAGGCGCTCGCCCCCCGCCGACGCCATCGCTCTTTCTCGGTGCCGCCTTGTTGCCCTTGGTAGCTCCTCGGTCAATGATTCTGCCTTTGTATTGGCAGAATATGTATGAGTATGTGTGAATTTGGACCAATCGCAGACGATTTTGAAGGCGGGCAACGCCCATTATGGAATTTGCGCCCTCGAGGGAGGAGGAAGGACAAACGAGAGTGATTGTCGTCCCGCGCCGGCCATGATCTCGGAGGCGTCGCACGCCGAGTGCGTGCGGCTGCTGGAGCTGCTGACGAACCCGCGCGTGCAAGAGAGCTGGTCCTGGGTGTTCATGACGCCCGTGGACATCGCGGGCTACGACCAGGTGATCAAGCGGCCCATGGACCTGGGCACCATCAAGAAGAACCTGGGCTCCAAGCCCTCGCGCTGCCGCTTCAAGTCGCACGAGAAGTTCGCGAGGGACGTGCGCCTCGTCTTCCACAACGCGCTGCTGTACAACAAGCAGGACCAGGACGTCAAGGGCTCGGTCTACGCGGCGGCGCAGCACCTCCTGCGCGTGTTCGAGACGGCCTACGCCAAGGCCATCGACAGCGTCTTCAGGGCGGACGACGCGGCCAAAGCGGCGCATCGCGAGGCGAAGGAGGAGAGGCGCAAGGCGGAGGGCGGCAATGGCGATGGCGATAGCAGGCGTGACGGGGAAGCTGTGGCCTCCTCCTCGTCGTCTTCGCACCATCACCACCACAGCAGCAGCAGTCACCACAGCAGTAGCAGCCATCACCACCGCGAGGAAGGAGAGGAGGGAAGCAGCAAGCACAAGCACAAACACAGCAAGAAGGAGAAGAAATCGAAAAAGTCGAAGAAAAAGAGCAAGGATAGGGAGAAGGACCGCGAGCACAGACACTCGAGCTCCAGCAGTGGCGAGAGCAAGAAGAAATCTCACCGTAGCGAGCATGAGAGTGGGGCTGTGGCGTCGTCTTCTAGTGCGGTCCCGACCAAGGAGTCGTCGAAGGTTGTGGAGCGCTCTGCAGAGCGGTCAGTCACCCCGGCAGCTCCTGTTTCAGCTGCTCCTCCGAGCAGTAGCTCAGTAGTGAAGCGAGAGTCAACTTCAAGCAGCACTAGCAGTGGGGCCAAAATGTCGGATTCGGAGGTGACGGCGTGCCTGACAGTGTTGATGAAGCTGATCAAGTATAAGGAAGGGGCCATCAGCCCTGCCGCGCCATTCCTACAACCGGTGGATCTGACCCATTTCCCGGACTATCGCATCAAAGTCCCGAACCGCATGCATCTGTATGGCGTCCAGAAGAAGCTGCGCAGTGGAAGCTATGCCACGATTGATGCGTTTGCGTACGATATGCGGCTGATTTTCTCGAACTGCTTGGTGTACAACAGCGACGTTATCCTCAGCAAAGTGATGCGGAATCATGCCGTCACCCTGATGAAGCTTTTCGAAGGTCTGTTTGTGAAGATTGGCGGCTCGTGGCCTGGTGTTCCGGAGCGGTGGAAATGCCACCAGATCCTCCAGGAGATTCTTGCGCATCGGACGGATGGGCAGGAGACAGCACAATGGTTCAAATACCCCATCGAGTCGTACTATGACTCGCCTGACCAAATCCCGTACAACTACTACAAAACGGTCAAAGAGCCCATGGACATCGGCACGGTATCATCAAGGCTGCACTTGGGCGAGTACAAGCACGTGTCCGAGTTTGTTGCCGGGATGAAGCTCGTTTTCGACAATTGTATTCGCTATTGGAAGCCTGACCCCCAGGGGCAGACATACTGCGAGTCAGCAGAGACTTTGCTTCGCGTTTTGCACACACGGAGCGCTATCTTCGGTTCTTCAGCCAGCAGCAGTGCGGCATCCAAAGACAAGCAACGGTCTTCGTCATCTTCGTCGTCAAAGACCAAGGCAGTTTCTGTTACTACTCATTCTTCTCCCCCGCAATTACCACTTGCATCTGTGGTCACTGCACCTGGGAGTGACTACGAAAAGATAAAGAAGAAATCGTCGTCCAAGTCATCAAAGTCGTCGAAATCGTCGAAGTCGCGCGAGTCAACTGGGGGCCTTCCTGAAAAGGATATCTGTCTGGGTATTATGAAGCAGCTTCGGGGGCACAAAATGAAAGGATTCCGAGGTGTTGAAATCAAGACTGCTGGGCCATTCTTGACCGCTGTGGACACAACCAAGTACCCAGACTATTTAACTATCGTCTCGGAGCCGATGGATTTTGCCAAAATTGAGCGCAAGCTTAAAAGCGATCGGTACGGCAGTGTCGACGAGTTCAGTGCTGACGTGCATTTGATCTTTTCGAACTGCCACAAGTACAACAGCGATCCAGTCGAAGGCGCTGACATTCGCGCGATGGCCACCAATTTGCGAAACTATTTCGTGGAGCTCTGTAACGAAAAGCTTGGCCCTCTGGATGGTATGGTAAATGGTCCAACTCATACGCCGACCCATTCGGCTCAAGCAGCATCAGTATCCTCGGTATCTGCGACGAAACCCAAGGCAGTACCACCACCAGCGCGCGTGGTTTCCGATGCCAAGGTGCACAGTGCTACCGCAGGAGCGGGGTCATCTACACTCCAGAAACCAGTGAAGAAATCCCCGGCGCCTTCTCCAACCAAGAGACCATTATCCACGTCTTCAGCGTCAACCTCTAGTGGTGTTACATCTGCCCGCGATCCGAAAAGGGAAGCGAATCCAGTAATCAGCAGAAAGATACCGAAGAGCGAGCCGGCCGCTACCTTGGCAACCACCCCAGCGGCTTCGATGAAGCCTGTAACCCAAGTGAAGACTGCCTCTGTTCCAGCACCTACGATCTCTTCGTCTGTGGCGCCCAAGGAGTTGCCTCCTGATAGCACTACTAATCTAGCGGGACTGACTCCGGAGGAAGCGAAAAGATTGCGCAAGGAAATGAAAGAGAAAAGGAAGAAGGAAAAGAAGGAGAAGAAAGAGAAGAAGAAGAAGAAAGACAAGGAGAAGAAGCGTGACAAGAAGGACAAGAAGGAACGATCCAAATCCAGCTCCAGTGCACAGGTATGCTATGATCTTGATCATGACAAGATAGCATATCTGCTAATGTTTGTATTCATCGACATTTACCCCCGCAGGAAGCTGGACTGCCGAGCTCGTCAACGACGGGCCCCATCCCTCTTTCCTCTACGCCAGCAGCAGTACATGCATTGGCCCCACCCGCTCCTGTTTCTGCGTCGGGGGCTCGCCCATTAAAATCACCGCCCACTGTCCCGTCAAGTGCACCCCCCGCAATCGCCTCGAAGAGAGGGTTGGTTGAACCGCATCCTGCTGCGAGCTCGGCATCTAGCAAAAAGAGCAAGAAACAGAAGAAATCGGATCTTAGCTCATGGGAGACGGCCTGCGACCGCGTTCTCAACCGGCTGGGTAAAATCGAGCAAGTGGCGAAGTTACACTTCAATCATCCACTGCTGGAGGTCTTCCCGCAGCTAGCAGCGGATTACAGGAGCTTGATTGCTGAGCCCATGGACCTGCGCACGTTGCGGGAGCAACTGCATGCACACACTCTGACGCAGGCGGAGTTCATAAGAAAGGGCCGACTCATTTTCCAGAACGCTGTCAAGTTCAACTGTGCTGACGATCCAGCGTCGATTCAAGTGCGCGATATGTCTGCTCACTTGATGTGGTACTTCGATTCGTTGTGCGCCGAGCTGCAGATTGCCCCGGCGCCAGAAGTGTCCGGGGAGCAGAGCCGTGCCAAGCGTGATCAGCTGAGGCGCGAGCGCGCGGAGTTTGTGAATACTGTGCCAGTTGAGCTCAAGGCCAAGGAATGTCAGAAGCTACTGAGGGTTTTGAACAGCCAGAAGCACGACAAAAGCTGTTGGCCTTTCCGGAAGCCTGTGCGGGTGCTGTTCCCAGCACTGTCGGCGGACTATTTCGAAATCATCAAGACACCGATGGACTTGTCGACGATTGCGGAGAAGCTCAACGAGTTTGAGTACAAGGCGCATGGAGACTTTATCCGGGACGTGCGATTGACCTTCGAGAATGCAATGATTTACAACCGTGCGGACAAGGATCGCGAAGGATGGAGTGTGTACTCAGCCGCTGTGCACATGCTCGGCGTGGTGGAGGACTTGTGGGGGGATGTTACATTGGAAGTGACGGAAAAGACTCGCCGCCGCGAGTTGCTGCGCAAGGAGCGTATGAATGACGCGAAGCGGAAGCGAAGCGATACCCCGGAGGTCGGCGGTGAGCGCGAGAAGAAGGTCCACAAACACCACCACCATTCTTCGGCAGATAGTGAGTCGGGGCACAAGCACCACCACAAGCATCATCACAAGAGCAGCAAAGTGCGAACTGGTGACGGCAGTGCTGTCGCCGCGGTTTCCAGCAGCCAAGCAGCAAGTGCTGCAACCCCGAGCAAAAGCGCTGCCGCTGCAACTCCTGTTGTCACTGCAACCTCAGTTGTCGGAACGGTTGTTGTCGGTGGTGGCAATGGCTCGCGCGAGGATGCCAGTGCCTCTGATGCGACAGCTACTCGGGTGAAATTGCAGCTCATGCCTAGCAGACCAAACATGGAGCGCATGAACAAGCAGGAGCGCAAGGCTGAAGAAAAGCGGCGCAAACGTGCACGGCGCGAAGAGGAAATGGCGCGCACCGAGAAGAGGCGCCGCACTGCCGTGGCAGCTACAGACGATGCTCTACGCGAAGCCGAAATTCGTAGCCGACGCAAGCTGCAGAAGCAGGAGATGGCTGAGGCTGTGCGTTTGCGTGAGGAACGTGAGCGACGTGCAGCAGAAGAGGAGGCTGAGCGCGCGCGTCGGGCGCAGATGAAGCTGAACGCTGCGGCTTGGACGGGCGTGTTGCTGCCAGCTACAGGCGCCGCATCGAGCAAAAGAACAGGATTCTGGGCCAAGAAGCATACAAAGCTGCAGATACCTGCTGCATTCCAACCACCAGCTATCAATGCTTAAGCTTTGAGAACTGGGGTGCGTTGCCAATACAAGACTTGGTTGATTCCAAGCGCACCCTCACCGATCACAGTCTTGGTGAAGGCAGCCAATATGTATTGCTGGCTGGGGACGCGAAGATAATGCGCAGCACAGAACGAAGAAGTAAATAAAAAAGTTTCGCACGGCAATACTACAGAAAGTTGTTGGCAAAACAGTCACTGACACCACCACACCAGAACACTCTAGCTCATATTAACACCGAGTTCTCACCTGAAAATCGAGCGTCTGGTGCTGGGGGGTTGCTGTGCAAACGCTCGCCATGTAGACGAAGAGACTGAAAGGTGCATTCCGTAGGAGCGTCACAAGAAATGCACTTCACGCTTGGGCTGGCGCTATCGTTGTCGTCTTCGTTGTGCAGTGTAAAAAAAATCGTTGTTGTGCTGATCGACTTGCAGTGTTAATCAACACGTTTCCCGGCCAGGATGAGAAAAGATGCTCTAGATCACTCCACGCGCTTCTTCTACCAATCCCAGTCGGTTGGCATTACCCGCTCATGTTTGCAGTAGTTTGTTGTCTTGCCCGAGGTTTTTGGCCGGTCGGTTCCTCGTGCGAGGCCATCCCGAGTCTGTTTTGATTTTTGTGTTATCTCCCACCCTCTTTTTCCTCAGGAAAAAATGCGGCAGCGAGCTAGCGAGTGAGCCAGCCATGCAGGTCACCCGCTTGTTCGCTCCCTTGTTGTTTCAATCAAGATCACGAGCCTTGCTCTTTCCACTTCACTGTTCTTGCGTCCCCCACTCTCGTTCTGCTCCTTTCTCCTCTGTCCCCCCCCCTCCCCGTTGGTTAATAGCAATAGCCTCACTTAAGGGTACTGCATGCGCTGCTCTTGCTGGTTGCCAAAGTTCGGCTCCGCCATGAGTCCCGTCTCAATGCCCTGCCAGCCGTACTTGAAGTGGTAAACGTGCGGACCCGGCGTTTCTTCTCCTCCGCACGTGTGGTAGTTGCCCTTGCACATGCACGCCGGACCAGGGGGCGCCACAACGGCGTAGCTGTCGCTCGGCGAGCACGGCGACGGGCACGTCTCGAAGCCGTAGCTCTTTCCGAACGATGTGTTGATACCAGCGGAGTATAGATCCACGACATGATCCGGGCGCAGAAGGCCACAGGCGAGGTGGCTAGGCACCACGACCTGGGACTGAATAAACAGCAGCTCCTCCGCCGGCACCTTGGCCCAGCGGTCCTTAGCCTGCGTGCTGGCGGCCTCCAGGTCGCACACCCCGTAGGCCATGGCGTAGAGCCACGACTTGCACTCCCAGAGCACGTTGGGGTCGAGCTGCAGGAACTGTGCCACGAACATAAAGTCGAGCGCCGAGTCCACGATCAGCAGCGCGGCGCCCGCCAGCACACTGGGCCAGTACTCGATGGCCTGGTAGTCGAGCAGCGCGATGTCCACCAGGCGGATGGCGTTCACGAACAGCTCCTTGGTACCGGACGGGTTGCGCGCCGGGTTGACAAAGTCGCCCATGGTGTCCAGCGGGCGCTGGTCGGCCGAGCCGCCCGCCACCATGAAGAGCAGCCACGCGTAGGGCGTCGTCGGGTGCAGGTTCCACTGCAGCTCCTGTAGATCACCAACCACATAAGAACAGCATAAAAATCCAATCGTCAGCCATCTGTCCACCATACACCAGCAGGTGCAGCAAGGTGCTCGCTCCTGCTGCTGCTCGACTATGATTCCTACCACAACATAATCCACTTCGAGACGCGCGAGATCCTCCGCCGCCAGTTGGGTGCCGCCCCTCTCGGCCAAGAAGGCGACCAGCTCAGCCGCCTTGGGCGGATGGACCTCCTCGATCTTGGCCGCCATGAAGACGCAGGCCAGCCCCAGCACGCGGAGCTGGCGCTGCGTGTGGCGCACGTCCTCGCCATAGCCGGCCGCCGCCGCATAGCTACCGCCCTGCTGCGCGGCGGCCGCGCGGCGGCGCAGCAGCACCTGCGCGTACTGGTTGGCGAAGTGCGCGGTCTGCCGCTGCAGCGCGAAGTGGGCCGCCACCTCGACGATCCAGTGCCACGTGAAGCCGAACTGCTCGAAGGCCGCCGTCTGCAGACTGAGCGCGAGCGGCAGCTGGCGCACCGAGTCCGGGGAGTGCGGCGCCGGCGTCTTGAGCGGCGACTGCAGCGGCGAGAGCGCGCCGAACGCGGCGGCGGCGGTCGTCGGGGCGGACGCGAGCGCGAGCTGGTGGTAGGACATCTCCTTCTGGCGCATGCTGAGCACCGTCATGAGGTCGGGATTCATGGCCGACGCCTGCGCTGTTGCCTGGGGGCCTGACACTCTCCTCTCTCTCTCTCTCCGCCTTCGCTTCGCTGCTTCCTTCCTCCGCGGCTTCCTCCTTACGCTTCCCCCCGTCACTTCCACACTCTCGCGAGTATGCGGCCGGCCGCGGCGGTAAAACCTCGCGGGAACGGCGAGTACAGTCAGTTGCTTTGGTATTAATCCTTCTTATAAGGAAGTCATACTAACAGGGAATAGATTTCTAGAGTTGACAATAGCACGGTTAATGATCTTTATCAAATGCGATATAGAAGGGTATACGTTTCTAAGTCGTTCAATGAGAGCCAGCTGGCTCTCGAGGTTATTTGACCCATTTTGGCAGAAATGGCCCATTTCTGAGGCCAGAGCTGCTCGCCGCTGATAGAGCTCGGTTTGGCTGAGAACATCCGAACCTCGGCGACAGTACACGTGCCCCTACAACTTGCTGCGTAAACTACTGTTCGCGGTTGCTTCAGATGCAGATGGCGGACTGCACGATTCAATATATCTTTAGACCTTAGCCCCTACAGGCATATTCCTTATATATATTATACTTCTCTGGGCCACCTAAGAAACAACACCTCGGTTTTCAGGGCATAACACGAGGAGCATTTTTTTGTTTAGAATGTATGTATTCCAAGTTGGCTTTTTGAAGAGACATATCGGCGCGAATAAAAACATAAAGCGATCTAAATTGTGCCCGGAGATTTTGTCCTTGATCTGCCAGCATCTCGTGAAGCATAAGCGCCACCTTGTATTATCCTTATCGAAGGCAGTAAACCTTAGAAGCTTGAGAACGAAAAGAGTAGGAAGCTGCCACCGACCAAAACAGACAAACGACGCTTACGCCAAAAGCTGACGGGAATTCAAGCCTGTGTTAGCGTGTCGGCCAAAGCAGTTGAAGTTTACCTATTAGGGGGTTTCAGTTAATCATTGTTTGAAGGAATGTAAATAGCCACACAAATCTTTCCATTCCAATGAATGAAGGAATGAGACTCCGGAGGCTTTTTCCTTGAACGAATGAGCTAATTCCTTGGGCTCATCGTTTGAAGAAATGAATATCTGAAACCCCCTATTTGGGCGACCCATTTGGGCTCCGTGTCCTGCCTACATCCCGAATGGCCTATTTACTGAAAATGGCGCCAAGCCTTTTTTAGCCGACACCACTTTTGCGCGCTGTGCAAAACGGAGCGTGCGCGGCGTGCAGAGCTGGCTGGCGTTGCGCTAAGTATAATAACTGGCAGCGCAGGCCTGGACTCGTCGTGGTTTGGTACAACCTCCTTCTTTTCGGTGATGGTCAAGTAGAATGTACTTACTTAAGTTGCTTCGGATCGAAATATGTGTGCACCACACAATCTCATGTTGAGGTCGCATCGCTGCCACCGTCAAGGGAGTGTACCGCCGACAGGATATGCTGCGGCAGGCGCGGCGGCGGCTCGCCCCCTCCGCATGTGCCGCGGCCCTCGACGGTCCATTGAGCCGGTGCTTCTCCTCGTCCGGTTCGCCGCTGACTTCATCCTCGACCGCCCAAGCCCCCGCAGCAGCTGCAGCCACCGCCAGTAAAGCCGCCAAGCGCGACGATGCCCTCGAGGAGCGCATCATCTCAGCGCTGGTGGTGAACCGCCCGGGCACGCTGGCGCAGATCGCGGACGTGTTCGGCTACGCGGACCAGAACATCACGGGCCTCTGCGTGCGCTCCACCGTCGTGCCGGAGCTCTCGCGCGTCACGATCTCGTGCTTCCTGCGCGACCGCGAGCTACCGGCGCTCAAGAAGCGGCTGCGCGCGCTGGTGGCCGTCACCTTCTTCCACCTCACGACCGTCAACTTCTGCGTGGCCAACGACCAGCTGCTGCTGCGCTCGCAGTTGCTGCTGCAGATCCGCCGCGACCCGCGCCGCCAGCCGCAGCTGCTGCGCATTCTCAACGAGTTCGACGCCGAGCTCATCGTCCCGCACGACGAGCAGGACGCCGACAGCGACGAGCCGCTCGTGGCCTGGGACGACGATGACGACGACATAGACGACGACGACGAGGGCGGCGTCCCGTTCTCGCACAGCCGCGCGGCCTCGGCGACGCAGTTCCTGACGCTGGCGGACGAGCCCAACAAGGTGATCCGCTTCATGGGCGCGCTCACGGAGGAAGGCTTCCAGATCCTCGAGACGCAGACGTGCGGCCCCGTCTTCCTCGACACGTCCCACTCGACGCTGGACCCCGAGAGCGCGTACTCGTTCCGCCGCAAGGTCGCGTCCGAAGTGGAGAACCTGCTGGTCATGCCCACGGACAACGAGTCGACCACCGCGGACCCTGTGAAGACGGAGAGCGAGATCCAAGGCGGCGGCGCCCATGTGAGTGAAGGCACCGCGTCCGTGCTCCGACAGCTCAACAAGAACGCGGACCCGGCAGTGATGAGCTCCGAGGCGGATCCGCTGGACGCCGACGTCATGACCCCACCGCCGCCTACATCGACCTTCCAGCTGCACACCAACGACCAAGGCTACTTCTCACCGCAGCGACTGCGACTGCACGCCCGCATCGCGCAGCAGCTGTACTCGTCGGCCCCGCAGGATCTAACGACGCCCAAGTTTGTGCTCCTGCTGGGGATTCCTGGATCCGGGAAGTCCACGATGCTCAGTCATCTGGACCTCATGGGCCAGCTCACACTGCAGGACTTTGTCAACTTTGACGTCGACGATGTCATCGCGTTGCTTCCGGAGTTTTACCATGCCATGCTCAACGTGGGGCTTGGCAATGAGCCAGAGAGCCGCAGTGTGACCGACCCCAATGCTGCCGAAGTCATCTCCAAGCCGCACGCCAAGCTGCTACCAGGCCCGCAGACGCGCTACCAGCTTTGCCGAGACGAGGCGCGCTTCATTCTCAAGAAGAACCTGCACAGTGGCATCATGTCGCGCAAGAACATCATTCTCCACGGCAGCGGCAAGAGCTTCACCAGCTATGCCCGCACGATTGACCAAGTCAAGGCCGCGGGGTTTGACGTCCACGTCATCTGCCTGGACATCCCCATAACGGAGGCGTACAAGCGCGTGGACAAGCGCAGCAGCGGCTACGGGCGAGACGTGCCCCGGTCCGTCATCGATGCGGCCTCCTCGTTGATCACACGCAACTTCCGTCGACTGGCGAGCCGAGTGCCCAACGCCCATCTCTTCGACAGCATGGGCATCCCGCCGCGGCTGGTCTGGAGTAAACAGCGCTCGGAGATCGTGACGGAGCACCCGGACGACTCTGTGCAGCGCAAGTATGGCATCAAGTAAGTAGGGAAGGTGTCGAAGTATTTAAAACAAAGTGTGCAAACAACACACCCTGTTAGCAAGTTACAACATATCTAAACTGCGTACTGGACAGGAGAGTGCACGGAGCCGGGGGTCGAGTCCTCTTCGGGCTCGACGATCTCGATGGACCGCACTTTGTTCATTAGCGTCTTCTTCATGCCCGTGGTGCTGTCCGTCGCGCTGGTATCCAGCGTCTTGCTGTACCCGGTGAAGCGCTGCGATAGTCCGGGCTTGTTGCTCTCCGAGACCGCTCGCTGCACGACGCTCTTCTCCGGGCTGTTGTAGTAGTCGTTCTCGTACGCGATCACGTCGAAGTCCTTGGCGTCCGACTTGAAGATCATCAGCTCGGTGAGCGCGTTCCGGTACTGGTCGTCCACGCTCGGCACACTCTTGGTGTAGCAGAGACCGTAGCCATCGCCCGACGCGGGCGTCCCCAGGAAGCAGGCGCGGCCAGCCTCCTCGACGTAGACCTCCTGGACCGAGTGGTCTGACGAGAGGTTGTAGCCCGTGTTGGCCACGTCGGTCGAGAGCACGTCGACGTGCGAGTCGTAGGGGGCGTCCGTCACGCGGACATTAGCCACGAGGTTGCACGCCTTGCCGAACTTGATGCTGCCGATCGTCCCCGGAGCCGTGATGGGGTTCACCTTGGTGCAGCTCTGCTCGCGCTTTCCGACGCAGAAGCTGCTGCCGACAAAGTTGGGCTGCTCGTAGAAGCACACGGCACAGTCTCCCTTGGGCTTGGGCAGGATGTTGATCCTGCTCTGAAACTGGGAGCTCCACGTGTCGATCACTCCCGCAGTCTTTTGTTGAACGCCGCCACCATACCCAGCGGAGACGGAGCTCATCGCGAGAGCGAACGCAGTGAGAGCGGAGACGGAGCGGACCATTGTCAGACACGAGGCCAATTGGGTTGTGAACCCCCCGCGTCGCGCTGGACTACACGATGGCGGTGCCGGCTCTCCCTTTACGTTGCAACGCTGGTCAGGGTGGGTGGTTTATCTTGCAAAAGTGCAGGATGCCGCAGGATATGGCCCTCTTGGCCAATCAGAGGCCTCTATTTCGCCTCGTCACGGCTGCGTCCTGCAGCGTTCTGGAACGCTCGCGACCTGCAAAAGAGTCGGAGAACTCCCGTCCGTCATATCATAACATATGGCCACGAGGCAGCCTGGCAGGCTCCCATCACCCCACAGGCCGGCCTGCAGAGGGGAGACCCTCCCTCGGGGTGGGCCCTACCGAGCGCATTGAACAAGTGGATCTCGCCTGTAGGCTTCCGTACCGACCGTGGGGGCGCATTGCTTGACCTGGACCACGACAACATGCTAGTGAAGACCGTAGTTATTCCTTAGAAGCCTCCTGGCCGACACAAACAACTGCATGACCGGCAATGCAGCAAAACTACGAGTCGAGTAACGATAACGGGTTCATTTTTGATATGTCGCCCACCCCGGGCTCCTCGCTAACCAGGGGCCTCGTCAGAAAATGCGTCGGAAATAAGCGGAAGACACGTTCCAACTGCCGATCCAGCGTCCTGCACTTTTGCAAGATAAACCACCCACCCTCAGCCCCTCTTCCAAGGCACCTGCGCTCGCCATCTGCCAGCTTTCACTGTCCGAGAAGCATACAGACGCGTCATGTGGTGGCTGCAACGGCACTGTACACCTGGATCGCAAGCGAAAGGTTGAACAACATGCGATCGATATTAAAGTGGAGTTTAGTTCGCTCGGGACGGCAGAGATCGCTCTTGACGCACAAAAATTCCCCAGTACTTGGCTGACCAGATGCAACGACTCTTGTTGCGTACACGCAATGTAGGTAGGTTGTTTGTTGCCGTCAGTTTCGGAAGTGATGGCAATGAAAGCCTGCTTCCTTCACATCCCTCGGCTTATCATATTGCTGCCAGCAAGCGCTGGCTTCTTTCCTATGAATGGCCCTAAGTCGCCCTTTGTATTATCCAATCAGTATCTAGATAACAGATCCTTTGGCTCTTAACTTATCTTCACTATGGTATACAACGGAGAAGCTTATATGGCGCAACACTCCCACTAAAGATGCCAGCGCGCCTCTCGAAAGATCGCTCTCGACCATTCGACTTCAACGCCGTTCTCAGATTATTTCGTGTCGCATACCCAAAATTAAATTATCAGGTTGCCCAAGATACTTTTATCATAAGCAGTGCAGATACCCAATATAAATCAGATCTGCCCAAATTAAGTTTCATACTTTATCTTATATATTGGAGAGAGCACCTTTCCCATAAAGCCCCCTCCGCCTTTTGCTTTTGCTTCTCACTCTCTCTTCTGTCTCCGTGGTGCACAAGTGCTGGTCCGACGAAAACTCCGAAAGGGGGGGTGCCGTAAGCCGTTCACATTCTCCTGGCTACAGTTGTGTGACCTAGGCCACAGAGCCCTGCGGGTTAACATGCAGCCAACAGCCCAACTGGGGACCCTGTGGACGGAAAGTCTCATTCTTTTGAGCTACTCGCGGTCATCCAGTCTATGATCATTGTACTTTTCGACCGGCGACAGATGAGAGAGTCGGAATGTCAAAATTAACTTAAAGTTGAGTCAAATGTACTCAAGAGTGCGGGGCTTGCAGCCCAGACCGGCAAGAAGCCCACAATTAGGGTTAGGTTGCACCTAAAAGTGAGGTTTTTTAGCCCTTAAACTGACCTTTAATCTTAACTTTGCAGTAAATCTTTGCCATTGTTGTTAACTTTAATCATCTCTTTGTACTTTTACTGTTCTTATGTTGAAAAACTTCCTGAAAAGTGGTTCTTTATTTGTGGCTTATCATAAATTGCCTTTGGCACAAAGTTCATTCTTATTTGTGTCTGAAAACAATTATTTGTGGTGAAAAGTAATTTTATTTCTCGCAGCGTAGTTTATCGAAAGTTTACGCCTCAAAATTCTTTACACCCATCATCTTGCGAAGTTTTTCAAATTGACCTTGAGTCAGTGGCTTTGTGAGTGCATCTGCTATCATATCGTTGGTATTACAGTAAGTAATACTAATACTTTTCTCTTCATGCTTATCGCGGGCGTACAGATGCCTGATGTCAATGTGTTTTGTTGACGAATGACTGCATGGGTCCTTTATGATACTAATTGCGGCTGTGTTATCGCACCAACACTGTGTCGGTAGCGCTTGGCCGTAACCCAACTCATTCAGTAGTAGTCGTAACCACATTGCCTCTCTTACCCCTTCACTTGCGGCTACTAATTCCGATTCCGCTGTGTTGAGACTAATACAGTCTTGCTTAACACTCTTCCAAGTAATACATGCACCAGCGAGTATTGATACATATCCTGTAATTGATTTCCTTTGTTCATTTGCATTCGCGAAGCTCGCGTCTGTGTATAGCTCTACCTTAATAGTACTATTTCCATTGTACTCTAAGCCATACTTCGACGTTCCTTTCAAGTACTTTAGTACTCGCTGAGCCGCTCTCCAATGAGTCTTATTATAGCAAGATAAGTACTTGCTCAACTCTCTTACAGCGTTTGCTATATCAGGTCTAGTGCCTCTTACTAAGTACATTAAGGAACCAACCAATCCTCGGTAATCAAACGGCTGAGCCGCGATCTGATCGGGCGATAGATTGGTCTCCTTTGTAAGAACCACGCTCTTAGCTTGTGGTGTAGGCTCTGTAGTACAGTCCCTCATCTGAAACTTCTCCAAAAGATCCTGAATATACTTTTGTTGTGATAGACGCAGTGTTTTTCCGTCTAAATCTCTTTGAATTTCCATTTTCAGCAAATAATGCAATTCGCCTAAGTCTTTCATAGTGAACTTTGCTGACAATTTTGCTTTAAGATCGTTGATCGAGCTCAAGTGTGAGCCAGCGATCGTAAGATCGTCCACATACACGCACACAATCAGCGTGTGTGTGACTCCTTCAACCTCCCACCTTTTCAGATACAAGCAATGTTCTTTCTTGCATCTTGAAAAGCCTAAATCTTTTAGAAAGGCATTAATTACTTCGTACCAGATTCGAGGGCCTGTTTTAGGCCGTACAGACTTTTCTGAAGCTTACAGACAAGCCTAGATCCATCATGGAATCCCATTGGCTGTCTCATGTAGATACTTTCACTTAGTATGCCATTTAGGAAGGCAGTCGAAACATCCATTTGGTGTAGGTGCAGATCTAGGACTGTAGATAATGCGAGCAAAAGCCGCAGGGACTCATATCGAGCTACAGGGGCAAAGACTTCCTGGTAGTCAATGCCGTAGAGCTGGGTGTTCCCTTGGACTACCAGCCGTGCCTTAAATCTGTCAACTGTACCATCTGAATGGTACTTGACGTCGAACACCCAGTGACAACCGAGTGCTCGTCGCCCTTCCGGCAAAGGCACTAACTTCCATGTGCCGTTCTTTAGTAGGGCCTCAAATTCTGCCTTTATTGCACACTCCCACTGCTTAGCATATTCACTAGCCCTCGCCTCCTTAATAGATCGAGGAATGGGAATGCGTTTCTTACCAGTGGTAACATTATTTAGCTGTGTAACGTAATCTGTCAGCCTGACATTACGCTTTCTCTTCCGTTTAGACCTCCGTTTATCACCACCGACCCCATTTTCTACTCCCACTATTCGGGTTGTCGGTGGTCGCATCACAGACGCAGAAGCTGCTGCTTCAACTTCGGTGGTCGCTGCAACTTCAGTGGTCGCTTCAACTTCACTGTCCATTCTAGAACGCTTTCCTAAATTCTGTATGACCTTTTCTTCTTCCTGATCAACACTACTGTCTTCAGTAGGGAAGGATCTTTGTATCATCGCCTCTGTACTTATTGAGCTAAATTTTACGTCGCGACAGATTAGATACTTATTAGCCTTGACGTCTAGCAGCCGATACCCTTTATATTTGGGTGTCAGACCCAGAAACTTACATTCGATGGCTCGATCACCGAGTTTTGGATCTGTACGTTTAGATTTTGGAACATGTGCAAAGCATGTTGTACCCCAAATTCTGAGTGCTAAGCCATGCGGCTTCTTACGGTGCAGTAACTCATATGGGGTCTTCATCCCCAGCCTGGCCATTGGTAGGCGGTTTGTGATGTCTACAATATAGTTTAGTGCTTCTGGCCACCATTTAGCCGGCATATTGGCCCCTCTTAGCGCACAGCGAACTCCAGCCATCATCGTCTGATGTGCTCGCTCTGCACTTCCATTTTCTTCTTGGGACTCTACATTTGAACTTTGAAAGTCTAACCCAAGTTTTAGACAAAGTTTCGATACCTCTGTATTGAGAAATTCAGGTCCTCCGTCTGTTCTAATTCGCTTAACTTTAAAAGGAAATTGTACTGACAAATTCTTCAACAAGTCCCGAATTTTACCGGGAACTTCCTTTAAGGATTTTACCACGAAGTACCATTTATAAGCGGTGGCATCATCCACAACGGACAAGGCATAGTGATAGCCAAAAGAGCCATATAAGCCATTCACCCGTAGTTTTCCAGTTGAGTCCATATGGAGTGTATGGAGTGGCTCAGTGGCCTTGGCTCCCACCATGTTCCTATAGGACATTCTTCTGTCTTTCATTTGGGCGCATGTCTTACAAAAGAAATGAACCTTCTTCAGTTCAGCGTAAGCTATTTTTGGCAGCCCTGCAATTTTCTCATTACTTAGCGTTCGAATTAATCGCTCTTTCCCAACATGTCCGAGTCTCAAGTGCCATTCTTTAAGGATATTGCCATATTTGTGGCTTTGGACACTAAAGACGCTCGTCCGCACGGGTTTAACATTCGGTAAGTAATACACTTCACCTATAGCCACTGCTGCAAACAGTAGCTTAAAGTTCTTTCCTACGAAAAAGAGGAAATCTCCAGATTTTGACTGGATGTGCCGGTAACCTTGCTTAGCCAAATAGTATGCGCTTAGTAAATTACTGTCACATTTCCGGTCATATGAAATTTCCGTTAACTTTAACGCACTCAAATATCCTTCAGGATTCAAAACATTCAGCTTTATTGATCCCTTAAGTGCACTATGTGAAACGGTGCCATTACCGTAAGTGAAGACGTGACTTTGGTCGGGCTGCAGACTTCCCGTGAACCAGCTTCGGTCGGAAGTTATTCCTCGGCCTGCACCAGTGTCAACGACCCACATATCATCCGTCAATTTTAGGTTCCGCAAATAACTTAAATATGGCGAATGAAATTTACGTACCATGGCCTCGAATTCGTCCATGTCCTTCGGTGGCGGCGTCTCAGCCGACTTGCCTTCGTCCTGCCTTTCGGGGTCCAGGCTGTTGATGTCGTCCATCAATTGGTCCTCCTGGCTCTTCTCAAGCGTCGTCTTGGCGTCCTTGCCGAGCTTCTTTTGTCCTTCAGCCACCACTGCCTTGAGAGTGTTGATCGCTGCCTTCTTCGCCTTCTTAGCGCCCGGGGCCGTCTTTATGTCCGTCCGGAAAAGAGGTCCCCCTTGGCGGTTCGGGTCCCGGTCGGCCGCTTTCGTGGGGCAGTCCGACTTGAAGTGTCCCGCTTCGAAGCAATAGAAGCAACTTCTGTCGCCCTCGGTACTGGCGGGCTTCCTTTTCTGTCCAACCACCTTGGCTCGGACGTTGTTGATGTGGGTCGCCTGAGTCTTGTCCATAAGGCCCACGTCCTTCTTTGACTTGTCGCCGAAGATGCGGCGCAACGCCCCTTCCACCTTGTCCACCGTGAAGTCCTCCTTGGTCATCGAGATGGAGGACGCCCAGTACTCACTTGGCAGTTGCGACAGGACTTCGACGCAAAGCCAGGACTCGGACACCATGTCTTGGTTAAATAGCTTCCGAGTCTTCCTGTTGATCTCATTCCTTGCCTTCTTAAGTTGCGCGAACAGGGTTCTTAAGTCGCGCCAGGGGCTGCGTGTCAACTTAGTCAGAGACCTTGTCAACTCAATCAGACCAGCCGCGTCACCTTGGCCGAAATCTTTTTCGAGGAGCCGGATCACCTCACATGGGTCCATGGAGGACACCACGTCCGGCAGCGTCGACAGAAAGAAATTCGGCAGAACCTGATTGAGCAGGTTCTGCAGGTCACCCCTTCCTCTCTTCCAGTGCGCCACGTCCCACCTCATCTCGAGCGCCTTTTGCTCGGAGGTTTCGGTGGTCGGCGCTGCTGGCTTCTCCGGATTGCTCCGCAGGAAGTCGGCCATGAGCACCTTCGCTTCAGGCTGCCTCTTCTCAAGCAGCTTCGTCTGGTACTCATGGTCCAACGAGTTGACGTGTGTCAGGAGTTTGTCCTTCCACATGGTGTACGACTTGCCGTTGAACTTCTCCAGGCCGCCGCCAATCTTCGTGTCGGTAGCCGTCATCGTACTTGAAATGTTGCGTACACGCAATGTAGGTAGGTTGTTTGTTGCCGTCAGTTTCGGAAGTGATGGCAATGAAAGCCTGCTTCCTTCACATCCCTCGGCTTATCATATTGCTGCCAGCAAGCGCTGGCTTCTTTCCTATGAATGGCCCTAAGTCGCCCTTTGTATTATCCAATCAGTATCTAGATAACAGATCCTTTGGCTCTTAACTTATCTTCACTATGGTATACAACGGAGAAGCTTATATGGCGCAACAACTCTGGGTCCCGCTGCGCAGCCAGCCCAGCGCTATTACGTGCGCCACGACACATGCTCTCTCTTTCGTGCGTACATAAGGGGAACGGTCAATTAGGGGCCGCTTTGATAGCTGTTCATTTGCAAGCAGCTTACTTGCGATCCGTATGACGGGGAGAACAAAATGTGACAGTTCTGAAAAGCCCGACGTCTCGGCTTCTTTCTTAGGTTATTCTGGATCGTGAACCAATCGTATTGTTTTGTGGGGCCGTCAGCGAATGAAACCACTTTGACAGGAACGCATACCAGTTCGAGGCCGGAATTACACTTGTGCTCAGTATACTATCTTGCTTTGGATGACCTTCATTATAACGGGGGTAGGTTCATTATCAACGAGCATAAATTGCTTTTACAACCTATATGATAGGTTATGCATTTTCAACGAGTGTAGCCACTTTCGAAAGCACTGCATTTCGAGACTGACGCCGATGCCGCACGCCGCGCAGGATGGCGCCCGGGGCGCCGGCTTTCCTGAAGCCCCAAGACCGCCGCCGCCACCAGTGCCACGACACAACGATGCCCACGTGTTCCTGCTCGAAGCTCCCGCGCCGCCTGGACCCAAGACGCCTCCTGTGATGTTTTATTGACCCGGCAGGGCGGGCGTAATGCTGCCAGATTGAATATCGCCATACGCGGCACACTTTCGCCGCAACCGAGTAGCGCAATCTCTTGGGCTTTGCGAATGACGGCGGATCGGCCGACGGGATGCCCCACGAGCTGTCTGCCAACGACCCAATCGTAGATGTGGCGCTCGGCGTCACGTGGGAAGAAGGGCTTCGGCCCGGGTCGTGCAGGAGTCAGGGGCTGTCCCGCAGCCGCTGTAGCCATCCACTTCCGATGTCCGCTCATGAACACCGGTAGATGCGGCGACACCAACGACGGTAGTGCCTGCGCGGACTTGAGCGATAATGTCTTGCTTCCTCTCCACCGTGTAGACGCTAACCATTGCTTGTTTGGAAATGGGAGAGCCCCAAGCTGGCTGCCATCGTTCTAGCTGCCGTCCAACCGTTTATTCTACTCCCGCCACGGGTTCCCGCCAATTTTAACCGCATCAATTTGTATGGGATTAGTACTTAACACGATTTTTACCAATGACTGAGCAGGAAAGAGGAAACAGCATCGTTACTGGCTAAAATGGGCTCGGCCTTGAATTGGTCGACCGGCCTCAGATTGACCGGTTCCCTTATCATGTTTGTCTCGAGCTGTACTGCTTCTTGAGGCTCTCGTAGTGCTGGATCTCGGCGGGCGAGACGGAAGGGACGACCTGTGAGAGCGCCGTCATGAAGTGCTCTCGGCTCACGGGGACGCGAAGCTCCTCGGGTGACAATCGGTTGAGGAGCAGGCGGATCGTCATCGGGCTGGAAGAGTAGCAGTCCTCCGCGTTGATTGCCTCTGCATAATCATCAACAAAGTCAGCATATTACCACCCACAACTTCAACGATTAAAAGCTTCATCAATCATGCAACACGCACCGAGTTGCTGGTCAAGCGCCTCAACGCGATCCTTCAAAGCAGCCGCGAGTGCGCTGGAGCTCAGCGCGTAGAAGTCGGCACCCGTGAAATTCGTTGGACAGTGCTCGACCACGGCCTCCAAGTCGGCGTCCTCGGCGAGCGTGAACTTCCGCGTCTGCGCCTTCAGAACCTTGAGCTGCGCGGATTTCTCGTTGCAAATGCCCAGGTACAGCAGTCGGTCGAAGCGACCGGGACGCAGCAAACCCGATTCGAGCAGATCCGGGCGGTTCGTGGCTCCAATCACGAATACCTGGTCGTTACCTCCGCCGCTGAGGCCGTCGATCTCCGTTAGAAGTTGCGATACCACGCGGTCCATGACTCCACCCGAGTCCGAGCCGCGCCCACGCATAGGAGCGAGCGAGTCCAGCTCGTCAAAGAAGAGAATACACGGCCGACAGCTACGCGCCTTTGCGAACACCTGCCGCACGTTCTTTTCGCTCTCGCCAATGTACATGTTGAGCAACTCCGGGCCTTTCACACTCAAGAAGTTGAGGTTGCACTCGGTAGCGATGGCCTTTGCAAGCAATGTTTTGCCCGTTCCTGGCGGACCATACAGCAGAATGCCGGACCGCTGGCGCACGCCGCTAGCGAAGAGCTCGGGGTGCTTAATCGGCAGCTGCACGACGTCCAGGATCTCGTCCTTGACGTCTTCCAGTCCACCCACGTCCGTCCACTTCACATTGGGGATCGACGCATTGCCAATGTTCGCAGAGGATGCCTGCGCTTGTTGGTTCTGGGCGGCCTCCTCCATGTCTTCTGCCGATACCGAGCATTGGTGCGAGAGGTCATCGGAGTCTGCGAACACGAGATCCTCCAACGATTGTTCACTCGTGTCGGTGTCGGTCTCGTCGCCGAGGAGGTGCTCGATCGCGAGGCTGCCGGCATCTGCCAGCATGGCCGACAGGTCTCCATATGTCCGACCTGCCGTCAACTGCGCGACTTCCTCCAGGTCAACGTCTTCGCTCAGCGAAATGGACGCCGCCATGTGCCGCAAGAACTCGAGTCGCTTGCGCTGGTCAGGCGCCTCGAGGTGCATCTCGTACAGAAAGCACTGTCGGATGAACTTGGGCACTTCGTTGACGTCCTCCACGCACGCGATCAACGGGACGCTGTGCTGGTTCTGACTCAGCGAGCGAATGCACTCGGAGAGAACAGCGCCGATGCGCAGCTCGGCCTCTTCGTTGTCCTTCTCGACGGGGAAGAGGTGGCTGATGTAGAGAAGACACGACGACAATGCCTGCGCCTTGGACACTTGGTCCCGCACGTTCTCCAGCAAGTGCAGCTCGGATTGGCCCGTAAGCTCCGTGAAGGGCACCTCCACAGTGATCACGCCCAGCTGCTTGGCTACTTGGTGGACCAGCGTCTTCTTGCCGACTCCTCTCGCGCCACTCAGCAAGACGGACACTGGGATCTCACACAACTGAGCCGGGTACAGCATTTCATACAGCTTCTGCTGCGTAGTCGACGGTAGGGGCGAGTCAAACGGCGGGACAGCTCCACGGTGTCTGCTCTGCATCATAAAGTGCTTGATCGTCGCTTCGTCTGGTGACGGAGCGGAGGTGGAAGAGCCCTGCATGAGCTCCGTGGCGTCCGAGACCGTCAGCGCCAGCGCGTCCTTGCTGTCTCCGCCATCCAGCTTCTCCACTCGGAAGAACATGAGCGACGTGTCCAGGTCCAGCGTCGGGGGCATGAGCTCCGTCACCGCCTGAGCAGTCTCGCCCTCTTTCTGCAGCATGCAGGCGGCAGGCACCTCCACGCACTTGTACGGCACGTACTTCTGTCTGTAGCGCTCGCTCTCCTTCGGCACGTGCGACTGCGTCGTCTCACGCAGCTCCACGGCGAAGACGTCCCCGACCTGCAGCACTCTGGGCGTCGAGAAGAACGCGCGGATGGCGTCCAGCAGCCCGTCGCGTTGCTGCAGCAGCGCGTGCTGGCGACACGAGAGACTCGACACCAGCAGCGGCGCGATCATGGCGTACGAGGCGGGCGCTGGCTGTTCCTGCTGCTTGCGGCGGAACGGAGTCGATTGCGGCTGGAGTGCGAGCCCCAGCTCCTGCGGAGACGCAGCGCGGATGGACAGCTCCACGGTCACGTGGCTGGCGGCGGTCGGGTGCAGCGGGATGTCGAGGTTGAAGGCCAGCAGCGGCGACAGCGTCACGTCAGTGTCAGCATCTCCATCCTCATCTTCACTTGCGTCCACTATGGAGCCTACTGGCAGCAGGCGCAGTCTTCCCACATGGCGGCGGCCCTGGAACTGCAGCGTCACGAACGAGTCGTGCACCACGCGCAGGCGGCGCAGCAGCGCCACGTCCGACGTGGCCACGAGCGTCAGCGCGTCGTCATCAAGTGTAAAGAGTGAGGAGATGCAGCTGCGAGAGCTCCACACACGCGCGCGCACTGCGAGCGGCTCCGCGTCGGCGGCGGACGCGAAGGACGAGAGCCACATGCGACCGCGGCGAGATGTCAAGTGTCGGCAATGATACGCAAGCAGACCGGCAATTTGAAGTTTCTAACGATAACTGAGGCACGGTACTGTGTTACGGTAGTATTGTCAGTTCATATTCAGCATTGATATCGCTTAAATTGCTGTTTTGGGTTATTAACGATTGAGATGCTCTTACGGTACTCGCGTTTTACGATTTAAACCATAATGAATATTACGGTTAAATCATTTCTATTGCCTGAAGTTGGGTGACACACACTAAGTACAGTAACAAAATAGAGTGGTGCACACTACAGTTGAGGAGGGTGCGCGAATGTCGCTACATTGGTGCGACCTTGGCGCAACATACCCTTATGCCAATATCCGTATGAAAATGAGTTTAAATGCAGAGCATTTATTACTACATTCATACACGTATACCGTCATTTTCCTTTGGATCTTGCCCTTCGAAGGGAGACGGACACTTGCCACTGTAGGAAGACGAACGATGAGCAAGCCGGCGGACAAGAAGACCAAGGCGGCTCCGGCGGCGGCCGGCAAGGCGCCCGCGCAGGCGGAGAAGGCGCCGACGCTCGTAGTAGTGACGGAGGAGGACGACGAGTTCGAGGAGTTCGAGGATGCCGACTGGAACGGGCAGGCGGAGGAGAAGGACGCGCACATCAAGCAGCAGTGGCAGGACGACTGGGACGTGGATGAGGCCGACGACGAGTTCTGCAACCAGCTGCGGAAGGAGCTGCAGAAGACCAAGTAGGGCGGGCCACTCACTACCTACCTACAGGAGAGAGCGCAGCTAGTTGACAGAAGGACCGACTGGACTGCAGCTAAAGCAAGACGGCGGGCGGGTGCAACTGAAGTAAGCCATAATAAAGCAGCAGCAACAACGGATACGACAGGCGGGCAAGCAGCAGGCACACAGAGACCCCGCTTCACGTCACGTCACGTCACGTCCGTCGCTCTGCCGTTCTCTTTGTTTCCGGTCGAGGTTTCTTTCTCTCTATTTCTACCCAAACACAGGCAACACGTCCACATGCCGTTGGCGCTGTAGCTGCTGCTGTTGCTGGGAGCCTATCAATCAGTGCTGCTTCTCCTTGAGGTGCGCGGGCACTTCGGGCTCGAAGAGCGCGTCGCGCTTCCACTCGGGCACGTACTGCTTGAACTGCGCGGCCTCCTTCTCGTCGTCCATGTCGAAGAAGTCCTCGGGCTTGACGTCCGCCAGGTCGCGGTTGCGCGGGCGGCGCGCCTCCTTGGCCTCGCGCGCGGCCTTGTCGGCCTTGGCCTTGGCCGCGGGGTTGAGCAGCAGCTGCGCCTGCTCGAGCGAGACGCGCGTGTTCATGAGCTTGTCCACGGGGTCGCGGATCTTGAAGGTCTGGAAGCGGATGATGGGGAAACTGTTCTTGAGCTTGGCCTCCACCTCCTGCAGCACGGCGGGCGACGTGTTGAACTGCTGCACGATGAGCTTGCCCTCGTAGTGGCGCTGCAGCGCGCCCCACCGACGGTCCTCGATGCCGTAGCCCAGACGCTTCTCGCCGCGGTTCTCCGTGCTGCGGATCACGCCTCCCTGGGACGTGATGAGCGCGGCGCAGTCCTGGAACACGCGCGCCACGTCCTTGGGCGGCGACTTGAGGTTGGTCAGCAGCACCTGCTTGTACAGCGGCATGGTCGAAGGCGGCGGCGGCGGCAGTGGGCAAACGCTTCGAGCTGGGTTATGTGAGGCGCACAAGACCCGCTACCCACCGATTATTATCGGCCAATAGGGACGCGGTGGTGTACGGAACATATATTGGTGTACACGCGGTGTAGATACGGATCTTGAAGCGGCATTTACCGAGGCAACTAATTCACTGTTACCGGTAGTAGCGATGGGGCGCCGGGGCGTGCAGCAGCTGACGCCCGCGCAGTGGCGGGAGGCGCTGGAGCAGCAGATCCGCGAGAAGCAGCAGCAGCAGATAAAGGAGAGCGCGGAGCAGCCGCAGAGGCGGTCGCAGAGCGCCCCGCAGCAGGACGGCGGCGAGCAGCTCGCTATTGTTCCCGGACTGGAGCGCGCGGCCACGACGGGCGGTGAAGAGACTAGCGATGGCCAAGCGGTGGGTGGGAGGAGGCGCGTTTATCAGCAGTCAACGAGAGAGGACTATCTCAGAGGATTACAGGAGCAGATCGAGGAGAAGAAGCGCTTGGCGGCGGAGGAGGGGCGACTGAAGGAGCAACAGTCTACAAGACGGCGGCGATCGAGGAGTGAGGATGATGACAATGTTGCAGCTGTTGCGACGGGGCGAAGGAGCAGTGGAGAGGAGGGAGGGCAGGCTGAGAGCAAGGATGCCAATGCGAGAGACGACACCAAGCTCCATTCGGACTTGCAGCCGAGACTGGAGGACGCGAAGGCTCCCGCTTCGTCGAATCAACTTGAAGCTGAATCGTGCCCACTTCCAGTGCTGAAAGCGGAAGTTGCGGCGGATCCTGTCGTGATCACGAAGATTGTGGATTTCTGCGAGGAGCTCAAGAAGCAGAACGAGGACGTTAAGAGGCAGCTGCTGGAGCAGCATGCCGTGCTCACCAGCTTGCACTCGACACTGGAAGCGGATGGAAATGCAGCGCGTTCGGCTCCTCGACGACGGAACTCAACGCTGCGGGGCAGTGTGGACAAGGTGCAAGTGAAATCAGGCTCCAGCATCAGAAAGCCCCAGATGAAAGGCATTGACGCCAAGACAATAGTCCCATCAAAGGTGGCCCCACGGCCGCGACCAATGCGAGGTGACACCAAAATTCCTTTTCCAAGCAAAGGGCTTTCTTCCTCGTTGCGAGCAGCTGGTGCCAACATTGTCAAGGGCTTCGCTCCAGATAGTGAAGCACAGCCGAAGTCACCCTTGCGGCGAGTTGAGGCAAAGGCCGCCGACCCTTATGACCGTTTGTTCAAGGACATGCCAGCTAAGGGGGAGGTTCTACAGTCGAACGAGATGGACGCTGATTCATCGGTGACTGAGGTTCAAGCTCCCCCGGAAGCGGCTACAAGCGAAAATAGAGAAGAAAATGGCACGACCAGCGATGAAAAGCAACCTGAGACGAAGCGCGACAGTGATATGAACGTCACCAACGATGGACACGCGATGAGTGCAACGAGACATTCCGACTCAGAGGAGGAATGCCCAATGGATGCAGAGAGCAAGTTGGTTCACGGCTGGGAGAGTGCGGCAGCAGACGATAAACCTCTCGAGTGCACGTCGATATCGATTCTAGATGGCCCAAGCTCGCTAGTTTCGATTGACAGGCCGCTGTCGGATCTCTTCCACTGACGTGGTGCATCTATCCGAGCTACATACACGGATGATTTACTGGTAACAGCGAGTACCTCGGTTCGAAGTCCTTGAGGTCCTTTGGAGGTTAATGCAACGCATCAGTATCGAGCGAGCAGGCCGAACCTGATTCAAGCAAGTACAATTGCCGCAACAGGTCCCCACCACAAGATAATACGTAGTATCATGGACGTGAGGCCCGGAATGCTGCGATGCTAGGTTATTTCTCAACTGGACTGCTTCGGACGACCATGCCCGGCGATCCCGATCGAATGCTTTCGGTGAAGTGGTAAATGGATGGTAGTTCTGTGCCCTCATTCATGAACACGGATTTCCGAAGCCGAAGAATGGCCTCGTCCATTACGATGGATTTTGGCGTTTGGAGCGACTGCAGGGAAGGAAAATACCTGGTCGTATTTCCCATTCAACAAGAATGAGAGTGCTTCCTGGCTGGCAGCTCCTCATCCTTCACCTGAGCATTTCAACACAAAAAACTCGAGTTGATGGTCCAGTGAGGGACGATAGTCGGGCTATACAGTATTGGATGCTTACGTTTCTTGGTAGGCTCCCGGCCCAAGCCTACTCGCGCCACCATGTTGTCTGCTACCTATCGAAGTCGACGAGTTGAAGTGTTCGCAGTCCGCCACTTTCTCCAGAAGTAAAACGTGTCCTTGAACCACGCTGTGAAGTTATGCCACCAGGGCTGGTGATCCCATTCTCCAGGAGAACTTCTCAGCCGTTCTTCTTGGTCCGCGCTGAAAGTGGGGTGCCACGCGAGTGAACGTCGTCGTGGTTGCTTCGTTTGAGCTGGCGTGGGCGATAGTTGCAAATGCAGCGAGGAGGGCACCAATGGCAAGATGGTTGACATGCATGGTGTCAATGGTTGATATGGTCGCAAATTGGGAAGTGCCACTGATTCAGCGGCGTTAATGCGCCATCATACCGCTGAATTAGTAGCACTGATCATTTCATGTTCAAATCGTTTGAGCAAAACTGTACATGTACTCATCGCATCCGGCGATTACTGTACGCAGTGTATTATAATAGGTGTTGTAATGAACCAGACGATGGGGCCTGACTATTATAAAGCTTCGTGAGCAGCGGCGAGTGATTGAAGTGAAGGAATGGAGCGGAGTGTGAACGCTTGTTGCCAAAATCATGCAGGTGTAAGTAAATGAAAACGAACCACGCACGAAGCTTCATAACTGTACTTTGACTCGCATAGGTTTACATCGAAAAACGTTGTAGATATGTACTTGCTGGGCTTAAGAACGAAATCTACCGCCCGAGCACGCGATGGATCAGCGCCAAATAACAAAATGCTATCGTTCGCTTAATCTCATCATGCTCGCCAGCATCGTCAGCAAACTACTCAGAAATCATCCATACTGTATGAGGCTATAACTAGTAATGGTTCATCTCAGTCGCATTGCTCCGTTGAGTTGCTTAGGGGGTCCACAGCCTGCAGTGGGAGCCTCCACTAGGCCGACGTATCCGCCCTCTCAGTAGATCCCATAATTTCATCAAATAACATGATCATGTTTTGTAGTTAAGAAAAGAGCAACAAACCAGAGTCTGCCTCCCACATCATCGAATCAATAAACAAATGGGTGAAGTTTATGAATAAGCCCACCAGTTCTTGACGCAAGAAAGCATGTGCCGGTGAAGAATGCGATCAAAAAACAGCGCGGCTGCAGACGACAACTTCACAAGATTCACGACAGGAGTGAGCACGTCGTTCCACCAACCGTAACATCACATTTTCAACTAGAATTCTCACACTATCGGTCTGCCCCCATATCTTTTCCCCGCTACGCCATGGCCTCGGCTACTTCTGCTGCGACTTTGAGTCCACTCGCGTCGTCTTGGCCGAAACCCTGAATAATCACTGCAGTGCACGACTCATGTGCTGTCGTGGTAATTGATGTGGCTCAAGTAAACATGACTAACATGAGTGCAGTACATGTAAGTGCAGCACAGGCTACATTATTCTCTCTTGCTAAGCAAACAGCAGAACTCACGATTACGTCGGCAGTACGCAATCGCTAGATGTAATACAGTCTGTAAGAAAGAAAGGTGTGAGTGAGCATTTACCGCGGACTCAGTCGCAGTTCTCAATTTGCCACCCAGCCAACAGCCAACGATACCACCATGCGCATCAATCATCTTGTCATCGGTGCTCTTCTCGCTGCACTCGCAACTGTCCCCGCTGCCACCTCAAACGAAGTAGCAACCACCACGACCTTCTCTCGCCTCGTAACCCGCGAGCTGCACGCCACCGCTGCGGATGAGGAAGAACGGCTGAGAAACTCGCCCGGAGAATGGGGTCACCAAGAGTGGTGGGACAACTTCAAAGCGTGGTTCAGGGACAAGTTTTACTTCTGGAGGCGTCGGAACACGAAGTCAACTCGTCGACTTCGATAAGTGCAAGACAACACGAAGGCACGAGTACGTTTAGGCGGAGACCTGCAAGAAATGTTAGCGTCCAGTTTAGCCAGACTTTTACCTCCAGGCTGGCATCTTCTCATGCGTTTGGTGCACGAGCATGCGCTGGTGTCGGACAAGGAGCTGCAAAGGTGAACGGCCTATCGTTTCTATGGTAATACTGGCAATTCGAAAGTTCACATAAATTCAATTTCAGGACTGCAAACTTTGACGAACACCTCACTTGCTTCCAGCGCGCTTGGGGTCATGCCGCTACGCCAGCTCCATCGGCAGCTAGCGTACTGATCCATTGGGCGGCTTGCTCAAGTGTCGGTCTCTGCGTGTAATCCGCAGCACACAGGTCTGAAATGAGGTCCCATGCGGTATCCGAGACTCCATCGGGACGTTCGTGTCCGGCCCCGCTCATGATCAGTGCCGTGATAGCGTCGTCATCTTGCAAGCCAAAGGGTGGCTCTTGAGTGATCGCTTCGGTCATACACATGCCCATCGAGTACACGTCGGACGCGAAACAATCGTTTGAGTCATTCACCTCATGCAGCATCTCCTTGGCCTTCCACCGCACCGACGAGGTCATGGCTTTGTTCTTGTGGCTACTCAGCTCAATGGAGAGGCTACGGATGAAGCTGAAGCCAAAGTCGCTCAGCTTGGCGACGTTGCCCTCTGCGACCAAGATGTTGGTGCACTTAAGGCCTCCATGGACCACTCCCTTCGAGTGCAGGGTCTTCAGTCCTTCCGCAACCTGCAGGAACATGGGCCAGAACTGCGACCGGTTTTCTCCTCGGCCCAAGAAGTCCATGAGGTTGCCGTTCACTGCGTCTTCGCACACGTACAACTGAGGGTCACCGATGTGAACCGCAACGTATAGCTGGAGGATGCGGGTCTTGGGGATATCCTCGTTCTTCAGCAGATCGTACCAAAACTCCAGTTGCCTCATAAACAATTCGGTCGAGTTGGCGTCGCTCGTCACGTGCTTGAAGAGCTGCTTGACGACGACGTGCTGCCTCTTTCCGTTCGATAGCAGCAGCGTGCCCCGTGAGACGTCTCCGAACGTGCCGTTGCCGATCCACTGGTCCTTGTCAATCACCACAGTTTGCCGTGGCGTGAACCAGTCGAGCATGGCTGGCCTATGTATCGAGGAAAACTGGCGGACTTGGGCGTGGATCCTGCGCTTGAACTGCCGAAACTCCTTGGGCTCGTTGGATTCGAGGCTGGTGTACAGCGTCATGAGCACTTCCTCGACGCGTTTCTCGCCTCGCAGATCGCTGGTCAGGACGCGCTCGCTGTAGGGCCGTGATCATTTGGACAGGCGGCTGCGCATTTCCTCGCCGGCACGATTCCAGGATTCTTGCCACTGCGTGATCGGGTCGTGGGCGGACACGCCCAGCCCAGCCGCGATGCCGTCGAGAATAACGTGCAGCTCACGCACTTTGTAGCTTAACGAACCGCACGAGGACGTCGATGTACTTGCGCTTGAGCTGGCCTTCGTGTGATGCGACGGCATCGTGCAGACCCTTGACGCGCTCGTAGAGCTGCGCACAGAGCTGCTCGCTGTCGAGGTTGCAGCGGCACCTCTTGAAGAGCGTCGCGAGTATTGCCACGCTGGACTTGTTGTTGAGGCGGTCAACGGGGAAGCTTGCCATGGCCGTGAGTGAGCTGAAACGGAATGAGCGTGTGCTCTGGCAGGTGAATGCTCGAATGAGGCCTGCGGTGGTGCGCCATCTCCACTTGACGTGTATATAGCTATTAACTATAAGCTCCCAGTTCTCGCTGCAAGGATAATCGGCCACTTATGCGCATCCATCCCGACCAGATAACTTGTAAACAACTGCAGCACCGACAAGCTGCGAACATGGTGCTCCATTGCCACGACGACGCTGTCGTCATGGACGCCGCGAGCTCCTGGAAGGTCGCGGTGAAATGTCCTTGTGATTTGCTTCAACCTAATTCGCATGAAAGTATCTTACGCAGAACTTGACAACTCGGTCTGCAGTCTGCAGCAAGAACGGGAAAAGAGCTCTCATCAGCTTCTACGCAGCGATCTCGTTGTCCACCGCCTCCAACGACAAAGCCTCCAATGTTGAGTCTTTCCTTGGGTGGGACTGACTGGTCGAGGCAGGTGTCAGCAATGTCCACGTTAGCCGCATGCTGCAGGTCGTCCGAGGAGCGCTTTGACAATATGATCCGTTCAAGTTCAGCGCCAGATAGTCGAATGCAAGTCGACGCAAGACAACTCGCGCTTTCTTGTTTACCGTCGACTTCTACTTGGACTGCGAGAGTTTCTCCTCGTCCTTTTGCGGACCACATCATGGCCTCGGCTACTTTTGCTGCGGCTCCGACTGCGTGTCGCCTCTCGTCGTCTTGACCTGGACCTGCTTCTGCTTGGGCTTCTCCGCTCCGACCTCGACCTGCTCCGATGCCTTCCACGACGATAGCTCCCTCTGCTACTGCTCCTCGATCTCCTGTGGATTCTGTCTCGGTGGTCTCTCCACCGATGTCTCTCACTGCTCCTGCTCCTGTGTCCAAGTCGTCCGTGAGACCTGCTACGCCGTCGGGGGCTGCGACTCCTTCTCCTGCTCCTCTTCCTGCAGTCATGACTGGGCTCCTTCACTGTGTCAGTATCGCTCTCCTTAGCTCTGACTTGCTGGCCCCGTGCCTGGCTCTGCTGCTGCTCGTCGCCCCCGATCGAGGGCTTGCGGTCCTTGTCCCCCGCCATCTGCACGCGAACAGCCTTCCCCAAGATCTCCATGGCGCCATCCTCGCTGCAAGATTCTACCGCTCTCTGCGCCGCGTCGGGAGCCGCGAACCGCACGAACGCGAAGCCTGGAGGCTGCAGCAAAGCGTCAGAACGGAGGGCTCGAGCGCACTGAATTCAGAGGGCGAGAACTGCGCGTACCCTGCGTGCGATCCAGACGCTGTGAATGGTCCCGAAGCGCGAGAACTTGCTCGTGAGGTGACTCTCCTTGGCCTTGGGCAGCAGGTTCCCCACGTAGACGCGGCACGCCTCCTCCGTCGCCGCCAGCGCCTGCTCCTCCTGCTCGAATCCCATCAGGGCTTACCAAACAATTATTGTAATTTGCAATATACAATTATTGCAGCGAAAAATGGAGCAATTGACTGACACATCACCAATAACGACCCAAAAGTTATTAAATAGAGGGGTACCAACTGCCAGCAAGAACTTCAACAAAACTTTTTTGAAGTCCCAAGAAAACACCGAGAAACCCTTTGGAGAGATGGCTCTGACCCCCAGCGAGGGACAAGCTTTCATTGCTGTCCAGGTTCGTCGATGGGCTCAGGGGTGACGTCGAGCTTATCCAATGTGGCGTCTCTGCCCGCGGAGGACGGCGGGGAGGAAGGCTGCGCCGCAGAGCGGAACACGACGATAAGGACGGCGAGCCGCCGCCACAATACGTCGCTGCTCTTCTCGAACAGCATCTGCTTGTCCCGCGGCGTGGGCGACCACATGCACTACCTGCTCTTCACCAACGCCACGGGGGAGCTGCAGATGCGTCGAGACGCCCTGTACGCTATAGATCCATCTTTCTCTATTGCTCGTTAAGTAGAGCTCACCTTTCTTGTGCATGTCCGTCCAGCTTCCACGTGCTCCGGCTGTGGAGTCGCTGCTCGCTGCACCTGTCCGTGCTGACTGGAGAGCTCCGCGTCCATCGCAAGTCGAGAGCCGAGCCGCAAGTCTTCCCGCTCACCATGTACACGGGCGCCTCCGTCCACCGCAAACGCCCCAACATCTTCAAGGTGCGAGCGATGTGTCTCCACCGGTATTATATTGTAGAGCTCCGACACTAACACGCTCTCCATCGCAGATCTTCTTCTACGGCCACGACGCGCTGCTGTTCCGCACCGCCGAACCCCGCGACGCTGCGCTCTGGGTGGAGGCGCTCGACTACACGAAGGAGTTCACGTGGCACCTCTGGCCGTAGGATTGAAGTAAAGCAAAAGTGTCCTCATGGACGTTTTCCCTCTCAAAATCAATGATCATCATTCCTCTCTTCACTTTGATTACGTACGTGGCGCTCCCAATTCCGCACTCTCGAGTCTAAAGTAGACGATGGACCTGCAGAAGGAAGTGGAGGCGCTGGACCGCGTGCTGTTCCGCCTGGCGAGCGTGGACGACGAGCGCATGCTGCAGGTGCTGCAGTCGCTGCTTCCCCAGCTGCTGCCGCTCTTCCCGCGCTCGCTCGCGACGCCGCTGGAGCTGCAGCTCAAGGACAAGGTACGAGACCCAGAAGGAAAGATCCCGTGCCCCCAACATTACATTAATTATTCACATTATTATTATTGTTTTTACTACAGATTCTCCAGGTGGTTTCCCACATCAAGACGCGGCTGCAGGCGTTGACGCGCCCCGCGCTGCCGCTGGACGCGCTGTGCCAAGTGCTGCAGCAGCCGGAGCTCTCCGTCTTCTCGTACAACCTCGCCCTGCTCTTCATCGGTGAGGGGGGGAGCTCTGCGGACAGATCCGTTCGGTATACGACGCAGCTAATCATTTTGTGTTGATACAATCGTGTAGAGCTGGGCTTTGATGCCGCGTCGACGGAGCAGCGGACGACGGTCTTGGCTGCGATTGCTAAGAAGCTCTCGAGCTTTTCTGGACCGCAGCAGGTGACGTTCTTTAGGCTGCTGGTGCGCGCGCTGCCTGTCAGTGCTGCTGCTGTTTTCCCGAGCAGAAAGGAGGATGCAACGGAAGGTGAGGAAGATCAACAGGAACAAGAGAGCGGGGAGTCGCTGGGTGGGGAGATTATAGCGGAAGGGTACGAGAGTGACGCCAATGTGGACGTGGTGCTGGACTTTTTGCTGGATCTGGTGCTCTATGAGTTCCCCTCGTCGGCAAGTGCGGACGCGACGATTTATGGCCTGATGACCCCGCGGGTGGAGCGGCTACAGCGCGTCAAGGTGTCGGAATTAAAGCGTGAAGATCTGTACGAACGGCAGCAGCATGCGCTGAAGCTGGTTAAGGAAATGGGGATCCCCACAAAGCTCAAAATCCCAATCTACCTCGCGGGCAGTGCGTCCTTCCACCACGCAGTGAAAGCTTTCAGTGATGAGCAGCTGTCTCGTGTGCTCAAGTACGAAGAGAAGGAGGTGGAAGACGCGGATGCCGTGCGCCGGCTGATGACGTTGGTGCTGGGCAGTCAAGTGGCGCAAAGTTCGGGAGCGTTCGAGGGATCCGATGCAGTTTTGCTGGCGAACCGCACGCGGCTCGCCGATCCAAGCATCCTACAGGCGCTGAATCTACTCTCAGCATCCGAGGCAGCAACAAATGTGCTTCCCATGATGTTGCAACTGCTGTGCCAGTTGATGTTTGGTACTGAGCCATCGCGACCGCCGAATGTGGACAACAAGATTAAGCTGTCGACTGTGCGGTTGTGCCAGTGGACATTTCACCATTGCCAACTAGCGTTGCTGGAGGGTCTGCTTGGACCGGTACTGTTTCCAACGCTGCTGCGTTTGCTGATGAATCCACACACGGAGAGCGAGGCGTCCAGCGCGGAGTTTGAGCGAGAATTTAGGCGAGGAGTCTACGAATCCCTTTCAGTACTCGGAACCCGAGCGCCCCGGCTAGTATCAGCATCTGAGCAGGCCTTCCAGGTACTGCTAGTGCGTTGCCTCTCGGAGGAGGAACACCGTACTGGTGCTGGTGCAAATGCATTGAAGGCGTTTACAGCACTAGCAAGCGCGTACGCGGCAGCAGCGACACCGGAGGTTCGGACCAAGGTACAAGGCGAGCTTGTCGCACTGCTGAACGGCTCAAAGCTTTACGAACCCACCAAGAACTACGCGCGTGTACGAACTGCAATTGCTGCCTGGTGTGCGGAATTACTGACATCCACGACTGCGATAAAGGACGACATCACGGTGCGCTTTGCTGTGCTGCGCCTAGGGGCTTCCCCTGACGAGGACACCAGGCGGTTATCAAACAAAGCTTTGTTTGCACAGCCGCTGCCATCGACGAGTGCACTGGCAAAAAGTCTGCAGGCAAACTTCCCCCAGAAGGACCTAAAGAAAAGTATGCACGATGTCGGTGCAGCCGAAAGCTGTGTGCGCTTTTGTGTCGAGATTCTGAAAGCTTCGCGAGATAATCCCAGTGTGGAGAGCGTAAGTGATCGGAGGAGTATCGTGGAGTACATACTGCGCACGCTCCTGACCCCCATCGAGCACAAGGATTCCCTTTCCGCAGCAGCTACATCAGTGTTCGAGACGGCAGCGAGCGCAGTTGTGGAAGTTTGCGCGTTTGATCCGGGAAGTGTTAGTGCTGTTCTGGTTGACCGCGTGAAGGAGCTTTACGATGTTGCGGCGGTTAGTCAAGACCGCGCATTCCTCACGAACATTGCAGCGATAGTGACGTGCACATGTAGCGCTGGAGCACTCTCTGTCAGCCAAGTATTATCTGAATTTGTCGAGGTTGGAATGAACAAGCTTCAGTCGGATGGCTCTTCGGAGAAGGAACAATCAGGGATACTCTATGTTCTTGGAAGTGTACTGGGTTACATTGGCTCTGACGCAGCCCTTGTGGGAGCTGGGTCTCAAGAGGAGATGCAGCAGTTGTTGTCGTGCTTTGGAAGAATGACCGAGCTCCTCGAAAGCAACGTGAAGGAGGGTTCAAATTTTGGATCATATCCGAGAAGTGAACTTGCTCAGAATGAGCATGTGGCGCTGCTTCGGAGTCTAATGGATGGGATTGGTCTGGCAGGAACCCTGACGAGGTGTATGCAAAGCTCGGTGACTACTGCTAGCGAATGGAATCAACTGAAAGCCAGGACGCTGGACGAATTGAGGCGTGTGATTGAGTGGAAGCTGAAGGCTGTCCATTTCGATGAGCAACTGCTACCCAAGCTGGCAGCCTTGAAGCGTGTCGCAATCGAGAATCTCGGCCGCGCGGTGTCTGGTTTACCCAGTACTGATCTACCTGCAGAAGTGTCTAATGGTCTTGAAAAGGCCCTGGAAGCTCTTCTCAATCTCGGAGATCAAATTGATGCTGAGTTGCAGTTCGGTGTAGGCGAAGTCCTCGTTGCACTTGGAGCTCACGATGCTGGAGAACTATTCTCACTTGACCGGGACACTACGTACAACGGGTTCACTGAGAACCGGGCAGCCGCCATTTTCGAGCGTGTGTTGAGCGATTACGCAGGTTCCCGACAGCCTAAATATCGCCGGAATGCGGCGATATGGCTCTTGTGCATGTGCGCTGCTGGCCTAACACCGCTACCCGCGGAGAATGGCGACTCATCGTCGTTGAAGTCATGGAAGAGCGTGTTGGTATATCCTGCCTATTCGCAGTTGGTACTGGAGATGCACGAGTTTTTCGTTACTATGCTGAACGATGCAAATGAAGTATCAAAGGAAAGCGCAGTCAAAGGGCTTGCGTATCTCCGACTACATGCGCCGAATGACGAGATGGGTCTTCAGTTTAGCGAAAGCTTATTCCGTCGCCTGCGGTGCTTTCGAGCCTTCGCGTCTTCTGCTGACGCCGCTGCCGATGATGATGAAAATGCTGCTAGCACCACCAATGCTAATGCGGGTGACACAGTTGCAGCCACTACTGCATCGTCACCTCCAAGCTCGACAGTTGAGAATGCAGCGTACCGGGAGGTCAGTAATGTTGCAGCTGACGTCGGCGACCCAGAGCTTATGTATGCGCTGCTGTACCTGAGCACTGCCGATCCGATTTGGGAATCGTTTGCAGCGTCATCCCCATTAACTGCCATCCGCCGAGCCTCCATGTTCTCCTTTGTAGAGGTTGACAAGTTGTTCCGCGCTTCGATTGTTGCCAAAGCTGGCAGTCAGTGGATGGCCGAGGACTACTCCAACAAAGCCAAGTTGGTGCCTTGGTTGTTCCTGCTCAAGTTTCATTCAAACACGAAGGTGGCGGCGGCCATGGGCAATCTGTGGGAGTTCGCTAAAGGAAACACTGCGGATGCTGCTAAAGCCAAGGGTGAAAAGGCTTCTCTTCGCCAAAATTGGGCGCTTCTGTTCCAGTTTGCTGTGGCTCGACTCGAAAACGCAAGGAATTTCAAGTACCGCGAAGCCGCGTGCCTTGCGCTTGTTGACCTGCTGAACGGTGCTGAAGCAGATGACTTACGTGATGACTTTTTACGACTGTGGAAAACGGCGTCTCGCGCAGTGGATGACGTCATGGAGGCTGTTGCGCTGACCGGAGTGAAGCTTTATCGCTACCTCGGCGAGCTAAGCTTGCGTGTGGCTGCAAACGATGCTGTGTGTCGGTCTCAATTGTTGGAGTTCTTGATCGAAGATGGGATTGTGAACAAAAACACAATCTGTCGCGCGCTGAGTATTGATGTATTGCTCCGTCTTGTTAAAACACTGAAGGCTGATGACATGCAGGACCGCTTGGCGCCGCTGATACTCAAACTGCTGGAGTATTTGTCTTCGCTGGAAATGCCGGAGCTGCAGTACGCGCAGTTTCATGTGGAGAAGAAAGATCAGCTGGAGCGCCTGCGGGTTTCAATTAGTCAGTCAGGACCTGTTGGCCAGCTTCTGGAGTTGGCAACTGCTCGACTGAAGGAGCTGGCCGGCTCAGCAGGCTGCGTGACAGTGGTCACGGAGCTTGTTCGTGGTGTAGCCAACCTGCTCAAATTTGGTGTGGGACTCAACACCCGAGTTGGTACCGCCAATTTCGTGGTAACTCTGGCCGGTGAGCTGCCATTTGAGCTTCGCAAATGCAGCGGCGCGGAGCTGTTGCTGCGTCGTGTGTTCATCCCGTATGTCGGTGGGAAGACTGCCGCAGAAAATGATCAATATGGAGATGAAGAAAGTCGGTACGGCGGGGCGAGTGGAGGCGATTCTACTGAAGGCACCGACTCAACTTTGACCGCGGCGTCCGGTTTGACGGATGGATTGGTCATTCAAAGTTATTGTCGAGCTGCTGCGTACCTGTGCCCACTGGTGGACGCAACTACAGTTCGGGATTACGTCCGATCTGGTATCTTTGCGTTCAACGCCTTCAACAAGCCAAGCACCAGCAAAACCCCGAGTCCTTCTTCTTCTCCCCAGAGCCAAAGTGACGACGAAGCCATGGCCGACGCAGGAGATGATGCCGGGCCAAAGTCGCTTCAAGTTTACACAAGCCGTTTTCTCTTAATCAGCGCACTGGCAACGATGGAGCTCGTGAAGAAAGTCCCGCCGATCGCAGACGCTGACACTGTGGTGGCCAATGATCTTCGCAATATCTGGTACAGCTCCAACGTGTTCCCCGCTGCGTTTATCGGCCAGTTTGCTGCCACGAACGGGCTCAAGAGCACGTGGACGGCTGTGCTGGACGAATTACCACCGTCAGTATTGTACTCGCCTAGCTCACTGGATGCCGTGCTTCGTGCAATTGCACTGTTGTTGGCGCATCCGGCTTGGGATACACGCCGGCAAGCGGCACGCGCGTTGCAAGCCATCTTCGCTAGCGCCACGTACCGCTCAAGGCTGTCACCTGAACAAATTGAGCGTATCTGGCAGGAACTGATTGACGCCGTTCCTGGCCGCCTTTGGAGAGGCAAGGGTGTCATTCTGGAGTCAATTGTCGCTTTGGCGGCCGTCAAACTGGAAGCCTCAGCTACCACTGCTGGAGAGTGGGGGCAAAAGCTGTCGCAGCTGCTTGTCGACGAGTGTGCTCGCGCGTGGAAGAACAACGACTTGGCGTACCTCGAGAGTGCCATCATTAATCTGGGCAAGTTTTCGGCCTTGATACCGGCCGAGAAGAACGAGTTGCGTGCTTCCAACGTGTTGTCGTTGCGGGCTGCGTTTGCCGAGTGGATGCCCCAAAGCGAAAGAGATGGATCAGACTCTGCCAAGTTGTTGCCTCCGCTGCTTATCAAGTGCGTTTTTGAGGCGCTTGCGCTTATGTGGCCTCCCGTGACTTCGGAGCAAGCAGCGAACAACAACAGGTATGCTGAAATGGCTTCAGAAGCGATTGTTTGGCTTTGTGTCGGTGTGGAATCGCCTTACCTAGCTGCTTGGAGCGTCCGCAAGGCTATTTACCAGACGTTGGCTGCAGTTGCGGATCGATCCCCAGTCGAGACGCTTGCTGGAGGCAAGAGCAGTGCCGTGGAGCGCATGGTTGAGACTTGTTGCGGGCCATTCGGTGTGGCCGACGGAAAGTACTCGAGGGTCCGAGTCGCTGCGGCTGGGGCTCTGACGGCGCTGCTGAAGCGAGGAGCGGAAGACTCGAATGTGGCGTTGAGGCTGGTCGTGCAGCGCGAGCGCGTGGCGGCTGCTGTGCAGACACTTTTGGCGAGCGAGGAGGCGTCCGAGCAGCAGGCAGCCTTCAACTTGAAGACGCAACTGAACCAGAACGGCTATGCCTAGGTACTGCAGCGGTTGACTGACCTTGACTGCTGGGTGCCAAACGTTTTTGCCATTTTCCCCTGTACTTCGTAGCTTTTTTCATCTTCCTGTATCGCCGCTCGTCAAAGCCAAAGCTGTGTTGGAAGCTAAACCCTTTTTGAATGCAATTAAGCAGAACGAGGTACCACTGCGCGTTGCTAGTAGAGCGAAGAGTGAGCGTGTTAACTGTACTTGTAAGTAAGTGCAAACTATACATGTACTTCCAGTAGGTTAGCTAAAATAGCCAACCCATCACCATCATCTTCATGCGCATCAAGTACTTTGCCATTGGGGTACTCTTTTGACTACGCTTGCAAATGTTGTCAATGCCAGATCCAATGAAACAACGAAGTCCCTTGACGCGCATCACGCAAACTATACGCGTTCAGTGGGGGACAGGATGAAAGCTGTAGGAGCTGAGCGTCTCTTTTCCCAGCACGAAACAGCTAGCGACGACCAGTGCGACCATCGCAGCAGCAGATATCACGGTCAGGGTTTGGTAGTAGTGAGAATTTTGACTAGTAGTGATACTACTACTACTATCCGACTCAGAGTCGATAGCACTGATACTACTATTAGTAGTTGGAGAACGTCGTTAGTAGATATCACTACTAATATCACTACTATAGCACTACTATAGTACTACTACCTTCACTGTAGCCATTTCTGCCGCCACGCGCGCGAGCTAAGACGCCAAAGCCGCAGCGTAAAAGTCAATTCTTGTTCGTAGTGGCCTCATCACGAAGTAACCAGCCGGAACACACGTTCTAGGAGTGCTGTTCAACAACCACGCCTCAGCTAAACTCGAGCAAGTTAAGCAGCTGACCAGTAACGCCGACGAGGACATCACCATCTAAGCAAGTAAAATGTATTCGCAAACGATACAGTGAGATTCAGCAGCTTTGAGCACAATGGTAAATCAGACACGCACCATCAGCCACCGCACGATGCCACCCGAAAATTGCACTTGGATCCTTGAAGTCAGTACGGTAGTGAGCACGTCTCCGGGTACACACACCGCAAAAAAATGCATACAGTACATGCCTTGTCCTTGTAGTAGACGAGCTCCCCACCGAGTCGATCGACCGCGAGTGGGTTATGAATGACGTAGTCAGGGATACTGCTGGTGGCTCTGCTCCTAGGTTCTTGAACTCCTGCATCGCTGTCTGTAATGCGCGGGCGGCTGCAGAACCTGGTGGTAGAAGTATTAGTCAAGCAAGTTGATGCGTGTTGGCAGCCCTACCGTTTTATGTAGTTTGCGCACAAACTCTTACTGTAAAGCTAACACTAGTGTTTGCAAACTGTTTGTTAGTGTGTTGTGAATCTGGCTTACATGTCTGTGGAGTTAGACAATTTTAAGCTATTTGCTTCGAAGTATCTTGAACTAAAATTGAATCTCTTGCCACTTGTCGGAAGCTGAGTTGCACACAAAGGTATTCTCTTTAGACCAACCGAGATCTCTTCAAACTAAGCAGCACTAGATTACTCTTGCTACGCCAAGGTGCGTACACGGAATGTGGACTCAGCAACGGGTGCTACTTAATTGTGAGTACATTTACTGACTTCTGAGTAATTCCACGTAATGTGACTTAGTAAAGATGCCACGTCCGGCATCGCCGCCTTGGATCAGACCGGAGGAGGATACAATGTAAATACATCTGGGGAAGTAAATTATCGATCCACTTATGCGGACGTGAGTAAGCTAAAAGGGATTTCAAGCGTCATCTAGCAGAAAACGAAATGAAGTTGCCCTAAAGGGTTTGAAGGACGTTATTTGTGATCGTGAATGATATCCTAACAAGCAACGTCTTTATAGTGTAGTCAATGGTTTCAAGTTGATGCAGCGCACGAATTGAAATGAAGTGTACGTACTCGGAAGTCCGAGCACACTAGTTTTTACTCAAAATGTAGTCAAAAGTAAGGGTGACCGATCGACAACGGGTAACAGTAGCCATTCATTTGATCTGCTAGTGATAGAGCAGCAAACATACAAACGCGTTTGGAAACAGCACTAACTGTAAGTTAGTGTGTTGTGAAAATCATTAACATGTTCGCGGAGTACACTGGTTTTGAGAGGTCGACGTACTCGAATGGTGAATACAAACTGCACGATGAAGTATTTGCTTCCTTTCACCAATTGTAGCCCTCCTAGCGCGCTTTAACTGTTTGTTCCCCTCCCTAGTATCGAAAAATGAGCCAAAGAGCGCAAAGCGCGGGGAGGGGAGCGCCGAGAACCATCTATTTTCGCTTCTTTTGAAGATCTGACGTGGGTTGAAGTTCGGGATAGTAGTACTGATATTATCACTACTATTAGCACTACTAGTGACACTTTTTCTCGCTACTATATCCATATTACTACTATATGGCTCAGACCCCAAAGCTATAGTAGTGCTATAGTAGTAGTAGTGATATTATCACTACTATCGCTACTATTCTGCTGACTACTACCAAACCCTGATCACGGTATTCATCGAGGCTCATACAGGACCTGATCTGAGAGTTGGAGGTGCAACTGTAAACAAGCCTGCGCTGGTCGTCGAAGCTGATGTCTAAACTGGATGGGGTTGTCGAGGAATAAGTTAGAAGACGACGTCGAGCTGGCAGGTGTCGAGCGAGCCGATTGAGTGCCTGTAGCCGTGCTACAAGCTGCTTCAATACACAAAATCTGGTCTAGCCGAGGGTGGGAAAAGCCTCAGAAGGTCTACAACGAGTCTGCATACACAGCACAAGCCACCACCGTCAGGACTCACATGCACACCAAAACCTTAAAAGCCCACCTACTTCGCCGCTTTACTGCGCAAGGTGACGTGCTCGTGCATCGCCAAACGGACATAATACAGCAGCTCTTCGAGCTGTGCGCACTCCGCCCTTGTGATAGTGGTGCTGGCGCCTAGCATCGATAACATCCGCAGGTTATGATTGCATAGGGAGGCATCACTAGGCCTGAGATTCCGGCACGGAGTCGCCCCAAGCGACGCGTAAAACTTGCTAGTCGAGTTGAGCAGCGGCTGGAAATACCTTTGCTTCCTCTCCTCCTTGCTCGATCTGTCCACCCGAAATTTATTCCACGTCTGGCCTCCAAACTTCGCAAGAGCCTTCAGCTCATTGGAAGATCGACAGGCGGAGCTAGTCGAGACCACACGCACGTCAAACTTCGGCGGCATCGAGACGAGGTCGAGGCTCGGCACGAACGCAGACGCCGTCATCTCCTCCTGCCACTCACTGAGAGCCATGCGCCGCTTCAGTTGCGCCACGCTGTCTTTGAACATCCCCATGCGCTTCTCCATCTCATGAAGCAGTCGAGCGAGCGTCGGGTCGTCCCGCGGCTGCCACTCGTCGAACTTGTCTGCTGCTGCAAACACTTTCTTCACGTACGCCGCGAGCTCGTTGTGCGTCGCCACGCTGTATCCGTCTGCCGGCAGCGCCTGCAGCTGCTTCAGTTGGCTTGTCAGATAGTTCCGCACAGTCTGCGTGTCGTCCTCCAGCATCGTCGTCGTCTTCCTCCTCGCCGCCGGTGGGGGCGACTGGGACAAGTCCAACGTGGCCGCTTTGCGCTTCTTGCTGCTCTTGGGCGGGGCCACCTCCACCACCTCCGGCTCGTCGTCTTCGTCTTCGTCTTCTCCATCGGACGACAGCTCGTACTCACTGGCGGTGGAGGAGGACGCCGACGACTGAGGCGCAGCAGGTTTCGTCTCCGTTCGCTCGGGCGCTGCTGACACCGTCGAAACAGCAGCAGCAGCAGCTTCAGGGGCTTCAGAAGCTTCAGCTCCAGCCTGAGCGACCGCCGACTGCTCCGAGGCTGACGAGACAGTGGCGCCCATGTCGCGGTGCAGCAGCCGCAGCAGCGGGCCGATCTGGTTGCAAGACGCGCCCAGGCGGCGGAAGGACGCCTGCACCTGCTCGCACTCGTTGAGCACCAGCGACTGGTGCAGCTCGCGCGACGCGCGCACGACCTTGAGCGCCAGCTTTAGCGCGGCGACCACATCTTGCACGCGGGCGTCCGCCTGCTGCAGCTCGTCCAGCACGGCGGCCTCGCAGTGCCGCCGGAGCTGGGCGTCGCTCACGCCCAAGCGCGACAAGATGGCGTCCATCGGCTTTGACTCGCAAATTGAGTTGAGACCTTCAAGCGCTTTTTATGTTTTAGAATTTAGAACAGGTCTAAATTTCGGGGGTCGAAGTGCACGGACGAACAGCGAGACGAGAGTGCTGCGTCAGTTGGCGCACCCGCCCACGCGCAGCCCTCTTCGCGACCCGCCTGGCACAGTATGCACAGCTTACAGGCGCAGGCAACCTTCGTTAAGCTACAGCTAGTAGAAAAGATATAGGGCCATCTGTTGCGCCATATAAGCTTCTCCGTTGTATACCATAGTGAAGATAAGTTAAGAGCCAAAGGATCTGTTATCTAGATACTGATTGGATAATACAAAGGGCGACTTAGGGCCATTCATAGGAAAGAAGCCAGCGCTTGCTGGCAGCAATATGATAAGCCGAGGGATGTGAAGGAAGCAGGCTTTCATTGCCATCACTTCCGAAACTGACGGCAACAAACAACCTACCTACATTGCGTGTACGCAACATTTCAAGTACGATGACGGCTACCGACACGAAGATTGGCGGCGGCCTGGAGAAGTTCAACGGCAAGTCGTACACCATGTGGAAGGACAAACTCCTGACACACGTCAACTCGTTGGACCATGAGTACCAGACGAAGCTGCTTGAGAAGAGGCAGCCTGAAGCGAAGGTGCTCATGGCCGACTTCCTGCGGAGCAATCCGGAGAAGCCAGCAGCGCCGACCACCGAAACCTCCGAGCAAAAGGCGCTCGAGATGAGGTGGGACGTGGCGCACTGGAAGAGAGGAAGGGGTGACCTGCAGAACCTGCTCAATCAGGTTCTGCCGAATTTCTTTCTGTCGACGCTGCCGGACGTGGTGTCCTCCATGGACCCATGTGAGGTGATCCGGCTCCTCGAAAAAGATTTCGGCCAAGGTGACGCGGCTGGTCTGATTGAGTTGACAAGGTCTCTGACTAAGTTGACACGCAGCCCCTGGCGCGACTTAAGAACCCTGTTCGCGCAACTTAAGAAGGCAAGGAATGAGATCAACAGGAAGACTCGGAAGCTATTTAACCAAGACATGGTGTCCGAGTCCTGGCTTTGCGTCGAAGTCCTGTCGCAACTGCCAAGTGAGTACTGGGCGTCCTCCATCTCGATGACCAAGGAGGACTTCACGGTGGACAAGGTGGAAGGGGCGTTGCGCCGCATCTTCGGCGACAAGTCAAAGAAGGACGTGGGCCTTATGGACAAGACTCAGGTGACCCACATCAACAACGTCCGAGCCAAGGTGGTTGGACAGAAAAGGAAGCCCGCCAGTACCGAGGGCGACAGAAGTTGCTTCTATTGCTTCGAAGCGGGACACTTCAAGTCGGACTGCCCCACGAAAGCGGCCGACCGGGACCCGAACCGCCAAGGGGGACCTCTTTTCCGGACGGACATAAAGACGGCCCCGGGCGCTAAGAAGGCGAAGAAGGCAGCGATCAACACTCTCAAGGCAGTGGTGGCTGAAGGACAAAAGAAGCTCGGCAAGGACGCCAAGACGACGCTTGAGAAGAGCCAGGAGGACCAATTGATGGACGACATCAACAGCCTGGACCCCGAAAGGCAGGACGAAGGCAAGTCGGCTGAGACGCCGCCACCGAAGGACATGGACGAATTCGAGGCCATGGTACGTAAATTTCATTCGCCATATTTAAGTTATTTGCGGAACCTAAAATTGACGGATGATATGTGGGTCGTTGACACTGGTGCAGGCCGAGGAATAACTTCCGACCGAAGCTGGTTCACGGGAAGTCTGCAGCCCGACCAAAGTCACGTCTTCACTTACGGTAATGGCACCGTTTCACATAGTGCACTTAAGGGATCAATAAAGCTGAATGTTTTGAATCCTGAAGGATATTTGAGTGCGTTAAAGTTAACGGAAATTTCATATGACCGGAAATGTGACAGTAATTTACTAAGCGCGTACTATTTGGCTAAGCAAGGTTACCGGCACATCCAGTCAAAATCTGGAGATTTCCTCTTTTTCGTAGGAAAGAACTTTAAGCTGCTGTTTGCAGCAGTGGCTATAGGTGAAGTGTATTACTTACCGAATGTTAAACCCGTGCGGACGAGCGTCTTTAGTGTCCAAAGCCACAAATATGGCAATATCCTTAAAGAATGGCACTTGAGACTCGGACATGTTGGGAAAGAGCGATTAATTCGAACGCTAAGTAATGAGAAAATTGCAGGGCTGCCAAAAATAGCTTACGCTGAACTGAAGAAGGTTCATTTCTTTTGTAAGACATGCGCCCAAATGAAAGACAGAAGAATGTCCTATAGGAACATGGTGGGAGCCAAGGCCACTGAGCCACTCCATACACTCCATATGGACTCAACTGGAAAACTACGGGTGAATGGCTTATATGGCTCTTTTGGCTATCACTATGCCTTGTCCGTTGTGGATGATGCCACCGCTTATAAATGGTACTTCGTGGTAAAATCCTTAAAGGAAGTTCCCGGTAAAATTCGGGACTTGTTGAAGAATTTGTCAGTACAATTTCCTTTTAAAGTTAAGCGAATTAGAACAGACGGAGGACCTGAATTTCTCAATACAGAGGTATCGAAACTTTGTCTAAAACTTGGGTTAGACTTTCAAAGTTCAAATGTAGAGTCCCAAGAAGAAAATGGAAGTGCAGAGCGAGCACATCAGACGATGATGGCTGGAGTTCGCTGTGCGCTAAGAGGGGCCAATATGCCGGCTAAATGGTGGCCAGAAGCACTAAACTATATTGTAGACATCACAAACCGCCTACCAATGGCCAGGCTGGGGATGAAGACCCCATATGAGTTACTGCACCGTAAGAAGCCGCATGGCTTAGCACTCAGAATTTGGGGTACAACATGCTTTGCACATGTTCCAAAATCTAAACGTACAGATCCAAAACTCGGTGATCGAGCCATCGAGTGTAAGTTTCTGGGTCTGACACCCAAATATAAAGGGTATCGGCTGCTAGACGTCAAGGCTAATAAGTATCTAATCTGTCGCGACGTAAAATTTAGCTCAATAAGTACAGAGGCGATGATACAAAGATCCTTCCCTACTGAAGACAGTAGTGTTGATCAGGAAGAAGAAAAGGTCATACAGAATTTAGGAAAGCGTTCTAGAATGGACAGTGAAGTTGAAGCGACCACTGAAGTTGCAGCGACCACCGAAGTTGAAGCAGCAGCTTCTGCGTCTGTGATGCGACCACCGACAACCCGAATAGTGGGAGTAGAAAATGGGGTCGGTGGTGATAAACGGAGGTCTAAACGGAAGAGAAAGCGTAATGTCAGGCTGACAGATTACGTTACACAGCTAAATAATGTTACCACTGGTAAGAAACGCATTCCCATTCCTCGATCTATCAAGGAGGCGAGGGCTAGTGAATATGCTAAGCAGTGGGAGTGTGCAATAAAGGCAGAATTTGAGGCCCTACTAAAGAACGGCACATGGAAGTTAGTGCCTTTGCCGGAAGGGCGACGAGCACTCGGTTGTCACTGGGTGTTCGACGTCAAGTACCATTCAGATGGTACAGTTGACAGATTTAAGGCACGGCTGGTAGTCCAAGGGAACACCCAGCTCTACGGCATTGACTACCAGGAAGTCTTTGCCCCTGTAACTCGATATGAGTCCCTGCGGCTTTTGCTCGCATTATCTACAGTCCTAGATCTGCACCTACACCAAATGGATGTTTCGACTGCCTTCCTAAATGGCATACTAAGTGAAAGTATCTACATGAGACAGCCAATGGGATTCCATGATGGATCTAGGCTTGTCTGTAAGCTTCAGAAAAGTCTGTACGGCCTAAAACAGGCCCCCCGAATCTGGTACGAAGTAATTAATGCCTTTCTAAAAGATTTAGGCTTTTCAAGATGCAAGAAAGAACATTGCTTGTATCTGAAAAGGTGGGAGGTTGAAGGAGTCACACACACGCTGATTGTGTGCGTGTATGTGGACGATCTTACGATCGCTGGCTCACACTTGAGCTCGATCAACGATCTTAAAGCAAAATTGTCAGCAAAGTTCACTATGAAAGACTTAGGCGAATTGCATTATTTGCTGAAAATGGAAATTCAAAGAGATTTAGACGGAAAAACACTGCGTCTATCACAACAAAAGTATATTCAGGATCTTTTGGAGAAGTTTCAGATGAGGGACTGTACTACAGAGCCTACACCACAAGCTAAGAGCGTGGTTCTTACAAAGGAGACCAATCTATCGCCCGATCAGATCGCGGCTCAGCCGTTTGATTACCGAGGATTGGTTGGTTCCTTAATGTACTTAGTAAGAGGCACTAGACCTGATATAGCAAACGCTGTAAGAGAGTTGAGCAAGTACTTATCTTGCTATAATAAGACTCATTGGAGAGCGGCTCAGCGAGTACTAAAGTACTTGAAAGGAACGTCGAAGTATGGCTTAGAGTACAATGGAAATAGTACTATTAAGGTAGAGCTATACACAGACGCGAGCTTCGCGAATGCAAATGAACAAAGGAAATCAATTACAGGATATGTATCAATACTCGCTGGTGCATGTATTACTTGGAAGAGTGTTAAGCAAGACTGTATTAGTCTCAACACAGCGGAATCGGAATTAGTAGCCGCAAGTGAAGGGGTAAGAGAGGCAATGTGGTTACGACTACTACTGAATGAGTTGGGTTACGGCCAAGCGCTACCGACACAGTGTTGGTGCGATAACACAGCCGCAATTAGTATCATAAAGGACCCATGCAGTCATTCGTCAACAAAACACATTGACATCAGGCATCTGTACGCCCGCGATAAGCATGAAGAGAAAAGTATTAGTATTACTTACTGTAATACCAACGATATGATAGCAGATGCACTCACAAAGCCACTGACTCAAGATCAATTTGAAAAACTTCGCAAGATGATGGGTGTAAAGAATTTTGAGGCGTAAACTTTCGATAAACTACGCTGCGAGAAATAAAATTACTTTTCACCACAAATAATTGTTTTCAGACACAAATAAGAATGAACTTTGTGCCAAAGGCAATTTATGATAAGCCACAAATAAAGAACCACTTTTCAGGAAGTTTTTCAACATAAGAACAGTAAAAGTACAAAGAGATGATTAAAGTTAACAACAATGGCAAAGATTTACTGCAAAGTTAAGATTAAAGGTCAGTTTAAGGGCTAAAACCTCACTTTTAGGTGCAACCTAACCCTAATTGTGGGCTTCTTGCCGGTCTGGGCTGCAAGCCCCGCACTCTTGAGTACATTTGACTCAACTTTAAGTTAATTTTGACATTCCGACTCTCTCATCTGTCGCCGGTCGAAAAGTACAATGATCATAGACTGGATGACCTCGAGTAGCTCAAAAGAATGAGACTTTCCGTCCACAGGGTCCCCAGTTGGGCTGTTGGCTGCATGTTAACCCGCAGGGCTCTGTGGCCTAGGTCACACAACTGTAGCCAGGAGAATGTGAACGGCTTACGGCACCCCCCCTTTCGGAGTTTTCGTCGGACCAGCACTTGTGCACCACGGAGACAGAAGAGAGAGTGAGAAGCAAAAGCAAAAGGCGGAGGGGGCTTTATGGGAAAGGTGCTCTCTCCAATATATAAGATAAAGTATGAAACTTAATTTGGGCAGATCTGATTTATATTGGGTATCCGCACTGCTTATGATAAAAGTATCTTGGGCAACCTGATAATTTAATTTTGGGTATGCGACACGAAATAATCTGAGAACGGCGTTGAAGTCGAATGGTCGAGAGCGATCTTTCGAGAGGCGCGCTGGCATCTTTGGTGGGAGTGTTGCGCCATATAAGCTTCTCCGTTGTATACCATAGTGAAGATAAGTTAAGAGCCAAAGGATCTGTTATCTAGATACTGATTGGATAATACAAAGGGCGACTTGGGGCCATTCATAGGAAAGAAGCCAGCGCTTGCTGGCAGCAATATGATAAGCCGAGGGATGTGAAGGAAGCAGGCTTTCATTGCCATCACTTCCGAAACTGACGGCAACAAACAACCTACCTACATTGCGTGTACGCAACACCATCAAGACGAACCGGGGCGATCTTGTCCACGTCCTCATCAGGCAGACGTCGAAAATTTATCCGAGAATTTATCCGCATGGCTAATAGCAGCGAGAGGGGACCCAGGGTTGGAGCTCAACACTCCGTTACCGCCTCTGCCTCAGTGGGGGTGTTGGGCCTCGCCTTTCGCCGAAGTGTCGTCATGCTCAAATTCACTTTCGAGTGACCAAGTCTCAACCGACTCCACACGTCGTCGACCAGCAGCTCCAGCTTCTCCTCCGCATCAACAATGAAGTTCATCCAGGCCCTTGCGCTCGCCGTCCTCGCTGTTGCCGCTGTGAACGGCCAGACGACTGCCTCCACGAATGCGACCCCGGCGGTGGCGACAGGCTCCTCCTCCGCTTCTTCAGCTGGGTCGGCTGCTCTGACAGCGACGACGGCGCCCGAAACCGGCGCCACGACGACTTCGTCCAGCGCTGGTGTCTCCGAGACGGTGGGTGCAGGCAGCGCTGCGGTAGACTCGACCATGGTGGGGTCGTCTTGCTCGACGGGTTCAGTGGAGGCAGGCGACTCGACCTCAACGACGGCAAGTTCTTCAAGCGGGGCCGACTCGACCAAGTCTAACTCGACTGCAGGATCGACGGGTGCGTCGGGCTCGAGCAGCAGCGCGGCGCAGGTCAGTGGCACCATGGGTGTCGCTGCGGCAACCGTCATGGCTATCGGCGCGTACTTCCTGTAAGCGGATCGCGAATCGAGCGAGAGCAAAAGGTCGAGTGGTAGCTCGGTGCTGAGACTTTTGTGAAGAAGAAGTGCATGTAATAGACTTTCGTTTAGATATGTATGACGTGCTGGCTCGTAAACTCGCCATCATTCACACTTGTTCCTCTTAAAACAATGCAGTAAATGCAATACCGGTAGTTTTACGTACTCAGCGCACACGACAAAGCATTCATCCTGGGAGGACAGCTAGAAGAGCTGTATGGACAGCCTCACACAGATTACAGTATTCTGCGTCAATACCGGACGCCTGATTTTTATGGGGTATCTCGGGGTATAGAATGACCTGATAGGTACAGAAACGTGAATGTACTGAATTAGTTGGATGAACAGCTATCAACCATGACACAACCTTAGTTACCATGGGTGTTTGGAGCATAAAAATATTGTGATCACAAACTCAGTGTGTATCCCTGTATGTATTAATCATACGGATTCTTCTTTCATGCTGAGCGGCATTTCAAAAAGCTAGACCTGCTGTCGGGACTGATCTAAATCAGTACCTTGACCCATCTCCGTCGAACATCGTTTATGACAGTTCCATGCATTATATGGATTTAATCGTTTTACACCCGTCCGGTATTGACGCAGAATACTGTAATTCGTCGAAAAAAAGTTGCTTGTACCTCAGGCAACATTTAAACAACATTATGCCACACCATAAATACACAAATGTACACCATACTTACACAAACGTAGCCATTTATGCACACGGCAAGCTCAACAAAGAGAGGTACCTCACCGCCACGCACAAAACGTTTTGACAGTGAAATGAAGACAACAGTAGCAAAAGGATGACTATTCAGCCTACAACGACTCTATAACTTCTAGTTAGACGTAGATAGAGGATGGCTTCACCTCGGCGCAGCACATGGATAGAGAGGTACCGGCCTACAAAATTTCAAATCTGTTCGACAGGATATCAGCTCAGACTAGCAATTACGAGATTGACTCCATATAGAAAATAGTTTTAAAACGCTGCAAATGAGGGGCGAAGCCCCTCATTTGCACCGCAACGTGGCTCTTCGTGTATGTAAGCAATAAGTAGCTGTTGTACTGTTAGAATTGATATATGCTGGTATGTATACGACATAGCTCTGGAGTGATCGCTAAAAATGTACTACTCAATCAAGGTAAGCAGAAGCCGAAACATGATAAAGTATCAATACTTACAATGGAAAATCACTAGCTTGTCTTCCCCTTTGGAAACCAACGATTGGTGAAACTCAACTAACCAAAGACTCCTGCTAATCTACAACAAAACAAACTCTATACTAAGAGGGCTATGTAGTAGCATGTGCAGATCTATTTTGTTTCACTGGATGGAAGTACATTTATCACGGAGATACTGTTGAACTGCGACGCTTCATAGTTGCTGGTGGATGACACACTTCGTATAGATGTCTACTGTAGAGCCCACAATGCATCCCCATCAGCCAATATAAAACTCGTCAATGTATTTTAAGTATATATCCATTACTTTACTTGCGCATGATTCGCATCCGCTCCATAGGTCAGATTATGCGCCACTGCAGTCGACCAGTATGGAAGGCTTACGGGTTCGATTTGGTTACCGCTATGACTAAGGAAAATTCACTGAACTACCCATGGCAAAGCAAATGATGTCTGTTTTCATGCGGTCCTCCCAGCCTAACGCAACTTTTCCAAATAATGAATGCTGGGACACTATTAAAGCTAACTAAAGCTCCGTGAAGGCTGGGATAGGAGGATTTGCAACGTTAGTGCTGTTATCGCAGACCAAATATGATTATATATGTGGTATTATTAATAAGTAATACGTCAAGTCATCTAGCGGGTACATTTGTATGAAACCGGTACGACTCCGGTGCCGTACAGGGCCTCCAAAATGGGCAGCCTGAACCGGTAGGATGCCCACCAAACCGGTATGATCACGGTGCGCGTGGGTAGCGCGAACCGGTGTGCTACCGATGACACTGGTATAAATCAGTACATATATTGAGCTGGATACCGACGTAAAGAGAACGACGGAGGTAGACTGAACAATAGCATGCATTTTCTACAAGTCGCTTAGCCAAGGTTCGCCTACTTAATTTTGTAAAGCACTGTCGGCTGATATCTCGTATCTACAGTTATAAGGCAAGTTTCGGGCAGATGCTGCGGCTGCGAAGCAGGAGCAGGAGATGACCGTAAGCTAATAAGAAAAAGAATTAAGAATAAAAAGAAAAAGAAAAATATAAAAGGGTTTACACGCTAAGTACAACTACTTTTACTGTAGTTGAAGCTAAAAACTCCAACTCAACTTTTCCAAATAATGAATGCTGGGACACTATTAAAGCTAACTAAAGCTCCGTGAAGGCTGGGATAGGAGGATTTGGTATAAACCCTTTCTTTTTCTTTTTATTCTTATTAGCTAACGGTCATCTCCTGCGCCTGCTTCGCAGCCGCAGCATCTGCCCGAAACTTGCCTTATAACTGTAGATACGAGATATCAGCCGACAGTGCTTTACAAAATTAAGTAGGCGAACCTTGGCTAAGCGACTTGTAGAAAATGCATGCTATTGTTCAGTCTACCTCCGTCGTTCTCTTTACGTCGGTATCCAGCTCAATATATGTACTGATTTATACCAGTGTCATCGGTAGCACACCGGTTCGCGCTACCCACGCGCACCGTGATCATACCGGTTTGGTGGGCATCCTACCGGTTCAGGCTGCCCATTTTGGAGGCCCTGTACGGCACCGGAGTCGTACCGGTTTCATACAAATGTACCCGCTAGATGACTTGACGTATTACTTATTAATAATACCACATATATAATCATATTTGGTCTGCGATAACAGCACTAACGTTGCAAATCCTCCTATCCCAGCCTTCACGGAGCTTTAGTTAGCTTTAATAGTGTCCCAGCATTCATTATTTGGAAAAGTTGCGTTAGGCTGGGAGGACCGCATGAAAACAGACATCATTTGCTTTGCCATGGGTAGTTCAGTGAATTTTCCTTAGTCATAGCGGTAACCAAATCGAACCCGTAAGCCTTCCATACTGGTCGACTGCAGTGGCGCATAATCTGACCTATGGAGCGGATGCGAATCATGCGCAAGTAAAGTAATGGATATATACTTAAAATACATTGACGAGTTTTATATTGGCTGATGGGGATGCATTGTGGGCTCTACAGTAGACATCTATACGAAGTGTGTCATCCACCAGCAACTATGAAGCGTCGCAGTTCAACAGTATCTCCGTGATAAATGTACTTCCATCCAGTGAAACAAAATAGATCTGCACATGCTACTACATAGCCCTCTTAGTATAGAGTTTGTTTTGTTGTAGATTAGCAGGAGTCTTTGGTTAGTTGAGTTTCACCAATCGTTGGTTTCCAAAGGGGAAGACAAGCTAGTGATTTTCCATTGTAAGTATTGATACTTTATCATGTTTCGGCTTCTGCTTACCTTGATTGAGTAGTACATTTTTAGCGATCACTCCAGAGCTATGTCGTATACATACCAGCATATATCAATTCTAACAGTACAACAGCTACTTATTGCTTACATACACGAAGAGCCACGTTGCGGTGCAAATGAGGGGCTTCGCCCCTCATTTGCAGCGTTTTAAAACTATTTTCTATATGGAGTCAATCTCGTAATTGCTAGTCTGAGCTGATATCCTGTCGAACAGATTTGAAATTTTGTAGGCCGGTACCTCTCTATCCATGTGCTGCGCCGAGGTGAAGCCATCCTCTATCTACGTCTAACTAGAAGTTATAGAGTCGTTGTAGGCTGAATAGTCATCCTTTTGCTACTGTTCTCTGAAATTTATTTCAGAGTCTACCGGTGATACCACTTTCCGCACTGTTTGAATATATTCGACTATAGCAACGCCCTCTTTGCATGAATTCTATATCTGCTATACGGGTCACCCATTTCTCAAACTTCATAAATAAAGTTTTCTGTTAAAAAACACAGCCTTGGTAATTTAAAGGGTCTGGTTGTCCGGAAATCTAATAGATAAGACTACACAATACACAGTTATTGATGCAACGCGTTTTGTAAGACCCGTTATATCGTATACATCTTGCCGTTATGAATCACCCATGTGAATGTTGACCCTGTCGGCGACGCGTCCATCTTCGCGCAACCTGCGTCTGTAAGTAATTTAAACGGTAATTTATCGTGTGGGTTTTTACCTGGGATAAATGCAATTTCCTATTTATTCCGTGGGTCCGAGCCCAGTCGATTGTCACCAACCAAGGCTGGCGATGGCATCTAAAACGTCAACCGCGCACGCCGTCGGCCGCAGCTACGGCAACGTCGTGTACAAGCCCAATATGCAGACACGCTCGCTCAGCACCCAGTTCTACCGCCCGTTCCGCCGCGAGGCTCTTCGTCGTCGAGTTCCGCGGCGCCAGCCTCAACACGACCATCACCGCGGACGAAGTTAATGTCATCACCGAGGACCTGCGCACGGCGAACCCTCAAGGCGCTGTCTGTGTAAGAACCCCGTCAACACCTACGCGGAAAACTGTTGCGCCACTATACTCAACACAACACCACGCTTGTCAATGCCTATCGCCACTGCCAACGCCACAGTGGAGGCACGCGACGGACAAACGCGATGACTTAGTGCATGCGGAACACGCACGCAGCGGAAGTGTTGGCGCGGGGAGAGCGGCGAAGTTAGTCTTCGGGGGGGGGGTAGCAACGATGTATCGACGAGGCTCGCAAGCACTCGCTGACCGCTAGTACATGTAGCTGTTAGCGCGCCGCGTCTGTAGCTGGAGCTATTAGTTGTGAGCATATCTTCCCTCCATCGGATCCACCTCCGCCGCGGCTTGCACTTCCACCACGTCGAAAAAGTGGCCACTGGACAATTAATTTTGATACCACATTTGGATTTGATACTGTACACTTTTGGCATGTCAAGTATTCACTTGTAGCATTTCAACTAGCAACTAGGGAGTGGCCAGTCGATAATTTATCCTGGGTCCACGGTTGAGTTTATGCCTAGCTACTTATTGCGTCTCGACTACCCACTAGTAGCTTGTTTGCACGTAACGAGTAGCTAGTCGGAACCGTAGTAACAAAAGTAGCTAGTCGAAAATTATTATGTGGCTAGTTGAAAAACCAGGCGTTAGGCAGAGCTCGCTTGATCGACCGCGCCTCAAGGGTCACCGCAGATGATTATGAACGCAAACAATTGAATTGAACTACTAGTACTGCACATGTAGTATCACGAATCAGTACTAAGTTAGTATAACGTTTTTCTCCAGCTCTTTTGCCCTCCTACATTATTCTGCTTGCTATCATTGCCTTTCACGACGTAAAGTTTTACCATGTCAACGTCGCACTGGGAATTTCAGAGCTTCCTCGTGCGCAGCACGACTTTGTTGTCTTCATTTCACTGTCAAAACGTTTTGTGCGTGGCGGTGAGGTTCCTCTCTTTGTTGAGCTTGCCGTATGCATAAATGGCTACGTTTGTGTAAGTATGGTGTACATTTGTGTATTTATGGTGTGGCATAATGTTGTTTAAATGTTGCCTGAGGTACAAGCAACTTTTTTTCGACGAATTAATCTGTGTGAGGCTGTCCATACAGCTCTTCTAGCTGTCCTCCCAGGATGAATGCTTTGTCGTGTGCGCTGAGTACGTAAAACTACCGGTATTGCATTTACTGCATTGTTTTAAGAGGAACAAGTGTGAATGATGGCGAGTTTACGAGCCAGCACGTCATACATATCTAAACGAAAGTCTATTACATGCACTTCTTCTTCACAAAAGTCTCAGCACCGAGCTACCACTCGACCTTTTGCTCTCGCTCGATTCGCGATCCGCTTACAGGAAGTACGCGCCGATAGCCATGACGGTTGCCGCAGCGACACCCATGGTGCCACTGACCTGCGCCGCGCTGCTGCTCGAGCCCGACGCACCCGTCGATCCTGCAGTCGAGTTAGACTTGGTCGAGTCGGCCCCGCTTGAAGAACTTGCCGTCGTTGAGGTCGAGTCGCCTGCCTCCACTGAACCCGTCGAGCTAGACGACCCCACCATGGTCGAGTCTACCGCAGCGCTGCCTGCACCCACCGTCTCGGAGACACCAGCGCTGGACGAAGTCGTCGTGGCGCCGGTTTCGGGCGCCGTCGTCGCTGTCAGAGCAGCCGACCCAGCTGAAGAAGCGGAGGAGGAGCCTGTCGCCACCGCCGGGGTCGCATTCGTGGAGGCAGTCGTCTGGCCGTTCACAGCGGCAACAGCGAGGACGGCGAGCGCAAGGGCCTGGATGAACTTCATTGTTGATGCGGAGGAGAAGCTGGAGCTGCTGGTCGACGACGTGTGGAGTCGGTTGAGACTTGGTCACTCGAAAGTGAATTTGAGAATGACGACACTTCGGCGAAAGGCGAGGCCCAACACCCCCACTGAGGCAGAGGCGGTAACGGAGTGTTGAGCTCCAACCCTGGGTCCCCTCTCGCTGCTATTAGCCATGCGGATAAATTCTCGGATAAATTTTCGACGTCTGCCTGATGAGGACGTGGACAAGATCGCCCCGGTTCGTCTTGATGGCCCAAAATCTTTTCTACTAGCTGTAGCTTAACGAAGGTTGCCTGCGCCTGTAAGCTGTGCATACTGTGCCAGGCGGGTCGCGAAGAGGGCTGCGCGTGGGCGGGTGCGCCAACTGACGCAGCACTCTCGTCTCGCTGTTCGTCCGAGGTTGAAACTGCACTTCGCCCTTCGAAATTTAGACCTGTTCTAAATCCTAAAACATAAAAAGCGCTTGAAGGTCTCAACTCAATCTAAAGAGTCAATCGGAACGACGTTGTCCGTCACAAAAATCGTCACGCTTATTCGCTAAGTACGAATCCCTTGAAATACGATATGCTGCCGAGCGCAGCGAAGGCGGCAAGCGGCCCCCAGAAAGGAACCCAGAAATGGCAAAAGCAACATTTTGCTGCCGAGCGTAGCGAAGGCGGCATATTGGCCAATAATCGGAATTAAAATGATTGGTCTATACTGTGTGCGGTAATAACCACCGTTTCACTTCTCCAATGGACCCGTTCAGCTGCGCTACCTGCAAGGCGCGCATCGTGCCACCACCGCTCGGCATGGACCGCCTCGAGCTAAAGGTGTGTGGGTGCTGCAAGGCCCTGCTTGCCGGTAGCGCCTATGCGAAGCCCGACGCCAGGACCGGCGCTCGCCGTTGCAACGCGTGCGCCAACGGGCCAGAGGTGCTGCAGTACTGGCCAGACGTGAGCACGCCCGTGGTGCCCACGCCACCGGAGCCGCGGCCAGACCCACGCCAGGAACGCATGGCCCTGGTGGCTGCGACCATGGGCCCGCTGCCGGAGCCGCCATCTCTTCCTCCCAGCGGCGAGAAAAGGCCGCGCAGACGCGCCGGCAAGCGCGTCCGCAAGGTGAACCGCTACCGGGCGAAGCACAACAAGAAAGTGTAACATAAAATAGAGCGTTATCATTGGCTGAAATTTGGTTTTTGCTGTGGATACTTAGTCGTTAATTAGCTGCTACTTAGTTTTTGTTGACCACACCAACTAAGTGGTCCACTTTAGATAATACTTTTTGGCGCCATTTTCAAAGCTCGAGGCGCCGGCAGCGAGAGATCAGACAAGGTACGCTGCGTGTATGCATGTAATACTGCATATTAGCCTCCGCCACTACACACAGATAATCCGAGGCTCCTGGCAAGGGCCCTTAAGGTCCCGGCGCTGGTTATAGGGCATTTCGCCCAGCGTAAGCTGGGAGGTACTGTGCAAGGGGCCCCGGCCCACCGCCCACTCTGAGCGAGAGCACAAATAGCGCCTGCCTATTGGCCATAAATGTTACTAAATCAGTACCCGCCAGTTGAGCCGAGCTATTTAAACCAATCAGGGTCGGTTAACCTGTACGGGGCAAAGGATATCGCACGAAGCCACTCAGTACTGCCCGGCCGCCCAACCCGGACCTGCCGACTTTTAAAATGACACCGCTCCGGGCCGTCAGGCCTGTGACTGTGGGTACGTTGTCGGTTACTTCGTTAAGAGATAGTAAACCTTGATGGGAGCAAGCGCACCCGGGTAGTACGAAAAGACGTCCACAAGCTATTCGGCAATAGAACGTTTACTGCTGCGTGCAGTGTGCTTGGGCTTTATGTCTAATGCGTCACGTTTACGTGTTCGCAGGCATGGCGCGAACTAAACGGAAGAGGACTCGCGCGGAGATTGAACAGGCGTGGAGGGACTGCCAGCTCGCAAATGGTCCTCCAAGTGAGCAAGAAGAACCCGCTGCAAAGCGACGAAGGCTCAGTCGAATTAGTAGTCACAAGAGCAGATTAAACAAAGAATTGGCCGCTCTAAACGATGAAGGAGGTCGCCTGAGTGATATTCCAGTACAAACCGCGAGTGCGCAAACCATGAGAGATAACGCAGCTGAGCGGCAGCGCACACACCGTGCGGGTATATCGCAAGAAGAACTAGACTCTCAGCGCGAGCGGAACACCCAGCGCCGTCGAGAGTTACGTGCTGGACTCACTCCCGAGCACGATCAGGAGGAAAACGATGAAGAGCGTGTTCGACGCAAAGAGGAGCAGGACGAAGCGCGAAAGGAAGCTGCTCGGATCCGTCGCAAGTGTGTTCGTCGAGGTCATGCGCTTACTAACCACGAAAACTTTAACAAGTCCAAGGTATCGGGCAAGAACATATCAAACGGTCATCACGTGCTCCCCGCGATGTATGAGTGCGGCTTTTGAGGAGCTTGGAAGTGGCCCGGCGAGTCGGAGGTGTCTTGCTGTCTTGCGGGGAGAGTGCGGCTCTCTCCGTTGCTGCGTGTCCCGTTCTATCTGCTTGAGTACTACAAAGATCCGGAATTCAGGCGATTGATCCGAGCCTACAACCAGGTTTTTGCGTTCACCTCAATCGGAGTCGCGCGTAGTGACGGTGTTCGCGTTCGAGGGGTGCGGGAGGATACTTCAGTCCAAGGTCAACGCGGTGTGTACACGTATCGAGTCCAAGGCGCTATGTGTCATTACTTGGGGTCTCTGCTTCCGCGCATGGAGCAGAATGGTGTGGACTTCACCCCAGCCAAGTTTGCGCAGATTTACATCGTGGACGACGATCTGAAAAAGAGAGCGGAGCGCCGAAAGGGCATTTTTCATGAGCTGGATGTGGAAAAGCTTACGACACTCGAGCGGATGATGAAAGCTTACAACCCGTTCGCTCAGCAGTTTCTAACGCACGCAGACAAGCTCCGGCAGAGCATTGAGGAAGGAAAGAGTGTCCTAGACCTGAAGTATGAGCTCCATGCCGACAAACGCAGGTCGCGGACTACCAACTTGCCCACCGTGAACGAGGTTGGAGCTGTCATCGTTGACGACGGAAACTTTAACAAGGAGAGAGACATCGTATTGCACACGGCGCGGAACAGCCTCCTTCGCACTTTCGAAACGAACCCGATGTATGATCCGCTTCAGTACCCGTTGTTGTTTCCGCGGGGTGAACTTGGGTGGACATACACAGACCAGTACGCCGATGGTAAAGAATATCGCCGTAACACGAAGATGTCTCTTCGTGAACACGTTGCTTACAGACTGTTCCCTAAAGAGGATGGTTCTGTACTGCACCAAGGAGGGCGTCTGTTTCAGCAGTGGTGCGTCGACCAGCGGGCAAAGGTGGAGCAAGAAACGTTACGGTGGATATCGAACAACCAAAAAACGCTCCGGGCCGATCTGTACACGGGTGTCAAGGACGCTTATCTGAATGAGGAGCCGACTGAATTGGGCGATGTCGACGCGACCTTTTCTGAGTTCAATCGCAGCACTCAAACACTGGAGCGCGAGCCAAACTTTCTGAACCGCATTGGGCAGAAAATTATCCTTCCTGCGACATTTACCGGTGGTCCCCGTCAGATGTATCGGTCGTACCAAGATTCTATGGCTATTGTTCGTGAATTCGGCAAACCGGACGTTTTTCTGACAAAAACTTGCAACCCCGAGTGGGAGGAGATTGTTAGTCAACTTCCTGAAGGTCAAACAGCTCAAGATCGCCCGGACATTGTTGCTCGCGTTTGGGACCAAAAGCTTCGGTCACTTCTGGTTGATTTGGACGAGGGGGTGCTGGGACGCGTTCTGGCTCGGATTCACGTGGTAGAGTTTCAAAAGCGGGGTCTTCCACACGCCCACATACTCATCATACTGGCCGACGAGGACAAACCACGTGCGCGCGAGATCATTGACAAGTTGGTCTCCGCTGAAATACCAGATGAGGCTACAAACCCCGAGCTGTACAAAACGGTTATGACTTGCATGATGCACGGTCCGTGTGGAAGTCAGAACCCAAACTGTGCCTGCATGAAGGACGGCCGCTGCTCGAAAGGGTTTCCTAAGCCTTTGATCGAGGCCACTCGCGCCAACGTTAACGGATACGCTGAGTACAGGCGTCGTCGTCGTCCTGCGGGTGTGCTAAAGTTTCGCAACCGTGAGTACGACAATGAAACTGCCAATCAGTGGGTTGTACCCTACAACCCCTACCTCTCTCAGAAGTACAACTGCCACATAAACGTCGAGGTGTGTACCGGTATCACAGCCGTGAAGTATCTTTACAAGTACGTGTACAAGGGTTCAGACAAAGCTGTACTCACTGTTCAAGCAGTGCGAAATTGTTCTCAGGGGGGCTCGAACCCACGCGACGAACCAAACGAGGTGATTCGATACCTGAATGCTCGGTATATATCGCCCGTTGAAGCCTGCATGCGTCTTCTTGGACAATCCATTCAAGGAAAGAGCCATTCCGTGGAGCAGCTTACTGTGCATCTGGAGGGAAAGCAAGTCGTTGTGTTTCAATCTGATGAGGATCCAAACGACGTAATTCGGCGTGGTGGTGACACGATGTTGACGCGATTCTTCGAGCTTTGTGCGAGCGATGCACCTGAAAACCAAATAGCGAAGACGATGCTGTATCAAGACATCCCACGGAAATTTTGCTGGAAGGACAAGCGGTGGGTTCGGCGTAAAAATTACCAGGCTGCACTCGGAATAATGATTCACGTGTCCCCGAGAGACATCGACCGCTTTCATCTCCGTGTGATGCTGAGTCACCGCAGGGGCCCGACTTCATACGAGGATTTGAGGACGGTGGACGGTAAGCTGTGTGCTAACTTCAAGGAGGCTGCGGTTCGTGCGGGTTATCTTGACAATGACGCGGAATGGTACGCCTGCATGACTGAGGCCGCGAGTTTCGAGATGGGGAAACAATTGCGCCAATTGTTCGCTACAATTTTGGTGTATTCCATGCCAACTAATGTTCGTGCATTGTGGAACCGGTTCTTCGATGATCTGTCGGAAGACTTCGCCCGCACGCATCACAAGGTGATGGAGCCGATTCGAACCCACGTCGTTATGTTCAAGACTTTGAAAGACATTCACGATCTCCTCCAGGTTAGTGGGTACAGTGTGGCCGACTTTGACCTTCCTCCTTTGAAGCATTTCCCGGAGTTGGTGAAGGATTCGCTACTACAAAACAGCCTTATTCGTCGCGAGTTAACTGCTTACAACAACGCGGCATTGGAAGACATCGTTCGGACGGAAGAGCAGCTGAACGCCGGCCAGAGGGAAATTTACGACCAAGTCATTGGAGCGGTCAATCAACCGGAGATCAGCAACAAGTTGTTCTTCATTGATGGTCCTGGGGGGACTGGGAAGTCTACTTTACTTCGGAATATCCTTGCACGGGTGCGTCTTGATGGGAAGATAGCCATCGCGGTTGCATCAAGTGGTATTGCGTCTCTCCTCTTAATGGGCGGACGGACGGCGCATTCAACATTCAAGATCCCGCTGAAATTACACGAGCATTCCACCTGCTCCATATCCAAACAGTCTCACTTGCGAAAATTTATTAAGAGAGCCAGCTTGATAATCTGGGACGAGGCACCCATGACACATCGCCACGCGTTCGAAGCTGTGGACCGCACCCTTCGGGACGTGATGAACAACGACCGCGAGCCGTTTGGAGGGAAGGTCTTTGTTCTATCGGGAGACTTCCGGCAAATTCTGCCTGTTGTTAAGAGGGGAACGCCTGCCGAGACAATTGATGCTTGCCTCAAGATGTCACCGCTATGGCGTCATTTTCAGCAGGTCCACCTCACCGAAAATATGCGTGTGCGCTCCGCGGATGACGGTACGAGTGCCGAAGACATGCAGGAGTTTTCTGATTTCTTGCTACAAGTTGGGGAGGGTAGACACGAGGTGAACCCGACTCTGGGCGGGGATTACATGAAGATACCAATCGACATGCTCATTGAAAACCCTCCCGACGAGCCCAACCAGGACGCAGACATTAACCCAGACGCCATCCCACGAGGAATGGAACGAATGATCGATTACATGTACGCCGACGTGAACAACCCCGAGATTGCGACCGACGAGTACTTTGCAAACCGAACCATTCTGACGACTACCAACGCCATGGTACATCGTATCAATGCTGCGGTCTCGGAACGACTACCGACCACGGCCCGCGAGTATCTGTCAGTTGACGCGGTGGACGACGACATGAGCGGCGATTTTTTTGAGCAGGAGGTGCTTCATACGATCAACATCAACGGAATTCCGCCACACAGACTGATACTGAAGGAGGGGGTTCCTATCATGATGATGAGGAACTTAAATCCTGATCTCGGTCTGTGCAACGGAACGCGCTTACGGGTTGTGAAGCTAAAACAGCATGTCATTCACGCAACCATTATGGAGGGAGAGCGCAGAGGCCAACACGTACTCATTCCGCAGATTGTATTCGTAAGTGAAGATGACACTCGCGACTTTCCGTTTCGGTTACGCCGTAAGCAGTTTCCTGTGCAACCGGCGTTCGCCATGACAATTAACAAGGCTCAGGGACAAACCGTGCTGAATCTGGGACTGTACCTCGCGTCACCATGCTTTTCACATGGACAGCTTTATGTGGCTCTCTCTCGCGTTACCGCGCGTTCCAAGTTCAGAGCTCTCATAGAGTATCCAGACTTAGAAGAAGATGACGGCGCGTACACCAGCAACATCGTGTATAGACAAATTTTTGATCTATAGACAGCTTTATAATACATATCCTTTGGTTTTACAGCTGCTATTGTTTTCAAATTTGTGTGTGAGCATACCTGGCCAACTCCGAGTCACCTCTTCTTCTGTGTGTATTTAGTACTCTAAGCATTAATACAAGGAAGATTGGTTCCTTACAAGCTGGCGCCGTGGTATGCACGCTCAGATTTATGCTGCGAACCGAGGGTTCGAGTCGCACCGTATACTTTTTTTTTTACTTGCCATTTGTTTAAAGTAAACACTATCAGAGCGAAGTTAACGCGACGACCAGGGTCTCATTAGCCTGTTGAGCCCGCCGAAGCGGAGCGGAGGCGTGCTACTCCGAAATGAAGAAGATAAGGAAGAACAAAAAGTTTTGTAATGGCTTACTACTGATTGAGTAAGTAAGTAAGTGAGTGAGGTGTGTGTTGAGTAAACCAGCACGTGCGTGAGGTGTGTGGCGTAGATTTAGACTAACTGCCATATCGTTTGCATTTCGATAAGTATCAGGTAAGCGTTGGATCGGTAGGTGTGAATGCGTATGCCGCACATGTTGGGCAATTTGGTTTGCTCATAAGTTGCTTTTTGTGGTTGCCATAAAAGTGTGTGTGTGCGATGTGTGTGCAAAGATTCTGACTTACCATCGTATCGTCTGCATTTCAGCGATTTCCAACTCCGTAATAAGCAAGTGAATGTGCGTAAGTATGCGAATGCATGTCGAGTACTTGGTTTTGTTGATAAGTTTCTTTTACGTTTACTATAATTGTTTAAAGAATTTTGTTGTGTGGATTGTGACTTACTTAATACTTATTAATAGGTATAATCACCCACAAAGTAGCCCATTACTATATGGCTCGGTGTGGTTAGTGATCTGAATACCACTCACCACAGTGAGGGTTCGATTCCTCCAATCGTCAAATTTTTGCACTTGGTTATTGTATGAATTAGCCCGCCGGAGCGCAGCGGAGGCGGGGATGCCACACATCTGGGACCAAACCTATAACCACCGCCGCGTAGCGGCGGCGCTCGGCTAGTCTAAAGAGTCAATCAGAACGACGTTGTCCGTCACAGAAATCGTCACGCTTATTCACTAAGTACGAATCTCACTAAGTACGAATAGCTGCCGAGCGCAGCGAAGGCGGCTCCGTCGCCGAAGGCGACCCCCACCACACTGAGGATATTGCGGGGCCGCAGGACCCGCCCCGGCCGCTGTATTACTAACCTAACATTGAGAGTAGTGCAGCGAGCCGACGAGGCGAGCGGAACGGGTCCACTACTGCCGTAGCGAAGCGTAGGCAGCCTGCCCCAATAGCGGAGCGAGTTTAGTGAGCGCAGCGTCTACCAACTTAAATTCCCCGCCGCGTAGCGGCGGCGCTCGGCTAGTTTGCGAGTCAAAGCCGATGGACGCCATCTTGTCGCGCGTGGGCGTGAGCGACGCCCAGCTCCGGCGGCACTGCGAGGCCGCCGTGCTGGACGAGCTGCAGCAGGCGGACGCCCGCGTGCAAGATGTGGTCGCCGCGCTAAAGCTGGCGCTCAAGGTCGTGCGCGCGTCGCGCGAGCTGCACCAGTCGCTGGTGCTCAACGAGTGCGAGCAGGTGCAGGCGTCCTTCCGCCGCCTGGGCGCGTCCTGCAACCAGATCGGCCCGCTGCTGCGGCTGCTGCACCGCGACATGGGCGCCACCGTCTCGTCGGCGGCGGAGCAGTCGGCCGTGGCTCATGTTGGAGCTTCTGAAGCCCCTGAAGCTCCTGCTGCTGCTGTTTCGACGGTGTCAGCAGCGCCCGAGCGAACGGAGACGAAACCTGCTGCGCCTCAGTCGTCGGCGTCCTCCTCCACCGCCAGTGAGTACGAGCTGTCGTCCGATGGAGAAGACGAAGACGAAGACGACGAGCCGGAGGTGGTGGAGGTGGCCCCGCCCAAGAGCAGCAAGAAGCGCAAAGCGGCCACGTTGGACTTGTCCCAGTCGCCCCCACCGGCGGCTAGGAGGAAGACGACGACGATGCTGGAGGACGACACGCAGACTGTGCGGAACTATCTGGCAAGCCAACTGAAGCAGCTGCAGGCGCTGCCGGCAGACGGATACAGCGTGGCGACGCACAACGAGCTCGCGGCGTACGTGAAGAAAGTGTTTGCAGCAGCAGACAAGTTCGACGGCTGGCAGCCGCGGGACGACCCGACGCTCGCTCGACTGCTTCATGAGATGGAGAAGCGCATGGGGATGTTCAAAGACAGCGTGGCGCAACTGAAGCGGCGCATGGCTCTCAGTGAGTGGCAGGAGGAGATGACGGCGTCTGCGTTCGTACCGAGCCTCGACCTCGTCTCGATGCCGCCGAAGACCTTACCCAATATGGCTTCGTTTGGGGTTTCAGCTTGTAAGAGCTTGGAAGCTCTTCGCCAGCTTGCCAGTCCTGTTAACCGTATTGTGGGGAAGGCAAACACGGATGCTTCGGGCGAGCAGGAGAAGAGGAAGAGGTATTTCCTGCCCTTGCTTGACGCAATGACGAAGTTCTTTGCTACTGTTGCGGAGACGAAAATTACCTCCGTTCTTTCGGGTAGCCATCTATGCAATGCCAGTCTCCGACTGCTCAGCGCTTTAGCAGAGCGTGGTGGCATGGGTCTCTCTTGCAAAGAGTGCATGCGAGTTGAAGAACTACTATCATTTCTTCGCTTGGGGATGCACAAGTTCACTCCGTTCCGCGCAAAGACCGAGCAGTAAGTTTGTGACTACCTGTCTTGCTACGATTGTGACAATAGTACTGACGCTATGTTGCTGTGTGTGTGTGTCTGTTCAACAGTTTAGTCCCAGCCATCGTCAAGTTATTCCCAGAAGCGGCTCGACCGAACTTTGGCTATTCGGTTGACGAGCCTGGGAACCCCAAGCGGAAGAGAAGGAAGAAGAAAAAAGCTCAATCGAAGCACCAGCCAGAGAAGACGAAAAAGAAGAGTAAAAAGAAGAAGAAAAACTAGATCTCGAGAGAGTGATCAACGAGCCGCCACGGGTTGTGAGGCAGTGCAGTAGCTTGTACTTCGGATAGCTCTTACGGGAAGAGTACGAAGTGTTTGAAAGGCCGTAAAAGTGTGGTTTTAACCCCCTATTCACACCATAGGTTGCTCACCGATAACACGTACATGTGCCTGTACCCGAAAGCCTTACACGCCATCCAAACTAAACTTACAAAATCCAACTTCAGCTTGGTTAGTACAGGTACAAGTAAGTATACAGGTACTACGTAGTACAAGTAGTAGTACATACAGCAGTACGATTCTTCCGACCGCGGCCATGCAGTCTCGTCACCGTTTTTATGCGATTTTACCGACTCTGGTCTGTTCAGTCGTGCAACAAGCGAGACAGGGTCTCCAAGACCTACACACACTAACAGCTCTGCCATGGCGGCGAGGCTCACAGTTTCCGCCCACGCCACGTGACATCTCAACATTCAATTTCACGTGACCAAGTCTCAACCGACTCCACACGTCGACCAGCAGCTCCAGCTCCTCCAATGAAGTTCATCAGGGTCCTCGCTCTTGCTTATTTCGCCGTTGCTGCCGTGAACGACCAGACGAGTGCCACTATGGATGTGACCCCGACGGTCCTCCGTTTCTTCGGCCAGGTTGGCTGCTCTGAGAGTGACGACGGCACCCGAATCCGGCGCCACGACGACTTCGTCCAGCGCTGGTGTCTCCGAGACGGTGGGCGCGGGCATCGCAGCGGTGGACTCGACCATGGTGGGGTCGTCTGGCTCGACGGGTGCAGCGGACGCCGGCGACTCGGCCTCATCGACGGCAAGTTCTTCAAGCGAGACCGACTCGACCAAGTCCAAGTCGACTGCGGGGTCGACGGGTGCGTCGGGCTCAAGCAGCGGTGCGGTGCAGGTTTCTAATGACTGTCGGTGCGTACTTGCTGTAAGAGTGAAGAACGGGTGCTCGGAGCTGAGACTTTAAGTGTAACAAGCCTTGCGTATTCGTGTTAGTGTAATATGCCATCCTCCCGACGTACTTGAGCTGTAGGCAATGCAGCCTTCCATCATGAAATCCATGGCCTTCACGAGCAAGCTGCTACGTAAGTTTGTGTTGCATCTCGGGCTTGATTCATGCAGCTTGATACCGTCCTAGAATGAGGCGTTTGGTCCGCTCACTCGAATCCAGCGTGGGACGTGTCAACCTCCGAGTGCTGAGATGTCGAGCTGGATTTTGAGAGTCGCGAGCTGATTTTATTTCTCTTCGCCACCGAAAGAAACCGAGCCGCGACCTGCGCGATGCAGACCGCTTCTGGTCTCAGACCAGCGCCAGTTTGCGTTCGCGCCGGGCACGAGCAGTGTTCATGTTCGCAGTCGGAGGCGCAGCACTGCCAGCGATACTCTCAGGCGGTACAGTACTCGCGGTGCTCTCTGCAGTCACGGCGCCGCTTTTACCGGGCGCCTTGGAGCGAGCGCAACTCGCGCCGCCTCGTTAACACCACTTCAACCGTGGTGTGGTCCACTCCGGAGTAATCGCGCCGACCCGCGATTACGCGGGGAGATGGGGCGCGCGATTGCCGCAACCGCCCCCTTCTCTCGCCGCCAACACTCATCCGCGTCGCACACGAACGCCCACTGAGCCAAACTGGTCCAAACTTGTTGCAGCAGCTCCGCTGTAGTTTGGTGTAGGCATCGCACTGCAATGCCTTGCTGTCGCCACACATCGCTGCTCGCGACGCACGCTGACCTGACGATCTTCCAGCACTCTTGATGGCAAACGACGGTCGCCGCCGCTGCGCTGGCCACGCTTGAACCTATCGGCCGGTCATGTCTCGACATGAACAGGTATGTATTCCTGCGGCTGAGGGCAGCCCGCGTCAAACGCGACTTGCCCCCACGAGAATCCCGCCGGTCATATTTTGCCGACGCAACTCTAGCGAAACGCGCAGAGCCGGGCCGCAGGGTCGGATTACGTGGTCACCGCACTCGCCGGCAAGCTCAGTCCGCAATTTGCCCCGCCAGGCTCAAGCTCCTTTGCCTGCCCCATGAGCCCCAAGAAGACGACGACGACGCCTTCTCCGTCCTCTAAGCGGAAGCAGCCCAGCGCCGCCACTCCCGCCCGCAAGCTGCGCAAGTCCTGCTCGCTGCCGACGTGCAAGAGCGCCCAGGGCACCTGCATGCACTGCACGTGCGACGGCCGGTGCGGACGCCACCCCGCGGGCCTCTGCGGCAGCCGCCGAGAGGGCTCCGGCCGCGGCTGCAAGCGCGAGGGCTGCACGCGCGACGACCGATGCCTGCACAGCAACCGAGCCACGTGCTGCCACTGCCGCAACCTCGTGTCCTCCGCCGGTCGCGCCGCCAAGCGCCCGCGCGTCACAGCGTCGCCATATGCAGCACAGGCTCGACTCCAGCTCTTGACCGCTCCAGCGCCTCCTGTCTACCAACACCGCCAACTCGCTGCTCCAGCTGCCGCAGCCACTAACAAGGCACAACAGGCGGACGAGCAGCTCGAGGCCGAGCTGCGCGCGTTCCTGCAAGAGGCCAACCTGGGCGGAGACCTGTCGCTCTGCGAGTTCAAGGAGTATGCGTCCAGACGCCAGTACTGCAACCTCGTGGTGCTGGTCTGCGGCACGCAGTTCAACCTGCACAAGCACCCGATGTTATTTGAGAGCCGCAAGCTGCACAAGATGGCGCGACAGGCTCTGGACTCCAGCGCCGCCGACAGCAGCAGCAGCAGCAACAATAACTACAACAACTTTGGTGGCGCTGTGCCTGTTCTGGAGCTGCCCGCGTTCCCAGGCGGCGCTGAGATGTTCGAGACGCTCGCCATCTACTGCTACACGGGGGAGATCTCCTTCTCGCTCGCCAACCTCGCGGCCATGAACTGCGCCATTGAGTTCCTCGAGATGCGCGACGACATTCGACAGAGCGCCAAGCGGTTTCTCGATCACCAGATCAGCGAGGGGAGTGGAAGTTTGAGCAGGCTCTTGCAGATCGTCAACGCCGCGCAGACGCTCGCACAGGCGCAGCCGGATCTCTTCCGCTCGTCGTGCGAGACACTCGTCGAAGCGTGCATGGCTGCGCTGGTAGCGCGGGGGGAAACGCTGGACGTGGACGCCATGCAGCAGCTCTTCACTCTGCCAATCGAGCTCTTCCTTGAGCTCACACAACGCGTGATTTCCGCCAAGCCGCCGACTTCCTCCTCTGTACGCACCACGTCAGAGATCGCAAGCGAGCTGTGTGTCCAGGCCAAGCTGGCGCAGCTCCACCGAGACGCGCAGCGCCCGGGCCACTGCAACCGGTTACTTGCGCAGCAGTGTGTACAGCTGCTGCAGGGCGCCTCTATCGAAGCCGTCGACGCGATCAAGGCCGAGAAGCAGGCGCTGTGCCAGGAGGAGCCATTGGAGCTCGCTATGCTGTTCACAAGCGACAAGTCGGACAAGATGCTGATGAAGCTCATGGACGACGACCTGTCCCCCTCCGCGGTGTCCTCCCCGCGGGTCGACGCGTCCATCTGCCTTGCCGCCGACTACTTCCACTTCGGCGCCCACACACTGCCGGAGACCTTCGTCGTCTAGATATTCCTATTCTAACAGTAAATATAGAAATGCCTTGAAAGCCACAATTTCGTGAAGCATGGGAGGATTGGGGGCGTTAATGAATTCCATGCGCCTTGCAATGTGCCGCCGAATGGAAGCCCCACAATACATGACCCATTAACACGATGAGTTGCAAGACCCTCCGATCCGATTCTTGTTGTTGCCGTCGTTGCTCTCGTGTATCCATCCACTTGACAGATGGAGATGAAGTTGGACCGGATCCTCTGCGTTCGGCGGCACGGCCGAGCACCAGCAACGAGATCGACTCCGAAATGGGCCGACACTTCAAGAGCAGCACGACTCCGACACGATACCAGGGTTGCACGAGCCGCAAGATGCCGGTACCAACACGGAACCAGTTTTGGACGAGAAGCGTGACTCTAACAAAATTCTAAGGCTGTGCGAGGACCCGATACTGAAGCTGACCACGTAGCACACACGACGCCGGCACGATGATCACTGCTACGGGTCGGCTAACAATGAACGACATGAGCATGGACAGCTATGACGACAAAAGTATCACGCGCTCATCATTGAGCAGCAACATGATACGGCGGCGACTCGTCCCAGTACGACGCCGTTCCATTCCTTCAATCATCACTATAATGTCGGAAGTCACGTCAGCCTTGGACTGTGCCGCATAATTTAGAGTTCGAGTCGTGGCTTAGGCGCAGCTACATTTCGTCTTAATCGCGCTGTCATTACGACTCGGGTGTAGTGCTTCAGTATCGCGTCGTATTCGAGCGGCTTCGGTATCGAATCGATGTTGGCCAGCTTAGCCAGCCTCAGCTTCGTGTCGGTATCGTGCTGCTCATTTATCCTCAGTCGTGTCAGTGCCGTGCCACTCGTTCAGCAACGGTATCGTGTCGGTGTTGGGCTGCCGCTGCAGCCCTCGTATCGGCTGCTTAGCCAGGCAAAGCCTTAGGCACCTCTGGTTCGGTGTCGTCCTGCCGGTGCAACCTCATTTCCGTCTCGGCTCGAGGTTCTCCGTTTTATGGCCCCGAACATAGCCACTTGAGATGATGAAACCTGGGATCGTTATCGCGAGCTCAGCGGTAGGTTCGGATCGACCCCATTCGCAGTACAAACAGATCGAATGCTGTTAGGAGAAGTACGCATGGCTTTTCAAACAGAGCTCCATTATTCTCTCTGCGCTGTAATACCGTACAGTACCACAACTCGTCACTTGAGCGCGATCGTCAGCTGAAGCTACGCTGCACGCCGTCAGTTGCCCTGCAATCAAAGGTAGGTTGCACCGAGCGCATACACTACTGGACACACTACTGTACACTGTAGTGAAAGGCAGTCATGACGGCGCGCTTCAACCACCACGACTGGCTTGCGACTAGCAAAGTGGGAGTCCGGCGCATTTTTACCCAATGCCCTCGCGCGCTTCTATTTTAAGACCAAATAGTACTCGTGCAAATAGTAATCACATTACTATTAAACCGACATTGATAGTATCCATCCTACTAACGAGTACTTTTGCATGATCAGAGACTTGATACCGACCTACTTGCCGAGCTACCCAAGCTTCATAGCAGCTAGTTTTACCGTGCTAGTCGTGCTCGCTCAAGCTGCGTGTCCTTGAGTTATTGTAATAGCGTATTAGAATGCCGTAATACCTAAGAGTACTACCTTAGCTACATACATATCCAACTGTTTTAGCTGTACTATTTATTTGAAGCGCAACCACAGTACGTCACGCGGGCCAAGAGCTCACTTCTGCATTTGTCGCGCAAGACCCGGAGCCGAAGCTAGCAAGAAAGAGAGAGAGATGGCCGCCGCCCCCGCCAAGCAGGCCGCCCCGGCCGCGTCGTCGTCCGCGTGGATCGGCTACGTGGCCATGGTGCTGCTGGCCATGCAGTTCGGCTTGCAGCCCATCCTGTACAAGGAGTTCGCGGGCGAGGTTAAGAACCGCTCGGTGCTCGTCATCGCGTGCGAGGGGTGCAAGCTGCTGCTGTCACTGCTGACGCTCGTGTCCTCGGGCGCGCTGGGCCGCGTGGTCAAGACGTGGAACCTGCACGACAGCCTTATGGCCTCGGGCCTGCCCGCCTGCACCTACGCCGTGCAGAACGTGCTGATCCAGGTGGCGTACCAGCACCTGCCGTCCATCGTGTTCAACCTCATCAACCAGACCAAGCTACTGTCCGCCGCGCTCTTCCTCTACTTCCTCATGGGCACGCGCTTCTCGCTGCAGCAGTGCTTCGCCATGATGATGCTGCTGGGCGCCGCCGTGCTGCTGTCGCTCGCCAAGGACGACGGCGCCGCCGACGACGCGGCCGCCCCAGCCATCTCCGTCGAGCTCGGCCTGGTGCCCGTGCTGCTCGCGTCGCTGCTGTCGGGACTTGGCTCGGCGCTCACGCAGCGATCCATGCAGCAGCACAAGCGCGACGCGGCGCTCGTGACCATGGAGCTGTCCATCTACGGCAGCCTGTTCCTCATGCTGCCGGCCATCTGGTCCACGATCGTCAAGACGCCCTTGTCCGAGTCGCCCGCCGCTAACGCGCTGGCCAACCTGGACAAGGTCTTCGAGGGCTGCACCTACTACACCATCATCCCCGTCGTGAGCAACGCGCTGGGCGGCCTGCTCGTCGGCACCGTCACCAAGCACGTGGGCGGTGTGCTCAAGTCGTTCGCGCTCATCTGCGGCATCGCGTTCACGGCCTTCGTCGAGAGCTACGTCTACGGCGCGGTGCTGCCCAACGAGGTGTTCATCGCTGCGGGCCTCGTCGCCACGAGCATGGCCATCTACTCCAGCTTTCCGTACGTCAAGAAGGAGGCCAAGCCCAAGACCGAGTAAGCCAGCGAAGGGTTGCGCTGAGAAGCGGCTGCTTGTGGCCGAGTATATGACGTCGAAGTAGGAGCGCGAGGACTTGATAAGGTGCTGTAGAGACTACACGAGCTGCACGGAGCTGCCTTAACTCCTAGTCGGCTGTATAAGTTGCAGAACATGTTATGTTTGCCTAGAAAGTGAAGGAGTTGTTCTGACAGTGTACTTGAGGTAGGTGGCGGGATTCAGTAGTCGATCGTTGAAGTTGACCAGATGTACCGATCATCGGATCAATCGTGTACACGCTGCATTCTGCTGCCACGCACAGCAAATTTCCTGCGTTGGTCGTCTTTGCGACGGTTTTCGAGACGGGTACTATAATACGTACTTGAAGTAGTACATTTAGGCAACGACTAACGCAACGAGTTCTTAACCAGGCAAGTACTGAAGGTTAGCAGCGCGGCGTCATTAATGACTGTGATAGATGTACGAGCAGGCAAGCCACTCGTTGCCTAGTAGGATTCGTCGGATTCGTGATCTCCAGAGCTCGCACCACACATGGACTGTCCAGGCAATTTCTCACGTTTGACTCCAGTCTTCATGCCTGGAGCGGGTGCTTATCCAGAATTTGCCTCAGTCCCGCATCCGAGATCTTGGGCGAATATCCTGGACGCGGTGTCAGCAGCGAGAACAGAGACTGCTGCTCCGGCCGGAACTATGAAAGTTGGTGATGGGCAACGGCTGCACTTGTGTTCAAGTAAATATATGACGACGAAAAACTAAGGAGTGGTGTTGTACAGATTAGTACAGTGCTGCCTTGGGTTTCAGTCGGCTGTAAAAAGTTTGCAAAACATGTTCTGTTTGCCTAGAAACTCGCCGTGAAGGTGTAGTTCCGTGTGATAAAGTAGATTCAGTAGCCCGTGAAGTCTTCGGTGTACACATTTATTCACCATGACCGGATCGATCCAGACGCTCACACGCTCGTTTCTACTGCTTTTAAGCATTACTAGTAAAATAAAGATGCAACACTGGTTTGCGCTGAGTGCACTGTAATTCGACGCGTCAAATGGAGCACATCCTTTTTGCATGCACCGAAGATACCAGGAGTCAAGGATCGAGTGTGTGCTACCGCTTCTCAGGCATTGCGATAGCGAGAACGAACCATCGATGGGGGATACTACATCCAAGTACCTCAGATGCACTCCAAGCAATACGTAGTTCACCCTGTATCCAAGCTGTAACGCCTCACGGATGGCTGCTACTACTTACATCGCGCCAGATCCACGGCGTGGTGCTCATATCCACAAACGCTACCGATTTGCTGCTGAGAGGGCGGTGAGCACTTGTATATGCGCAAAGACCCTGAAGAGTGTCCTTGACAAGTGGCCAGCTAACAGTCCACATGAAGCTGTTCCCGTTCACGTTGCTGAACTCGCTCCATTGAAGGCTGCCCCTTGTCCTTGCCCACTAGATAGCGGCCAGCGCTACAAGCTCATTCACCAACTCGCGCGAAAGCACTCACCATGGATCCAGACCTCCACAATTCGTTACTAGGCTCAACAGTCGTCACTGGCCTTTTGACTACCGGTCTCCATATGCTTCGACGGCCTGATCACCTCAGCGTTCTAGCGTTACTTTGCATCGGCTGCTCTTCGCGATGCTCCTGCTGCCTTGATATCTGTTGGGGCTGCGGCCACTCCGTCGGCATTGCCGCCATGACGGCGATATTCTACTCAACGAGCCGCGACTTCGACTTCCGCACTATGGGGAGCACTGGAACTTGTCCCTGGCCGTGCTTCTGCAGCTGCTCGGCCTGTGGGGCGTCTACCACTACCTGCTCGTCCGCATAATCGTCCAGCAGCGGATTCTATTGGCGCACCTGCAGCAAGTGGAGCAGCACGTCTTGTCGCTGATGTGGCCGATGGCTTCGATCCCCGAGGCGGCATGGCAGCATGCAGCAGTGAGCCACCGATGCTCGACCCGGACTCAGACTTGGAGCTGGAGACGTCTCCTAATAACATCGCTGTGCTCAACCACGCGTCGTTGGACGAGGAGCTCATGGTGGACAAGTACTGCCCTCAGCTCTGCACAGCGATGCCCATAGCAAGGTCGTCGCTTTCCTCGTGTCATTCTGCGCGACGTCGATCCTCCTGGTCGCGTCTTGGCGGCGGCTTTCGGTGCGGTGACGGCTAGATTGAGTCGCGTGTCCGACTGCGCGCTCTACCGACTCGGACTCTGCTCGTCCAGCGCGTGCATCGGCATCGCCCTCGCCTGTAGCGACCAGCAAGCCTTTGGACCACGTCAGACAAGTTGGAACCACTGACGCGGTGGCAGGTCAACCAATCAGCGTGCGTTTAACAAAAACCTTTGCTATCAAATAAGTATATATGAATTGTAGCTAAGAATGCCTAAGATCGCTATATACAGAAATCTAAACTAATTTCACTCTGTGAATGTTTTAGAAACACTACATGGAAACATCGCTATAGACAGTTGATGCGCCTGTCCATTGGCCGCGTGCGTCACGTTGGGCGACCACCGATCTGCCGAGCCATCTTATTCATGCTCATGAGCTTGGCGGCCTCCGGGTCCATTGCACGGATGGCGCTGATGGCCTTCACATTCGGCTGCCCGCTCAATTGTCCGCTGGTGTGCACCATGGTCCGTGCGTACGCATCTTTCTCGTCCATCTTTCTTCCCTTGCGACCCTTGAAGATTGAGATTGCGATCTTCTCCTCTCAAAAGCGGTTCGATCTGTTGTGGAGGGTGACGGAAGTCTGTCTAATTTAGTCGTCTCTCTTAGTTGATAATATCCTTGTGGATATTGGCACAGTTTGGATTTTTGACGGTGTCCCGACTTTCGGTGAACCCGAGCCATTTCCTAATCCATAAGTCGGGACACTCTCGACCGCCGAAAAATCCGATCAAATGAGAGAGACTTGGAGTCTCTTTCATTTAATTGGCTTCAGGCACTAGAGCTGTCAACGTTTCGTGGAAACCTGTAAACCTTGCAAACGTTTGCTAAAACTTTTAACCACCTGCTAAACCTGAATAGTTTCGATGTGGCCCACATAAAATCAAGTCCGCGCAGCCATAAGCTCGGGCAACTTCGACACATCGCCGCCCGCCGGGTGGAGCTCTGGAGCGGCATCGCCGAGCGGCTGGAGGCCGACGTGGCCGTGCTGCAGCTCACGCTCGTGCAGCTAGAGGAGATGCTGCTGCAACTGCTTACCGTCACGCTGCCCAGTGCACGCATCCTAGATGTACGTGCAGTATATGGAGGAGAAGAGGGTTGATACAATGGGGGAAAGGTGCTGACTTTGTGCTCTGTAGGAAATTGCAGCGCTGGTGACAGCGCTGGCGCAGATCCTGCCACTGAGCTCCGGGCTGCTGTGCTCCGAGTACACGCGCTTCGTGCAGAAGTGCTGCAGCAAGGAGCGCGTGCTGCTCTCGAGCGGTGCTGAACGTGTTCGTGAACCTCTTCCTCAACTTCATCAAGTCGTGTCCGAGCTAGTAGCACGGCCAGCTCGATCCGCGCGCTGGGCCAGGTAACGTGGACGCGCCAGTAGCGAGTTGGAGCTGCTGGTCACCGCGCTGCTCAAGCACGTAGACCCGGCGGGCGTGGACATCGAAGCGCGCTACGCTGACGAGCTTCGTGTCGAACATCTTCGTGCAGGCGGGCAAGACGCCCGAGGTCTACCACTACTTTTCGTCGTTACTGTGGTGAAGTGCTGAAGGAGAAGTTCCCGCTACCACGAAATTGAGTGTCACGGCAGCACGAGCGATCGATAGTCAAGAAGCGGTGGATCGGTGGATTCTGGTGTTACCAAGCCGTCGATCAACCCGACGCGAACGTAGATCAACCGTGTGAAGGGGCTTCAAGCTGATGAGAAGATCAAGGTGTTTAAGGATGGTGAAGTCAAGTCAAGATTGATAGAGGACGGACGTGGGCCAAGCCTGATCAAGGTCGAAGCATGCAGGCTGTCGATCGACTACGGCAGATCGTGGTGGGCTAGCCCCATGGGATCAACGCCGACTCAAGCCCCGATCGAAGGCAAGCATTGATGATCCGGTATGACCAGGGACAGAAGAAGACGGATCGGCGATGGACTGCGACGCACCCAAGTCATCGATCGAGGGTTGATCGCCGATCACCGATCAAGGGCCGATCGTGGAAGTCGATCGAGAGCGGATCGCCGATCGCCGATCACCGATCAAGGGCCGATCGTGGAAGTCGATCGAGAGCGGATCGCCGATCGCTGATCGAGGGCCGATCGTGGAAGTCGATCGAGAGCGGATCGCCGATCGCCGATCACCGATCAAGGGCCGATCGTGGAAGTCGATCGAGAGCGGATCGCCGATCGTGGAAGTCGACCGAGAGCGGATCGCCGATCGCTGATCGGGATCCTCGATCGCCGATCGCTGATCGGGATCCTCGATCGCCGATCAGCCAAGATGGGGGGGCACAGGAGAGCGAAGCCGGGGCAAGAATCCAGTAGTTGTTTGGTTGTAGGAGGATAGGCAGGATGGTAGCGGTAGAGAGACACCAGCTAAACACAAATCAGAAGAGCTTTTGCACAGAAGACCACAAGTCCCCTCAAGTCACCAAGTCCCAGGAACTACATTGGCCTCGGCAAGCGTCGACACTTCGGGTAGTGAACTAGCGGTACGGTTAAGACTGGATTAATACATTGGCCAGCTTGACCTGCTCTAGCGATCTATCTCTTGTGTGCAAGTCCTCGATCGACCGGATACTGCTTGGCCGGCGATCGTTCTCCTCTCGATCAACCTCGATCCCGCTATAGGAAGCGGCAAGCAACTCAAGGAAGGAAGGAACACACCCGGAAAGGCAACTACAGGCCTTGGATCGACTCCAGGCCGACCGATCGCAGCGAATAACCCTCGATCGGAGCGTATACTCGGACGCAGAGCGAAGATTCCCGCGCTGCTCCACGAACTGTCCCCGCGTCACGCCAAGACACTCGATCTTCACCCAGTGCTGCATCCTCGGAGCCCCGAGAGAGCAGATCCAGCCCGCCGACGGGTACACAAGGTGAGAACAAGTTCAGCCGATCACGGATCGTTGGGGAACCCCCTCCGTTAGTCGGTGTCTGGGCGCTGGTGGGAAGCTCGATCAAGCCTTAACCAGATTTTGGCTGATCCCGCTACACCACATTACTGCGGATGGCGGTGGAGAACTGTCGCCGTAGCAAGCGCACAGCTTGACCAAGGACCAGAAAACGATTGCATCCTCGTCAAGGCCTGCACGTGCAGCATGAAGTGCGAGTTCACGATCATCAACTCGAATTTTGACCGCTTGAACGACCCCATTGCTGTGACGCTTCCCAGTCTTCTGACTTTCGTGCGGCAAGTCATTCCTACCATCTCGTGTTTAAGAAGGAGCACGATGACGCGTTTTTTTCGTGCCAGGAAGAACGGCGCCCCTCTGACTTCGACTCGTCCTACGCGTTTCTGATAGTGAAGGGGCAAGTCGGAGAGTAAGTATTGATGGTTTTTACCGCTATTCACTGCGCAAGCAGCTTATTTACGTGCGCCTGCTCCTCACTCGTGATTTCGCGTAACTCGCTTGCGGCTTCATCAACTTCATCTTCCAGACTTCGCCCTCGTGTGGTGACTGGCTGAGTGTCACCATAAAGCTCCTTTGCGTGAAACTTTTTTATGTGGGGTAAGACTTGATGGTTTGAAGTCCTAAAAGGGATCCAAACACTGCATCGCGTGCAGTACGCAAACGCGGCATGTTCATTCTTGAAGTCGGGCGCTAGGTGCCAGAACTGCTCGGCAGATGCGAGTCGGACGAACTGCCAAAGTTCTGGCCGATGTTGGCGTTGCGTGACGAAGAGATGAGGAGGGGGAAATTCCAAAAAGTTTGCAGGTCGTGCTGGGGCGCGAGGATCTTGATCCGGAGAAGCTGATGCCGATGCGGGAGCTTGCCTGCTCTGCTTACCAGTCGGGCGACGGCTCACACTTGGACGGCTGGAAGACGGTGTCTTCTTCTTCCGCTTAGTGCTGGAATAGCTGGTCCGGCGTTGCGTTGGCTTGGTGGAGATCCGCGAGGGGAGGGACTGTACGGTCTCCGCTGCTTACGCTGGCGTGCGGAATGAGCTCGACTACTTGGTGGTGATCTTGGAGGCGGCCGAGGTGCTGGTGATTGCGCTTGTGTCGAGGGTGGCATACGGGCAGGGTTGAGGAGCCGGCCAGATTCGACGGCTCTATCAGCATTATTGTTGGCATGGAGAGCAGCCTGGAGGAGGGGGTCAACTGAGCGATGCGGCGGGCTGCAGGAAGACCCCAGTGCCAGGTCCGCCTGGCGGACCTCGTCCATTGTGTGCTTCGAAGCTTCAAGTGCTTTCTGTGAAGCTGTGGAAGATCGATTCACAGTAAATTTGTATGGTATACATTAACCTCGTCACGGGCCCTGCGGAGTTTAGAACAGTTTAAAAGTTGGGGAAATTCCAAAATACGTCCGTTTTATTAAAGTAATTCCGTAATGCGTCCGTGCCGTATAAATATGTACCGTAGTCACCCTTATTATTAGGACGTGTATCCTTTTGGTTTGCGTAGCCATTATGTACCATGTAGCCAAAACGCAACTACCAATCTATTTATACCGATGAGCCTACCAAAATGGTTTCGGAGCGACACTTTGAGTTCTTCGATGGAGAAACAACAGCGCTTCTGGAGTAAGGCGGATTTTAAGCTGGCGGTAGCGGAGCTGTTCGTTCGCGACTGTCGTTCACCATGCTACGCACAGAACAACAAGGAGAAGATGAAGGTGGTGTGCAAGGATGCCACGTGCGCGTATTTTATTAACGCGCGTATCGACTCTGCTGGTGTGGTACGCGTCTCGTCGGTCCAACTGGAGCATTCCTGCGCGGTTGCAAGCTTGCCCCAAGTGAAAGGAAACTGGCTATTAAAAGTAGCAGAAGAAGCCGCACGCTATGAAACCGATTTGAAGCCCCAACACGTCATATCGCGCGCTCGTGAAGACCATGGAGTCCGTGTTGGGTACAAACAGGCACACACCGCAGTTGCGCATTTCAAGGCATTATCTGTTGAAAGTGGCTTGACGAGCTACTCCAAGCTCATTCCATGGCTTTCGGCGATTTGCGATGCGAATCCAGGATCGCTTTACGAGCCGTCGGCGTTCAGCGGGAACATGGAGAGGCTGCCGGCATAGTTGGAGACCACTAGGAAGTCCGCGTCGGGGCTCAGCGAGATGTTCGTGGGGATCCGCCGTGCGTCTCGAGCGTGTTGAACAGCTTGAGCGTGCCGTCGCTGTTGAGCGTGAGCGCCGACACGAAGCCCGTGGTGGTATCCGGGTGCTCGGTCGAGTTGTCCGACACGGCGTTGATGGTGTAGATGATGAACAGAGTCGTATGCGTGTCGGTTTGCAGCGGGGAGCCAGCGGACACGCCCGTCGCAGCAGCCGCGAAGGTGAGGAGGAGACTCGAGAGGCATGGCGCCGAAGATCCACGGCGGCCGCTTCTACGACTTGGGCTTGGTCTGAGTGCGAGTGTGTGCCAAACGTACACGTCCTAATAATAAGGGTGACTACGGTACATATTTATACGGCACGGACGCATTACGGAATTACTTTAATAAAACGGACGTATTTTGGAATTTCCCCTTAAAGTTTGTTTGCAAACTCACCTGAGTTTAAGGTTGGCAAAGTTTCCGAGGTTTAGACCCCTAAACGTTGACACCTCTACCAGGCACGAAGGTGGTCTGTACCATTAGACCACCGTGTTCTATTCGGTATTATACCCTCATTCCTCGATCGGACCGCCAGACCAGCAACTCCCATGGGCGCCGCCGACACCGTCGCCGCGCTGGAGGGCGCGTCACTGCCGGGTATCGTGGGCATAGGCTTGGTGCTGGGCCTCGTCCACGTGCTGACCGGACCCGACCACCTGAGCGCGCTCATCGTGCTGAGCGCCGGCTCGTCGTGGCGCTCGTGCCAGCTGGGCATGCGCTGGGGCTGCGGCCACTCGACGGGGCTCATCGTCGTGACCGCGTGTTTCCTGGCGCTGAACCAGCACCTGGACGTGGACACGTTCGGTAGCTACTGCGACTTCATGGTGGGCTTCCTCATGATGGGCCTCGGGCTCTGGAGCCTGCGCTACTACGTGCTGCTCGGGCGCAGGCTGCGGCTCAAGCACCAGCCGACGGGCGAGAGGACGCCGCTGCAGCTCGAGGCGGACGTCGACAGCGACTCGGAGGTCCAGAAGATTCTGCACGCGCACCATCTGGACCACAAGGGTCCTTCTGAGACGTCCACCGAGGTCCAGGAGGACACACCCGCGACCAAGACGTGCTGCTTCGGCCTCGTCACGGCGGACATCAAGAACCCGCGCACGCAGAAGCTCACGGCCTTCGCCTACGGGACGGCTCACGGCCTGGCGGGCACCGGGGGCATCCTGGGCGTGCTGCCGGCCGTGATCCTCAACGACTGGGCCAAGTCCTCCGCGTACCTCGGCGCCTTCTGCGTCTCCTCCATCTTCACCATGGGCGGCTTCGCGGCGCTGTACGGAGAAGTCACGGGCCGCATGAGCCGCTTCTCGGACTCGTCACTCGTGCGCGTCGGCATCTTCTCGTCCTGCGTGTCGCTCTGCGTGGGCATCATGTGGGTCATCCTCGTCTCGACCGGCACCTTGGACGAGGTGTTCGGGTAAATGGCTGCCAGGCCTGATAAGTACTTGTTAAGGCCTATCAATGAAGGCAATTTGTGCTGTGCTCGTTCGAGGTGGGAAAGAGATCTATCCTATTGTACTGCTAAATACTCTCGTCGAAGGGGGGGGGGGGGGCTGCAATCAATCGCTGAACACTCGATCCAGCACTCCAGTCGCTTGCAACACGACCCACGTGATCCCCACAGCAATCGAGAGGACGGACGAGCCCACCGCAACGTACAGAGCTGCCCTGGGGGATTGCGATCTCCCCCCTCGCTGCGTCAACTCCCCATAGAGCGCAGCGAACGACCCCATGGACAGGATGGAGCTGCCACAAAAGAATCCGAGATACAGCAACGCCCGGAAGACGTCCTTCTCCATGGCGAGAGTGGGCAGCACCGCCAATAAACAGCCTGGCCCAGCTGCTCCATGCACGATCCCCACGCCGATACTAGCTGCAGACGTCGCTGTGAGCTGCGTTTTAGCCCCCGGGTCATGCGGCGACTGCAATAAAACGTAGGTCGCATCTCGACATTCCACTTGACTCCACAACGATTTAGGAGACGACGCTAGATGTCGAGGACTGCGAGGCGCTTGCGTCTCCTTGAACTCTTTGAAGGCGCCGTACAGCGTCCACACTCCAAGCAACACGAGACAAACCCCCGTGAGGTATTTGCACGCCACACTGAAGCTGCTGCTCGGAGCCAACGCGTGGCCGATGACGAATACACAGACCAGGGCAACAGCCAAGATGCCAAGCGAGTGGCCGCATCCCCACTGCGCGCCGAGCAAGAACGCCTGCCGCCACGTTTTCCCGTTGGAGAGCGCCACCAATGCCCCAATGTGATCGGGTCCTGGACGAACAAGTGCAACGAGGTTGAGGATTGTTCAAGGCCAAACGTAAGGGGTTCTCGAGTGCATTCGCCTTACCGGTGAGCACGTGGACAACGCCGAGGGAGACGGCGGTGAGCGCCACCTGCCACATCGATCTATGCAGAAGACTCGACGCATCACCATCGTGCTCCATGCTCACGCCGACGAATCAAGATATCTCGACATTCCAACGACCTTTCATGGTCCAGATATTTTAGTTGAGACGGTATTCTAACTACTCGCATTTCGACCCACGCGTACTCTATCAACAGCGATCGAGTTATTCTCCGAGTACGGCGTCCATTTGGCCTGACGCCTGCAGGCCGATCCAGGCGACGCCCACGATGAACGAGAAGAAGGCGGAGAAGATTCCGATCCGGAACTCCATCACCAGTGAATTGCCGCCAAGGCGACCAGTGACTTCGCCGTAGAGCGCCGCAAACACGCCCATGATGAAGATCGACGCTACACAGAAGGAGCCGAGGTACGCGACGGACTTGACCCAGTCGTTCAGCACCACGGCAGGCAGCACGCCCAGAATCCCTCCAGGTCCTGCGAAGCCGTGAATAATCCCCACGAGGAGAGCCATGATCTGCAGTGAACAGACAACGAGCGATGTGTCAGCTTGTGTGAACGGAGTCGAAATCGGGTGCGGAGAGTCAAAAGGCCTACCTTTTGTGTCGCTGGGTTCTCGAAGCTCACACTCCGGCAGCAGTTCCAGTTGTGCGGGTGCAGCGTTGAAGCCTTATCTCTCGGAGATACTTCCGTTCCTGTGGCGTCTGCAGCACTTGAAGCCCCGTCCTCTTTAATCAGCAAGTGGAAAGACGAAGATGGCGACGCTACTTCCACATTCTGCTCCTGTGTCGGCGAAGTAGGGGACGTCATGGGTACTGCAGCGTCTGCGGCACTCGAGACTCTTCGCTGCGAGAGCGGCATGAGCTCCACCAAGTTGGTCGGCGTGGCGCCGGTGGAGCTCCGACTCGCGCGGTTGCTCTCAGCTCGCGCGCCTTCCGCGCTCACAAGCGACTGCACGCCTTCCTTCAGCTGCGTCTGGTACTTCCTCCGCACGTGAACCGCCGTCCAAATGCCCAGCGCGATCATGAAGAAGCCCACGACGTAGTTGAGGTAGCCGCCCACGGCATCCAAGTCCACCGTCTGCCCCGCGGCGAAGAAGATGAGCGCCATGACCACGAGGCCGATCGAGTGGCCGCAGCCCCAGCGAATGCCCAGCGCGAACGCCCGCCACGAAGAGCCCGTCGTCATTGCAGCTAGAGCGCTCAAGTGGTCGGGACCTGCAGCAAGTGAGACCATATGCACCAGATTTTAATCTCCCCCGACTTACGGATTAAAAATTGGTCAGGCAGTTCCATGGATACCTGTGAGCACGTGCACGACGCCGAGCAGCAGCCCCGTGGAGATGATCTTGCCCAGCGACGCGCCCGAGAGGCTGCTGTGCTCCTCGCTCAGCCACCGACCCGCTGTCTCCATCGCTTAAGGATATCTAAACTGCTTCGTTCCCCCCTCCTTCTCGTCCAATGAGACGTTCGTTAGATGCTGCTGCACAGCGTTCGTGGGACGGTGCTGCCGTGCGTCAGTTGAAGGGCTTGAAGGCTCGACGTCAGCTCGTCTTGGTCATGGTTTGCGATCGCCCAGCCAATCGAATGGCGGCAGCGCATCAGTAGCCGGTCCAAACGCGGGCTGACTCTCGAGCCGTTGGTTTCACGTTGAAGTGGAGTGAGTCAAGTGAGACTGTGGAGGACGAATGCAATGCAATGGCAGACTCCCTCTCTCTATTTAACATCGCTCTGCTATTACTCGCCAAAGATGACGCCCATGAGGTCCGTTGCCTGGAGAACGATCCAGGCGATGCCCACGACGAAGGAGAAGGAGGCTGAGACGAGGCCGACGCGCAGGTCCATCACGAGTGAACTGCCCCCGAGTCGACCGGTCACTTCCCCGTACAGCGCGGCGAAGCCTCCCATTGTGACGATAGAGGCGATGCAGAAGGACGCGAGGTAGGCGGTCGACTTGAGCCAGTTGTTGAACACCACGGCAGGCAGCACGCCCAGGATGCCGCCCGGACCAGCGATTCCGTGGACGACACCGACCGCCAGCGCCGTGATCTGTCGGCCATGTACCTTCATTAGCACAGGGGACTGGAACGTCGACGCTGCTGCTACAGACTACAGACGCACCTTTTGGACCCACGGGTTCTCGAAGCTCACGTTGCTGCAGCACTTGGCTCGTGTCTTGTCAGGCTTGCCCGGCTCCAAGTCCACGGACTCGACCACCGACAGTCGGTTCACGTGGTGCGTGTGCTCGTGTCCATCCGTGCTTTGGATGGAGAGGTGGAAGGATGAGGCGGGCGAGCGAGTCACCTCATGGGCCACCTCTGCGGGGGAAATGGGCGCCAAATGTCCGAGAGATCCGCTAGTTGCAGTTAATTCGCCCACGGGGGACCTACAGTCGGGCGATTTCAACATGCTGGGCGACGTGGGCAACTCGTCGAGCTCCTTCACCTTCTGCAGGTATTTCTTGCGGATGTTCACAGCTGTCCAAGCCCCCAGAATGATCATGCAGGCGCCTACGACGTAGTTGAGGTAGGCGCCGACAGCGTTGAGGTCGACGGTTTGTCCGGCCGCGAAGAAGATCGCCGTCATGATGAGCAGCCCAAGCGAGTGGCCGCAGCCCCACCGGACTCCGAGCGAGAAAGCCTTCCAGGAGGAACCCGTCGTCATGGCTGCAATGGCGCTGAGGTGGTCAGGTCCTGGATATACACAGACCGACGAGTTCAAAGTCAGTCTCCATGGCAGCGAGAAGTGGTGAACAAGAGCGACGATAGCCACCTGTGAGCACATGCACCATGCCCAGTACGACCGCGGTGGAGATGATTTTGCCTAAAGGCGCCCCTGATAGATCGCTGTGCTCCTCGAGTACTCGGGTTGCAGTCGAAGCAGCTTGAAGCATAATTATGCTGTGCTGCGGAGTTTGGACACTGGACGCTGGTGTATACAGGAGCAGGAAAGAAAGAAAATGGCGGACGGCAAACCACCGGCGCAATGCAGGTTATGCTGCCAGTTTCACTGTCGCTGTCGTCTCGGGACGCATATCCACGCGCGCCAGGCAGAGCTCAGGTGGTGGTGACAGACGTGTGGCCAGCAATCTCTCCGTTTTGGGTTTCGTTGAGATGGTTGGGGGGAGGGGCACTCGACTTCAACTTGCTGCGCGATTGAGAAACCCGTGCGTATTGTTGCGCGGCAGCGACGAACGTCCAGCTCCGATAGCAAAGACAAGCATCGTGACGACTCACAGAGCGGAAACTCCTCGCGATGAGGAATTCGCTCCGTGTCCAGCATCTTTTCTTCTTCTGAGACTGTCTTGACGATGAAACTCATTAGTGCTTAGGTCTAAGCACACCCGTTTGGCAAGTGGAGATGAATCTGACTAGGTAATACGTCTACATCTACAGTATCAAAGTAGTAGTTATCGAAGCCGTCCCGATTCCGGTGTCTGGTAGTTGTCGGACACTAAATCAAGACTCCACACAGTCCAATCAACAAAAACTTCATGTTGAAAGGAACCCGAAACGTGGCTGCGGAAGGCAACGATCTTCAAGCCGCTGGTGGTGCCAGACTGCGTAGAAGCGCGATGGTCTCGTTGATGTCGGGGCGCTCGTTCATGTCGACAGCAATAAGGCGACTAATGACGCCCCACTCTTCATCCGTCATTTTCGTGTTGGGGCGTTCGTATGCTTCCCCTGCGATGATCATCCCCGTGACAGCCTTATCGTCGATCTCAGCTGTAAAGGGGATATCCTGAGTGATCGCCTCGATGAGGCACATTCCAAGGGAGTAAATGTCCGACTTGTAGTGCGGGTCATCGTTGGAGGCTTCCACCATTCTCTCTCGAGGCTTCCAGCGGATGGAGCTGCTCATCGCGTCTTCCGTCTCCTTGCTGTAGCTCTTGGAAATGGAGCGGATGCGCGAGCATTCAAAGTCCGAGATCTTGGGCGTGTTCTTCTCGCCCATGAGAATGTTGCTGCCCCGTAAACCGTCGTGAACGATGCGGTGGTCGTGCAAGACCTTGAGGCCTTCTGCCACCTGCAAGAAGAGGCTCCACAGCATCCCCCGGTTCTCCTCTTCGCCCATGAACTGGACAATGTCGCCCCCAGGGGCTTCCTCACACACGAAGAAGGGCTTCGCGGCCAGGTGGGAGCCGCCAAAGAGACGAATAATGTTGCGGTGCTTTGGCAGCTCATACCAGAACTGCAGCTGCCTCAGGAACGAAGCCTCGGACTCCGAGCTTTTGTCGTAGAGTGACTTGACTACGACGTTCTGGGTCGTCCCGTCACGGCGGCGCCAGGTGCCGTGGTTCACGGTGCCGTACGTTCCAGCCCCAATTGGCGCAGCGTCCGCGAGGTCCACGTCTCGCTCGGAAATGTACCAGCGGAAGATGGACAAGATGCTGTTCGAGTTGGCTCCACCCTCCGCCAGAGTGTCGGCAGTGATGACGCGGGTCTCGAGGCGGAGGTGGGCGCGGAGGCGCTCCAATGTTGCGCGCTTTAGCTCCGTGAGTGGTCCGGACGCCGTATCTTCGAGGGACGCGTACATGTCCATCATGGCTTTGGTCACGTTCTTCTCGCCCCTCACCTCTCCAATGAGCATGGAGGGGCTGGCCGTTCGAACCAGCCGCTCCAACAGAGCGGCCTGGGCCTGGCAGTCGCTGGCCCAGCCCTGTTGCCATTCTCCTGTAGCGGACGAGTCGATCACGCCTACGCCCACGCAGATCTTGTCCATCTTGGAGTTGAACTCTTGGAACGTGTACGCGATCGTTTCTCCCCCAGCGAGGCGCTCGAGCAGAGGCGTCTGACGCAGCGCCTTGACGAAGCGCTTGAGGACGTCGCAGTACTCGGCCTTCCACTGCTCGTCGTGAGCTGCGACGGCGTCGTGGGCTGCTTTAATGCGGTCGTGGAGGCGTCGACTCATCCCCTCGCACTCGGGCATGCGTCGAAGCCGCTGCGGGAGCTCCTTGAACACGACGCGATAGCTGGACGCCCCTTTCAGAGCCACCACCGGGAAACTCACAGGCTCAGCGGGCGTCATGGTCACGTCTGCCATTGGGACTGGAACAGGTTTGTGGGTGGGGCGGGTAGCGGCAGTCTTGACGCTTGGGGGGCGAAAGCGAGAGTGAGGAGACCTCGACCATGACCGCTCGACATCGAGATCTTTTGCCCCCGCGTACTTAGTGGAGTGGACCATGAGTTAATTAAAGACAATCCAGGATCTTCCTGCTGGAAATCGTCCGCACACAAATCACCTTCAGTGGCTGTCCACTTGGGTGGGAGCAGGAAAGGCTTCCGGCCAGCTAGACGCAGTAGCTACAAAGCTCATGGCCAGCACATAGGCCCTCTCTTGTTTCAAAGTGCATTGCACACTTCGAGCAGACTAAGTCTGCCTATGTTGAAGTTATCAGCCAATCACAACATAGTCTCCGCTAGCTATTAATAGTCAGGCAAATGCACGTTATCCTAGGCCCGATCACGTACAGCGTTCATGTTTTGACCGATAAGAGTACCATTACAAATAACGACTAACTGTGGACATTGATTACAGCGATTTGCCGAATTATTCACGCGAAGTGGCATGTACAATACGTTTGCTGCTGCTTAATCTAAGCTCCCGCCGCCGGTGGCGCCAGACTGCGCAAGAGTGAGATGGTCTCGTTGATGTCTGGGCGCTCGTTCATGTCGACAGCGATAAGGCGGCTAATGACGCCCCACTCCTCGTCCGACATGTTTGTGTCGGGGCGCTTGTATGGCTCCCCTGCAACGATCATCTTCGCGGCATAGTTATTGTCGACATTAGTCCCAAAGGGGATGTCCTGAGTCATCGCCTCGATAATGCACATTCCAAGGGAGTAGATATCCGCCTTGTAGATGTCACTGGTAGCGTCGATCACTCTTTCTCGAGGTCTCCAACGGATAGAGCTCTCCATACTGTAGCTGACACTCACGCTTAGAGATATCGAGCGGATATTCCAGCAGGCGAAGTCCGAGATCTTGGGCGTGTGGTTCTCTCCTATCAGAATGTTGCTGCCTCGTAGACCGTCGTGCGCGATATGGTGATCATGGAGGAACTTCAGCCCCTCCGCCACTTCGAGAAACATGCTCCAAAGCATCCCTCGGTTTGACTCTTTACCCAAGAACTGGACAATGCCACCACCAGGGGCGTCCTCACAAACGAAGAAGGGCCTTGCGGCGAGGTGGGAGCCTCCAAAAAGACGGATGATGTTGCGGTGCTGTGGGAGTTGGTACCAGAGCTGCATGTGCCGAAGAAATGACCCCTCCGAGTACGAAATTGTGTTATAGAGCGACTTCACTGCGACGTCCTGGGTCACTCCGTCTCGGCGGTGCCATTTGCCACGGTACACGCTTCCATACGTCCCATCCCCGATGGCCGCAGCGTCCGCGAACTCCACTTCTCTCTCAGGTATGTACCAACGAAAGATGAAGAGGCCGCTGTTCGACTTGGCTTCATCCGTAGTCAGAGTATCGGCCGTGACGACGCGGGTTTCCAGACGGAGGTAAGCGCACAGGCGCTCAAGTGTCTCCCGCTTGAGCTCTGTCAGCGGCCCCGACGTCTTTTCTTCGAGCGATAGGTACATGTCCACCATGGCCGCCACCACCTTCTTCTCGCTTCTCACCTCTCGGATGAGCACATTCAGACCAGCAGCACGAACCAACCACTCCAATTGCGCGGCTTGGGCCTGGCAGTCGATGGTCCAATCTCCCTGCCATTGACCTCGATTGGGCGAGTTGATCACTCCAACGCTCATGCAGATCTCGTCCATTGCCAAGTTGAGCTCTCGGAACTTGTAAGCGATCGATTCTGCCCCCGCGAGGCGCTCGAGGAGAGGCTTCCGACGCAGCAACTTGATGAAACGCTTGAGGACGCCGCAGTACTCGGCCTTCCACTCGTCTTGAGCTGCCACGGCGTCGTGGGCCGCTTCAATGCGTGCGTGAAGATGTCGGCTCATACCCTCGCACTCGGGCATGCGCTGGAACCGCTGCGGCAGTTCCTTGAACACGATTCGATGGCTGGGTGCCCCTTTTAGAGCCGCCACGGGGAAACTCACAGGCTCAGCGGGCGACACGGGGGCATCCTCCATTATGGCTAGAACAGAGCGCTTGGCGGCAGGAGGTGGCAGCGAGGCCTTGACGCTTGAGCCGCGAAATCCTGAGTGAGAGGGATCGGCGACACCGTACGGGGCCTCTGCCTCCACCGTCCGCCCTTAAATCACCAGCGGCTCTCCACTTGGCTCTGCCTGGCCATTGCACCCTTCGAGCAGACTTGATACGCCCAGTTGAAGTTATCAGCCAATCAGAAGAGCATCATCCCGTCTAGCGATCGATGTCCAGCACCAACAACAAGAGACACACATGATCTCCTAGCGTCTAGCCAGGTCCATAGGCACACGCAGCACCCCCACCACTCCAACGCCAGCACCAGCATGAGCAACTTGCTGGAATTTCTGGACCTGCCGTGTACCCATCGCGCGGCTAAAAAACAACAAAAATCAGCACTGACGATCTTTCTCCACTCTTTGGACCTCTCATTCCCGCATTCGCCCTCCTCTTCAGTCGCTGCGCTCTTCCCTCCAGCTCCCTGCACGCGTCCGCTGCCATGTCGACCGAGGGCTTCCCCATCGCCGGGCTCAAGGGCTCCCCCTCGAGCGTCAAGACGCTCACGGACCTGTCCAGTCGCTGCCGCCGCATGCCCGAGAACGAGAAGCTCTGTCGCCAGGTGCTTGAGCGCCTCCAGTTCCTGCACGCTGGAGTGTCGCCCCTCCCCGCCGAGGACCCCCTCAAGGCCAAGTACACGGACGTCGTGGTGCGCTTCACCAAGCTCATGCGCCGCAAGCCGCTGCTGCTGCGTCTGGCCAGCAGCGAGACGCTCGTCACGACCATCCGCGAGCTGCAGCTCAAGCTCAGCGACGTGGCGCAGGGTCTCCACCTGGCCGACAAGCCCGAGGCCACGCGCTGGGAACAGCAGTGGGACGCTGACCGCCACGAGCAGTTCGGCAAGCTCCACGAGCTCGTGACGGGCGCGTCCGAGCGCATGCTCGTGAACGAGTTCCGCGGCGACAAGAAGGTGCAGGAGGCGCTCATGAACCTCAACAGCGGCATGAAGTGGAAGGGTCAGACGCCCGAGATGCTCAAGCTCAAGGAGGAGACGTTCGCCAGAGTCTCGGGCTACCTCAACCAAACGGGCATGCGCATGTTCGACTGGTTCATCCCCATCGACGACGTCGAGTACGAGGACGAGGCCATCGGCAACCGCGGCACCTTCGGAGACGTGTGCCGGGGCTCGTGGATCCACGACGGAGAGCGCACCGAGGTCGTGGTCAAGCGGCTGTTCCCCGAGACGTCGAGCGAGTCGGACGACGCCTTCCTGCGGCAGCTCGAGCTCTGGGGCGGCCTCCCTCCGAACAAGCACATCCTCAAGCTCTACGGCGGCTCGCACGTCAGCAAGCCGCAGTTCTATATCTGCGAGAACGCGCACTACGGCAACCTGGCCGAGTTCCTCGAGGACGACAAGCACAGCGGCCTCTTCTGGCGCATGTTCCTGCAGGTGGCCGAGGGCGTCAAGTTCCTGCACAGCCAGAACACGGTGCACGGCGGACTCAAGTGCAATAATATCCTCGTGGGCGAGGGCTTCACCCCCAAGCTCGCGGACTTTGGCTTCAGTACCGTGCGCACGCTGTCGGCGGGGCTCAGTCAGAACGCGGGCCAGGCCAACGCCAAGTCGGTGCGCTGGAAGCCCAAGGAGGTGCTGGAGGAGACGGGCACCGAGGCGGCCCGCTATGAGTCGGACATCTACTCGCTGGCCATGTGCATGATCGAGGCCAAGACCCACGAGGTCCCGTTCGGCATGGACGACGACACGGAGGCCATGGACAAGATCATGAGCGGCGAGAGGCACGAGCGCCCCGAGGAGTTGACGGACGCCGAGTGGGACTTTATCAGCCGCATGAGCGACCCGGACTTGAAGAAGCGCCCGACGATCGACCAGGTGATTGCCGAGATCAGCGCGTTCGCTGACGCCGAGGAGAAGCAGCAGCCAATGGCAAGTATGGCGTAGAGTGGCGTAGATGAGGTGGTGCTTGGTAATAACAAAAGGTAGCAAATGTAGCGTGTGAGTGGAAGTTTGAACGGAATTGCAACACTCGACGCGGCATGGTCCTTGCAAACACTGCTTGAACCCATTCATGGCTACACTCTCCATTGTCAGGTCTCATTTGTGACCAGTTCTGCGTCTTCCCAATGCAGCCTCATTCAAGATCCCGCCCTACAGAACGCAAGCTCATCTTCAGTGTCTGCCCAAAGCAGGGCTACCGATGGAGGGGGACTTCGAGGTCGCCCCAGGGGGTCCTCCTTGCAAGAAGCTGCTGGCTGACATCCGCCAGAGGTGGTGCGAGTGGCTCCCAGAGCTCGAGTCGCTTTGTGTGCGCGCACTCGACCGCCTCGAGTTCCTCCGCTGGGAGGTGACGAGTCGAGAGCCGCATGACCCACTGCGGGCGCAGTATGTGAAAGCCCTGGCGTTCCTCGCGACGATCGCGCAGAGGAGGCCCTTATTGGAGCGCCTGGCCAAGTGCGATTCCCTCGCCCAGTTCATCCGCCACCTGCAGCAAGACATCGACCTTATTGCGGAGGGCCTGGGCCTGGGTGACTGTGAAGAGATGACGCAATGGAGAGGGGAGTGGGAAGGCGATCGGGCCAAGCAGTTCCGTCTTCTAGCTGAATTAGTCGCCAACTCGACGGACCGAGAGCTGGTCTCCGGTGATGCACAGGGTGCGAGGAAACTGGAGGAAGTTCTGGCAGACTTTAAGAGCGAGCTGAAGAGAGACGACTTACCCCAGGGCCAACGTGAGCTCAAGAAGGCGACGTACGAGCGAGCTCTCAAGTATAGTCGTATTGTTGACGTTAGTATTGCGGATTGGTTCATCTCTGCGAATGATCTGGTACTCAGCGACGGCTCCGCTGTGGACGGCTCGTTTGGCAGGGTGACTCGGGCGATGTGGTTTCATAATGGAGTACGACAGCCAGCGGTGGTGAAGCAGATCTTCTCTGATATTGTGGAGGACGTACGGCGTCCGCTTATTGCGCAACTTGAGGCGTGGTATCGTCTACCGGGTCATCCGAATGTCCTTAAACTGTACTTCTCCGGTCCGGAAAAGAATTAACAGTTAGGTTTTTCTAATAAAACCTCTCTTTATTTTATTGGATAAAAATAATAGCGACTACGATGTACGACCAGCGCTAATATGAAGGTGTCGACACAACAAAAGGAGCCAGCCCTTATCGGCACAACAAAACGAGCCAGCAACACGATAATGGGGCGGGCCAAGGGCACCGTCGACATCCCTGAGGAAACGCGGCAAGCCATCGCGCTGTTCCTCGCTGAGCGGTCTGTGGGCGGCCGCTTGAAGCGTGGGGCAGCGTCGACACGCTTGACCACTGTTTCCTGACCCTTCAAAACGTCATGGAAACAGTGATCAAGCACCACGGACACAACGACTACAAGCTCTCGCACTACAAGCAGCGGCGTGGACTCTCGTCAAGTGCATCTCCGACAGCGCTGACATGTGAACCAGCTGCGGTAGAAAGTGGGATTCACCATCTTTTGTGTGGAGCACTTCAGTTTCTCTAATTCATAGTACATCATCTGATAAATCATAGCTCTAACATTGAGGCTTGTTCTATTGGCTGAAATCAATGGGATTCGAACACTGATTTGTCGCATATCAATCTAACCAGCAAAAAACCTCGTGGTTCCGATTGCCAAAACAACCGAAAGGGAGGGCTATTTTAACGAAACTGTGGGGCTGTATGGAACAACTGTTTAAAGTACTTTAGAATGATTATTTTAGTTTTGCGTAATTCCAACTAGCAACGACACAGCGAAAAAAAACTTAGAGGGGTCGTGGATACCTCCATTGCGAGCGTGGTAGTTAGATACTGCGTCGTGTTAAGCGCTCGTAAAAAATATACCTGGAAAGCCCGCACTTAGAGCTTTCGAATGCAGGTTTCGCAGCATCAATACAGTCATTACTTTTTCAGATATGCATTGGTATGTGAACTGTTAATTCTTTTCCGGACCGGAGAAGTACGGCGGGAACTTCGTCGGATCACAGCATTTCATCGTGTCCGAGGATGCTTGCAAAGGCAGTTTACGTGATTTTGTTCGTGAGCATGGACCTAACTGGAAATTGTTGTGGGATGTGTTCATTCAAGTTACGGAAGGGCTGGTATTTCTGCACGAGCACGGTATCGTCCACGGCGGACTGAGCTGCAATAACATCTTGTTGGGAGACAACAGCACCCCGAAGCTCAGCGACTTCGGGCTTACCTCGATTCGAAATGTGTCGATGAGTTTAAGCTCGTATCACGTCCAGTCGGAGAACAGTCGTTGGCAAGCCCCGGAGACATATGAGGAGACCAGCACTCCTCAGTTCGCTGCTGACATCTACGCACTTGGAATGTGTATGATTGAAGTGCTCCAGCAAGGTGGCCCAGTTGCGCAACAAACAGTGCTGAACCGGGAGATTTCTGATCTTCGCCCTGAACACGTGAGCGACGAGGCTTGGGAGTTCATCGAAAGTCTTTGTGGAGCAAAGTGCCACGAGCGGCCAAGCCTAAGCGACGTGCAGGAGCGAATACACACTCTTCGGGGCCAAGTAACAGACTTTCCTGTTTCTGGGCGAAGGGGGCAGTCCAGTCTCAAGGCCTTGAGCGCCCTGGATACCCGCCTCACGCGGATGCCTGAAAACGAAGGGTTATGCCGACAAGTCCTCAGCCGACTGCAGATCTTACACGACTCTGTGGCTCCGCTGAATGCCACGGATTATCTGAAGACTGACTACGAGACTGTCATCGCCCGCTTGGCCAAGATCGCACGTCAGAAGCCATTGCTGTCGCGCCTTGCGGATAGCGAGAAGCTGGTCGTAAAAATTCAGGAGATGCAGCTCAAACTCAGCGATGTCGCTCAAGGCCTCGGCCTGGCCGACAAATCGGCGATGACTCAATGGGAGCTGCGGTGGGATTCTGACCGAGCTGAACAGTACTCCAAGTTGTTTGAGTTGGTGACTGGCGCTTCCGAACGAATGCTGGTGAACGAGTTTCAAAGCGACAAAAAGGTGCAGGAGGCGCTCATGGTCCTGAAGAACGGCATGAAGTGGAAGGACCAATCACCTAAGATGCTAGAGCTCAAGCAGGCAACATTATCAAGGGTGTCAGGCTTCTTGGGCCATGTAAAATTTCGTTTGTATGACTGGTTTATCCCCTTTGACGACTTGGAGTGTGAAAAAATGGATATATTCAGTTGTATTTCCAAGGGCACTTGGCTTCATGATGGAGAACGCACGGATGTGGCGGTGAAGCGTAGGTCATACGACTTCGAGGATGACGTTATCCGCACCTTGGAGCTGCAGTACAATTTTCCAGAAAATGAGCACATTCTGAAGGTCTACGGTGGATGTCACATTCGTCCTCAGTTTTACGTGTGTGAATATGCCCCTTACGGTCGCCTTTGGGAATACATGGAGGACGAAGAACACATGACGCAGTTCTGGCAGCTGTTTCTTCAGGCTGCGCAAGGTTTGAAGTTTTTGCACGACAGACAAGTTATTCACCGTAACCTTTCGTGCGATAACATTCTCGTGGCGAAAACCACGCAGCAAAGTTGACAGACTTCGGGGAACTCTCAGAGGCAGAATTTCGCCGCGCTTCTAGTTTGACAACACTTGGGGGGCACGAACTCAGAATTAAATGTGTTCGTTTGCAGCCAAGGGAGGTGGTCCTGGACAATAACGATGAGCTGCGTTTTGAGTCCGATACTTACACATTGGGTATGTGCATGATTCAAATTCTGACTCGAGAACTTCCGTTTGGTTACGATGACGACAATGAAGCGATCGAGAAAATCCTGAGTGGAGAAAGTTATCCGCAGCCTGATGAAATCTCTGATAGCGCGTGGGGGCTGATATCACGGCTGTGTGATCCCGATTTCGAGAAGCGTCCAGCGCTTGAAGACGTGATTGCAGACATTCACGAGCTTGCTGTAAATAATGTCGATCCTAGAAGGATCCCAGATGACTCAGTGCATGAGGGCGCCGCTCGTGAAATCAGCGACACCCCATCTACTCCAAGCGAGCAGGATACTATACAAACCACTACCTGTTCGAGCTGCTCTGAAGCATCCTGTGCGTTTGAGCAATGGTGCCAGTACTGTGGTAATTGCGTTTGTGCTGGCAACACCGACGTCGACAGCCAAAGTTTTGCTAGCATTGTAAAAAGGCACACAAGAACAGAAGTATTGCAGAAGCTCTACGAGATTTCCATTATTCTCCAGGAACTCCACACCAGCAACATCGTGTACGGTGATCTGAAACCAGCCAATATTCGTATCGGTCGTGATGGAAAAGCGCAATTTTCGGATTTCAAGTATTGCACAGAGTTGCTTGGACCTACTCCATGCTCTTCTCGCGAGCGAAGTGTGAGATGGCAGGCACCTGAATGTCTGCGTGGGCAGAGGCCAACCCTAGCGTCTGATATCTACTCGTTTGGCATGTGCTTCATTTACGCTGTAAGCGGAGAGCCTCCGTGGGGTAGCTCTCTAGCAGACGAAGACATCCAGTGTGAAGTGTGCGACCAGAAAAGAATGCCTCCCGGACTCTACAAGCTTCGTGATGATGACTTGAAGCTTGTGGAGCAAATGTGCGAGCATGAGCCTCGGATGAGACCCACTATCTCAGACGTTGTACGGCACATCGCAAAATCTGTGGAGGGCGATCAACATCCCCAGTGGATTATGTCGCGTGGCCTACCGCAAGATTCCGAGGTTGTTCCTCTCTCGACCACGGCACTTGTCTCGAGGCAGCTTGGCTGGTGGAAAGACGCCCGGGTTTGCGTCGAAAAACCGACCGGTACGTTTAAGCGCACGAGCCGAAGTTTTCGGGCAGTGGCCGATCTGTGGTTCTCGCTGAAACACCCGTCCATTCTACCGCTCTATAGGGCCTATGAAGAGGATGACGACCAGTGCTTTATCTGTGAGTATGCTGAAGGCGGGGCGTTAAGATCATACCTCGACGACCACCGTCCAGACAGCACGCACGTGTGGCAAATTGTGCTGGATGTGGCGCTCGGTCTGCTGTACATGCACAGCGTGAACATCGCGCATGGAGATGTCGGCCCTCACAACATTCTTGTAGGATCCGGTGGCAGAGGAAAGCTGTCGGGTCTTTTCCTCAGCACCAAGATGGACAACCTCGTCAAGAATAATTCACCCGAAGAAGAGCCGTCGGAATCCATCTCGACAACGTGTCGGATAGCGCATCCTGCCAGTTTAGAGTCTGATGTATACGACTTGGGAGTTTGCATCATTGAGGCCTTTCGCACACAAACCGACTTCGGTTGTGAGGACAGCCCACCGGCACCAGCGTGTGCAGTTTGCGCTCCGAGGCATCAGTTGATGCGGTCTGAGACGTTCAATGACGAAGAGTGGCTGCTGATCCTCAATATGTGCTGTGAGGAGCCATCTCGCCGAATCGTAATGGAGCAAGTTGTGGATCGGTTGAAGCGGTTTGTTGCTGTACGAGTCGCAATTGACAAGGGCCTTCCGACTCTCTCGGGCGTTCGACTCAACCTGGACCAACAAAAGCAACTACAAGTACTCTTGCTCACGAATATCAGGGAGAACGAATCGACAAGAAGTTCTAGCGACCGAGGCGCTCCTTTCGACAGCTGTGAAGCTACGGACGATTCGGATTCCTTTTCTTACAATGGATCGCTGTGCGATTCCCTATCTACTAGCAGCAGCTCCGTTGACTACACATCGGCGATACTACACCCGCGGCAAGTTTCGTTTCAGAGTCCGCCGATCGAGTTCCTCGCTGAAAATGCGGCGAGGGAGCTCATGACTGAAGCCCTCCTGCCGAGGCTACTGGGGTATACCGGTACCCGAGTTCCGACTGTTGATCACGTACCCAGCACCAGCATACGGAAGCGGCTACCGATGCAACTGCGCGCGGCGTGGGGCATCCACCATGAATGCCTGGAAAGGATTGAGAGAGGGCTCATCAGTACTGGGTCCTTTGGGTCTGTCGCCCGTGGTTTGTGGTTTGGAGCTGCTGTTGCTCTCAAGCGGTTGCACAAGTTCGACTTGGATCAATTCCAAGCGCTAATGGTTGAAACGAATCTGTGGTATGGCTTGCGGCATCCTCATATTGCGAGTCTGTTTGGAGCTTGCACGGGCGGATACCAATTGCTCGTTAGCGAGCTGATGGAGGGAGGGCGCCTAGATAAACATCTTACGACTGGACTTGGGGTTGAGGCGACGTGGGGGCTCTTACAAGATGCCGCGGTTGGCTTGCAGGGGCTTCGCCTGCACGGCGTCGTACACGCAGACCTCAAGTGTGACAACATCCTGGTATCAGGAGACGGCCGAGCGAAACTGATCGACTTTGGTCTCAGCTGCGTGCACACGGTCGATGGGGGGAGTTGCCAAGCCGCCGAACGGTGGAAAGCGCCCGAGTGTCTACAGGGCGAAGGCCCCACGTTTGCATCCGACGTATTCTCGTTTGGCATGTGCATCGTCCAGGCTGTCAGTGGGAGGCTCCCTTGGGGTCCAGACATGCCAGGTATTGCGGTGCGGTATCACGTTGTAAGAGCGCAACTCCCATCGAAGCCGGATGCTTTCACCCCAGTGCAGTGGGAGCTCGTCAAGCGCATGTGCCGCTTTGAGCCCGAAGACCGCCTTGACATCGACTTCGTTGTCAAGGTGCTCGGCTACTTCGCCAAGCGAGCTCCATACGTCGACGACGAACGCGTCCAAGAAATCCTCGCGACTTGGGAGAGTGAGGCCCAGGCAGCAACACTACACGCAATTAGGTAGCCACTCTTGCAATGCTGAGTGTATCCATTCTAGATGAATGTAGCCATATCCCATTCCACAAACGGTGATATCACTTCTCCAATCAAGCTTCAAGGTGCATACATGTAAAGCAAAGAGACTTGACTGCCTGCACTCCTCCCTCCTGCTTCGTTACTCTGAGCATGCCGGCCATCGACTCGGACGCGCTGGCCGCAGCCGCCTCGCTCTGCCAGCAGATGCGCGAGCACGAGCCCATGAGCGCGCACGTCTGCGAGCGGCTGCAGCAGCTACAGACACAGACGCAGACCACCACTCCAGAGTCCGGGTCCGGCTTGGGCGACGTCATTGCCAACTTTGCCTCGCTCCTGCGCAAGCGTCGCGAGCTGAGCTTCGTCAAGCGCCTGGCCAACAGCCGCAAGGTGGAGGAGGCACTGCGCGGCTTCCACGAGGCCCTCGACCAGCTACAGCAGCAGCAGCAAATGGCAGTTGCTCCGGACAATGCGCCTTCCGACTGGATACGGCAATGGACGAGCGACCGCCGCGTGGCGCTGCAAGAGTTCGCGGACCTGGCGGACAGCGCGCAGGTGCTGGAGGCCGAGAAGAGCAGCGCTGGCTTCGTGGAGGCGCTCTCCATGCTGCAGTTTGAGCTGCAGCACAAGCGCCGCCACTACGAGGCGCACGACGACGAGATCACGGCCAATTTTTTACAGCTCATGCAGCGCACGCTCCGCCGCCTGACAGATATAAGCCCGTCGTCAAAAGCAGGAGCAGGAGCTGGCGTGGACGTCCCCGAGTGGTTCATCCCGCGCGACGACGTGGACTTCGACTCGGACGCGTCGTTCGACTGTGGCTCGTACGGCTCTGTGCACCGCGGCACGTGGACCAAGGGCGCGACGGGCGGCGGCAGCGGCGCCAAGGTCGTCGTCAAGTGCCTGCTGGTGGACGACGCCGAGGCCAAGCGCTCCTTCTACAAGGAGGTGGACGTTTGGAGACGCCTCGACCACCCGCACGTGCTCAAGCTCTACGGCGCGTGCCACGTGAGCTCGCCCGCCTTCTTCGTGTGCGACGACGCCACGCACGGCAGCTTCAGCGACTTCCTGGAGGGAGACGCGGGGCGCGCGCAGCGCTGGCGGCTCTTCTACGAGGCCGCGCTGGGGCTCGGCTACCTGCACGCGGAGAAGGTGGTGCACGGCGACCTCAAGTGCACCAACCTGCTCGTGGGCGGCGACTACAAGGCCAAGCTCTGCGACTTTGGCTTCTCGTACGTGCGCAGCCAGTCGGTGGGGCTCAGCGCCAAGTCGCAGACCGAGGCCATCCGCTGGAAGGCGCCCGAGTGTCTGGCGCCGCCCGACGAGGAGGCCAACCCGCAGTTCAACCCGCGCTTCGCCTCGGACGTCTACTCGCTCGGCATGTGCATCGTGGAGGCGGTCCAGGGCGAGGCGCCGTACGGACTCCTGGACGACGACGAGATCATGACGAGGCTGTTCGAGCTCGAGCCGTACCCGCGTCCGGTCGACATGCAGGACGACGAGTGGGCGCTGGTGGAGCGCATGGTGCAGCCGGACTGGAGGAAGCGCCTCTCGCTGCAAGAGGCGATCGACGGGCTCAAGGTGTTTGCAGACAGAGAGAAGGAGGAGGGGGAGAGATCTCCTGGAGGAACTACCCGTAGCACGCGCGTGTGCGCGTACTGTGAGGCGAGAATGCCCATCGAGTTCGCCTTCTGCGGCGACTGCGGCACGTCCATGACGAGGCGAGAGTCGAGTGGAACCCAACATCAGAAGAACGCGTGTCCGAGCTGCGAGGAGAACGTGCACTCGACAGACCGCTTTTGCCGGCACTGTGGCTATCGCCTGGACGTTGACCCAGCCTTCGCGTGAGAATGGGCTGCAAGAAGCAGCTTATACGTGTAGGAGAGATAGCCGGAGCTATTGATCGTGGCTCATGACATGGCTGTGCGGATACCCCCATTCGTGAGCTGATTCTTTCAGGAATAAGTTCGGAGATCGAGCTGATCTTTGGGCACTTCAACTCAGGTTTGGTGCTTGGATTTTGCTATGCTTTGCTACGCACGACACGTCAGTAAGGGATCACTTTGTCCTTGCCTGTCCATTTACAGGAGCACAGGACGTCGAGGCCTTATGTACTGGGCGAGGTCGTCGTCGCTGCACTCGGTACTGTGCGGAAGCTGGTGACGGAGATGAAGGAGAACGAGGAAATGTGCAAGCGCGTGCTCAGGCGCATGACGTCCGTGCACGAGGAGCTGCTGAAGCTCAAGGACGACAAGGTGCTTCGAGAGAAAAAGTGCTGGAGATCTATGGCAACAACATCGCCAGCTTCGTTGCGTTCCAACAAGGGGTTCATCCGGAGACTCACAAGCAATCGCAAGGTCGTGGAGGAGATCCAGGACTTCCACTTGCGCATGGACGACCTCTTCAAGCTGCTGAACTTGACCCACATCGCGGAGATGTCGAAGTGGAAGCAGGAGTGGAAGAGGACAAAAAGCTTGCCATGCAGGAGAGAGCGGATATCCTGGCCAACAACCAGGCGATGAAGGAGGAGATCAGTCGAATGGGGAACAAAATCGAAGAGGGAATCGCGCAGCTCGTGGTGGCGCTGCGGTGTACTCATGGTGAAGCGGGAACCGAAGTGGAGCTGCTGCCCAAGACGTACAACATGTTAGTGTCTTTGTCCAAGGCAAAGGTGCCGGTGGTGCCCTCGTGGTACATCCCCAGCGACGAGGTGGACTTAGATCTTCAAGAATGCTTTGACTTGGGCTCCTACGGCTCCGTCCACCACGGCGCATGGGGAAAGGGGGCGAACGTGGTGATCAAGTGCCTTTTAACGGAGGACCAGGACCAGAAGGCGAGCGACTCGTTCTACAAGGAGGTGGAGGTCTGGTACAAACTGAACAACTTGCACGTCGTCCGTCTATTCGGCGCCTGTCACCTGAGCAAGCTAGCGTTCTTCGTGTGCGAGGACGCAGTCCACGGCAACTTCGCCACTTCGAGAAAGACAAGAGCGAGTTGTGGAGGTTTTTCCATGAGGCTGCACTGCCTGCACTCGCAAAAGGTAGTGCACGGCGACCTCAAGTGCAGCAACATGGTCATCGGAGCTGACAAGAGAGCCAAGCTGTGCGACTTTGGCTTTTCGTTCATTAGGGCTCAGTCGGTGGGGCTAAGTGCCAAGCCCCTGACAGACGCTATTCGGTGGAAGGCGCCCGACTGTTTATTACCAGTGGACGAAAGCCCGAACTCGGCGTTCAATCCACGGTTCGCATCCGACGTCTACTCGTTCGGCATGTGTATCGTTGAGGCTTTCCTGGGGCATCCACCGTACGAATTGGAAGCGGACGAGACTGTGATGGAGAGGAAAATGAACAGCGAGATGCATCCCCGTGTGGACGGCATGTCCGATGAGGAGTGGACGTTCGTGGAGCGTCTCCTTGACTGGAAGACGCGCATGTACTCAGCGGATGCCATCGACACGCTGAAACTGTTTGCAGACCGAGAACGAGCCCCGATCATGCCAGAAACCGAAGACCTGGACGTGGATCTGACCGCCAGTCGAGGTCAAGACTGCAACGATGTGGATGTGCTCGTATTGTAGAGTTTAGCAGTGATGGTAAGGAAGCGATCATGTGGAAGGTGTAGTGGGGGTGTTTTATCGACTGATCACTTCTGCCGTCATTGCAATTAAGTCTACTTCTACATCCTACATATATTGTGTCAGCCTAGTCCCTACCCCAGCATATCCGCTCGTCAACTGAGTGCGGTTCATCCGTTTCTTCTCGCTGGAAACCCGTCCGTTGGCGTCCGTTATTCCGCCGAGCGCGGCAGTTTCCGCCTTGTTGCCTTTTGCGCGCGGTGGGTCGCGACTTCGACCTCGACCTCGACTGTTCTCCACTCTTCTGCAGTCGTCACCCCCGAGCCGCTCTGTTGATTCCTCCTCCTCTTCGTTCTCCGATGGGCAAGAAGCGGACTCCGGGGTCGACGCCCACCTTCAGCTCCTTCAGCGTCGTCTCGAACCAGCAGGACGAATCGCCGTGGGCTGCGGACGAGCACCAGCGGTTCCTATTGGCGCTGGAGCAGTTCGGAGGCGGCCAATGCTCCAGCGTCACGCAGGCGTGGCAGTCCATCACTACGGCCGTCGGCACTCGGGACATCGCGCAGGTCGTGTACCACGCACGTCTGTACTTCGCTCGACTACAGCAGCTCAACGTCCAGAAGCGGCAGGAGCGGCAGTTCATGCAGAGCGTGGACCAGCGCTGGACGCCCGACGAGGACGCGGCGTTCGAGAACATGCTAGCGGCCTTCAGTACTTCTTCGGTGTGTTATCCGTGGGAGATCATGGCGTCTCGACTGCCAGGCAAGAGCCCCGTGGACCTGAAAGAGCGCTACCAGAAGCTCTGCTACGACGTCGCGCGGATCGAGAGCGGCCAGCACGTGACCATGCACTTCGGCCAGTTCCCGCGCCAGTCGGGTCTTCCATTGTCCACGAAGGCCGCAGCGATCGGGGAGAGCGGACGGTTGGCGTCGCAAATGACGTCGCCTCGGGTACTCGACAGCGTCGTGACGCTGACCCCAGCCGAAGAGCAGATCCTGGTGAACGCTATGGCAGAGGTCTTCGTGCCTCCCGAAGCGCCCGCAGACTTGCTGGCAGGCATCGCGTCAGCCGTAGCGGCGTTCACAAGCTCGAATGGGCGACTGCCACCGCAACGCACTCAGCCTTTGTTCACTAAGGAGCAGGCGCTGGAGGTGCTCAACGGGTTGCTGGCAGCTCAGCAGTCGGACCCTCAGGTGGTGCTGGAGACGCTGGCTGTGCGGCTGCGACTGCATCCAAGAGCGTTGAACGTATCGGCTGGGGTGTCGTTCAGTGGGAACTCGACAGGAGCGAACACAAGTGCGGAGCCTAATTTGCATCTGCTAGCGACAACGGGTCTCACGTTCGGGTCGATGCTGCCATCTCCTCTGGGCTCGGAGTTCGGCGGTATGGCGTTCGAAAGCACGGGCACAACGCCCAGATTCTTGAACGGCTTTGGGCTTCTGTCGCCGTCACCACGCCCACCACAGGCAAAGTCGACTAGTAATGGTACTGCTACGACTAATTCACTGCCACCTCTGACACCGAGTGGGCTACGAAAAGCCAACAATGTGTAGGCATTACTTTGGCAATGAAGCACGATGTACAAATCGATCATAATCCAACCAGCAGCAGCATGGGAAATGACTCAATCAGCAAATACTTTCTTCGTACTAAACCATCACCGATTGCTCGTATTAGCTCGGTGACATGATAGCTCGCCAGAGACGCCATGCAATTGCACCTGAAAGGTTAAGTGGTATTTCTCTTCAGCCCATTTTGATTCGACTTCTACATTGCATCGATGTGTTGCAGTTGGCATTGTCTAATGGAAAAAAATCTACATAGGAAAAAAATAGAATCTACACGCGTGGATATTGTAAGCGATGAGTAGAGCTCTCAAAATAAATTACCCGATTCGTAGGCATAGTTACTATCTGTACGTGGTGGTTCTCGTTCCACCGGAAGTTCCCAGGGCCTGCTCACAAGGAAAAGCAAAGCAAAAAAGGTTTAAGCTCCTCGTGCCATCGACGATACCTATACATGTACAGTCAACGACGCTGAAAGACGCCCTGTAGGATTCTTACCCAACTATGGCTTTGTCCAGGCAAAACTCGATCCATACATACCGGTATTAATAATGTGGCTCTCCTTCCAGCGTCGCACATTTTAGGCATCGCTAGTTTCTTGGGATACACTGGACGTCTGTCCACACTCGTTGCCTGCTGGAAAAACTACATGTAGCACTCCGAATACAAATGGAATCCAAACGTGGACACACACGTCAGTCGTGTTGTCTTCACCCTGTGCTCTTGACGACCTCCAGCAGCACGAATGAGACAGACCCACATGTGCTGCCAGTGTCGGATTTGTATGATTACATGTATTGTGAAAACCGATTAGAATGTCTTATTGAATTGTTAATCCGCCGATTTAGTAGCTTAATAAGACCGACAACCCCCGATTTGATAAATCCGACCTCCTAATTAGACTGGAGTACCTCGATTTATACTCAAGATTACTACCTAGCCTGACTTACAGAGTGGGAGCATACATGTATGAGTCGGACTTATCGGCCGATTAAGACAGGGCCGGCTGATTTGCTTGCTATTCAGATGGAATGTCCGATGTGCAACCGGCATTCGTTCCTTGTAGGCTAAATCAGCCGCCAAACAACAATCGTTGCAGTCGCTCTTGGCTATGTAGTCAAGGCTACAACACTAACATCAGAACTAAGCAGGAAAAGCCGCACGCTATAATACATGTAACTGAGATGTGCATGCGACGCGTTTAAGCGCGGTGTTGTCGCTGCATTTGGCGAGTCTCGGGTCGAGGGTACGATCGAAATTGCTAGGCTGCACATAATTACGAGACCGATGAGCGATTTATACTCCGATTATAGTTGAGACATCCCCGATTTATTAGTCTTCAAATCCGCTATGAGCGATGTTTAACCGGCTAATTCAGCAGGACAAACTAATCGGTTTTCACAATATTTCGTGAATTGACAGATCACTTGGAAACCCGTTCGAACTCGAAGAAATAACCAAGATAAGTAGATTCGACCTAATGTAAGTATAATATACTTACATTAGGTCGAAGCTACAAACTATGTAGACTACAAATCTATGTAGACTTGGGTACGTACAAACGAGCGCAACAAGCCCTTAGCCCCCCCCCCCCGAGACAATAAGCGTAATGAGCTCGCCTCTGCTTGCTGGAAGGACCCTGGGTTTGCATCCGCGCGCTGATAGTCAGATCTACTCATAATCCACTTACGTTTGGACAAATTGCCCGAATCTACAGTACTTCTACTGACATGTACTTACATTGTTTAGCCGTTCGAACTCCAGAGCGTGTTTATTGCAAAAGCCTACCAGCCAACGAAAACGTTTACGGTCCCTATGTTCTTCCCGCGCCACCAATCGCTCGACGAAAGCAGCCTTTGTACAGATTGGATCCAATGATTGGGTTCCGAAGAACCGTGTTCCGAGGGTGCCCGCACCGATTGCTTACTCCCTAAGACCAATGGTCCTGGCGTATTGTCTGAAGATGCTGCAGTGCTCAGGCTTCTCATTCTCCAATCTGAGCGCATCGGTCAACCCCCCCCCCTATTCAAGAAACAACATGCAGCTCATCCAACTGCTCCTCGTGACCGTGCTGGTTCTGCTCGCAAGCAGCAATGCTGTCGATGCTGCCAGCAAATGCGGAGTCAAGACGACCGTCATCATCACCAACGGAGCTGCGAACAACGCGCCCCCTAAAGCCACTAGCCCCACGCTGGAGCTGACCAATCCCGCAGCAAGTGGCGAAGAGCGAGGCGCGGGAGTGAACACCGGAGCGGCGGCGCGTGCGACCGGCGCAGGTGCGATTCCAATCAACGGACCATCGGGAGGCGTCGAGATGGTGACGGTGACAACTTTCGACGGCAAGGGAGTCTGGCAGAAGGTGAAGCAGTGGTGGAACAGACTGTTTAGCACCAGGACGGAGCCCTCCCGCTCGACGCGTCGACTCCGGCAGTGAACGAGTGCTGACGACGAATGAAGGTATTTATCCGCCCGACATTTCGAATAGACTAGGGAGGTCTTGCATCATGAACGAGATAGGAGCAGTCAACCCATACTATAATACAACAGAAATATTTACTTTGACTCGGCTTCAACCCATCAACCAATTGTGAAATGAAACTATCACCTCTACACTATGCATGCGATATTGTTGGAGGTGCATTGGCTTCAAATACCGACATCGGCGGAAAGATATGTACTTAAATTTGCCCAAGATATGCAAGTCAAGTGTAGGCATATGCCTTAAGCCGTATTACTTGGTTTCACTATACATAATCTTTACAAGTATTCGATTTGCTATGCAGGAACAAAGTCCGTGGGTTAGTGTTGGCGTGGCCCAAACTCCGTGACGACCTTTTTTCCATCGAGCCACATTAACATTCGAGCTGCATCCGCCAACACAGCGGACATGGTTGGTGTGGTTTGCCAAGCGAGTTATCTACGAATCATTCGCAACTGCGCTTTGGCATGGGCCGGTGCAGATACTGTTACATATAATATGTCGCCAGGGTCCAGCATCTTTTTGTGAAAATACACAGCTCTTGGCCACCCAACAATGGTACCGAGGCATCGCACCTCAAGCATCAGCAGCTAGGGTTTAATACATGTACCTTTGTACGATTTTGTCTCGAAGCGAACTTGCCTAGCTGCCATATCTGAGCAAGTGAAACGACCCATTCCATTGCACTGTAGCCATGCACAACACTTGATAGGAAGCGCGCGCAATGTGTGTAGGACACGAAAACAACAGAATAAACAAACTGTAAACATGTGACAAGGCGCTCAGCTCGACCAAAACTGGGGCATGAATACGGTCACCTGGAGTTCCTCGAAGGAGCGTATACGGTCGAAACCTTACCAGGAGGTAAGGTATCTAGACGGGCTGTAAGTCTTTCACGTGCCCATGTATTATGAGCTCCACCCATGGTCGCAGCACATTACTGTACATGTATTGCTTTCCCGGCATATGAAGGTACACAAGTTTCCAGGCTGAATTCAAGATAATTAGGAAACGACATGTAGGGAAAGCTGATGGATGAGCCAACCGATATAAACTTTCGTCACATATTCGCCGCGTTTTATGTGTACGCTGCTCACCAGTCATGGGTCCATGTTTACAGCCGCGTGTTCGCCCTTTCGCGCAGCCAACCGCTGCGAAAAGAACCCGTCCGCCAATCATGCACTGCGGCTCCTCTGGATCCACGTACTGTACTGTACAGTCGTTCCCCACCGCGAGACCGGTGGCTTCCAGGCCTCGCGTCCAGCTCCCGTCGTCTTCACACCTTCAAATATCATTCTGCAATCTGCTCCCAACCAGACAACAGCCTCCAAAAAAGACAATGCAGCTAGCTCACTTCCTGCTCATGATCACGATCGCGCTGCTGACAGGCAGCGCTTCCGCCGAGTACTGCGGCGACGGAGGGGCGGACGACGCCACCGTCGAGATTCCCCCCATCCAGCAAATGGCTGCGATGCCCAAAACCAACAACAAAGCGCAAGCCAAAACGCCGGAGCCCGTTGGCTTCATGGTGCCCATCAAGCTGCTGGCCGCGCTGCGGTCGGAAGACGAAGAGCGCGCGGGAGCTGCGACCCCCGGCGCCGCAGCACGAGCCGTCGGCGCGAACGCGATCCCTCTCAACGGACCCGTCGCGAACCCCAGCACCGACATGGTCGTCATCACCAAGTTCAGCAACAACGGCCTCTTCACGCGGATCGCGCGCTGGTGGCGGAGCTTCTTCCGCCGCGGGAACAGGAACCGCCGACTGCGCAGCGTCCAGGACGCGTGAACGCGCTAAGAGATATTTATCTGCGCCGCAAAGACTTCATACTTAGCCATAGAGACCCCCATAGAGAACACCACAATAGACAATGCACAGCCTTTCGATTCGTCTGCAGTACAGCCTGTCGGCGTTGAAGCGCGTCGTCGTCGTATTGCGCGCGTCTCCCTCGAGAGAGTGCCCTTTAGTGACTGATTACCCCGAGAGAGTGGCATCATGACAATCACTCCTCTCCCGGCACCGGCGGTCCGGAGTGCGCACTCTCCTTCCTCCTCGTTCCTAGCACAGCTCAGTACGTGGTCATGACGGCGTCTGCTGCGCCGGCGGCCGTGCAGCTCGCGCCCAAGTGGGACGCCAAGCAGCTGAAGCAGATGGCAGCGGGCGGGGGCGCGGGCATCGTGGCCAAGACGGTGGTGGCGCCCTTCGAGCGCGTCAAGATCGTGTGCCAGACGGGCGAGAGCGTGGGGATGCTGGCCACTACGCGCAGCATCTTCACGTCCGAGGGCGTGCTGGGCTTCTGGCGCGGCAACATGGCGGCCTGCGTGCGCGTGGTGCCGCACAAGGCCGTGCTCTTCGCCTTCTCCGACTTCTACAAGCACCTCTTCCGCTCCATGGACGGCAATGGCAAGATGCCCGCATGGGGGCCCTTTGTCTCGGGCTCGCTCTCGGGCTTCACGGCGTCCATCGTCACGTACCCGCTAGACCTCATCCGCACGCGCGTATCGGTCAGATCGGAGAGAACTTGGTCTACAGCGGCATCGCCCACACGTTCATGCGCACGCTGCGCGAGGAGGGACCGCGCGCGCTGTTCCGCGGCATTGGACCCACGCTGTTTGGCGCGCTGCCCTACGAGGGCATCAAGTTCGGGTCCTACGACCTGCTGACGTCCATGCTGCCCGAGGACATTGACCCGAAGGCCGACTTTGCAGGCAAGATTGTGTGTGGTGGTGGCGCCGGAGTGCTGGCCACCATCTTCACGTACCCGAACGACACAGTGCGCCGGCGGCTGCAGATGCAGGGAGCAGGAGGAGTGACCAGGCAGTACCGGAACGCGTGGGACTGCTACGTCAAGCTGGCGAGGAACGAGGGCTGGACGGCCTACTACAGAGGCCTCACGCCCACGCTGGTGAGAGCCATGCCCAACATGGGCGTGCAATTCGCCACCTACGACTTTCTCAAGAGCTTCATTGACTGAGAATGAGAGGAATGTAAGGAGAGGGGAGAAGAGAGGTACGGATGGACCTGCTATCCTAGACGATGTGCATGAGATAAACTTTACATACATACTGACGTTGAATTGGACTGACCTTCGAGCTAACTGTTAGTCGTTGTCCTTGTCGTCGTTCTTGTCGTCGTCAGCGGCGACCATCTCGTGGGCGAGTTCCTGTTCGTCGTCGGTGAGGACGCTCTTCAGTGCGGACAAGTCCTTCTGGAAGACGGTCTTGACAACAGCCTCTAGCGCGGCGCGACGATGGGTCTCACGCTGGACGTTGGTGGTGAACCTCTCCATGAGACTGGGGCGAGCCGCTGCAGCTGCCAACAATTTCTCTCTGTTGCGCGCGATGGCGTCCTTGAACTGCTGCCGCTGCTCACGAGCCTTTTCTTTGGCCACGGCGTCGAGGTCTTTCAAGTCGACAAAGTTGCCCGAGTAGTTCTCTCGCCGGACACCTTCCGACCGCTTCACTTGGGCTCGGACACGACGAGCTGCCTCCTCGCGTCGTCGCTCGCGAGCGTCGGCTTCACGTTCTTCGCGTTGGCGTTCCTTCTCCTGCTTAGCAGCTTCGGCCATCAGCTTCTGCACGCGCAGCGCCTCGGATTTGGTAGGTTTGCGTTGCCCCCCAATACCCTTTCCGAGTGAAGCTCGAGCGCGTTCAAGCAGCTTCTGTTGGGCTCGTTGAGCGTGCTGCTTGATGGCTTCCTCCTTCGCTTGGAGCCGTTGCTTACGAGCCTCTTTCTTCTGCTGCAGCTCCGCCAGCTTGGCTGCGCGTGAGGAGAAGAACTCCCCGTTCTTCTGCCTGGATGAGTTCTCGTTGCTGCCTTCCACGACAGCTTCTTCATCCTGGTTGCGACGGGCTAGCTCCTTCCGCTTCTTCAGAGCGGCCTCCCACTTCGAGTGAAGCTGGTCAAAGTTGGGCACAGGCTTCGGTCGGCGCTTGAGTTTCTCAGCTTCGGCCTCGGCCGCTGCTCGCAGCTTCTTCTTCAGCTTCACCGTCATGTTCCCAGCGTTCGATCCCGATTCACCATCCGGAGTTGAAGTACCCGGCGTTGCGTTCTTGCTGGCCACTGCCATCCTCGGTGGCAATTCAGCTGATTGCATCAGCTCTTCGGCCCGCTGGCGTATTCGCTCTTTGCGCTTCTGCTCAGCCTCTTCAGCATCTTCCGCGGACAGGTACGTCGTTAACGGCACGTCGCGAGCTTTTGCTCGCTTATCACGTGCTAACTCTGCGTTCATTTCCTGCTCGAGCTGCTTTAGCTGCTGAGATTTACGTTGCTTCGCAAGTGCCTGTCGCTCCAGAAGTTTCTGCGGTGGGGCTGCGTTTCGAGCTCGTTCTAATCGCTCTGCCGCCTCCTTCGCAAGCTGTTCAGCCTCCGCTTCAGCGCGTGCCTTGTCTTCGAAGAATGCACAAGATCGTCGCAATTCCTGACTATCTTGACTACTTCGAGCAGTTCGTGTGGCTGAAGGACTGCGGGATCTGCTCAGGCTCAGACGTCGAACGTGAGATGACACGGCAGTCCCACGCCGCGAGTCAAATGAGGAAGACGCCACAATCCTGCTTCGAGATCGAGAACGGCGATGCAGCGTCTTACTGGGTTCAGGTGAGTTGTATTCTGCCCAAACGCACACGACTAAGTCGATCGACCCAGAGGATGTGTGGTCGTAGGAAGAACGTACCCTCAGGCTCAGACACAGGCCCCGGTGGTAGTGATTCGTCCCCAGTCCATGCCGGCCAGCCGGAACTTCGTTTGAACGGTGATGTCTGGGTGAAAACGAACACGACACGGGTCAGAAATTGTTTGTTTAACTTCAGCTTATCCAATTGAGCATACCGCGGGCGAAGCAATCACGCCGTAGGGCGGAGGCGGCTGTGTCGCGTCGTCCCACTCAAGAAGTTCCGGGTCCTTCGCTGCTGAGTCTTCATCGTCGGACACGATTTCAGTATCGTTACTGTTGTTCTTCGAGTAGCGGCGGCCGTTGTTCTCTTCGTCAGAGTATAGAGCAGCTTCTTCCCACGAGCTCGTCTTTCGCAGACCTTCAAAGGTACGAGCTGGTTTTGCATCTTTTCTCGACAATTTAACCTGCTGCTCTCGAAGTTTTTGCTCCAGGCGACGAGCTCTACGCTCAGCTTCCTCTTTCTCCCGTTGCAGTCTCTCAAGAGCTTCAAACTCCACCCTCTGGGCTTCTTTCAGCTTTCGAAGTTCTTCCAGCACTTGGTCCTGGAAGGATTGCGATGCAGCCTGGGAAGCGGGAGGTTGCTCATTTCCAGGAAGCAGTTCGTCGCCAGTATCTGATGTATCCCCGAACGACAGGCGCCCGCTGCTAGAACGAGAAGACTTGACCTTCTTTGCTTCGTCTTTCAGCCGCGGAGACCCACTTCGGATAGGAACCACCGGAGCTTCACGTCTGCTTGAGGAACGTCGCGATCGGTTGCTGGTGGAGCGGCATCGACGTTGGGCTTCAAGATCGTTTATAATTCGCGCCACATCGTCGGTCTGTGAGCAGAAAGATGGTTAGCCCATTCGACTCGAGGCAGCGTACGTCAGTTCATAGGCACAAACCTCTCGTTTCTTCTGTTCGTAGTCCAGAGTTCTGTAGCGGCTGCTGCTCGCTTTGACGTCCACCTCCTCGTCGTTCCACACCGACCGCGTGTTCGACATTGATCTCGGCGTTATGACTCGCGATTGCATTGCTGACCAGGAAGACGAGGTCGAGATCGCAGGACTCATCGCTCACGTGTGGATGCTTAACAAGAGCAAACTGGAGTGCGAGAACTGCTGCCAGGCTGCGAGAACATCTCTGGAATGGATTAGCAATCCATGCCCATCAAAATAGCACGTCGATCAACTAAAAATACGCATACCGCTTTCTTCACCAAGGGCACAGATAGATTACACCATAGCGACGGCATAATTCTCCTCTGATCGCCGAGTTCCCACGCTTTAAATGCTCAGCGATTCTTCGATCAACACGTAAAAATGGAAATCTGTTCGGTAGAAGCTTTTTAATTCTTCTTTCGTGCTTGAAAAATACCCCTTTTGAGGGATCTTGTGACGAAACGCGTATCCGCCGACGAAGTACTATAATAAATGAACTCACTCTCAAAACAACACAAGAGGGACAGCAAAACCCACAACGACTACTTTTGCTGCCTTTTAATTAGTTCCATTGGCAATTAACTGTCCAGCATCAGTTACCGCGCGATGAAACCTTCGATACTCCAACTTGATCGTTGCTTAGGGCAAATTCTCTCATCCTGAAGGACATCGCGTACGGGTAAAATCCTTTCGTTAACCAGCCCTCAATCTGCATCTTCTGTATGAAATTCGCCGCTGAGATCTCCGAAGTACTCAGCGCGTCAGCCAGTCCCAACATGCCGAACTGGAATTTTTTTTCCAATAGCGTGATCACATCTGCTTCGTTGTTGTCACCTTGTGCAGTTTTTATTTTGGGGGGGGGGGGGACGTGCCGCTGGATTACGGAAGATTTCGTAGCGTGCGCTTTCCAGATCCTTGTCGAGCTTCAGGATTTTGAAAATGTCGTCACCGGTTTTGCCCTCTCTCCTCCTGGCTTTCTCCCTCAGACGTGCCAGAGCATTCTGTCCAGATCATGGGTAGCATTGCCACCTTTCTAATATCATCGGGTACTACTCGCTCGTTGTTGTGGACCTCGTTGATACGTGCTTTGAAGGCCTTCGTACTCTTCTCCGCGTTGCTCTTCATTTCTTGTACGCCGTCGTCGCCGTACCGAGTTTTCGATATCGCGTACGTCAACTCATCTGGGTCGGTCTTGTCCAACTTCGTCAAATACGACATCCACGTGATAAACCGCGGGCTGGAAAGTACGTCGCGATCTTGACGACAAAGGTCCGCAAATACCGTAATTAATTGTATTGGGGTCATTGCGAAGCCCTAATAAATATTACAATGTTTGTGCAAAAAAAATATTACCGTAATTTATATTGTATTGGAACATAGAACATACTATTTTATCGATTTAGAGGGGAAGAAGGTGGCATCACCGAGAATGTAGCATCAGCAGCGCTCGAAAAAAAGCAGTGATCTATGCCCTTAGTGCTTAGTGACCAGAATTTTTAGCATCAATCTGTCGAAGCATCTAGCCAGCGGTATTTTATCACATAATTGGATCAATATGATATTGTATTGGTAACCGGGACGCCCAGAAATATAAGATTTTTATTGGAAACCCCAATTATTTACTGTATTGCAATATTGTTTTTCGACCTCTGCTTGGTCGCGCTACTGGGAGAAGGAGGTAAGAAGGATCAAACCTGGTGAATACATTTAGCACTTGGCCCTTGCCACGACACTTCGTGCGAGTCGAAGAAACACTGGCATAGTAGTTAACACTGAACACGGACGCTAATGCAATAAGGATTCTTTTGGTTCGCACGAACAAGGACAAAAACCACATACTTGCTAAAATTTACAGACCACTTCGCACCAAACCAAGAATCACAGAATAGCGGGATAAATACATATTTGTTGGTGCTAAGAACTCACAAGACGACAGGTTGTTGCTGACAAATACTTACGCTACTCAGCCGTATGTGGTGACGCTAACAAATGTAAACTGCAAATGGGATGGAACCCTTGCCGCTGTGGAGCAATCCGCCTCCAAAAACGCTTCGTGCTCCGGATTCCAAGTTGGCCCCAAAAATTCGGATGAGCAGTCTTTTTGTACCCCAAGAAACAACTCGTGGATGCTCACGGCAGCAAAACAGATCGACAAAAAGATATTACGACGAGACTGGAAAAGCAGTTGCTGTTTAACGAAGGAAAGTACGTCGAGATGTGGGTACTGATACGGGTTTGTATCAACGGCAACCAGGGCAGGGAGAAAGAAACAAGAAGAAAAAAACCATAGAACAGGGTTCCGAAGTGCGAAAGTCAGCGCTGACATCGTTCATTTGTGAGACGATATCCTGAAAAACGACAGCTCAATTAGTGTCAGGTGGTTAAAGGAGAGTTTTGCGAGTAAGCAGACCACAATAAAAAACATGTATGTTGTCCCGCGACCAATACTGCCCGAGGCAAGTTTCAGGAGTCAAACTACAGCTTGGCCTTAACAGCAGATCGGTTGAGCTACAAAACCGTCTCCCTTTGCAATACACCATGTCAGGTGAGTGCTTCACTCGTTTTTACATCTGCCTACCTACCTTGAAGTATGCATTTACACCCCGACTTAGAATTTAATTGGCATGGTTCTGCCCGTATTAATCGAGTCCTAGTGGAGTTTGGAAGCGCCACCGGCTCAACTGCTCTTGATCTTTATCCAACCTCTGCAGTGTCACGAACCGCCGGTGCTTATCCAGCTTCTCCGTACTAGCGCAAAGGACAGTCTTTTCTTGAAGACGAACGAGCTGGTAACAATCGTGACCCACTTCGTGCAGTTCCCAGAGTGACAATGAGTCATTTTCAGTCGAGCCGTCCTTGTTGTTGTTCCCAACCGACTGTGCAGGACTCTTTGGCGTGCCATGCCTATTACTTGCTCGCGTGGTCACCACATAGTTGCCAGCCGACGAATGGTGTCCGCCCCGAGCTCGCATTTCTTCGTAGGGGTACCGGCAGTTCACAATACGGAATTGAGTACAGCTCAGGTTCGTTGGCTCGAACCGCCATTGAGCTTCGAGGTCGTCAGTGCCAGGTGTCCATTCACGACTGACTGCCCGCCCGCCAATACGAATTCGTCTCGGGCTGTCCCCAGCATACGTAGCCACAGGTCGCTGGCGGCGCTCATCAGTTCCGAGCTTGACCTCAGGCGAGACAAGATATTCCCCGCCCTTGTTTTCCAGGAGCACGCCTCGTCCGAGCACGATGGACTGCTGAACAGGCGAGAACCAATGACACCAATACTGTTGCGCCAGCTCCCGCGAGCCAACGGGCAGAGTTGTTGCTAGCTCGTACACGAAGAATGGCAGCACGAGACTATCACGACGGGGTGCCGCGGTCTTGGCCACCTCTTGGTCCAGAGATCGAGCGATCGAGCACCCAAACAGCGTGTGCTTGGGCTCCGGCAGTTTCCGGAGGAAATCCACCACTGCTCCAATGTCAGATCCAGTACTGTTGAAGAGGTTGCGGATCACCAACTCCAGCGCTGCAAACTCCCAGGCTGCTTCCGGGATCAAACGTGGATTCGACTCTGGACTTGACGTACTTATCGAGTTTCTGCCCTCTTCGGCCGGGTCAGCATCGCTTGGATCGAAACACGGCCGCAGTCGCCATGCGCAACGACGCATCGTCGATCGCTCGCTAGCTCCAGTTTCCGGGATGACCAGTGCTAGACGCCTGTCAGGATCGAGCTGTTTCTTGGCCGAGCAAAGGTAGACTCCAGTGTGCGGGTTGTAAATCAAGAACGACCCAGCCGTATCCCGAAGAGGTTGCAGCTCCCACAAAGCTTCCGGTGCACACCCGATGTCGTTGTCCGAGCCGTGAGGTGGTTGAGACATCATTGCGTGCGCCATGCCGTTGCCGTCCGTGGAGCCGACGGAGGTAGCGTACAGCCACTCGTATGGGTAGCGGAAGTTGACAACACGGAACAGCGTCTTCGTTTCGTTCACGGGGATAAGTCGCCACTGCGTTTCCAGGTTGTCCTCCGATGGAACTCTCTCGTCACCAGCTCCACACCAGGTAACGACGCGGCGCCATGCGCTGTCGAGTTTGAATTCACTGCCAGGCGCGAAGAGTATCTCCAAGTTTGCTGCATTTTCAATCACCAGACCGTGCCCTTGAACCAGAGTTCTGACATACGCTGGAAACCACTCGAGCCAATACCGTTCCGCCAGTTCACGTGCGTAGGAGTCCTTCGTTTCGCTCAGCGAGCAAGTGAGTTCTCGGATAAAGCACGGTAGAGCGAGGCAAAGAACTTCAGGCTGCAGTTCGACCTCCAGATCATGGAGCACAGCTGCTCCTCGAAGTGCCAAGCCAGCACTGGGGAGAGACCGCAGCAGGTCCAGCACACTGCAGACGTCGTAGCCAACTTCCCCGATGTAGTCGCGAATAGCTTCTTCGAGCTCCTTCTCACCAGCCGCAACCGCTTGATCGGTGTAGTTCTCGTTCATTAGGTTGGTGCCACCAGCTTGAACGCCGAGAAACGGCCGCACGTCACCCTTGACGCAGCTGGTAGGCGAGCAAGTGCTGATGCTGAGCGTCGCCAAACTGCTGCAAGGGCTGTGTGCACCACAGCGATCCTCCGTCAGAGCCTCCTGCACCATATTCCGCCGCATCGTCCGGTCTTGCTCCCATTCGTGGCGCCACGCCGACATCTCCGTCATGTGGACGATACTCAGCACCTTGAACAGTTCGTCGATCTCTTTGTGGAATTCTTGGATGCGGTCAGTCATACGGGCGCTCTCGATCAAACTCCGTAGCAGCCTCTTGCGTGAATGGCTCTCCAAGAAGTCCAGGAACTGGGCGATGGCGCTGCCGTACATGGCCAGCACCCGACTTTCACGCAACGACGAGGCGTCCGAGCATTTCTGCAACTCGTCGTACACGAACCGCAGTCTTTCGTACACTCGGCGGCACATGGCCTCGTTCTCCTTCATCTCGCCACACAGTGTGGCCGCAGCCGACAGCGCCTCGAAGAGAGACCCACCCACGACAGGAACAACGAAGTCGCACAGCAGCGACGACACCAACTTGCTCATGGTCAGTTGTCGAGCAGAGCTGGAAGATTGATTTGTGCGCTCTGGTCTTGGCGATCGCAGGTCGGCCGCTCGGTATGCGAGTCGGACGATGAACAGGCAGGAACGGCGACGAAGAGAAGCGTGGCCGACCACAACCGGACAGAAGCTGTCTCAAAATGCAGCCATCAAGCGTCGGCCGTCCACCCTAAAGGCAAAAAGAAACTAACATCGAAGCTTTTTCATTGTGCCTTTGGATGGATCTGGCCTTACGATCTCGCTAGCACTTCATCGCTGGTGCCAGATTAAAAACAATAACGACTCATAAATCAAATCAGCTGAAGAGTGACGCCTCACTTGCACCTTCGTCTTCTCCCGCTTGGCGTCAGGGTGCCAGTCAATGCTGACGGCGGGCGCTTACACGAAGTACATCGCGCCCTTCATCGACTGGTGCACGTCGTACATGCGCGTGTCCGTCTCTGGAGCGGTATCACTGAAGCCAGAGACGGTTGACGCGGTGTCACTGCCATCGACCAGGAAGAACCGAGCGCGGAAGGCCACAAGGTGCGAGTAGTATGCTGACGGCACCATCGACACGGAGCGTGTGCAGCGAGCGAACGTGTAGCACAGCTTGTAGGTCAGCGTCTGCAGCTCGTCCGCCGTGAAGCAAATCTCGTCCAGTAGCACGTGGTAGTGCGTCGGGCGACTGGTGCCTTGCAGTCCGGCGTGGCTCATCAGGTAAAAGTCGTTCTCAATGGGGTGGCATATCCCCGACTCCACCACCGTACCCGCCTTGACGTTGCCACTGCGATCCGCTTCGTTCCTGTTGCTAGGGAACAGTCGCGTGTTGTGTCTCTTCTGGACGATAATAAACGTGATCGCGGGCATGTACCCCTTCTCCAACGCTTGACAGGCCTCACGAATGGCCGTGACTTCATAGTTCAGCACCATGTGGAACTGGCCCTCGCTCACTCCGTCGCGATAGAACACAATGCGGTCCGGCTTGCCACGCGTCGAACAGTAGAACTGCTTCAACAGCTCCATCGTCATCTCCTTCAGCTGCATGATCTGCTCCACGCGGTGGCCTTGAGCGCGAATCGCAGACGCGTGACGAATAAAGTTGGCGTCCATGGAAGCGGTGACTGCAGCAATGGAAGGCCGCGTCTTGTCCATGGGACTCGGGTGAGTTACGTCGGCTCCGAAGATGATCGTGCGCGACGCCGACACCTGCGGCAGTGGGCCGCTGATGACTCCGTTCTTGCCGCCCAGCTTCGTATTCACCTTCATCAGGATGTTCGCAATGTACTGCGGGTTGCACTTGGGGATGTGCTTCGACAGCATGCACTGCGAGACGATGCCCACGCCTGCCTCCGAGTCGGACATCAGCTTGAGCTCCCCGTACGCGCGAGCATCCGACACGGGGTTGATCATCCACACCATCTCCGGCTTGGCATTGAACGTCTGCGTCGCCGCCGTCACGGCCGCTTGGAACATCATGCGCACAGAATCGTTGCGGTTTTTCTTCAGCAGAATCGGGGGCGGCGTCCTCGGGCAGCGCATGCCAAGCTGGCCCATCTGACTCATCACAGCCTTGAAGAAGGCCTGGATGCTGTCCAGACTGCACCGGTTCGGGTCGCACATGCTGATGACGGCCCACGACTTGAACTGCGCCGGCGTGTTGAACTTCTTGCCGCGCATGTTCCACGCGCCGTCGCGCGGGCTCTCGCGCGCGCCGCCGCTGTACTCGATCGTAGGCGGCGGCAGCTGGCGGCCAGTAGTCTCCACCATGTGCGGGTCCACCTCGAGGCCAAACGCTCGCAGCGTTGGGTCGGTGCTGAATCCAGCCTCGCGGAACTTGCGCTCAATCGCGCTCTTGCGCTGGTCCGGCGGCGTGCACGTGAACTTGATCATGTTGGCCACTTGCTTGTCCGTGACCTTGCGCGGGCACTTCTGTCCGGCCATGATGTGGCACACCTCCATAGGCAAATAATTCTTCTTCTGCGGGGCGCCCACGTGCAGACACGGCAGCTTCGGGTAGCGCAGACGGATGTTGTACGTCCGCTGGAAGTACTGGACGATGGACATGCGCTGGCCCTCGTCGTTCTCAAAGTACGTGTTCTCCGCGCTGTCCTTGGACAGGCCGTTGACGCGGTAGCTGCGTTTCACGCCGGGGCGGTGCGTGATGTTGACCTTCACGCCTCTGATGGCCTTGCTAAAGGCCGAGTGCTGGTACTTGGCAAGGCTCGTGGCCATCTGGCGCAGCGACAGCGTCTCGCACAAGTAGTCCGTGACGCTCATGGCCTCCACGAAGGCGGTGGCTGCCAGGTCCAGGTTCACCACGAGGCGGTTCTGCGTGGGGCGCAGGCTCTGATAGTAGCCGAACCAGACCTCGGCGCCCTCGCCCAGCGTCTTGGCGCCCGCGTTACTAAAGAGGTTGCGGCCCACGACCGTGAATCTCTGCGACGCCGAATGACGCAGCGCCACGTCCAGCGCCTGCAGCGCGTCGTACGGCGTGTAGTTGAGTCGGCCGGCGAAGAGCTCCTCCAGCTGCTGCATGCGGATGGCCACGGGGTCCGCCTCCTTCACCACAGCCGAGAACTCGCGCGCGCGGCCGCCGTCGTCTGGCAGCGCGAGGCTGCTGAACTCCTGCTGCTGGAAGGGCAGGCGGCGCGGCGCGTAGATGTTCTTGCGCGCGTCCGAGACCACCATGATGTCGGGGAACTGGCGCCTCAGCTCCACCATGAGCGCGGCCATGATCTTGCCGGCCAGCGCCTTGGGCGGGCCGTCGTTGCCGAAGCTGCGGCCGGCCTCGGCCATGCTCACGTCGTAGTGATACACGTCGCCGGCCAACTTGAAGTTGACCTTGAAGTGGTTGGCGAACACTTTGACGGCCCGGCCGGCCCGCCCGAAGCCCGGCCGCGGCGGGAAGTGCGTGGCCACCAGCGGCTGCACCAGCTGCGGCGTCGTGTCGGGCACGCGCGCCTTTTCCTCCAGCTCCGAGGCCAGCGACTCGACGCTCGGGGCGGCGCGGGCGGGCGGAAGAGGGACGACAGGAGCGGGAGGAGGCGCCACGGCGCGCGCAGTGGATGGGGGCGGCTGGGAGGCAGCGGCGGCGGCTCCACGCCCGCGTCCGCGACCAGCGCCTTGGGCCCCGCGCCCCTGGCCGCGGCCTCGGTTGCCGCTGGGGCGCGCGCGGCCGATCACGGGCTCGTCCGAAGCTTGCTTGCGCCGACCCGGCATTTTGCGGAATGAGGGAGAGCGAGAGGGGGCGCTTTTCCCCTGTTCTCTCAGCCTGAAGGGCTGAGAGAAAACCGCTCACTTTTCGTTTCTAAACGTCCCTTCTTCAACTTGATGAAGCTTATTTGGATATTTGTGAAATCTGGACGTGTAAATACGGAAAACGCCTACACATCTTCTTTCGTTGTCTTAAGGTTTGTATGGTCTGCCCGTATGGAAGACTTCCATGGGACGACCCTTCATATTTGTGAATTGGCAGATTCAGAAATTCCACCTCTCGATTGACTCTCGCTTTGAAGCCATTTACTTTTGCATATTTTTTCAGCAAGGTACTGTACTACCCCGGCTAAAGTTAATGGTTTGCAACCGCCATTGTGGATATAACTATAGAAATACACTTTTACGGTGTGCTGCGGTAGGGTCACTCGCACCCACCTCACTTGTAAAAGCACACAGGTCACTCGTTTAAGTGGCTCTTTCGGCCAATGAGATTCATCCCAAAATATGGAGATGTACCAGTTGCAGCTGGGAAGAGAAGTGAGTGGTTTTCACTAAGGCCCTTGAGCTTCAATTGGTACAGCCCGGCCATTTGAATATTTATCAGGACCCGTTACAATTGTGGCGAACCTTTGCATCTCCCGTTACAAAAACTTTGATTGGCTAATAATCGAACGAGCCGTGATGCCGCTCGAGCCGTGGTCCACAAGCCCAAACTCGACGAGCCAAGGAGGCATCGCATCACAAACCGGCCGCCGACCCGCGCCCACACAGGAGATCTCCGGAGGCGGCAGCAGGAGCACGCCATGCAGGCCGAGGCCCCGCTGCCAGCCACCAGCCGCCCGCAGCCAAGAAGCTGAGGGAGATCGTCGACGCTGCCAGCCACCAGTCGCCCACCACCCAGAAGAAGCAGCCGGAGAAGGCGGCCGTGAACGAGCACGCAGCGGTGTTCGCCGTGCTGGCCGTGGCACTGCTGACCACCAGTCGCCCGCTTCTCGCTCCCGAACAACTGCAGACGGAGGAGGAGCCGCTCGCCCCGGACAAGCAGGACGTGAAGACGGCGGAGGAGGAGAACGTGGTGGCGCCGGACGTGCTCGCCGTGGTGGTGCTGCTGCCGCCGATGCTGCTGACCAGCATTCCGCCCCCAAGAAGCAGGAGGAGATGAAGGAGGAGATGCTCACTGCGGACAAGCTGGACATGACGACGGCGGAAGCGAACGAGGTGTCGCCCGCCGTGTTCGCCGAGGCGCCGTAGGTGCCCAAAGGCGTGAAGCAGAAGGGCACAAAGGCGAGGAGGAGAACGAGATGTAATCAGCCGTGCCGGCCGTGGTGCTACTGCTGCTGATGTCCTCTCCAGCCATGCGCCGCCCGCCCCAAGCAGCAGAATATGTCGTGTAGGAAAACACGAGTTTACGAGTCCCCGCCCTATCGACCGAAGTCTTTAGGACGAGCCCTACCAACAACACACGCCTACCCCGAAAGGTCGGCGGATATGTCGGGATGATAAAACCTGAAGACCAGGTCCGATCCCTTATACGGGCTGGAATGTGCCTCCCTGTGTGTTGCGGGTCAGGTAGGTTACCCTTTGATTCAAATATAAGAGCACCCTTAGCCACGAGCTACGGCTAGGATGCAATGTGCAATGCGTGCTTTCGCACTAAACCTCTGTGGTCCCTCAGAAAGGAAGGGTACCAGGCCAATCGAAGCCTCTTACAGGGGCGCCGGGGCGAAGCCTCGGCTAGAAGTCAAATATACTGGGGGGTCCTCGCCTCACGCCCAGCCAAACGTACAACTGTACACAGAGGTCTCTACTACCTCTTAACACTCGTCCACCTACTCACTCTTGGCCTTACCAGGATGAACACTCGGTCAATGTACCTTATGCTCACCGGCAGACATACCCCGTGTCGGCCGAGCGTATCCAGACTCTACAGCTATGTGAAGACTTACCGGTAGACGGACTTGACCCTTGTGTGGCTTCGGGGGGAAATTCTGCTCTCTGTTTAATGTTAGAGGCCGTGAGGCCTCCCCTATAACTAATCCCTAATGTCTATACAAATATCAAGTGTGGACCGAGCTTTCGAGCTGATCTCACAACTGGACGATACCTCGCCCTAAATCCGAACTCCTACTGGGCATAAATGTACCCACTATGAAACTTCGGAGGCCCCGGCCGGCAGTTTATTATGACCCGCCGAGGCTCCCCTGTCACTCCGTAGTCTCCATCAATCTCCGTGGCACTCAAACGCGGGGAATGTGTCCGGCCAATCAGAGTCCTCGGCTAGCCATCATTCGAAGGTTCAAGACAGTTAGGCCTCGGTCGGAACTCGCCCGGCGACGGCCATTTCCCGATCTCACAGCGGCCCCCAACTCGGCCCGAGCCGTCCCAAGTGGTGAGTGCCGTGTTGCCTTCGCTCCCTTCCGCGCGTCGTCGTCATGCTGTCGTCTGGTGGCCCTGGAAGCGCGCCGCCCTTCACCTTCCCGGACCTCGGTCCAGTCTCGCAGGTGAGTCTTCGTGTGGCGTACTTGCTTGTTGTTCTGACTCGCTTCATCGTCTAACCGTCTTCAACTTGATTCATCTTGCTGCAGAGCGCTCAGCTCCTCGGACCCATGGGCCATCCCATCGACACATCGGCTCCGACCTCGGAGGCTTCGGCGGTGCCAACTCCCGCCTCTGCGTCAGCAAGCGGGGTGCCCCGACGGCCCCAGGCTTCGGATGCTGTCTCCGCGCCGTCTGCGTCGTTGTCTGGTACTGCTGGCAGCGCCGGGGCCGCTCCGTCACCAACTCCCGCCTCTGCAGGTGCACGCGGGGTGGCGAGCAGTCTCCAGGCTGCGCCTCAGTTCGCTTCTGATCAAGCTTCGGTTGTCCGCGCTGGAGAGGTTTCGGCTTCGAGTGCAGCGGTTTCGGCGTTGCCAACTTCCGGTTTGCAATCTGCTAGCGGGGCTTCGTCGAACCCTGGGTCCACTCAGCTGATCCCTCGGTCTTCGCCTGACTCAAGTCCTCTGCGCGAGGCTTCGTCGAACGCCGCACACTTCTGTCGCACTGGTGGCCCTCTGCCCGCTGTTCCGCACGAGGCTTCGCGTCCCGCTCAGCTCCCTTCGGCGCAATGGTTGGCGGTTGAAGACATAGTTCACGCAGAGGTTTCAAGCGCTGTGGGTGACCTTCGCGCAATGACGGAGCGACGTTTCACAGACCTCGCCCACCTGATGATAGGCTTGGTGCGTCACCCTCCGCTTCGGGTCGACTACGAACTCGACCAGCGGCTTGAGCGGGCTCGCAGCCTCGGAGAGGTCGTCCAAGCGCTCAACCCGGACCCTTGTTCGCCTCCCATGGGTTGGGATGAAGAGATGCGACAGCTCCAGCTCGACGTCAAGTACCATGAAAATCGCGCCCGACACTTCGAGTCGCTGCTCAACAAAGAGACCGACCTCAAGAATCAAGCTCAGATCCTGTGTCACCGAGCTTCGTTCGAGCGTAACGAGCTCTTCGAGGTCGTCAAGTCGCTTCGCCATGAGCGCGACGAAGTCTCGCGTCAATTGAGGAAGTCTAACTCCGCCATGGCAACGAACGACGAGACGATCGCTCTGCTGAAGTCCCAGTGTGAGCGGTACGAGGCTTCTCTCAAGGCTTCTGACTCGCTCTTGGCGAAGGATCGTGAGCTGTTCAAGTCGGGTCTCGTCGAGTACAACCGCAACATGCGGCAGCTCCGAGCTCTCCTCGTCGACCAGGCGCGCGGTCAACCGGAGACTCAAGACCTCGTCCGGCGTATGGATGAGAACATCTTGCCTCGCGCTTTCGAAGCTTTCCTGGGTGTGCTCGACTCTTCGGCTGCCTCCTCTGCAGAGGCTCCTGCTTCGCGTTCTCGAGAGACTTCGGCTCACTCCGGTACTGTTCGCCGTCGGGCTGGTGCGTCGGATGGCGCTCAAGATGATGTCTCAATGGATCTTGACGGCTCGGATGACGCCTCGGGCCCCGAGGCTTCTGATTCTCGTCCCACCAAGCGGCCCAAGAATGCTCACCCGCCGTCTGCAGAGACTTCACCACCTGCCCGGGTGCGTGTGTCGTCACGGACATGTGCCCCTGCCAAACGCGCCACACGACTCGGCCGCCCTTCGGTCAACCTTCAAGAGAGAGCTCGAGCCAAGTCGAAGTCGCGACCTTCGCCTCCTCCGGTTGCAGTCGCCCGCCAGGGTGAGTCACAGGCTTCGGTTGCTGAGTCTACGGCAGCTCCGGCCAGTCGTCCTCCTTCTCCGACTCCATCCGAAGCTTCAACCGCTCTGTTCTCCGACGCCTCTGAGGCTGAGGTTGAGTTTGAAACTTCGGACCGCGACGAAGAGCTTGAAGAGAAGCGCCCTGTTGAAAGCTCGCCTCTTGATGCTTCGGTCGTGGTTCCTCCTCGCCGAGACGGCCGTCCTGTGCGTCCTGCGTCTACGACATCGGCACTCCGCTCCATGGTTGATGTTGAGCGCGAGAATGCGCCTGATGACGCAGTTATCGGCGACACTGAGACGTCCCGTGCAAGTGAGGCCTCGGCATCAGCTTCCGCCACTACTCCGCGGTCTCAAGCAGCACCTCGCAGGCCTCGTCGTCGTAACTCTCGCACCCAGGTCGTGGCCACCCTCTCGGCGGCAAGTACGGCCGAGATGTCAAGTTTCGCTCGAACTTCGACACCGCCGGCCCCAGTTCGAGGGGAACAGCCTCTGGTTCGCGTGTCTCGCAAGCTGCCGGACACCGCGACGCCGTTTCTCGACCCTCCGTTCCGAGCGTACGGGGCCAAGCCCTGTTGGTGCATTATCCAGAACGTTCGGATGCCTACGCCAATTGCTAGTGACGTGATGGTGGAGTGCTCGGCTGAAGGCATAGAGGCGTGGGCTGATTGGGAGAACCCGAATCACCCCTTCCAGAGGTTTTTCGCCAGCATGCCGGCCGAACCTTGCCTGTTCGACGTCGATGCGTTCATGCCTGACGTCCCTATCTCAATTGTGCGGACGTTCGGTCGCTGCTGGTGAAGCTTTGGCGTCAGTTCACAGGCAGATCTGTTGGTCGCACGGAGAAGAATGACCTCGGCTTCTCGCTGTTTGAGCGTGGTCACTGGATCTCAACGACTGCAGTGGAACGCTGGCTCCAGGAATTGGCTCAAGCGCTCGGTGAAGACTCGTCGGAGTATCAGTCAATTCGGGCTGAATGGAACAAGTATAACCGGGAGCGTAACAACCGTGCAGACCGCTTGCGCCTGCAGATTCCCAAGCGCTGGTGGCAGTGGCGCTTCCCAGACTTCGCTGGTCACGTCTCGTGTGAGACCGAAACCATACTCGAACCTTCGGTCCTGCAGTATTCGTTTGAGAACTTGGTGTGGGCTCCTCAGTCGGATGACTGGGTTTCCGAGTGTTTGGAATTGGACGGGCACCAGCCGTGGCGTAATTGTTGGGTGGATGTGCCGTCCGAGCACCCGTATAACACCACTTTCGCTCCCTGCAATCCTGCGGTTCCACTCTTCGTCCCGCGCGGCATGACTACCCGTGAGGTTGCGTCCGCCATCACTGTGAACCCCGTGCTGGATCCTCGTCGTGTTACAGCTCCGTGGGTACGCGAATTCACAAGCTTTCACGGGCCGCCGACCAGTCTACAAGGGGACGTGCAACAAGAAGACGGAGACGAGGTCTCGGAAGAAGAGGAGGTTGAAGAGGTCATCGAGGAGATCGAGTCTTCTGAGGAGGAGCCAAGCATCTCCGGTAATGCTGGCGATGACCAAGCTCCAGCTGGCGAAGGTACACCGACCAACGACGCTCAAGTTGCCGCGGCAGATACGCAACCTTCGACCCCAGAGCGCGTCTCGACTTCAGAGGCCTCTGTTGAGAAGGCGTCGGCCGGCGAAGTTTCTCCCGAAGAGCCAAGTTCGCCTCCAAGTGTCGCTGACTAAGCGGCCCCACAGGGCGAGCCTTCTCCGGCTGCGCGCCTCCGCGTTTTGGCCAAGGTCGCGTCGTCTTCGGATTCCTAGGCTTCGTTCCAGTTCTTCACCATGTCCAAGTCGAGCTAGATCAGGGTAATCAGACTTCGTTCGTAGCATAACTAGCTCGCCCATGCAATTCAGTAACCGCTCGTCCTTCTTCAGTAGTTCTCCATGATTCTCCAGTCATAATCGCCACATCGTAAAGTCTTGTCCACTTCAACATACAAATATACAATCTTCGTCCGCAGTATCTTCTTTCGTCTGCTGGGGCGGGCTGCGTGGCCCCGCCGGCAGTTCATCATTGCGAGAGGGATGCACCTAGTCTTCGTCAGCGACTTGGACCATTTGCAACCTTCGGTCGCGGCGCTTCTCGCGTAAGTAGTCGTACAGCAGACCACCGCACGACAAATTAGATGCAGGTTCCCACGAGGGTTCGTCGTATCCAACCCACTTCACCTTGAACTCTCGGACGGCTCGTTCAGTGCTCGTCGAGAGGGGAATACGGTCATCCAGGATGGCCTCTACCTCATATTCACCAGCGAGGTGGTCGGGTTCCCAACTATCCTCCGGGAGCAACTCCTCGTCGAAGTCTAGTCGCGTCTCCTCGGTCACCTCAGCTGCTAATCGGGTCTTCGGCCGGTCTCCAAACTCGTTCACGGCCTTCAGTCGAGACACATGCACGACCGGGTAGAACCGATAGCCGCTCTTGGGTAGATCCAACTCGTACGCATACTCGTCAACCTTCTGCTTGATGCGGAAGGGTCCATGCCACCGATGAGCTAATTTCTTGGTCAATCCAGGCTTGACACGTTCCATGTAAAGCCATGCGCGATCTCCTGGCTGGAAGAGAGACTTCGGTGCTGGGTCCGGTGAATCGTCGTCACCATCTGTACCTGCTGGCTCGTCCTCCGCGGTTTCACTAGCCGCAGAAGGTGGAAGCGCAGCACGTTCCGCTCGACCTAAAGTCTCGTTGTGCCTCGCAGCTCTCCGAGCCTTCTCGACCGCTTGGTATTCCTTTGCCATCTCTAGCGCCACTTCCTGCTGCCTGTTGACTTCCCGGCGCCATGCTAACGCGTCCGACTGTCGCCCAAAGCCTCGCTTCAATGAGGAAGACATAGCTCTGAGGGTGGACCTTGCGTCCCATCCGTGCACCAAGTAGAAGGGCGTGTCCTTCCTCGTGGCATCTTGTGAGTTGTTAATCGCAAAGATCAACTTCTCCACAATCTCATCCCAATCTTGTTGTAGCGGATCTTCAGCGTACACTCGCACGGATTGCATTACGGTCTTGACCGAGCGTTCCTGTTGGCCGTTAGCCTGCGGCCGATAGCTCAACGTTGCTCTAGATCGCGACTGCATCATCTCAGCGAAGGTTTGGAAGACCTCGCTCATGAAGCGCGGGTCTCGGTCATGTCTTATCAGAGACGGCGCTCCGAACCTTCGGTACACGCACTCCTCGAACGCTTGCGCAACGCATAGTGCAGACGTGTCCGCCATCGCTTTGCCCATGACGAATCCAGTGAACGCACACTGAAACAGTAACAGTGCGGTGTTGCCCCGCCGAGTCTTCGGTAGGGGTATCACAAAATCCATCGAGACAATTTGCAGCGGTCGTTCGGCAAGGATGTTGCCCGGCGAGTATCCACGCAGTTGTGGACGACTCTTGCTTGAGCTACAGTCTGGGCAGGAGCGCACATGCTTTTCCACATCGGCGAACAGTCCGATCCAATAGTAGTCTGCCTTCACACGGTGATAAGTTCGGACGATACCTTGTGACCGCCCTCCAACGAGTCATGGCAGTTCTGTAGGACCTCTTGAACCATCGTTGTTGGCACCACTAGGCGTAATGTCGTCTCCTCGGTTCGGTCACGCCCCCACCGACGGTTCACACCAAGGAAGTACAGCAAGCCATCTTCGCTTAGCACAAACTTATCAGCCATTTTCCAGGCTTCGCGTGCGGCTTTGTAGGCAAGGTTCGCTTCTTCTCCCTTTAGCACTGTCTTGAGATTTGACCATCGGAGTTCTTCGTCTTGGGCTGTGCCAATGCGTCTGCGCCGTTCCTCCTGCACAACCAGAGGGGTCGATGTCGTCAGCACTCGGTTGACGGGCCACTGTTGCATCAGGCCTCGGTGGGTGCGGAAGTTCGCCTGACTCCTCGCGGTTGACACTGTTCGATTCATTCTCTTCGGTTCTTTCCTCTGGACCACCACCCGAAGTTTCTTCAGCAAAGCGTACACGCTTCGCACGCTCTCGGGATTGTTGCCTCGTCACCGCGGCTACATGTCCAGTATCCCGTACGAAATCGAAAAAATTCTTACCACGGTCACTGTCATGCGTGTCTTACGACAAGCGATCACCCCTAGGGATTGCTGGATTGCGAGTCTCGAGTCTCCAACGATGACTAAATCTTCGGCCCCGTGTTCTAGGGCTGCCAAGACTCCGTTATTCATACCGGTGTACTCAGCGAGGTTTACCGTCGTAGCCTCGAGATACGCACTCGCAGCGATCACTACACTCCATTCGGGAAGTCGCCATAATATCCAGGCGCAACTGCCGTAGCCACCATGCTTCTCAGTCTTCGCCGAGCCGTCGAACGAAAGTACGTAGCCACTGTAGGTGCGTGGCAACCGTGCATACAGCAAGTGCGGATCCATCCGAGCGTTCGGCGAGCCTTTGGTCGGTGGGGTCACTGGTGCCAGCGAGTCTTCGAGGTCAACGAAACTTGTGATCGTCGACTGCAGGAGCTGAGCGAATGCACAGTCCTTCTCCTTGACTCGTTGCACCACTAGGCTCCACGGGGACAGTAAGACGGCAAATTGTGTTGCACGTCCGAAGAGTGTCTTCGATTTGTGGACCCAGTCGAGCGTCGAAAATCGCGTGTAGACGTGGATGATCCGACCTGCCAGCTGGGTGTAACACACCTTCAACAGCTGTAACAAAGCCAATACTTCTTTTTCCGCCGGGTGGTAGTTCATCTCGGCGTCCTTGAGCACTCGGCCGCAAAACCGAACTGGGTGCATCAGGCCATCGTGCTCTTGCATGAGCGTGGTGCTCACTGCCCACTCGTTCGCAAACAGCGTCACATGGACCTTTCGGTCACGGTCGAAGTGTCGGAGGACAGGTGCCTCAGCGACCTTTCGCTGCAACGCTGCAAAACTTCGCCTGGCCGCAGAGAGGTCACCCCCTGGCGCGAACTCCTCGTCTCGTAGCTGGTAGAGTGCAGCTCCGTAGACTGCAAAGTCCTGTATGAAGCGACTGTAGTAGTTCAACGCACCAAGGAAAGCCCGTACCTCCTTCTTGGACCGTGGGAAGGAGAGCTCGGTGATAGCCTTCAACTTCTTCGGGCCTGCCCTGATACCACTCCGTGACACTTCATGAGACAGAAAGTCCACCTTGGGCTGCACGAAAATGCTCTTCGTGAAGCTGACACTGATCCGACATTCTTCAAAGCGAGCGAGGAGTCGATCTAGTGTCGCAAGACACTCGTCAAAGGACTCGCCTCCGAAGCAGATATCGTCCACAAACGATCGTCGCTCAAATACCGGCACCGACGAAGATTCATCGGGCTCTCCATTCGTAAACATGTCGGCGATAGGGCTGTTGATCAGTTTCGAGACCGAGCTCTCCACTGACTCCACGCCAAGCGACGCCTCAAACTTCGTAGGCGACTGCCCTGAGTCGAGTGACTGTTCGGGAGCTTGTTCGGTCGAGGTGCGGGTGAGTTCTCGGTCACGCGCTTCTGCTTCTTCCATCAAACGCGCGTAGTTTTTCCATCCGCCCTTCGGCTGAACAAAACCCCACAGAGCGTTGTCGAGCATTCGTTGGTAGATCATAGGCGCATTTTTTAACCCAAAAGGCATTCTGAGCCACTCGAAATGACCCAGTGCACACACAAATGCCGAGATCTGGCGAGCCCTCTGGGTCATCATGATTGCCCAGAATCCACTTGCCGCATCAAGCGAACAGTACCACAGATATTTCTCCAAGTCTGTGAGCAAATCATCCACCAGGGGCATCGCATACTCCATGATTGCGGTGACTGCGTTCACCATCTTGTAGTCGATGCATAGTCTGATATCCACGCCATTCTTTTTCAGTACGATCACAATCGGTGACGACCATGGGCTGTTGGAGAACGCGATCAGACCGGCCTTGAGCAAACCTCGCAGAAGTTCGTACAACTGCTTGAGGTGTCGGAGGGGAATCCTCCGTGCTCGTTGCTTGATCGGAGCATGGCCTTGCACATCAATATCGCACACGACACCATACGCCGGCGGTGGCAGAGCATTTCCACTCGAGATCATGATGTTCTCATGCTTCTTCAGAACACTCACAACACGGTCCTGCCGTCCTCGGCTCAGCTCTGGGTGCCGAACATTCTCGGCCGAGTAGTCCAACTCTGTGACCGAAGCTTCCGTAAGGTCGGGCAAGAAGGCTAGCTCATGAGCGTAATCCTCCAAGTTGATCTCATTTGGCAGATGCGTCGCTCAATCACTGGTAGCCTGGGTGTCCGGTTCGTCACCCTCTGCATCGACTGCAGCGGCGGCCGACAGGTAGTTTCTAGTCAGCACGGCTACCAAATCCTCGTCTTGGACCGAGCCTCCGAGCTCGGGGAACTGTTCGCCGTCACCCCAGTTCGAACTGCCTTCCGGTTCGTCCGAGAGTTCGGCGATGTGCTGACTCCCAGTTGTTCCTCGGTCTCCAACATCCGCGTGGACTCCGACATCCGAATCTCTATCACTCTCGGCCTCCACCGAAGCGTCTGTACTAGTGCTATCGGTTTCCGCATGCACGGGAGGGAGCGCCGCCGGATCATCACCCACTGGTGAGCCATCGGCGACGAGTTGCTCCTGCTCCTCACGCTTCGCGATTGCACGTTCCCATTGTTCCGCGCAACTCAATTGTCGACCTTGCGTTCGCTAGGCCTCGGGTGGCCGATGTAACACTCCGGCCGGCGACGCATACTCCGGTCGATCGACGGCCGAAGGTTGAGAGGCCAACCAATCGGCGTACGCATCACACTCACGCTTGAACACCGTTTCATCTCGACTTCCGTCGTAGGCTAGTTTCTGCCAGTCCTCGTATCGTTCTGAACTGAGCCGAACGTAGCCTTCAGACTTCGGGAGATCGCCGATGGGTACCCACATCAGCATGGGCGAGTGAGCGCGGCAAACTGTGAAACGTTTTGACACGTTCGTCAACCGCACCCTGTCGACCCTGCCTCGTCGAAACTTCGTCACCGTGGGCAACAGAGACTTCGTGCGACGAACCCACACCTCGTGTGTATCCGGAGGTGGTTGTCGTCTCGGTACTCTGTACTCCGCGAACTCTCGGCTTTCGATGGTCAAGTCCTCGGACGGACCGCCGTTGACATGTGGGCCTTCACCGTGATCGTTCAGCATATTCAGCGTCTTAATGAGCGGGATGCTTACCTCGTCCGGCAACCTTGCTGTTGCATGGAACAAGTCCAATCGCACTCCTGCGGGAATCATGAAGTCGGTACCGAGGACCACGTCCACACCAGCACCGTGGTCCATGATCCACAACTCGAACTCGTACACTCTGCTCCAGCCAAGAGTTACTTTCACGAGAGCTCGCCGCTCGGTCGTCATGGTTCCTTTCGTAAACCCTTTGACCTCCATGCAGCGTCCGTGCCCTTGGATATCACGTAGCCGCAACTGCTTCGCGAACCTCTCAGAGACCACACTGACATTCGCTCCAGTGTCCAATAGGATCCTCGTTCGCGCATCATTCACTGCGCCCTTGACCAGAGCTCTCATCCGAGCCCTCTTGTCAAACTTCTGCGCAGACCACCACCCCAACCTCTCACCCGGGAGTAACTTCGTCACCCCACTGGGCGTTCGGCCAGGGCGTCCTTCCTGCACCGCGCTTGAGACCCAAGCTTCGGCACCATCTTCATCTCCATCATCATCATCATTCATTCCACTTGTTACACCTCCACCGAGGGTTGCCCCTCTCTCCTTTTCATTTTCCATCGTCTTCACACATTCCTCGTCCTTGTCGTTCGGTCGTTTGCATTCGCCCACAAATGCGTAGACGCAGTCTGCGTCTATTGCGGGCTCAGCTAACTGTGGCAGCCCGATTGGGACCAACCCAGTTTCAGTTGGCGGGCTGCCTAGTTTAAATTGCCACCGAAGACTAGGCTTTGGAGCTCGGGCGAGAGGTCCTTCTTGTCGGCCTTCGTTTTGATGAACGAAGTGAGGGCTTGCAGAGCTTCGCACTTGCCGACATCGTGCACTTGTTGGCACAGTCGGCATCGACGGTAGCAGTAGTGGGCAGAATGTCCTGCCCCTCCGCACGCTGCGCAAGGTCCGTACTGACGCGGCCGGCCATCCCGGTGGTCTCAGCCAGAGTGGCGGTTGTTCCGGTCGAAACCTCGACCAGGTTCGCCACCCCTGCGCTGACGTTGGTCAGGTCGGGCGTACGTCCCTTCTGCTGCTTGTCGGCGTTCACGCTCATTGGCAGCGGCAACGTGAGCTCCTTCATCTCCGGAGCTGGTGGCGTCACTGTAGCCACCATCACTCGGATCACTCTCAGGATAATAGTAATCACTGGCGTCACTGTCGCTGTCGTTGCATGAGCCACGGCGTGGCGGAGAGCGCTCGGCTCTATCACCCTTGGTACCGCGGACTTGTAGTTCGGCAACCAGATCAGACAGCGAGGCTTCAGCTAGCGAAATGCGCGGAACATGGCGCGAGTCATCACGACGACGCGAGTCGTCACGTCGGCGCTCATAACTGCGGTCACGGTCGCGACGGTAACTATCGCGCGAAGCTTCGTGGCGACGGTCATCACGACGGCGCGGTTGGTCTCGGCCACGTGGGTGGTGAGACGTGGTCTCTCGGGACTGTCCGCGCTCCTCAGACTTCAGGATGTCGTTGATCATGTCCTCGAGCTCGTGAATGTCCTTCACTCGAACGTGGCAAAGCCGGCGTTCGAGGCTTCGGTCACCGCACGTCTCAAGGAAACGCTGCACATGGTCCTTCGCATCGCGACCACCACTCTCAAACTGGAGGCCAGCGTTACGAGCGTAGCCGTTAAGTCGATTGAGGTAGTCACATAGGTGTTCAGAGGACTCCCGCTTCGCAGAGTAGTAGCGAGCCTTCGCAGACTGGCTGAACTGCGAGCAGTAGTACTTGATGAACGCGTCGCTGAGCTTCTTCCAATGGCGTTTGGTCTTCTTCGGGAGTTGACGGTACCAGTGAAGGGCACCGTCCCGAAGGCTCAGCTCGAAAGCCATGCACCACTCGTTAGGCGGAGTGTGCGTCCCCTTCATCTCATAGACGAAGGCTCGGAGCCACTGCATAGAGCTTTCACTCCGGTTGCGGGCCCCTGAAAAGTTCTTGATCTGCGCGAGCGGTCGGTGCGTGGCGATCCTGAAAAGTTCTTGATCTGCGCGAGCGGTCGGTGCGTGGCGATCTCGAGTCGAGGAGTCGAACTCAGCCTCTCCATCTCGCTCACCTCCCGCACTTGTCGAGCCAGCTCGTCGCTTGGGCTGTCAAACCCGTCCTCGTAATCGGTAGCGTCCTCATCTTCACCGTCCGACGAAGAGTCGTCACGCGGCGTGAACCTACGGCTTGAGCGTCGCATGGAACTTCGTTGTGTGCTCGTTCCGCGTCGCGAGCTTTCGGTCTCGCGTGCAATACGTTCGGCACGACTTACCGACCTAGGAGTCACCATGTGCGAATCCTGGAAGTATGGTGTGCCCTCAGTCTTGGCAGAAAACACTCCTTCCGTTGCTTGGCTGCGGTTTGAGCGCTCGGCTGACTTCTTTGGAGTCTGCGGCAGTGGAATCTTCGACGGATCGACTTGTTCCTTCGCAGGGCGAGCGCTCGGCGGGCGTCCCAAGGTCAGGTCCGTTTCTCCAAAGCTCAGACGGAGCTTCCTCTTCCACTTGTGCAATTCCTTGCCGGCCAAGTCCGGCGTCCAACTCTTGATCGAGACCTCGGAAGGCCGAGTCATCGGTTCGCATCCCATCGCTCGGAGGAGGGACACCGTATCCTCGGCCACCTGGGTGACCGAGGTCGACTCAACGGGGTGCCGTAACTCCTCTTTCAGCTCAACCCATGTCGCTTGACGCGTCATCTCCGGGCTGAATTGCCAGATCCACTCGCTCGACTCCATCATCTGCTCAAGCATTCGGCCGAGCACCTTGTTCGCAGCTGGAGTGCTGCTGTTCATTGCGGGCCGACTTCCACGGGGTTCGTGAGGATCCTTAGTAGCCTGCACCAGAGCTCTCGAGTCCGAGGTCTCGGTGCCGTCCTCAAAGTCATCGTCCGCGTGGTCGGGTTTCGCCACTTCATCAAATTCCGCGACGAGGTTCCGCGACAGGGAGCGCGAGCCTCCGCTACGCCCCGCGGACAGCATCGCGCCCTCTTCATCGCCAAACTCCTGCGTCGGCGCCGGAGTCTTCTCCTCCAGATCTTCATAGTCCATCATCATGTCATCCTTGGCGTCCGAATCCTCGTCGACCGACTCTTCGAAGCTGACCGACCTCTCGGAGATCGTCGACAACCGAGACGTTAGGTCACTCGCGATCGTTGACGAACCTTCGGCCGATCCTCGCCCCGACTTCACCGGCGTAGCTGGTACCGCTGACTTGGATCCTTTCGCCATCTTGTTCTTCTTGTTTCTTGTTCTCTTCACTTCTTCTTCTTCTCTCCTCAATGCTCGTTAGGGCAAACCTACACAGACCACAACACACAATCGGTCACACCAGTCCCGGGTCGCGGCACCAGTTGTCGTGTAGGAAAACACGAGTTTACGAGTCCCCGCCCTATCGACCGAAGTCTTTAGGACGAGCCCTACCAACAACACACGCCTACCCCGAAAGGTCGGCGGATATGTCGGGATGATAAAACCTGAAGACCGGGTCCGATCCCTTATACGGGCTGGAATGTGCCTCCCTGTGTGTTGCGGGTCAGGTAGGTTACCCTTTGATTCAAATATAAGAGCACCCTTAGCCACGAGCTACGGCTAGGATGCAATGTGCAATGCGTGCTTTCGCACTAAACCTCTGTGGTCCCTCAGAAAGGAAGGGTACCAGGCCAATCGAAGCCTCTTACAGGGGCGCCGGGGCGAAGCCTCGGCTAGAAGTCAAATATACTGGGGGGTCCTCGCCTCACGCCCAGCCAAACGTACAACTGTACACAGAGGTCTCTACTACCTCTTAACACTCGTCCACCTACTCACTCTTGGCCTTACCAGGATGAACACTCGGTCAATGTACCTTATGCTCACCGGCAGACATACCCCGTGTCGGCCGAGCGTATCCAGACTCTACAGCTATGTGAAGACTTACCGGTAGACGGACTTGACCCTTGTGTGGCTTCGGGGGGAAATTCTGCTCTCTGTTTAATGTTAGAGGCCGTGAGGCCTCCCCTATAACTAATCCCTAATGTCTATACAAATATCAAGTGTGGACCGAGCTTTCGAGCTGATCTCACAACTGGACGATACCTCGCCCTAAATCCGAACTCCTACTGGGCATAAATGTACCCACTATGAAACTTCGGAGGCCCCGGCCGGCAGTTTATTATGACCCGCCGAGGCTCCCCTGTCACTCCGTAGTCTCCATCAATCTCCGTGGCACTCAAACGCGGGGAATGTGTCCGGCCAATCAGAGTCCTCGGCTAGCCATCATTCGAAGGTTCAAGACAGTTAGGCCTCGGTCGGAACTCGCCCGGCCACGGCCATTTCCCGATCTCACAAATACGGCTGATTACATCTCGTTCTCCTCCTCGCCTTTGTGCCCTTCTGCTTCACGCCTTTGGGCACCTACGGCGCCTCGGCGAACACGGCGGGCGACACCTCGTTCGCTTCCGCCGTCGTCATGTCCAGCTTGTCCGCAGTGAGCATCTCCTCCTTCATCTCCTCCTGCTTCTTGGGGGCGGAATGCTGGTCAGCAGCATCGGCGGCAGCAGCACCACCACGGCGAGCACGTCCGGCGCCACCACGTTCTCCTCCTCCGCCGTCTTCACGTCCTGCTTGTCCGCAGTGAGCATCTCCTCCTTCATCTCCTCCTGCTTCTTGGGGGCGGACTGCTGGTCAGCAGCATCGGCGGCAGCAGCACCACCACGGCGAGCACGTCCGGCGCCACCACGTTCTCCTCCTCCGCCGTCTTCACGTCCTGCTTGTCCGGGGCGAGCGGCTCCTCCTCCGTCTGCAGTTGTTCGGGAGCGAGAAGCGGGCGACTGGTGGTCAGCAGTGCCACGGCCAGCACGGCGAACACCGCTGCGTGCTCGTTCACGGCCGCCTTCTCCGGCTGCTTCTTCTGGGTGGTGGACGACTGGTGGCTGGCAGCGTCGACGATCTCCCTCAGCTTCTTGGCTGCGGGCGGCTGGTGGCTGGCAGCGGGGCCTCGGCCTGCATGGCGTGCTCCTGCTGCCGCCTCCGGAGATCTCCTGTGTGGGCGCGGGTCGGCGGCCGGTTTGTGATGCGATGCCTCCTCGGCTCGTCGAGTTTGGGCTTGTGGACCACGGCTCGAGCGGCATCACGGCTCGTTCGATTATTAGCCAATCAAAGTTTTTGTAACGGGAGATGCAAAGGTTCGCCACTATTGTAACGGGTCCTGATAAATATTCCGGCCATTTGAAAAGGAATTAGAAACGTAGTGTAGCGTACACCTAACCTGTCTCGCCGTGCCAAGAGAAATAGGACAGCAGTGAGGAAGCCTGTAGAAAGAGGAATGAAGCTTTCGCATCGAGTACCCAGTTGGTGATCAACAGAGCTGCAGAAAGAGGCGATCAGCGTTGAGTATTTGACTGTGGAGGCCAACAGAGGTAGAGAGTCTAACTCTACCGGTACCAGTTGTGCGCACGGGATCGCGTGTTGCATTTGCTACGAAGCTAATCTAACAAGGGCAACGCAATTTTGACTTGGACATGCAGAAGGCTGAGAGACCTCGTGCGCGAAGAGCCTCGAAGAGACTCGAGCAGCGCTACTGTCAAAAGTGATTCGGGGATCTTGAGAGCGGCAACTTCAACGTCGTGGTTGGCTTGATTTTGAGTGCAGAGACCTCTTCTTCGATTGCTATGGGCAATGCCCAATGATCACCGGTCGAGCGGGGGCGCGTTGCTGCAAGTTGTGTCGCCGAGAGAGTATGTCCGCTCTCGAAGCATTGACGATCGGCTACAGTTAGAAGCCTTTAGAGCGTTTGACGGTACTTGTCACCTTCGCTGGCTAATGTATCTCGACACTCATACACTCACCGTACACTTACTTACAATCAGTGCTGTTTGCAAACGCGTTTGCATGTTTGCTGCTCTATCACTAGCAGATCAATTTAATGGCCAGCTACCCGTACTTTTGAGAACACTTCGTGGACTTTCGAGTAATGGGTAGTGTGCTCACGGAAACTTCATTTTAAACGCTGCGTCAACATTGAAACTATTGAGAAAACTCTGAAGTCGTTACTTGTTGGGATGTCATTCACGAAAAAACAAATAACTACAAACGGACGTCGTACCTGGCGAAGCTGGACGCGAGCAATCCAGAGAGGGTGGCGTTGTCCGTCTTAAAGACGCGGAACTCGAAGCCCATCGTCAACCTATTGAGGCAGGAGCTATGGATCACTCAGGGCCAATCGGCGGACGATGTCTTCAGGCTCCTCAAGCTGGACAAGGAGTGGAATCGCATTCTTGAAAGCCCGGAGTTAGGCACGTGGGTCTCCTACGTGAGGAAGATGATCAAACAGGGCGACACAGCGGACGATTCTTGGCCATTACGATACTGAAGCAGCAATTTGGGGACTTGGAAGTGGCGAAGCTGCTTGCTCGTGCAAAGATGGCAGTGTGGAGAGGAAGCGGCAACGCCAAGGTAATCGACAACTTGCAAAAGATGCAGTTCACCCAGTGGTTGAAACGAGGAGAGACTCCGATGCATTGTCAGAGAGAATTGCGAGCCGTCACTTCGATCCGAGGACCACGGGTGTTGTTCTCGGTTACTTCGACTTATACAAAGCGGCTAAAGCGCGATCAATGCATTAAATTGCGGAGACCAAAATGAGTGAGAGTGGTTATGCGGGGGTATACTCAAGTGTGAACGCGCCCTCGATTGTATCCCTCGGTTACTTTTTTTTCTGGGGCTGCAGTAACTTCTTCAGTTTTGCTGCGAGCATCTCCGACCCATCGACCACTTTAGGGACTGTCAGCATCTGCTTGAGCTTTTTGTTGGAGAAGAATCTCGTCAGCACGGAGAGCATCTCGTCATATGCCATCTCCTCATCCATTTTCGCCGATTTCTTGACATACGAGATCCAAATCGGAAGTGACGAGCTTAGGAACAACTTTTCTTCTGCGCTCCCCAGGTTGCGGTTACAAAGAGCATCACAGCAGATTTCTCTTGGCTGAGCCACAGCTCCAGCTCCAGCTTTATAGCGATCTCGTTCGTATCACTGACCTTTTCCGCCTTATAAAGCATGTCGCTGAGCTGTTTCTCGTCAAAGCGGTTCTGTAACACCGCAAACATCGTCTCGTAAGGGGTTTCCTTGTCCAGCTTGGTCACGTAGGAGACCCACGTGTGTATGTCGCGCGTTCCGAAAATTCTGTGGTTATAATCCTTCAGTAAAAAGTCGAAGACGTTGTCCGCAGTTTTGCCCTCTTGCAGCCACTTCGTTAACGCAGGTTTGGTCAGTCTCTCGGCGATCTCATTGTCGCGGCGCCAGCCGAGTTGGATCATTTTCCTGATCTTTTCGTCACTGTAGTACGATCTGAGTACCGTGAATATGACGTCGTCCGCCTTCTTCGAGTCCAACTCGGTCACGTAGTCCACCCACATCTTCGCTCGAGGGCTCCATGTCGGGTGAACGACCTCTTTCTCTATTTTGAGAAGCTTGAAGGCATCAACGGCGGTTTTCCCGTCACGCAGCCACTTTTCGAGCTGAATAGCTTCAATCTTGCCAGCGATGACGCTCGAGACCTCCTTTGTCTTGTAGAGCATCAGCATATCGGCAAGCTTGTCGTCTGTATCTGTGAACGCGGATGTCTTCAGCTTGGCAAGCAAGATCGAGTACGGGTCTTCCCTCAGCATCTGCACGTGGGCGACCCACTTTGCCAGCAAAGGGTTACTCAAGAGATCCTCCATGTCGTCGCCCAGCTTCAGGAGCTTGAACACGTCGTCTGCAGACTTGTCAGTAGTGATCCAGTCCTTCATCTGCGCCACTTCCAACTTTTCGGCAATAAACTTCGTGCTATGACTCTTTTTGGCCGCAATTAGCATCTTGGCCAGAACATCTTCCTCATACTTCGTCTTCAGAACGGCAAACATCAACTCGTCACCCTTCGCGTCATTCAGCACGTAGGTGTACCACGTCTTGAACGCGGGAGCCTCGAACAATTTCTCGCGCTGGGTATTCAGCTTCAACGCGTCAAAAGCTGCCAATGCCGTTTTCCCCTCAGCCAGCCAAACCCCCTCCTGCACTTTCTCCAGGCGCTTAGCAACGTCACCCATGGCCGAGTTTTTCGCGCCAACAAGCATAGGCGCCAGCTCGTCGTCGCCGTAGGAAGCTCTCAGTGTCGTATACATCTGCTCATCCGCGTTCTGCTCGTCCAGCTTCCTCACGTAAGACACCCACCTGCTGAAGCTCCGATCTGTAAAGAGAACTTCGCCCTCGTTGTTCAGCCTGAGGAGCTTGAAGACGTCGTCAGCACTTTTCTTCTCGGCCATCCAGCTGCTGAGCAGTATTTCCTCCACTTTCTCAGTCACAGTCGACCCAGGCAGCTCCTTCTTCGCTGCCGCAAGAAGATTCGCGATCTTGTGGTCGTCCAAGTTTTGGGCTTTCATCTTGGCCAGCAGCAGCTGGTACGGATCCGCTTTCGTCCTCGTCACGTAGTTTATCCACATGTTCAAGAGCGGGTTCGATAGCAGGTTGTGTCCCTCGTCGTCCAGCTTGAGAGCCTGAAACACGGACTCCTCCGATGTTTTCTTGTCCAGCCAATTCTTCAGTTGTGCCTCTTCCAGTTTCACAGCCCACGACTCAGCAGACTCAGCGCTGGTCGATTTCTTCGCCTGTACGATCATTCTCGCTGGCGCATCATCGCCGAAATTGGCGGTCAAGGTCGAGGCAATGATCCTCTCACCCGCTTTAGGGTTCTTCTTGTACAGGTTGGCAACTAAGCCGGCCCAGTCTTGAAAGTACTTGGTCTTGAAAAAATCGGGCTGCTGCTTGGCCACGTTGGCCAGCTTGAACCTGTTGAAGAGCCAGTCCACTCGGTCTTGATGGCTCTGCGTCTTGGAGAACTTGTCCAGAAGCCTGGTAAGTCCGAGCCCCCTGTCTTCGGAATGGGTGTCGTCCTCCCCGAGCTTGTGCTTTCTCAGGCGGCGATGCATTTGTCCATCGATTGACCCAGTACTGAGCTCATACTTGGAGGCTGCAGAGCCGACGACGGTCTCCTTCGTCGAACTCGCACCGGAGAACACCAGCGCGGTGACAGCAGCCAGGAATATGACGCGAGCCACCAACCAATTCGACTTGGCCTTGGCAACCATGCTTCGAAGCTGCGCAGTACGGATTCGACCGCGAATTGCAAAATGAGGCATTGCATCCACTCACACGAGTTACATCGCCTAAACAGTACTAAGTATACTTTTTCTGACCGATGATTGTCTATTACACCTGCATCTGAAGCATAAACTTTTTTATTTTTATTTTTATGCGGTTATCGCCGATTGCACTCAGGGCGAGCTCTGCATCAACCCCGCTGACCGGGCCCACAGGGTACCCGGCGGCTACGGCTGTCCTTCCCTGTCATCTCACTTTTAAACTACCTGGTCTACCTATTTTATGCATCCTATGCACGTGAGTGCGGGAGGACTACGAAATATGGTTATGCATGAGAAGTTTTTCGCTCCTTTCTCGTGGGTTGGTCGGATGAACTCATCGTGATCAGTTTGGGCTCGCCTCTACTTGTAGTTGTTCAGTGTTGGTGTTTGTTTCTTGGTCATGGCCTAGCTCTTGGCGCCGCTCTGCGTGCCACTTCTCCGCCTTAGCCTGAAGCGTCTCCGCATGCCCTCGAAGCACCGTATCAAGGCGATGCACTGTTCGTGCGTGCTGGCGGCGTCTCCTTCTGATACTGTCGTTGACCTCGTTCATGAGGGGTCCTTCACCGGCGCTCTGAATTGCCCTAATGTTTGCTTGGCACGTGCTGTTCCAATGCGTTCTATTGGCGCCCCACAAGCTTCGTAATACGCCCCGGTGAAGTTTTGACGCCCCCCCCCCCAGCCGTAACCATAAGCGCTTGTGCCCACCTCAAGGTGGTCTCAGTTGCTGACGGCCAAATCTTCCACCCGATAGGTGCTGCATACAGCTCTGGAAACCGATTTACTAACCAGCTCCTATTTGTGCTTAGCACCGTGTCCCCGCCAGTTGTCGCCATTGCGCTGTGCCACGTGATCAGCGCTTGGCGTGCTCCATACGCTTTTGTTTCCGTTATGACGTGATCCACAACGAGCCAGTCCATCGAGAAACCGTGACTCAGAGCTGCAGACCACTCATAAACCCATCGGTGATGCTCCAGGTGGTCACAAGATTGAGTAACAATACCTATCCACAGCTCCCAAGGGTTTTGTGCTGTGATCGCCCGCCTTCCCGTATTTATGGTTTGTCGTACCGACTGCCTTGTCCTCATTCGCATACAACCAGCAGGGATATGTACAAACCATTCGACGCCGATGCGCTTAACAGCCCTGTGGGCAACCGAGTCGTCGTAGCAAGCAACCCATATAGCTTTCTGTGGGTCGTGGGACTGGAGATACTTTTCACAAATGTCCTGCCACCTATCCTCTCCAGCTGGGAGAAACGTATCGTCAATCCACAGAACGCTATGATCCCTCCTGCCACTACATTTGAGGGCATCATCGTACTTAGGGTAGCGAGAGTCGAGCACTCCAGCACTCCATAGTCCAGAGGCCTGACTCGGATGGTACTGGTAGTGCATTGCCTCGGGGTGGCACGCATGTGCGGCCCGTTGCAACTGCACTGGCAGGAAGCGCCCAACTGGGCCACGTCGGCAAAGCTGCAGTTCCAGCGTAAAAAGGTGACCCGCGTACTGTACCCACCGCCAATCCCTGATTAATGCACTAACATGAGCTACATGAGCCCATACTGTGAGGCTAAGTTGCACCATCACTTTCCACGGACCAACCTCCTGCGATTGATACGACCACCAAGTTCTCGTTGGCCTTCCGGTCGCAACCGCCAGTTCGTGGCATCTCCCTGGTACAAGGTATTCTTGATCTGGTATCCAAAGTCGGTCACACAAAGCCTCCATTTCATCATTGATATCGAGACGAAGGCGCTCCGCTGCTACACACTCCTCGCTACACGCGCCGTAGCGGTGGGACTGAGTATCAAGCCGCGATTCGTCGCATAGTCTGCAATTAGGGTCCCAATTATGGTGGAGTATGTGCTTTCTGACATTCGTGTGCAGCACGTTCGTAATTGACCTCCAGTAGAATCGCTTTTGCGCTTCGTCCCACGCCAGCAATTTGGCAGTATTCACATTGGTGAAACACGCAGTTTCGCGGTCACTGCCACGGGTCCTTTGAGTCTGAATCCACGTCTCCTTCCGCTTCGTGTTAACCAAGCCTATCATGAAGGCCCGAGTTCGGCCAACCACTGGTTTGCCGTCTGAGTCCAATAAATGCACGTCATCCCACTTTATCAGTTCGGAATACGACCTTGGCATTTCTTCGTCGTGACTTCTCGCCGCATCCCCATCCGCGTCTGCCAAGGCTTTACGCTCCTCGTTAAGTTGTACATCATCTGAATATTCACACTCCTGGTGGGAGCGTATCCACTTTGCGGTAAAGGTACCCCCGGGGCGCATTAATGCAACCATTGACCGGATTTCGATTCGATGTCGGTTGCTGTACTTGGTATAAGGAGGCCTTGCTCCGTTTGCAATTGCACGCGCCGTTTGCAGGGTCATGATAGCTGCTTTGTTGTCGCACAGTTGAGTACCAGAGTCTCCTGAGGCAGCCAGCCCAGCGATAAGCGCATGACATTCACAACGCGTGGACGTGATGTCGGCCCAATGAGTTTGTAGGCGTCCTAACTGCCGTGTTGTGCCGGACCGCAGCCCCCAACCTCCCCTGGCCGCTCTGGTTCCCCCATCGTGGACACTACCATCCCCGGCCGGGATTGGATGAGGACGCGATGGGAATTCACAGCAACGTACCCACAGCTCCCGCACGGTAGGTGTTATCACTGCTTCGCAGGTTCTGCAATTCTTGTGATGCCACGCATTGCAAATCCGACACAGTCGTGATTCGTTACGTCGGTGGCACTCACAGCACGCTCTGTTTATTAGTTAGACCCCTCCAGCCTCCATTACTTCTTGGTGGCGGCGTACAGATCGGTTAAACGACTCCAGTATGAGCTCCCGGTCCATCAAACCAGTCAATCCACCGACATACGTGTCTGTCCAAATAATCACTCTGTGCTGCGTTATACACCTTCTACCTCTAGGGAGGTTTACCACTTCAACTGGGATACAGATATCGACATACTCCGTGGCCTCACCGTCCGGCCGCGGTGTCCAAATTCCACTGTCTGGGTTGCGCTCGTGCCACCACTGTACCCGGATCTCGTCGCCATATCCTAGTGGGTTCTCAATTACCCCGTCTCCAATTCGTTGGCCCAGTTCGTACCCGCGTAGCAGAAGACCTTCGTCACTCTCCTCAAACTGGCTGACGATAAAAAATTGATCTGGGCCATATCTAGTCTAGGCATGTCGAGGTGGCTCGTGTCGATTACAGTGCGGCCTAGCGGTACAACTAAATTTCTGCTGTTGGGATGGCACAGCGTCGCTACCAGGTCATCTTCTAACATAGAGAAGTCGCGTAGATGCTTGCGTGTCCACCGATGTATCCGTCCCAGCTGTGACCCCAGTACTAGTTGCTTTCCGTTGTTGCTCGCGATATCCCCGACATACCTCACTTTGTGTGCATACTTGAGGTTGTATTTCAGCAACCGCTCGCGTAATTCTTCCGATAGGTCTTGCCAAATTGGTCTATCATTCGGTCGCTTGGACATACATTCCTCTGGATTCTCCCATTTGACGTCTACCCTTGTGCCAATGGACACGGCCGCCCGCAGCGTCTGGTGGATCCACAGTTGGAGGTGACTCGGGGGATTTATTAGAATTTCTAGTGGATGAGATGTGAGTCCAGCTTGCACTTGGTATCTCTCAAAAGCCTCCACCAGTAGGTGATAAGCTGGTAAGTGTTGTGAGTTTAGCACTCTCATAACCAGCTCCATTCTAGCGACATTGCACATGTCCTCAAAACAAGCGAGACCAAGGCCTTGATTGTCGTCATGGAAGACCGCTTTTGGGGTATTGTGAGGCAGTCTCAGTGTCTGTTTAGCGGTTCTTCTTACTAAGATGTCGATGTGCTTGGCAACTTTATGCGAGACGTTCAGCTGCGTTCGGTATTGGATGCGTGGTAGCCAAACGTGGTTCACGATGTACTGGAGTTGACGGTGGGACAGCTGCAATCGACTAATCCTCTCCGCTTCCGACTTCAGCGTGCTCCAGACGGGTGCAATTGTCGAACTCCATATATCACCAGTACTTTGAAATATTCCGAGGTGCTTGAATCCTTCTGACGGGCTGACAACAGTCACCGCCACGGGTGTACCAATGCCGTTCTGGAGGTACACAGTATTTTCTGCATTATTTTGTGGGTTGCACTGAAGCAGGAACGATTTCGCGGCGCCGAATACACCTCCAGTGCCATTTATTCCTGTGAACACGTTAGATACAGCCACTCGATGTTCGATTCCTGCACGCGTCGTTGCAACATCGATAACATCGTCGACCAAAACCGTTGCAGTGATATTAAGCGGTGTGGACCCTTGATGGTGGCGGATCTTAACGCCGTCGGGGCCTGCTTCCTGTCTCTCCATTAGCACATCCATGTAGTAACCAATGTGTCGGATCGAGAGGACAGATCCTTGGCCTAATCCAAATTCGCGTCTTCCACTCGGGATCCATCCGAAAGCTGTCCGAATGTCGATCTCGCCTGGCCCCAGGAAACCCATCAGAATATCGTATAGCTTTTGTGGTACCCCGATCCTTTTGTAGATATAAGCCATCACCCAGCGCGGAATACGGTCGTAGCATTTTTCGCAATCTTTGCTGAGTAAATAGAGGGGTTCCTGCAGCTGCTTCGCACGGTCGAGCAGTAGTGTAGTCGTCAAAGCTGCGTCCTGGACATTTTTATCTCTCTGAAACCCATGTTGCATAGGGTGATTTGGAACTCGAGCCTCCAAGTAAGTACTGATAGCAGTGAATAATCGCGTCGCCAGTGAACTTTGTACTGAGATCGGTCTCCAGGGGGGTAACCCGTTGCGCTCCCAAACTCCAGTAGCCTGTGCACTCTTAGGTAGGAAAACCATCTGACGATGGTTTAGAATTGCAGGCACGACCCCCGTGCGAAAGATAAGGTTAAAGAGCAGTCGTTCCCGTTCTCGGATTTGAGGTGACGCTGCAATCCACAGTTCCTGTGGTATCCCACCATATCCAGGCGATACTCCTTTATTAACCATACGATCCACCTGAAGCTGCAATGCCTCGTCAAACTGAAAAACACTCCACTCATTCCCGGGGCCGCTGAACGCGTCTTTATGCGTTCCGCCGTCCTTGATATCGTCTAGTAGCCATTCTCGGACAAATCGTGGCAGTCCTTGCTCATCGTCGACTGCACCTGTGCGTAGGTGGGTTGGCTCACTTGTTTTCTCATTCGAGGGGACCCAATTATCCAGTAGCTCGATCATCGTTGACTTTACAGCTTCGCGTGTCTCGACGTACTCGTAGTTCGGTGCCTCTCCAATTAGTCCTCCTTGTATACGAACTGGTGGAAGTTGCTGCCTGATCGTTGCTCTCAGAAACTGTCGAACCTTCCCTTCCTCCATCCACTGTTTTCTTGTATTCCGGGCGATCTTCCCTCTCTGACGTTGCCACCAGCATCTTCGTGTACGAAGCACTCGCTTCCATAGTTTCCAACCTGTGTCTAACCACGTTTTCATCTGAGTCAGCGAGTTTGGGCGACCACTGGTTCTCCACTCGTTCAACTCCTGTGCTCCAAGCGAATGTGGACTACTAGCTGGTATTCTTTGTGGAAAGATCACCCATTTGGGAAATTGCACCTTCCGAAAGGCACTCTGGAGCTGCTCACATGTGATGCCGGGTGAGTTCTGAAGTCTACAGACAGCTTTCCATTGACCATTGCACCTCATGGTTCGCTTCACGCTTACTGCTCGGTTTATTGATTTCTGACACTGGCTGGTTTCGCCCCAAAGATCCTTAGCCGAGTTGTAGATACACTTGTAGAGGTTTGAAATTGCTAGTTCAAGCCACCGTTGGACCAGGTCATGGTTGCTCGCATCTGCCTCGCTGATCGGCGCAATAAGCTTCATTCGTCCAGAGTTCAAGTTCTCTCCCAGGTATTCCGTGAACTGACGCATGTCGTCTGCGGACCTATTCTTCATATTTAACACCTTGATAGATCGTGTCTCTCGTAGATGCCTGCTGCTGCGTTGGGAGCGATCTAACCCAATGCAGACAAAAGGGGTACCCACGTGGTCGCCGTGGTTGAGTGAGTACAACCAGATCCCGCTTTCCTTAATCTGGTGTGAGCAGCGTGTCGTGATATAGATATCATCTAACGCCGACTTGGTTTCTCCGTTCTGGTAGGTGAATCGGTGGACCGACGGGTGTCTGTGCTTAAAAGTTGATATCAAACCGGTACTCAATGTCCATGCCCTAAATTCATCACTTGCCCGACGTGCTGCGTTGTCACGTTCAATAGTGTTAATTCGGTCGTGCATCTCATCCGGGTACGAATTAAAATCTCCTGCGACCACGCACATATTTCCACGCTCCTCGGCTTGCCGGGTCTGTCGCTCGATCCAACACCGTTCTTGCCTCGTTTCTTCCTCATGACGATGCGGTGTATCAGGACAATAGGTGGCCACGATAACAAGTTCGCTTCTACTACCCAGCCTGAACGATGTACTGAATGATCGCCCTGATGCCGAGTAGGCTGATCTACTTTTAATCCAGCGAGATTGCCACCGTTCCTTGTCCATCATAATAGCTACCTTCTGGTTTCCAGTCAGGATGAATCCAGGAGTCGGTGTCCCCGATTCGGATCGGCTCCACACACATCGCTCCTCCGCAGCACGAAGGCCAGCGTCCGACACAATCACAAAATCGAGGTCGTTCGCGGTGGTCCACACCGTGATATCGTCCATTCTTGACCATGTCCTTTTATTAATGTTGACAGCCGCTAGGCGGATGTCCAAATCCCCCGAGTTTCCGCTCTTGGCACCTCGGTCTCCTATATACTGTTCTGCAAAGTGTTCTCGCCTCAATATAGCTGCCCGTACTGCGTGATCCCCATCCTCAGGTAGATACGGCTCGCGTTCGGCACCTGCGTCCCAAATTCGTCTACGGCGCCCTCGTCTGTGTCTCGAGGTTCGATTGTACTCTGGCTGCTGTATCAGTAGTTCTAGGTCTTCTTGCTCCGAGTTGCTTGAATCATCGGAAGACAGACCCACAGGGTTGTCCTCTTGTTGGCTGTCTATTGACGACACCACCGAGGATGCTGCCGCTGCTTCTGGGATTGTGCACATCACGAATATCAGCAGAATGAGTGCCACGAACCATCGAATACATATCTATCTTGTTGCGGTGTACTACTGGGAGTCTGTACCGCTCTCCAGACTCCCGTGACCAAAATCCGGGATTTTCATGAAGTGGGCAATACGTGACAGCACTGATGACATCCCCTTAATTTCTGAGGCCGTCTCGGTCTGGATGGTCTGCATCGCTGCAATTGCTGAGTCATGCGCCTGAAGTTTAGTGTCGACCGAATGTGTGTGTCGCGTGAGCTCCTGCCGCATACAGCGTAGTATCTCCTGAGATTGCTCTCGTACTTGATCCGCCACGATGGAGCGAATAATTGGCTCTACCCGCTGCGATGTCATCTGAGTCTCGTTTTCTTGAGCTAAGGGGTGGTGCTGGAATTGCACAACCTGGGTAGTTTGATCCTCCTCCGCATTTCTCCAATCCTGTGCCGATAGATTTCGGTCACGTGCCGGGTTATGGTCTCCACGTTGGTTGAGCCTGCCGTGAGCCTCCCATCTGGAGTACCGGCCTGTATTTCTTCTTCCGTTATCATTGTCATTGCGCACAGGAGCTGTAGTTGGAGTTGATGTACAACTCCACTGATAATGACCAGGTCGGTCACACGCGAAGCAGAGATGACGTCCGTCTTCGCTCATTTTGTTCACAAAAAGGCGGATGTTTCCCACCTTCAGCCGCAGTCGTTGGTGAACTCCATACCTGTCGTATAGGCGCTTCGCATCGTCTTCGTCCTTGAGCTCTACTGTGCCAGATCGCCGACCTGGTTGAACTGTAATTCGCGCACCTTCATAGCCCAATCTCGCCAGTTCAGCCACCACCGTTGGTAGTTTAAGTTCAGGTTGAACGCCGAACAAATGGAGCTTGCGTTCAATGCCTACCAGCTCAGTCGTCGCCCGTGGGCGGACCATCTTTTGGCGTGCGTAGTCCCATTGCACAGATCGAATTGGTCGTAGTCTGACGGTGCGGCTGTACTGGATATCACTGACACTTTGATAATCGCGAGAAAGAAATGCCTTGAACACCTTATTTGTCGTTTCCTCGCTCTCAAAGCACAGCCGGAACGCAAACAGATTCTCGCCTGACGTGGGTGTCTGAATCGATCTGGTGACGCACGTAATTGCCGGCCACTTTACTCTGCGCACTCGAGAGGGGTCATGGGAGACAACGATTCCTTCCAACGCTCCCCACCTGCGAAGCAGAGTTTGCAAATTCTCGATTGAAAGTCGGTTCGGGTTGGTGTACTCGAGCTCTATTATGTGGAGGTTGGTCTGTCCTTTGACTGGACAGTAGGGTTGGACCCAGATGACGACACCATGGACTTTCATGTACCCCCTCCTCATGAACTTCCATAGGGATCGATCGTTCACTCGTGGTGTTGCAATTAGCTCCACCGCAGGATCTCCAGTGGGCTTTAGCCCTTCTTGATCGAAGAATATTCCATTCGACCCACACACTTGCTCGATCCCAGACGCCATGTTTTCCAGTCCTAGGTAGCCTAGTGTCTCCACGTGGACCGACGACTCGTCCATCGTGAATGACAGTCTCATGTCAGTTCTGGAGAATCGATCCTCGAAGGCTTTCCAGTCCTCCTCAGTATGTTCCAGATCCAAGAGCTCTTCGCCTTCGTAACCACGAGATTGGTCGGCGCCATCGTCCTCCGCTTCCGACATCTCTTCATCCTCGAGCTGGGTATCTGTTTTCCCACCGCCCCCGACCCTGCTTGAATTGTCTTCAATGTCCAACCTGAGATCGTGCGGGTGCGTCACCTTCTCCGCATTGCGCTGGGAATTCACGCCACCCATGGGTGGGTTAATCCCGTGGTCAGCCGCGCCTTCGAGCCTTTGCGTAGGTGGCTCTCGCCCACTTCGGTCAACGCCCATCCTGCCTGCTGCCCTTGGCGACAAGACGCCATTGGCAGTGGGTCTGGCCTTCACTTGCGTCGTTCTGCCGCCCCCTTCCGCGGTGATCTTCATCGGGCTGTTGCGAGGTCGTGCTCTCTGCTTCTCCTGCGTCGGCATGGCTTTCCTTGCGTGGCGAAGTTGACTGTTGAAGTTGGTGGTAGGTTTTGAACTGATGCTCTTCTTGCTTTCACGTTCCTTGTTGGTTTGTTTCTTGTAGTTTCCATTCCCGAAATAAGTTGCATTGCTCCTGCGACTGCTCGGGGTTCGCCAAATCGCATGCTCCTTATGGCTCGGACGCTGCCATCGCGTCGCCGATCTGTCTTCCCTATCTCCTCCGTGTTGTTCTTGAGGCCGGACGTAGGCCATTGTAGTGCACTTTGACTGAGTCGTATCCGTGCTTCTGCGCCGTATTTCGTGGCTGCCGCGTACTGGCAATCTCCTATCCGCACGCGCCGGGGTTGCTTGTGCTTGAGTTCCTCGCCCCGGTCGTCCGTTACACTCGCACCTTCGTCGCAAATCGGGAACTGAAGCATAAACTGAAAGAGCCATCTCCGATGACGCGATAATGCGTGCGTTACTAATATTTACTGCTTAGTATTTGTACAGTAGAACACCACATATACAATAACAACAAAAAGCAAATGTTGCAGACGCCCAAGACTTTCGATTTCTATTGAGCGTGATGTTGCAACCAATTAATTGGACTTCTAAACGGTGTAGTAAGCCCACGCCTAAGCTCCTCCTACTGCATTTACGCGTTGAGGCACGAATCGGAACACACACCCGAACAATAAAATCAATTGGTCGCACACATTTCTTAACGTGTGTTTAATTGTTGCTACAGCTGAACCGGTTTTAAGCAGACGCGGCAACACGGTGTCCGCACGCTCCACAGAAGTCGAACTCCTCCCCCACCATGGCGCTGCAGCCGGGACACACACGGTCCGTCTTGTCCACGTTGTTGCGCAGCTCCTCCCTCTCTGCGAACAACTTAAGCTCCGTAATAGCAGCCGAGAGTCCGATGCGCTGCTCCCAGTCCGGGTCCGTCAGCCTCTTGACGAGCGCCCACTCGTCGTCCTCCAGCCCATCGGGGCGGGGGTACCCCTCCCCAGAGAACAGCTTTTCCAGAATCGTATCATCGTCGTCCAGAGCGTAAGGCGGCTCGTCCCCGAACGCTTCAATGATGCACATACCGAACGAATAAACGTCCGAGGCGAACCGCGGGTTGTGTGTCGCATCCGCCGCGTCCGGGTCCCCCGTGGGCATCAGACACTCCGGAGCCTTCCAGCGCACCGTGTCTGTCTGCGCCTTCTTGCTGAGCCCCACAGACTGACTGCGGATGTAGGAGAAGCCAAAGTCGCAGATCTTGGCCTTGTCGTCCGCGCCAATGAGGATGTTATTGCACTTCAAGTCGCCGTGCACCACCTTCTGCGAGTGAATGTAGTCCAGCCCCACGGCGGCCTCATAAAATAGTCTCCAGATCTCGCTCTTGTCCTCCATGAAGTGGTCGGCGAAGTTCCCATGGATGGCGTCCTCACACACAAAGAACGCGGGCGTGCTCACGTGGCACGCGCCGAAGAGCTCGATCACGTGGGGGTTGGCCAGCCTCCGCCAGACCTCCACCTCCTTGAAGAAGGACGTCTTGGCCTGGTCGTCGTCCATGAGCAGCGACTTGATGACCACCTTGGCCCCTTTGCCCCACGTGCCTCTGGCCACCGACCCGTAGGAGCCGCAGTCAAACTGCTCCTTGGTGTCAAAGTCCACGTCGTCACTTGAGATAAACCACTCTGGCACGGGCGGCACCTTGGCGCCCGACGTGCGCGTGATCTTGTTGAAGGTGCGCTTCATCATGGCCAATGTAGCCATCGAGTTCTGCTCCTTCTTGTGCGTCATCTCGAACTTGAGCATGGCCAGGCTCTCCACGAGGTTGCTGTCTTTGCTCTGCAGGTCGGCGCTGAGTCGCTGCTGGTTGGCGGCGATGCTCAGCAGTATCTGCTCCTGCTTGCGGCGCTCCTCGTCCCACTCGCGGCGCCACTTGGCCATCTCCTGCATGTGCACGAGGTTCAGCAGCTTGTACAGGTCGTCGATGTCCTCGTTGAACTGCTGGATGGCGTCCACGACCTTGCGGTTGCTGGCCAGGCGCTTGATGAAGCTCTTCTTGGCCTGCTTCTCGAGGAACTTGAGGAACTTGGCGATTGTCTGGCCGTACATGAACAGCACGCGGTTCTGGCGCATGGCCTCCTCGTCCGAGATCTTGGCCAGCTCCTCGCTCACGAACACGAGGCGCTTGTGCACGGCCGAGCACATTTCCTCGTTCTCCTCCAGCTGCTGGCACAGCTCAATGATGTTGCCCAGCACCTCCACGATGAGACCCCCCACGCCGGGCACCACGAAGGACGCCACGAGCGAGCATACGGCGGACATGACACGCTACGTAAGGATGCAGTAGGTACAGTACACGTGGGGGGGGGGGGGGGGTCCGGTGCGCTGCGAGCGCTTCGAGTCCAAGAGTGAGCAAGGAGGGAGCACGGTATCATGATCGTTGACGTAATTGTGGGAAAAAGATCAGATTTAATTTCCAATAAACGTATGCTTGACACATTTTCACTGAAAGATTTCCAGATGAGGCATTTGAATTTGTCCTCCTCTGGTACAGCAACCGAGGTCTCCAATAGCATACCCATCTTGCGCTATGATTTTCAGGATGGAATTGTTACTATGGACAGCGTCTAAATAAACTCTAAGGCGAGGCGAGGCGCGCACAAATACGTTCCCTTGAAGATACAGGACAGCAGTAGCTGTGGTAATTCATGGGTGAATCATTTCATGTGATCATACGAAAAGTGTTCCGGCTTACGACTACGACAGGTACTCGACTGCTTTGAATAGAATGAGGAGAAGCACACATGTCAAAAGCAGAGAAACCACGCAAAACAAACCTCCGACTGATAAGTGGCTTAGGAGTTTTCAGGACGCTATTAACTAAAGTTAAATAGACAACTGTGATCATCATCAAATGAAACGTGTTCCTGATACTTTTTAGGATTTTTTTTCTCGTGTCGCAGTTGAGCAGAATTAAAACCATCACCACTAAGGCCAGTACAAGGTGAAGCAAGCCGAGTTTCTGTAGTCGTGATTTGGATGGCGCAGATTCAGACAGCTGTCGTTGATATATACGGGGCAAAGACCTGACAAACACATTCTGACTGCCACTACTACTCTAGCACTTGGTACTTTTAAAGAAGTTATAACGAGTAACCAAAACGCAAACTCGCCAAGCTCAGTACCGGTAATGCGGAGTTATTAATTAAAAGACTCGGGTCTTAACTTTGGAAATGCGAGCAAAACGTCGACTCACACCCTGCGTTATGGTTCTAATCTGTCTGCCACTACTTGATACGAAGGTGGCGGGAGCTCTCGTTCTTCCTTTTGCAGCCATGTTCGCGCTTCAGCCATGCAACGTACTTCTTCATTGCCTTCTTGAAATACGGCGTGTCGTTAGGGTACATCAGTCCGATGCTGGTATAAGTTCCGAGCACGTTACGGCGTATGGCTCGCCCGCCTCCACCTCCTCCCCGCCGCCCTCCACCTCCGCCGCACCGCCCTCTCTCCTCTAAGCTTGCGCCGCCCTCAACCAGTGCGCGCGTTGCTGGAGTACCCTCGGACGTGAGCGCCTTGTCATGGAGCACGTTTGACTTCGCCGCCGAGATCTTGTTCGCTGTGACTGTCACACCGTCGCTGAGAACGACAAGTGCGGTTACAATGGTCAGTACAAACACGGAACAGGCCAATACTTCGGGCGTCTCCGTGGTGTCGCTTGGACGGCTCAAAATGAGGAATGATACTGCAGCACAGTGTACGCCACAGCGGCCAAAGAGATGGCATGCGAACAGCGTGACCAATCGTATTATCTTCGGCTTCGCTTTGCCAGTACATAGAGCGAAAGCCAGCAAGAAACTGTATGAGCTGGTTTGAGTTGACCATCGATGTCAAGGTGATCAAGCACGTACCGGTACCGTTGGTACTTCCGTAAGTTTCAGATACCCAGGTAAAATGTTGTAGTTACCGCTGTGCCACGTACAGCACCAGTTATCTCCTGGAACGCATTGGAATGCAGTCGCCGAGTAATCTGTCATTTGCGGTTATTGGTAGTGCGGACCGGGACACTTGATTGTTGTAAGTTACAGCTTGTACATTGTACATGAGCAGGCATCTATGAACCAGGCTTAGGTACCAATATAAGTTAGGCTAATTTCAGGTCCAGGAATGGGCATCGATGGCATCATACAAACTGCAAGATCCAGTGGACAGATACACAAATGTAATCAGTTGCCAGCGTACATGTACAAAATTTGTACATTTAATGTGATTGCCATGATTATTCCTGACCCCGTACAGTATATGTACTGTACTTATACTTCGAATACATGTATGATAAACCGGGGCCTTAGACCTAATATGGGTTAAACCGAAACGAGAACTGTGCGTGGGCTGGGATAGCTAAAGAAGTTTGTGTGAGATAAGTAAGGAAGGCATCTCCACCGTCGCTATTGCCAAAGCAACAATTCACCGCAAAATTTACAAAAAACAAGTCGCGCATTGCACGAAGAAGCCCCGAAAATTACTACACAAATACATTATTTGTTGTATGTAAATCTGCCAGCGCATCCCCTGCGGCTGCGAAGCAGGCGCAGCATCGGTAAAATGGACTCCAATTTGTATTATTCAACTGCTTGTATATGTTCATGAACCTTTTTAAAATAATCTTCTACGCACGCAAACGTTTATCTTGTTCTACCTTTAAGTTTCACTTCTGCAACGTACATGCAGTATTGCATGTGCTCATGTGCGAGGGGATTGAAGAAATAAGGAATCGTTATTGCAGACTGTACTTGGTGCGTTTGCTCCGCGGTAAAAGCAGCATGATACTTTCAAGATTTGTTTCTCGAGCTTGTCTCGGATTTGAGGGATTTAGGGATAATCAGTTAAGTTCAGCTACCGGCGACAGGCTTCAGTTGCCTAATTAATCTGTGTGGGGTGGTCACAGCACTCTCTGGGGTTACTGCTATCCCAGAAAAAAAGTTAAGATAAGGACTAGCTTGTTTGACTTGATCAAAGTAAAGTTGTACCATAATCGACCAATACATACTGGGTAGTACTATGTTCATGAGTCTTCGGGAGCACCGCCAATAGCTGCACATGGACGAGGAGAACGTGTGGACACATCGGCCGATGACTCGGAGGATCCGACGGCGACGGGAGAGCCGGCGGCAACCGGGCTCTGGGTACACCAATGACTGGTCAGGGAGTCTTCGAGAGACCCAGGTATAGTGAGATCAAGTCAGGCGGAAGCCGGGGGTAATCAGGCTGATGAGATGCACCAACGAGCACAAGGAGAACAAGAAGGAAAGCAGGAGGGGAAGACTAGAGAGTAGTTTGAGAGACGATAACATTTAATCTCACTTCGGCATTTGCCCCCTCAACCACAAGCTACAAACCAACAGGTTAACAGCCGCAACAAGCTCAAGCCCGCCCCGACGACCGCCATGACGACGTCCAGCAAGAAGGCCGAAGTCATCCTGGGAAGCGACAACTACTTCCACTGGGAGTTCGCGATGCGTATGACGCTAGCGAGGAAGGGGCTGCTGGCGCACGTTCAAGTCGTGAAGGACCCGACGGAGATGACGGAGGCCTGGATGCTCAACGACATGAAGGCGCTCGGTCTGATCGCTCAAGGCGTGGCTGTGGAACACCACACGAAGATTCGGTCTGCGACATCTGCCATCCAAGCCTGGAACACTCTGCGCGAGTTCTACAACCGGACGACAATGCACAACCGTGTGACGATGACTCGTCGACTCCACGAGTTCAAGATGGAGGACGGTGCGACGATGGCGAAGCACCTCGACAAGTTAGACGAGCTCATTGTGGGCCTCCAGACGCTTGGAGAGCCGCTCGATGACTCCCGACAACTCGTCATCCTGCTGAGCAGCTTGCCGGCGGAGTACGAGTTGATCGCGTCGATCGTCGAGAACTCGAAGGATGTGACCCTCATCGAGGTGAAGGAGAAGCTGCTCAAGGAGTACGAGCGTCAGGAGAAGAAGGAGACGTCGGAGCGCGCGCTGAAGGCGTTCAGCGGCAAGGGGCAGAACCGGAAGCTCGGCAAGGTCGGCAAGGGATTCGACCGGAAGAACAAGGGCGGCCGGAAGGTCGGTGGGTTCAAGGGCAAGTGCTTCAACTGCGACCAGGTCGGTCACATGAAGCGGGACTGCCCGGAACAACGGAATGGCGACACCGCCGAAGACTCGGTGTTCGCAGTGGCGGAGAGTCCGTCAGCGGGGTGGCTGATCGACAGTGGTGCGACGGCGCACATGACGCCACACCGCGACGACTTGTTCGAGTACGACGAGTTGTCGGCGGACATGTATGTGACAATCGCGGACGGCAAGAAAATCCGCGTGGCTGGAAAAGGGTCGGTGCGCCTGACGGGCATCGACGGCAAGCGCATCAAGATGGTGGAGGTGCTCCACATCCCCGGACTCGACCGGCGACTACTCTCTGTGGGGAGGTTGGCTGAACGCGGCATGAGTGTCGAGTTCCAGCGGAAGTCGTGCGTCATCTGGGACCAGGCGAAGGCGATCGCTTCGAGGAAGAAGATCGGCAAGGCGTACATGCTGGACTGCCAGCAGGACATGGCGTACTACACCGAGTACGCGGGAGTCGACGGAGAGTGGGAGCTATGGCATGCTCGCATGGGACACTTGAACGGAGATGCTATGGCGAAGACTCGTCAAGCGACGGAGGGGCTGCCGACGACTCGACAACAGACGAAGACCCTGTGCGGAGGATGCATGAAGGGCAAGCAGACGGTCGCGCACTTTCCATCGAGGTCGACGACGGCGACGACTCGTCCGCTAGAACTGGTTCATACGGACGTCATGGGTCATATGAAGACGAAGTCGAAGGGCGGAGCGAGGTATGTGCTCACCTTTGTCGACGACTACTCGCGACACGTCGTGGTGTACTTCTTGACCAAGAAGAGCGAGGTAGTGACGAAGTTCAAGTCGTTCATGAAGCTGTACCAGAACCAGTGGGGACATCGCATTAAGTGCCTGCGCTCGGACAACGGCACCGAGTTCGTGAACAAGCCGATGACTGAGATCTGCCAGAAGTACGGGATCATGCACCAGAAGACCGTCCCGTACAACCCTCAACAGAATGGAGTGGCGGAGCGGATGAACCGCACGATCATGGAGAAGGCCCGGAGCATGCTGCACTACAAGGGCGTGTCGGCGCTATGGTGGGCAGAGGCGGTGAACACTGCCGTCTACCTGATCAACCGGTCGACGAACAGCATGCATCCGACGAAGACTCCACACGAGTTGACATTCAAGTCGAAGCCTCGGATGGACCACCTTCGAGTCTTCGGGTCCATTGGCTACGCTCATGTCGACAAGTCGCGACGCACCAAGTTGGAGCCGAAAAGCTTCAAGTGCATGTTCCTCGGGTACCCCGACGACTCAAAGGGCTACCGAGTGTGCGACTTGGAGTCGAACAAGGTGAAGGTGTCCAGGTCGGTGAAGCTGGACGAGCGCGAGGTGAACGGCATCTACGACACGACAACCAGCGAGAACTCGACGATCATCCATGTGATGGAAGATGTCGAGGATACGGCGCTGCCCGAGCAGACGCAGCGACCAGTCACCGACGAGCCGATGGAACCGGCGGAAGAGACCGTCGAGGACGCGGAGATGCCCGAGGTGGAGACGCAGGAGCCATCGGGGCAGGAGCTGGCAACATACCGAAGACTCGCGAGACCGGTATTGAATGATGACATGGTCTTCCACCCGGAGCCGGATCGGGCCCGGCGTGCCCGCGATCCCGTGCTACTACTTGGAGATGGTTCAGCAGACGGTGAGGAGTCGAAAGAAGATGGTCCCGACGACTCGGACAACGATGACCACTTCTGGCCGCCGTCCCCAAAGCGACCCCGAGTGGACGAAGACAGCCTATTGGCTGAGGCTGTGCTGGCTTACGCCGCAGACGTCGGCGATGCCAACGACGCCCCCACCACGTATCAACAGGCCATGCAGAGCAACGAGTCGTCGGAATGGGTGAAGGCGATGAATGCGGAGCTCAAGGCACACGCGGACAACGGGTCATGGACACTGGTCCGTCGGACGCCGAGTGCTCGGCCGATTGGGTGTCGTTGGGTGTTCACGAAGAAACGCGACGAGCACGGCCGAGTCATCAGGTATAAGGCCCGCCTGGTGGCGAAAGGGTTTAAGCAGAAGTACGGCGTGGACTTCTTCGAGACGTACTCGCCCGTGGCCAACATGAACTCGATCCGAGTGGTGTTGTCGGTGGTGGTGGCCGAAGCATACATCACCGAGCAGCTGGATGCGGACACCGCGTTTCTGAACAGCGGACTGGTGGAACGCGTCTACATGGAGGTGCCCTACGGGATCATCAACGCCAAGAACATGATGTGCCGGTTGAACAAGGCTATCTATGGGTTGAAGCAGGCGGCGAATGCTTGGCACAAGACTATCCATCGAGTCTTCGTGGGCATCGGATTTCGAAGCTGTGGCGGCGACCAGTGCGTCTATGTCAAGGGCGAGAAGGGCAAGTTCGTGTACGTCTGCCTGTACGTGGACGACATGATCATTGCGGCCAAGACGAGCAACGAGATCCAGGAAGTCAAGGTGGCGCTCAAGAACGCGTTTAAGATGAAGGAGTTGGGCGAGGCCAAGTTCATTCTCGGTATGGAGATCGATCATGACTTATCGGCGAAGACTCTCAAGATCAAGCAGACTCGATACATTGATGATGTGGTGAAGCGGTTCAACCAGCAGGACGCCAAGGTGGTGGTGAACCCGTGCGAGTCGGGCATGAAGTTGTCGAAGACTCAGTCGCCGACGACTCACAAGGAACGCGAGGACATGCAGGCGAAGCCGTACCGTGCACTCATTGGCTGCTTGCTGTACATTACGACGTGTACCAGACCTGATGTGGCGTACATCGTCACTCAGTTGTCGCGCTTCCTCGAGAACCCCGGGCAGCAGCACTGGAAGGCTGCCATCCGCGTGCTGAGATACCTGAAGAGCACCCGAGACATCGGCATCGTCTACAACGGGAACGTGGAGAAGATCGAGATGACGTCGTACACCGACGCGGACTGGGGCAGCAATCTCGATGATCGGCGCTCGGTGTCGGGCATCATGGTAATGATCAGCGGAGCGCCGGTGATCTTCAAGTCGAAGTACCAGCACACGGTGGCGCTGAGCTCGGCGGAGGCGGAGTACATGGCGCTGAGCCTGTGCACGCAGGAGGTGCTGTGGACCCGCGCCATGCTCAAGGACATGGGTCACGAGCAAGTGGGAGCTACTCAAGTATGGGAGGACAACCAGGGCGCGATCGCCCTCGCCAGCAACGCTGGCTACAACGCGAGGACCAAGCACGTGGACATCAAGCATCACTTCATCCGCGAGAATGTGTTGTGAGGACTCATCGTCGTCAACTACGTGCCGACGGAGGACCAGCTCGCGGACATGCTCACCAAGGCACTGAGGACGAAGAGGCTCAAGTACCTGACCGACGCAAGCGGAGTCATCGGGACAGCCGTGCAGCATTAGCGGCGAGTGGGAGTGTTCATGAGTCTTCGGGAGCACCGCCAATAGCTGCACATGGACGAGGAGAACGTGTGGACACATCGGCCGATGACTCGGAGGATCCGACGGCGACGGGAGAGCCGGCGGCAACCGGGCTCTGGGTACACCAATGACTGGTCAGGGAGTCTTCGAGAGACCCAGGTATAGTGAGATCAAGTCAGGCGGAAGCCGGGGGTAATCAGGCTGATGAGATGCACCAACGAGCACAAGGAGAACAAGAAGGAAAGCAGGAGGGGAAAACTAGAGAGTAGTTTGAGAGACGATAACATTTAATCTCACTTCGGCATTTGCCCCCTCAACCACAAGCTACAAACCAACATACTAAAATCAAGCGAACAGTTTCTCTTGGGCTGGCGATTGTTGTACCGTCGACAACGCATGAGTTTGCGTATCGTGATCGCATCACGATTGTCGCGAGTCGCTTTGTCGGACCGGTTTGGGGCCGGCCGCCGCTGTATAGGAGTAGTAAGTGCTGCCTGTGCTTATAGGTTTATGGGGCACAAATAGCAAGGAGATCACTAAGCAAAGTGCAATAAGTGTTCCTTACGACCTGTGTGGTCCTTTTAAGCAAAATTCACGACTGACCTTCCTTCTACTCCTACCTCGCTCTCTCTTCACCTGCAGATCCTTGCGTTTCAGCATCTTCGGCGGCCCAGCTCCCGCTCACCCCTCCCGAAGACTCGAACCGTCCAGCCCGACGACCCTCAAAGCCGTCTATCATGCCATCCGTCCCCGAGGTCCCTCCACGACGCCACGGGACACTTGATATCACCGAGGTACCTCCTCCGAGCAGCCCATGGGTCTCCAGCGTCTCGCCGACCCGGACCACGACCCGCACTTCCTTGCCCGTGGCCACCGCAGGTGGACCACCTCGGGGACACGTCACCGGCCACGCAGAGTGGGAACCGTCCAGACCGTTCCGACTCGGGACACGATCCATTGTATCACCCGACAATAATGATGCAAGTCACTAGGCACGTAAACAAATGCATACAAGAATTGGTGCGAATGTATCCTACGCCTGTTTTGACTGTGTTCAAGGGCTCTCACAGGCTGCATCAGTCAAGCGATTATAATATAATCGCTTGACTGATGCTTACATGTTGTAAAACAAATTCTCTACCTGGGACCAGGGCCTAAGTGCTTGACTGATGCAGCCTGTGAGAGCCCATGACCACAGTCAAAACATGCGTAGGATACAATACATAGATGAACGCCAATACAGTATTTTGCGTGACTAAGGAAGCTATATAAACTAATAACCTGTAAGACTATTTTCGGCTGTGGTTTTGTTTTCTATCGCAAGACCAGCCAATCAGGTCATTATCTTATATATTTGAAAATTGTATGTATATCACTACTTTTACTCACAGATTCACTGTTTCGCCCGCCAGAAGTATAGCAAGCGTTCTCATTTATTGTTAGACGGAAAAATACAGATATTGATACTGCAGCCTTTCCTCGTGAGTTGCTCGTCAGCAAAGTGAGCTTTAGACGCTACCTAGGCGGTAACGGTGCTCATGTTGCTGATATGGCGTACGGACGGGCATCGTGTGTCATAAGGGTATTATCTTTAGCAAGATCGCGCAGCACGTCATGGCACGATGCGCAGGCAGATGTGTTGAGTAGGAAGCAGTAGAGACGAGATCAATGAAGACACGAGTCTTTCCCACGGAGCACTTTGGGATTAAGGAGGAGAAAACCTCGTAGGTGACAACCCCCTTTGTGTTAGCCTGAGACTAGACGCTAGAGAAAGTATCCAACTGCAATAGCACGGTCCCAGTAGTCTGCCAATATGGAAGCAGGAACACGACCTTCGCCACACTCCCACTTCGTGTTGCTGGTGACCATCCTAGCTGCTCAATCTTGACCTTCTTCATCCGCCCTCGCACGCTTGCGCTTGCCAGATACTGGTCGCTTGTCAGGCACTGGTTCAACATTCAAAAGCTGTCGTAGTCTTTTGAACTGCGTGGGGCCAAGCGGTTTTGTCAAAATGTCTGCCAGCATCTCCTCTGATGGGCAGTACTCCAAAGCAAATTCACCCTTGTCATAGTAGTCACGAATCTTGTGATACTTGAGATCAACACCCTTCACCTTAAAGTCTCCGGTGTTTGCTTTGATGACAGCAATTGCCGCTTGATTGTCGTCATACAAAACCGTCTGCTTGCGACACAGTCCAAGCTCTTTGCACAGATTGTGTGTCCACTTGATCATAGTAGAACACTCTGCAGCAGCTACAAATTCAGAACTACACGTGTCGTCCGTAATCAGTCGCTGCTTGTGGCTCGAATACGCGTACGTACATCCCTCCATTTGCAGCACGTATCCAGTAATTGAACGGCGATCATCTTTCTCATTTCCCAGATCAGCGTCCGCAAAAGCCACGATTCGTACTTCCGGCTTCGGAGGTCTCCACGCATCTACATACGCATCGATCTACATGCTCTGCTCTGTGGTCTTCTTCTTCGTCCACACTAGCCCGTAGTCCGATGTCCCTCGCAGATAACGCAAAACCCTCTTCGCTAACACATGATGCTCTCGAGTAAAGCAATTGAGGTACTTCCCCAGTGTTCGTACCGCGTTGGCTATATCTGGGCGTGTGCATTGCACCAGATATTGCAGAGAGCCAACAATCTGTCGGTAGTCCACCTCTGGATCCGGATTGATACAGACAGGTTCACGCTCCGGGTCGCCAGGCATAGGAAAGTTACCCTTTACTTGAGGCGAAGGAACAGGCTTGCACTTGTCCATCTTGCAGCGAGCAAGAATCTTTTCCGTGTAGCCCTTCTGTGAAATCATCAACACGTGCCCTGGCACATACGTGATCTCCATTCCTAGCAAATGCTTCACCTCACCGAGATCCTTAATCTTAAATTCACTGCTGAGCTCACCCAGCACCACATCAATGTCGGTCTCAGTACCAACAATCAGAAGATCATCAACGTAGACAGTCACAAACACTTTGTTGTCTCCCACTGTCCTCACATATACACCAGCGTCCATCTTCGTGCGTTTGAAACCACACTTCCGCAGGTACTCGTCGAGCATCTTGTACCAGATTCGTGGTGCTTGCCTCAAGCCATACAGGCTTTGCTTGAGCTTGCACACGCGACCTGTACCATCATTGAAGTAGTCCGGCTGCTCCATATAGATGTCGACTCCATCCAGCGGTCCATTTAGAAATGCAGTTACAAAGTCCACCTGCCGGCACAGCAGGCCCAACTCCAATGCTAGGAGGAGGATAAATCGCACAGACTCAGCCTTTGCTACTGGAGCATACGTCTCCCAGAAGTTGATGCAATATTCTTGCTGGCAACCCTTGACAGTGATCCGCGTTCGATACCTGCACACTTCACCTTGTGCATTTCTTTTCCGAACAAAGACCCACTTGTTCTTCAGGATCTTAACTCCATCAGGCCGGTCCACCAACTCCCAAACATGGTTCCTCAGCAGCTCTTTGTACTCCGTGTCGAGAGCATCAACCCACTCTTTCGCATCAGGGGCGCTCAGAGCTTCCTCCACTGAGGTCGGCTCGAGCAGCTCATTCACGGACTGAATCACAAGGCTTGCTGGGATATCAACCTCATAGTCACGCAACCGCACATTCTGCTGCCGGACACGAGTTGATCTTCGAAACGATGCACTTGGATTATTTGCTGCTTCATCATCTTCCTCTCTATCTCCCCCCACGAAGCGGGAAATATTTTGCATCGGTTCTCCATTTCCAATTGCAGTCTCAGTGGCTTCATCCTCATCCTCAAAGTCACTGTCACTTATCTCCATGCGATCTCCATCTGAATCCCTGAGAGCTAGCGGAGTCGCTAAAGGTACAGAGACTCTGCGGTTAGACAGATCCCCATCGACCTCATCCGGTGCTGAACCACTGTTGTTAGACAGGGCCAAGGCACCGTTAGCTCCAACTCCACCGTCTCCATCAGTATCCTGTTGGTCACGCAGAGATCTCCATTCCCGTAGCCCGCGCGCACGCGACGATCGAGCCTCAGCATCTGCTGATCTCGTCGGATTCACGCTCAACGTTCCGCTCGGAGGCACGCTTGCTAACGCAGGCTCGCCAACAGCGATCGGAGCATCGACCACAGTACTTGAGTCACGATCCCTTAGATCCTCACTGCAATGTCGTTTTCTACTGGGCTCAGCTTCCGACGTCACGCCAAAAGACATCGAAGCACTCGGTGCAGTTAAATCACCCAGTCGAACGTATGGAATCTTTGATGGGAGCTTGTATTTACCGCGTGAAAACCGGTTGAGCAGCAGCTTCTCTACGTAGCGGCGCTCCACCGTCCAGTCCTCCGAGAACTCTACCGTCCTTAGCTCTTGAATATTGCCCGAATGCAAATCCAGCACACGATAACTAATTGAATTCCTTGCGTAGCCTAGGAAGATGCATGGCTTCCCTGGATTCTCCAGCTTACTCCTGCGCAGCACTTTCTCGGTGAAAGCAAAAGCCAAGCAACCCCACGTACGCAAATTAGAAAGCTCTGGTCGCTCACCAAAGCGTCGTGTGTATGGAGTCTCACCCGCCAATGCACTGCTCGGACTAATATTCAGCACCTCAAGAGCAAATGCGAACGCCTCTCCCCACAACAGGATCGGCATGTCCACCATCGTCAGCAAACTCCTCACTCGAGACATCACAATTCCATTCATATGCTCCACTAACCCATTCTCCTCTGGGCTGTAAGCATTTGTTGAAGTCCACTCAATTCCACGAGCCCTTAAAAATGCCTTCAAGTTGTTATTCAGGAGCTCGCGTCCCTTGTCTGACCCAATCACTTCAATTCTGTGTCCTTGAGCCAGCAGCCACGCTACATGCTTGATCACCACATCGTCAGCCTGGTCTTTCCTCTTCAGCAGGAATCCCCATACGTAACGTGTTGCTTCGTCTTGTACGAGCTGAAAATGCTTGTAGCCATCGTAGGTCAGCTCATTGACGTAGCACATGTCGGACATAAGTTTCTGGTAGGGACTCTTGGACCTGGAAGTCTTCACTCTCTTGTACGACATTCGCTTCATCCGCGATTGCACGCACGTCCAACAACGATCCGGAGGTACATAGCCACACCCTGCAAGACCCATGCCTTTCACAGTTTCATTTCTTGTCATTTCTTGCAGAGCTCCAAAATGCAAATGTCCTAGCCGAGCGTGCCACCGAACAAGAGCTTGCTCATTCTCGCGCGTCACTGCATCAATCCGTTGCTTCGGAGTGACTGTCGACTGCAATCGATAACGGCCGCGAGTTTTCACCAGCTTGAGCAGTTGCTTCCCTTTGCGAAGCCATGCACTTGTGTGGTTCTCGGGCTTGAGAAAGTCCCAACCAGCTTGCTCTAACTTGTCCAGACTGAGCAAGTTGTTTGTTCCACTTGGAGTGTGCAACACATTCGAAAGACAGAGCGTTGCCGCTTCATCGGGCTGGTTTTCATTCTTCACTTGAATTTCCACCTCACCAACCACGCCTCTGTTCCGAGATGGCTTGCCTTCCCAGTCGAACACTAGTGGGCCATCATCTTGGCGCACCTTAGAAAGCAAGTCCTCATGAATGCACACATGACAGTCACTAGCAGAATCGAGAACCCATTCCAACTTAGTATTCATCGAATTCTGCATAGCTACAGTCCCCAAGTCGGAATCACCACGAGAAACCATGTCAATTATTCTCTGGTTACCACCATTTCTTCCACCATTTGCTCCAGAATCGTCCTTACTCTGCCAGCGTTTGCGCTCTGGAAGCTGTGAATCCGATTCATCATCATTACGTCTTGGCCGAGGACATTTCGACTGAATGTGCCCTGTTTGGTGACAATTCCAGCATTCGCGCTTGTCTTGCTTCTCATTCGTTTTGCCGCCTTGGTTTCCTCTGGGACCATCAGCATTTCAGACTGGATTTGCCTTGGCCTTGTATCGGCCTCGACTACGCGTCTTTCCCTTGCCTGGTTGCTGTCTAGGCTGCTTGCGTTGCTTCTTGCCAGCTTGGGCAGACGAGATGTTGTTGCCATGCGGTTCTTCACTCCTTGCATCAAGTTCCGACTCAGCGCGAAGAGCATTCATGACTTGTGCGGCAGACGGAGTTGCACTCTTATACCCCGGGTCATAATGCCGCGAGAACTGACGGACGACGTCTCGATGCGTTTGCACCACATTCCCCAAGATAATCTCTGCGAATTCCTCGTCAGAAACACCTCGTTTGTAGTGAACTAGCTCCTGACGTAAGAGCTGCATCTCTCGTAGCCAGTCATCCATACTTCGATCAGGAGTAAATGGGTTCGCCACTAACCGCTGTCGAGCGAAGATATAGTTCGCGTATTCTCTCTTAGTCTGCTTGTCCACAAAAGCTGTCCACATTTTCTGGGCACTCTGCTCGTGACAAATGAGCTCAGCGTCTGCTTTTGGAACACCACGGAGAATAGCTCCACGAGCCAAATTGTTCATTCTGCAAAACTGTGCATCATTCACAGTTGCTCGCACAGCTGCAGCATCCTCAACAACGCTCCAAAGCTCCAAATTGACTAGAAAGGTCTTCAATTCCTCTGCATACAAGTCGAAGCTACCGTGCATCACAGGAGCCTTGTTGTCCATCTTCGTCCCGTACCAGCTCCCAGTATACTGCAGGGGAGCCACCAATGGCGAAGGCGTCAACCCATACGCTGGAGGTGGCGACCACATCGAAGCCGCAGACATCGATGCAAAAGATGGGTTTCCAGCCAATCCATAGCTTCCAACGAGTCCTGGAAATGTAAATCCTCCACTCATGACACCAGCCAATCCTCCGCTACTTCTAGCTGTACTAGTACCAGCTCTCCCAAATCCACCAGTACCAGCACTCACACTGCTAACCGCAGCGTTTCCAATTGCACTAGCCGTTGCACTCAGGTTCACCGTCGACACCGCAGTAGAAGTCACAGCACTGGGAGGCACGTTCACTGCCACGAAGCCTTGCGAAGATCCACCACCTTGGCCGGTCGACGCACCAATTGGCGCACTAGACGCTGCACTTGTTCCTAACATGCTTCCTTCTCTCAGAGCTCACGAATGTAGTCCGTAGAGCTTCAGGCTTTGGGCTCATAACCTGGCACGATGCGCAGGCAGATGTGTTGAGTAGGAAGCAGTAGATACGAGATCAATGAAGACACGAGTCTTTCCCACGGAGCACTTTGGGATTAAGGAGGAGAAACCCTCGTAGGTGACAACCCCCTTTGTGTTAGCCTGAGACTAGACGCTAGAGAAAGTATCCAACTGCAATAGCACGGTCCCAGTAGTCTGCCAATATGGAAGCAGGAACACGACCTTCGCCACACGTCAAGCAGTCCACGGTCGCGTGGATGATCATCAACTCGCACTGCAGGACGCATACATGAAGAAGTGGTTCGACCTCAGGCGTGCACGTGTGGTTCAATGGCCACACACCCGCAGCCGCTAGGCATCCACATCCTCGAGAACGGCGCTGGTGGCACGGTATCCGGAAGCATTCGGGCAGCCCGTCGTACGCGGTATGCGTACACAACCTTCATAATCCACTTTGTACGTCCTGTTCTAGGTTTCCGTACACCCAACGCTATGACTCAGTAATCTGCGTCCACCCATGCAGACACTCGTCACGAGGCAGCGCGGCTATCATCATCACGTCATTGATAAAGGAGATCTGTAAGTCACCGTCAAAATTTAGTCGACTTAAAGGTAAGCAGTAAGATTTTTTTAAAAATATCTTGCAAAACGGTTGTGTGAGGCGGTCTCATTTCTCTTCCCCCTGGCGGCTATGCTGCTAAGGAGTGCTATCGAATCGAATGAGCACGAAAAGGGTGCGAAAGCCATTAAAATGAGGCCCGTCTTTTAGGAGGCCTCTTCCAAATAGAGCATCTAAGGGCTGTAGGTTCTGGAAAGTGGATTTGGCTTAAAACTGCGTTATTTTAGCTGAATGGGCACTCTGTTTTGCTGAACTATCGACCCTGTTTTAGCGTCGTATCTGGTTATTGCTGGCCGTAAGGGTGTCTCATTAAATGGTACCTCGTTAGGTTTCCCTAAGAAATTGACAAAAAAGCACTGGCCCAACCTATTTGTGCGGGGGTAAGATAATCCGAGACTTCCAGGGCTCGGCAACGATATAGTAGTGCACTGAAGGAAAATATCAGGTTTTTAAAATCAATCTGAGTACGCTGAATATAGGTACTTTTGAAAACGTATGGGCGTTGTAATAACAGCAGGAAATTGGGCAGCAAATCGAATAATGTTTGTTTCTCAGCGCTTTTTAAAGCTTTTAAAAAAGCAACACTTGCATTAGCAAACATTTCGTGGCCAGTTGGTATCCCCGAGTTGACGTGTATTGTGCCTCTCAGTCTTTTTGTGCCGCTTTTTGTTGAGGATTGAGGCTCTATACATTTACTTGCAAGAGGGCGGAATGAACAGTTGTTATCTTGTTATAGACTAGCTGAGCACCTCGTTCACTGCGCTTCCTCGCTGCTAATTTGGGGCGACCCTACTAAATGTTCTGCTCTACACAAAATTTCGCGAAGCCCCCCCCCCCCCTACTAGAAAGCTTAAGGGCCTGGTATGACGATAAATCATTTAATTCGTCGTCAAATTTCATTTTAGTGACCTGTAAGCGAGTGTATCGATGTTGTGTATCAATACTGCACACTGACCTCTACGGCGATGACTGACAGAATATGGGGGAAATTTTGAGGGTTCTCAAAGCTGGAACATAGATTAAATGGCTTTCTTGGAGCTACCCACCAGTGTTGATAGTCTCATCGATTTCTTTTATCTGTAACTGTTGTGTACTTTGAAGATAGCTGCTTTGTATAGCAAGCTGCATCAATTGCAAGGTCGGTTTTGCGGTCCTAAGATATCTCATCTTTTGCTAGAGTGGTGTAACGGCTGAAGCCTCATGACTGACCTCATACTGAATTCAAGTCATCTAAGGGAATTGTGATATGTTATTAATGGCATTTTTCAATTGTAGTTTTTGCTATTATGGACAATGGTGGACAATACGCATAACACTGTATTTAAAGCGCGAACCAAAGGTTTATACCTATATAAGATGGCTTATCTTCCAAAAACAACGCCTGCGTAAGTCAGTGCGTAAGGATATCTACTTTAAGGGAGCCACAGGAGTTCCGGTCGGTAAGGTGCCATGGCGGAGCTTCAGCGCTACACTCCACAATAGTAGAATGGGATTTGGGCATGTTTTGGCCGACGTCCGCCCTGTACTACGATAGACATATATGTAAGTACAGTGACTAAGGAAATATCAATTAGTTTTTTCATTTTGTAAATTGACGGAACATGTGTCCTGTTGACCTATTTTTCTTGGTCAATTTATGCATTTTGTGATTTTGGATACAAAAACGGGTCCAGTGTGATTTGTACCCATTGAGTCAGTGAATGCCTGACGTAGCGCAGTGCACTGCGAATGTTCATGCACACTCACTCCATCCACCATGAACTTTGACTCCATTTCATTTTAAGCTTACACACACTATCCACACCTCCACTGTCACGCCGACGCAGCAATATTTTCCTGTGCAGCCCCCAGCGGTGAGCCGCATTTGCCACAGAACTTGAACCCGGCGGGGACGCTCATGGAGCACTTCGGACAGTCCTGCGTGGCCTGGTGGGCGTCCTTCTCGCGCTCTGCGAACCTCTCGAGCTCATCGACGGCGGTCGACAGTCCGATTCGCTTCTCCCAGTCCGGGTCCGTCATCTTCTGCACCAGCGCCCACTCGTCGTCCTTCAGGCCTTCAGGGCGGGGGTACCCCTCTCCAGAAAACAGCTTCTCCAGGATGGTATCGTCATCGTCCAGAGCGTAGGGCGGCTCGTCCCCGAACGCTTCAATGATGCACATACCCAAGGAATAAACGTCCGAGGCGAACCGAGGGTTGTGCGCCGCATCCGTCGCGTCCGCGTCTCCCATGGGCATCAGACACTCGGGAGCCTTCCAGCGCACCGTGTCCGTCTGGGCCTTGGCACTGAGCCCGACGGACTGGCTGCGGATGTAGGAGAAGCCAAAGTCGCAGATCTTGGCCTTGTCGTCCGCGCCAATGACGATGTTGTTGCACTTCAGGTCTCCGTGCACCACCTTCTGGTCGTGGAGGTAGGCCAGGCCCACCGCGGCCTCGTGGAAGAGCCGCCAGATCTCGCTCTTGTCGTTCATGAAGTAGTCGGCGAAGTTGCCGTGGATGGCGTCCTCGCACACGAAGAACGCGGGCGTGCTCACGTGGCACGCGCCGAAGAGCTTGACGATGTGCGGGTTGCTGAGCTTGTGCCAGACCTCGACCTCCTTGAAGAAGGACTTCATGGCCTGGTCGTCGTCCATGAGCAGGCACTTGATGACGACCTTGGCGCCCTTGCCCCAGATGCCGCGGTGCACGGAGCCGTACGAGCCGCAGTCGAAGGCCTCCTTGGAGTCGAACTCGACGTCGTCGCTGCTGATGAACCACTCGGGCACGACGGGCACCTTGGCCTTGGACGTGCTCACGACCTTCTTGAAGGCCTTGTGCATGAGCTGCAGCTGCTCCGGGTCGTTCTGCTCCTTCTTGTGTTCGAGCTCGAACTTGATCATGGCCAGCCCCTCCTGCAGCGCCGAGCCCGAGCTCTGGATCTCGGCGTGGATGGTCTGGCCGTTCGAGAGGATGTCGGCCATCTGGCGCCTTATGCGCTTCTGGTCCTCCTCCCACTCCTTCTTCCACTTGGCCATCTCGACCATGTGCGCGATGTTGAGCAGCTTGAAGAGCTCGTCCAGGTCGCTGTGGAAGTCCTGCACGGCCGCGACCACCTTGCGGTTGCTGGCCAGGCGCTTGATGAGGCTTTTCTGCGACTGGCGCTTGAGGAACTTGAGGAAGTCCGAGATCGTGCGGCCGTACATGAACAGCACGCGGTTCTGGCGCAGCGCCGTCTCGTCCGTGATCTTGTACAGCTCCTCGTTCACGAACTTCATGCGCTCGTACACGCGTCGGCAGATCTCCTCGTTCTCCTTCATCTCGTTCACGAAGTTCAGCACGTTGCCCAGCGCCTCCGAGATGGCCTCGCCCAGCTCCGGGATCACGAACTCGGCCACGAGCGAGCACACCTCCATCCTGTATCTATCGCCTTTGCTGTGCTGATGCTTGACTTGGCTTGGGTCGAGTGCGTCTGACGAGGCCAAAGAGAGAGTGAGCAGGAAGATCGCCATACCACGTACCTCTGATTTTTACCGGATACTGTACCCATCGGGTTATCGACCTACAGGTCCAGATAAAACTTCAGCACACGCATCTTGTCAATTGAAGTAAACAGCCGTTGAAATGGCAAGCGCAAAGTCCGAAACAAGTGCCAGACATAATACACGTGCGTTGCCCAGCGCTCCCATATAAATCGCCTCACGTATCGCAGTTTTACTGGTGCCGAAACACCCTCGTTCCTTTAGTCGATTGCGTCCACGCATCGAGACGAGAATTACTTGGAGAGCATTCGGCCGGTAGCTGCCTCTAGTCTTCGTAGCTGGAACGACCTCACTGGGTCACTTACGTCGAGACTCTTGAGGCGAAATTCGCAACTCAATTATTGCCTTGTTAACTGCCATTCTCTATCTTCTTGTCAATCAAAACCTGATAAAGTCATGTTTATTACTTATTAATAACCCCATACGTCCTAATAACGAAGGATCAAACCGGCTTTTCAGCCTCGACTTTTCAACGATTTTGTCCTTAATAAGGACAAAATCGTGACCGCAAAATCGAGACCGCGTCAAACGAAAAGGTGCTTACAACCTAAGTACGAATCGCGATTTAACCGCATCAATCGAAAGAGGCGTGTTTTGTGCTTCTTTTAAGCTATCGAACACTCCAAAGTATTGAGAACTCGTGGAGTAACATAGGTCTGAAAAAAAGTATCTCCATTTTCGGACACCCGAAATCCCTGATGTTATTTGGGGCGTGTGACCTCAATATTTTTTCGATTTCGACTTATTGTATATGGTTGGAAAGCTCATGATAAAAGCAATCGAATAAGAGTGTTTTTACGTATTTTACGAGTAGTTTTCACTTTCAAAATTTTGATGCCCGGCTATGTCCGAAATTTGATTGGTCAACTTCAAACGCGATTATCTCGAAAACTCCAAATGGTGGCTTAGCGTCTTTTTGTTTGACGCGGTCTCTTATTGGGCTGTTTAGGACAAATATATATTGGAATTTGTATTAATTCCGTTAGTGCGATCTTATTGGGGCTCTGCCCCCGTTTTGCCATAACGGTATATACGTTGAAATGAGGTGAAGCGAGAGTCGTCAAATTCATTTCAAGCCATGTGGGCACTGTCATTCATCTGCAACTATCCGGTTACGACCTTACTCTTCTTGGCTAAGCAGCCACTGCTTCTCCAGCCTTGTAGCAATGGCCTTCGTTTCCTTAACCTCATTACTGAAAATTAGAGTAGAACTCACAATAGCTGCCGCAAACATTCCTCCTGGTGTAGAGGGGCTTCAGCACTGAGATCACCACCTCGTCCGCATTATTCGGATCCAGCTTCGTTACGACATTGTCGCTGATTTCGTGAACAACGCAACTCCTGCGTGCTTCAGGCCCAGCCCAGGTCATCAAAGAAGCTACTCGCTGTTTTTCCTCGCTCAGCCACATTTCTGCAAGTAGCTTCCCGCCAATGACTTGTATTTGCTCTCAGCTTTTGAACTGTAGATCATACGGGAGAGTTGCCGTTCTTTGAAGCGCTTCTGTAAGACCGAGAACATCGTCTTGTAAGGGTCTACCTTGTCCAGCTTCTCCACGTACGACACCCACGTATTCAGATCGCCGTTCTCAAAAAGAGACCCACGGGGTCGCGTTAGGACGAAGTCGAACACGTCGTCCGCCGACTTCTTCTCGCTCAGCCACTGTTTGAGACTGATTTCTTCAAATTTCTTGGTCATGTCGTCTGCGTGGATCCTCCCTATCGACACCACTTGCGCCAGCATGCTGTCACTATAGTACGGCTAGAGCACTGATAGTATGAGCTCGTCCGACTTTTTCGCATCCAACTTGGCCACGTAGGCAGCCCGCGCCCTGGCTGTAGAGGACCAGAACAGATGCACATCGTATTTGCCTAGGTTGAGCAGTTTGAACACATTAGCCGCGGTTTTCCCATCGCCCAGCCACTTTTCAAACTGTGCCGCTTCCAGTTTACCAGCAATGGCACTAGTCGCGGGGTTCTTCTTTGCCTCCATGAGCATCTCGACAAGCTTCTCATCTGTATCTGTGAGCTTGGAGGACTTCACGTTGGTTTTGCAAGATCGATTTTACGGGTTCTCGTCCAGTTTCTCCACGTAGGCCACCCAGTTGCTCAGCAGTGGGTTGGTCAAAACGTCATCCGCATCATCATCATCCAGCTTCAGCAGCTTGAATACATCATCAGCTGACTGTCCATTGTGGAGCCAACGAAGGATTGGCTCCTTCATTTGAGCCCGCTCCAATTGACCAGCAATGACCTTCGTATCCGCGCTCTCCTTTGCGGCAACAACCATTTTGGCCAGGCATAACTCGTCTTCAAAGTCGACAGCATTTCCTCGTCCGCCTTCTTTTGACTCAGCTTCGAGACGTAGTTGATCCACGTGCTAAACAGCGGCCTCTCAAAAAACTGGTAGCCTTGGGTGTCGAGTTTGAAAGCGGTGGAAACTCCCTTGGCAGATTTCCCTTCGCGGAGCCAAACCTTTTGCTGCACCTCCTCCAGTCTCTTACGGGCATCCACCATGAAGTGCGTTTGCGGTCGAACAAGCATCATAGCCACCTCGTGATCACTGGAAAACCTTCTCAGTGTCGTGTAGATTTGCTCGTCGGCATTCGTTTCTTCGAGTATAATCACATAGGAGACCCATGTGCTCAGACTGGGGAGGAAAGCGGTAAAGAGATTCCCGCCTTGACCGTCGTCCAGCTTGAGGAGCTGGAAAATATCGTCTGCACTTCGAGACTTCCTGGTTAAAATGCTCGTAAAGGCGAAGAAAGCGTCGAGTACGGAAAAGCTAGCGGCCAAACTGGAGGAGGCTCAGGTCAACAACTGGCTGAGCCAGGGAGAAACGGCAGACAACATGTTCAGCGTACTGAAGCTGGACAAGGAGAAGTACGGTATTCTGCTGAGTCCACTGCTGAGCACGTGGGTGTCGTACGTGGAGAAGACGAAGGCGAATCCGTACAAGTTGCTGCTCGAGAAGATGAAGACGCAAAAGTTTAGCGACGCCACCATCGCCAATATGCTTGGTAGAGGGCAGCACAACCCTGAGTCGTCGTCTATTGCAGAGAAAGTGGAGAATTTGCTGTTCGATAGCTGTACTGTCTTGACAACGTTGCAGCAATGGCCATGTCGGCCGCTTGGGAAGCCTTGTCGCCATTGATGACTGCTCTAGTACACTTCTGGAACTGCGGGTTTCCCAAGAGATTGGTCTTTTCTGAAGATTACTCCTCGTTCTTCGGTTTCTTCGAAATTGTTTCAGTAATCTTTGAAATGAGGGAACCAACACCCCAAGACCCTCTTTTCGTCGTGCCTTGTGTGCCTGTGAGATCTCAAGAAGCGCTTTGAGCTGACGCCCATCTTTGACTCTGCGACCGCATTGGGACAAACTGAAAGGATGATAATCGCCACGAAGACAGCGACCAAGTTGAGCCTGAACGCCATACTACATGTACCAGTCAGGAACGCCGAGGACGGGAGGCGGATTACAAAGTGGCAGGTCATCAGTATCTTGCCGTCGTGATTCGTACTCGGATGGCTTGCTATTCTCGCGATTACCATCCATGCACATTACTGTAGTATCACTTGCAAGTTGTGCTCTGCATCTTCATGCGCACGACTATTGACGAGCTGCTGGTCTAGAAGATCCTGTACGAGGTTGGTGCGTGACGACGCTCCCATTGCGTCTCGTGCGTGGCCCAGTGCTTCCACTGCAGCGCGTCGAGCGTGCTGGCGATCTCCGAGGCGAGCTTATCGTCCGAGATGATCTTGGTCTTGTCCGCCTGGTCGAGGTCCTGCACCTTGCGCAGACGCTGCAGCGCGAGACCGAACGCATTAAAGTGGCGGTCGTGCAGCAGCGCCACGTGCAGATACGTGTTCGCCTCGACGTCTTCCCACTTTTGGAGGTTGGCGTACGCGACGAGGAAATCGTCCCATTGGGCGGAGTCGCCCAGTGCGCGAGCCTTGCGTGCAAGGGCGTCGGCCAGGATCGCCTTCTCTTTCTCCTTCTCCTTGCGCAGCTTCTTCTCGGCAGCAGGCTGGTCGCCAGGGACGCTCCGCGTGCCAAAGAACAGTGCCAGCTCGTCCTGCTTAATGAGAACGAGCACGGCATCGGCCGCCTTGATCACCTCCTCCAGCTGCGACGATCGGCTCGACTCGGTGTCGAAGTGGTGAAGCTTTGCCTGCATCGCTGGCAGGTGGTTCGGGAACTGGTCTACGAGGCGCTGCCACGCCGACAGGAAGGTTGGCTTGCCAACCAGCTTCGTTGTCCTCTCCAGGAGCAGATCGCGCACAGCCTCCTTCGCCATCTCCTCCTCGTCGCGCTCGTCCTTCGGCTCTTCCGGCTCCGGATCCTTTACGGGTGTGGGCGCCGGCGGAATGACATACGTGATGTCAAAACCTCCAGGACGCCTGCCACTCCTGCCAGCAACAACAAGATAGGTGTTAGGCAACAGCCAGGACTGAGTCATATCTTCAAATACAGACGACTTACCCCTTGATAGCACCGTCCTTCTGTCCGAAGTGGATCTTGCCCGTCAGAACGTCTCCGACGGCATTTCCGGCAGGAAGCTTGTCATGAGCGGGCTCCCCGATGAAGAGGGGCACGTACCTCCCGGTCGGCAAGCTCTTCTTGTCTAGGGGCTTTCCGCCCAGCGCAACATCGTCTTGGTGACCGAACACGGACGCAGGGATCTCCTTGATGTCGTGGTTCAGGAGCAGCACCATTTGCTTCAGCTTCTCCAATTTGCTTACATCCTCGTGCCGAACCTGAGCGCGAACGACGTAGGAGCCCTTCTTCAGCATCGTCTCGTCACCGTAGGCGTCCGAGCAGCCCAGGTACTGCTTCTTGTCGTCGAAGATCATCATCAGTTGCGCCTCGAACGGGGACTCGTACAGTCGTCCATTCAACAGCGGCAGGTGCGGCACCACTTTGCCCGCCTCCTTCTTCGTAAACGGGTAGGTCAAGATGAGCTGGTACACCTGACGCTTGTCGGGGAACTGGTCGCGGCTTGAACTGAGAGGAGAAATCTCCGCCGTCTTCGGGCGGATGCGCTGCACGTACTTGGTAAAGCTCACCTTCGGGGCCAGCGTCTCCGTCTCCACGGAGCTGGAGACAAGCACCTTGTGCGATTCCACGCCGCCCGTGACCACGATCTTCTCCTGGTCGGGCTTGATGCCGTGGAAGCGGACTTCAATTTGAACGATCGAGTCCCCCAGCGCGCTCCAGAACTGACCCAAGCAAAACTCGGTCGTCAGGCCTCCCAGCAGATCCATACTAAAAGCGAGCTCCTGTCCAGGCTTGAGGTAGAAGGCCTTGTGGAACGACGACAGGCTCTGGCGCACGAAAGGCTGGAACTGCAGCGCGTCGAACATGTACAGCTTGCCCGACGAGTTTGACTCCACCTCATGTTCGCCGTTCGAACTGGTGCGGGTGAAGATAATGTCCGCCCATGTAGCTCCGAGTGGGGGCGTGACGAAGCGACGAGAAATGTCACCGGGCTGGAACTTCTTCTGGTACAGGACCACCGACGAAGCCTCTTCGGGCTTGATAACCACCACGGGGATCGTGAACAACGCACCTCGAGCCTCATTCTTCGTGTCATACGCGACGATCTCGCCGTAGTGCTCGCCAGCGCTCAGATGTTTAGTCTCCACCAAGACCTTGAAAGCGCGGCCGCCGTGCATCAACGCCAAGCTCCGGCCCACGTCAATCCAGCGTGCAGAGGGGACAAGACGCACGTGCTGCTCAAAGTGAACCTTGTCCTCCTGAACCGCCTTCTTGTGGAAAATGGGCGTCACCGCGACGTTCACCTCCGTGCTGTCGTGGGCAAAGTCGGCGCTGTCACGCAGGAAAACGCCGCGCGCGTTCCCATCACCCGACGACGTCTTGATCTCGTAGTGCAGCGGGAACTTCTTGGTGCCGTCGAAAGTGTTGCTGCCCGCGAGGTACTCGAACGCCGGCAGCACCTGGATCAGACCCTTGCCCTGCGCGTACACTTCAACGTTAGGGACCTTGACCGCAGTGTTCTCGAGAGCGCGACGGATCGAGTACGGCGTGTACTGCACTCCCTGCGCCTTCAAGCCGCTGACCAGCAGCGCGATGTTTCCGGCGCAGTTGGGAGAGGACATGGACGTGCCGTTCATGAGCTGCTTCTTGTTCAGCGTCCAGTTGGGCACGGGGGCGATCGCGGCACCAGGCGCGCAGATGTTCACGCCCAAGTCTCCATCAAACGTCGGACCACGCGAGGACCAAGTGTAGGCGATACCCGACAGGTCGTTGTCACGCATAATGTACTCGGCGTCCATCATCTTGGGCGACACGTACGCTCCGACCGCCAGCATGCTGGAGGTTGTACCCCCAGGGGCGCCCACCGTGCCCAACGCCGGACCGTTGTTCCCCGCACTAACCACAAACGTCACGTTATGCTCGTTCACCAGTTCATTGCTGAGCTCCACGATGCGTCCGTAGTCGTGCTGCGACGCGTACTCGCCGTAGCTCATGTTGACCACGTCCACGTTGGCGTCCATGACGGCCAGAATGGCGCGACTCAAGGCCGACGACGTCTCCATGCTTCCCAGTCTTCCGTCTCCGATCTTGACGGCCACAATCTGCGCTCCAGGAGCGACGCCGTTGCACTCGGGCTGCTCAGGGTAGTAGGCCGCGACGATTCCAGCCACGTGGGTACCGTGCGCGCCCACGTCGTTCACCACACTCAGCGTATTGCCCTCGTCATAGATATTCAGCACGTAGTTGAGCTGCGACTCGTCCGAGAACGTGGCGTACTGCCGCTCGTCCCTGAAATTGGTGAGTGCCGGAACACCCGTAAAGTCCCCCGTCTCCTTCATGTCCAGCGCTGCGCGCCACTTGCTGCCGTCATAGAACACCACTGCGTCGTAGATGGGGCCCGGGTCCTCGTAGCTCTTGCTGAGCTCCTGCAGCTGCGTGAGTCGAGCCTGGAGGTCCTTCTTGGCCCTTAACTGGGTCGTGTCACTGGTCGTGGGGCTGTTGTCCTTGCTCCACTGAGCCAGCGCCTCCTGCACTGCGTTGACGGCTGCGCGCTGCTGGATGTCGAACTTCTCTTTGCGTTCCGTCTTGAGTCGGGCGACTAGGAGCCCAGGGAACAGGTGGAAGCCCGCGACGGTGCCCACGTGGTACTTGCCGTCCTGACTGGGACTCCACTGCGGGTTGAGCGTCAGCACGCGGCCGTTAGGCAGCCTCAACTTGCCGTCGATGGCTTCAAGGACCGTGGACGTGTCCACGTCCCCAGCGCCCGTGGCGTCCACGATGTCCACGATCTTGGGGCGGCCGTCGGGCGTCGTCTGGAGGCCGAGGGCGCCCGGGTCCACGCCCGTGTCGAAGATGGCGACGACGGCGTCGCGCCCGTCATAGGTCGGGAACTGCTGCAGGAAGCGGTCGGCTAGCGTCTCCTCCTTGGGCAGCAGCGAGGCCGTCGGGAAGGACTTCATTCTTGTAGTTGTAATGGGAGGGCGCTTCAAGTGCCTTTGGCAAATTGGGGAGATTTGGATCGAGGTTCGCGACTAAGTACGAGTATGTCACATCATAGATTTGACAAAGCCCTTCGCGAAGGGCGAGCCGTTCTGCTTGCCCCAACTATCATACTTAAGTAGTTTTAAGACCAGCATCAAGTGTAAGATATGACCCAAATCTTTCTGCTCAAGTTTCATTAGCGGGCTCGTCCACAGACAATACCGAGTACTTGCAAACCAGCTCAAGAAAGAAGAAAATAAAATAGATCAATGTTTTATTTCACTTAGCCTCTCTCTGTCCTAGCAGCAAGCTCCTTCGTTTGCGAAGGCTTCAGCATCGTGCACAAAAAATAAATTTTCACCCGCATTCTTCACATCCAGCCCCGTGGCGTACTATTAAATTTACGATAAAAAACCTTTTAAGACCTGCCGTTCGCCTCATCCACCGTGATCCCCTCGGATGGCTCAGCTATGATCATCGCCTGTTGTAACTTCTTGACAATTCCAGCCGAAGTGCCGACTTTTCCAGTTTTATCAATCATATCGATGATTTGTTCTCTACCAAAGCGCTCGTCGAGTACCGAGAGCATGGTCTTGTAAGGGTCCTTGTCTCCAGTTGAGCCACTTACGAAGCCCAGGTTTTCAAGTCTTAGCGACTCCTAAGCATGAAGTTGCCATACACTAGGTACAACTTGAAAAGCTCGAAAAGCTTGCAGGCTAATACCATCCCAACGTCAGCAAAAACTTTTTCTTCAGTTGGTAGATCTAAAATGGCCAAGCCTTTTGGAGGTTTGGTCCAAAGCTGACGTCGTTGAAGGGAACAATGGCCGGGTCGAAGTTGCTCTCATTTAACGCCGTGCGAGCGGCCTCAGGCAGTTGACTCCACGTCACGAGCTCTTGCAAGCCTCCTCCGTACTTGTTGAGCTTCAGCGTGTGCTCCTTCCCGTCGACACTTTCGTATTTGACGAGTGGGGCGTTCCCCGCAATGAATTTCTCGTCAGGAGGGGAATATTTCAGATACTCGCCATTATCTGACGACGTGGACACGGCTAGGAGCTTCGGGTATTCCGGCGCGGGGTTCTCCAGCCACACGACGATGTTCTCCCAGTCGTGACGGTGGCCTTTGCCAGATTTGGGCGAGTCTTTGGGGAAGTACCAGGCGTACATAATGGCCCAGACGTTCTTGTGCCACGCTGAGCGGACGTAAACTTGGGAAGTCGTGAAGAAGCCCCTGCAGCCAGAGCTTGACGACCCAGTGGGTTTGAGGCCTCCGCTGGTCTGACCCTGAGCGTTCACGGCAGGGTACGAGTGGCATCCGTTGCCGATGAGGAGCTGAGGCTTGAAGCGGACGGCGGCCTTCTCGGACATGCTGAAGGCTTCTGTCTGCGTGATGGCCTTGACGTCGTCGTGGCTGATGCTCTCAGCTAGCACCGAGGCAGCAAAGATGGCAGCAGCGAGGACGAACAAGCGGCGGAGAATCACCATACTTCGACGGGTACGAGCGAGCTTGAGCAGGTCAATAGCGCAATGGAGACGGTTCTGTAGTTGTGGCTTGGGCAGTCAATCGTCCTCGGTTAGCAATGATTGCGAGACGAGAGAGCCGGCATGTCATCTGCAGATGGCTTGGTTCAAAGGTACCTCGAAAGTTGAAGGTCTCCTGCCATCCAGGATCACCTCAAGATGTACAATACAAACCTTTGGTAATAGTGCTGACTTTTGGTGCTGCATCCCGTTTCGAGAGAATCGATGTATGTTCTCCGAGTGTTCTGATCTGACTTGGGGGTGCCAGGAATAGTTTGACGGACGTAGCGCAGGCTTCCAGTCTGGAAACAGCCTCGTATCCTTCATTAGAATTTGGTCGATCAAGGAGACGACGACAGTCATGGCCGGCATGAATGCGTACACGAGTTCTCTGCGCAATGACAAGCCGCTGACGAAGCCCTACGAGGAGGGGGTCCCGTTCTTCGTGCCTCAACTGTCCAAGGTCAAGACGAGCATCATGTGCCAGGGCAAGACCCAGAACCTCCTGTTCAAGTACGAGACGCCCGGCGTCTTCACAAGCCCCTTGTCGCCCAACCCGGTGCCGTATCGGAAACAGGGCAACCAGGCGCTGTACACGGAGGAAAACCTCAAGAGACGTCAGAAACTCATGGAGGACCCGAGCGTGCTCGCGTCCATTGAGCGGTTCTGGGATACCTTCCCCTGCATTCGGCGCGGCATGGATACCATCCCCATGCACGAGTACGTGGACGTCTTCATGAAGTTCTACAAGGCCCTGGTCGCCCCCAGCGAGTTCTCCATTGGCGAAGCGCGCTGCATCGTCGAAAAGGACTGGGCCAGGGACTCGATTGACGGCGAAAACATGTCGAAAACGCTCTTCTTCGGCTCGCTCTTCGAAGTGGTGCGTGTGCGGCTGCAGCTGTAGCTGTAGCTTTCTGTCGATACTTGCTCGGAAATGCTCATCTTTCTGGCGGTTGTGCACATTCTAGGCGGACATTTGGACGATCGACATCAGCGCCGACGAGTACGCGTCCTTCCTCAACAAGCTCTACGAGCGCGTGACCATGACCATCTACGACCACGTCAAGCTGCAGTGGATAACCGCGTTCGCCGAGCTGGACAAGATCCGCTCCTTCGACGACCCCACGCCACCCGACGGAGACACTGACGACCAGAACCTCGACTCAAACAAAAAGCCCAATGCACTGGGAACCGTCTCCGATCCCCCACGACCGCCTTTCATCCGGAAGAAGACACGCTCAGCCAATGCCCTGCTGCCACCTCAAGACGTGCGTCTGCCTGAAATCCTGTCGGGACGTAAGGGACAAAGTGACAGTGAGAGCAACAACGAAGGCTGGGGGGCGAACCTGAACGACGATTTCGGCGCCGATGACCGCGATCGCCTCTTCGAACGCAGTCCGACCAAGACGAGGCTCGAGCAGGTGCTGGAGGGCAAGCGAATGAGATCCGACGACGACCTGTCCAGCGAATCGTCCAAGACGAAGCCCTCGCGCTTGGCGCTGCCAGAACTGACCCCTCCGCAGGTTCTCCTTCCGATTCCAAGCATCTATCTCAACCCAGACTTGACTCACGTCCACGAAGCTGAACGAGCTGCACGCCGACGCCTGCGGAAAAACGTCAAACTGGCACAGAGACTGCGACGAATCACATACTAGCTCAGGCATATAAACCCCACTCGAACGTATGAATTTTGCTCACCCATGTACTCAGTGCCGTCAGTTCAATGGCATTGGCGTCATTTAACTGCGCAGGGATCGAGAAGTTGCCTCACTCTGCTTGCTTATAAGACTGAAGGATCAGCCCATTTTCTTCATCGCGCGGTCCTTTCGGTTGTGATTCGCCACCTTGGCCTTGTTCTTGTCTTTCCTTGCTCGCTGCCGCTGTATCTGCTGCGGCGTTAGTGGTTCGTCGGGCTTCTTCTCAGCTCCTCCTTGCCTCTTGTCTTTCCGCCGAGTCGAATTCTGTTTCGGACCTGATAGACCTTGTGAGGGACCTCGAGCGGAGTTCGGACGCGAAGGCCTCTGCTCCCCAAACTGGACCGCTTCCTTCTCTTCTTCTTCCTCTCCGTCCTCTTCATCGCCTGTCGTATAGAGCGAGTTGTCACGGTTGCGGTTGCGCATGCCCTCCCAGAACGCGTCCTTCTCCTCCTTCAAGCGCATCCGGCGGTTCTGCTCACGAATAGCGTCTTGGTCATCAGCACTGCCGCCATCGCGGACGCTAAACGGCACGAAGTCGTCGAACTCGTCGTTGTAGTCGTCGTCGTACTCGTCCAGCGGGGCTATGCCGTCATCTCTGGTGCTGTATGCGCCTGCACCACTCAGCAGCTCGCCGTACTCGTCTTCTTCCTCGTACATATCCACAAGCTGCTTCATCTTCTCCACTAGTTGCTGGTCCTTCTTGGCGATCTGCGCGTAGCTCTTCTCCATCGCCTTCTTGCCTACCCACACCCGACTCGGGCCCAGCTTCTTCGACTCTTCCTCCTTCGGCGCAGGAGCCGGCTTGCCGGTAATCTGCGCCTCCAAACGGACAAACTCCGGGTCGGAGCGCTTCAAATCCTGGGCGACATCGATCAGCACCGGTGGCGGGTTGCTTTCCAGCAGGAAGTTGATCACAATCTCCACCTGCAGGTTCGAGCTGAGCAGGCAGAGCTCGACGTAGCCGTCACCCAAGTCGGGGAAGAAGTCCTTCACCTGGAGCACCATCGGGGCCAGCACCGTCTCCGCATCGTCGCTCTGCGGGGCTGGAGCAGCAGGCTTGGTCTCTTCCACTTCCGGCAGCGCCTTCCACTCCTTCGCGTCAGCAGGCAGCGACGCCTGGGGCTTGGTCTCTGCAGCCAGATCCTCTGCCAGCAGCACGCGTCGTCGCGGGAGGCCGTCGACCACCATGTCCAGGTACGAGAAGTTTTCGACGTCCAGCTTGCAGCGGTCGAAGAACGCCGCCACCTTGTCCTTGTACTCACAGAGGTACCACAGGTCGCTCAGGAACGAGCCGTGCTCCGCCTCGTCCTCCAGGCAGCCGTTGCTCAAGGCGTGCAGCCCCGCCAGCAGCTCCTCCCCATTGCCGGTAGTCTCTTCCTTCTCCATCACGACGTCCACGCAGCGCGCGAGCACCAGTAGCAGCGCGTGTCGGATCTCTGCAATGACCGGCATCTCTTGCGTCTGCACCTTGTCGTCGAAGCTCACCATTTGCCGCTGCAGAGCCGGCAGCGCCGCCTCGTAGAGCTGCACGAGGCCGTAGAGCATGGACGCGTCGTGCCGGCCTAGCTCCGTCTCCAGGTCGGTGCCGGCCAGCAGCAGCCGCTGCGTCACGGAGTCGGTAGAAGCCATGCCGGCGACCGACAGGCTCAGCTCGTAGCCGCGGCGCAGCAGCGGCACCACTTGGCCCCTCTTCACCTGCCGCACGGTCCTGTTGAAGTCGTTAAGCTGCTCGATGTACAGTTGCCGCAACACCGGCAGAGCTGTCGAAAAGGCCGGCACGTTATCGACAAGAGTGTCCAAAATGCCCCCAACGGCTGCGGCGTTCTTGGGTGCGTAGATCTGGCAGAACGGCACCACCCGCGTGGCGTGCAGCAAGCCGCAGTCCTCCGCCAGAGTCAGCAACGACGCGCTCTGCGTCACGCGCTGGAAGAGCGCGAACACGGCGCGCGAGTCGGCAGCCAGCGATCTCGCGGCCGACAGACGCGATTCCTCGTCCATGGACGCGTCGGCGCGCGTCTGCAGCGACGCGCCGCGCGTGAAGAAGGTGTCGACCGCATCGAGGGAGGCGGAGTCGCTCAGGAGGCTCCGCAGCTCGGCGTCCGTGGCCTCGGTCAGCGCCGGCAGTGTCGTGGTCGGCATCTTGACGATTTTGGTGTGTCGGCGAGATCAGTATCGATTTCGTGAGTGATGGTACACATATTTACCGGTATACCGACCCCTCGCCTTAAGTATCGGGGTAGATTGTAGATTTTTATCGATAGCATTACCGGTAGCTGTACCGGTATAGTTATACCGGTTCGCCCTCGGTGCGTACATATTACATATAGTTGGCTACAGGATACACTGAGGCTACAGGATACACGGAGGCTACAGGATGCGCGTAGGCTACTGGATGCACGTACGCTACAGGATACACGAAGGCTACAGGGTGCGATTGGGAGATAGGCAACACTTGTGAAACACGATTCGTTACTGGTAACACATTGGCAGCAGGATACGTTTGGGCTACAGGATATGTTATGTATATTTTACAAAACACGGTATGTTTCATGAATAACGCTTCAGTTGAACATTACGGCCCCGAAACAGAATTATTTCAAAAATACGGCCCCGAAACAGGATTTCCCCTAAATGGAATTAAATGCAATTGGCAATTATTGCATCCGCACTCAACATAAACCTGTAGACCCTGGAAGGACTGCTACTGGCGCTGGTAGCTGTCGATGGTGGCCAGGGACGCCATTTTGCGGGGGTCGTAGTTGTGGGTCGTGCTTCTCGTTGCAGAATTCTTGGACACGCAAAAAGGTTGTGCCCTGTGACTCGGTTCTCGTCGTGCCGTCGAGACCATCGGATTTGTCAAAGATGACCGAGTCGTATCAATCCTAGACAGACAGGTCATTTTCGTTTGTTTTGTTATTGGTCATTGAGCTTTCGAGTAATGAGTAATATACTAATTACTCGAAAGTATAGTAAGTATATTTGGGACGAAGTCCCCATTATAATGACTTTGTACCGGTATACCTCTCCTTACCGTAGTGTGGTGATTGATTGGATGAAAAAGTAGGTTTAGGGTTGCAATATATACCGGGGATGGCGCCCTCGACCTCCTTGAATTTTACTTGGGTATAGTGAGCTGTTAGGCCCCTCGGACGAGGGGTCAAGATACTTTTAAGAGACATTTAGTAAGGGCATCATCACCAGAGGGCCTTAAAGTAATGGTACATAAGTACACGGCGCCCCTTCGTCTCGCGGTATCACGGCGGTATGGGGCCCTGTCGTGTCGATGTTGAAGAAGCTTGGCATCTTGCCGCAGGCATGCATCTGCTTTGTTATCAAGGATAAACTTAGATATCTGGAGAGCGCAATGGCAGAACAATCCATCTCTTTTAGCCCTAGCTATCATTGCGGTGCCTTTAATAGCTGTGCATCTTTATAAAGACAATGCGCCACCGCTCTGGCATGTCCATCATACACAGTCGTCAAGTTGGCCAGCTGAAGCTACAAGATTGCTCGACCAAGGCGAATTTTTTGCGGATTTACTGACAACAAAGCATAATTGAATTGAGCTATTAGCAGCTCACATGTCAAACATCACATTAGTGTGCCGAGAATGCGCTGCAACTACTGTAGTTGTTCATATCCAGCGTAGATTGCACTGCTCTTATCGATTTGCAGCGGAATAGCGAGGAATTAATGGCAACTTGCAGTATATATACAGTACTTGCAGTTCGCTAGGCTTTACTTACATTTTTTTTGTACGATTCCGCCCCGCCAAAAACAAACGGGGCGAACTTCGCTCATAATTCCTCTATTCGAAACGCATTCACTTAAGTTTCGCCCAAGTGGACTTAGGCTTATGCATACACGCTTTACGTTGCAACCACGCACAGGGGTCCTGCGTTCTGAGAGAGTACAGCGTACCCCCAAAATTCCAGCTAACACAACATTCTTATGCATGGAAATATCACGAGTAGAGATGCTTGGAGACGTCGTCGAAGGTACGATCTACCGTACATTAGAGGTCGGCCCATTAGCAACTCGACCTTGAGCTGCTCAGCTAGTATACTTAACTACTACTCGTGCGTTGCGCTACCTTGCAGTTATTCACTCCACTCTAAGGGTGTGGACTGTTGGGATGGCATCCTAGAAGGTACATACATGTACTTTGAACTCCAAATCCTCGACGGTGGATTGCTGCTGTGACAGTTGAAAACGAGAAGGTGGCATCATGGCACGGGCTCAACCAAGCCAAAGCAAATTTAACGGAATTCTGAACCAAAATTCACAGCCACCACGAGCGGACTAACCGTTGCTAATTGGAATGGCAATTGTTCTGCTGTAACTATACTGTGGTCTTTATCGAGAAGTGCATTCGACAAAACTCTAAATACTGAACATTTATTATAAACTTTAGGATTTGATCACTGAATGGAGTCCCACCCATTGTTGCGTTTGGACCGGTCTCGGACCGGTTCCATCCTGATTTATCATGATCTCGCTTGTCGTAGAGTCGCGGCCTGGGTTCACAGAGAAGCAGGACCGTTAGATTAGCAGTCAGTTCGGATTTCGCCTTGGAATAGAGATTCCATTCGTTCTTACCTCGGTCTTGCTGCTGTCCCTGAGCGTGGAGTCAGAACAAAGATATCTTTCTGTCGCGCGAGGGAAGCCCTTTCCTTTTAAAGAGGATCTGTGCGATGAAGCGCACGGGGGCAGCGGCCAGACTGAGGGTTGGCGTGGCGATCAAGGCGCGAGGACCAAGGGCGTGAGGGGGCCCGCGGAGGGCTGCCCGTGCTGCGCAAGATCCCGCCCAGGACGACCAGGCGCGGTGCCGGCGTCCACGAGTATCTGCAACGAGCAGGCCACGCCCCCGGACACACACGAGTTGCTGTTCGGGGCGCTGCGAGGCGGCGAGTGGTGGGCGACGAAGGGGGTCCAAGTGCGCGCGGCAGAGCGCGAGAAGGCCCGCGGGTTGATCGTGTGTGCGGTTGTTTGGCTGGTGCGACACTGGGGTCAAGTCCAGCACTACCTGAGAAGGTGCCTATCCAGCGGTGCGGTGCGCGCCGTGGGGAGGAAGAATCCCCCGTCGAAGATGAAGACGTGGCTAAAGGTTTTATCCGCGCGGGAGCGAAGGGGAAGGAGTCGTGCGCAGGTCAAGTGCGAGCGCGGCTTCGGAAGGAAGGCAGTCGAGGTCCAAGTAGTGCAAGTGCAAGCCCAAGAGAGGAAGAGCGCGGCTCGACGAGGTGTCGGCCGTGGGGCATGATGTGCCAGCCAGCGTTGGAGAATGCTCGCGCTGGCAGCCGTGGAGCAGAGTTGCGTGGATGCGGTGGCAGCCCGGAGGCGTCGGTCGATGAAGACCCAGAGGTGGAGCACGAAGCTCGCTGAGAGCAGCTCCTCAACGCCCAGCTCGATCATTGGGGGCAGTGTTGCGTTTGGACCGGTCTCGGACCGGTTCCATCCTGATTTATCATGATCTCGCTTGTCGTAGAGTCGCGGCCTGGGTTCACAGAGAAGCAGGATTGTTAGATTAGCAGTCAGTTCGGATTTCGCCTTGGAATAGAGATTCCATTCGTTCTCACCTCGGTCTTGCTGCTGTCCCTGAGCGTGGAGTCAGAACAAAGATATCTTTCTGTCGCGCGAGGGAAGCCCTTTCCTTTTAAAGAGGATCTGTGCGATGAAGCGCACGGGGGCAGCGGCCAGACTGAGGGTTGGCGTGGCGATCAAGGCGCGAGGACCAAGGGCGTGAGGGGGCCCGCGGAGGGCTGCCCGTGCTGCGCAAGATCCCGCCCAGGACGACCAGGCGCGGTGCCGGCGTCCACGAGTATCTGCAACGAGCAGGCCACGCCCCCGGACACACACGAGTTGCTGTTCGGGGCGCTGCGAGGCGGCGAGTGGTGGGCGACGAAGGGGGTCCAAGTGCGCGCGGCAGAGCGCGAGAAGGCCCGCGGGTTGATCGTGTGTGCGGTTGTTTGGCTGGTGCGACACTGGGGTCAAGTCCAGCACTACCTGAGAAGGTGCCTATCCAGCGGTGCGGTGCGCGCCGTGGGGAGGAAGAATCCCCCGTCGAAGATGAAGACGTGGCTAAAGGTTTTATCCGCGCGGGAGCGAAGGGGAAGGAGTCGTGCGCAGGTCAAGTGCGAGCGCGGCTTCGGAAGGAAGGCAGTCGAGGTCCAAGTAGTGCAAGTGCAAGCCCAAGAGAGGAAGAGCGCGGCTCGACGAGGTGTCGGCCGTGGGGCATGATGTGCCAGCCAGCGTTGGAGAATGCTCGCGCTGGCAGCCGTGGAGCAGAGTTGCGTGGATGCGGTGGCAGCCCGGAGGCGTCGGTCGATGAAGACCCAGAGGTGGAGCACGAAGCTCGCTGAGAGCAGCTCCTCAACGCCCAGCTCGATCATTGGGGGCAGTGTTGCGTTTGGACCGGTCTCGGACCGGTTCCATCCTGATTTATCATGATCTCGCTTGTCGTAGAGTCGCGGCCTGGGTTCACAGAGAAGCAGGATTGTTAGATTAGCAGTCAGTTCGGATTTCGCCTTGGAATAGAGATTCCATTCGTTCTCACCTCGGTCTTGCTGCTGTCCCTGAGCGTGGAGTCAGAACAAAGATATCTTTCTGTCGCGCGAGGGAAGCCCTTTCCTTTTAAAGAGGATCTGTGCGATGAAGCGCACGGGGGCAGCGGCCAGACTGAGGGTTGGCGTGGCGATCAAGGCGCGAGGACCAAGGGCGTGAGGGGGCCCGCGGAGGGCTGCCCGTGCTGCGCAAGATCCCGCCCAGGACGACCAGGCGCGGTGCCGGCGTCCACGAGTATCTGCAACGAGCAGGCCACGCCCCCGGACACACACGAGTTGCTGTTCGGGGCGCTGCGAGGCGGCGAGTGGTGGGCGACGAAGGGGGTCCAAGTGCGCGCGGCAGAGCGCGAGAAGGCCCGCGGGTTGATCGTGTGTGCGGTTGTTTGGCTGGTGCGACACTGGGGTCAAGTCCAGCACTACCTGAGAAGGTGCCTATCCAGCGGTGCGGTGCGCGCCGTGGGGAGGAAGAATCCCCCGTCGAAGATGAAGACGTGGCTAAAGGTTTTATCCGCGCGGGAGCGAAGGGGAAGGAGTCGTGCGCAGGTCAAGTGCGAGCGCGGCTTCGGAAGGAAGGCAGTCGAGGTCCAAGTAGTGCAAGTGCAAGCCCAAGAGAGGAAGAGCGCGGCTCGACGAGGTGTCGGCCGTGGGGCATGATGTGCCAGCCAGCGTTGGAGAATGCTCGCGCTGGCAGCCGTGGAGCAGAGTTGCGTGGATGCGGTGGCAGCCCGGAGGCGTCGGTCGATGAAGACCCAGAGGTGGAGCACGAAGCTCGCTGAGAGCAGCTCCTCAACGCCCAGCTCGATCATTGGGGGCAGTGTTGCGTTTGGACCGGTCTCGGACCGGTTCCATCCTGATTTATCATGATCTCGCTTGTCGTAGAGTCGCGGCCTGGGTTCACAGAGAAGCAGGACCGTTAGATTAGCAGTCAGTTCGGATTTCGCCTTGGAATAGAGATTCCATTCGTTCTTACCTCGGTCTTGCTGCTGTCCCTGAGCGTGGAGTCAGAACAAAGATATCTTTCTGTCGCGCGAGGGAAGCCCTTTCCTTTTAAAGAGGATCTGTGCGATGAAGCGCACGGGGGCAGCGGCCAGACTGAGGGTTGGCGTGGCGATCAAGGCGCGAGGACCAAGGGCGTGAGGGGGCCCGCGGAGGGCTGCCCGTGCTGCGCAAGATCCCGCCCAGGACGACCAGGCGCGGTGCCGGCGTCCACGAGTATCTGCAACGAGCAGGCCACGCCCCCGGACACACACGAGTTGCTGTTCGGGGCGCTGCGAGGCGGCGAGTGGTGGGCGACGAAGGGGGTCCAAGTGCGCGCGGCAGAGCGCGAGAAGGCCCGCGGGTTGATCGTGTGTGCGGTTGTTTGGCTGGTGCGACACTGGGGTCAAGTCCAGCACTACCTGAGAAGGTGCCTATCCAGCGGTGCGGTGCGCGCCGTGGGGAGGAAGAATCCCCCGTCGAAGATGAAGACGTGGCTAAAGGTTTTATCCGCGCGGGAGCGAAGGGGAAGGAGTCGTGCGCAGGTCAAGTGCGAGCGCGGCTTCGGAAGGAAGGCAGTCGAGGTCCAAGTAGTGCAAGTGCAAGCCCAAGAGAGGAAGAGCGCGGCTCGACGAGGTGTCGGCCGTGGGGCATGATGTGCCAGCCAGCGTTGGAGAATGCTCGCGCTGGCAGCCGTGGAGCAGAGTTGCGTGGATGCGGTGGCAGCCCGGAGGCGTCGGTCGATGAAGACCCAGAGGTGGAGCACGAAGCTCGCTGAGAGCAGCTCCTCAACGCCCAGCTCGATCATTGGGGGCAGTGTTGCGTTTGGACCGGTCTCGGACCGGTTCCATCCTGATTTATCATGATCTCGCTTGTCGTAGAGTCGCGGCCTGGGTTCACAGAGAAGCAGGACCGTTAGATTAGCAGTCAGTTCGGATTTCGCCTTGGAATAGAGATTCCATTCGTTCTTACCTCGGTCTTGCTGCTGTCCCTGAGCGTGGAGTCAGAACAAAGATATCTTTCTGTCGCGCGAGGGAAGCCCTTTCCTTTTAAAGAGGATCTGTGCGATGAAGCGCACGGGGGCAGCGGCCAGACTGAGGGTTGGCGTGGCGATCAAGGCGCGAGGACCAAGGGCGTGAGGGGGCCCGCGGAGGGCTGCCCGTGCTGCGCAAGATCCCGCCCAGGACGACCAGGCGCGGTGCCGGCGTCCACGAGTATCTGCAACGAGCAGGCCACGCCCCCGGACACACACGAGTTGCTGTTCGGGGCGCTGCGAGGCGGCGAGTGGTGGGCGACGAAGGGGGTCCAAGTGCGCGCGGCAGAGCGCGAGAAGGCCCGCGGGTTGATCGTGTGTGCGGTTGTTTGGCTGGTGCGACACTGGGGTCAAGTCCAGCACTACCTGAGAAGGTGCCTATCCAGCGGTGCGGTGCGCGCCGTGGGGAGGAAGAATCCCCCGTCGAAGATGAAGACGTGGCTAAAGGTTTTATCCGCGCGGGAGCGAAGGGGAAGGAGTCGTGCGCAGGTCAAGTGCGAGCGCGGCTTCGGAAGGAAGGCAGTCGAGGTCCAAGTAGTGCAAGTGCAAGCCCAAGAGAGGAAGAGCGCGGCTCGACGAGGTGTCGGCCGTGGGGCATGATGTGCCAGCCAGCGTTGGAGAATGCTCGCGCTGGCAGCCGTGGAGCAGAGTTGCGTGGATGCGGTGGCAGCCCGGAGGCGTCGGTCGATGAAGACCCAGAGGTGGAGCACGAAGCTCGCTGAGAGCAGCTCCTCAACGCCCAGCTCGATCATTGGGGGCAGTGTTGCGTTTGGACCGGTCTCGGACCGGTTCCATCCTGATTTATCATGATCTCGCTTGTCGTAGAGTCGCGGCCTGGGTTCACAGAGAAGCAGGACCGTTAGATTAGCAGTCAGTTCGGATTTCGCCTTGGAATAGAGATTCCATTCGTTCTCACCTCGGTCTTGCTGCTGTCCCTGAGCGTGGAGTCAGCACATGTTGCGTTTGGACCGGTCTCGGACCGGTTCCATCCTGATTTATCATGATCTCGCTTGTCGTAGAGTCGCGGCCTGGGTTCACAGAGAAGCAGGACCGTTAGATTAGCAGTCAGTTCGGATTTCGCCTTGGAATAGAGATTCCATTCGTTCTCACCTCGGTCTTGCTGCTGTCCCTGAGCGTGGAGTCAGAACAAAGATATCTTTCTGTCGCGCGAGGGAAGCCCTTTCCTTTTAAAGAGGATCTGTGCGATGAAGCGCACGGGGGCAGCGGCCAGACTGAGGGTTGGCGTGGCGATCAAGGCGCGAGGACCAAGGGCGTGAGGGGGCCCGCGGAGGGCTGCCCGTGCTGCGCAAGATCCCGCCCAGGACGACCAGGCGCGGTGCCGGCGTCCACGAGTATCTGCAACGAGCAGGCCACGCCCCCGGACACACACGAGTTGCTGTTCGGGGCGCTGCGAGGCGGCGAGTGGTGGGCGACGAAGGGGGTCCAAGTGCGCGCGGCAGAGCGCGAGAAGGCCCGCGGGTTGATCGTGTGTGCGGTTGTTTGGCTGGTGCGACACTGGGGTCAAGTCCAGCACTACCTGAGAAGGTGCCTATCCAGCGGTGCGGTGCGCGCCGTGGGGAGGAAGAATCCCCCGTCGAAGATGAAGACGTGGCTAAAGGTTTTATCCGCGCGGGAGCGAAGGGGAAGGAGTCGTGCGCAGGTCAAGTGCGAGCGCGGCTTCGGAAGGAAGGCAGTCGAGGTCCAAGTAGTGCAAGTGCAAGCCCAAGAGAGGAAGAGCGCGGCTCGACGAGGTGTCGGCCGTGGGGCATGATGTGCCAGCCAGCGTTGGAGAATGCTCGCGCTGGCAGCCGTGGAGCAGAGTTGCGTGGATGCGGTGGCAGCCCGGAGGCGTCGGTCGATGAAGACCCAGAGGTGGAGCACGAAGCTCGCTGAGAGCAGCTCCTCAACGCCCAGCTCGATCATTGGGGGCAGTGTTGCGTTTGGACCGGTCTCGGACCGGTTCCATCCTGATTTATCATGATCTCGCTTGTCGTAGAGTCGCGGCCTGGGTTCACAGAGAAGCAGGACCGTTAGATTAGCAGTCAGTTCGGATTTCGCCTTGGAATAGAGATTCCATTCGTTCTCACCTCGGTCTTGCTGCTGTCCCTGAGCGTGGAGTCAGCACATGTTGCGTTTGGACCGGTCTCGGACCGGTTCCATCCTGATTTATCATGATCTCGCTTGTCGTAGAGTCGCGGCCTGGGTTCACAGAGAAGCAGGATTGTTAGATTAGCAGTCAGTTCGGATTTCGCCTTGGAATAGAGATTCCATTCGTTCTCACCTCGGTCTTGCTGCTGTCCCTGAGCGTGGAGTCAGCACATGTTGCGTTTGGACCGGTCTCGGACCGGTTCCATCCTGATTTATCATGATCTCGCTTGTCGTAGAGTCGCGGCCTGGGTTCACAGAGAAGCAGGATTGTTAGATTAGCAGTCAGTTCGGATTTCGCCTTGGAATAGAGATTCCATTCGTTCTCACCTCGGTCTTGCTGCTGTCCCTGAGCGTGGAGTCAGAACAAAGATATCTTTCTGTCGCGCGAGGGAAGCCCTTTCCTTTTAAAGAGGATCTGTGCGATGAAGCGCACGGGGGCAGCGGCCAGACTGAGGGTTGGCGTGGCGATCAAGGCGCGAGGACCAAGGGCGTGAGGGGGCCCGCGGAGGGCTGCCCGTGCTGCGCAAGATCCCGCCCAGGACGACCAGGCGCGGTGCCGGCGTCCACGAGTATCTGCAACGAGCAGGCCACGCCCCCGGACACACACGAGTTGCTGTTCGGGGCGCTGCGAGGCGGCGAGTGGTGGGCGACGAAGGGGGTCCAAGTGCGCGCGGCAGAGCGCGAGAAGGCCCGCGGGTTGATCGTGTGTGCGGTTGTTTGGCTGGTGCGACACTGGGGTCAAGTCCAGCACTACCTGAGAAGGTGCCTATCCAGCGGTGCGGTGCGCGCCGTGGGGAGGAAGAATCCCCCGTCGAAGATGAAGACGTGGCTAAAGGTTTTATCCGCGCGGGAGCGAAGGGGAAGGAGTCGTGCGCAGGTCAAGTGCGAGCGCGGCTTCGGAAGGAAGGCAGTCGAGGTCCAAGTAGTGCAAGTGCAAGCCCAAGAGAGGAAGAGCGCGGCTCGACGAGGTGTCGGCCGTGGGGCATGATGTGCCAGCCAGCGTTGGAGAATGCTCGCGCTGGCAGCCGTGGAGCAGAGTTGCGTGGATGCGGTGGCAGCCCGGAGGCGTCGGTCGATGAAGACCCAGAGGTGGAGCACGAAGCTCGCTGAGAGCAGCTCCTCAACGCCCAGCTCGATCATTGGGGGCAGTGTTGCGTTTGGACCGGTCTCGGACCGGTTCCATCCTGATTTATCATGATCTCGCTTGTCGTAGAGTCGCGGCCTGGGTTCACAGAGAAGCAGGACCGTTAGATTAGCAGTCAGTTCGGATTTCGCCTTGGAATAGAGATTCCATTCGTTCTCACCTCGGTCTTGCTGCTGTCCCTGAGCGTGGAGTCAGAACAAAGATATCTTTCTGTCGCGCGAGGGAAGCCCTTTCCTTTTAAAGAGGATCTGTGCGATGAAGCGCACGGGGGCAGCGGCCAGACTGAGGGTTGGCGTGGCGATCAAGGCGCGAGGACCAAGGGCGTGAGGGGGCCCGCGGAGGGCTGCCCGTGCTGCGCAAGATCCCGCCCAGGACGACCAGGCGCGGTGCCGGCGTCCACGAGTATCTGCAACGAGCAGGCCACGCCCCCGGACACACACGAGTTGCTGTTCGGGGCGCTGCGAGGCGGCGAGTGGTGGGCGACGAAGGGGGTCCAAGTGCGCGCGGCAGAGCGCGAGAAGGCCCGCGGGTTGATCGTGTGTGCGGTTGTTTGGCTGGTGCGACACTGGGGTCAAGTCCAGCACTACCTGAGAAGGTGCCTATCCAGCGGTGCGGTGCGCGCCGTGGGGAGGAAGAATCCCCCGTCGAAGATGAAGACGTGGCTAAAGGTTTTATCCGCGCGGGAGCGAAGGGGAAGGAGTCGTGCGCAGGTCAAGTGCGAGCGCGGCTTCGGAAGGAAGGCAGTCGAGGTCCAAGTAGTGCAAGTGCAAGCCCAAGAGAGGAAGAGCGCGGCTCGACGAGGTGTCGGCCGTGGGGCATGATGTGCCAGCCAGCGTTGGAGAATGCTCGCACTGGCAGCCGTGGAGCAGAGTTGCGTGGATGCGGTGGCAGCCCGGAGGCGTCGGTCGATGAAGACCCAGAGGTGGAGCACGAAGCTCGCTGAGAGCAGCTCCTCAACGCCCAGCTCGATCATTGGGGGCAGTGTTGCGTTTGGACCGGTCTCGAACCGGTTCCATCCTGATTTATCATGATCTCGCTTGTCGTAGAGTCGCGGCCTGGGTTCACAGAGAAGCAGGACCGTTAGATTAGCAGTCAGTTCGGATTTCGCCTTGGAATAGAGATTCCATTCGTTCTCACCTCGGTCTTGCTGCTGTCCCTGAGCGTGGAGTCAGAACAAAGATATCTTTCTGTCGCGCGAGGGAAGCCCTTTCCTTTTAAAGAGGATCTGTGCGATGAAGCGCACGGGGGCAGCGGCCAGACTGAGGGTTGGCGTGGCGATCAAGGCGCGAGGACCAAGGGCGTGAGGGGGCCCGCGGAGGGCTGCCCGTGCTGCGCAAGATCCCGCCCAGGACGACCAGGCGCGGTGCCGGCGTCCACGAGTATCTGCAACGAGCAGGCCACGCCCCCGGACACACACGAGTTGCTGTTCGGGGCGCTGCGAGGCGGCGAGTGGTGGGCGACGAAGGGGGTCCAAGTGCGCGCGGCAGAGCGCGAGAAGGCCCGCGGGTTGATCGTGTGTGCGGTTGTTTGGCTGGTGCGACACTGGGGTCAAGTCCAGCACTACCTGAGAAGGTGCCTATCCAGCGGTGCGGTGCGCGCCGTGGGGAGGAAGAATCCCCCGTCGAAGATGAAGACGTGGCTAAAGGTTTTATCCGCGCGGGAGCGAAGGGGAAGGAGTCGTGCGCAGGTCAAGTGCGAGCGCGGCTTCGGAAGGAAGGCAGTCGAGGTCCAAGTAGTGCAAGTGCAAGCCCAAGAGAGGAAGAGCGCGGCTCGACGAGGTGTCGGCCGTGGGGCATGATGTGCCAGCCAGCGTTGGAGAATGCTCGCGCTGGCAGCCGTGGAGCAGAGTTGCGTGGATGCGGTGGCAGCCCGGAGGCGTCGGTCGATGAAGACCCAGAGGTGGAGCACGAAGCTCGCTGAGAGCAGCTCCTCAACGCCCAGCTCGATCATTGGGGGCAGTGTTGCGTTTGGACCGGTCTCGGACCGGTTCCATCCTGATTTATCATGATCTCGCTTGTCGTAGAGTCGCGGCCTGGGTTCACAGAGAAGCAGGACCGTTAGATTAGCAGTCAGTTCGGATTTCGCCTTGGAATAGAGATTCCATTCGTTCTTACCTCGGTCTTGCTGCTGTCCCTGAGCGTGGAGTCAGAACAAAGATATCTTTCTGTCGCGCGAGGGAAGCCCTTTCCTTTTAAAGAGGATCTGTGCGATGAAGCGCACGGGGGCAGCGGCCAGACTGAGGGTTGGCGTGGCGATCAAGGCGCGAGGACCAAGGGCGTGAGGGGGCCCGCGGAGGGCTGCCCGTGCTGCGCAAGATCCCGCCCAGGACGACCAGGCGCGGTGCCGGCGTCCACGAGTATCTGCAACGAGCAGGCCACGCCCCCGGACACACACGAGTTGCTGTTCGGGGCGCTGCGAGGCGGCGAGTGGTGGGCGACGAAGGGGGTCCAAGTGCGCGCGGCAGAGCGCGAAAAGGCCCGCGGGTTGATCGTGTGTGCGGTTGTTTGGCTGGTGCGACACTGGGGTCAAGTCCAGCACTACCTGAGAAGGTGCCTATCCAGCGGTGCGGTGCGCGCCGTGGGGAGGAAGAATCCCCCGTCGAAGATGAAGACGTGGCTAAAGGTTTTATCCGCGCGGGAGCGAAGGGGAAGGAGTCGTGCGCAGGTCAAGTGCGAGCGCGGCTTCGGAAGGAAGGCAGTCGAGGTCCAAGTAGTGCAAGTGCAAGCCCAAGAGAGGAAGAGCGCGGCTCGACGAGGTGTCGGCCGTGGGGCATGATGTGCCAGCCAGCGTTGGAGAATGCTCGCGCTGGCAGCCGTGGAGCAGAGTTGCGTGGATGCGGTGGCAGCCCGGAGGCGTCGGTCGATGAAGACCCAGAGGTGGAGCACGAAGCTCGCTGAGAGCAGCTCCTCAACGCCCAGCTCGATCATTGGGGGCAGTGTTGCGTTTGGACCGGTCTCGGACCGGTTCCATCCTGATTTATCATGATCTCGCTTGTCGTAGAGTCGCGGCCTGGGTTCACAGAGAAGCAGGACCGTTAGATTAGCAGTCAGTTCGGATTTCGCCTTGGAATAGAGATTCCATTCGTTCTTACCTCGGTCTTGCTGCTGTCCCTGAGCGTGGAGTCAGAACAAAGATATCTTTCTGTCGCGCGAGGGAAGCCCTTTCCTTTTAAAGAGGATCTGTGCGATGAAGCGCACGGGGGCAGCGGCCAGACTGAGGGTTGGCGTGGCGATCAAGGCGCGAGGACCAAGGGCGTGAGGGGGCCCGCGGAGGGCTGCCCGTGCTGCGCAAGATCCCGCCCAGGACGACCAGGCGCGGTGCCGGCGTCCACGAGTATCTGCAACGAGCAGGCCACGCCCCCGGACACACACGAGTTGCTGTTCGGGGCGCTGCGAGGCGGCGAGTGGTGGGCGACGAAGGGGGTCCAAGTGCGCGCGGCAGAGCGCGAAAAGGCCCGCGGGTTGATCGTGTGTGCGGTTGTTTGGCTGGTGCGACACTGGGGTCAAGTCCAGCACTACCTGAGAAGGTGCCTATCCAGCGGTGCGGTGCGCGCCGTGGGGAGGAAGAATCCCCCGTCGAAGATGAAGACGTGGCTAAAGGTTTTATCCGCGCGGGAGCGAAGGGGAAGGAGTCGTGCGCAGGTCAAGTGCGAGCGCGGCTTCGGAAGGAAGGCAGTCGAGGTCCAAGTAGTGCAAGTGCAAGCCCAAGAGAGGAAGAGCGCGGCTCGACGAGGTGTCGGCCGTGGGGCATGATGTGCCAGCCAGCGTTGGAGAATGCTCGCGCTGGCAGCCGTGGAGCAGAGTTGCGTGGATGCGGTGGCAGCCCGGAGGCGTCGGTCGATGAAGACCCAGAGGTGGAGCACGAAGCTCGCTGAGAGCAGCTCCTCAACGCCCAGCTCGATCATTGGGGGCAGTGTTGCGTTTGGACCGGTCTCGGACCGGTTCCATCCTGATTTATCATGATCTCGCTTGTCGTAGAGTCGCGGCCTGGGTTCACAGAGAAGCAGGACCGTTAGATTAGCAGTCAGTTCGGATTTCGCCTTGGAATAGAGATTCCATTCGTTCTCACCTCGGTCTTGCTGCTGTCCCTGAGCGTGGAGTCAGCACATGTTGCGTTTGGACCGGTCTCGGACCGGTTCCATCCTGATTTATCATGATCTCGCTTGTCGTAGAGTCGCGGCCTGGGTTCACAGAGAAGCAGGATTGTTAGATTAGCAGTCAGTTCGGATTTCGCCTTGGAATAGAGATTCCATTCGTTCTCACCTCGGTCTTGCTGCTGTCCCTGAGCGTGGAGTCAGCACATGTTGCGTTTGGACCGGTCTCGAACCGGTTCCATCCTGATTTATCATGATCTCGCTTGTCGTAGAGTCGCGGCCTGGGTTCACAGAGAAGCAGGATTGTTAGATTAGCAGTCAGTTCGGATTTCGCCTTGGAATAGAGATTCCATTCGTTCTCACCTCGGTCTTGCTGCTGTCCCTGAGCGTGGAGTCAGAACAAAGATATCTTTCTGTCGCGCGAGGGAAGCCCTTTCCTTTTAAAGAGGATCTGTGCGATGAAGCGCACGGGGGCAGCGGCCAGACTGAGGGTTGGCGTGGCGATCAAGGCGCGAGGACCAAGGGCGTGAGGGGGCCCGCGGAGGGCTGCCCGTGCTGCGCAAGATCCCGCCCAGGACGACCAGGCGCGGTGCCGGCGTCCACGAGTATCTGCAACGAGCAGGCCACGCCCCCGGACACACACGAGTTGCTGTTCGGGGCGCTGCGAGGCGGCGAGTGGTGGGCGACGAAAGGGGTCCAAGTGCGCGCGGCAGAGCGCGAGAAGGCCCGCGGGTTGATCGTGTGTGCGGTTGTTTGGCTGGTGCGACACTAGGGTCAAGTCCAGCACTACCTGAGAAGGTGCCTATCCAGCGGTGCGGTGCGCGCCGTGGGGAGGAAGAATCCCCCGTCGAAGATGAAGACGTGGCTAAAGGTTTTATCCGCGCGGGAGCGAAGGGGAAGGAGTCGTGCGCAGGTCAAGTGCGAGCGCGGCTTCGGAAGGAAGGCAGTCGAGGTCCAAGTAGTGCAAGTGCAAGCCCAAGAGAGGAAGAGCGCGGCTCGACGAGGTGTCGGCCGTGGGGCATGATGTGCCAGCCAGCGTTGGAGAATGCTCGCGCTGGCAGCCGTGGAGCAGAGTTGCGTGGATGCGGTGGCAGCCCGGAGGCGTCGGTCGATGAAGACCCAGAGGTGGAGCACGAAGCTCGCTGAGAGCAGCTCCTCAACGCCCAGCTCGATCATTGGGGGCAGTGTTGCGTTTGGACCGGTCTCGGACCGGTTCCATCCTGATTTATCATGATCTCGCTTGTCGTAGAGTCGCGGCCTGGGTTCACAGAGAAGCAGGACCGTTAGATTAGCAGTCAGTTCGGATTTCGCCTTGGAATAGAGATTCCATTCGTTCTCACCTCGGTCTTGCTGCTGTCCCTGAGCGTGGAGTCAGAACAAAGATATCTTTCTGTCGCGCGAGGGAAGCCCTTTCCTTTTAAAGAGGATCTGTGCGATGAAGCGCACGGGGGCAGCGGCCAGACTGAGGGTTGGCGTGGCGATCAAGGCGCGAGGACCAAGGGCGTGAGGGGGCCCGCGGAGGGCTGCCCGTGCTGCGCAAGATCCCGCCCAGGACGACCAGGCGCGGTGCCGGCGTCCACGAGTATCTGCAACGAGCAGGCCACGCCCCCGGACACACACGAGTTGCTGTTCGGGGCGCTGCGAGGCGGCGAGTGGTGGGCGACGAAGGGGGTCCAAGTGCGCGCGGCAGAGCGCGAGAAGGCCCGCGGGTTGATCGTGTGTGCGGTTGTTTGGCTGGTGCGACACTGGGGTCAAGTCCAGCACTACCTGAGAAGGTGCCTATCCAGCGGTGCGGTGCGCGCCGTGGGGAGGAAGAATCCCCCGTCGAAGATGAAGACGTGGCTAAAGGTTTTATCCGCGCGGGAGCGAAGGGGAAGGAGTCGTGCGCAGGTCAAGTGCGAGCGCGGCTTCGGAAGGAAGGCAGTCGAGGTCCAAGTAGTGCAAGTGCAAGCCCAAGAGAGGAAGAGCGCGGCTCGACGAGGTGTCGGCCGTGGGGCATGATGTGCCAGCCAGCGTTGGAGAATGCTCGCACTGGCAGCCGTGGAGCAGAGTTGCGTGGATGCGGTGGCAGCCCGGAGGCGTCGGTCGATGAAGACCCAGAGGTGGAGCACGAAGCTCGCTGAGAGCAGCTCCTCAACGCCCAGCTCGATCATTGGGGGCAGTGTTGCGTTTGGACCGGTCTCGAACCGGTTCCATCCTGATTTATCATGATCTCGCTTGTCGTAGAGTCGCGGCCTGGGTTCACAGAGAAGCAGGACCGTTAGATTAGCAGTCAGTTCGGATTTCGCCTTGGAATAGAGATTCCATTCGTTCTCACCTCGGTCTTGCTGCTGTCCCTGAGCGTGGAGTCAGAACAAAGATATCTTTCTGTCGCGCGAGGGAAGCCCTTTCCTTTTAAAGAGGATCTGTGCGATGAAGCGCACGGGGGCAGCGGCCAGACTGAGGGTTGGCGTGGCGATCAAGGCGCGAGGACCAAGGGCGTGAGGGGGCCCGCGGAGGGCTGCCCGTGCTGCGCAAGATCCCGCCCAGGACGACCAGGCGCGGTGCCGGCGTCCACGAGTATCTGCAACGAGCAGGCCACGCCCCCGGACACACACGAGTTGCTGTTCGGGGCGCTGCGAGGCGGCGAGTGGTGGGCGACGAAAGGGGTCCAAGTGCGCGCGGCAGAGCGCGAGAAGGCCCGCGGGTTGATCGTGTGTGCGGTTGTTTGGCTGGTGCGACACTAGGGTCAAGTCCAGCACTACCTGAGAAGGTGCCTATCCAGCGGTGCGGTGCGCGCCGTGGGGAGGAAGAATCCCCCGTCGAAGATGAAGACGTGGCTAAAGGTTTTATCCGCGCGGGAGCGAAGGGGAAGGAGTCGTGCGCAGGTCAAGTGCGAGCGCGGCTTCGGAAGGAAGGCAGTCGAGGTCCAAGTAGTGCAAGTGCAAGCCCAAGAGAGGAAGAGCGCGGCTCGACGAGGTGTCGGCCGTGGGGCATGATGTGCCAGCCAGCGTTGGAGAATGCTCGCGCTGGCAGCCGTGGAGCAGAGTTGCGTGGATGCGGTGGCAGCCCGGAGGCGTCGGTCGATGAAGACCCAGAGGTGGAGCACGAAGCTCGCTGAGAGCAGCTCCTCAACGCCCAGCTCGATCATTGGGGGCAGTGTTGCGTTTGGACCGGTCTCGGACCGGTTCCATCCTGATTTATCATGATCTCGCTTGTCGTAGAGTCGCGGCCTGGGTTCACAGAGAAGCAGGACCGTTAGATTAGCAGTCAGTTCGGATTTCGCCTTGGAATAGAGATTCCATTCGTTCTCACCTCGGTCTTGCTGCTGTCCCTGAGCGTGGAGTCAGAACAAAGATATCTTTCTGTCGCGCGAGGGAAGCCCTTTCCTTTTAAAGAGGATCTGTGCGATGAAGCGCACGGGGGCAGCGGCCAGACTGAGGGTTGGCGTGGCGATCAAGGCGCGAGGACCAAGGGCGTGAGGGGGCCCGCGGAGGGCTGCCCGTGCTGCGCAAGATCCCGCCCAGGACGACCAGGCGCGGTGCCGGCGTCCACGAGTATCTGCAACGAGCAGGCCACGCCCCCGGACACACACGAGTTGCTGTTCGGGGCGCTGCGAGGCGGCGAGTGGTGGGCGACGAAAGGGGTCCAAGTGCGCGCGGCAGAGCGCGAGAAGGCCCGCGGGTTGATCGTGTGTGCGGTTGTTTGGCTGGTGCGACACTAGGGTCAAGTCCAGCACTACCTGAGAAGGTGCCTATCCAGCGGTGCGGTGCGCGCCGTGGGGAGGAAGAATCCCCCGTCGAAGATGAAGACGTGGCTAAAGGTTTTATCCGCGCGGGAGCGAAGGGGAAGGAGTCGTGCGCAGGTCAAGTGCGAGCGCGGCTTCGGAAGGAAGGCAGTCGAGGTCCAAGTAGTGCAAGTGCAAGCCCAAGAGAGGAAGAGCGCGGCTCGACGAGGTGTCGGCCGTGGGGCATGATGTGCCAGCCAGCGTTGGAGAATGCTCGCGCTGGCAGCCGTGGAGCAGAGTTGCGTGGATGCGGTGGCAGCCCGGAGGCGTCGGTCGATGAAGACCCAGAGGTGGAGCACGAAGCTCGCTGAGAGCAGCTCCTCAACGCCCAGCTCGATCATTGGGGGCAGTGTTGCGTTTGGACCGGTCTCGAACCGGTTCCATCCTGATTTATCATGATCTCGCTTGTCGTAGAGTCGCGGCCTGGGTTCACAGAGAAGCAGGACCGTTAGATTAGCAGTCAGTTCGGATTTCGCCTTGGAATAGAGATTCCATTCGTTCTCACCTCGGTCTTGCTGCTGTCCCTGAGCGTGGAGTCAGAACAAAGATATCTTTCTGTCGCGCGAGGGAAGCCCTTTCCTTTTAAAGAGGATCTGTGCGATGAAGCGCACGGGGGCAGCGGCCAGACTGAGGGTTGGCGTGGCGATCAAGGCGCGAGGACCAAGGGCGTGAGGGGGCCCGCGGAGGGCTGCCCGTGCTGCGCAAGATCCCGCCCAGGACGACCAGGCGCGGTGCCGGCGTCCACGAGTATCTGCAACGAGCAGGCCACGCCCCCGGACACACACGAGTTGCTGTTCGGGGCGCTGCGAGGCGGCGAGTGGTGGGCGACGAAAGGGGTCCAAGTGCGCGCGGCAGAGCGCGAGAAGGCCCGCGGGTTGATCGTGTGTGCGGTTGTTTGGCTGGTGCGACACTAGGGTCAAGTCCAGCACTACCTGAGAAGGTGCCTATCCAGCGGTGCGGTGCGCGCCGTGGGGAGGAAGAATCCCCCGTCGAAGATGAAGACGTGGCTAAAGGTTTTATCCGCGCGGGAGCGAAGGGGAAGGAGTCGTGCGCAGGTCAAGTGCGAGCGCGGCTTCGGAAGGAAGGCAGTCGAGGTCCAAGTAGTGCAAGTGCAAGCCCAAGAGAGGAAGAGCGCGGCTCGACGAGGTGTCGGCCGTGGGGCATGATGTGCCAGCCAGCGTTGGAGAATGCTCGCGCTGGCAGCCGTGGAGCAGAGTTGCGTGGATGCGGTGGCAGCCCGGAGGCGTCGGTCGATGAAGACCCAGAGGTGGAGCACGAAGCTCGCTGAGAGCAGCTCCTCAACGCCCAGCTCGATCATTGGGGGCAGTGTTGCGTTTGGACCGGTCTCGAACCGGTTCCATCCTGATTTATCATGATCTCGCTTGTCGTAGAGTCGCGGCCTGGGTTCACAGAGAAGCAGGACCGTTAGATTAGCAGTCAGTTCGGATTTCGCCTTGGAATAGAGATTCCATTCGTTCTCACCTCGGTCTTGCTGCTGTCCCTGAGCGTGGAGTCAGAACAAAGATATCTTTCTGTCGCGCGAGGGAAGCCCTTTCCTTTTAAAGAGGATCTGTGCGATGAAGCGCACGGGGGCAGCGGCCAGACTGAGGGTTGGCGTGGCGATCAAGGCGCGAGGACCAAGGGCGTGAGGGGGCCCGCGGAGGGCTGCCCGTGCTGCGCAAGATCCCGCCCAGGACGACCAGGCGCGGTGCCGGCGTCCACGAGTATCTGCAACGAGCAGGCCACGCCCCCGGACACACACGAGTTGCTGTTCGGGGCGCTGCGAGGCGGCGAGTGGTGGGCGACGAAGGGGGTCCAAGTGCGCGCGGCAGAGCGCGAGAAGGCCCGCGGGTTGATCGTGTGTGCGGTTGTTTGGCTGGTGCGACACTGGGGTCAAGTCCAGCACTACCTGAGAAGGTGCCTATCCAGCGGTGCGGTGCGCGCCGTGGGGAGGAAGAATCCCCCGTCGAAGATGAAGACGTGGCTAAAGGTTTTATCCGCGCGGGAGCGAAGGGGAAGGAGTCGTGCGCAGGTCAAGTGCGAGCGCGGCTTCGGAAGGAAGGCAGTCGAGGTCCAAGTAGTGCAAGTGCAAGCCCAAGAGAGGAAGAGCGCGGCTCGACGAGGTGTCGGCCGTGGGGCATGATGTGCCAGCCAGCGTTGGAGAATGCTCGCGCTGGCAGCCGTGGAGCAGAGTTGCGTGGATGCGGTGGCAGCCCGGAGGCGTCGGTCGATGAAGACCCAGAGGTGGAGCACGAAGCTCGCTGAGAGCAGCTCCTCAACGCCCAGCTCGATCATTGGGGGCAGTGTTGCGTTTGGACCGGTCTCGGACCGGTTCCATCCTGATTTATCATGATCTCGCTTGTCGTAGAGTCGCGGCCTGGGTTCACAGAGAAGCAGGATTGTTAGATTAGCAGTCAGTTCGGATTTCGCCTTGGAATAGAGATTCCATTCGTTCTCACCTCGGTCTTGCTGCTGTCCCTGAGCGTGGAGTCAGAACAAAGATATCTTTCTGTCGCGCGAGGGAAGCCCTTTCCTTTTAAAGAGGATCTGTGCGATGAAGCGCACGGGGGCAGCGGCCAGACTGAGGGTTGGCGTGGCGATCAAGGCGCGAGGACCAAGGGCGTGAGGGGGCCCGCGGAGGGCTGCCCGTGCTGCGCAAGATCCCGCCCAGGACGACCAGGCGCGGTGCCGGCGTCCACGAGTATCTGCAACGAGCAGGCCACGCCCCCGGACACACACGAGTTGCTGTTCGGGGCGCTGCGAGGCGGCGAGTGGTGGGCGACGAAGGGGGTCCAAGTGCGCGCGGCAGAGCGCGAGAAGGCCCGCGGGTTGATCGTGTGTGCGGTTGTTTGGCTGGTGCGACACTGGGGTCAAGTCCAGCACTACCTGAGAAGGTGCCTATCCAGCGGTGCGGTGCGCGCCGTGGGGAGGAAGAATCCCCCGTCGAAGATGAAGACGTGGCTAAAGGTTTTATCCGCGCGGGAGCGAAGGGGAAGGAGTCGTGCGCAGGTCAAGTGCGAGCGCGGCTTCGGAAGGAAGGCAGTCGAGGTCCAAGTAGTGCAAGTGCAAGCCCAAGAGAGGAAGAGCGCGGCTCGACGAGGTGTCGGCCGTGGGGCATGATGTGCCAGCCAGCGTTGGAGAATGCTCGCGCTGGCAGCCGTGGAGCAGAGTTGCGTGGATGCGGTGGCAGCCCGGAGGCGTCGGTCGATGAAGACCCAGAGGTGGAGCACGAAGCTCGCTGAGAGCAGCTCCTCAACGCCCAGCTCGATCATTGGGGGCAGTGTTGCGTTTGGACCGGTCTCGGACCGGTTCCATCCTGATTTATCATGATCTCGCTTGTCGTAGAGTCGCGGCCTGGGTTCACAGAGAAGCAGGACCGTTAGATTAGCAGTCAGTTCGGATTTCGCCTTGGAATAGAGATTCCATTCGTTCTCACCTCGGTCTTGCTGCTGTCCCTGAGCGTGGAGTCAGAACAAAGATATCTTTCTGTCGCGCGAGGGAAGCCCTTTCCTTTTAAAGAGGATCTGTGCGATGAAGCGCACGGGGGCAGCGGCCAGACTGAGGGTTGGCGTGGCGATCAAGGCGCGAGGACCAAGGGCGTGAGGGGGCCCGCGGAGGGCTGCCCGTGCTGCGCAAGATCCCGCCCAGGACGACCAGGCGCGGTGCCGGCGTCCACGAGTATCTGCAACGAGCAGGCCACGCCCCCGGACACACACGAGTTGCTGTTCGGGGCGCTGCGAGGCGGCGAGTGGTGGGCGACGAAGGGGGTCCAAGTGCGCGCGGCAGAGCGCGAGAAGGCCCGCGGGTTGATCGTGTGTGCGGTTGTTTGGCTGGTGCGACACTGGGGTCAAGTCCAGCACTACCTGAGAAGGTGCCTATCCAGCGGTGCGGTGCGCGCCGTGGGGAGGAAGAATCCCCCGTCGAAGATGAAGACGTGGCTAAAGGTTTTATCCGCGCGGGAGCGAAGGGGAAGGAGTCGTGCGCAGGTCAAGTGCGAGCGCGGCTTCGGAAGGAAGGCAGTCGAGGTCCAAGTAGTGCAAGTGCAAGCCCAAGAGAGGAAGAGCGCGGCTCGACGAGGTGTCGGCCGTGGGGCATGATGTGCCAGCCAGCGTTGGAGAATGCTCGCGCTGGCAGCCGTGGAGCAGAGTTGCGTGGATGCGGTGGCAGCCCGGAGGCGTCGGTCGATGAAGACCCAGAGGTGGAGCACGAAGCTCGCTGAGAGCAGCTCCTCAACGCCCAGCTCGATCATTGGGGGCAGTGTTGCGTTTGGACCGGTCTCGGACCGGTTCCATCCTGATTTATCATGATCTCGCTTGTCGTAGAGTCGCGGCCTGGGTTCACAGAGAAGCAGGACCGTTAGATTAGCAGTCAGTTCGGATTTCGCCTTGGAATAGAGATTCCATTCGTTCTCACCTCGGTCTTGCTGCTGTCCCTGAGCGTGGAGTCAGAACAAAGATATCTTTCTGTCGCGCGAGGGAAGCCCTTTCCTTTTAAAGAGGATCTGTGCGATGAAGCGCACGGGGGCAGCGGCCAGACTGAGGGTTGGCGTGGCGATCAAGGCGCGAGGACCAAGGGCGTGAGGGGGCCCGCGGAGGGCTGCCCGTGCTGCGCAAGATCCCGCCCAGGACGACCAGGCGCGGTGCCGGCGTCCACGAGTATCTGCAACGAGCAGGCCACGCCCCCGGACACACACGAGTTGCTGTTCGGGGCGCTGCGAGGCGGCGAGTGGTGGGCGACGAAGGGGGTCCAAGTGCGCGCGGCAGAGCGCGAGAAGGCCCGCGGGTTGATCGTGTGTGCGGTTGTTTGGCTGGTGCGACACTGGGGTCAAGTCCAGCACTACCTGAGAAGGTGCCTATCCAGCGGTGCGGTGCGCGCCGTGGGGAGGAAGAATCCCCCGTCGAAGATGAAGACGTGGCTAAAGGTTTTATCCGCGCGGGAGCGAAGGGGAAGGAGTCGTGCGCAGGTCAAGTGCGAGCGCGGCTTCGGAAGGAAGGCAGTCGAGGTCCAAGTAGTGCAAGTGCAAGCCCAAGAGAGGAAGAGCGCGGCTCGACGAGGTGTCGGCCGTGGGGCATGATGTGCCAGCCAGCGTTGGAGAATGCTCGCGCTGGCAGCCGTGGAGCAGAGTTGCGTGGATGCGGTGGCAGCCCGGAGGCGTCGGTCGATGAAGACCCAGAGGTGGAGCACGAAGCTCGCTGAGAGCAGCTCCTCAACGCCCAGCTCGATCATTGGGGGCAGTGTTGCGTTTGGACCGGTCTCGGACCGGTTCCATCCTGATTTATCATGATCTCGCTTGTCGTAGAGTCGCGGCCTGGGTTCACAGAGAAGCAGGACCGTTAGATTAGCAGTCAGTTCGGATTTCGCCTTGGAATAGAGATTCCATTCGTTCTCACCTCGGTCTTGCTGCTGTCCCTGAGCGTGGAGTCAGAACAAAGATATCTTTCTGTCGCGCGAGGGAAGCCCTTTCCTTTTAAAGAGGATCTGTGCGATGAAGCGCACGGGGGCAGCGGCCAGACTGAGGGTTGGCGTGGCGATCAAGGCGCGAGGACCAAGGGCGTGAGGGGGCCCGCGGAGGGCTGCCCGTGCTGCGCAAGATCCCGCCCAGGACGACCAGGCGCGGTGCCGGCGTCCACGAGTATCTGCAACGAGCAGGCCACGCCCCCGGACACACACGAGTTGCTGTTCGGGGCGCTGCGAGGCGGCGAGTGGTGGGCGACGAAGGGGGTCCAAGTGCGCGCGGCAGAGCGCGAGAAGGCCCGCGGGTTGATCGTGTGTGCGGTTGTTTGGCTGGTGCGACACTGGGGTCAAGTCCAGCACTACCTGAGAAGGTGCCTATCCAGCGGTGCGGTGCGCGCCGTGGGGAGGAAGAATCCCCCGTCGAAGATGAAGACGTGGCTAAAGGTTTTATCCGCGCGGGAGCGAAGGGGAAGGAGTCGTGCGCAGGTCAAGTGCGAGCGCGGCTTCGGAAGGAAGGCAGTCGAGGTCCAAGTAGTGCAAGTGCAAGCCCAAGAGAGGAAGAGCGCGGCTCGACGAGGTGTCGGCCGTGGGGCATGATGTGCCAGCCAGCGTTGGAGAATGCTCGCACTGGCAGCCGTGGAGCAGAGTTGCGTGGATGCGGTGGCAGCCCGGAGGCGTCGGTCGATGAAGACCCAGAGGTGGAGCACGAAGCTCGCTGAGAGCAGCTCCTCAACGCCCAGCTCGATCATTGGGGGCAGTGTTGCGTTTGGACCGGTCTCGGACCGGTTCCATCCTGATTTATCATGATCTCGCTTGTCGTAGAGTCGCGGCCTGGGTTCACAGAGAAGCAGGACCGTTAGATTAGCAGTCAGTTCGGATTTCGCCTTGGAATAGAGATTCCATTCGTTCTCACCTCGGTCTTGCTGCTGTCCCTGAGCGTGGAGTCAGAACACCCATCGAGACCCTGCCCAGCCTACCTGCAACATAGAGATGCATCCGGAGTAAAGGCAATCGTTGGTCGAGTTGTAAGGCACGAACGTATAATACCGAATAGTACGCGGTAAAGTATTTGAACACCCTGTGAATTGACTGGGGCGCTCTATAACCAATACAACACCTTCAATTAAAACGCCCTCGAATAGAACGCCGTCGCTCAAGCGGACGGCGGCAGCTGCAGCATTATTCGGGCTGTAGAATTGCGTACCAGGATTGCCTGTGAAATTACTGGAGTAGACAATCATCTGTCATTCGAGCCGCCAAGCACAAGGCTTCAACTCTAGAATGCATGATATATGCATTTTTACATCCTTAAGAACATTTCCAACGCTAGATGCTACCAACAATCAAGAAACAGGTCCAGCAGCCGCACTCACCAAGGACTTGGGCGCTATTTTCTCAGTACAGTGGGGCACACCTGCTGGAATTGCGCTCCGAGCGTCTAAGTTGATGGCAAAAACAATCATCTACGATACTCACAGCACGGGAGGAGCTTTGATCCCCAACTCCATGACAAGGAAAACGAATGTAGACTCCACACCCCAGCAGCAGAAACAACAAAAAAACTGAAAGACGGCCGACATACAGACAAGTCTCACTACATATCAGGCTTCTATAGGTCAGTGAATTAAGCTTAAATAGAAGCACTTTACCACAACTCTGAGGAATTATGTATTTAAGCCCCAAATCTGACCAGCATGAGACGTTGCTGCTACTGGCACATGTGTTGATATAGATAAGCTGCTTGTGGCGTTCGTGGATCGAAAAGAAGTTTCTATTTAGCTATGCCTATCTGCTAAGGACCACTGGTATTTGAATAAAATATAACGCGGTCTTAATAGAACGCCTATCATGTATAACACCCTCCCATGCCCGGAAGGGTGGTTTATAACATTAGACCGCCGTGTACTATTCGGTATTATACGTTAGTTAATAATAGTTGCGCTGGACAATTATAGTTGGGGAAGTGCACAGGTCGTGCACCAAATTGGAACACCATTGCACGGCGTTATTCTCATAACGCGCACTCAAATTCACAAAGTGCGCACTGAAATTCACATGAGCCTGTACTATAGCATAAAGGCCGTATGTATGCTGTTTTGACGTCTACTATTTGTGATATAGACTAGGATATACACCGTAGCAAATCATAATATCATATTTCAGATGCCTAAAATTACTATAAAGGTATACGTTATGACAGGCATTTTGAATTTGAGTGCGCGTTATGAGAATAACGTCGTGCAATGGTGTAGTATTTCTTGGATGACTGGAAAAAGTCGATACTTGGTGCAGTGATTTGCGCATTCAGGATGATCGTAAAGTAAAGTAATTGCTAATCGAATAGATGTCGTGTAGGAAAACACGATTTAACCAGTTCTCATCCCTCTAGCCACGGCCTTTGGGATGAGCCCCTACCAACAACACGCTTCCCTCCTAAAAGGTCGGCGCTTATTGTTGGGATTAAATCTGAAGACCAAATCCGATCCCTTACACCGGGCTGGAATGTGCCTTATGCGAGTCGTCGGTCAGGTAGGTAGAGCCCGTAAATCAAATATAAGAGCACCCTTAGCCACGAGCAACGGCTAGGATGCAATGTACACACGCGCTTTCACGCGTAACCCACTGTGGTCCCTCAGAAGGAAGGGTACCAGGCCAATCGAGGCCTCGGACAGGGGCGCCGAGACGAAGTCTCGGCTGGAAGTCAAATATACTGGGGGGCCTCGCCACACACCCAGACAAACGTACAAACGTACAGGGAGGTCTCCAATACCTCCAACACTCGGCCACTACTCACTCTTGGCCTTTCCAGGGATGAACACTCGGTCAATGTACCTTATGCTCACCGGCAGACATACCCCGAGTCGGCCGAGCGTATCCAGACTCTACAGCTAAGCGAAGACTTACCGGTAGACGGACTTGACCCTTGTGTGGCTTCGGGGGGAAATTCTGCTCTGATTTAGTGATTAGAGGCTGTGAGGCCTTCCCTATAACTAATCCCTAATGTCTATACAAACATCAAGTGTCAGCCGTATCCTCGAGCCGATCCTACGACTGGACGACACTTCGGCTTATGTCCGAATTCCTAATGAGAGGTAAATCCTGTACCCACTATGACTACTTGGAGGGCTCGGCGGGGATTTATTATGACCCGCCGTGCCTGGTCACTAAATGACTGTCAATTTGTCACTCTAATGCGGGGAATGTGCGTAGCCAATCAGAGGGCTCGCTCAGCCGTCACTCGAAGGTTCAAGACCGTTAGGCTTCGGCGCGGGGCTGTTCTTCAGCGGGCATTTCCCGATCTCACAGCAACCCCCACCTCGACCCGAACCGGTGCAAGTGGTGAGCGTCGTGGTGCGCATCTGTCCTGCCGCCATGCCACGCGCGTCGAATCTTCTGGGCGAAGCGCAAGCCGCCGCCCTCCAAGCTGTCCGCGCGGATAATACGGTAGGTCGTCGCGTCTTGTTGAAGCCTCTGCTCATCTCTGTTGCTCGGTACTGATCTGTTGATGTCTCTTCATGGTGCGGCAGCCCTCGGACGAGCGACGTTCGCACTCGAGCGACGGTCACACTCCTGGCGCGACCTCCGAGAGCTCGGCGGTGCCAACTTCCGCCTCTGCCTCGTCAAGCGGGGCTCCCCGAGCGCAAGCTGCGGCTGCTCAAGCGCCCGGCACTCGCGATGGTCCTGCTTCTCGCGCCGAGTCTTCTCCGTCACCAACTCCCGTTGCAGCAAGTGCTGGCGGGGTGTCGGCAGAGGCTCAGGCTGCGGTTGCAGCGCGCGTGATCCAGTCGTCTGTCCAAGCTTCGGGCAAGCACTCGGCGTCGAGCGCGGCGAGGTCTCCGTCGCCAACTCCCGCTAGGCAGATGGGAAGCTGACGCGGGGCGTCGGAGGCTTCTGCTGCAGCTCCGCCTGCGTCTCCGTCATCGCCACCTGCTACTCCGCCGGCTGATGACTCGGACGAGCCTTCGTCGGGTCCGACCCGCTATTGTCGGCTCGAGTTCGCGTCTCCTGGGGTTGGAGCTACTCCTCGACCGCCATGCCACGTCTCCCGTGACGGCGTCGAAGATGCTGTCGACGCCCGGATCGCGCAAGTGGTGCTGCAGTCGGAGTCACGCCTGGAAGAGCACTTGGACCTGCGGCTGGCAGACCTCGGCCAGCTCATGGTCGGCCTCGTCCGCCATCCGCCTCTTCGCGTCGATGAAGACTTGGACCAGCGCCTTGCAGAGGCTCGGAGCCTTCGTGACGTCGTCCAAGCAGTGGCTCCAGACGCCTTGTTGAAGCCTTACTGTTGGGACGAGAAGATGGACGAGTTGCGCCACGAGGTCCAGCGATACCAAGATGCGGCTGCGGATAGCAAGCGACTGAGCGACAAGGAGCATGCGCTTCGTCTCAAGGCTGACCGACTGTGCGTCGAGGCTTCAGTCGAGCGGAATCGGCTAGGCAAAGACCTCCAATCCTGTCGTCTGGAGCGAGACTTCGCCAACCAGCGGCTCAACCTCGCGGCCCGAGCTCTCGCGCAGACTAAGGAGATGCTCGACCAGATGCGATCCCAAGTCAAGCAGCTCGAGGATGCGGACAGAGCCACCCAAGCCGTGATCAAGCGAGACCGGCAGACGTACAGACAGGGTCTGGTGCGGTACACCAACACTGTCCGAGACTTCCACGCGTATCTCCAGACATTGGAAGAGCACCGCTTCTCCTTGAGCCAGCTCGACGTTGGCGATGGCTCGGCCCTGCCAGAAGTTCTCAAGACGTTTCTTCAAGAGTTCAGCTCCATGGAGTTCGCGTTAGCAGAGGCCACGTCTGGTCCCAAGCGTCGTCGTGAAAGCTCGGCGTCACCTGGTGCGCACGCTGAGGCGTCGGCTCCGGCTCCCAATAGTCCAAGTCAGCACGCTCGCGTTGATGACACGGCGGTCGGCGTCGTGACACTGGAAGAGGACTCGGACGACGAAGCTCCCATCATTCCAACGTCCAAGCGTCGGAAGAAGTCGGAGGGGGCAGTCGCGTCGGTCTCGTCGCCTCGGGGCTTGACACCGACGACTCCGAAGAAGAAGGTTCGGCTCGGGCGTCCGTCCCAGCCTTTGGTGAAGAAGAGTGTTCGGTCGTCCAGTTCTCGTCCGACCAACCCGGAGCCTGCGGACAGACTCAAGGCTGTCGCTGCTCAGAGGAGCGCGCCCACGGTTACGTCTGCGCCTGTACCAGCGGTCGTCAGCTCGACTTCGGAGTCTCCAGTCGCATCCAAGTCAAGCCTCGTTCGACCGTCTTCTCCACACTCATCAGACGCTTCGACTGCTTCGATGCCCGGGTCGCCGTCTCGCTCACCGGAGGTGTCGGTTGCTTCGCCAAGTCGTGTCCAAGACGTTGAAGCGCCAGATGATGACGACCAAGCGCCTGAGGTCCTGAACTACGACTCGCCTTACAAGGCATCGGTCGTGATTCAGCCTCGGAAGGACGGACGTCCGGTGCGGCCGGCGTCTACCGTGGCTTCGCTCCAGTCCAAGGTCACGGTCGAGAGTGAAAACGCGCCTGACGACGTCGTGCTTGGGCTCAAGAAGGCTTCGGTTCCACCGCCTGCCGCGATTGACTTGACGGGCGACGGCGTGGACCAGCAGCCTGACAGTCATGTTGCCCAAGGTTCGTCCAAAGGCAAGTCGAAGCAACGGATCAAGGCCTCAGCCAAGGTGACCAAGACACAGCTCCGTCAGCTTCCCAAGGTGTCGGCTGCCGCTCCGAAGACTGGATTAGTTCCGGTGCCAGAGTCGAAAGCTCGGTCACGTCCTTCCCAAGCGTCGGCTGCTCCAAAACGCACTCAAGCATCGGACCAAGTGATCCCGGAGACTCTGAGTCTAGAAGGCACGCTCCTCTCGGTCCCGTTTTCGTCTCCAGGGGCAGAGCTCTGCTGGAAGAAGATACTGGAGTCTCGGTCCGTGCCTCCTGTACCGCACAGTGCTCTGATCGAGTGCTCAGTTGACGGCATCAAGGCGTTCGCAGACTGGACGAACCCAAGCCACCCGTACCAGGAGTTCTTGGCGCAGCTCCCTGAGCGGCCGTGTCTGTTCGACGCTTCGGACTACATGCCCGACGTTGCCATCTCGATTCGCGCGAGTGGTGAGGAACTACTGGTCAAGCTCTGGCGACAGTTCTGCAGCCGTGCGTTCGGGTCGACCGAAAACTCCGACCTCGGTTTCGCTCTCTACGAACGTGGTCACTGGGTCTCTCCTGCTGCCGTTGATCGTTGGCTTCAGCGTCTTGGTCGAAGGCTCGGCAAGACTCATCCAGTGTTTGTCGCCGTTCGGAACGAGTGGCGCCAGTACTCCAAGGAGCGAAGCGGGCGTGCGGATCGACTCCGCGTCCACATCAAGCGTTGGTGGTCCCAACTTCTTCCGGATTCGGTTGGAGACGTCGGCTACACCTCGGAGGCTCTGCTCGAGCCTACGGCGCTGTATTACTCTCTCGACACTCTCTCATGGATCCCCGCCACGACCGACTGGGTCCGCGAGATTGCGGAGGTGGACGCTCACGAGCCTTGGCGCAACTGCTGGATCGACATCCCTTCGCTGCACCCCTACAACACACTGTTCGCGCCCTGCAACCCCGAAGTCCCTGTGTTCGTGCCTCGCGGTTTCACTCTGCAAGAAGTCGCGTCTGAAGTCGTGGTCGACTCTTCGCTGGATCCGCAGGATGTGAAGGCACCTTGGGTTCGGGAGTTCACGGACTACCACAGTCCACCGGGTGCTCAAGCTGAAGCAGCGGTTACCGGTGAAGACGCGGGCACGGAGGATCATGAGCAAGACCTCGAAGAGAAGCGCGCTCCAGAAGGCTCGGTTGCTGAAGATGCGGACCAAGAGATGTCGGGCAACGAGGGGGCAGACGACGTTGAGGAAGAGGAGGAAGATGTCATCATGGAAGATACCAGTGAAGACACGGTTCCACCGCGCTCGACTGCAGACGCTGCTCGGCATCGGCCCAGCTACCAAGGTTCGGCTGCGGCTCACACCGAAGCGGACTCGGAGTCCGACGATGATGAAGCTCAAGTCATCCAAGGTGCGGTGGAGGAGTCTTCGGCTGAGTTCGAGCGTCCGGCTAAAGGGTCCGGCCGTCTGCAAGCGCTCGCTCACGCTGCATCTGCTTCGAAGCCGTGAGGCTCCTGCTGCTAAGTCTTCGTTTTGTCTTCTCTGCCCAGACTGGTCCGGGTTCTTCGTCGTAGTTTAGCGTAATTCCAGTCTACAGGCCTAATTAATCTCCAATTCAATCACTTTCACACGAAATCTCCATCTCTCCACTTGAGCAACTTGATAAATCCACTCGAAAATACATGCAATATGCAAACATGCAGTAATGTTGGTGCAGTAGTTCTTTTCGTCTGCTTAGGCGGGCTGCATCGCCCCGCCGGCAGTTCATCACATTGCGCCAGTCGCGGCTAGTCCTCGTCTGCGACTTGGACCATCTGCAACCGGCTGTCGCTGCGCTTCGCGCGCAAGTAGTCGTACAGCAGTCCACCGCACGACAAGTTGGACGCGGGCTCCCACGTAGGCTCGTCGTAACCAACCCACTTCACCTTGAACTCTCTTACAGCACGCTCAGTGCTCGTCGAGAGCGGCATCCGGTCGTCCAAAATGGCCTCAACCTCGTACTCGCCAGCAAGGTGGTCAGGTTCGAAGCTGTCTTCGGGTAGAAGCTCTTCATCGAAGTCCAGTCTCGTCTCATCCGTAACGTCAGCTGCGAGTCGAGTCTTCGGCCGGTCACCGAACTCATTTACAGCCTTCAGTCGCGACACATGTACGACAGGGTAGAACCTGTAACCGCTTCGGTCCGGTAAAGCTAGCTCATACGCGTACTCGTCCACCTTCTTCTTGATTGGGAAGGGGCCGTGCCAGCGATGCGCCAGCTTCTTCGTCAGCCCCGGTTTCACACGCTCCATGTAGAGCCAGACGCGGTCATCCGGCTTGAAGAGCGACTTCGAGGTGTCGGTTGACGAATCATCGGTCGGTTCCGTGGTTCCAGAGTCTTCGCCTGAAGGTTCGGTTCGGGTTGGCATAGATTCTCGTTCGCGTCGACTCAGGGTTTCGTTGTGCTTCTCGGCTCGTTTGGCTTTCTCTGTCGCCTGATACTCTTTGGCCATCTCTAACGCGATCTCCTGCTGCCGATTGACTTCTCGTCTCCAGGCCAAGGCGTCGGTTTGCCGACCGCGGCCTCTTTTCAGTGACGAAGACATAGCTCGAAGTGTCGTCCGCGCGTCCCAGCCGTGTACCAGGTAGAACGGCGTGTCCTTGCGCGTGACGTCCTGCGAGTTGTTGATAGCAAAGATCAGCTTCTCCACGATCTCGTCCCAGTCCTGTTGCAGCGGGTCTTCGGCGTACACTCGGACGGACTGTATCACAGTCTTAACTGAGCGTTCCTGCTGGCCGTTGGCTTGTGGCCGATAGCTCAGAGTGGCCCGAGACCTCGATTGCATCATCTCCGTGAACGCTTGGAAGACTTCTCCCATGAAGCGAGGATCTCTGTCGTGTCGGATGAGGGTAGGAGCGACGAATCTTCGGTAAACGCACTCTTCAAAGGCTTGCGCAACACACAGAGCCGAGGTGTCGGCCATAGCCTTCCCCATTACGAACCCTGTGAACGCGCACTGGAACAACAGCAACGCCGTATTTCCCCGCCGAGTCTTCGGCAGCGGGATGACGAAGTCCATTGAGACGATCTGCAGCGGTCTTTCGGCCAAGATGTTGCCAGGCGAGTACCCACGAAGTTGCGGACGGCTTTTACTCGAGCTGCAGTCTGGGCACGAACGTACGTGCCGTTCCACATCAGCGAACAGTCCAATCCAGTAGTAGTCAGCCTTCACACGATGATAGGTCCGGACAATACCTTGGTGTCCTCCCTCTAGCGAGTCATGGCAGCTTTGCAGCACTTCCTGAACCATCGTCGTCGGGATCACCAAACGTAGTGTCGACTCTTCGGACCGGTCACGGCCGAACCGACGGTTCGAACCGAGGAAATACAACAGTCCATCTTCACTCAGCACGAACTTGTCGGACATCTTCCAAGCTTCTCGCGCGGCTTTGTAACCAAGTTTCGCCTCTTCTCCTTTCAGTACCGCCTTGAGGTTCGACCACCGAAGTTCTTCGTCTTGCGCCGCACCAATGCGTCGGCGCCGCTCCTCCTGCACCACCACGGGGTCGATGTCCTCAGCGTTCGGTTCGTGAACCACCGTCGCATCAGGTCTCGGCTGTGTTGGCCGGTCCGAGAGTTCTGCGTCGCCATTTCGGTCGGAGTCTGCGTCAGGACTACGATCTTCTTGAGGCACCACCTGTTCTTCGTCTGCAAAACGGACCCGTCTCTCGCGTTCCTTTGCCTGTCGTCTGGTTACTGCCGATACATATGGCGGTCCCCGCACGAAATCGAAAAAATTCTTGCGACGGGTCGTGTCCGATGCATCCAGTACCCGGATTGAGCTTACGACACGCGTAGTCTCTCCCTTCGACTTCTCGGTTGACGAAGTGTCGGTTGGTGACGAAGGATCGGTTGACGGTTCGTAGATGACTTCGTGGATGCGGTTCAGCCGCACCAGCTCCTCAGTCCGAATCTTGTCGTCCACAGTCACCGAAATCTTTTTCTCCAACGTCTCGCTCGCCAAAGAGTCTGCTGCAGCATTAAACTCGCGGGTAACATGCAGGTACTTCACTGACCGAAACCTCGATCTCAGTTCCTTGTGCCGATTGAGTTGTGCCATCAGTGTTTCCTTACGACATGCGATCACCCCTAGGGATTGCTGGATTGCGAGTCTCGAGTCTCCGACGATCACCAACTCCTCAGCCCCAGTTTCTAAGGCTGCGGTCAAACCATTGTTCATACCCGAGTACTCGGCCAGGTTCACAGTCGTAGCCTCGAGATAAGCACTCGCAGCGATCACTATCGTCCATTCTGGTAGCTTCCACAGAATCCAGGCGCAACTTCCGTAGCCCCCGTGCTTCTCAGTCTTCGCAGAACCATCGAAAGAGAGCACATAGCCACAGTAATCACGCGGTAGCCGTGCATACAGCAAATGAGGGTCCATCCGAACACTCGGTGAGCCACGTGTCGGCGGAGTCACAGGTGCCAACGAGTCCTCGAGGTCGACGAAACTTGTGATCGACGACTGGAGGAGTTGAGCGAAAGCACAATCCTTCTCCTTAACGCGCGTAACAACCAAGTGCCACGGGGACAGCATCACCGCAAACTGAGTCGCGCGTCCAAACAGAGACTTCGACTTGTGAACCCATTCGAGCGTCGAAAACCGCGTATAGACGTGGATGGTCCGACCTGCGAGCTGTGTGTAACACACCTTCAATAACTGCAGCAGGGCCAGGACCTCCTTCTCAGCCGGGTGATAGTTCTTCTCAGCGTCCTTGAGGACTCGGCCACAGAAACGCACTGGTTACATCGTTCCGTCGTGTTCCTGCATGAGCGTCGTGCTCAGCGCCCATTCGTTGGCGAACAGCATCACGTGGACATCTCTGTCGCGGTCGAAGTGTCGGAGAATCGGTGCGTTAGCAACCTTCTGTTGTGTGGAAAAGCGCTGGATAAGAATCCTTCTCGAACGATGTTCTCCGAGAAAGGCAACGTAGCCGATCGATGGAACCAGATGGGATCGGCGATCGGGCGACAGGCGTCGAGTGTGAACCCAGATCAAGAGAGGATATCAGGTGATCGAGTGACGTCGACGCGTAAGTGACGTATATCAGAGCGGGCGACGAGCGATCGCGTCGAGACAGTGGAGCGGAGTCAGCGAGTGAGGACCTAGACCAAGATCGAGGTCCAGCATCGGAGATCCGGGTAGTCCAAGCACCGGGGCGGACGGATTGGTGGTGGATTGCCGTTTACCCGAGTCGATCGAGAGCGGATTGCCGATCGCCGATCGAGGGCAAGTTGCCGATCAAGGGTGAGTTGCTGATCGAGGGTGAGTTGCCGATCGGGGCTGAGTTGCCGATCGAGGGTGGATTGCTGATCGCCGATCGGCCAAGATGGGGGGCACCGGAGAGCGAAGCCGGGACAAGGATCCAGTGGTTGTTTGTTCGTAGGAAGATAGGCAGGATGGTAGCGGTAGGAGAACACCCGCTAAACATAAATCAGAAGAGAATTTGCACCAGAGAGCACAAGTCCCCTCAAGTCCCCAAGACCCAGGAACTACATTGGCCTCGGCAAGTGTCGACACTTTGGGTAGTGAACTAGCGGTACGGTTAAGACTGGATTAATACATTGGCCAGCTTGACCTGCTCTAGCGATCTATCTCTTGTGTGCAAGTCCTCGATCGACCGGATACAGCTTGGCCGGCGATCGTCCTCCTCTCGATCAACCTCGATCCCGCTATAGGAAGCGGCAAGCAACTCAAGGAAGGAAGGAACACACCCGGAAAGGCAACTACAGGCCTTGGATCGACTCCAGGCCGACCGATCGCACCGAATAACCCTCGATCGGAGCGTATACTCGGACGCAGAGCGAAGATTCCCGCGCTGCTCCACGAACTGTCCCCGCGTCACGCCAAGACACTCGATCTTCACCCAGTGCTGCATCCTCGGAGCCCCGAGAGAGCAGATCCAGCCCGCCGACGGGTACACAAGGTGAGAACAAGTTCAGCCGATCACGGATCGTTGGGGGACCCCCTCCGTTAGTCGGTGTCTGGGCGCTGGTGGGAAGCTCGATCAAGCCTTAGCCAGATTTTGGCTGATCCCGCTACACCACAATGGTGCGCGTGCCCGGATTCGAACCAGGGATTTCACCGTGAGTCCGCAGAAGATGCGCAAGTGAAGAAAGAACCAGGGGAAGAGGCGTCGTCGAATATCGATCGACGGAGACGCTGCTGAACAAGACGAGATCCGCGGATCGACAGAGTGCTCGGAGGACTTGACTTCTGTCGACGGAATCGAGGGCGATCTGGAGACAGATCTAGAAGACAAACCTCAACATCCTCCCCAGGTCCCTTCGGGGACCCCGGTGGATCTCGGTGCGAACCGAGATTCACTAACAAAACAAACCAAAGCTGGATCGGACCGATATGCATTCGCAGACTCGCCAATCAGGCTCGATCCCGACTACCTGGACGCGATCGTGGACAAGGCCCAGATCGCGCGGAGGAAGCTGAGAGCGCCTGACTTGGACGACGAAGATCCCCGATCTCTGGCGCCCGACTGGTCTGAGGCTGACTTGGAACGTCAGTACCACCTGAAGGAGCTGCGGGACTTCTTGCGTCAAGATCCTGTCATGGTGATCGTGCGGCCGAAGCAGATCGGCGACCCGAAGGGCCCGATCTCGGCCCCCCGCGCGACGGACAACAAGTTGTCGGCGGTGAAGAACCTGCTCGGACTGCTGAAGGAAGCCGGCTTCGTAGCTGGCGCCTTCGAGGCGAATGATCTCTTCGATCTAGATCTGGACGTGATCCAGACGGCGATCCAGACATTGGTCGACAAGCTGCGACCACTGGTCGATGTGATCGCGGACCGTCCGGACCCGAAGGCACCAGATCTTGTGTCGCCGGCACCGGTGTCGTCGCCGCGGGTGGAGTCTACAGGGTACCGATCGTCGTCTCCCTACGTCTCGGCAGCTGAACATGTATCGGATACGTCGTCTGAACCTCAGCGGATGTCTCTCGGCCCTTCCGGATCGGCGATGTTGGAGGCCCGATCGCGTAGCCAACGTCAAGAACGCACGCGATCAGGACCTCGGAAGCAGAAACCCAAGTCTACTGATCGGACCACCAGTGCTACCGGATCGGACGAGTCGAATGGCAGACTGGAGTCCTACTTTCAGGCTGCGATGGCCAGATTCTTGAGTGAACAGCAGGCCGCGGTGGCAACGCCTGCTCCAGCGGCAGACGACAACGTGGGATCACGGGACGTGGAGATGGAATCAGCCGGATCGCCGGATCAAGACTGCTCGCAGTGGGAATACGACCCGGACGACATCGATCTGCCGAGTTCGGCCCCTGGGGTGGTGGCTACCGCTGCCTCGGGATCCACTGGGACCTCTCTGATCCAACGTGTGCGGATCTCGGCGATGTCGGATCTTAAGGAGTTCAGTGGCAAAGATCAGGACGAAGATCGCGCCCGATCGTGGATCAGCAAGGTGAAGTCGGCCTTCATGCGCGATCAAGCCACGGATGAAGAGAAGTGTCTGACTTTTGCAGATCTGCTGACAGGGCCGGCGAAGAACTGGTACCGCCAGCTGGGCCGATCGACACGGAACAAGTGGAGCGATCTGCTCCGGAGTTTCCAGATCCAGTATTGTGGCCTAGGGGTATCAGTGGCTTGGCAGTACTATCACTCCCGCAAGCGATCGGATGAATCGCCGTTGGATTACCTCTATCGACTGAATGTGGCGGCTCTGCGTGCGAGACTGAAGATCAAGGACGGAGATTCCAAGGCCCGTCGAGAACACGTCGAACACTTTATTGAGACGCTGGGTGATCACGAACTGGCCGATCAGCTGACGCTACTTCGGCTTGCAGACGCAGACGATCTGGAGGAAGTCCTGCGCGCTCGAGAACGTGCGAAGAGCAGACAGAAGCGATCGGCCTTTGGATCGAAGTATCGCCAGAAGGTTCCGACCTCAGCACCAGCCGCCACGACCAAGCGAGCGGTGCGTGCAGTTCAGATCGCGAGCCAGGAGTCTGGATCAGACACCGGGTCGGACGGATCGGATTCAGAGGGCGATCTACGTCGCGTTTACCTAGCGTCAGCCGAAGACAAGCCTCGCAACGCTGGGGGCGACGTGACGAAGCAGGATCGAAACACCCAAGCGCCGATCAGTCACGATTCACCTCGATCGGACCCAAGATCGCGATCGTCGCCCGATGGACCGGACCGATCGAACCGCTGCTCGCACTGTGGATCACGGAAGCACACGGATCTGGATTGCTGGAGGCGTTTGACGTGCGAGAAGTGTGGAAAGCGAGGACATCCGGCGGATCGCTGCCTGTTCGTGTGCCGCGGATGCGGCGAGCTGCATGAGATGGGCAAGTGTCCGATGGAGGAATTCTACAATCAGATCCGTCAATGGTTCAACCCGGTGAAGCACGCAGGCATGTTGCCCGCGATCGCCGAGAAGATGTTAAACTAGGACGCTCGCCGGGTTGGAATCCGGTACGAGCCGAGCGTTCTAGGTATTGCATCTATGCATACGTGAACAAGAACACGGTAGATCGAGTAAGTGGACGGACTGATCTACGCGGTAATAGATGTGATCTGCATGCGAAATCTGCCGCCAAGGTCTTGAGTCTACATCGATCGGACGACTTCAGCCGCTCTGACGCCGAAATGCCCTTGGATCTCCAGTCTGGAGAAACTCGGGGTTATTGGAAGCGACGCAGACCGGAAGAATGGTTCAGGCCAGCTGATGGAGAGGTGACGACTGAGATCCCGACGCATGATCATGATCGGAGTCTGCCTCGCATCAGCGAGCACCCCCGATCTGGTGATGTGGTGACCGATCTACTTCCGGGAGAGTCCAGGGGGTATTGGAAACACCATTCGCCAGGTAAGTGGTTCCGTCAGGCCAAGATCACTGGCAAGATCAACAATGAGAAGTCGATCTTACTCTTAGACACCGGCGCCGAGGTGTCCATCGTGGACACCGCCTTTGCTCGTAAGGTGGGGTGCTATGTCGACACGAGTCAGAGCCAGGAATGTGTGGGAATTGGTGAAAGCGTGTACATGACGGAAAGAAGGACCAGGATCAAGGTTACGCTGGCAGGATCGCTGGTGTATTTCTTCGATATCTGGGTCGGCGATCTGTCAGGGCAGGAGGCGATCCTGGGTATGGACTTCATGGTTCCAGCTGGGATCCGTCTCGATCTCGCGGACGGCTCTATCTGTCTGCCCGACGAAGTCAAGATCCAGCTTAGCGGACGCCGGCAGCTGTATAACGACAACGTAAGGCACGTATGCGTGGATCAAGGAGTGCAGATCGCGATCGGAGCTTCGTTCGAGCTCCCGCTGCGAATGAAGGTGACAGATCGAGAGAAGCTGTGGGTTACCCGCGGAGATCGTTGGGTGCCGACCGTGGTCCGTGGACCTGGTCGGATCCGATATCTCCAGGTTACCAACATCGGGGACAAGGACCTCGTCCTGCACCGGAATGAACGGATCGCGATGTGGCTGGCCGGAGATCGGATACCCCGGGTGCCAGGATATGTGTCGATCGGGTCCCGTCGCTACATGGAATGGCAGAACTTAGCCTTCCAAGCCACGACGGAGGACCGGCTGGCTAACGAGGAAATACCAGCAGGACCGCCAGTATCAGCCGTCGAGCGACCGACTTATCCGACACCCCGAGCCATTCTCCGGAGACCCGAGGCACCCCCGATCGCCGATCAGGCGATAGGGCCACCCGATCCGACAAGTGGATCGGAGGTGAGGCGCTCCGATCTGGGGGTGGCTGCCGTTGATACGCTTCGATCAGGGGGCGGATCGCTGCTGAAAAGCGGTCACGTGGCCGAGGAGTCAGGGTTGTCTACTCCGTCGGCCTTAGTCAAGGATTCGCCCGGGCCTCGGTCAGATCCTATGAAGTCGGTGGGTGAACCTTCCGGATCGGAGATCGGATGTCTCCCGAAGCAGGAACAGGTGCCGTCGGAGAACCGACCGTCATCGATCGCAGACCCAGTGCACACAGTGATGGAGGACGTGAAGCCGCAAGTTGATGAAGTCTCAGAGAACGGCGGAACAGTGTCCCCTCACGTGCCATCGGTCGATCAGGTCAACGGCTGTACCGTCGAACCAGATCTCGGGGGCGGGAGTACAGATCGGGTACCCCATGTGGCGACCTTAGTCGTCGAAGAGCCGAAATCGAATGTGATAAAGCTGGCGACGGTGTTCCAGCATCGGAACGACGGTCGCATGTGGTCGAAGACTCGGCGGTCGTTGGATGTGATCAGGTAGAAGTCGAGATCAAACCCACCGCCAATCGGGACGATCCCGTTGCGACTGAACCAGATCGAGAGGTTGATACGGACGATCGAGATGTTGACGCTGATGATCAAGTCCATTACCACGAGGGCGGGAATCTATCAGCCGAAGATGTTGAAGGCGAATTCGCTGTGCTTCCTGAAATTGTGATCTCGACGACAGATGAGGTCAAGATTGACGACATCAAGGTGGGAGATCTGGAGTTCAACACCCCGGAGGAGATCGACCGACTGCGAAAGAAGATCTGGCACAGGAGGCACCTGCTGATCGGCAAAGGCAATGCGCTGCCGCCAGCTGCCCGAGGTGTCACCTGCGACATCGACGTGGGCGATGCGAAACCGATCGCCCAACGAGTTCGGAAGGTCGCTCCTCAGTTCGTGGAGAAGGTGTCGGATCTGATCAAGGGATTGCTGTCAGCCAAGATGATCAGGAAGTCCCGATCGCCGTGGGCTTCGCCGATCGTCGTGATCATCAAGAAGAACGGCGTGGATATCCGACTCTGCATCGATTATCGGCTCGTCAACAGTCTGACCCGGCTCATGGTGTATCCAATGCCCCTGATCAATGATCTGCTGGAAGATCTGGACAAAGTGCTCTGGTATTGCTCGCTGGACATGGCTAGTGGATTCTGGGTGGTAACGATGACCGATCGAGCTCGTGCGATCTCGGCCTTTATCACTCACATGGGTCTGTTCGAGTGGAATCGGATGCCGTTCGGCCTGAAGAACGCCCCTCAGATCTATCAGCGACTTCTGGACGACGCGCTGTACGGGTTCACCAGGATCCCGCGAACGTCGGGCTCTGAAGTCACTACGGACTTGATCGAGTCAGGAGAACCAGAAGATCCGGGGCGTCCATCAGTGCTGGGGCGCAGATCGTACATCGATGACATCCTGGTGACGGCCGGATCATGGGATGAGCTGTGTGATCGTGTGGATCACCTGCTGGATGCTTGCGATAAGTGGAACCTCTCGATCAGTGTGGAGAAGAGCTCTTGGGGGATGCGCAAGGTGGACTATCTAGGACATCGCGTGTCGAACGATGGACTGGAGGCCAATCCGAAGGATCTCGCGGCACTGACAGATCTGCCGTTCCCTGGATCGCTCCGATCAATGCAGTCATTCTTGGGCAGCCTCAACTACTACAGCCGTTTCTTGGAAGACTACGCGATCTACGCGGCGATCCTGTACGAACTGCGCGAGGTGGACTTCGCCGAACTGAAGAAGCGTCCCGATCTGCGCCGGATCTTGGATTGTGAAGCGCCGAACTCAGTAGATCGGAACTCGGCAGACCCCGATCAGACGCCGCCCATTCCTGAAGTCGAAGTGGGAGACGAACGTTGGATCCGTGCTCATCGTGCGTTCTCGACATTGAAGATGAAGATCGCGACGACGCCGATCCTGCGGCATTTCGATCGTGATCGGACCCCGGTTGTGATCGTGTACGCGAGTGACTGGGCGATCTCGGCCGCACTGATGCAGGAACACGACCAGATCTATCACCCTGTTACCTTCGCCAGTCGAACGCTGAAATCGAATGAACTGAACTACAACGTGGTGGAGAAGGAAGTGCTGGCGCTGTTACGGATCCTGGACTTGAACTACAATATGCTGGTCGGACGATCGCTCCGGGTCCTGACCCGACACTCGACGTTGGCGTGGCTGTTCCGATCGCCTGGTCTTCAAGGTCGATTGGGTCAGTGGGCTGCACTCCTATCACCCTGGACTCTCGAGATCACGAAGTGCACAAAGGGAGAGGACGAGATATTGGGGGCGATCGCCGCCAGTATTACGCCTCGATCGGATGTTGACGACGCGCTGATCGCGATCGCACCGAAGAAGGAACCCCGGCGGAAGATCCAAGCCCCGATCCCGACTGTGCGCGCGGATGAGGAGCTGCTGGTGATAAGTTTTGACGGATCCGCCCGTGTCAAGCGAGGCGGGGGCGCGTACAGTGCGATCTTGTGGAAGTTGCCCGAATGGAGTGTGGTGAAGGCGCGATCGGGCTATGCTGAAGGGCTGACCGTCAATGAGGCGGAGTATCACGGTCTGTTGTTGGGCTTCGACCTCCTCGACGGCATGGATCGCGGCCGATTGGTGATCTGTGGCGACTCCAACCTGGTGATCCGGCAAGTACGAGGCGAGATCGACTGCAAGGCACCCAAACTGACGTTGTTGAAGCAGAAGGTGCTCGATCGGTTACGGAACTGGCCAGATCATGAACTGTTACATGTGAAACGAGATTGGAACGGAAGCGCCGACAGCCTGGCCAGCACAGCACTCCAACGTGAAGGGGGCGTCGTCGTCGAGGATGAGGCCGATCACGTGGATCTGGTGACATTGAACCGGCTCGATGAGATCCTGGTTGTCAGATCTGACGAACCGATCGCCCGGCTATCGCCGATGACTACCCGATCGAACGCCCGATCACGACCGAATCCGACTGTCATACAGGAAGAGTTCGTGCGAGGACTGCGGATCGATCGGATTCGTCGAGCACAAGATGAAGAGGTGTGGATCGCGGGCATGAAGAAGTACCTGATGGGAGACGTGGCTGATCTGACGCAGGATGAGGCCCGATCTTATGGCAACATAGCGGCAGACTACGAGATCGATGACAACGATCTGCTGTTCTACTGTCCGCCCTCCAAGCGATCGGAGGCAGATCGAGACGGATTGATGAGACTGGTTGCACCAGAGACGCTGCACCAGGATATCTTGCATCACTATCACTCTACTGTGGAAGGCGGCCACCAAGGGATTGGGCGTACCTATCAGCGGATCCGTGATCACTTTCACTGGAGAGGTCTCTTCAGGAGTGTGCAGAAGTACGTCGGAGAGTGTGTCGATTGTGAGACCGGCAAAGGGCGACCCACGATCAGGGGCGAGTCGCCGGGGAACATCCAGGCGACCTACCCGTTCCAGATCATAGCGATGGATCACATACCTTCGCTGCCCAAGTCGTACAAGGGTAACACTGAACTGCTGATCTGGGTCGATCTGTTCACGGGATACGTTATCGCGAAGGCCAGCTCTTCTCGAACGGCGCAGACGATCGCCGAATCTTACGAAGAGTGTGTGTTCCGGCGATTCGGTGCCAGCGAGGTGATCAGGCACGATCGCGAACCGGGATTTATGGCTGACTTCTTCCGCGCCTTTAACAAGATCCTGGGTATGCGTCAGCGAGCGACGATGGTCTATCGGCCCCAAGCGAACGGTACTGCGGAACGAATGGTGCAGACGGCGACAAGAGCCTTGAAGATGTTCGTGGAGGATCTGGATCAGAAGGACTGGGATGAGTACGCCGAGCGATTAACCTTCGCGATTAACACGGCTCAAGATCGGATCCGTGGAGACTCGCCTTTTTACCTGGTGCATGGTTGGGATCCTCGATCGACGCTTGAGGCGACGATACCTTTGGGTAGCACTCGGACGCGGGATCGGAACCCTCGGCGATGGCGTTATCGGATCCAGAGGCACTACGATCAGGCTCGAAGTCAGGTGAATGCTCGTCTACGGGAGGCGATCGCTGATCGGGCTGATCGACACAATGAAGAGGTTCGACCGCACTCGATCGAGGCTGGATCGCAGGTGTGGTTGTACCTTGATCGCGTGAAGGAAGGATATGCACGGAAGCTAGCTCACCTGTGGCACGGCCCATTTCGCGTTGCCGAGAAGGTGAACGAGTACACGATGAAGCTTCAGATTGCTGGTACGGATTATCACCTGTTCCCGATCGTGCATGTGTCCAAGCTGAAGTTGGTTAAGGACTTCCCCGATCGACCGCAGATCGCGCTCACAGTGAACGAAGCCGATCGACTGGATTTCGACGAGATCCTACTTCCGGAGGATAGCTGGACCCCCGATCGAGACGCGAACGAGTACGAAGTGGAAAAGATCGTGGACATGAGGACGGGCAGAAGGACGCGGTACGGCCGGACGTATCGGGAGTTCCTGGTACACTGGAAGGGTTACGATGATCCTGACTGGGTGGACGAAGCCGATCTCAACTGTGGAGCTCTGTTGTACGAGTTCCTTCGAGATCGTGTGAACCGGAACCGGTTTAACGCGATGCAGTCTCACGAGGAAGAGTGAGATCGGACCGCCAGGGCGAGCTGGTCGCCTTGGTGAGCGAGATGGATGACGGATCGACGGGTAGGCCGTCGATCGGAGGAAAAGGTTGTATGTGGATGCATGTATATGTATGAGAAGTGCAGATCGGAAGGCTATGAAGCGACCGCGAGGAGTTACGATGATGGATCTTGGCTGATTAAGGTGGAATGGAGTGGATCGACACGAGATGAAGACATAAGACAAAGAGATGGGGTATTGTAGTGAAATGAATTGAATCGAGTGGTGATCGCAGAGGATCGGCCTCCGAACGACTTCGATCCGGGGCGAGCTGCTTGACTAACGTGCTGGTCGCTGGAGCCGATCGTGCGAGGCTGAACTGAACCTACGGCCGTTGAGTACCGACGTTGGGATTGAACTTGTTGCGGAGACGCGGGATCCGCAGAGCCGGGTGGTCCTGAGGGTGATCGCGATACTGGTTCCGCCAGGGATCATGGGTGTCGGCCTCGATCAGGGCGGTCAAGAGATCGGTCGGCTCACCTTGGTGCTGAGTGGGATTACCGGCATTTGCCGCGCGAGAAACTACGCCGGGGTACCAGAACACCGAGTCCCGCGTCCGCACTGGGATATGAAGGAAAAACGGATCCAGTAGCAGATCGACGTCGGCCCACATCGCCCGCATCATCGGCAACATGGTGGCCACCAGCTGGCGCCATCGATCTCCGAGACGGATCCGCCGCGATCGGCGATCCGCATGGTATTGCTCGACGACCGGGTCTTGGCGCTGACGGCCGGTGATCGGAAGGTAATGGGTCGTCTCCCAAAAAGCTTGGTGGTGGTGCTCCTCGAATTGCAGATAGGCGGCGGCGATCCGGCCCAATGGAGTGGCGGCGCCTCGATGGAGTGCCAGATCGAACGTCAACGGGTCTTCAGGGTTCTGCAGAACTTGCCAAGGACGGGTTGCCAGTAGCGCCGTGATATTTGGCCCGGTGATCAGGTCGTCCCGGTAGCCGGTCCCGGCGACGGGCTGTCGAGTGCCCCGAACGGCGGCCGGGAAGAGCCATCCTTCGGGCAAGAGCAGATGATGGGTCAACGTGGACAAGATCATACCGGTGATCTGCAGCTGACGCAGTAGCATCGACGGCCACGGATCGGTGTCACCCTGGGTAAGCGCCCTGGGGGCGTTGAAGCCGGGGATCATGGTCCCGATCGGGAACAATGGCGGAGTCAGAGGCCGGGGCCCAGGCGATCCCGGCGGAGATCTTGGCGGCGATCCTGGCGGAGACCCGGGCGGCGAACGCGGGGGCGATCCGGGCGGCGATCCTGGTGGCGAACGCGGAGGCGATCGAGCACGCGCCGATCCGGATTGAGAGTGTATCGATATGATGGATGGCGATCGCGATCGGGTCTGAGAAGTGTGGGTACGTGCCGGCGAGGCAGATTGGCGGCGGCGGGCCTCCGATCGGGACCGAGCTAGCGCCGCGAGGGCTTCTTCGTCCGTTTCCTCGGACTCAGACTCCTCTTCACCGTTGCCAGACTCCACCGAGGTCGACTTCTCCTCGGATGGCTGATCCGTCTCCTGAGATCGGTGAGATGAACCCGATTCCTCCCGATCGGGCTCGCCCGACTCGCGTTCGTCGCCCTTCTCGCGGCGATCAGCAGGCGGCTGGTCTTTGGCGGGCGATTCTTGGTCTTGATCCGGCGGAGAGAAGGCAGGAGACGGGGATTTGGATGGTGATCGACTGCGCGGTGGAGGTGCCGATCGTGCGCGCTTGTGAGTGTGCCTTGCAGAATCAGGCGACCCGGAACGGCTGCGGCTACGACGAGCGGGTGTGAGCGGCGCACACTGTCGACGCCCGATCCACTGTGCCACCCCGGACAGGGTGTCGGCAACCCTCTCAAGATCCTCGTTGGAGCGATCGCTGACACGCCGTAGCAAGGCGTAGGCACTCTGGACGTCCACGAACTGGGCATCCTGGGCCCGGATCACCTGCTGCGCACTTTCGACGCAGGATCCTGTGCCACAGTGACAGGGTGAGTCAAGATCAGCGGGGGGATCGAAGTTGGGGAGAGGCTACTTACGGAGATCGGCGTTGTCTCGGAGGGCGGTGTCACGATCCTGATTAGCTTGTGCCAGATCGTCCCGGAGCTGTTGGACTTCTCTTGCCGACGCGTCCCGAGCGAAACCCATCAGACGTAGTTCTTCCTCGGTCCGGCGGAGATCATCACGTAGCCGATCCAGATCGGCGCCGTCTCCAGCAGGAGGTGTCGGGACTGGGGCGGCCAGAGCAGGCGCGGAAGCAGAGGGTCCTCGTGCCGCTAGCGTAGCTTCGGCCGTTTGAAGGGCAGCCTGGACGCGATCGAGGCTCCCGCGTGTGATCTGCAGCTCATGGTTCGCCATGTCCAACTCATGCTCTTGAACCGAAACCTGCGATCGGAGGTCGGATATGTCGGCCGAGGCGAGATCCAGTTGGTGATCGAGGTCGTCGCGGGCGGCGCGAGCGTCAGAGAGCTCGGCCTGAGCGCGAGACAGTCGACGATCCATATCCCGCATCTCGGCCGCCTGTTGCGCGAGCTGGTCCCGGAGATCCTGGATCAGTTGCGGGCCTTGCCCCTGCGCGCTCAGTCGGAGGTCGTCCACTTCGGTCTGGAGACGGTGGATCTCGTCTTCTTGGGACTTGCGGTAACGCTCGAGATTCTGCAGGTCGGCGGTGAGCTCCCGGACGGTGTCATCCAGGCGCGCTCGATCGCGGAACATGGTCGATCGCGAGGCGTAAGCGCACGACAGTTCGGCTTCGAGACGGGCGATCCGGCGAGCAACGTCGGGGGAAGTTGCTGCGCGTCGGGAGGTCGACGATCGCGTCGATCGAGGCGTCGAGTGAGCTGATCGCGGAGAGCCGTGGGCGGAGTCGTCGCCGTCCGAGGGGCTAGGCGGACCAGGCGGTGGGGCACTCATCGGCGGGAGATCGGTGTTCGAGACGGCAAATTCGAAAGTGGCCAAGAAGCAACTGTCCGAAGTGAGCCGCTGTGCGACACAACTTACGGACAGGGGGCGGATGTGGAGAAGCGCTGGATAAGAATCCTTCTCGAACGATGTTCTCCGAGAAAGGCAACGTAGCCGATCGATGGAACCAGATGGGATCGGCGATCGGGCGACAGGCGTCGAGTGTGAACCCAGATCAAGAGAGGATATCAGGTGATCGAGTGACGTCGACGCGTAAGTGATGTATATCAGAGCGGGCGACGAGCGATCGTGTCGAGACAGTGGATCGGAGTCAGCGAGTGAGGACCTAGACCAAGATCGAGGTCCAGCATCGGAGATCCGGGTAGTCCAAGCACCGGGGCGGACGGATCGGTGGTGGATTGCCGTTTACCCGAGTCGATCGAGAGCGGATTGCCGATCGCCGATCGAGGGCAAGTTGCCGATCAAGGGTGAGTTGCTGATCGAGGGTGAGTTGCCGATCGGGGCTGAGTTGCCGATCGAGGGTGGATTGCTGATCGCCGATCGGCCAAGATGGGGGGCACCGGAGAGCGAAGCCGGGACAAGGATCCAGTGGTTGTTTGTTCGTAGGAAGATAGGCAGGATGGCAGCGGTAGGAGAACACCCGCTAAACATAAATCAGAAGAGAATTTGCACCAGAGAGCACAAGTCCCCTCAAGTCCCCAAGACCCAGGAACTACATTGGCCTCGGCAAGCGTCGACACTTTGGGTAGTGAACAAGCGGTACGGTTCAGACTGGATTAATACATTGGCCAGCTTGACCTACTCTAGTGATCTATTTCTTGTGTGCAAACCCCCGATCGTCCGGATACTGCTTGGCCGGCGATCGTCCTCCTCTCGATCAACCTCGATCCCGCTATAGGAAGCGGCAAGCAACTCAAGGAAGGAAGGAACACACCCGAAAGGGCAACCACAGGCCTTGGATCGACTCCAGGCCGGCCGATCGCAGCGAAGAACCCTCGATCGGAACGTATACTCGGACGCAGAGCGAAGATTCCCGCACTGCTCCACGGACTATCCCCGCGTCACGCCAAGACATTCGATCTTCACCAAGTGCTGCATCCTCGGAGCCCCGAGAGAGCAGATCCAGCCCGCCGACGGGTACACAAGGTGAGAACAAGTTCAGCCGATCACGGATCGTTGGGGGACCCCCTCCGTTAGTCGGTGTCTGGGCGCTGGTGGGAAGCTCGATCAAGCCTTAACCAGATTTTGGCTGATCCCGCTACACCACAGTTGCAGCGCGGCGAAGCTTCGTCTGGCTGCAGAGAGGTCACCCCCGTCTCCAAAGTCTTCGTCCTTGAGTTGATAGAGCGCGGCACCATACACGGTGAAGTCCTGGATGAACCGGCTGTAGTAGTTCAGCGATCCAAGGAATGCTTGCACTCCCTTCTTGGACCGTGGAAACGAAAGCTCGGTCAGAGCCTTCAGTTTCTTCGGGTCGGCTTGGATGCCGTTCCGCGTCACCACGTGGGACAGGAAGTCCACCTTGGGTTGCGCGAAGATACTCTTGGTGAAACTCACGCTGATACGGCACTCCTCGAACCGTGCCAAGAGTCGGTCCAATGTAGCCAAACAATCATCGAACGACTCACCCCCGAAACAGATGTCGTCCACGAAGGATCGTCGCTCGAACACGGGTACCAACGATGACTCATCGGGCTCTCCATTCACGAACATGTCGGCCACGGGACTGTTAATCAGTTCAGACACCGCGTTTCCAGCGCCACCGGAGCCGAGTCCTGCCTCAAACTTGGTAGGCGAAGGCTCCATACGAGACGTCGGTTCGGCTGACTGTGCGGTCCGCTCTTGAGTCGCTTCATGATCACGCGATTCGGCTTGTTCCATCAGCGTCGCGTAGTGCTTCCATCCGCCCTTCGGCTGCACGAAACCCCACAGAGCGTTGTCGAGCATCCTCTGATATATCATGGGCGCATTCTTGAGCCCAAAGGGCATTCGGAGCCACTCGAAGTGACCCAAAGCGCACACAAACGCAGAGATCTGACGAGCTCTCTGCGTCATCATGATAGCCCAAAAACCACTCGCAGCGTCGAGTGAGCAGTACCACAGATACTTCTCTAGGTCGGTGAGCAAGTCGTCGACCAGAGGCATCGCATACTCCATGATTGCGGTGACGGCGTTCACCATCTTGTAATCAATGCACAACCTGATGTCGATCCCATTCTTCTTCAGCACAATGACGATCGGCGATGACCACGGACTGCTCGAAAACGCGATCAGACCCGCCTTCAGTAGCCCTCGGAGCAATTCGCTGAAGGGGGTGAAAGTGACGCGAAGGACGTCGTGTCCGAGCACCAGGCGAACGACATAAACCTGGAAGATTACGCCCACGAACTAGCCTTCCTGCCCTACCTGACCGAAGCCTCGGTTACGGAGTTGGACTACTCGGCTGCGAACGTGCGGCACCCGGACCTGAGTTGCGGCCGACAAGACCGCGTAGTGAAGGTGCTCCGGAAGCATGAACAGATTCTGATCTCCAGTGGCAATGCGTTACCACCGCCAGCATATGGTGTAGTGTGCGACATCAGCGTGGTCGCCACCGAGACGTAGGTGCGCTCCAGCACCAGCATCGGGTCGTCATCTCCAGCCGAGTCTTCACTCTGGTACGAGAGCTCCGATCCATCGTCATCTCCACTGTTGTCATCGTCATCTCCACTGTTGTCATCACTTCCTCGCGGGTCATCCGGGTCCATGTTAGATTCTGAGCACACTTCCGCATCGCTGGGCCCGTCAGGCTCGTCTCGGAGGACGGACTCCTCGATCACCTCAGACGAGACTTCGGCTCGCGCGTGCTCAAGCTCCACAGGTCGGGGAGAGAGCGCTGCCGGATCATCACCCACTGGTGAGCCGTCGGCAGCGAGTTGCTCCCTCTCTTCACGCTTCGCGAGCTCGCGTTCCCATCGTTCGGCGCAACTCAACCTGAGCCGTCGGTCGGGCGAGTTGTCGACTGGCCGGACCATCACCCCAGTTGGCGAAGCGTAGGTTGGCCGATCCACAGCCGGCGGTTGCGCGGCCAGCCACTTCGAATACGCCTCGCACTCGCGCGCAAAGACAACTTCATCGCGGCTGCCCTCATAGGCAAGCTTCTGCCAGTCTTCGTATCGGGCCTAGTTGAGCCGAACGTAGCCGTCGTTCCTTGGAAGATCCCCAATCGGTACCCACAGCAACACTGGAGTGTGTGCGTGACACGTCGTCGGGCGGTCAGACACATTAGTCAACCGTACTCGCTCGACCTTGCCCCGCCGAAACTTCGTCACTGTCGGCAGCAGAGACTTCGTGCGACGTACCCACACCTCGTGTGTATCCAGATGTGGTTGGCGTCGTTGCACTCGGTACTCCACACACTCTCGGCCCTGGACGTACAAGTCCTCGGATGGTCCACCGTTAACATGCGGACCGAAGCCTCGGTCGTCCGGTGCGCTTGGAGTCTTGATGAGCGGAATGCTGACCTCGTCCGGCAACCTCGCGGTCGCGTGAAACAGGTCCAAACGCACTCCAGCGGGGATCATAAAGTCAGTGCCGAGGACCACGTCCACTCCGGCGCCATGATCCATGATCCACAACTCAAACTCGTACACGCGCGCCCAGCCGAGGGTTACCTTGACGAGGGCTCGTCTCTCCGTAGCCATGGTTCCCTTCGTAAAACCTTGGATCTCCATACAGCGGCCGTGACCCTGAATGTCACGCAGCCGCAACTGCTTGCAAACTTCTCCGAAATCACACTTACATTCGCTCCTGTGTCCAACAGAAGCCTCGTTCTCGCGTCGTTGACCGCACCCTTGACCAGAACCCTCATCCGAGCTCTCTTGTCGAACTTCTGTGCGGACCACCACCCCAGCCTCTCGCCTGGGAGTAACTTGGTCACTCCGCTGGGCGTTCGACCAGGGCGTTCACTCTGCACCGCGCTTGAGACCCAAGCTTCGGTTGCATCTCCATCTTCATCTTCTTCATTCTTTCCACAATTTTCACCTCCACCGAGGGTTTCCTCTCTCTCCTTTTCAATTTCAGTCGTTTTCACATGTTCCTTGTCCTTGTCGTTCGGCCGTTTGCTTGTCCCCACAAACGCGTAGACGCAGTCTGCATCGATCGCGGGGGCAGCTAACTGTGGCAGCCCGATTGGGACCAACCCAGTTTCAGTTGGCGGGCTGCCTAGTTTAAATTGCCACCGAAGACTAGGCTTTGGAGCTCGGGAGAGAGGTCCTTCTTCTCAACCTTCGTCCGAAGGTACGTGGTGAGGGCTTGGAGTGCTTCACACTTGCCGATGTCGTGAACTTGCTGACACAGTCTGCAGCGTCGGTAACAGTAGTGGGCCGAATGCCCGGCACCACCACACGCTGCGCAGGGTCCGTACTGACGCGGGCGACCATCGCGGTTGTCTCGGCTGAAGTGTCGGTTGGACCGGTCGAAATTTCGGCCGGGTTCGCCACCCCTGCGTTGACGTTGGTCGGACCGAGCGTACGTTCCTTCAGCGGCAGCACGTCTCTCTTGCTCATTCGCTGCTGCGACATGGGCTCCTTCTTCATCTGAGGTGTCGAAGTCGCTGTAGTCACTGAAGTCTCGGTTGTCCTCGAAGTATCGGCTGTCACTGGAGTCACTTCCGCTGTCGTCGCGCGACTGCTCACGGGGCTCCGGACGGTCTGACCGACCACTCTTCGTCCCACGGATTTGCAACTCAGCCACCAAGTCGGACAGCGACGCCTCGGCTAGCGACACACGTGGAGCATACCGCGAGTTCTCACGTCTGCGTCCGAAGTCTCGGTCTCTGCGTTCGTAACGTTCACGGCGGTTATTGTCGCGCGCCTGTTCGCTCCGGCGCTCGTCCCGTCTGCGAGTGTGTTCGCGTCCACGCGACTGATGAGACGAGGCATGTGACGAGGCATCTCTGCCCTGTCCACGCTCCTCCGACTTGAGGATGTCGTTAATCATGTCTTCAAGCTCGTGGATGTCCGAGACTCGGACGTGGCAAAGCCGCCGCTCGAGTCCTCGGTCACCGCACGTCTCGAGGAAGCGTTGCACGTGATCCTTCGCGTCGCGACCGCCCTTCTCGAACTGAAGGCCAGCGTTGCGAGCGTAGCCATTCAGTCGATTTAGGTAGTCGCACAGATGTTCCGAACCGTCACGTCGCGCCGAGTAGTAGCGAGCCTTCGCAGACTGGTTGAACTGCGTGCAGTAATACTTGATGAAAGCATCACTGAGCAGCTTCCACCGACGCTTCGTCTTCTTGGGGAGCTGACGGTACCAGTGCAAGGCACCGTCCCGAAGGCTCAGCTCGAAAGCCATGCACCACTCATTGGGCGGAGTGTGCGTCCCCTTCATCTCGTAGACAAAGGCCCGGAGCCACTGCATAGACTTTTCACTCTTGTTGCGGGACCCAGAGAAGTTCTTGATCTGGGCGAGGGGTCGGTGAGTCGCAATCTCCAGCCGAGGGGTCGAGTTCAGTCGCTCCATCTCGCTCACTTCGCGCACCTGGCGGGCCAGCTCGTCACTGGGGCTGTCGAAACCATCGTCGTAGTCGGGCGCGTCGTCAGCATCGTTATGAGACGAAGAGTCATCGCGCGGGGTGAAACGACGGCTCGAGCGTCTTGGGAAACTTCGGTTGGAACCCCGTCCAGGTTGCGTCCCTCCGGTCTCGCGGGCGATACGCTCGGTTCGACTAGTCGACCGAGGGGTCACCATATGCGAATCTTGGAAGTACGGCGTGCCCTCCGTCTTGGCAGAGAACACTCCATCGGTCGTCTGGCGTCGGCTTGAGCGCTCAGTCGACTTCTTCGGAGTCTGCGGCAGCGGAATTTTCGACGGATCGGTCTGTTCCTTCGCGGGGCGTGCGCTCGGCGGACGGCCCAGCGTGAGGTCCGTCTCCCCGAAGCTCAAACGCAGCTTCCTCTTCCACTTGTGCAGCTCCTTGCCAGCCAGTTCTGGCGTCCAACTCTTGACCGAGACCTCGGACGGCCGAGTCATCGGCTCACAGCCCATCGCTCGGAGAAGCGCCACCGTGTCTTCGGCCATTTGGGTGACTGAAGTCGGCTCTACCGGGTGTTGCAACTCTTCCTTCAGCTCGACCCACGTCGCCTGGCGCGCCATCTCCGGGCTGAACTGTCGGATCCACTCACTTGACTCAAGCATCTGCTCGAGCATTCGGCCGAGCACCTTGTTCGCAGCTGGGGTGCTGCTGTTCATTGACGGTCGGACTCCGCGGGATTCTTGAGGATCCTTAGCAACTTGCACCAGAGCCTTCGAGGTGAAGGCGTCGGTGCCATCCTCCGAGTCATCGTCCGCAAAGTCCGGCCGCGCCACTTCATCAAATTCGGAAACGAGGTTTCGGCTGAGGGAGCGTGAGCCCCCACTGCGTCCAGCCGACACCATCGCCTCCTCCTGGTCTTCGTACTCCTGCGCGGGCGCCGGAGTCTTCTCTTCCAGGTCATCGTAGTTCATCATCATGTCATCCTTGGCGTCCGAATCCTCGTCGACCGACTCTTCGAAACTGACCGACCTTTCGGAGATCGTCGACAGCCGAGACGTCAAGTCACTCGCGATCGTCGACAAGCCGTCGGTTGGTCCTCGTCCCGATTTCGCCGGCGTAGCTGGCACCGCTGACTTGGATCCTTTCGCCATCTTGTTCTTGTTCTTCTTGTTTCTTCTTCTCTTCTTCTCTTCTTCTTCTTCTCCTCTCAATGCTCGTTTGGGACAATACCTACACAGACCACAACACACAGTTCGGTCACACCAGTCCCGGGTCGCGGCACCAGTTGTCGTGTAGGAAAACACGATTTAACCAGTTCTCATCCCTCTAGCCACGGCCTTTGGGATGAGCCCCTACCAACAACACGCTTCCCTCCTAAAAGGTCGGCGCTTATTGTTGGGATTAAATCTGAAGACCAGATCCGATCCCTTACACCGGGCTGGAATGTGCCTTATGCGAGTCGTCGGTCAGGTAGGTAGAGCCCGTAAATCAAATATAAGAGCACCCTTAGCCACGAGCAACGGCTAGGATGCAATGTACACACGCGCTTTCACGCGTAACCCACTGTGGTCCCTCAGAAGGAAGGGTACCAGGCCAATCGAGGCCTCGGACAGGGGCGCCGAGACGAAGTCTCGGCTGGAAGTCAAATATACTGGGGGGCCTCGCCACACACCCAGACAAACGTACAAACGTACAGGGAGGTCTCCAATACCTCCAACACTCGGCCACTACTCACTCTTGGCCTTTCCAGGGATGAACACTCGGTCAATGTACCTTATGCTCACCGGCAGACATACCCCGTGTCGGCCGAGCGTATCCAGACTCTACAGCTAAGCGAAGACTTACCGGTAGACGGACTTGACCCTTGTGTGGCTTCGGGGGGAAATTCTGCTCTGATTTAGTGATTAGAGGCTGTGAGGCCTTCCCTATAACTAATCCCTAATGTCTATACAAACATCAAGTGTCAGCCGAATCCTCGAGCCGATCCTACGACTGGACGACACTTCGGCTTATGTCCGAATTCCTAATGAGAGGTAAATCCTGTACCCACTATGACTACTTGGAGGGCTCGGCGGGGATTTATTATGACCCGCCGTTCCTGGTCACTAAATGACTGTCAATTTGTCACTCTAATGTGGGGAATGTGCGTAGCAAATCAGAGGGCTCGCTCAGCCGTCACTCGAAGGTTCAAGACCGTTTGGCTTCGGCGCGGGGCTGTTCTTCAGCGGGCATTTCCCGATCTCACATAGAGTTACTACTTCGATATCACAGACAAAGATCACGTTTGATACTGATAGAAATATTAGTTTAAAAAAACAATTTTAGTTATACCTACACTTCGTTACGTACGACCTACTAGTTACTAGAAGGCTGGGATAGGAGGATTTTGGAATAAACCCTAGTTTTTTTAGTAATTATTTTTCTTGTTAGCTGCGGTCATCTCCTGCGCCTGCTTCGCAGCCTCAGCATCTGCCCGAAATGTGCCTTACACCGTACATACAAGATATCGGCCGACAATGCTTTACAAATTTAAGAAGGCGAACCTTGGCTGAGGTCTGCATGCTATTGTACAGTCCACCTCCATCGTTCTCCTTACTTCACTAAGTCTCTATAAAACCGGTGTGGATCAGTACATAATATGTACTGATCCATTGTCATCGGTAGCACACCGGTTCGATCTACCCACGTATAAACCTTTTGGAAAGCCCAGTGCGGCACCGCGACCATATCGGTTTGCTGGTATTGTACCGGTTCAGGCTGCCCACGGGCCCAGTGCGGCACCGCGACCATACTGGTTTGGCTGGTATTGTACTGGTTCAGGCTGCCGGCCGCCTAAATCGCAAGAACGGTGTCTTGTGCTTCTTTTAAGCTATTGGGCACTTAAAAATGTTGAAAACTCGAGGAGTGGCACTGGCCTGCAAAAATATCTCCCTTTTCGGACCCCCGAAATCCCGGATTTTATATGGGGCGTGTGACCTCAATTTTTCTCCGATTTTTGTGTACTGTACATTATCGGAAAGCTCGTGCTATAAGCAAGCGATTTAGAGTGTTTTCCGCTTCCTACGCGTGACTTTCACCTTATAGTTTTTGATGTCCGGTTAGTTACGAAATTTGATTGGTCAACTTCAAGATTATCTCGAAAACTCCCAATGGTTCGTAAGCATCATTTTGTTTGACGCGCTCATATATAGCCTTTTGGAGGGCCCAGTACGGCACCGGAGTCGTACCGGTTTCCTACTTATGTACCAGTTAGATGTCAAGAAGAACAAGACGTTGATTAACTGTTTAATGGATGTCTCGTTTTGCTAGCTACCACAATATAAAAAACATCATTAGGTTGTTGCGCTAGTTATTGACGGGGAATCCAAATCCGTCTTGATGGCGGGGGAATAAGCTCTTCACAGGGTTCTTCGAATCCCAATCTCCGGAGGGTAACATAGATTGCATGTTTGTCAAATCCAAGTTCTGTTGAATGTCGAAAAAAAAAATTGGCAATGCCGACCAAATGACGCCTTCACGCTTTGTGTGCTTGGTTTGTCAGCGTCCGTCTCATGAAAGTAGATATCATTTCGAAGTCTCCATATACTATGGAACGCTATGGCGGTGTACACCCTCCACAGTAGCAGCACTTCCTTCTGATGCCATCTCCAATCTGGTTTGAGATCCCGCGGCTTGGGAAAAAGTAGTAGCCGCCAAGCTAATTTTACAATAAACGCTTGGCTCCACGGCTGCCACAATGTCTGCCACGCTTCATCCAGTGCTGGACACGAGAAGAAGCAATGCTCTACAGTTTCGATTGCGACGCATGATCTTCGAACACACTGCTGCACGGTGCGATTCAGCGACTTCAAAAAATAAAGTCGTGATCCGATGATAAGATCACCAAGGAAAAGCCTTAGCATCACGTCGTGAATCACAGGAATGATGCATCTTCGAAGCGACTTCCACTCCGACAGCGTTGAGTGGATTAAGGGTGTTGGAAATCCTAGCAGAGCCATTGGGTGGGTGCCCACTTCGTCATCAGCTTGCAGCAAAATTTTCCAATCTTGTTTGCGAAGGTGGGGGAAATATCTTGTTCCATTTTCCAGTGAAATACCATAAGCCGGAGGAGTGGTTTCACGTGTGACGACACTCATTCCACCTTCCTCTGGCTGTGGCGTACCAGTTAGGGGATGTTTCATTCGGGGGCAGGTTAGATAGGGCAACTTTGCACTGCACAAACAAATATGTGCTTCTATCCATAAGTTTTCCGCAGTAATAAGTTTGCGGAGCACGGGTCCGCAGTCTCCAAAAACACACAACACCAACACAACGCTAGGTAGAGCTCAGGCGGAGCTCGCTGTGCCATGGAGCCCCGCTCCTTCCGCGAGCAGCTCGCGCCACGCGCTATGCCCACCAGGACCAGTCGCAATGTGACGAGTGTGTGGGGACTTCGTGCTTTGTTAGCAGTGCTAGGAGATCGCTGCGGTCCCTGGCGAGCGGTGCACCGAAGGTGGCTAGCGCTGGTGTCGTTATTGCGCGAGCTGGGTACTGGCTCGTGCTCATGCGCATGCTACCCCTGCTGCATCTCCTATTAATGTAGCTACTGTTGCCACCGGCGCCACCACCCGGAACGACAACGACCCATGGACGTCGTGGCGCGCGGTTTCCATGCCATGTCATGCAGCCCGGGACCATTCATCTCGCCGATTGATGATGCAAACCAGTGGTGCCATTGATCGGCTTAAACAGGTATCAATCTGTCCTAGTTGCCCCAGCTGCCCTGAGCTTTTTGGTCAGGGGAGATTGGGCAGAAATAAAGGTCTCTGATTGGCCCAGAGAGTTGCCCTACTTAACCTGCCCCCGAATGAAACATCCCCTTTGATGTCAAGAGAGGTCATATTTTTGACTTGACGTACCACGGATATGTGGACCACCCACGTCGTAATTAGTGGTTTCATACAATTTTCAAGTATAAGACCCTTATATTTTCTCGAATATGAATCGAGAGTAACAGGTTTGCTCGATATAAAGATCGTAAATATTAATGTTACGAAAGGAGAAATATCAGAGATTCAACGATACGCCTACAGTGCAAAGCAGCACCATGGAAGCTCTCAAGCCTTGGTGAAGGTAAGGGCCGTTCCTAACCGGGATCGCGATCCCAATGAACGGGGCACCTCAACAGTGCCCGGACCGAGCTACGCGACCCGATTGAAAGTATTGCTGATGCTGAAGAGGAGGCCGAATAGGTACGATGAGCTAAAGCTTGGGTTGGGTTGACTTTAGGCTCATTTCAGATGGTTGGACTTCTCGTAGGAACATGGACCCTAGCTGACATTGTGGTGAGACCCAGCGCCAGGTAAAATTCCGACGGGTACTTTGCTTTCAACATGATGCGAATAACAATAATATCGTGATCTGATACTATACAGAAAATGAGCAAGGCAAACGGTTATGAATTTAAGCCCAGTGTTCATAAATCTCAAGGTTGACGAGCAATGGCTATGCCGGACGCGTTACGGGCCGTACACATCTGGAAGTTACGGCAACGACACTGCACTACGGACACCGAAGCAAGTACATGTTTCATGTAGCACACTAGGATTTCATCCTTTTCACACTAGGTCTTAATCCGCACCCGCTTGGTTTAAAAAAAAAACATGTCAAGGTAAGCTTCCTCTGGCATCAACGACTTCACCAGTCATATTATATATAGGCTTACTGTTATTCCAGGTGGATTGTTGGTATTAATACATTAAGGACCCAGGCGCTACCAGCCCAATCTCTCTGTTAATACATGAACCCCCGGGTAAAGGTACATTGATTTTACTGTTTGTCAAAAGAGCACAGTATTACAGTATTAAAATGCCCCTTTTGTGTCGCCGTCATCAATTTTGTCGAAAGCCGTCATTCCCGTTTGCGTTATTGGTATAAGTGGTTTTCCAGCTAATTAAGGTCGCTCGAGAGAGGACGAACAGTCGACTGCTCGCTCTCGCTGCAGCCGCGCTGTGTCTGGAAAGCGCTCCTTCAGACACGACGCCGTCTGTTAATAATCGGTGGGTAGTGACATCCGGTGACTGCATTTAGTGAGTCTCGCGCAAGCTCTCACCCTCAGCTCAACACTACACCGCATTACTTATCATTTGACTGTAAGGTTGTGCTGTTTATGTTTCTGCTGCCTGTCAATACTTTCCATGTAAGACACGCTGCTTGTCGCTAGCGAGTGACGGCTGTCAACACTGTAGGATTGGCTTTCAACACTGAAAAATTGGTCTTTTGCACTGAAGGGTTAGGTAGGTCTAAAACACCGAAAGAACGGCCTTCACCACTGAAGGGCACTGAGCCATTTATAATTGTACCAGAGTGGCAAGAAGGTGCTAAGTTTGAACGGGTCGCGAGCTATTCCCGGGTCTATTCCGGTGACCACAGTGCGTTTTCGAGACTTTGGCCGCCCACTTCGCTCTCACTCACCTCCCTTTCGCAGAACGTAGCGCGCTTCAACCGCAGTAGTGTACATGGAGACATCTACGCTGGATACCTCTGATTCGAGCAGCCAGTCCGAGTCGAGCGTAGCTTCTAGCACCTCCGAGTCCGATCCATCCACTGAGTCCGAGGTAGTGTGCTGACAGCTATAATGAATTCTGTTAGCTTCTCTAATAAAATCCGATTCTGCAGCAGAGCGACCTTGAAGGAGCCTCCCTTGGGGGAGAATCATCTCAGTGCGATCGGCAGTCCCGCCCTAAATGGAAGCATGTCTGGAGCTCGGCTGATAACACGGGTCAGAGCTACGCTGACGTGAAACAGAGCCTGCCAACCCATGCAACTCATAAGAACGATCAATACGACTGCACGATGCAACACGCGCTTGTCGGCCGCTACGAACTCGCCTGCACTGACCACAAGATGCGCACTGTTATAACAAGATGCACCTCGACAAGGTGCAGATTGAGCGGTGTAAAATGTGCTTGTCGGTACAAGATTAACCTGTGTCAGTCAAGCGACTACGTAACTATTGTCCAAGAGGGAGAGCACACCATGTTGGGCACTAGCGGGGATTCTCCAAGAGCTACTCGAGGTCTAACGGACGAAGCGAAGGAGCTGGTGCACGAGATACTACTTCAGAGCCCCGGTATAGCTCCGCATGTGGTCTTCACACATCTTAGCACTGCTTTGCCGGGCCGAGCGCCCTTGGAGACTCAGGTGCAAGGATATCTAAAACGGTGGCGCGCAAAGAACAAGAACGACTCGATGGAGCCTGTCATCGATATTTGTGCTAGCTCCATGTGCGAGCTTATGGAAAACGTGGATCAATCTCGCGAGAAGTTGTTGGTCTTCTGTGATTCGAGGTTAGAAGAAGGCCGCCGGGTTCCTGACCTCGGGGACGCTTCAGACGAGTCTCCATTTCGTATTGGCCTCACTTGTTTCGAATTGTTGGCGAACTACATCAATGTCCAGCAAGATCCTCGGTGCACCACAATACTCCATGTTGACAGCACCCACATCATGGTCAAGATGAAGTATAACGTGTTCATTCTCGGGATTTCGGACAGTTGTGGTCATTTTTTTCCCTGTGGTTTACTACTGTGCTTCTCAACGCCGCGCAGAAGATGTGGCTTGGTGCCTAGCGTATCTAAAGAGGGTCACTATGCAACTATTTGCTGTGAGATTTGCTCCTGATTTCGTAATGACCGACGCCGACAAGGCTCAGTACAAGGCGTGTGCTGATGAGTTACCATCAACAAAGATATTGATGTGTTGGTTCCACGTGTGTCAACACGCCTGGAAGGTATCGAAGCGCCTCCCAAAAGCCAAGCGCAAAGTCATATTTCGTGGCCTGAACGACCTTCATTTCTGCCGAACACAATCTGAATTCGATACCAAGAAAGAGCATGTCATCGCGGAGTGGACAACGCTCGGCCGAACTTGCCCACGCTTTCGCTCCAAATCTACGAAGCTGATTCGCCAGTGGCTCAATAATTCTCGGTTCTCAAACTGGCAGGCGTTCCACACACCTCCCGGGTACCCAACTACAAACAATCCCGTCGAGCAGTACCACCGGACGCTAAAACTCGAAAACTCCAGGCATGCTATGCCTATTGATATGGTTCATCTCCTTGATCGATCCCGCATTGGTTTTCTCGCTAAAAAGGCAACGTTCTCGAGTATTACCGAAGCTTCTAGGCGTCTGAAGTCTCATTACAACAAAATTAAAAGGCGAGGTCAGCTGCATGCAACGGCTCTACTTCCGGTGGGCTCGCAAAGCCAGCGCCTTGTGGTCGTCCTGCATCTTCCACCACCTGCGGAGGCACAGACTGCAGCATGTGTGACTGACTCGGTGCCCCTACCAGCTCAATCTGATCCACCACCAACAACGCCCCGTCGGGTCACGATTGCAAGCCGAAGATCGAAGAAATCAAAAAAGAAGAAGAAGTGTGAATTTGTGTCAGATGATGTAGCTCTGCCGATCAAGTCCGCTCACACTTTAAGGATGCAATGGGAAGAAATGCCAGCGAATGGTTGGCTGGTCGACGCAACGTCAAGAGCATGTCAATGTAGGTTTCACAGCAAGTTCAACATGTGCCCTCACATTATTGAAGCCACCAAGCTACTCGAACTTCCCTGTCCTGGATTCAAGCCCCCTGTACCCCGCTTTAAATCCCGTGATAAGCGATCGCAGCGGAAGCGAGGAAGTCAGCTGCCTCTTCAGTCTATAGTATCGGAGCGGAGTACCAGTAGTAATGAAGGGGTGACTGACTACCTGGTGGAGAATATGAGCAGCATTGAGCACGCTGGGACTGCTTATCTCGGCTATAGCTCCGTTCCTGTCACGACACGATGCCCTCGTGTACCAGTTTTAAACGGCCCAGTCACACAAGCAATCGAAGCAGCCAACGTGCTCTCGTCAACTCAATCTACCCATCTACACGTGCCAGTTCGTGCGAACCGATCCACGCTTTCTGCAGCGACCCACAGTGACTGGGTTATCCGACAAATGACAAGGGACAGCCAAGGCGCGACTGGGAGCTTCACGCGATCCACTAGCCGAGAGTCTTGCGACCATACCAAACGTCGTCGATGCTAGGCACGGTCACTCCACTACAGTGCTTGCATTACTACATACTTAGTATTAATACCCTTGAAGCAGGTCACTGCATCTTCTTTTTATTCAATTTTCGGCTCGACTCCTGTCAATACGTCGACATGATGAAGCTGGTGACGGCTGAGCTCCACCGACAGCGAATGTCGAGTACCGACAACTTACCGTGTTACGGTAACACGGCAAGTTGGCTGTGTTAAGGTACACGGCCAGGTGAACTTCGTCCGATAGCACGCCATCATGCACCAAGTGACACCTCCACACCGCAACATTAATCGTTGCCTAGGTAGTCGTGTGTGGCGGACTAGAGCACCCATCTGCCGCGTACAACGAGGAGCTACACTATTTTTTCTGATTCTGTCAGCACTGCGGGAACTATACGCCGCTGGCCACTCCAGCGCAGTTCACCACCAACGTGATGCTCGACAACGTCAAACTATGCTCTTCTTATTCATTCTACAACTAATTGAGTGAAGAAATTATCGCCTTTTTGAGAACGTATCCGTTAAGTGGTGAAGGCCGTCTTTTCAGTGTTGAGGGCCGTTCCTTCAGTGTTTTCGACCTACCTAACCCTCAGTGCAAACGACCGATTTGTCAGTGTTTCACAGCCGATTTTACAGTGTTGTAGGAGGTACCTCTGTCGCTAGCGTCTCCCTTCCTGCTGGGGACTTCGCATGTTATTATGGTCAGTTGCTGATATTATTTTTCGGGTTTTATAAGTGCATATTTTTGCTAGCACAACAGAGAAATGAAAACATGGATGTGTGCCACCAATGGCGTTCAAAGTTGGTTCTACTTGCAGCTGTTGAAGCAGTGGCTTGTCGAGTAATACGGCCATTTGCTTCGCAGACTTTAGGGGGTGGTCGTAAGTGTGACTGGATCTTCATAAAAAACGTACTGTAAGCGTTACCTATCCTAGTTGTAGATCCTGCGGGCAGGATCTACAACCGAGAAAGCCAACAACCAAGCCAATGGTCTGACACTCTGTAATTCTCCCTCGACTCGTTGTCGAGCTCCACTTTCTGGCGGGATTGCCCACTTCAGCTAACGAATGCGTCTACTTTGCGTCCTGTTGGTGGCAATTGTCCTCTTATCAGCCTGCTCCCATGCTACGGCTGTGACCTCGGACTCGACGACGACGATGAACGTCGGTGCTGGGACTTCTCTCGATGGTCAGCCACGCTACAGCCAAACTCGGCGGAATTTAAGGACTCACAAGAGCTCAAGGGGACATGAAGAAAGAGTCTTTGAGATCTTTTCGAAGCTACTATCGAAGACGCCGAAGAACGCAGAGGAAGTGTTCGAGCTCTTCACCAAGATGAAAGTCTCCGGTGAAAAGTCCAAGTTGTTTGAAAATCCGTTCTTCCTCAAGTGGACCAACGCAGTCCGAAAAGGGTACAAGGCCAATTCTGACGCGGCTGAGATGGCCATCGCTGCAGCCTTGACGAGAGAGCACGGCGATGACGGCCTGGCCAAAATCATCGCGGAGGCGAAGACAGTGTCGAGCACCGAAACTGTGGCTGTTAACCTGGAGAAGGCGCAGATCGAGAACTGGTTAGCCACGGACAAAAGTGTGGATGACGTATTTCGGGCTCTTAAGCTTGAAAAGAACAACTACGTTTCTTTGTGGGACCCGCTGGTGAGCACCTGGATAAAGTACGCGGATGCGACGAAGGCCAAGACGTACGAGCTGCTGCTTGCAAAACTGCGCGTGCATCAAAGCGACGGGAAAATTGCAGGTTACATTGGTACGCTGAAGCAAGAGGCTGTTCCGAATCCTATCGCCGACAATCTAGACAAGGTTTTGATCGAGAGCTGGATTCCTCAAAGCGCAGAGGACGTTTTCAAGCTTCTGCAGTTGGATACTCGAGGCAACGAGCTCTTCCACTCCCCTCGTCTGGGCACTTGGGTCAACTACGTGATTAAACAAGAAGGGAAGCAAGCAGACGAGCAAATGTACAAGGTACTCAAAGCAACTTACGGTGACGACGAGCTGACAAACCTCCTTGCGGGGTCCAAGAAATACCTGAACGGCGATGTGGCTAAGAGAGTGGAGGACGTGGAACACCAAATCTCCCTGAGTGGGGGCAAAACTGCAAAGGAAATGTTCACCTCTCTGAAACTCGACACCCAAGGCGATAAACTATTTGAGAGCCAAGCGCTTGGTTCCTGGGTCGACTACGTGACGAAGCTCAATCCAGAGAAGGCAGACGAGGTTATATTATCGACGTTGAAGACCACTTACAGTGACGATGCTCTAGGTAAAATGTTTGTCGCGGCGAAGGAGAGCGCGGAGACGAAGGACGTTGCTGGAAAATTGGAGAAGGCTCAGTTGGCAGACTGGCTCCGCAATGAACAGTCTGCAGATGATGTTTTCAAGCTGCTGAAGCTGGACGATGATGTGGATAAAGTGTTGACGAACCCACTGCTGAACACTTGGTTGGCCTACGTGAAGAGACTGAATGACAACCCGTACACGATCTTGCTTGGAAAGCTGAAGACGTCCAAGCTCACAAATACCGACATGAAGCTGGTTGAGATGCTTAAAGAGGCGAAGAAAGAAGCCAGTACAAGTGCAATTGCTGGTAACTTAGAAGCAGCACAGCTGCAGAAGTGGCTGAAGGAGGAGAAAACCGCGGCTGATGTGTTTAAACTGCTGGAGATGGACAAGCAAGTATACTTGCTTTTAGGGCACTCGGAAGTGCGGGCCTGGGTGGCCTACGTGACTACAGTGCGCGCGGAAATGATAGACGAAAGTCCATTTTTTGTCCTATTTTTATCGAATCAACGCCAATGAGACTGTAAGTTTTACCCAATGATCAGCAGCTCCTGGCGGTTCGTTTGCGGTGTCGCTTGCTTGAATCCGACACGTGGGGGCGGAGCTACAGTATCAAACACGAGTTTTGCCGACAGTGTAAAGCGCGAAAATGATAGACGAACAACTTTGGTAGCCGTTTAATGCATCTCTTAATGCTGTTTAAGTGGTCTATGAGCTGGCTAAGACTTCTCTAGTACTTCGTCTTATGGCCTTCGAGGCGGTAGACCTCCATGCAGCGTTTTTTCATCGACCCAACGAGGTTCTCAAGCGTCGATAGCGGAATCTCCTCCCATGCCTTCTTGATGGCCCTGATCAGGTCCTCCCTGGTCTCGTATTGCTTCCCATTCAGGTACACCGCTCGAGCTAGAATTCCCCACAAGTTTTCGATAGGATTTAAGTCCGGAGACTTAGCAGGCCACCACATTATACGCACACCTTGATCCTCTAGATACCACTTGGCAGCCCTTGCAGTGTGAATGGAGGCGTTGTCATGCTGAAACTGGAAGTTTAACCCGTGATACAGGTGCGCGAACGAGAACAGGTAGTCACCCAGCGTGATGATGTACTTCTCCGCGTTCTGCTTGCCCTCCAGGAAGGCCAACTCGGACTTCCCCTTCACACTAAAAGCGCCCCACACGAACACACTCCCACCACCTGACTGCCGATTAGAGTAGATCTGTTTCTCCTGCCTCAGATCCCTCCAATAGTACTGATAGCCATCAGGGCCGTCTAGGTTAAATTTCTTTTCGTCAGAGAACACCACTCGGTTCCATTTGCGCCCATGTTCCACAAACTGAGTGGCCCACTTCAACCTGGCCGTGATGTGGGCCGGTTTCAGCACCGGGCATGCAAGGCGCTTCTCGTGCACCATGTTGTCCGAGTCGTGCAGCACCTCCTGCACTCTGCGCACTGAAATTGGAAGCTGCAGATTGTCCTTCAGTTGTCTAGCGCTCACACCAGTCTTTGATGCCTCGCGTAGCAGGCGGCGCTCAGCGGTAGGCGTTAGCTTCCTGGGCCTTTCGGTGCTCTTTGCGGTGCCGTACGCCTCCGGATCGCGCAGGAAGCTGTCCACCACCTTCCACGAGCGGCTCACTCGCTTTGCGATCGCATTAGTAGACAGATTTCCCTCCTTGTAGGCTAGTATCTGACCCTTCTCGATGTCAGTCAGCGACTTGCCTCTCCCCATTGTTAATCTGTAAATTTTAAGAAAGCAATGTTGCAACAGCCACGGTTAGTGCTTCTAGTATCTATTTTAGCACATACAAGCATCAACGGGTCTCGTAGCTGCTGCAATCGCTGGGAGTACGCACCTCGGCTATCTTTTTCGCGCTTGGGGGGGGGGACTGAGGGAAATGAAGTTTGGGCTGCTGCTCCGCCCCCACGTGTCGGATTCAAGCAAGCGACACCGCAAACGAACCGCCAGGAGCTGCTGATCATTGGGTAAAACTTACAGTCTCATTGGCGTTGATTCGATAAAAATAGGACAAAAAATGGATTTTCGTCTATCATTTCCGCGCGCACTGTATGCTGGATCCTCGGAAGGCGGATGATGTGGTGCTATCTGTGCTGAAGCCTTACTTCACGGACAGCAAGCTGGCATCAATAGTATCGATCGCAAGGGGGGAAGCTGATGACATGGCCAAAACGTTTGAGAGAATCCTGCTCAAGAAATGGCTCAGTGAAAAGAAATCCGCGGGCGACGTTTTCGACTTCGTGCTGGAGGGGAGGCGCGAAAGTGTTTTTCAAGGCCACGCTTGGAACTTGTGGGCTACTTACGTGAAGACGGTGAAGAAAGACGAACCATACCAGGCGATGTGGATGGTGCTGCAGAAACGCCTCAATGACGAACAACTTGACGCTATGTTTTATAGGGCATCAGAAAACAGCGGCGCGGCGGCAATTGCCGATAAATTGTGGGTGGAGAAGCGGCTGAGTGAAGCGACATCGGTGAGAGACGCTTTCGTTAAGCTACGCTTGAACCAGGCGGAAACCGCGCTGTTCGAGAAACCAGAGCTGATGAGATGGATCTCGTACGTGACGAAACTCGATCCGGAGAAAGCGGATGAAACTGTGCTCTCAGTGCTACAGGCTTTTTACGTGGAGAAACAACTCGTGCCGATGCTGGAGGCAGCTAAGCAAGTTGAAGAGACAAAGGGAATTGCTGCAAGGCTGGAAAGGCTATTGGCACTCAGCAAAAAAAGGTAAGCTAGCAAGCTGCTTAGGTGTCTGCACTGAATAAATGATGATGTTCAGAGGTCCTCTATATACGTTTGTTTAAACTATAGAATCCTGATATCGCTGTAGACTGAGCCTAATTGAATAAATGATGATTCTTTTACACGCAAGAAAATATTGTGGCTAAGCATCTGAGGATGCCCATGATTAATTGGGACTAAAAATAGTACTTCCTCCTGCCGAAAATAAATGCAAAATCTAGACGTTGGTCATCATAAAATTGCGAAGCCTTCTCCAAATTTACTGCGGAAAGGACGAGGAGGTGCACCTACGTCTCCTCTATTTAGAGCTACCAAGCATGTGCCTGAACTCATCCTCTACCGTGAGTAGTGCCTCACCAAAGACAACGCCTTCCTTACCTCATTTCATCAAATTCCGCCACAAGAACAACAAGCACTTCCAGCGATGATGAAGACGTCCAAGACCAACTTTACGAATGAGGAACGCCAACTCATCTTAGACGAACTGCTAATTCGTTGTAGCAATCTCGTTCTGCCCTCGGGAACTTACATTGACCTGGCTAAGCGTTGGGGTTGCTACCCCTCGACAATTAGCCGGATATGGCATGCTTATTGTGCAGCTCGGGCCTCAGAAGTATATGAGAAGACGAGGGCATCATGACAACGTTGGTTAGAGGCATGAAACTCACTTTACCGGGTACGCTTACTCGGTTTATTTGCTAGTAGACGCTGACGGGGTAATACGGTAGTCGAGAAAAATTTGTCGAGTTCATTCACTCAGTATTGCAAAATTACGGTAGTTCTTGGAGCTCCAAAGGTTTGGCGGTGGGTTGCTGAGAAAGTGGCATCATGGCACGGGCTCAACAAAATCAAGAGTAATTTTAATGAAATTATCAGCCATAACTCCCAAATTGGCTCGAGCAGCACGTGTCGAGCACTAAGATTTTTTGCAAAGTACTATAACACAGATGCTAACCAATTTGATGAAAACATCGCTCTCTTGAAGTTTGCCGCATTAGGTCTGACACACAAGTGGGATTCTCGTTCTAGCCGAACAAGTAGTCGTTGTACAGGTTTCGCAGCTTGACCATGTTCGGCTCACTGAGATCAAGCTTGCTCTTCAAGTCATGGAACGTGACACCTCGTCAGTCCCACTTCTGAAACTTCATGCGTCTGAAAGCTTCGTCGGTCAACATTTTTTCCACTTTCCACATCGCAAGTCTCTCTTCGTCCTCGTCGGGGGTCTCGATAGACCTCAGCTGCCGCTTGCCGGCACCAACCACGTCAGCCGACTGAACTACGCCTGAAGCTGTCGCCGTTGAGAGCTTCGCCTGGTCCTCCGATGTGGCGTCGCAACTGGCAAGGAGTGTCGCCGCCGCCAATAGGAAGTAACTCAGACGCATGGCAGAAACTTGGAGAGGGAGGGGGGGGTACTTGGGCAGTAGATTGCGAGTATTGAAGTGGAGGGGCAAAGGAATGGGTTGCTACGTGGGAACACCAGCGTTGATGGTACATGCAGCACAGAAGGCGATCTGTTCCATCGTAAAATAATTTAATCAATGATAGCATTCCAGAGCGCAATCGGCGAAGCTAGTTTAACGTTAGATCATGATTACATACGAGTGCACGCAATCGGCGAAACTAACATGTAAACAATCTCGCGTACTGTATCCCCGCACCCACCCGACGTTACTTAAGTAAATAAGTTATGCTCTAGTTGGCGCAACATTTTTATCAACGGTCAAAGCGAAGTATCTGACAGTGGTGATGGTGCTTATTATGAAAACAAAGGTCATTTCTCTCCTCTGAATTCTGGCATTGCGTGTCCATTAAATCGGGTCCGCATTGACCTCACCGTTAGCGTCTTCGTAGGATCCTCATCAGCGGAGGATGTTTCAACCTTCTAAATCTTAACCAAGCAGGGACCAATTTATTTAGAAACCGAGAGTTGACGACGTGGATATCCTACGTTTAGGAAAGAATTCAGATGAGATGTTTGTTTTTCGGTGCTGACGCCTCTCAACAACAAACATAAACTTGTGAAGATGATAGCGGCGGCGAGAAACGAAGGAGTACAGTGTATCGATATGCCACTACTTAAAGAGAATGTTAGTGCAAAGCCGTGATGGAGAGAAATCGAAATGGATTCTTTCATTTATCCAGTGGAGCAAAGTTGAGGTAGGTTTCTTAAAAAAAAGATAGTTCCGCAGAAGTAACAGCAAGTTGTGCCTTGAGACGCGTAAGAATCGCTGCAAACAAAAATAAATTACCTGTGCGCTAATGCTCCCGATTTGTGTGAAAATGGTGTGTCATTGCGTAGCACCATGTACCAAAACGTAGGTACTCGTATCTCCACCTCACCGCTCATCAAAGCTCGGTCAACAACAACAATGCACGGAGCTCGTCGTGGTCAGGTGGCCGTGTCGCGCGTGGTGCGCGCGCGCCTGGCACAGCGCGTGTGCGCCGCTAGCAGCAACAGCCTCGTCAGCGGCAGTTCAGTGGCTGCTCCGCGCAGCTTCCACGCGTCACGCGCCGCCTCGGCGGGCCGCCGCAACGCCGCCGACGACTCGGAGGCGGCGCTGGCGCAGCAGATGCTGGACTTCATGAAGCTCGCGGAGGAGGAAGAAGCCAACGCCGGCGCCGAAGCCGACGACCGCGCGCCGCTCTCCGCCGTGCAGGCCGAGCTGCCCGTGCGCGGCGTGGTCATGGGCGTGCAGAACGGCCTGGCACGCGTGTCCGGCCTGCGCCACGCCACCATCGGCAGCGTCGTGGACGTGTCTGACGCCGCCGGCCAGTCGCTGTGCGCCGGCCTGGTGCTCTTCATGGAGAAGAAGGTGGTGCACGTGGCGCTGCTGCACGCCAGCGGCCAGGTGCGCGCCGTGGCCAAGGGCATGGACGTGCAGCTGCAGCGCGAGCAGCTCGAGATCCCCGGCAGCGTCGCGGCCTTCGCGGGCGCCGTCGTGGACCCGCTCGGCCGCCCCGTGCAGTTGCAGGAGCAAGAAGAAGAAGGTGAAGCCACCCAGCAGCAGCAGCAGGCCAACGACCGCGTCAAGGTCACGTGGGGCGCGCAGAGCGTGCCTGGTCTCATGGCCCGCGCGCCGCTGCGCTCGCCCTTCGAGACGGGTCTGCTGGCCGTGGACTGCCTGCACCCCATGGCCCACGGCCACCGCTTCGGCGTGCTGGGCCCCAGGAACTCGGGCAAGACGCGCGTGGCGCTGGACGTCATCGCGCACCAGGTAGCGAGGGCCAAGGCGCGCGGAGAGCTGCCGCCGCAGTTCGTCTACGTGTGCGTGGGCAAGAGCGCCGCGCGCATCCACCAGATCCGCGACGCGCTCAAGGTCACGGGCGCGTTGGAGGACACGACCATCGTCGCCTCTACCGACCGCGACTCGCCCGTGCTGCAGTACTTGGCGCCGTTCACGGGCTGCGCGGTCGCCGAGTTCCTCATGTACAACGGTCGGTCCCGACGCAGCGTCGTAGTGTACGACGACTTGGCCACGCACACGACGGTCGTGGAGGGGCTCGTGCAGTCGCTGAAGCTGCCGCGCGCCGCCCAGCTCAGTCTCAGCGCACACGCAGTGCTGATGGAGCGTTCGGCGCAGTTCAAGGGGGCGTCCAAGAAGGAGGAAGGCCCGTCACTCACGTCGCTCGTGCTGGTGGACGCGCCGGACAGCTTGGAGATCCCGTCCGAGTTCCAGGAGCGCGTGACGTCGCTCGTGGACGACTACGTTGGGTTGGAGTCTACGCTGGCGCGCAATCGCGTATTCCCGCCTGTGGATGTCTTGGCTCCCGGCGCATCGGTGCGTGGTCCGCCGTTCCAGTCGGCGACGCGCTGGACGTTTGTGAGTCGCCTACGTGCGCGAATCAACGCTGCCGCGCAGGTGAAGCAGAACGTGGAGGTGGCCCGCAAGCTGGGCTTCGAGACGGAGCCTGAGGACGCAGAGACGCTGGAATTCCTGGAGCTCGTGCAGCAGTTTTTCACGCAGAAACCCTTGCTCGCGGTCACGATGCCAGGACCGAAACAGACCGCGCCAATGGAGTTGGAGACGGAACTTGGAGCCTTCTTCCTGACGATCGTGGACATGGCTCACCTGCCTGGCAGTGACGGTGTTGAGGAGGCGCCATTGAATCTGTGGGAATTCCTGCACGACGTCGTGGCCAGACTATCTCGCGAAGAGAACCAGGACATTATGCACCAACTGACTACACACTCGCGCAGGAAGGCGTGGTCACTGGACCTGCAGGAAAACGTGGCCTTAATTCTGTTCGAGGAGCTCGAGGCCATCAAACAGCGCCGGACGCAGGAGTATAAGGAAGAGCAGGCAAAGCGCAAGCAGTACTTGCGCAAGCTGCAGGAGCTTAAGGCTGGCAAGTCGGGACAAAGTAAGGCTTAGCTGTAGATCGCTTGATTCGGATAGAGTCCAATCGTACTACTTACCACCTCGGTGCTGTCTCGCGGAAAGTTTGCTTGCGTCGATTCTACACAGCAAAAGCAAATATTGCCAACAAAATCCTAAGTGCATCGTTGCAAAAAGGAACTCCGGCAGCACTGCAGCGCTGAATGAGGTGGTGTGGAAGCGCCGCTCAACCTCAAACTGAAAAAAAAACTGTTTGATCACACTCTGTGAGTATCGAGAGGATTGACAAACTCAAGGCTACCACCGACCAAGTTGATAACGCTCGCAGCACTGATCAGCACCTCAGTGCTCACGCACGAAGTTCCGCTTCAGTCTTAATAACGGTAACTGGATAGAAGCAATACTCGGAGCAACTGTGCCCACGGTCGGAAAGCGCGTACCATGTACTCGCATATAACCGTACAACTTTCAGGTGTGGCAACGATACAAACTTGCAAGGCCAACTTCAAGTTCAAAACTGCACGAGCAGAGACCAGGCTAGCTTCGTACTTTTATACACAGCTCATTGGTTGGCGCGCAGCACAGCTAGCCAATAGGCAAGTTGTACTCTATAATCATATACGATGATACATATCATACAGATTGTAATATACAAAGTCGTGCTGCGCACGAGGAAGCTCTGAAATTTCCGGTGCGAAATTGACGTTGTGAAAGACAGCAACGGTAGCAAATAGAGTTTTGGAGGGCAACAGAAAATAGCGGCAGCAGCATCATGAGGATGTTCGGGTACGAGATTTTCTGCAGCTTTAAGTTGTTCGTCGAGCGCGCGCCCTTCGTGGCGTAGATGTAGCTGTAGTCATAGGTGTCACTCGCGTCTCGACCCACGCACTCTCCCCTTAGCCATAGTGAATACATTGAGGTCGGAAACAATATTGCAATACAGTAAATAATTGGGTTCTCCAATAAAAATATTTGTTACTAAGTACTGAGTGACCTGGTTTTCAATACAATATCATATTGATCCAATTATTGACAATAAATGTGATAAAAGATCGCCGGTTGTTATCGGCGTTTACCGCAAAAAAATTAAAAATGATAGAAATCCGCAGGCATAGATTTTTCGAGAGGGGGGGAGAAGGTGGCGTCACCGAGAACAGCACCAGCAGCGCTCGAAACAAGCAGTTTAGTAGTATCTTTTGCGTCGATATCGAAGTTATTAGACGTGAAGACTTCGCTGTGAAGCCCACCTGAGTCTCAATACATGCGTAGCTGCATAGTGCATGCTCACAATATTATGATATAGCAATCGTTTTATCTCGTTCAAATGTCATTTCTGGCTAATGCAAGCAAATCCTAGCACAGCAGCTAGGGTACGGAATACTTACTTGAGGCATCGAAGTAAGTGATCCATGCCTTTTGTGCTTAGTGATCATAATTTTTAGCATCATCACTAAATCGATAAAACAACATGTTCTATGCTCCAATACAATATAAATTACGGTACAATTTATTGTTTGCCCAAGAATTGTCATATTTATTTGGGCTTGGCAATGACCCCAATACAATTACAATTAATTACGGTATTGGCGGACCTCAGGTGAATACTTGTGAACCCGGACTTGGTGAAGATACTACTGGAGAAGACCCTGACGAGGAGCGCCTCCGTCCTGCTTGGCCGTGATGCCACACTGGTCCAACTGCGCGCCGTAGATCTACCGAGTCGCTGAAAATCCCGAGCGTTGAATATTGTCGTGCACTTGGACGATAGCAGTCCTCTAATTCATAATTCACGCCACCATCGCCTCACGACGAAGCTCGCTGGCGTATGGAAAGCAAAAGGTATCTGTAAATCTTATTTCCTTTTACCAATGCTCAGCATGCATGACCTATGAACTCTAGCTTAGCGCTTGAGGTGTTTGATGCACTGACACCAGGAGGTTCATGATAGTGATAGTCAATCTCATAGAACCCGCCGGCCAGCGTCGGGCACACCCTCGAATAGTGGGGCGGTGTAGGTAGTCCCCTCTACTGGAGCCCGGTCGTGCCCTTCTCGAGCTCCTCAGCCTGCGTTCGGATAGCCTGGCTGCTATTACTGTGACCCTCGATGGGTACACGTCCGCGTTCTCCTTACCCCACAGTTTCGTGTAGTTCTTGTCGCAGAGGGAGTAGTCGTAGTTGGCCAAGTGGGCTGCGCGGCGGACGAACTGGCCGCTGAGCGGGCGTGCTTGCGTCTGCAGAACCAGCACGACGTTGTCGTAGGACAGTTAAGCGCGCTGCCGTTGACCTGAGCCCCCACGTTAGTGATCGACTGGAATTTTCAGGGCTCGGACCCAACGGGATAAATACGGAGTTGCATTTATCCCAAGAATTGCCCACATCACAAATTACCGTTTACATTACTTACAGACGCAGGTTGCGCGAAGATGGACGCGTCGCCGACAGGGTCAACATTCACGTGGGTGATTCATAACGGCAAGAGGTATACGATATAACAGGTTTTACACACTGCTCTGCATCAAGAATGACCTATTTTGTAGTCTTATCTATAAGATTTCCGGACAATCAGACCCTTTAAATTACGAAGCTTGTGTTTTTTTAACAAAAAACTTTTATTATGAAGTTTGAGAAATGGGTGGCCCGTCAGTTGATGGAGCATTCGCGCAAAGAGGTTGATGTTATACTCTAATATATCAAAATGGCGCGGAAAGTGGTATCACCGGTAGACTCTGAAATAAATTGGGGGTACCCGGACTGGTTGTCCGGGGGGGTTCGCAGTTCTCAGGAGCAGCAGCATGGACTTCCGACAACAAGGACACAACAGCCAAAATATACCGTACGTATTTCGAGCTCATCTGCATCATACCGAGTTACCTATGTTATCACCTTGTATATGTTATGCCATACACCACCTATTTGACCAATCACAGGCCTTTCAGGAAGATTGGTGTGCACTGCCCTTTTATAGTGACTCACTTCATATTTGTATTGAAACGCGTTTTCTATGCATTTGCTTGGCTAGCCAGGGCACCAAAATGTCGACTCTATAGTTCGCTGAAGTGTATGGCATAACATAGGTAACTCGGTACTTTCAAACAAATATTGTGTTTTCTTGACACGCAACCAGAGCTCCACCGGAAAGACTAGGGTAACAACATTTTTTTAAATAGCATTATTTATTATATCTGTGTTAGGAATCTCTTTTACTACATATCGGTAAGCATCTCCTGCGCCTGCCTCGCAGCCGCAGTATCTGCCCTGGTATCATACTTCAAATGATACACCGCTTATTCGAAACTGCAAATTCGGGTCAGGCGAATGTCACTGGCCTGCGCCGCCGAGGCGGTGGTTGTCGCGAGAATGTCGCTCGATGATACACAGGGGGCCAGTGCTGGCCTGTGGTGTATGTCGCGAGAATGTCGCTTGATGAGACACTGGCCAGGCGGTGGATGTCGCGAGAATGTCACTCGATGACAAACTCGCCTGGGCCGCCTAACGACAGTTCTTCGAACTGCGAATTTCAGAGAACATTTATAGAGCATTGTTGTTTTGATCTTACTTTTTGCTGTTTTGAACTTACAATTTGCAGTTTTGAAGTTGAAAAGGTGTACAATATCTGAGCTACGTTCATGTAAGCTCATACTTCCATAATACACAAGTTATAAAAAAAATCTGCGCACGCCACTTGTTACATGTAAAGCGTAAGGGTGAGTGACACTGTCTTCGCCTCCGCGATGATTTTGGCCAGGCCGTCATCGCCGTGCTCTCTCACCAAGGCTGCAGCGATGGCCATCTCAGCCGCGTCAGAATTGGCCTTGTACCCTTTTCGGACTGCGTTGGTCCACTTGAGGAAAAACGGATTTTCAAACAACTTGGACTTTTCACCGGAGACTTTCATCTTGGTGAAGAGCTCGAACACTTCCTCTGCGTTCTTCGGCGTCTTCGATAGTAGCTTCGAAAAGAACTCAAAGACTCTTTCTTCATGTCCCCTTGAGCTCTTGTGAGTCCTTAAATTCCGCCGAGTTTGGCTGTAGCGTGACTGACCATCGAGAGAAGTCCCAGCGCCGACATTCACCGTCGTCGTCGAGTCCGAGGTCACAGCCGTAGCATGGGAGCAGGCTGATAAGAGGACAATTGCCACCAACAGGACGCAAAGTAGACGCATTCGTTAGCTGAAGTGGGCAATCCCGCCAGAAAGTGGAGCTCGACAACGAGTCGAGGGAGAATTACAGAGTGTCAGACCATTGGCTTGGTTGTTGGCTTTCTCGGTTGTAGATCCTGCCCGCAGGATCTACAACTAGGATAGGTAACGCTTACAGTACGTTTTTTATGAAGATCCAGTCACACTTACGACCACCCCCTAAAGTCTGCGAAGCAAATGGCCGTATTACTCGACAAGCCACTGCTTCAACAGCTGCAAGTAGAACCAACTTTGAACGCCATTGGTGGCACATCCATGTTTTCATTTTCTGTTGTACTGGCAAAAATATGCACTTATAATATTGTGCTTTGCAAACGTTTTGTCGTTTTGACTTGGAGCTCTCCTCGATTTATAATATCTCGAGGTCGATTTAATAAAACGAGGTCAAAGAAAGGGACAGATCGATCTATTTAAGCCGGCCAACAAATCGAGCTACGACAAGCCAAATCAGGGCTCGAGGTCGATCTCCTGGCAGATTTGAGCAGAACGAGGTCGATCAACGGCAAATCGATCCCTTTTGCGTTTTCAAAAGCGCAATTCGAGCCGATCTATAATAAATCGAGATCGTCCATGCTACCCCCTGTGATTTGTACCCTGATTTGTGGACCGGCCTTCCTCGATCTAGGCCATAAAACGGGGCGACATTTTATCTGCAAAGCACAATACCCGAAAAATAATATCAGCAACTGACCGCAGGAAGGGAGACGCTAACGACAAGCAGCGTGTCTTACATGTACTGTACCGGTATTGATAGGCAGCAGAAACATAAACAGCACAACCTTACACTCAAACGATAAGTAATGCGGTGTAGTGTTGAGCTGAGGATGAGAGCTTGCGCGAGGCTCACTACATGCAAATGCGTCACCGGATGCAACGACGGATGCCACTACCCACCGATTATTAATAGACAGGATTGTGTCTGAACGAGCGCTGCAACCCAATAATTTCCCAGACACCGCGGCAGCGAGAGCGAGCGGTCGCGTGTTCGTCCTCTCTCTTAAGAAAGAGTTAAAAGAGTTAACTCTTTCAGTACTGCTAGTCCGTTATAGGTCTTCATTAGCTGGACTGTAATAACGCAAACAGGGATTACGGCTTTCGTCAAAATTGATGACGGCGAAACAAAAGGGCATTTCAATACTGTACAGAAATCTGCCTAAATACCGAACGGGTATACAATACATAACCTCATATAACTAATACTTCAAGGTCCAACGACTGGTCGAACGGAGATGGGCAAAGGTACTGATGTAAAAATCCAGGATACCTTTGTTTGGCCAGAGGTACTAAGCTGTGCAGTTGAAAATTGGCGCGCTTTTGATTGCCTGTGCGGTCTTCTATACCTTTCCACTTTCACATTTTCAGTCAATGGACCATGGAATAATCTACTTCATCAAAAGGTATGTGCTTTTTGAAAAGATGATGCATGCACTAGATCAACTAGGAGAGGGAGCAGATAGTCCTTACAAATTAGAGCTACTAACCGCACTGATGTGGTGCGAACACGTTTGGTCAAAGGTCAGCGCTGAAACAATTCAGCACTTCTGGCTTCGCTTGGGCTTGATTAACAAAGCAAGCCTCAAAGTCCTTCTAAACTAAACTAATTCAGTACAGCCTTTTCTATGGTAACGCTGAGATCACTTTATAAACCTAGAGCCCTTATATATATCAGGCGTTCGGTACTCAGGCAGAGTTCTGTAATACTTTGCTCCTGCATGTCGCACGCATTTTAGGCTTTGCCAGACCCTGGGAGCCTGTATTACTGTACTCATGTGTATTACCGTATTTGAGATCTCCTACTTCAGACACCTGATTATTGAAGTTGTAGCGTTGTATAACGTTTTTGTTCATTTTCAGTCCCTTTCGTGCAAATTATGGCCATATTCTGGTCATTTTGCACCTGTTCTACGCTATGAATTAGGAGATCTGTCTGAAGTAGGAGATCTCAAATACGGTAATATACCACATGAGTATTAGTATGCACAACAAAATCATCCGAACCCGTAAACTTCAAAAATATAATAATAAAATGTAAGCAGCCGGTGCATGTCCGTGAGCTGGTCCAGCTCAGCTGGAGCCAGCTCATCATCATTCATCCCAGCCTCCCTCACTCCACGATTCGCTTCCTCTTCGTTCGACTGGTTAGCAACGGGCAGGGATCATGCGCGTGCTCCATCTCGTGTTGGCCGTCGCGGTCTCGCTCGCTGTTATGAACGACGCTGCCACTGCCACTGCGGCAAAATCGATTCAAGACGCGGACCCCAGTCGCCAGGTAGTCACCCGTGCATTGTCGGTCGATGACACGGCGACGGAGGAGGAGAGAAAAGGAGGTCGCGGCGGTGGAGGAGGCGGAGGCGGAGGCGGTCGGGGCGGAGGAGGAGGAAGACCGAGCCGAGGCAGTTACTGGAGCAGGGCCAGATTTTACCCGTATGGGCACTCGAACCACGAGACCAACGAGGGATGCAATCGGTTCACGAACTGGTTCAAGAGGCTCTTCGACAAGAGCGTGAAAAAGTGCCCTAAAAAGAGCAAGAAGAAGAAGGAGGAGGAGGAGGAGGAGGAGCATCTCATCCAGCGACTTCGGGCTTAAGCTTCCGGCTCAAGACAAACCAACGAGTAATTGCAACTGCTGGAGGCGTCACGACTAGCAATGACAACGTAAAAGTTACCTCGTATGTGGTTGGGTTGGCGACATATTCATCATTAATGATCAAGAAATGGAGATTTACTGATGCGTTAAGCCAAATGACTCTTACATTTTTTCAAGTTTGACGTACACTGGGTGGGATAAGTAAGGGGTTACTCAAGTAGCACGTTAGTCAGCATTGCAATGGACGTGGTGCAGTGTGGTGAGTGCCAGCGCGCCGATTCCGATTCCAAACATAAGAAGGTGGACCACGAACTGGCCAGGTGACTTTACGCGCAACACACCGGGGAGCAGGTCCGTGCCGGCAATGTATACAAGGGTTCCCTGTTTCACATGACAACGATTTAACCAGTTAGTGCGTGGCAGAATACAGCAACTGCAAGACAAGTAAGGAGAATAGCGCACGCACCGATCCAACAGCGAGCAGCAGTCCCATGGTCTCGTTCGTGACGGGCACAGCAGCGAGCACCACCGCAGCTCCGATGAAGGCCGTGAGCGCGCTGAGGAAGTTGAAGAGGATGGCCTGGAACGGCGTGAAGCCCGACTCGACAAGAATGATAAAGTCGGCGAACTCCTGCGGCAGTTCGTGCAGGATGGCCGAGACTGTGACGGACACGCCGAGCGAGTCGTCGCACGCCAGGAACGCGGTGGCGATGAGCACGCCGTCCACGAAGTTGTGGAACAGATCGCCTAGGAGGATGATGTACGCCATGGGCTTGATGCTGCGCCAGTCCACTGTCAGACTGAAGGTTGAGACGCCCGTCGTCTTGCGCAGCGAGGGGGTGAGCGTGTTATCCGCCATGTAGTTGCCAGTCTCAGGAGTTCCCGACTGTTTCTCACCGGCATCAGCAAGCGCATCGGTAGGTGACGGTTGTTGCATGGAAGTCGGGAGGTGGTGCGAGTGCGACGCGCCGTCTTGCACCATGCTGATCCAGAGCTCAAGCGCCATCTCCACGACCATGGCGACGACGAACCCGACAGTGAACATCATGTTCAGTGTGAGGTCCATCTGGCCGTACTCGCTGTAGAACTCGATGGACTCGGGCAGCACGTGGAGGAAGGCAGCACCAAACAGCGCGCCGGCGGAGAGCGCGATCATGGCGTCCATCACTTTCGTCAGCACATTGACGCGCACGGCCATGAGCAAGATGCCGACGATCGACAGGATCGCAACGATAGCTACAGCGGCCATGGTCTTGACCCACACCGCAGCGGATGCCTTCCTGTCCGAGCTGGAGCCTTCTACTTCCGCTTCCTCCTCCGTGATAGCCAACGCCAGCGCCACCTCTCGGGTGTCAGCGTCCAGCACTTGCATGCCGAACTCCTCGATCGCGTTGTGCTGCATGTGGAAGGCGTAGTAGCCTGTCTCGTTCACGACCAAGTTGACAGTCATGGGCTCCGTAGCAAGGCGCCGACGACTGTGCGCGCCGGGTTCGTCGCAGTGGTCGATGTGCCACGTGTTGTTCGGGTTGGCCTCACACTCGGCCTGCAGCGCTGCGAGCTCCTCGGCGTTGTTGCGTTGGACCACGTACAGTAGCTGGTCGGTCGGTGCCATGTCGCGGGAAGCCTTGACGATGTTGCGGGGCAGTGAGACGTCGTCTAGCAGGAGCGAGGCCTGCTCCGCGGACAACTCGAGGTCTGCTTGCGTGACGTTGCTGGTCACTGCGACGTCCATCGGCAGCACGAAGACGGCCATGTTCTCCGTGTTGTTGGCGAATGAGATCGTGTAGGTCCCGTTCTCGAGGACCATCGCCATGGACAGCTCCCACGAGATGCCTCCAGCAGGACAAGACGCAGTCGCCCCCGTAGCGACACACTCGGTGCCTTCGCCCGTGTACCCAGCCTCGCAGTGGCAGTGGTTGCCGTGCAGGGCGCCGTGGCCGCTGCATTCTTCTTGCGCCGTAACGGACGACAAGACCGCGAGCGAGACCAGCGACAGAGCGGCGAGAGCTCGGAGCGGAGACGGCATTCGTGCTGAGCTGCAGTCAATCCGGGAAATGGCTGGGAGGGTGCAGTCGGTTGAATGAATGAAGTGGGTGGGGATTTTGTACACTGTACGACGAAGGCATTGTCCGACGACGGCGGCAAGGGAACGCATCGCGCTGGTGCGGATGTGTGTGCGCTCGACGCACTGCGGTGACTGGATGCGGGCGTGTGGAGAGTTGTCCGGAGACGAACAAGGCAACTTGAACTCGGTCCCGATTAACCAATAGGATCTTTGATTAAATTACGCAATTTTAATCAGTATCCATGTAGATCTCCTAAAGGTTCATACAAATGTGAACTAATCTTAGGAGATATTGAAATAATAAGGTGGTATAATGACGGCCTCTCCGACGACGACAAATTTCGATCTCGCTGTGCGCAATGCGATGGCCATCAAAAGTTCCGCGGGCTTCGTTCACCAGTTTCCAATTTCCCCTCAAGTCCGCAATCTCCAGAGCCGACACATCACTACAATGAAGTCGACGACTGCCGCCGCCGTGATCGCGCTGGGTGCCCTCGCTACTGCGGTGCCCGTTTTTGCCCAGGAATCTCACTCGCACTCTCACTCGTCGGAGTGCACCGCTGAGTTCCTGACATCGGCAAAGAGCGCGTGCGACTCGGTCGCGGACGTCTCGCAGCTCAAATGCGACGACGAAAGCTGCCACGAGGCTCTGCACTCGCTCGTGGAGGACGAGGTCCGCCAGTGCTACGTCGACCTTGGTCTCGGCCCGGCCACCGACCTCGACTACTACGTCCAGCTCGATGAGTTCTGCCACGGAGATGGCGCCGACCCGGCCGACCTGGCGGCGACCTCCAACTCGACGGCCAGCTCTAGTGGCTCGGGCGCCGGCGCGGCAACTGTGGGAGACCACGACCATGACCACGACCACCATGACCATGACCACGATCACGACCACGACCACCATGATCATGACCACGACGAGTCTGCATCAGCTTCTGCCAGCGCCGACAGTGCCGCTCCGTCGCTGAGCGCATCGATGGTGGCGCTTCAGTTGGTGGCTCTCGTCGCTGCGGCGTTGCACCTGTAGGCAATCTCCGTTTCAAGAGGTCTACGTCAAGTATCGACAGCAGTCCCTGTCGATACGGTATAAGCAACCTTCGCGTACGAACACCTAGGAATCGTTCTTGGCACTAGTAAACAAAATGAAGCAGTTATTATATGATATTGGGCTGTTCCACTACTATCTACGTCACTACTCAAAGCTAAAATTCTCACGCGCCTTGCGGGGCGTCGTACCAGCTCGTTAATTTTCGGGGTTGTAGGCTAGCCCCACCCGGGCCCATTCGCATCAAATACGCCAAGAATCCGAAATACAAACAACATGCACCGAGGAGCATACTCAGTCCAGTCGAGCCCAGGGACAAGCCTTCCAGGTTCGTGAAGACCAGGAACAAGTTGATGATGCAGACAAGCCCACCCAACAGCCATCCGCCCACGACTGTCACTTTACTGTTGTCAAAGTCGCCCATGATGCTAGGCGAGCTCGTAAAGATCAGGATGGGGAGCAGCGCGAACGGCAGCTGAATGGACTGCAGCACGTTCAGCATCTCGTCCATGGTGTCGCTGTCACCCGGGTTGCGCTGGCTCAGGACTGCCACCGCCATGGCCGGAACCAGCGATACACACCGCGTCAGTGCCACGCGCTTCCACGGCGCAATGTGCAGGTTCAAGAAACCCTCCATGACGAATTGACCCGCATACGTCCCCGTCATAGTGGAGCTCTGACCTGCCGCCAGCAAGCCGATGGCCCAGATGACGTCCGAGTATTCTCCAAGCATACCGCTGAGCGCACCAGCCTGTGACAGACCGATGGCCTGGCAGATTCCCTCTCCGCCGCTTGCAAGCCGACAGATTCCATACGCGTCTCCATCAGCAGCGGCGACAGGAACACAAGCCGTGTTGAGTCCATTGGTTTCGAACGTCGCCAAGCAGTCCGACGAGAAGAAACCCTTAGCAAACACCGCCAGAACGGCCAAGTTGATCAGGAACGACACGAACAGCGCGATGGCCGACTCGATGGCAAAGTACTTGTTGTCCTCTCGAACCTTGCGCACGTCGTGCGGATTTACTTGTCGCGACTGTACGAGCGCCGAGTGCAAGAAGATATTGTGCGGCATAATGACCGCACCCACGATCCCCACAGCCTGCGTCACGGCATAACTCTCCACGCGGGGTACGAAGCCACGCGCAACGTCCGCATACGCAACATCCCCGCGCACCAGGTTGGCGCAGAAGCACACCAACATGATCACAATGAGCGATACGAAGAACGCCTCGAGCTTGCGGATGCCGTAGCGGTGCAATAGCAGGAACGTGAACGTGTCGAAGCCCGTGATCAAGCAGCCAATCCACAGCGGGAAGCCGAACAGAACTTGAAACGCGATGGAAGAGCCCAGCACTTCCTGGATATCACTGCCCACAATGGCGATCTCCGCCATGATCCAGAGCGTCAGCGACGCCCACCGAGGATACACGTCCGTGCACACCTCCGCCAGGTTTTTGCCCGTGACCACGCCCAGTCTTGCAGCCAGCACCTGCAGGAAGTAGCCCATGGCCGTCGCAGCGAGCAGCACCCAGATGAGCTGGTAGCCGCCGTACGCGCCCGCCTGCAGATCGCTCTCGAGGTTGCCGGGGTCCACGTAGGCAATACTCATGAGCCAGCCCGGACCCGCGTACGCCCAGAGCCTGCGACAGCTGCATCCAAGCGTGCACAGAGTCACAAGAACAAGCGCGTCACGTCACTGACCTCAGGGTCAAAAACTCTTAAGTATCTCTAGCGACGTACTTGAAGCTGCGGGTGGTCGGCTCGTCGTACTCCGACGACTTTGTACAATTGCTGTAGCTAGTGGGGTCGTCTGAGGCGACTGGAATGAGCAGGTCGCGCTCGCTTGGCGGCGGCTGTGGCGGTATGATCGACGCGGTCATGATGCAGTTCGCTTCGGTGAGCTCCTGTGCTCCACCCGGAGTGTTCAAGAATGAAGCGATGCTGGGCTCACATTCTGCTTCCGGTGTGGTGCGTTCTTGTGGTAATGGCGAGCGTCACAAAGCCTCTGTACGCCGTCAAATGCCGCTGCTTCCATGTGACGGTCGTGCGCGCGCATTTCTACCGGGAAGGTTGCCTTTCACCAAGCAAATTGAAGCTGCTCCTCAAGGCGCCATGTGATTGGCCACCAGTTTGACAAGTGCAGTTGTACACAATGTAACACAATATTACGTACACGCTACACAATACGATTCTCAACCAAGCATATCAAAACCAACTCGAAGCTGTAGCCATGTACGCTGGCGTGGACAAGTACGGCGGCGCATTGGTGGGCGAGGGCCAGCCCGACGGCAGTTCCTCGTCGTCATCTACACCCGCCTCGGGTTTGTCGCTGGAGGAGGCAATTGAGACCGCCGCCGCCGAGGAGACCGTGGTGGTGGATGTGCCCTACTCGTACCTGGAGGACGAGGACGACCCCAAGTCCGTCGTTTCCGGGGTCTCCAAGGTGCTGTTGTCCGCCCAGTTGAACCCCGAAGCCGGCGGCCTCATGTGGGTCGAGCAGAGCAGTCCCCAGGAGGCCTACAAGAACGTGGTGGCCATGTCCCAGATGACGTCCATGCTGCGGGACCACGACCGCAACGACTGTTACGAGCGCGGCATCAAGCGCGCCATCGCCAAGTTCAAGCAGCAGCGCGGCCGCGCACCGATCGTGCTCGACATTGGCACGGGTACTGGCCTATTGTCCATGTTCGCGGCCACCCACGGGGCCGAGCACGTGTACGCGTGCGAGATGTTCGTACCCATGGCGGAGATCGCCGAGCAGGTGACGCGGGCCAACCACCCGGACAAGATCACGGTGTTCAAGCTGCGGTCGACGGACCTCACGGTCGCGCCCGCGAAGGCCAGCAAGGACCCGAAGGCCACGTATCACCTGCCGAGACGCGCCGACATGCTTGTGTCCGAGCTCTTTGACTCGGTGTTGCTGGGCGAGGCGGTGCTCCCCACGATCCGTCACGCCATGCAGCACCTGCTGACGCCCGACGCGGTGATTGTTCCCGAGCGCGCGACGGTCTTCGCGCAGGTCCTCGAGAGCGAGCCCATCTACCACTTCAACAGCTTCGCGGTGCCCGAGAAGCAGCAGAAGGGAGCAGTTACTGAAGCCAAGCTGGCGAGAAGTGACACGGCGTGGCAGTGTGAGGGCGCCAATCCCGCGTTGCCGGTGCATTTCCGCGCGTTGGAGAAGGAGTCCAAGGTGCTGACGAAGCCCACGAAGGTGCTGAGCTTCGACTTCACCAAGCCCACGACGGGCGCTGCGGAGTACCAAGAGACGATCGTCGATGCGGTCGAGGCTGGAAACGTTCAGGCTGTGCTCATGTGGTGGGAGGTGAGCTTCGACGAGGACAACAGCGTCGTGTACTCGACCCAGCTGGGCGCGCAGAACTGGCAGGACCACTGGGTGCAGGTCGTCTTCCCCCTTGTGCAGAACATTCAAGCTAAGCCGAACGAGAAGCTCGTGCTGCGCGCTCACCATGACGATATCCGTATCTGGTTCGACGTTGAAGCTGCTCCAGGCAAGGACTCGCCCAAGAAGGCCAAGCGCACAGTGGTGAGCGAAAAGCCTCCGTGCACCTGTGGAATGCACCTCATCTGCAACGCCGAGCGGATCTCCATGCTCACGGATGCTGCGCGTCGCGAGGCGTACACGGCATCTGTGTCGTCAGCGGTTGCCGCGCTCACGAAGGACGAGCCTCTGCGCCCGATTTCGTGTCTGGACATCAGTGACGGATCGCTGGGCGCACTGCTGGCTGCTACTCACAAGGAGGTCTCCAGCGTCACTTCCATCGAGTCCAAGGAGGTCTCGGCACGGATCTTCGATCAGGTGTTGACCTACAACAATTCCAATGCGGAGGTACTGAACAGTGGCGTGAAGGGCCTACTGCCCGAGCACTTGCAGGGCGAGCCAGCGAGTGTGGATCTGCTAGTGGGCGAGCCCTTCTACTACTCGATGCAGAACCTGCCGTTATGGCAGGCATTCAACTTCTGGCTCCGACGCTCTGCCGTTGACAAGTTGCTGCACCCGAAGGCTCGTGTGCTGCCTACCCGCGCGCGCGTTCTAGCCCAAGCTGTACGCTTCGAGAACCTGCACCAGTGCTTCGGCGCGGTGGGCAACGTGTCGGGATACGACCACAGCTGCTTCGACCAGTTCCAGGACGAGTACTACACGCGCAACTTCCCGTTCCCGGCCTACATGTACCCGTACGAATCCGCATCAGAGGTGGTGGAGCTGGCAGCGCTGGACTTCATGCAGACGGCGCACACGGTGGCCACCAACGGATCCATTGAGCTCAAGGACGCAGCAGCGAATGCAGTGATCGTCTGGGTCGAGTACACGTTGGACGCTGCTGGGCAGCACGTCGTGGCGACTGGGCCGGCGGTGCGCTACGCGAAGCAGCTCATCCGCTTCCTCCCGCCCGTGTCGGCCGCAGCATCCAAGCGTGTCGTGGCATCCCGATTCTGCTTCGACTCGCTGGAAGGCACGATCGATCTCAGCTTTGATGCCAACTAGGTAGGTGGACAATATACGTGCTGATTTTTTGCTACTTCTGGATCCGTGGTGCTAGCATACACTTATTTCTCCTGTTGAACCGAAACCATCGCTGGAAATCGTCCATGAATCTACCAGGAGGGCTGAAACGATGCTGGATCGCAAGCCCGACGAAGCAGTCGAATTGTATGGGTACACGAAAGTAGAGCTTTCTAGTCGAGAGATACCAGTTCGCTGCAGTGGTGCTGCAGCAGCGTCGAGATCCAAACCCTCACTTTGAACTTTGCAACGCAAGCCCGACTCAAGAACTTCCACCTCTTCCATCAAGGTCCCCTGTACTCAAGATGGACGACGTCTTCATGGAGATCGTCCAGCTCTCAAGCTTCCCCGTGACGACACTACCGGGGTCACCCTCCTCCCTCAATGAGTTCGGCGGGTGCCCGAGTGCGCCGTCTTCTGCGAGACCCTCTGGGCGCTGCTCAATGCCGTCCACGACGCTGTAGTGGTGACCCACGACGACCAATGGCGGGCTGCCTTCTGCGACCGCGTCAAACGCTTCCTCAAGATGCTCAGCCACAAGCCTCTGCTCGAGCGTCTCGCGGGTGGAGAGACGATCGCGTACTCGTTCCGCGAGCTCAATGCAAAGGTGGACGACATCTCCACTGAACACCGCGAAGAACCAGTGGGGAGCGTGGATGCGACTACCAGGCTCACAAACTTAGGGATCTGGTGACTGCGCATGCTCATCGGTGAAGTACGCGGCGTGGAGAAGGTCACCAAGGCCATGCTGGACATGTACACGCGGCTGGACGGCGACACGGTCGGAAGACTCGATGCGTTAAAGCGGGAGACTCTGCAGCGACTTCTGGTCACACTCGGGCTTGAGACGCGGGTCATCACTTCGGAGACGGTGACGGCCATCAACCGGCAGCCCATGAACAGTCTGTCCATCTTCAGGTGGTTCATCCCCGAGCGAGACGTCAAGATCGTGGGCGAGCCCATCGGCTCGGGGAGTTGCGGAGTTGCGGAGTCGTGAACCGCGCCGAATGGCGCCACCGCGACGGGTCTGTCGAGGCGGTCATTGTCAAGACGCTCTACGAGGAGCGCACGAGCTCCAAGCTGTCGCTGGTCAAGCAGTTGCAGTTCTGGTACGATCTCCCTCGCCACCCGAGCATCATCAAGCTCTACGGCGGGTGCCACCTCGCCCAACACCCTTTCTTCGTATGCGAAGACGCGCACGGCGGCGACATCGCCAGCTTCCTGGACAAGGAGGAGAACCGCGGCCTGTTCTGGAGCTTGTTCCTGCAGGTGGCGGAGGGGCTTCAGGTGCTGCACAGCCACCGGATCATGCTCGACGGTCTGAAGGGCAGCAACATCCTCATCGGCGAGAACAACACGCCCAAGCTACATCCGCACGCTATCAGCGAGCGTCAGCCAGAAGACTGAGGACCTCCAAGCGAACGCCGTGCGCTGGAAACCGAGTAACTTCATAGCAAGCAGAACTACTTCGAGCTGTCATTGTGTAGCTTGTGTTGGACAGCCTTACCGTACGTATTCGCAGCGAGTTCATAGCGTACATGCACATTCATCGACGAATCTCCATTGCCATCGCCGTCGGTGCAGTCCCATTTTGATGCCGTGCGGACCCATTCGCCGTGGTAAGGGGGTCGTATGGTAGTCACCTGCTGATCGTTTTTGCTATCTCGGCTGTTTGCAGACCCACGATTTGAGATGTCCGCACGTATGGATGAATATCATGTTTTATCGGACCATACTTATTTATCGTATGCCCATTAACAGCCAATTATAGATTTAGATTTTATTTTGACCAGTCATAGTATGGCCAGGATGGTATTTCGGCCAATAGATTTTGATAGGGGTAGGTTGGTCCGATAAACGACGCTATCGGACGTATCGGGTCCGAAGGAAACGCAAAATATTTGTATGGACATACAAAATCTAAGATAAACGCGTATCACTCGCATATTTTCATTATCCGACCTTATCGGACCTGTACCATAATTCTGGTACAATGCTACCGGTGACATCGGCTCGCCTCACGGCGTCGAGGTGGTCATCACTCATGAGTGTACATGGGATAAATATGAGCGCGGAAGGCAAGCCGCTAGACGTGTGCATTAATGATTAAGAAAATATATTGAATATACGTATAATATATCAAAGAACTCATAACAATGCTACGTGGTCGCTATCGTGCAGCCCGTATGACGCCACCATTTGCGCTGGGTGCTCTTGCGGCGAGCAGCATGCCGCTAGCCCTTCCGGGTAGGGTGCCAGCACTCGCGGGGTCTTTACGGTGGCGGCGGCTGCTTCTGCGGGCCCCGGGGGCGGGGGGGGGGGGGGGGGGGGTGCTGGAGCAGCTTGCAGGCGCTCACCCAACGGGCAGCGTACCGGCCGCCCTGCCGGGCAAGCCGTCTACGTTCTCCGGGCCGCCGTCCGCCCCGCCACCGCCACACCAACCAGTCACCGTCCGGCTGCTGCCACCCTGCCACCGCCGCCTCGCCGTCCAGCCATGCCTCCGCTCCGCCGACCTGCCGCCGCTACGCTGACCTGCCGTCGCTCCGCCAGTCCTTCCTGCCGCCGCCGTCGTCCTGCCGCCGCGTCGTCCTGCTGCTCCGCCGTCTTCCTGCGGCCGGAGTCCCTCTGCGCCACCGCCGCCGCCTTCGGCACTCTGCCCTCCACGCAAGCCCACCACCAACGCTAGAACAAAACTGAGCAAAAGTGAGTAAAGTGTAATCGGTGTGTGGCCCACAATATATTACACAAACTAATATATTTGTTCTTAGAGTCAATCCTTTCTGGGGTACCAAGTTTATGGTACAGGTCCGATAGGTCCTACAGTCCGATATTGCATGGGAAACATATATACGGAAGATATGGCCTGCAGACAAAAACCCAACATTCTGTACAAGCACGGTCGACACCGGGCATTACCTAACTACAAACATTTTGATTGGCTAAAATTGAGACTGGGAGTGAGACCACCATTGCTTAGACTACAGTACGCAGCAAAGGTATTGTAAGGAGGTCGCTAACATATTTATGGATAGAAGCTTCATGAAAGTTAACTTTATTAAAGTTCAACGCACGGCATTGCTTTAATGAAGCTTTTACGAAACTTTTCTCGCGATCGTCCTCCCAGTTGCGTACAGTTCTACGCGGGACTTCGTGCAACTTCTCGGCAGCATACGTCGACATAAACTCAAGGTCGAGAAGTACTTCTCGTTTGAATTTATACGTGTAGCTTCTGCGATTTTGCGGTTGCTCAGTATTGGCAGCATTTTGTTCCGCTCTAGCATACTCAGAGTAGCAAGATACAGAACAAAAGCTCAAATCGAATTCTAATACAACGCCTAATATATATAGGACATTGTTAGAGCAGAGTTGGTGGGAAGCACCTTCGCACACAGAGCAGCAGCGTATTGCAGCAGGCCGCGGGCATCCGTTGATACCGCACTCCATCCTTTCGCCTTGAGGGATTTTCTGAAGTGTGAGGACACAGCGGCCACTCCTTTAAAAACACTGTGTGATTGGCTAATATTGTCTGAACAAAAAATGTGAGTCTCAACTTTTTTGTTCGAGAGTCGGACTAGATAAGGATTTGTAGTAGGCCATATCTTCCGTCGATATGTGTATGGTTGCGGGGAAAGTCGTTCCATCCATGCAGGATTCATACCTGGAACTTGAAGTAAATCAGCTTTAGTTAAGTATCTATATCTACCGTATAGCAAATGTCATATCCAGCAAAATGTCGTATCCGACAGCGAAATCTATCCAATCAGAATCAAGTATTTGGTCAGTACATAATCACTCCAAATGCAATTGTTGTATCCGACACCAACCTGATGCTCATTAATTCGCAGCTAGCTTTCAAAGCAGCATGGTAGGAAGCTTTGCCTTTCATACAAGACGATGGGACGTGGCCGTGGAGTAATATTCGAGCAAGGCAACACGCTACAATATCGAATTTCTCCTAGGTATCCTTTCATTTACGTTTTCTCTTGTGATTTATCATGTTTTCGAGGTAGCATTCGTACTTAGTATTTGACTGCTGGATACGACAATTGCTATACGGTACTGCTAGGCAACATGCTGTGCTTTTCAAACCAAACCTATTGACCCTTTTTACAATAAGGCTCGAAGCCGCGGTGGATTACGAGCGAATCGCTGCCGGAACGCAACAGTATCCTATCCGAAAGAGTGAAATATTCAGAGAGCAGCATCCGCTGGAAGCGATTCGGTTTGTGAAAATCTCGAGATGTGTAGATTTGCCGGGAGGCAGACAAAGAGCGGAGCCGAATGGTGCCGTGTCCTTCGGCCAGCAGCACTTTGTAATTCGCGCTTCGCCGACTCAACCACAGAACACGAAGCCAGAAAAAAATGCGTCTGAGCCACGTCGTGATCGCGACTTCGGTTGCTCTGTTTTCGAGCCTTGCCGCCGCCCAGGACGCCACCGCCAACGTGGCCACCCTGGAGGGCGCTCGCAAACTGACTGTGAGCGAGCCGACGCTGGAGAATGACGCCTCTGTCTCGACCAAAACCACCAAGGCAAAGAAGGTGGCGTCCACTTGGGACGAGAGCGGATCGGATGACATGCAGCAGCAGCAACAGCAGCAGCAGCAGGAGATTGAGTCGGAGTCTGACTCCGGCAGTAGCGCCCCTGCGAACAAGACGGCGACGAAGAAGCAGCCGTTCGTCGACTCTGAGTCGGCCAGCGACTCGGACTCTGGCAGCAGCGCTCCTGCAGCCAAGAAGGTGCCCGCTACGAAGACCAAGAAGCAGCCGGTTGTGGACTCTGAGTCGGCCAGCGGCTCGAGCGCCGACGCTAGCGGTTCCAGCGCCGACGCCAGCGGATCTAGCGGCGATGACAGCGACCTGGACGATTTGCTGTCCATGAGCGGCAGCGACGACTTCAGCGACAGCGGCTTCGACGACTTGCTGTCTATGAGCGGCAGCGGACTCGGTGACCTGCTGTCCATGAGTGGCAGCGGCTACGACGACCTGTTCTCGATGAGCGGCAGCGGCTTCGGCGACCTCTTCTCCTCGACCAGCAGCGAAATCGACGACCTGCATAAGTCCCTGGAGGGCAGCGAGTCGGGCAGCGAGGAGGCGACCAAGGCCCCCAAGAAGACCAAGAAGGGCAAGATGCCGGTGGAGTCTGCGTCGGGATCGAGCGAGGACGGCAGCGACTCGTTCGACCTGTTCGCCTCGACCTCGGCGTCTACTTCGACTTCGGCCTCGGCCTCTGAATCCTCGTCGGCGTCTGGCAGTTACGTGGCTTCGACCTCGATGACGACGGTGACCTCGGAGTCTGCTTCGACGTCGGCGTCTACATCTGCGTCGGCGTCCGCTTCGACGTCTGCCTCGGCCACGTCGGGATCGAGCGAGGAGGGCAGCGACCTGAACGACCTGCTCTTGAGCGAGAGCGGCTCGGGCAGCGAGGCTTCGGCCGAGTCTGCCTCCGAGGAGGACGAGGGCAACAGCTACCTGGATGGCCTCTTGTCGACGACTGGCAGCGACCTGGTGCCCACTAGCCTCCCCAAGACGGGCAAGGTTGCCAGCTCCTCCTCTTCCTCTTCTTCTACTACTTCTTCTGCGTCGTCGAGCCCGTCCAGCGGCTCCTCGACTGAGACGACGGAGGCTCCTGCCACGAACCCCGACTGCGACAACAGTGGCTGGTTTGGTGGCATTACATTGTGGTGGAAGAAGAACGTCACCAAGTCGTGTCCTAAGACCTCGCGCCGCCTTCGACTGACGGAGTAAACGGGTTTGTTATAGTCTGAAAAAAAATACGGTCGGGCTAATGCGTTGCGAATACAAACGATCATCATCCTTGAAAACACACAAACCCAATTGATGGATCTCTGGAATCCCCTGCGCAATTCTTGTGGGGCCACGGTATCCAGCAAAGCACAGCGAACTTCATGAGCCTACTAGCCGAGCGCCCCCGCTACGCGGGAAGTTTTGTGGTTAGTCGTAGTTGTTAATATGAGACCGTGTCAAACGAAAAGGTGCTTACGAACCTAAGTACGAATCACGGTTTAACCGCATCAATCGAAAGCGGCGTGTCTTGTGCTTCTTTAAAGCTATCGAACATTCCAAAGTATTGAGAACTCGTCATGGGTCTGGAAAAATTATCTCCATTTTCGGACCCCTGGGGCGTGTGACCTCAATATTTTTTCGATTTCGACTTATTGTATATGATCGGAAAGCTCATGATAAAAGCAATCGAATAAGAGTGTTTTACGTTTTTACGAGTAGTTTCCACTTTCAAAAATTTTGATGTCCGGCTATGTCCGAAATTTGATTGGTCAACTTCAAACGCGATTATCTCAAATGGAGAGAGCCTTAGATTTGAACTGAAAATACTTGGAAATGAACTTAGCCACTGAACAATGAAACCAGCTCTTCGAAATAGAACTGAGCGCCTTACAATTGAATCATAAGACGCTACGAGTGAACTGTGAGGTTGGGATTCCTAGCCCGTCCGCATGCTGCTTAGTGCCATGCTCACAGCCGTGAATACAGCGATTCAAATATCAATGTCGAGCCTCGTTAGCAGAGCATATATTTGAAAAACGAAGTTGTTCAAGTTTTAGACATTTGCAGAGTATATCTCGTCACCGCCTGCATGCAGTCGTCGTAGTATTCAAAACGCGAGGGTACCGTTCTTCGTTGAGTCTATAAATAAAGGTGCACTAAAGATATATTTGTATTCATGAGCATCATTTTGGCCCCACTTTCTCCCATTCCTGCATCTTAGGCTGTGGTGTCTAAGTGCCACGTTCTACGTCGCCCAATGCCATTCGAGTACGAATGGCAATCGACTCTCCAAATCCAAGGGACACCGGCGGCGGACCATGCAATCGATGCACTGCGCACTCTCAAGGTGTACACGAATCAACTACGACGGTGTACACCATGCTTGGACAACTACGATGACCATAAAATGCGATACCGAATGTGGTTTTGCCAGTCTTCCACCTGCTTTGAAAGTACGCAGGAATGCTCGTACTGGCTGAAGGTGATCTCTTGCTTCCGATTGGACACCCACTACTTTTTCGAGCAAGGACAGCACGGCAGTATGCTTAGTCCCCCCCCCCCCCCCCGACAGCGGCCGCTTACGCGAGCAATGAAGGCAGAAGTAAGAACCATGATCGGCTCCTCGATGCAACCTGCACGAATTCGCAACCGATTAATAGATCTGTTCAACTTGACAGCGGCAACGGTACCTGAGCTGAAGCCACTTCAAAACTTCGTGTACAACTACAAGAACAGCGCTCTTTTCCACAACGATGCTGTAGCTGACGTAGTTGGTCTTGCTCGGGACTCCCGGTACACTGACGATATGGATGATTCAGTAGCTTTCTCGGGGTGGGTTGTCAACGTCACCACTTGCTTCTGCCCGTGTAGCGCTTACTTCAAGTATGAACATTGTGTGCATCTGCTTGCGGCTCAAAAGACACGAAGTCGCAGCATTCCGGGTTGGAAAGATACTAGGAAGTTTGCAAATGGAGGCGACAAAACTTCTACTCAGTCTATTGTCGGGTCCAATGGTCCGACTGGAGGCGATCGAGGTGGACGAGGAGGCAGTCGTGGCGTTGGTAGAGGTGGACGAGGACGCGGTGCTCGCGGAGGTCGTAGTAGTCAGCGAGGACGTAGTGGCCGTGGAGGCCGCGGGGGAGCTGCCGTAACTCAGGACTACGGTGGCCGACCGGCGATAGTTGGCCATGCACTTTCATTTGACTAGACTTCCATTGAGGTTGTAGGGTATTCATTCGTTTTCGATAGCCTTTCATCATTTTCTACAATGTACACTGGTCATCTCGAGAGTCTGAATGAAGCCTTAAGTTTGTATGTTGACGCTATGAGCGTTTCTAGCACTACTCGTAGTCCATGCACAATCCGGGGTACTCCTATGACGCTTATATAATATGAATTTGAGCGTGATTATATTATTGTGGAAACCGATTAGAATGTCTTATTGGATTGTTAATCCGCCGATTTAGTAGCTTAATAAGACCGACAACTCCCGATTTGATAAATCCGACCTCCTAATTAGACTGGGGTACCTCGATTTATACTCAAGATTACTACCTAGGACGACTTACAGAGTCAGACGGAGTTACATTTGCTAATCGGCCGATTAAGCCAGAGCCCGCCGATTTGCTTGCTATTCAGACGGAATGTCCGATGTGCAACCGGCATTCGCTCCTTGTAGGCTAAATCTGCCGCCAAACAACAATCGTTGCAGTCGCTCTTTACAACTCTAACATCAGAACTAAGCAGCAAAAGCCGCACGCTATAATAGATGTGCAAGCGACGCGTTTAAGCGCGGTGTTGTCGCTGAATTGGCGAGTCTCGGACCGAGGGTACATGCATGTTGATCGAAATTGCTAGACTGCACATAATTACGAGACCGATGAGTAATTTATACTCCGATTATAATTGAGACATCCCCGATTTATTAGTCTTCAAATCCGCTATGAGCGATGTTTAACCGGCTAATTCAGCAGGACAAACTAATCGGTTTTCACAATAGTCGTTGTTATGCGTATCTCATCGATATGGCCACATTGCCTTTGGTAGAACTGCCTTACTTCGACATATCATCGTCTTGGCAGCGACAGAGCTACTGCATTGTCGATATTGATGCCAGAGTACCTAACAGTAGCGTTGAACCAAATTCAGGATGCGAATTCAATTCGGGTTGCGAATTCAATTCGGCAATGTGACGGCGATCTTGCAGTATATTGTTTGACAGAGTAACAGCTAAAGAGTACACACATAATCATAGCAAAAAAGATCTGCCGTAGCATCAAAACCCACGTCGGGGTACCGTTTGGAATGATAAAAGTAACTTATACATCGTAATAGATCATGCATAAGCATCGAACCCGTGTAGAAAAGTGGATTTATTTAACTGACTAGCACTAGATGGTATTTGCTTGCGTGTATACACTCACACGAGTCATAGCGTGCGTGTATATACTAACACGAGGCATAGAAGTCTTTTGAGGTGGGTAGGTACGTCATCTTAGAGGAAGCTGTTTCTTGTTAAGGTTGTAGGTAGCATTAAGTGATATCTTCCAAACAATAAAGAAGCTGATGGAAACCGTATTGTAAATAAGCAGTGCATTCATAAGTATCTCTCCTGCATCAATTACTCTCCTAGATCAACTTTCCTTAGCTGACGCCTTCTTGAAGTTTCTAGCATGCGCAATACTTGCTTTGCGCTTCTTGCCCTTACGTCGGCTACAGGCTCCAGCTCTGCTCCTCTTTGCGAACACGGGATTTTCCGCCATCACTTGCGCAGTAAATGCTTCAATTTCCTCTTGTATCGGTTCATGCTGCAGCACCCGACCCTCCATGTGGCAAAAAGCTCCCAGCACGCGAACCCAAGCCGTGTGTGAGCCTTTTCGATTTCCGGTATTAGCCTGGGTTGCGTAGGTATACGCGTGCAGTTTATCCCTTCTCAAGATAAACACGTAGCCATCAATTAGTCCCAGCGCTGAGGCGGTGGCGTTCCTTTTGTGTATCCCAGTAGTACCGAGTGGTAAATGAGAGGAGAAATGTAAACCACGTCACCAGGTCTCTGGACGACCACGACAGTATCTTCGTGCACCAGCATGCGATCAAAATCCTTGGCATCAGAACCGATCGAAAATTCTTTGGCAGCGTTGAATGTCCTAAACGCAACCCAGATCTTGAAAGTCCGCTGCAGACCCGGAGGAATATATGATAAAACACGTCCATGGTCAAGATATCCTGGGCTCTGTCGATTTCCGGTTTGCAACCAACACTCCCGTCTGAAACGATATACTTTCGTGATGTCAAGATGGAATGCGTCCTTGTATACGCTCAAATCCCAGTTGCATTGATCTGGATATGCAGGCTCCTGACGCAATTGACTTGCGTTAACACTCGTGCGTACAAGCGCCGGAACGTCGCTCGTCCGTAAAGCCTCATACAGATGAGCTGGTGTCGAAGGCACATCGTTGCCATTCTGGTCCCGAACCAAGGCATTGTGTGCCTTTCGATACACCAGCAGAGGATGCTCCGTATTGACAGCTTCGTGGAAGCTGAAACCGCCAACGATGTAAAGAGCTGTACATTGCTCCAATTTGTCAGCGATAGCTTCACGTCCAAACTCTAGACACCCGAGATCTCCCTCCATAACCAGCGTTTGCAACTTCTTGATATTCATTATTGCTACATCACAAGCATCACTCATTAAAATGTTAGCTCACTTCGACGATACAAGCGTGAAAGAGCGATAACTTACTTTAAGGTACTCGAGCTATGTGTGGCGAGCCCCCTGAGAGGCTTTTAACGTGGAGTCTGAAGCTCGCGTGCTGTGTCAACTGCACTACTTGTATCACGAACTGCTCTGGGCGTCCTCGCCCGCTCAACCGAGGACGGCCGTGTGGGTTTGGTCAGGATAGACGGTTGGAGACTACAGCGCCTCTTCCGCACGCTATCGCGTCTCGAAGGATGCGCTGTCTGCACCGTGATATAGGTCCCGGGGTAAGTGTCCGAGCGTTCGATTTGCTGGGAGTCTCCGGCCGCACGTATTCTGTGGAGCTAACGACGGAGGTGTGGCACGCCGCCTTCGCCGGGCTCTCAGGAACTTGTTCGCAATTTCAAATTCTATTTTTGTGAGGAATATTCTCTGAACCAACCCAATTCCAGATGGGTTCACCAAATGGTACAGAGAGCCTATCCGCAGCCTATCCCTTCGTTTGCTCAATAAGGTTGTCAGTTCATTTCTAAGAAAACGTTGTTCACGATTAAGGTTTTCTCCTCCAAATGGTGGCTTAGCGTCTTTTTGTTTGACGCGGTCTCATATGTGGACCCGGTTTACAACAGAGTACCGCATAGAATGTTTCACCTTGCATTTTAGGTACTTGACATAGTAGGTCTTGTAACGGGGTTACACGCACAAGTGGCTACAGCCACTTGTAACTTTAACAGACGCGATGTCTGTTAAAGGTTTAAACACTTCCTCGGCCTTGGTGTACGTTACATCAAGGGCCACATTCATTTACGATCACCACGACGGGTGGTCCATAGACATTTAGGACTCCTATTGGTTGAAAGCAGCATCTTTTAACCAATGAGCGACATGCATAGCAATGTAATTCTGCCAACCAGCCATTGGCAGATTCCCAACTTAGAATATTACATTTAGAGGAAGTCAGAAACATAAAACAAAATAGCAGTTCTCATCTTTACCAAAGTCAGCTACTAAGAGTCTTTATCTTGTTTAAAGTATACTCGTGGACCTCGAGTATACTTAACTCAAGTAAAAGAAACCTACGCTTCCTCATACACGTGCGCACACGTGTAAGCTGTTGTAGTGAGCCAAGGTAGGCCCATTACACCTGGTAGCACTTAGTAGTCCGTCCAACGACCGACTACCTTAGCGTTCGTGTAGAAAGCTACACGGACGGGGAGCCGAGAACCTTTTCATGAGCGCGGAGGTGCCCATGGAAAGCTCCACTACGCCTGCAACTCATGTTGCACGCGCTGACTGTCTCCACCTGTCGGACCCAGAGTGGGAGGCACTCCAACGACTGTCAACAGTCATTGGAGAGGCTGCTGTAGCTGCGATGTTGCGCACGCTATCACCGACGGAGCAACACGGTGTTGCTCTGGGGTTCATGATGAAGGAGCAGCGTGATGCTGCTTCCTCTGTTACGATGTCGTCGGGGACGACATCGCGAGAGCAAACGCTGAAACTCAACGTAGGTAATTATGTTGGAAGAGAGGGTGAACCTCTCCTCCGTTGGCTTGTCGAACTCGACACTGCCATTGCGGCTCGACGTATCGTCGACCCGTTGTCGAAGGTTGCGTTCGCCATGTCATGTCTTGGCGGACGAGCGAGGAGTTGGGCGTATGGGCGCCGACTCTCTGACCCTACGTGCTTCAGCACGTACGCGAGCTTCAAGGAGGAGCTCAGACAAGCGTTTGAGCCCCCGCAAAATGAATTCCGGTCGAGGGCGGAGTTCCTCGACCTGCAGCAGGGTAAGCATGATGTTCATGCTTACGCGCAGAGAGCACGGTACTTGGTCTCGAACATCGTGACCAACCCGATCGACGAGGCGACTAAGGTCGTCACGTTCATGAAGGGACTGAGAGATGGACCTGTGAAGACCAAGTACTCTCGAAGCTGCAATCACTCTTGCCATGCAGGAGGAGTTTAGCCTGCGACAGGCTAAACTACATGCGAATGCACCGAGGCTGCAACTGCCTCCGGTAGCGATGGCGGGAGGTCCGGAACCAATGGACCTCTCGAATGCAACGGCTGCTGGTTATCAACAGCAACAAGGGAGCAATGTGCGATGCTTCCGTTGCGGAAGGATCGGTCACTATGCCCGAGAGTGCACGGCACCCGTGCACCGAGATGGTGATCGACGTGACGATGCCGGGCATTGTCGCGGACTAACAAAAAACGCTGGACGCCAGTAGGCGCGGGGCGCCCTACTGGTAATGCGGTTCCGCGTGTCAACCTTGGACACGCGACACTGAGGACTGCAGCCCCCAGTGAGGTTCATTCTCACTGCAAGAACCACGATGACAAGCCTGACCTTGTCATCCTGAATGTGAAGTCGATGAGAGCAAGCGGCTCTCGTCGTGCTTTGGTAGGTTCCGGCGCGTCGAAGAACTTTGTTCGACTGCGAAGTCTATCAATGCTTGACTTCGAGGATTTAAAGATACCTCGAAGTATGTTGGAGGTACGCCTGGCGACAGGTGTCGTCGTCAAGACCGAGAAGCGCATGGTACGTGTAATGGGCCTACCTTGGCTCACTACAACAGCTTACGCGTGTGCGCACGTGTATGAGGAAGCGTAGGTTTCTTTTACTTGAGTTAAGTATACTCGAGGTCCACGAGTATACTTTAAACAAGATAAAGACTCTTAGTAGCTGACTTTGGTAAAGATGAGAACTGCTATTTTGTTTTATGTTTCTGACTTCCTCTAAATGTAATATTCTAAGTTGGGAATCTGCCAATGGCTGGTTGGCAGAATTCCATTGCTATGCATGTCGCTCATTGGTTAAAAGATGCTGCTTTCAACCAATAGGAATCCTAAATGTCTATGGACCACCCGTCGTGGTGATCGTAAATGAATGTGGCCCTTGATGTAACGTACACCAAGGCCGAGGAAGTGTTTAAACCTTTAACAGACATCGCGTCTGTTAAAGTTACAAGTGGCTGTAGCCACTTGTGCGTGTAACCCCGTTACACCATCCCCCCGTCAAGGTTAGACGTGCCGGCCTCGGCACGTCAACCACCATTGATTGTTTGGTCAATGCATGACGTTTGAAAGGAGCGTGCTCGTGATGGAACGAGCACGTCGAAGTTGAAGACCTTTGGCGCAGCAGCAGAGAGCCTCTCTGCTGCTGAGTATCTTGCGCGGCAACGTGCAAAGCGCGTCGCTGCCACGGGGGCAGGTACCACAGCCTGACCTCGAAGTGTCTTCGGGCGCTGTTGTTAGCAACAGCGTTCGCATTACTTGCCAGTGTGTAGCGCATGATGGGCTTCGTACGCCTTCACCATGTCCGGAACGTCTTGGAGCAAGACGTTCCGCGGCTCCCATGTATCTTGGTTGGGAGGAAAACCTCTCCAACGAATGCGAAAACGAACTGGTTCTCTGTTCGTTCTCGGGATACTGTGGTCAACAATCTGCTCAACTATCCATCGAGTTGAGCCGTGTGCGTCTCGGATTGGTGGCGGCGGTGGTGGAAACACGCCCCGTGTGTGGTCAACCTGGTGTTGACCCCGATCTCGCTTCTTCCCACGACCGAGTTCCGGTCGTGGGGTAGCTACAGAGCGCTGCGCTCGGCGCTCTTGAGTATCCTTACTTTGCGACGGTCTCCTAGACCGCCTCGATCGTCCCGGCCGGGCTGGATCTCCAGCTCGACCTGCTGCTCCAGCGCGACTTCGCGCTGGAGAGGATGATGGCTTCTGCCGAGTCTTCTGCTTCGGTTCAGCCGAGCTAGGTAGCTCGTGCTGCAGGTATGGCTTCAACCGTCCGACGTAGAACGTCGGATGGAGGCGCATGCTAGACGGGATGTCTAGCGTGTAAGCTTTGCCATGCCGTGCCAACACTGTGAACGGCCCGATGAAGCGCGGAGCGAGTTTGCTCGCCCCGAAGTCGGAAACTGCACGTTTAGGCAGGTTTTGCGTAGCTAACAAAACCAATGAACCCTTCTCGAATTCATTAGTGTTGCCCCTGCCAACATTGTCTGCGTTCAGCTTCTGTCGGTCGACAGAAGCTGCAATAGCGTCTTGGACAAACCGAATGACGGCTTGTCTGCGTTGCACGAATGCAATTGCATCCGAGCTGAACTCGTTCAACTCGCTTGTAGCAGTAGGCCCGGCCTCTGCGTTAGTCTCCGCGGTGTCTGTGCCCTGCACAGACACGTTGTTGTTGTTGTTCTGGTTCTCGCCAGTGTCTGTGCCCCGCACAGACACATGCTTCATGTGCTTGTCGACGTCTGTGCCCTGCACAGACGCGTGTTTCTTCTTGTCCTTGTCAGTGTCTGTGCCCCGCACAGACACGGTCTTCTGCTTCTTCGCGGTGGCGTCCATGCCCTGCATGGACGAGCGGTTCTTGGCCTTGTTTCGTGTCATAGCGGCTGACACTGTGCAAGTGTCAGCGGCTTCTGCGGCTGCTGCGATGCGGCCGTAGATCCTCCCCCACTTAAGGAAGGAGCCACCATCCCGAGCAGGCTCGGGAGGCGTGGGTGCCGCATGGCATTCACGTAGAACGGTGTATGCCCGGTCGAGGCATGCACCGAGTTGTTGATGGCGAACTCTGCCATCGACAGGCACTCGCTCCAATGTTGGAACGAGTGAGCGTAGCTCTTGAGTATGTCGACGAGCACGCGATTCACGCGCTCGGTTTGCCCATCCGTCTGCGGATGGTCCGCAGTCGACATTGAAAACTGACACCCAAGAAGTGTGAACACTTCTTGCCACAGGTGTGCTGTGAAACGCGGGTCTCGATCCGACACAATGTCGATCGGCATGCCATGGTGTTTGAACACCATGTCAACGAACAGACGTGCCGTCTGCTTCGCAGTCACTTCAGCGGGTACCGCAGCAAGATGCACCATCTTGCTGAAGCGGTCAACAAAGACCACAACTCCCGTGTTCCCCTGGCTGTCCGGGGGAAGACCGAACACGAAGTCCAAGGACATGGACTGCCAACACTCCGACGGAGTCGGTAGTGACTGCAAGGGAGCCTGTGCGAACGGCGCAGGCTTCACACGTTGACATACCTCGCAAGCACGGACGTACTTGCGTACCCACTTGTACTGGTGGGCCCAGTAGAAGTCTCGCGTGAGAAGGACGTATGTCTTCTCACGGCCCGGATGTCCCGCAGTCGGTGCATCATGATACTCATACATGATCCTGAGACGCAGGTCATGATCGTTGGGTACGACAACGCGGACCGCGTTGTCGTCGACTGCACTGTAGAGTAACAACTCGTCGTGCACCCGATAACGGTGTGCACGAGCACGAAGATGCTTCGGCAGCTTCTGACGAGCGTTGTCAGAAGGTGCTGAGCCGTAGGCCAGCAGGAGCTTCGCGTCCGCGTCGTGCGTACGCGGCCTTCACGTCGTCTAGTAACGACGACGTGGGAGTGCTCGATTGCATGGCGTCAATGGTATTGACGTCGGCTTCGCCTGCAGCGTAGTCAGGTCGACGCGATAACGCGTCGGCCACCACATTGAGTCTTCCGGGTTTGTACTCGACCCGGAAGTTATACTCCGCGAAGAACGAAAGCCATCTCGCCATCCTTTGCGAGATGTGCGGCGACTTCACAGCCGTCCGCAGTGACGCGTGGTCCGTATAGACCACGAACGGTTTGCTTCCGAGTAAGTACACTCGGAACTTCGCGAGTGCATACTTCATGGCAAGGAGTTCCTTGTCATGCACCGGGTAGTTGCGTTCAGCTGGCTTCAGCTGACGCGATTGGTAGTAGACGACGCGATCACGGCCTTCGTGATCGTGCTGCATCAACGCACATCCGATTGCGAAATCGAATGCATCGCACACTACGTGGAATGGGCGATCTTGGTCGGCTACCGCCAAGATCGGCGCCTCAGTCAAGCCCCGCTTGACTACATCAAAGGCTTGCTGACACTCAGCAGACCAAACCCACTCGGCACCCTTCTTTAGAAGCTGTGACAGCGGGCGTATCGTGCCCGCATAGTCCTTCACGTACTTGCACAAGTACGTGGCCAAGCGAAGGAACTACCGCAGTTCCTTGACGTTCGACGGTGTCGGCCACTCGTTGATCACTCTGACCTTTTCAGGGTCAGGGCGGACACCATTCTTCCCTACGAGACACCCGAGCACGGGTATCTCGCTCGCCCCGAAGATGCACTTCTTCAGGTTCGCATAGAGCTAGTGCTTGCGCTGATGCGCAAGCAGCTTCCGGAGATGCACCTTGTGCATCTCAACATCGCTCATCCCGTCCACAGCCGGGCTGTGGACGAACACGTCGTCGAAGTAGCTCGGTGCGAAGTCGCGCACCGAGCGCAACAAGTGCGTCACGCACCTGTTGAAGGTCGCAGGGGCGTTCTTCAGACCCTGCGGCATTACTAGCCACTCCCAGAGCATGCCGCTTGGCGTGCTCACAGCCGTGAGAGGGATATCGCTCTCACGCATTAGGATCTGATAGAACCCATCGCGCAGATCAAGAGCACTTTAGATGGTGCTCCTGGCCATCGAATCGATGATAACATCTTTTCGCGGTATCGGCGTCTGTGCCGGTATCGTCGCATCGTTCAACTTGTTGTACGCATGAACGATGCGCCAGCCGCCCTGTGGCTTCTTGACACAGAACGTTGGAGCACTGTGCGGGGACTTCGATTCCCGCACTTGTCCAGCTTTGCGACGACTCTCAAAGAAGTCGTCGATCGCCTTGACTTGTTCTCGCGGCAGTGGCCACTGCCACGTGACACAATACTTAGTGCCCGGCACGAGATCAATCTCGTGCTGAATGCCCTTGTCCTGCGGAAGCTCCGCAGGGATCTCTTCCGGAAGTACGTCAGCGTACTCCCGTAGGATCTCGTAATAGGGACTCGTCTTCAGCGAGTCCCAGCTCTGTTCTTCAAAGCGTTCCTTCTTCGTCTTGGCACTGAGAGTGTCTTCACTCTCAGTGGTGCTCTCCATGAAGAACTGCCTCAGTTCCTCATTCTCGCTCTTCGTTCTCTCGGCGTCCGAGAGAATGCATATTTGCTCGATGCGTCCATCGTGCAAGTCACGCGCGAAGCGCTTCCAGCTCATGACTGGAAGCGAAGTCAACTCCGACGCTTGCGTCGGGGGATTATCGAGAGTCATCTCCCTGTACCGGAATCCGGCACAGGTACGCGTCAAGACGTTCAACGCCTCGACGTCCGGCTTCTCTGCCTCCGTCTGCCCGGCAGACATCTCTTGTAGCGTCTCGGCCCCTGGCCGAGACTTGCGCAGCGACCTTCGCATGCGCCGTCTTCTCGTCTTGCGGAGCCCGGCTCCGCTAGACCCTTGACCTCGTCCAGGCCCAGCCGTGGACGGGTGTTCTTCTTTAATACCGCCGGCGGGTTCATCCCGCGGGCGAGCGACTTCAAGCCCGGCTTGGTCGCTCGGCGCTTCGTCGTGCAACCCGGCTGCACAACAGCATGCAGATTTTTCCAGTGTGGGACGTTTGCAACCGTCCACACCGTCTGCAGCGTCGGCTCCCGGAGCCGACACGCCATCTTCACCTCGACGCCTGTTATTGGCGGAGCCCTTTGTTTCAAAGGGTGCGTCGACTCCCGGAGTCGGCGCGAAATGTCTTTTCGCAGCGTCGGTTCCCGGAACCGACGTGACTTCAATACCTCGACGCCTTCCATTGGCGGAGACCCCCATTACTGAGGGTGCGTCGGCTCCCAGAGCCGACGAATCAAATTCATCCGAGCCATCGACTCCCGGAGTCGACGGCGTTTCATCTCCTTGGCCCTTATTATTGGCCAGACCTGGTCCAATCAGCTTCGTGTCAGCATCTACGGCTGAGGCGTGTGACATGTTTACGTCATCCGCGTCCCTTCGGACCGGAGACGCTCCCACAATCGGCTTCGCGTCAGCCTCCACGGCTGAGGCGTGTGACATGATTACGTCATCCGCGTCCCTTCGGACCGGAGACACTCCCACAATCAAATTCGCGTCAGCCTCCACGGCTGACACGTGTGACACATGTCCGTCACCCCAACCTTTTGAGGTTGGAGACTGGCTCTGATTGGTTGAAAAGAGTGTGTCGATCTCCGAAATCAACACATTTTCTCCTTCAGCCGTCGGCGACGACGCCGACGCTTGCTGCTCTTGCGCGCGCACCTGTCCGTGCGTGCGTTGCGGCAACAGGGCCATCGCTCACTGTTCCGCTATCGCGACCGAAGCGCACGAGAGTGCGCTTCTCCCAATCGATGACCGGATCATGCCGTGCAAGCCACGGCATGCCCAATACCATGTCGAACTTATCGTCCAGATCCAGGACGATAAAGGTTTCTACAAACGCTCGACCTTTATATGTGAAGCGCACGCGTACCATGCGCTTCTCGGTCTCTACGACGACACCTGTCGCCAGGCGTACCTCCAACATACTTCGAGGTATATTTAAATCCTCGAAGTCAAGCATTGATAGACTTCGCAGTCGAACAAAGTTCTTCGACGCGCCGGAACCTACCAAAGCACGACGAGAGCCGCTTGCTCTCATCGACTTCACATTCAGGATGACAAGGTCAGGCTTGTCATCGTGGTTCTTGCAGTGAGAATGAACCTCACTGGGGGCTGCAGTCCTCAGTGTCGCGTGTCCAAGGTTGACACGCGGAACCGCATTACCAGTAGGGCGCCCCGCGCCTACTGGCGTCCAGCGTTTTTTGTTAGTCCGCGACAATGCCCGGCATCGTCACGTCGATCACCATCTCGGTGCACGGGTGCCGTGCACTCTCGGGCATAGTGACCGATCCTTCCGCAACGGAAGCATCGCACATTGCTCCCTTGTTGCTGTTGATAACCAGCAGCCGTTGCATTCGAGAGGTCCATTGGTTCCGGACCTCCCGCCATCGCTACCGGAGGCAGTTGCAGCCTCGGTGCATTCGCATGTAGTTTAGCCTGTCGCAGGCTAAACTCCTCCTGCATGGCAAGAGTGATTGCAGCTTCGAGAGTACTTGGGTACTCACGGAAGAGATAGGTCTTCACAGGTCCATCTCTCAGTCCCTTCATGAACGTGACGACCTTAGTCGCCTCGTCGATCGGGTTGGTCACGATGTTCGAGACCAAGTACCGTGCTCTCTGCGCGTAAGCATGAACATCATGCTTACCCTGCTGCAGGTCGAGGAACTCCGCCCTCGACCGGAATTCATTTTGCGGGGGCTCAAACGCTTGTCTGAGCTCCTCCTTGAAGCTCGCGTACGTGCTGAAGCACGTAGGGTCAGAGAGTCGGCGCCCATACGCCCAACTCCTCGCTCGTCCGCCAAGACAAGACATGGCGAACACAACCTTCGACAACGGGTCGACGATACGTCGAGCCGCAATGGCAGTGTCGAGTTCGACAAGCCAACGGAGGAGAGGTTCACCCTCTCTTCCAACATAATTACTTACGTTGAGCTTCAGCGATTGCTCTCGCGATGTCGTCCCCGACGACATCGTAACAGAGGAAGCAGCATCACGCTGCTCCTTCATCATGAACCCCAGAGCAACACCGTGTTGCTCCGTCGGTGATAGCGTGCGCAACATCGCAGCTACAGCAGCCTCTCCAATGACTGTTGACAGTCGTTGGAGTGCCTCCCACTCTGGGTCCGACAGGTGGAGACAGTCAGCGCGTGCAACATGAGTTGCAGGCGTAGTGGAGCTTTCCATGGGCACCTCCGCGCTCATGAAAAGGTTCTCGGCTCCCCGTCCGTGTAGCTTTCTACACGAACGCTAAGGTAGTCGGTCGTTGGACGGACTACTAAGTGCTACCAGGTGTAATGGGCCTACCTTGGCCCACTACAACAGCTTACACGTGTGCGCACGTGTATGATGAAGCGTAGGCTTCTTTTACTTGAGTTAAGTATACTCGAGGTCCACGAGTATACTTTAAACAAGACAAAGACTCTTAGTAGCTGATTTTGGTAAAGATGAGAACTGCTATTTTGTTTTATGTTTCTGACTTCCTCTAAATGTAATATTCTAAGTTGGGAATCTGCCAACGGCTGGTTGGCAGAATTCCATTGCTATGCATGTCGCTCATTGGTTAAAAGATGCTGCTTTCAACCAATAGGAATCCTAAATGTCTATGGACCACCCGTCGTGGTGATCGTAAATGAATGTGGCCCTTGATGTAACGTACACCAAGGCCGAGGGAAGTGTTTAAACCTTTAACAGACATCGCGTCTGTTAAAGTTACAAGTGGCTGTAGCCACTTGTGCGTGTAACCCCGTTACAGTACGCGTGCGCTTCACGTATGAAGGTCGAGTGTTTGTCGAAACCTTTATCGTCCTGGATCTGGACGATAAGTTCGACATGGTATTGGGCATGCCGTGGCTTGCACGGCATGATCCGGTCATCGATTGGGAGAAGCGCACTCTCGTGCGCTTCGGTCGCGATAGCGGAACAGTGAGCGATGGCCCTGTTGCCGCAACGCACGCACGGACAGGTGCGCGCGACTCCCCAGTCGAGACAGCGCCTAACGCCGCTGTCCCGGAGCGCCCAGGGCGCGCACGAGTGCGCGCGCAAGAGCAGCAAGCGTCGGCGTCGTCGCCGACGGCTGAAGGAGAAAATGTGTTGATTTCGGAGATCGACACACTCTTTTCAACCAATCAGAGCCAGTCTCCAACCTCAAAAGGTTGGGGTGACGGACATGTGTCACACGTGTCAGCCGTGGAGGCTGACGCGAATTTGATTGTGGGAGTGTCTCCGGTCCGAAGGGACGCGGATGACGTAATCATGTCACACGCCTCAGCCGTGGAGGCTGACGCGAAGCCGATTGTGGGAGCGTCTCCGGTCCGAAGGGACGCGGATGACGTAAACATGTCACACGCCTCAGCCGTAGATGCTGACACGAAGCTGATTGGACCAGGTCTGGCCAATAATAAGGGCCAAGGAGATGAAACGCCGTCGACTCCGGGAGTCGATGGCTCGGATGAATTTGATTCGTCGGCTCTGGGAGCCGACGCACCCTCAGTAATGGGGGTCTCCGCCAATGGAAGGCGTCGAGGTATTGAAGTCACGTCGGTTCCGGGAACCGACGCTGCGAAAAGACATTTCGCGCCGACTCCGGGAGTCGACGCACCCTTTGAAACAAAGGGCTCCGCCAATAACAGGCGTCGAGGTGAAGATGGCGTGTCGGCTCCGGGAGCCGACGCTGCAGACGGTGTGGACGGTTGCAAACGTCCCACACTGGAAAAATCTGCATGCTGTTGTGCAGCCGGGTTGCACGACGAAGCGCCGAGCGACCAAGCCGGGCTTGAAGTCGCTCGCCCGCGGGATGAACCCGCCGGCGGTATTAAAGAAGAACACCCGTCCACGGCTGGGCCTGGACGAGGTCAAGGGTCTAGCGGAGCCGGGCTCCGCAAGACGAGAAGACGGCGCATGCGAAGGTCGCTGCGCAAGTCTCGGCCAGGGGCCGAGACGCTACAAGAGATGTCTGCCGGGCAGACGGAGGCAGAGAAGCCGGACGTCGAGACGTTGAACGTCTTGACGCGTACCTGTGCCGGATTCCGGTACAGGGAGATGACTCTCGATAATCCCCCGACGCAAGCGTCGGAGTTGACTTCGCTTCCAGTCATGAGCTGGAAGCGCTTCGCGCGTGACTTGCACGATGGACGCATCGAGCAAATATGCATTCTCTCGGACGCCGAGAGAACGAAGAGCGAGAATGAGGAACTGAGGCAGTTCTTCATGGAGAGCACCACTGAGAGTGAAGACACTCTCAGTGCCAAGACGAAGAAGGAACGCTTTGAAGAACAGAGCTGGGACTCGCTGAAGACGAGTCCCTATTACGAGATCCTACGGGAGTACGCTGACGTACTTCCGGAAGAGATCCCTGCGGAGCTTCCGCAGGACAAGGGCATTCAGCACGAGATTGATCTCGTGCCGGGCACTAAGTATTGTGTCACGTGGCAGTGGCCACTGCCGCGAGAACAAGTCAAGGCGATCGACGACTTCTTTGAGAGTCGTCGCAAAGCTGGACAAGTGCGGGAATCGAAGTCCCCGCACAGTGCTCCAACGTTCTGTGTCAAGAAGCCACAGGGCGGCTGGCGCATCGTTCATGCGTACAACAAGTTGAACGATGCGACGATACCGGCACAGACGCCGATACCGCGAAAAGATGTTATCATCGATTCGATGGCCAGGAGCACCATCTAAAGTGCTCTTGATCTGCGCGATGGGTTCTATCAGATCCTAATGCGTGAGAGCGATATCCCTCTCACGGCTGTGAGCACGCCAAGCGGCATGCTCTGGGAGTGGCTAGTAATGCCGCAGGGTCTGAAGAACGCCCCTGCGACCTTCAACAGGTGCGTGACGCACTTGTTGCGCTCGGTGCGCGACTTCGCACCGAGCTACTTCGACGACGTGTTCGTCCACAGCCCGGCTGTGGACGGGATGAGCGATGTTGAGATGCACAAGGTGCATCTCCGGAAGCTGCTTGCGCATCAGCGCAAGCACTAGCTCTATGCGAACCTGAAGAAGTGCATCTTCGGGGCGAGCGAGATACCCGTGCTCGGGTGTCTCGTAGGGAAGAATGGTGTCCGCCCTGACCCTGAAAAGGTCAGAGTGATCAACGAGTGGCCGACACCGTCGAACGTCAAGGAACTGCGGTAGTTCCTTCGCTTGGCCACGTACTTGTGCAAGTACGTGAAGGACTATGCGGGCACGATACGCCCGCTGTCACAGCTTCTAAAGAAGGGTGCCGAGTGGGTTTGGTCTGCTGAGTGTCAGCAAGCCTTTGATGTAGTCAAGCGGGGCTTGACTGAGGCGCCGATCTTGGCGGTAGCCGACCAAGATCGCCCATTCCACGTAGTGTGCGATGCATTCGATTTCGCAATCGGATGTGCGTTGATGCAGCACGATCACGAAGGCCGTGATCGCGTCGTCTACTACCAATCGCGTCAGCTGAAGCCAGCTGAACGCAACTACCCGGTGCATGACAAGGAACTCCTTGCCATGAAGTATGCACTCGCGAAGTTCCGAGTGTACTTACTCGGAAGCAAACCGTTCGTGGTCTATACGGACCACGCGTCACTGCGGACGGCTGTGAAGTCGCCGCACATCTCGCAAAGGATGGCGAGATGGCTTTCGTTCTTCGCGGAGTATAACTTCCGGGTCGAGTACAAACCCGGAAGACTCAATGTGGTGGCCGACGCGTTATCGCGTCGACCTGACTACGCTGCAGGCGAAGCCGACGTCAATACCATTGACGCCATGCAATCGAGCACTCCCACGTCGTCGTTACTAGACGACGTGAAGGCCGCGTACGCACGACGCGGACGCGAAGCTCCTGCTGGCCTACGGCTCAGCACCTTCTGACAACGCTCGTCAGAAGCTGCCGAAGCATCTTCGTGCTCGTGCACACCGTTATCGGGTGCACGACGAGTTGTTACTCTACAGTGCAGTCGACGACAACGCGGACCGCGTTGTCGTGCCCAACGATCATGACCTGCGTCTCAGGATCATGTATGAGTATCATGATGCACCGACTGCGGGACATCCGGGCCGTGAGAAGACATACGTCCTTCTCACGCGAGACTTCTACTGGGCCCACCAGTACAAGTGGGTGCGCAAGTACGTCCGTGCTTGCGAGGTATGCCAACGTGTGAAGCCTGCGCCGTTCGCGCAGGCTCCCTTGCAGTCACTACCAACTCCGTCGGAGTGTTGGCAGTCCATGTCTTTGGACTTCGTGTTCGGTCTTCCCCCGGACAGCCAGGGGAACACGGGAGTTGTGGTCTTTGTTGACCGCTTCAGCAAGATGGTGCATCTTGCTGCGGTACCCGCTGAAGTGACTGCGAAGCAGACGGCACGTCTGTTCGTTGACATGGTGTTCAAACACCATGGCATGCCGATCGACATTGTGTCGGATCGAGACCCGCGTTTCACAGCACACCTGTGGCAAGAAGTGTTCACACTTCTTGGGTGTCAGTTTTCAATGTCGACTGCGGACCATCCGCAGACGGATGGGCAAACCGAGCGCGTGAATCGCGTGCTCGTCGACATACTCAAGAGCTACGCTCACTCGTTCCATCACTGGAGCGAGTGCTTGTCGATGGCAGAGTTCGCCATCAACAACTCGGTGCATGCCTCGACCGGACATACACCGTTCTACGTGAATGCCATGCGGCACCCACGCCTCCCGAGCCTGCTCGGGATGGCGGCTCCTTCCTTAAGTGGGGGAGGATCTACGGCCGCAACGCAGCAGCCGCAGAATGCCGCTGACACTTGCACAGTGTCAGCCGCTATGACACGAAACAAGGCCAAGAACCGCTCGTCCATGCAGGGCATGGACGCCACCGCGAAGAAGCAGAAGACCGTGTCTGTGCGGGGCACAGACACTGACAAGGACAAGAAGAAACACGCGTCTGTGCAGGGCACAGACGTCGACAAGCACATGAAGCATGTGTCTGTGCGGGGCACAGACACTGGCGAGAACCAGAACAACAACAACAACGTGTCTGTGCAGGGCACAGACACCGCGGAGACTAACGCAGAGGCCGGGCCTACTGCTACAAGCGAGTTGAACGAGTTCAGCTCGGATGCAATTGCATTCGTGCAACGCAGACAAGCCGTCATTCGGTTTGTCCAAGACGCTATTGCAGCTTCTGTCGACCGACAGAAGCTGAACGCAGACAATGTTGGCAGGGGCAACACTAATGAATTCGAGAAGGGTTCATTGGTTTTGTTAGCTACGCAAAACCTGCCTAAACGTGCAGTTTCCGACTTCGGGGCGAGCAAACTCGCTCCGCGCTTCATCGGGCCGTTCACAGTGTTGGCACGGCATGGCAAAGCTTACACGCTAGACATCCCGTCTAGCATGCGCCTCCATCCGACGTTCTACGTCGGACGGTTGAAGCCATACCTGCAGCACGAGCTACCTAGCTCGGCTGAACCGAAGCAGAAGACTCGGCAGAAGCCATCATCCTCTCCAGCGCGAAGTCGCGCTGGAGCAGCAGGTCGAGCTGGAGATCCAGCCCGGCCGGGACGATCGAGGCGGTCTAGGAGACCGTCGCAAAGTAAGGATACTCAAGAGCGCCGAGCGCAGCGCTCTGTAGCTACCCCACGACCGAGTTCCGGTCGTGGGAAGAAGCGAGATCGGGGTCAACACCAGGTTGACCACACACGGGGCGTGTTTCCACCACCGCCGCCACCAATCCGAGACGCACACGGCTCAACTCGATGGATAGTTGAGCAGATTGTTGACCACAGTATCCCGAGAACGAACAGAGAACCAGTTCGTTTTCGCATTCGTTGGAGAGGTTTTCCTCCCAACCAAGATACATGGGAGCCGCGGAACGTCTTGCTCCAAGACGTTCCGGACATGGTGAAGGCGTACGAAGCCCATCATGCGCTACACACTGGCAAGTAATGCGAACGCTGTTGCTAACAACAGCGCCCGAAGACACTTCGAGGTCAGGCTGTGGTACCTGCCCCCGTGGCAGCGACGCGCTTTGCACGTTGCCGCGCAAGATACTCAGCAGCAGAGAGGCTCTCTGCTGCTGCGCCAAAGGTCTTCAACTTCGACGTGCTCGTTCCATCACGAGCACGCTCCTTTCAAACGTCATGCATTGACCAAACAATCAATGGTGGTTGACGTGCCGAGGCCGGCACGTCTAACCTTGACGGGGGGATGGTGTAACGGGGTTACACGCACAAGTGGCTACAGCCACTTGTAACTTTAACAGACGCGATGTCTGTTAAAGGTTTAAACACTTCCTCGGCCTTGGTGTACGTTACATCAAGGGCCACATTCATTTACGATCACCACGACGGGTGGTCCATAGACATTTAGGATTCCTATTGGTTGAAAGCAGCATCTTTTAACCAATGAGCGACATGCATAGCAATGGAATTCTGCCAACCAGCCATTGGCAGATTCCCAACTTAGAATATTACATTTAGATGAAGTCAGAAACATAAAACAAAAATAGCAGTTCTCATCTTTACCAAAGTCAGCTACTAAGAGTCTTTATCTTGTTTAAAGTATACTCGTGGACCTCGAGTATACTTAACTCAAGTAAAAGAAACCTACGCTTCCTCATACACGTGCGCACACGTGTAAGCTGTTGTAGTGAGCCAAGGTAGGCCCATTACAGGTCTAATGGCAGACCATTTACGAGACTTGCTTTTACGTTTCGATTTTTCGGACGAATTTGTGAACTTGATTCGACGTCTGCATGATTCAACGACCGCTCGATTTCTGGTAAATGGATTACTATCTCAAGCTACATCAGTGCGAACGGGTATTCGACAAGGCTGTCCGCTAGCACCCCTTTTGTTTTTGTTAGCAGCGGAAATCTTGGCACTGGCGATAACGCAGGACTCGGAACTGCAGGGGCTACCGGTCCCCGGCCAACCAGACACTTCCCACGTTTTTTCAGCATTTGTAGATGATTCAACAGTATTTCTCAAGGGGACCAGCAGCTACCGCGAGTAATGCAGATTGTGGAACGGTTTGGCCAATTGTCGGGATTGCATGTACAGCCGACGAAGAGCATAGTGATTTTCCTGAATACGGCTATTGATCTCGTGGAGTATATGGGTATTCCCGTCCTCCGCCATGGAGATACGACTAGGTACCTTGGATACCAGGTAGGAACAGGGGAACTAGGGGGTCACAATTGGGCAGAACGGATTCGAAACGTCAGACGACGGCTGGCAACCGCGGCGCATGTGGCTACAAGTGTAGCGATGAGAGTGACCATAATGAACGTGATCGCGCTCCCGGCAATTCTGTTTACAGCAGCGGTTTTCGGCTTACCGCAATGGACAGAAAAAGAATTACGGAATCTACAGAAGCAATTCATCTGGCGGCACTCAACATCAACCGAATCAAGTCGACACAAACTGAACCCGGGGTTATTATATACGCCCCAAAAGGCAGGCGGCGTGGGGTTAGTATCGATACCAGTGGCAGTCAAGGCCGCAAAAATGAAGCATGCCATACTTTGGCTAACCCAAAAGGAAGACAGATACTCAGCGGCTTGGCGCTACTGGGCGTTCAGGGGTACGGACGACGACAGGGAAGCGGTAACAACCCCGCATGAACCACCCAACCCCAGAAGCAAGGCCTTCAAAGTCCCTGGGCTTCAGATGCAGGCATTGATCGGAGAACGGCTCAAACCCGACACGAACGAACAAACAGCAATACTCCAACGAATTCAGGCCAACATGGCAACTTTGATGGAAAGCACGATCGGCTGGAGGGATGGAGACACGCTGGAGATGCGGTTATATGAACCCCTCCCGTCCGTACCATGGACGCTATCAGAAGAATTCACAGCGTTCTGGCCATCGTACTTATGGACCGAGAATCCGTGGATTCGAGAGATTAACGGCAGTATGCTAACCGAGAAAAAGTATCATATGATACGGGTCTGTACTATTGCCGAGCTGGACATCCAGCGCACTGGCCTGGCGTCATACTCGATGACGATCCCCTCCCCGGCGGCGGAATCCAAGCACCATACAGGACCTAAATTGTGCAGATGGGCTTTGGCGATAGTGCTGGGATCCCCCCGCTAGAAATCGGAGGAAGGCTCAAAGAAAAAAACGAAGTGAATCTGAGGAGGCCACCTCCACTAGAGAACCAATACACGTGGGCTGCGGGAGACCAAGACCGCATCTGCGGAAAGCCCAGGGGCAGTGCCATCCAAGACACCATCGCCATTATCCTGGTCCAACCCAGTGACGGGCTTCACTGGCAAGTATCCGACGAAACGTCAGTGGTGTGGTGAAGTGCTGAAAGAGAAGTTCCCGCTACTACGACATTGAGTGGCACGGCGGCATGAGCGATCGATAGTCAAGAAGCGGTCGATCGGTGGATTCTGGTGTTACCAATCGGTTGATCAACCCGACGTGAACGTAGATCAACCGTACGAAGGGGCTTGAAGCTGACGAGAAGATCAAGGCGTCTAAGGTTGGTGAAGTCAAGACGGACGTGGGCCAAGCCTGATCAAGGTCGAAGCATGCAGGTTGTCGATCGACTACGGCTGATCGTGGTGGGCTAGCCCCATGTGATCAACGTCGACTCAAGCCCCGATCGAAGGCAAGCATCGATGATTCAGTATGACCAGGGACGGAAGAAGACAGATCAGCGATGGCCTGCGACGAACACAAGTCATCGATCGAGGTTCGATCGCCGATCGTCGATCAAGGGTGGATCGCGGATCGTCGATCGTGATCGTGGATCACCGATCGTGATCGCCGATCGACCAAGATGGGAGGCACATGGGGGCGACGTCGGGACAAGAATCCAGTTGTTGTTTAGTTGTAGGATGATAGATAAGATGGTAGCGGTAGAGAGACACCGACTAAACATAAATCAGAACGCAATTTGCACAGAAGACCACAAGTGCCCTCAAGTCACCAAGTCCCAGGAACTACATTGGCCTCGGCGAGTGTCAACACTTCGGGTAGTGAACTAGCGGTACGGTTAAGACTGGATTAATACATTGGCCAGCTTGACCTACTCTAGTGATCTATTTCTTGTGTGCAAGTCCTCGATCGACCGGATATTAGTGCTTGGCCGGCGATCGCTGCGTCTCTCAATCGACCTCGATCCCGCTATAGGAAGCGGCAAGCAACTCAAGAAAGGAAGGAACACACCCGGAAAGGCAACTACAGGCCTTGGATCGACTCCAGGCCGACCGATCGCAGCGAACAACCCTCGATCGGAGCGTATACTCGGACGCAGAGCGAAGATTCCCGCGCTGCTTCACGAACTATCCCCGCGTCACGCCAAGACACTCGATCTTCACCAAGTGCTGCATCCTCGGAGCCCCGAGAGAGCAGATCCAGCCCGCCGACGGGTACACAAGGTGAGAACAAGTTCAGCCGATCACGGATCGTTGGGAGACCCCCTCCGTTAGTCGGTGTCTGGGCGCTGGTGGGAAGCTCGATCAAGCCTTAACCAGATTTTGGCTGATCCCGCTACACCACAGTGGCACAGCGCTATGAGAAGGATCTGAGCCAGCTACGAACCGCAGAAGCAAGGAACGAGATTGTGTTTCACGCACACCCCCGTTTGCACAAATTTCCGTGGTCCGTTCCTCCGACGGTGACAAACAACAGGGTGGTTCGGGTCTTAAAGAAGCTACCGTTTGCCTGTGCCAAACTGGACCTGGGCCCCGAGCTCACAAGTCTGGTCGACAGATTAGCGACCAAAGCAAAGCAGGAGGAGGTGCAACATCAATCCATGCAGCAAATACCGCAACATTTGTGGAGACACAGGAATGCGAGCACGGAATAGCAAGTCTGGGTCAACTACAGACTGGCGGTCTCGCAGCTGAATCTCTACTTCGAAGGGAGGCAAGTAGACAATAGCTGTCAAAAACTCGCTATATACAAGGGACGGAAAGGAACGCTAGCGCATATCTTCTGGGAATGTCCGTGCGCGCAAGCATGCTGGCAGGCGCTGGTACTTCAGTGGACTGGTCAAAGATGGCAGCGACAGGAGATACGCCAATTTCTGTCGAACTGTATGTCAAGATCGCCGCCAAAATTGTCGTCTGTAGTACGGACGCGACTGGGGTCAGCCTTTGAAGATGAAGTTGGGGCATACGAGGTCGAATGGAACAGGATATGGTGGATACTAAGCTCCATCTGTATCACCGTACTTTGGTTACAGCGCAACCGAGTCGTGCACCAAGGGGAACAAGTGACACCGAAGGGCAGCCAACACGAGTTCTTGAAAATTGGGCTGCAACAATTACGGGCGTTGGCTTAACGCGAAAGACGACGCCCCCAAACCAAAATCCAAGGCACGCGCTTGCTCTTTTGTTTAGGAATCTTGACGCGTCAGCCACAAGAGGCACCACCGCAAGGGGTGAGTCAAGTACACCGGATCGTTCGACGACACCGGCGTTAATATCCTGGCTTAGGAAATTCCAGACATCTTGTACACAGTAATGTTAAATAGACTAGTCTGACCCTCCTCCCCCATTTACGAGACTGATACTTAAGTACCAGACACGTCACTCCACTGATAGCACTTCAACCTAAAAACATTTTTTTACCGGCAATTAAAACATTAAAGTGGATAAAAGCCCACTGAAGCGAAGCGGAGGTGGATGACCCTAATACGTACAAATACTTTAAGTAGTTAATAGAGCTACAAAGTCGCCGTTGTAAATCAAGTTGAAATAAGCGTTGATAGGAGCTGCTTGTTGTGGTGGGGAAGATATTGCTATCAACACTGTGGTCAGTTAAGTCTGTCTACGTGTTATCGCACTTTCATATTTTCTGTTATTTGGTTCGTAGACTATGCCATTTAGACGTGTAGCCTGTAATCAGTAAGCTGCAGGGACGGGTGCAGTAAGACCACCGCCGCTGGCTCAATATTTGTTGTAGCTATCGCCCGCAGTAGCAGCGATAGCAGGGCCCACCCAATCATAAAATATCTAATAGAGCTGCGCGTAGTTCGTTGTCGTCGCGATAGCTGGGCCTGCCCCACTACTTTGTATAATAGCAAAATGCAGCAAGATTGACTCAAGATACATGCTGCGATATTGATAAGGCCCACCGCGTAGTGAGCGATAGCAACACGTAGTATACAGTAGCAGCAAGTACCGGTAGTAAACGATAAAGATGGAGAGTAAGCGATAGCAGTGCGGGTACATGTAGCGAAAGGTACACTTGCTTAAACGTGTTTCGAATATCTTTAAGGTACAATATGTAGCCCGGTAGGATTATGCGTTCGTTACTGGGGTACATGTAGTTATTCACTGAGCAGGAGCATTTTATTATGTTTACGCTGAGATTCCTTCTCTAACCACGGGCATCCATGCCTGAAACGGAATTTGCAAATGTGAACTTTATAGCTACGAGTGTGAACTCTCTACATTTGTCCACGCTAAAATGCTAATGTTTTCCGTAGTAGAATAACAAACTGATAGCCACGTCTAAAATGTGGAGTTTTGAAGCAAATCGCGTGTTTAAGTACTTACGTAGTAAGCAGCGGCTCGCCTCGTCCGCTCGCTGCACTACTCGCAGCGTTATTAGTAACTTAGTGGGATGCAACAGAGTCTACCAACAGTCGCAGCGGTTTGTCATGAACCATGGCGTTGCAAAACAGAAGCGAGTCGTCCGAAGTAGTGCCAGACCCATGACTAACTGCATTAATGGTGACCGTTGCCATGTCGGTCGCCACAAGTTCTTCTTCGACGAAAATCTTAATTGGAGGTTCAGGTTCGGGTTCGCGCTCAACAGATACTCCGTTTACGTCAGCTGAGCGTGTCCGTTTCCCTGAGGCTTCTTCGGGTAGTCACGAATCCGATGTCCCGATGCCTTGCTGTAGAAACACAAGCTGTGCTGACGGCACATCTCCTTGGAGATATCACGCGAGTTGACCGCGCTGATGTCCATGGGCTCGGGCGCGCTCTCCATGACTCGGCGTGGGCGGCGGTCTTGAGGCAACCCGAGGCTGAAATGTGCACGTTCGAAGGCTTGAGTATGTGAAATTGCTTCGCTAAGCGTCTGGCAACGTAGGTAACACACATCCTTGCGAGTCTCTGCTTTCAACCCCTCGCAAAAGTGGTCAATTTGATCAAGCTGGCTCATTCCTCGCACCTGAGCAATAAGGCGACGAAACTGCGCGACGTAGTCGTCGATAGTGCCCACTTGCTTACACTTCCGAAGCGCGGCACGGATTCGATACTGCTGGTCCGGCGGGACAAACTCCGCCGACAGCGCACTGTGGAAGTGCTGGTCAGCGAGCGCAGGTCGATGGCCACTCTGGTATGGTACCAGGATGCAGCCCCGCCGCGGAGATTTGAAGCCAGCATAGCAACGACGCGACCACTGTTAGTCGCAGCAGTGTAGTCCACGTTCTTGCCCTGCATGAACAGCTTCGCAGCGAACATGAACTTGTCGACGCTCTCGTCAGGAAGACCAGAAAACGTGGGAATCCTGTGGTGTGGTAATTCCACTAAAATCCTCCTCTACCAAAAGGTATTAGAGACACCAACAACACGCTAACCCGCAAAGGTAAGCGCTTATTGGATCAAACCCTGAAGACCAGGAACGATCCCTTACACCGGGTCGGTTGCAAGCGCCTCTGTGCACCTTAGGTTGTCTTCGGTCAACCCAAAAACCTGTACCACTAGTCACGAGCTAAGGCTAGGATACTATGTAGCGCTTTCGCGCAACCCCACTGCAGTCCCTCAGAAAGGAAGGGTACCGGCGTGTTAGGCCTTATACAGGGGGACCAAGGTAAAACCTCGGTAGGTAGACTAATACACTCAGGGACACTCTTGTCCCACAAATATACAGTGAACGACACTCCTATGTCGCTCTTGCCTCTCCGGCCACGCCAACTCTTGGCGCCGCCAAGGAAACTCTCGGTCAAAGCACGATAAGCTTCCCGACAGGCATTCACACGCAGCCGAGCGTGTCCAGGCACTACAATAAGCTAGCTACACTTACCGAAGTCGGACTTGACCCTTGTTGGCTTTGGGGGAAGACTGTCTTTTTATTACTGAGTTTTATGAGGCCCAGGGGGCCTCGTTCTGGTCATCCTATGATGAGTCCGATGCCCTATACAAATATCTAGTGTGAACGATCGCAATAAGACGATTCCGGACAGATCAAATCACGACCGCGGCCACACTAATAAGTGCAGTCGAAGTACGCAACTAAATGCATCTGTACCTAAAAGTGGGTACCATGAAGCCTCGCTCGGGGTTCTATAGGACCCGACGAGGCTTCCGGCCACTGACTGTCACTCCAACGAAGATAATGTCATCATCCAATCAGAAGCAGCCATCTCCGTCTCTCGCTGGGTCTGGCCTTGATTGCCCCTTGATTGTCGGGCCGGCGGGGCAGTCACTTCGGAAACTCACGCTTTCCGACACCACAATCCTGGTGCCTTCCACTTTGAACTCAGTAGGTGGACGAGGTTGCGCTTGTAGCTGCTCCATCAGGGGCGACTGGAACTGATGATTCTGCTGCATGAGTAGCTCTGCAAGCTGCCCCATGGCCGTGGTGATGCCTTCTACCAACTGGCGCGCCGGTACAAACTGCTCTTGATGCTCCATAGCAGTAGACGTTGCCCAAAACGATGATTTTCGCCCGAAGAACCAAACGAAGCGCGAGAGTGCCGAAACGAAAAGTGCCCAATGAAGTCCTCCCCCAAAAGTGTGCAAGTGCTACCAATTGTAATATCGGAGCAGTGCCAGAAGCTGAAGTGTGCAGAAGACGGAAAGTAGGAGAATGATATGATTGACAGGGTTAGTTCTGAGCTACTCAAACATGCATGCTTCGAGTCCGCTGACTCAAAGTGTAGATGCATCACTGTGTTGGCACAGTGAGGAATGCAGGAGCACGTCTGCAACCAATCGGATCCGAGGCACGTGGCAGGATCGAGTGTGCTGTGGAGGAGCGTGGCTTCACGCGAATTGTTGTAGCTGCAACGTGCCTTGACGTGTGAAAGTGCGGGCGGTGAGCGAGTATTGACCAAGTGACGGATGTCACAGAAAGTATTATTAAAGCGAGCCCCCCCCCCCCATAATGAAATCGCTCTGTTTTATCGCTCTGTTTTGCTTTCTTTCGATGAATTTATGGATAAGGCTAGGGAAAGGTTTAATGGTCGCATCTCCCGGGGGCAAAAATGCTGCATTTTACCTCTGTATAAGATCCTTTCCTCAATGCCCGACTGTTCCGAGTGACTATTCATAGAAGCTCAGAGATTTAGCCTCCAGAAAATGGTGCGAAAGCCATTAAACTGAGGCCGTCTTTTAGGAGGCCTCTTCCAAATAGAGCATATATGGGCTGTAGGTTCTGGAAAGTGGATTTGCCTTAAAACTGCGTTATTTTAGCTATATGGGTACTCTGTTTTGCTGAACTATCGACCCTGTTTTAGCGTCGTGTTACACGGATATCGGGGTAAGTGCGCTTGTTGTTGAAGGTCTGCTTAGAATAGCTCTGCTGCTCAGCTATTGCTATTGCATGCCTCCCACTTCGAAGTAATGGCCTTGACCATCGGTCGAGTGGGTCTATGGGCGTGTCCATCTGGGGGTCGGAAGGTGCTAGCAAGCTGGTGCGTGTGTCGAGCGGCAGCAGAGCAGCAGCTCTCGGATGACGTGGGGGTCTCTTTGGCAGCTCGCACGTCCTATGAAGCCAGCAACTTTTAAATGATGGGCATCTGGTTATTGCTGGCCGTGAAGGGTGTCTCATTAAATGGTACCTCGTTAGGTTTCCCTAAGAAATTGACAAAAGAGCACTGACCCAACCTATTTGTGCGGGGGTAAGGTAATCCGAGACTTTCAGCGCTCGGCAACGATATAGTAGTGCACTGAGGGAAAATATCAGGTTTTTAAAATCAACCTGAGTACGCTGAATATAGGAATAACAGTAGGAAATTGGGCAGCAAATCGAATAATGTTTGTTTCTCAGCGCTTTTTAAAAAATTTTAAAAAGCAACACTTGCATTAGCAAACATTTCGTGGCCAGTTGGTATCCCCGAGTTGACGTGTATTGTGCCTCTCAGTCTTTTTGTGCCGCTTGTTGTTGAGGATTGAGGCTCTATACTTTCAAGAGGGCGGAATAACAAAAGATTAGATAGCTAAGGACCGCAAAACCGACCTTGCAATTGATGCAGCTTGCTATGCAAAGCCGCTATCTTCAAAGTACACAACAGTTACAGATAAAAGAAATCGACGAGACTATCAACACTGGTGGATAGCTCCAAGAAAGCCATTTAATCTATGTTCCAGCTTTGAGAACCCTAAAAATTTCCCTCATATTCTGTCAGTCATCGCCAGGATATTGGTAGAGGTCAGCGCATGAGACATGCGTGTGCAGTATTGATACACAACATCGACGAAATAGGAAAATCACAGAGCAGGATCTGATGGATCACACAGAAATCGGTAAAAACACAGAGGTAAGCGACAGGCGCCACACAGCATGCAGCATGATTGCATAGCATAGCCCCCTCAATTAGCAACTATATTTTCTTTGTGCAAATAACGGGAGTCCCTAATTCAGCAACAAAACTCTTTTTGTGCAACCATAGAGGTCCCTTATTGGGCAACCAACCTCTTTTTCTGCAACTTCCTTCACTAACCGATCTCGCACGTCGCCAAGTTACCGATCTCACAGGTCGCCAGGAACGCGACGGACTTCGGGCTCTAGCTCGGCCCCATGAGCTCGGACAGGAGGCTGCGTAGGTTGTCCGCGTGCGCAACACCGGCGCGCATCTGATGCAGGTACTGCTGGGCGGCAGGGCGCTGTAACGGCTGCGGTTTGCGCGTGAACATGCAGATCGCCAAGAGCGCAACGGACTTCGGACTCTAGCTCGGCCCCATGAGCTCGGACAGGAGGCTGCGTAGGTTGCCCGCGTGCGCAACACAGGTGCGCAGCTGATGCAGGTGCTGCTGGACGGCAGGGCGCTCTAACGGCTGCGGTTTGCGCGTGAACATGCAGGTCGCCTTCGAGTCGCGCTCCACATTGGGCTCTCGTGAGCGGTAGCGGCGCCGCCCCTCTCAATTGAGGGACAAGCGCGCAAGAGGCACGCCAAGAGCCACACGGCGGGAAAGGCGCCGATCGCCCACGAGATCCAAGTCCAAGAGGGACACCCCGTAGTTCTCGCATATGATAGTCCCAACATCGAGGTCTCCGTTGTAAAAACACAAATTCCACACGTAATAGGTGTCTTGAACAGCTCCAACGACAGGTACTATCCGAGTGAGTTACTGCACCGACCTCCCACAGCGCAATTACGGCTAGTGCAATAGACATCTGGTCTGGAGTTTAGACATTCATCGATGTAGCAATCTCCGATGCACTCGCACATTCCAAGGTTTCCAACGTCCTTAAACCTTACGCGCATCGGGTTCTTTTTCTTGTATATGCGAGTCACACCCGCAGGCCAATCGATAGGAGTCTTGGGTACTTCATGGGATACGAGAGATGCAGACTCGTGTTCTGCACCATGACAATCTCGGCCAGTCGCCCCAGTATCGGAGCCATTAACTTAGTGCTAGATCTATCAATTATATTGATCGCATTGTTGTCTTCTCCGCGTTCGTAGACAGCAATGCTGGCGGACTCTTCCGGAGCTATCGTGCCGCATGCTGCTGCTTGGCCAGCTGCTCGCTCGTTGCGCAGCAATTGATACGCCACTTGTATATCAGGCTTCTGGATGAAGATCTTCAGTTATATCCCATGGAGGAGCTTACAGCAGGTGATCTTCGGTTCATATGTAAACGCAAGAAGTACATCGTACAATTGGTGCTTTGACTATTGCCTCCGCAGGCTCGCTTCATTTCATTGACAATTCTAACAACCTCTCCTTCTGACACTCCACTAGCAATATCCGCCCACAAAATAGGCGGCCTCATTCTCTCTACAGTTCAACAATTTCACTAGGCGATCTGCATTTTCACGCGCAAACCGCAGCCGTTAGAGCGCCCTGCCGCCCAGCAGTACCTGCATCAGATGCGCGCCGGTGTTGCGCACGCGGGCAACCTACGCAGCCTCCTGTCCGAGCTCATGGGGCCGAGCTAGAGCCCGATGTCTGTCGCGTTCCTTGCGCCCTGTGGGTGGAGGGAGAGGTTACGTCTTGATGGAACTTCCATGGAAGGGAGCGCAGGGGTTCTACATTACGATTGGTTGAAAATGATTGAGTCGCCCACCGATGTGGATCAACCAAAAGCTGTGTGGTATACCAGACTTCTCTGTGATGGTACCATATTCCTGTGTGAAACAACGTAATCATGTGTGAGGTTTTGGTATCCCTATGTGAAATAATGGACTCTATGTGCCAGAACCACACTATCATGTGATTCTTCCACCTTGTCCACAACATCGATACACTCGCTTACAGGTCAACTCAAATGAAATTTGACGACGAAATAAATGATTTCTGGTCACACCAGGCTCTTAAGCTTTCTAGTAGGGAGGGGAGCTTCGCGAAATTTTGTGTAGAGCACAACATTTAGTGTCGCCCCAAATTAGCAGCGAGGAAGCGCAGTCAGGGTTTGGTAGTAGTGAGAATTTTGACTAGTAGTGATACTACTACTACTATTCGACTCAGAGTCGATAGCACTAATACTACTATTAGTAGTTGGAGAACGGTTTTAGTAGATATCACTACTAATATCAATACTATAGTACTACTACCTTCACTGTAGCTATTTCTCCCCGAGCTAAGACGCCAAAGCCGCAGAGTAAAAGTCCATTCTTGTTCGTAGTGGCCTCGTCACGAAGTAACCAGCCGGAACACACGTTCTAGGAGTGCTGTTGAACAACCACGCCTCAGCTAACTCGAGCAAGTTAAGCAGCCGACCAGTAAGCCGACGAGGACATCACCATCTAAGCAAGTAAAATGTATTCGCAAACGATACAGTGAGATTCAGCAGCTTTGAGCACAATGGTAATTCCGACACGCACCATCAGCCACCGCACGATGCCACCCGGAAATTGCACTTGGATCCCTAAAGTCAGCACGGTAGTGACCACGTCTTCGGGTACACACACCGCAAAACAAAATTGCATACAGTACATGCCTTGTCCTTGTAGTAGACGAGCTCCACACTGAGTCGATCGACGGCGAGAGGGTTATGAATGACGTAGTCAGGGATACTACTGGTGGCTCTGCTCCTAGGTTCTTGAACTCCTGTGTCGCTGTCTGTAATGCGCGGGCGGCTGCAGAACCTGCTGGTAGAAGTATTAGCCAAGCAAGTTGATGCGTGTTGGCAGCCCTACCGTTTTCAGTAGTTTTCGCACAAACTCTTACTGTAAAGCTAACACTAGTGTTTGCAAACTCTTTGTTAGTGTGTTGTGAATCTGGCTTACATATCTGTGGAGCTAGACAATTTTAAACTATTTGCTTCGAAGTATCTTGAACTAAAATTGAAGCTGTTGCCACTTGTCGGAAGCTGAGTTGCACACGAAGGTATTCTTCTTTAGACCAACCAAGATCTCTTCAAACTAAGCAGCACTAGATTACTCTTGCTACGCCAAGGTGCGTAGTCGGAATGTGGACTCAGCAACGGGTGCTACTTAATTGTGAGTACTTTTACTGACTTCTGAGTAATTTCACATAATGTGACTTAGGAAAGATGCCACGTCCGGCATCGCCGCCTTGGATCAGACCGGAGGAGGATACAATGTAAATGCATCTGGGAAGTAAATTATCGATCCACTTATGCGAACGTGAGTAAGCTAAAAGGGATTTCAAGCTTCATCTAGCAGAAAAGTCATGAAGTTGCCCTAAAGGGTTTGAAGGACGTTATTTGTGATCGTGAATGATATCCTAACAAGCGACGTCTTTACTAAGTATAGTGTAGTCAATAGTTTCAAGTTGATGCAGCGCACGAATTGAAATGAAGTGTACGTACTCGGAAGTCCGAGCACATTAGTCCTTACTCAAAAGTCCGCGAAATGTACTCAAAAGTAAGGGTGACCGATCGACAACGGGTAACAGTGGCCATTCATTTGATCTGCTAGTGATAGAGCAGCAAACATACAAAAGCGTTTGCAAACAGCACTAACTGTAAGTTAGTGTGTTGTGAAAATCATTAACATGTTTGCGGAGTACGCTGGTTTTGAGAGGTCGACCGACTACTCGAATGGTGAACAAACTGCACGATGAAGTCTTTGCTTCCTTTCACCAATTGCAGCCCTCCTAGCGCGCTTTAACTGCTTGTTCCCCCGCCATAGTATCGAAAAATGAGTTAAAGAGCGCAAAGCGCGGGGAGGGGAGCGCCGAGAACCATCTATTTTCGCTTCTTTTGAAGATCTGACGTGGTTTAAAGTTCGGGATAGTAGTAGTGATATTATCACTACTATTAGCACTACTAATGACATTTTTTCTCGCTACTATATTCATACTACTACTATATGGCTCAAATCCCAAAGTTATAGTAGTGCTATAGTAGTAGTAGTGATATTATACTGGGATAGCAGTGGCCGATAGGTCATGCTGCTAGGCAGCTCAAATCGGGTTAATTCGCACTTCGGTAACTGAAGCCAGTAACTGAGGCCGGTATCCGCGGTCCTTTGTCGCTGTCTGTCTATCTATTGGTGACCTGGTAACTGAAGCTGGTAACTGAGGCGATATCACTTTATTAGGGCAAAAAAGTGCTTACATTTTGGGAGTTGCTTTGCTTTGATTTTCTGCTCATTTCCGAAGTAAACCAGCTCCAGAGGTGGCTTATTTGTGAAATGAGCTGCTTATTTCGAAGTTCAAGTTCGACGTTGTGAACGTGTACTTGGCCCATCGGGGTGCTGCGAGCTCACCTCGGTGAAGCATAAGTCTCGTCCGCGACGTCATAGCCGCAGGCGGTCGCGGGCATGAACATACAAGGACTGTCCGTAGGTGTGTGTGCATTAGGTGTCGTCTCGTAGACAATGGGGCACTCTCCAAGCTGTCTGCGAGGGCATGAGAGCTAGCTAGCTATACGAGACCCGCAGCATGAGTGTTGCGTATGTGCTGCTGTCGCGTACTTATATCGCTAGGCTCTCCCCTAGCGGCTGCCAACCTCTCCGAGAATACCATCAAGGTAGTGCACGCTACTGCGCTACGGATGCCGCTTAAGCGCGCCCGAGACGTCGGCCTCTCTGCTTCGCCACCACGCTGGGAGAGCTGCATTGTATCTTCAAGTACGACCTCACATTGAGCAATGTCTGACTACCCCGCTCAGTTTTGCTTATCTTTTGGTCATTTTCTTGCTCAGGGATTCTCCAGGTTCGACTCCCCCTATTTCTAGTAGAGCTATTGTGCCTTTCGGTCATTTTGCCGAGTCCTACGTAGGACTTTGGGGGTCAGTTAATCTGAGGTTGGTGGTCTCTAAATCTGAGATGCAAATCTCGGACGAGCCCGATGAGCGGTCTCCCGGAGTCTCTCCGCTCAATGGACTCCGGTTAGATGTCCAAGCCAAGCAAGCTTTGTTTGGGGAAGCAAGCAGTGCTGGAACCCGCGAAGGCGAAGGGCAACGACTGGAGTGTTCAACGTATCGAGTGCATCGTGGATCCTAAGTTTATTCTGCATTTGACATACACCGTATTCGAGTCAGCTCGTATGAAAGTCCTGCCACAAGACTTGACAGGAGTCCTTCAAAAGGCCTCGAACCCCGAATGTCGTGAAAATGGGCGACATTCGGGCTTTCGGCTGTTTGTAGGACCTGCGCAAGTGCTTCCGTCGGACTAGCAATTCATGGTCCTAATTCTCTACGAGGAACCTGCTAATCTGCTCCGATAACCTAGACCCATCTTAGTAGGTAGCTGTTTTACACGTCCGATTCGCCAAAACAACTGAAAAGCACAATAACATCAATCGTGTTGCGCCTGTGATGAACCGAGCACTTCACCAGCATTTCGAATTTGGCGCAGGTTGGTGACGCAGGGCTAAAACGTTGCCTCAGTACCACCACCAAGGTCCCCAAACTAACATGGCCACGTGTCTTCTGGCACTGTCCGGGTTGACTACGACCCTAAACTGGAGTAGCTTCAGCTGACGGGTATTGTCCGGCCAGCGCGGCTGTAACAATAATGTGGCCACGGTACCGTGCAACCCCATAAGTTTAGGTTCCTTTCAAAACCTAACGTAAATAGAGGATCTCTTCACCCCCGAAAAAAAATTAAGGACACAAAAATGGCAACTTGCGAAAGCCTAAGAATTCATGTAATGCGTCAGGATTCTCATGCAGGTAAGCCACCTGGGCTCATAGCGCTGTTCATCACATGCTAGGTGAGTCCGGGCGCCTACCGCGGGCTCGTATCCTGGAGGGAGATCTAGCACTACGACCACAGAGATGCAGCAATGCGCGTCTCCGGGAATGGGAGCCGACTAATCTACAGCAAATTCAAGATTCTAAAGATGCGGCGGGTAGTTTAAACTTCTAGCGATCGAGGTTGCGGTCTGATTGATATGCAATCATAAGTCAGCGAAGTACTCTCATGTGGCTGGTAATCCACGACTACCAGTCGTCAGACGAAAACAACCCCCCCGAACAGAGCATTATATTTTTGTGTAAAAAGCCCTGGTTGTTCTTGTAAAATTGCTATCCCAGCCTATGCGTAGCCCTAGTCACTACTATCGCTACTATTCTGCTGACTACTACCAAACCCTGAGCGCAGTGAACGAGGTGCTCAGCTAGTAATAATACAGTACTGTACATGTACTTACATGTTAAGTAATACACACTCCACGTCCGCTCCCGGATTGGTCGAAATACCAGCCGGAGTGGCACGAAATAACCGACACCATCGTGGCACTCCGAACAAGACCAAGAGCTACGACGGAGCCATGGGAACCTCGGCAGTGACGTCCGGGATGCCCAAGACGAGGGCTTCGGAGCTGGATCTGCTGCTGGGCGATGAAGTGGAAGACATGGCCAGCTACGACGCGGTGGACAAGGCGCTCGCACTCTCGGCGGGGGAGGTGCAGGCCCCCGACGAGGAGCCGACGCAGCACGGATTCAGGTAGTTAGCCCCCCTCTGTGATTCTATAGACGACACCACCATTGCTAATCTGTGGTGAATATTGTTATTGCTGCATGCTGCAGTTGGAGGACGTTGTGGGCGTACGCTGGCCCTGGGTGGCTCATGAGCATCGCGTACGTGGACCCGGGGAACCTCGAGAGCGACCTGCAGGCGGGTGCGTATGCTGGCTACCAGCTCACGTGGGTGTTGTTTGGTGCAACGGCCATGGGCTTCTTTCTGCAAGTGCTGGCTGCGAGACTGGGAGTGGTCACTGGCAAAAACCTGGCGGAAATGTGCACGGCGGTGTATCCGCGGTGGGCGTCGCTGACGTTGTGGATCATGACGGAGATTGCAATTGTCGGCAGTGACGTCCAGGAAGTGCTGGGCTCGTCCATCGCCTTCCAAGTGCTGTTTGGGTTCCCGCTGTGGATTGGCTGCCTGATCACAGGCTTCGACACGTTCACGTTCCTGCTGCTGCACCGCTACGGCATCCGCAAGCTCGAGGCGTTCTTCGTGTCGCTGATCGTGGTGATGCTCGTGTGCTTCTGCGCCAACCTCGTCCGTGGAGAGGTGGCGTCTGCGGACGTTGTGAAGGGCTTTGTGCCCCGTGTAGATCGGTACGCTGTCACGCAAGCCGTCGGCATCCTCGGAGCTGTGATCATGCCGCACAACATCTTCCTGCACTCGGCTCTTGTGCAGACCAGGCAAGTGAACCGGCATGATGGACGCAAGGTGCACGAGGCGAACAAGTACTTTGCCATCGAGTCGGGTCTCGCGCTGTTCGTGTCGTTCCTGATCAACCTGGCAGTGCTGGCTGTGTTCGCTAAGGGGTTTTTCTCGTCGGACTGTACTGCATCCTACACCACGAGCGGAGTGAACACTGCGTGCGTTCCCGGAGCTATTGCCAGTGGTGATACGTACGGTCATTGCCAGCTTGCAAGTGGAGGCGAGGGCATGTGCCAGGAGATCGGCCTATCTCAGGCTGGCGTGGCGCTCAGTGGCATGCTGGGCGAGTACGCCGACACCATTTGGGCCATCGGCTTGCTGGCGGCAGGTCAGAGCTCGACGATGACGGGGACGTACGCGGGTCAGTTCGTCATGGAAGGGTTCCTGCAGCTCCACCTGTCGCCGTGGAAGCGTGTCGCGCTCACGCGGTGCGTGTCGCTCGTCCCAGCGATGACGGTGGCCATCCTCAGCCAGCAGAACCCCGCGGACAGCGACCACATGGACGAGCTACTCAACGTGCTGCAGTCCATCCAGCTGCCGTTCGCGCTGCTTCCGGTGCTGATCTTCACCAGTTCCCCCTCCATCATGGGCGACTTCGCCAACAGCCGAGCTACAGTAGTGACAGGCTGGCTGCTGGGCGGACTGGTGTGCGTCATCAACCTGTACCTGATCTTCACGAACCTGGAGGGTCTTGCTCTAGGTGCTGTCGGACTCGTCGCGCTGGGAGGCACTTGCTGTCTGTACTTCGGCTTCCTCGCCTACCTGGCTCGTGCCGACATGACACTGTCTGCTCAACGCGCTCGCACAGCTTCCAGCTCTCGACGCATATCGCAGGACGTCTAAACAATGCAGTGATGCTGCACTAAAGGACAACAATAAAATACACTGTAGACGAAAAAAAATGGTGGTTTATCTCCACCTCGGACTAGCAACGCTCTTCTTGGATAATTGAGAGGTAGTATAATACAAGTAGGAAGTGACCATTGTCCATGGATCAGCCAGCTTCACTCGGCGAAGTTGCGTCCGTAGGTCTCGACGCGCCTGGCCCGTCGTCTGATGGCCTTCTTGGCTCTGTTTTTCCACACTTTGAGCAGCTTCCTGGCTCTGTCCTGCACTTCGGGCGACTCTGCGCGCCTCGAGAGCCGCGTGAGTGCCACGCCCACGCGCGTCTTCTCCAGCATCTCGAGCGAGATGAACAGCTGCTCCAGCGCCTCGAGCACGCTCAGCATGTTGGCCGTGGTCTTGGCGTCGTCCAGCTCCTCCTTGAGGTACTGCACGCGCTCCTCCGAGACGACCTTGTCGCCGTGGTGGATGGTCGTCTGGCGCTGTCGCTTCTTCTGCTGTTGAGACGCTGAGGGCGGAGCGTCTGCCAGCGAGGCTGCCAGCGCCGCCGCCGCGTCCCCGCGCAGCACGAAGCGCTCCATTGTTGCTGTTCTTGGCGGAAATGGCTACACCTTTTGGCTACACCTTTTGGCTACACCTTTAGGCCAAACGTACCGGATATAAAATTATGAAGGATTGCGGTAATAAAAAAAGTGTCTTGCTGAGATTACACCCTTCAAGTTCAACAGCTTTCTAGAGAATGTGTAGGCGAATTCACGATGGGTTGCCGTTCGCGATCCACAAGTGTTTGCAACTTCTGTTCGGTAGTACAGTGCGTATTGAACTCGAGACTGTTTGCTTTCATTCGGCAGGCATCCACTTTCGTGAAGGAGGAGGATCGGAAGTGTCCAAGGTGCTTGAGGTGTGCATACCACCGACGATCTAAACAAACTGAACAGACTGGGTGGGGGGAGGAGGGGGCTCTGAGAGTTTTCGAAGCTAGGGGCCATCCCAATATTTGTACAGCCTTTGACAAGCTTAGGTTCGAGCGTCGACAACCGATAGCTGTGACGTCTAGGAAACTTGGGAGTCGGGCGACGGCGAGAGCTAAGCGCTCATCTTCGCTGCGTTCATTTACATGTGACAAGCGTTATTGATATGGCTACGTTAATCGGTATGGAGAGGCTATTGAATTTCAAAACTGTTTGCACAAACAGTGAAGCCATTTTATGTTTTGACTAATCACATGCCACTAGAACAGCGTTTTGGACCAATCAGGCACAATCTCAGCTGAGGACGAGGCAGGTATGTTCAACGTCGCCACTATCCAATTGACCCAGCGGAGCTCACGAGCCCCAACTCTCTCCACAATGAGCGGCAAGACGTACAAGATCGCGGTGCTGCCAGGCGACGGCATCGGCCCCGAGGTGTGTGACCAAGCGGTGCAGGTGCTGCAGACCGTGGGGAAGCTCTTCCAGCACGACTTCGCCTTCACTACGGCGCTGTGCGGTGGCGCGGCATACGAGCAGCACCAGACGCACCTGCCGCAGTCCACAGTGGACACGGTGGCGGCCTCGGACGCCGTGCTCTTCGGCTCGGTGGGCGGCCCCACGGACGCGCAGGAGGACCCCAAGTGGAAGGACGCGGAGAAGAACTGCCTGCTGGGCCTGCGCAAGAACTTCCAGCTGGCGGTCAACATCCGCCCGGCCAAGATCTACTCGATGCTGCCGGACCTGTCGCCACTCAAGCCCAGCATCATCGCCAACGGCGTCGACATGGTCATCGTGCGCGAGCTCGTGTCGGGCATCTACTTCGGCGAGCACGCCACCAACGGCGACACGGCCACGGACGTCATGAAGTACACGGAGGCCGAGATCGCCAAGCCCATGCGCTTCGCCTTCGAGACGGCCATGAACGTACGTCCCAGCAGTGCAGCTAGTATATTGGTCTTGTGCTGGGATGAGGTGCTGACATGCTATTGATTGTGTGTATTTGTGCAGCGCTCCAAGCGTCTGACGGTCGTGGACAAGGCCAACGTGCTGGACTGCAGCCGTCTGTGGCGCAAGGTGGCCAAGGACGTGGCCAGGGACTTCCCGGAGGTGCAGTTCGACTTCATATACATCGACAACGCCGTGATGCAGCTCATCCGCAACCCGTCGCAGTTCGACGTGATCGTGACGGGCAACATGTTCGGCGACATCCTGTCGGACGCCGCCTCGGTGCTGCCCGGCTCGCTGGGCCTCATGCCCTCGGCCAGCCTTGGTGACAAGGTGCACCTGTTCGAGCCCATCGGCGGATCGGCCCCCGACATCGCCGGCAAGGACTTCGCCAACCCGATCGCGCAGATCCTGTCGGCCGCGCTGCTGCTGCGCTACTCGTTCCAGATGGAGGCCGAGGCTCAGATCATTGAGAAAGCCGTGGAGCAGGTGTTGCTGGACGGCGTGCGCACGGGCGATCTGACCAAGGACAAGGCTGCGGTCGTGGGCACCAAGGCCATGGGCGCCGCCATTATTGCCAAGATCAAGGCGCTGCACCAGTAAGGCAACGGCGCGAGTATAATAGCGTGCTGTTGGATTGATAGATTGTCGTCGATCGGTTTGAATGACACCTTAGGTTCACTGTATTTGCTGTTTGGTTCATATGAGTTCATAGTGATATTCTATCTAGTTGAGCGACTGTCGTAGGCGGCGAGCCTTGTTTGTCTGCTTGCTTGTCTGCTTGCTAGGCTCTTCCTTTCTGCCGAACTTGCGCTTGAGCCACCTCGTGAATCGCTGCAGCAAGCCGTTGTTGTGGTATTTGGTCACAGTGACGATCTTGTCATTCTGCTCTTTGTTCGGAATCACGGCCGAGTGCCCTGCGGCAGCGCCTCCGGAAGCAGCAGCGATCGCTCCTCCTGCTCGCTCTTCGTTGGTCTCGGTAGACTTCTTGGTCTTCTTGGGATCGACATCTTCGAAAGACAACAGGTTGCGAGCCGTAGCTGTAGCAGTTGTTGATGTCGAAGTCGAAGTAATGTCATTGTTGCTAACGGCGCCGGTGCTTGTAAACAGCAAGACAGCCATAGTAACCAGCAGGACCTGGACGAGGGAGATCAATTGCATCGTTTTCGAGTTGACCGGTTGGTTGTTGGATGCAAATTGAGGAATGGAGTGTCAAAGGACTTCGTAGAGCGGTAGACGCGACCGTATTATTACCAAGCGTCTAGCGCAGGATGCACTCGAATACAGTTCGTCTAGCGTACAGACTCACAATCGTGGCGTTGGAGATCTTAGCCGGAGTCTGGAGTCGAGGAAGGAGGACTACGGAGGTGCTGCCTACACAATATCCAAGGTTATTCCAGCTAGAGGCGCATGATTACGCTTGTCCTCCGATCTCGAGATGTTCAGGTGGGAAGACGAATCGACGATAAAAGCCGTACGTCGGAACGAGAGCCCGGAGTTTACAGCATGAGATTCTCGGATAAATGGTTGTCCGCCATCGACAAAATACGAAAAAACCAAAGAACGCACACGAGCACCTTTCCTAAAGGGCTAGGTCGACCATATTAGAAGGCGGTAGTGAGCGGGTGTGAGGAGCGTAGCCATAGCAAACCCGCGCGGGGTGCCCGCGAAGCAGGGCCGCGCGGTATTTGCGGAGGCGGGCCCAGCGACGAGCTCCTCTGCGAACGGACCCGTTGCCCTGTCCAGTAGTTAGTTTTTCTAATGCGGGGGTCTGGGGGTGCAACCCCCAGAATCACCCCAAATAGAAGGACGCGATTTGCTTGGGTGTTTTTGGTAGGTTGTCTCCGCCATCCGTCCATACGAGGAAACGAATTGACTCACCAACTAGCCCTCTTCGTTGAATTCGTATGGATATCTGGACGAGATCTTCCTTTTGCCATGCGCGTGTGTGTACTAGTTTAAATACCAGATATCTGGGTAACACTAGGTACGCATTACAACTACCGTATCAGCAAGACAGTGCTCTCGACCATAGATGTAAAGACTTGATCGTCGTTCCGCGTGCTGTTGACAGCAGTTCAAAGTGCGTGGGGTTCGTTTGTCGGTTTTAATTAAGAGCTACAGAAGAGTTTCAAAATCCACGAAGTCAGTGGCTCGTACGATTTCACGCGATACATGATATCTATCTGATTACCGTAAGCATAGCGTGTCACCTTGCAAGGCAATACTGCGCTGTCTCTTCGCAGGTTTGCCGCAATCTGGATCGAGTTTCAGATTCTCGTCTACTTGTAACGTTAATGAGTTTGATTCGATGGACATGCCAGAAAGTTCGTAAGTTCGAGCGGCGCAAAATGTTCGTGGAACTTCGCTGCCCTCTTAAGTTTACAGTTCATATCCAGATCCAGATCCCGAAGCGTCGCTGAGCTCTTAGTTTACGAACTTTTAAACAGCGCAGAAGTGCGAGTACTGTACAGCTGACTTAATATGTATAATTTATCTAACAAATGTGTGCTGTTCAGAACTGCACTTGAGATTTGGTTGATTCGGCTGCTATTACAAGGCCCTTTTGGTTTTGCCCATGTGGGATATCAATACTGAGCATGAAGCGTTGTCACTTGAACACCTTTTTAATAGTTTTAAATATATATACAGTACGGGGTAACAACGAATAGACTGGAAGAAATTATATAACATATGGGAAAAATAAAGGATACGATTTGTTGATATACTGAATTTAGATAGTACATAGTATTATTGCAGTTGTACCTTGGTCCATTATAGCAAACTGTGTCGACCCTTTTGAGCTTCACGACCCTTGAGGCGTTGACTTGCTTTTATAGTGCCGAGACAGCATCAAAGCGGACTGAAATAGCATACCTAACTGAACACAAACGCGATTCGAGTTAGGCACGCCGCGTTTGCGGCGTACCAGACGCCTGCGCATTGCGTTTTGAATACAAACCAAACAAAACTGTCAGGTAATCTACAGCAAAATGTATGCTAACTTCAAGATACTGTACCTTAATATTCATATTCATCACGGTCGCCGAAATGACATCTGCAAGCGTGCATGTATCAAGATCAATTATTTTCAGAACATGTTGAGGAGAGTTCTGAAAGAACTTGACTTGGTGCAGCGCGTCTCAAGCCATCAGAACTTCTCCTACGATTCTTCTCATTCTTCAGTGTGCTCGGTTGCCGCGGTAGCCCCCACCCTCCGCGGGCTCATACTCGCTGCCGTGACACCGAGCGCGCTGTTACCGACCAATCTACCAATCTACAGATCAACCATGTAACCATGCAACGAATCAACGCGCCGTGCTCGGTTGCTGCGGTGGCCCCCACCCTCCGCGGGCTCATACTCGCGGCCGCGGCACCGAGCGAGCTGCTACCATAACGCTACCTGTCCATCAAACTTACGGAGCTAACTTTTGTGTGCATATTATATTTCCTAGATTTACGACATGGTACCGTGCTGCAGTGACGTTTCGTTAACGCGGGACACCGCGATCCCGAAGCTATGCCCAATTGCATCGAAGTGTCGAGGGCTAATGCCATGTTGGATGCCGCGCGGTGTTGATTGAGTATGCGGGGCACCGCGATACAAGAGCTATGCCTGATTTGTTAAAGTTTGTTGGTAGTTGTGGTAGTTCAGACAACCAACACCTACAATTAAATCACTCTTAACAAGCAACTAAGCTTCGTACACGACCAGGTGGCTTCTCGTGTAGTACGACGACACCACTATAAATCTTAAAAAATGGTAGAACACGAACAGGCCTTTGTAAGATAATACACCTACGTAACCATTCGATTTACATTCTAGTCTAACATCAGATACGTACGCGAACGGTATGCGTCTAACGTATTGCACCATAGAAGTCAATGAAATAAGGTAACATGCCATTTAAGCCTCTATCCTGTAATACTTTGTAATAAAACTTGTGTAAATCAGTCAATTTGTGTTTTTGATGAAAAATATTAGATTTATAAGACCATTACACTTGAAATTTGTATTGGTTCAGTACCTACTTTTTTGTGGACCACATATATCACGTCTCGAATTAATCCCTATTGGGCTTCTCGTACTACATGTACAAAGTAGCACTACCAGGATAAACAACGGGGTAACAACGAATAGACTGGAAGAAATTATATAACATATGGGAAAAAATAAAGGATACGATTTGTTGATATACTGAATTTAGATCGTATATAGTATTATTGCAGTTGTACCTTGGTCCATTATAGCAAACTGTGTCGACCCTTTTGAGCTTCACGACCCTTGAGGCGTTGACTAGCTTTTATAACTCGAGCAACAGCATTTAAGAGTAGTTTATCGTACCATCACCTACGTTTCATTTCGATCAAGGTAATGCATCATACTAAATCAATACGTATGCCCCTTCTATAACATCGGTGAGTCTTCTATACTCTATCCATATCAGAGGTTCTTTTCTTTTCTTTTCGCATTGAGGTACATTGTTGTCACTTATCATGCTATATGGTAACGACATCCCATGACCTTGTCGGCAGTCGTCTCTATCCTACCTGCCCTTTAAAAGGAGCTTGGGTTAGAGTATGCGTAACCCTTAAAGCATGGAGGCCGCGAGCCCCGAGGAGCTCTCATCTGTGTTGCGGTCCATCCAATGACCGATGTCTCCGTTCGCTAAGTTGAAGACATGATCCCACGGCGTGGGGAAGCCTGCCACCCGGGCTGGCTGTTGCTGGATACTCCGTCGTGAATCCATTGCTACGTTGGCCAATGCATCGGCCATCTTGTTGTATGCCCGCCGGTGGTGTCGCCACGACTGGACACCAAGGTGGTCAGCGATGCGTCTGCACTGCCAATACAGGGACTGAAGATGCTTGGCTTTTGGAGACGTTCTGGTCGATTGTTGCCTGATGATGATACCGCTGTCGCCAATGACGTGCAGCGGGGACCACTTATTGCGCTGGCATGCTTTCAGGCCAGCGAGGAGCCCTTGATATTCGGTCAAATTGTTCGTTGTTGAGGTGGCTGCGTAAGACATGCTGATCACCCAACAGATCTCATGTCCGACCGAGCCAGCGCCAATTCTCACCACGACAGCACCACTGCCGCCAGGACCAGGATTGCCTTGAGAGCCTCCATAAAAAAAGGAGATATCTCTGGGCACATTACTGTATGGTACAGTTTTTCTTTGTTACGGTTATACTTTCGTGGATTGCAAGCTACATGTAACGGGGTTACATGGAATAGTGACCCTGTCACTATTCAGGGATGGCTACATCAGTGGTCACTCCCCTGGGTAGTGACCAAGTGGCCTCAGAGCCAACAGATACATTTTGTATGGAACAAACTAAAGGCAACTTAGGATTTGTATGCAGGCCAAATCTGTACCAAACTATAAATACATTCAGTCTTAGATCTACCTCTGTATGCAAGTCAAGTCCCTTCAGACCAGGGACAGGTGAACGGCGTTCACTTGGAGTTTGTATACTCCAGCTTCCTCTGTTAAGAAGTGCTGTGTGCCCCGTCACACTACAGTAGTCGGTTGCACAGCCAAACAGCAGTTGATCGCCCATCGAAGCAGCATATACAAGTGTAACGGGGTACAATCAAGTGTACCCATTACATGAAGAGTGACGGGTGTCACTCTCCCGAGTACATGGTACATGGTACATGGTACCAGTAGCTCCGCAAGCCAACCATTTGAGTTTGTGTGGGCTTTTGTATAGTTAACTTGTAGTTTGTATTAGACCAAGTTAACCTCTACCAAAATACAGTCAGTCTTATAACCTACTCAATTGTAGCAAGTCAAGTCGTCCCCTTAAGGCCAGGGACACGTGAACGGCAGTTCACTTGGAGTTCGTATACTCCTGCTTCCTCTGTTAAGAAGTGCTGTGTGCCCCGTCACACTTGGTAGCACTCGTAGTCAATCCTACGCCTACGCGGGTAGATTGGTCTACCTGAATCCTCGGCGGCTCAGGTCTGTGAGCCACGATGGACCGAAGTGAGTTTCCTCACTTGACTGACTCGCAGTTCGAGTCAGTGCGGAAGATGGCGGGCATCTTCGGAAGAGATGCCCTCCGGAGCTTGGCGGCGGCGACGGCAACCGAGCAGGTCGAGCGGGTGAGCGCGTTTGACGAGTACGAACGCGGGCTCATCGCTCATGTGCAGGGAAACTTGCTGGCTCAGATGAGTGAGCCCAGACGGGTGCAGCCTAAGCCTTTGCGGCTAGCTGTGCCTCCGTTCGAAGGGAAGGAAGGTGAGAACCTTCACTTCTGGATCCGGGAGACCGAGATCGCAATGAGCGCAGGTCTCATCTCGGCTGAGAACCTTCGAGTCGCTTTTGCGCTCTCCAATCTTGGTGGACGTGCCAAGACTTGGGCGTATACGCGCGAAGCGATGTCGCCTGGATGCTTCACATCCTGGGCTCAGCTGTGTGAGCAGCTTCGAGCCGCCTTTCTCCCGGCGAACAACGAGTTCCGCCAGCGCTCGCGCTTCCTTGCCTGCAAACAAGGGGAGCGCGAGCTGTACGCGTACGTACAGGAGATGCGCACGTTGGCAGCCTCGCTGGTGGGGAGCCCACTGTCGGAAGACGTCAAGATGACGGTCTTCGTGGACGGCCTGAAGGTCGGTCCTGTGCGCACGCAGCTGTTCCGCGTGCGCACCAGCACTATGGAGGAGGCGATCCGAGTCGCCCTCCAGGAGGAGAACAGCCACAAGCAGGCTGGTGCTCTGGCTGTTGTACAGCCTGTGATCACTGACAGCGAGCCAGAACCTATGGATCTAAGTTCGGCTGAGCAGGACTCAGTCCGCTGCTACGGCTGCGGCGGACTAGGACACTATCAACGTGTCTGCCCATCGCCAGGGTCTGGGAAGAAGACCTACCCGAAGACCAGAGGGTCAAGGGGGCGCCGACGCCATGCACCGTCAGGTGCTCAAGGGGGGCACAACCACCAGTAAGGACGAGGGCCTTGCTGGGGTTGGCCCGAGTCTTTGTGATGGGTGTAGGGAAGGCGTACACCACAGAGACGCGGGGTCCCTTGAGAGCACTGATGCTCGCATTGGTGAAGGACAACGATGGGTTGTCGGTAGTACACGTGAGTGTACGGGGGTAATGGTATCCCTTGGCATGATTGAGTCTGGGACGTTGCGCGTGTTCGCACGTCGCCAGATGTGTCGGTTGGAATAACGACACAAGTGCCGAGACTCTGCGAGAGTCGAAGCACAAGGGCAGGTCTCATTGACTGAGGCCAGGCCGAAGAAGAACCTTGGGGTCCGCTGTGACCCTGGCTGCCGCGTGTGATGCCGCGGGCAGCAATGGAACCGCACATGTTCCCGGACATGGACCCGTACATGGTCCCGGACATGGTGCCGAAGATGGCCCTGGGCATGGAACCGTATATGCCCTTGGCCTGGACAAGTATGGCTTGGCCCTGAGTGAGCTGTGCAAGCTGCACGGGCTCTCGGTCGAGCAGCGCGACAATGCCTTTGAGGCTAAGTCGGCCCTCTGTGTCTGACAGAGCATTGGCGAGTCATGTTCCCACCTCTGGTCAGACACAAGGGCGTCCGAAGGGACCGCCAGGACGCTGGACGCGTCGGACAAGACGAAGAAGAAGAAGAAGGGAGGCATCACTGACATGATGACCAACCGAGGGCTGTTACGCCTGGCATGTTGAGCTGCCTCAAGAAGCAACTCCAGTGCTGAGAGTCATTGCTCGGTATGAGCATTGACAAGGGTGGTGTTCGGTGACGCCACCAGGTGGGTAACCAAGGACCACTGACTTGCGGGTAACTTAGTTCCGCACAAGAGCATGTAATGCTGAGGAGGCCACTCAAGGCATCTCCGGCGTGGGTAACCAAGTACCACGGACGGTCGCCCAGACCTTAACTGAAGAGGAAGGCGCTGCACGCGCTTCTTGTGTGGGTAACCAAGTACCACACACGGTCGCCCAGACCATAACTGAAGAGGAAGGCGCTGCAGGCACTTCCTGTGTGGGTAACCCAGTTCCACACCAGGTCACTCAGACCAAAACTGATGAGGGAGATGCACGATACATTTCCTGTGTGGGTAACATAGTTCCACACGCGTCACTCAGACGGAAACTGATTGTGAAGTCGCATGATGCGCTTCCTGTGTGGGTAACGTAGTTCCACACGATGCGGCAAGGCTCCGCATGAGCCGGAAGGGGGTCGCGCGGTGCACCTCCTGCGGGGGTAACTTAGTTCCACGCACGGTCAGTATGACCAGGACTAGTGATCAGGTCACTTGGGTCTCCTCGCGTGTGGTGGATGTCCACGCGGAGTTTAAGAAGCCCGTGACACTGTCACGATGTCATAGCCGCACGGTCCTCTTCGAGGCTCCGCACGGCTCTGATTTTAAGCGGGGGAGGAGTGCCCGGAAGCACTTCCTTCCTCCAGGGGCTTAGCATCCCGGTCATCATGGATGACGTTCGACTGGGGGGGTTCGGCCGGCGCAGCTGTGGCCATGCGCACAGTAGACGTGGCTTGGGTACATGTCGTACCTGCGGCGATGCATGTTGCGTCGCCGCCGACTCGGCGCATATGGTCGATCACGACCTGGAGTGTGTCTGCAGGAGGGCGACACCTCAATTGACCACATGCAGGAGCATGCTCGGTCTGCCTGCGATGGCCGCGGTCACTGAGCGGCGTTGGGGCAACAAGTGTCCAGGACTCGGTGCCGAGATGGCAGAGTCTGAGTATGCGTGCATGTAATGCAGCTACTCTCAAGGAAGGACAAGCCGTACGCTGTCATGGGTGTCTTCACCCGCAGACGTGGGTAACAGAGTACCACGTCAAGTCACGCAGACTCAAACTGCATACAGGCTGGTACACACCAAGCCTTGGTCGACGATGTTGACCCGGAGCCCAAGCAAGGAAGCTGCCCGCGCCACCGGAGTCTGCTGGTATAGCGACTCGGCGCTGCAGGGCGGCGCGAGGTTAGGCAGTCGGCTGCTGCCTGACCCACCGGGGTTCTAATCGTAAGTGGGGGAGGAGATCGGAAGTGCCCTTCCTCCCGAAGTCTCTGGCATGAGACTTGCTTCTTCACAGAAGCCGGTGTAGTGGCTGCATGGTGCAACCACTCACGAAGCATTGCACGAAGGTGCTGGACCTGATGCGTAGCTGCTTAGGTCCCGTGGTCTTGGTGACCGATGGCCAGCAGCTTTGGCAGTGGTCACTGCCGCTGCTGGGCCGAAGGTGGCGCGCACATTCGCTGCGGGAAGGCTGCATCTGTCGGGTGAGGACATGGCAGCCGGTCTGCGGCTTGGGCCGCGGACGAAGGCATGTGCGCGTACGCATCGCCATGCCGTAGCTTGATGCTGTTGCTACACTGGACGCGGTACGTCTACCGGCCAGTTAGCTATCAGCATCATGCTGAAGCTCAAGGCTGTGGTTACGCTGGGCGCGGCACGTCTGCCGGCCAGGTTGCCATCAGCCCCGAGCATGGGTGTTGTCCACCAGGACGAACCCGAGGGACAGCTCCATGCTGTTGCTACGCTGGGCGCGACACGTCTGCCGACCAGGTAGTCAACGGCAAGGAGCCTGGGTGTTGCCCACGAAGGGTGAGCTCGAACGTGTTGCCTTTGCGGGCATTCACACTTAGCGCGGTGTATACCGTGCTTGTAAGGCGCGAAGCCATACGAGTGCACGTGGCACCTGACGCTCACTGTGCGCGGGGCACTTGGAGTACGCGAGGTACTCTCAGTGCACGCGGCACTTGTCGTGCACGTGGCACTTGATGTGCGCGAGGCACTATGGCGGTCGTGGTTCATGTGGTACACGACATGCCTTTGGTGTATGGGGTGGTGCCCCGTACACCCTGAGGTCCGGTATGGACTGTGTGCCATGCGGCCTTGCTTGCACACCGACCTGGTGTTGATCGCCGCGACGCATGATGCGATCGCTGGTGACGGAGGCCAGTGTACCTCGCACCATGACGAAGTACCATCGCGGTACCTTGGTGTCGGTGGAAGACACCTCAGCGTCGGCGACACGATGGCCGTGACGCGGGGCAGGACTTTGAACAATTCCGCCGCGTTGCTCTGAACGATGAGCTGGCTGCGAGTAGCAGCCGTGGTCCCCGGGGCTATGGCGACGATGAAGCCGATGCTTCTTGGCTTTGGTCAACGTTTGACCTCTGCCCATGGGTCGTGCCGATGAACTCAGACGACCGACACACTACGCCGTGACGAAGCGGGGTCCTGTCGGACCGCTGTCATGGCCGGAGATGAGCCGCACCGCTCTCTCTATGGTTACGCTTCGCGCTGACCGGAAAGGTGCCGTCCCTTGCGGGAGGTACCGTCGCACGAACGTGCCAGCAGGGCCCAAGGGCCATGTGACGCCAACTGCTGGTGGTCTGCGAGAGGAACCGCAAGTTTGGAGGCACATGCATCCCGTGCGGAGGCACTCTGCGCCTGCTAGTGCTGTGGATACGGCCACTACAGGCGTCGGCTTTGCGGCCTACATCGCCGAGGGCAGGGAGGTGCCGCGCGGGGTGCCCGCTGCGGGCACAAGTCACTGAGGGTGTGACAATGAGGCGCGCCGGCCTTGCGGCGGCGGCGCCCGAGAATCCGACCTTTGGGTGTTCGGATTCTCTCGAAGCTGATTGGAGAATCAGATGTGATTCTCAGATAAGTGGGGGAGGATATAACGGGGTACAATCAAGTGTACCCATTACATGAAGAGTGACGGGTGTCACTCTCCCGAGTACATGGTACATGGTACATGGTACCAGTAGCTCCGCAAGCCAACCATTTGAGTTTGTGTGGGCTTTTGTATAGTTAACTTGTAGTTTGTATTAGACCAAGTTAACCTCTACCAAAATACAGTCAGTCTTATAACCTACTCCATTGTAGCAAGTCAAGTCGTCCCCTTAAGGCCAGGGACACGTGAACGGCAGTTCACTTGGAGTTCGTATACTCCTGCTTCCTCTGTTAAGAAGTGCTGTGTGCCCCGTCACAACAAGTGCTGCCACAACCCCAGTAAGCTGACGCCTACACGATTTGGATGTCGAAGAATCTTGATTCCTATAAAAAAAGTGTTACGGTCATTGTAGTGTTTACTACAATACGACCCTCTAGGCCACCGGTCGGCAGTGTCACCATATTGTCAAGCTTCCTGCACATGTTTTTCCGGAGTGGGTTGGCAGGAAATATCAAAATCCTAGGATCATTTGTCCGGTGAGATACGAGTAGAAGAGCTTTTACAAGAAGATTCTAAGAGAGGAGTTCGCCCCGAGTTCTGGCGCGAAAGAATCATGACGAGCCGAAGTAATGTTGTCCCATAGCGAACAGGTAGTTCTACACCCCTTGGACTAAGTAGGCAGCATCCTAAAAGGAGACGAGGAGAGACGGAGGTTTCGTCTCCTTCTCCAAACGCGAGAGACGGTAATACCGGGAATACCGACTCCTCCCGGAAGGGGAGACGGTATATCGATAAAACCGTCTCCCCGCCCAAAGTCTCGTCCGCGGGGTGTAGTTCTACCTACAGTACTGGATTACACTCGATTCGTCTACAAATCGGAGCGAAGTCGATAAGAGTACGTTACACATTTATCTTGGTGCCTCCAAATAAGTTTGCCGTGCATCACAAGTCATACTTCATCGTACGAGTCAGTTACTAGTCTTAATCGCTTCAAGGAGCTGTAGCATTAACCATCACTGTAAGCCTGGTGCAAATTTTGTTTTACTTAACGGTAATACAAAATCAACGCAAATATCATTTTCTTGACACTCTGGAGAAATCCGCGCACAGATGAATCATGGCCGCATCTTTTTTCTCCAGAAAATAGCAAGGGTTAAGGATATTCCGTTATAGCACCTTCTCTCCAAGACTTCAAGAGTTTCTGTTACTGCCACCTGCACAGATCATCCACTACCGTATATGAGCTCTCATAATTCATACCCCATATTCTTGAAGTTGCGTTGTTGTATTTTGTTTATGCACTATTCCACCCCTTCTGTGCTACTTTTTGGATCTTTCATGTGTTGGTTGGTAGCTTGTGGTTGAGGGGGCAAATGCCGAAGTGAGATTAAATGTTATCGTCTCTCAAACTACTCTCTAGTCTTCCCCTCCTGCTTTCCTTCTTGTTCTCCTTGTGCTCGTTGGTGCATCTCATCAGCCTGATTACCCCCGGCTTCCGCTTGACTTGATCTCACTATTCCTGGGTCTCTCGAAGACTCCCTGACCAGTCATTGGTGTACCCAGAGCCCGGTTGCCGCCGGCTCCCGTCGCCGTCGGATCCTCCGAGTCATCGGCTGATGTGTCCACACGTTCTCCTCGTCCATGTGCAGCTATTGGCGGTGCTCCCGAAGACTCATGAACACTCCCACTCGCCGCTAATGCTGCACGGCTGTCCCGATGACTCTGCTTGCGTCGGTCAGGTACTTGAGCCTCTTCGTCCCCAGTGCCTTGGTGAGCATGTCCGCGAGCTGGTCCTCCGTCGGCACGTAGTTGACGACGGAGTCCTCGCGACACATTCTCGCGGATGAAGTGATGCTTGATGTCCACGTGCTTGGTCCTCGCGTTGTAGCCAGCGTTGCTGGCGAGGGCGATCGCGCCCTGGTTGTCCTCCCATACTTGAGTAGCTCCCACTTGCTCGTGACCCATGTCCTTGAGCATGGCGCGGGTCCACAGCACCTCCTGCGTGCACAGGCTCAGCGCCATGTACTCCGCCTCCACCGAGCTCAGCGCCACCGTGCGCTGGTACTTCGACTTGAAGATCACCGGCGCCCCACTGATCATCACCATGATTCCCGACACCGAACGCCGGTCATCGAGGTTGCTTCCCCAGTCCGCGTCGGTGTACGCCGTCATCTCAATCTTCTTCATGTTCCCGTTGTAGACGATGCCGATGTCTCGGGTGCTCTTCAGGTATCTCAGCACACGGATGGCAGCCTTCCAGTGCTGCTGCCCGGGGTTCTCGAGGAAGCGCGACAACTGAGTCACGATGTACGCCACATCAGGTCTGGTACACGTCGTAATGTACAGCAAGCAGCCAATGAGTGCATGGTACGGCTTCGCCTGCATGTCCTCGCGTTCCTTGTGAGTCGTCGGCGACTGAGTCTTCGACAACTTCATGCCCGACTCGCACGGGTTCACCACCACCTTGGCGTCCTGCTGGTTGAACCGCTTCACCACATCATCAATGTATCGAGTCTGCTTGATCTTGAGAGTCTTCGCCGATAAGTCATGATCGATCTCCATACCGAGAATGAACTTGACCTCGCCCAACTCCTTCATCTTAAACGCATTCTTGAGCGCCACCTTGACTTCCTGGATCTCGTTGCTCGTCTTGGCCGCAATGATCATGTCGTCCACGTACAGGCAGACGTACACGAACTTGCCCTTCTCGCCCTTGACATAGACGCACTGGTCGCCGCCGCAGCTTCGAAATCCGATGCCCACGAAGACTCGATGGATAGTCTTGTGCCAAGCATTCGCCGCCTGCTTCAACCCATAGATAGCCTTGTTCAACCGGCACATCATGTTCTTGGCGTTGATGATCCCGTAGGGCACCTCCATGTAGACGCGCTCCACCAGTCCGCTGTTCAGAAACGTGGTGTCCGCATCCAGCTGCTCGGTGATGTATGGCCGTGAAGGCGGCAGTGGTGTTCTCATCCCGGCCTCGTGTAGTGGTCGCTCGTGCCCCCTGGCGAGCCCCTCAAGAGCCTCTTCGAGGACAGCACATCAACACGGTACCGATGGCCTGCGTGGAGGACTATCTTGACTGACGCCCTGCGCTGGACCGAGAGCGTGGGCAGGCAGGACGGCCTCTTCGACATCTCGCAGCGCAGCCTCAAGGTGGTGGAGGGCTTCGCGGCCGAGAACTCGCGCTGGTTCAAGTTCTCTCGACCAAGAAGGCCATCCGCTCCTACGCGTTCGTGTGCCTGCTGACCTTGGACGAGATATAGACGTTGACTAGCTTGAGATCAGTCGTGACGTCCTTGAATGACTGCTTGCCGAATGGCTCCTAGTAGCAGAAATCCACGGAGCGCTCGCCGAGCATCGACAAAGTCCAGTGCACGCAATCATCCAATACATCCCAAGTTGGAATACTTTTTCGTGATCAACGGTCCGCTAGGGTCCAATGTCTTTTGAAGGGGTAAGGAACCAAGTCATCGTCGAGATAACAATTCTGGTCGAAGATTGAAGGGTGGCCGCCGATTCGGTTCACGGACACATCCAGCGTCGCACCAGACTCGTCCACGAGAGAACTTGTTCCGCAATGGTGGCCAACGAATCCACATACGCTGGTTCTCCGAATCGATCAACACGGCAGTCGACGGCGTGGCCATCTCAAACACAGCAGTGTCCGAAGCCGGCATAATACCGACGTGGTAGCCCTCCACATCTTCGGGATCTTCTTGGTGCGCATGATCGCCTCCTATAACTAACTGGCCCTTGCCCAATTTGGAGCGCTGGCTTCGAACCATTTTAAGTTACCAAGGCAATGACTTTTCAAGCAATGAACAAGGAATGAACCATCATTCAAGGACGAAACCCCCGGAGTTCATTCCTTGAGCTGATTCATTGCGACATCGGGTGTGCATACGCACTGCTGTGGTGCTAATTGAGAGCTCATGGTTACGGCAAGGATACAGCAGCAGGCCGATCACGTACTCTGTTGGCTCGACAAAACTAGAAACATGAAAAGACCGTTAGACAAAAAGACCCGGAAACTCCGTGGCGAGATGTCCAGGAAGCACCTGTAGATGTAGGTGTTAATGGTGGCATTCGGGTCACGCGTATGAGGAATTCTCGAGGAGCTTGCGACGCGAGAATTGTGTTTTCTGGAAGACGGGAGAGGGATGGACTATCTACTGCATCTGCGCCGCAAGGACGAAGAAGGACAAGTCATCCTCGATCATCTACGTTGCGACGACGGACACGATACGACGTGCGGCAGCACCAGGACCAGTGATCGTAGCTAGATGGATGTGCGGCTGTAGGTAGGTGGGTTTAGTCCAGCGGGTGCTGGCCCGGGTCGGGTCCTGGCCTGGGTTAGTGCTGCAGCACGGTTTACCACAAGCAGTTCATTCGTAGTTTCGCACTGCGGGGAGGCAGCAGAGCGCCGGCAAGGCCTCTCGTTTTCTACCCACCCACCATCCCAGGGGGTAGCCCCTCAGCGACACCTCTCGCGCCGCCACCGCGCTCCACGGGTGTTCCGCTCCACGCGCGCGACCCTCAAGTTGCCGCCTCGCGGCTGGCTAAGCTATCGAATGAACTGCTTCTTGCCCCTCCCTCGTATGTATTCCTTAGAAATCTATTTCCACCTCCAAGTCTTGCTGTTCTTCGGCGTAGGCGCAGTCTTCGAGCTCATCGCCTTGTCAGGCGCCACGTTATCTGCGTTGCAGCATCCGATGTCAACACGGTCACCAACGCGACAGAGTTTATCATCATCAAGAAAAGTGCGGTCACCACCAAAGCATTCATCGTCCTTGTCTCCTTGTACGTCTTGTCAAAGATTTTGAAATGTCCGCCCGTAAAATACGTCAACCTAGCGACTCGCAATTCTCGTACCCTTTTTGGCCAGCACGTACAGTTTGAGATCGGCATCATAATAAGCTGGACCTTGTCATGGTCTCTCTGGCAGCATTGGCCTACACGACTACTTTGCCCAATACAACGGGGTGATGCCACTTTCCTGCCATGAGCCATGATATCCGTTCATGTACTACAGACCATCGAATGCAGCTCAATTATATTTGATTTTCGATAATAAGGCAACCTATTCTTGCTGCCCAAGCTCTAGCTATCCATATATCATAGCAGAGCGGGAAATTTTATTAGTTGCCAAGATTTGAATGAAGCTCAACCACTGTACTCCCCACACAACAGCTATTCATATAATATACACTGACTCGCTGTTGTCTCTATTCAGCACTAACTTTCTGTTGGAACCGAGAGCAACAGCTTTTACCAGTCCCTACCCTAGCAACAGGCATTCCTACAAAAAAAGCTCGGCAACAGGTGTGTCAGTGTTTGGGCAACAGATATTAATTAGCACCCCTCGGTTATCGAGCTATAACTCGACAACTAGAACGTCTCAAGGCATCGCACTTGGATCTCCCGTTAGTATCATCACTCGCGTATCAAACGCACCTGGTTGAAGCGTTTTGGGGCAATGGTTGAGTCGTGGCGGAAAATAAAGCAAGTCGTCCATTTCAGCCGAGTTTCCTTTTGGTGTTGTGAAGTGAGTTTTGCTTAGTTTGGGACAAGAAGTACGCCAATCGATAGCTCTCGTTCAGTTTCATTCAAACAATTTTGCATTTGAAACGACTAACTATTGGCTGAGAAATTGAACGTTGAAACCCATTGTCCCTAATTTTACGATAGGGAGGAAGTATCACAACCCGTGCACCGAGCGTGATCTTGACTTCCGCGCTAGCAGAGAGGATACTGAACTGCACAGCTGAAGACATCTAAGGGCAACATTTTCTTTTCGTGGCTCCTAACTGGCAGTTCTGGGAAATCTGCCGATGGTAGGAACCTCTCCTGTAAATTTGTGCGTAACGATGTTATCCCGACTTGACCACGTAAGATTCTTTGACCGGCTTTGGATCTTTGGAGCATTTAGCTCATGTATTTGACAAACCAGTGTTTGTTGCGGTAATACTAACTATTGTGACTTCTTGTTTGACTCTGAACAACGGGCACAGATTTCTATCGCGCTTTCATCCCCACTGACGCAGTCGGCGAGTAGAGTTTGAGGACCCGAAGCTTAAAAACTTCTTCAACCACCTTTTGAATCTCTGTAGTAGGCCGTTGTTCTGGTACTTCGTCACGGTCACAGTCTTTCCGCTCGGGTTGGTGCTCGACGACGGCACTGTCGCTCTTCCACTTGCTCCTGCAGCTGCCGCTGTGGCGGCTTTTGACCTTCGACGTTCTTCCTGCTCTGGCGAGAGTTCCGTTGCTTCTTGTAGACTGCGGATAGTGCCGCCTCTGCTGGAGAGCAAGCGTTGGACTCGCTCAGCACTGAGACTAGCGGAGACGAACATGTCGGCGCTGAACGCTAGAGCGACCAAGGCTACGAGCACCACTTGATTGAGGCGCATTCCTCTTGAGCACAGACTTGGATGGTCTCGGTCGCTGGGGTGGCTGCAAAATGATGTGTGTGTACGTGTGCGAGATGAAAGAGGAGGCTTTGCCATCAGATGCCGCTTGATACACGGATAGCAAAATTATGATCGGCCCATGGCACTGTACTGTACATTCCATGGAGTGCCTTCGACGAAGAGAATCTTCCGATAAAGAGCTGAGTACTGTAGACATTCATCGTACGAGTTGGTGAGAGTGTGTCGAATCCGAGTCCTATATTACTGCGACGAACTGATGCGCAGCTTATCGCTTGTGGCGCTCGGTTCTCTCTCCATGCAAGTGAAACACAATGGTTTCCTCGCCCCTCCATGACACTCAAGAGCTCTCCGCGTTATGCCTGAGAGCTTTAATACCCAACATTGGATTGAAAACTACAGTACGACCTTCGCTTTCTTCTCCGAAGTTTTACGCTGTCGTGGCTTGTCGAAGGCGGCGACTTGAGTCGGCGATTTCCTGATGCCAGATCTTCTTCCACCACTTGACGATCCGCTGGAACAGGCCGTTGTTGTTGTAGATCGTGACCGTGACTGTGCCACCTGTTGAATGTAGGCGCGCGGAGCGCGCCCTGCTCGCACAGTGGCAGCAGGTCTCGCCTGTCTGCCAGTCGAGTTGTTTTGCAACTGAAATGAAAACCCTCTCAAACATGTTAATGTTTTGATTTAGCAAGTACGAGAGAAGTTCAGATCGCCAGATGCGGTCTGGATAGTACAGGCAGAGAGCTGCCTGCCAACCATACATAGTGCGATGACGACACGAGGCCGAGGAGTGAGGAGTCGAGGACGCAGTCCGAAGACGAGCTCACTTCCTCTTTTGCCTCCAGGTACCGAGCACGGATCTAGAGTAGTAGGCATAGGAATAGAGGATAACCAAAGGAGTAATACATTGTAGTGAGCTACCTACTCTGTTTAAACTGTTCATTTCAACATTTCAAGTACAATGAGCAAGCCCCAGGTTGACAAGTCGTCGGTCGACTCGCTGAAGTTCAGCGGGGACTCGCTGCACTTCGCTGCGTGGAAGAGCAAGCTGGTCATCCACCTTAAGGCGCTGAGCGAACAACGCGCGCTCGAGGAGCTGCAGCACAGGCGTGCAAAGCCGCTGACCCGGTTCGAGGATCTGCTCGAGAGCCAGCCGAAGCTGCCGCCACGCCCGCCCGCGGCGGACAAAGAAGCGACATGGCAGCACGACCTGCACGAGACGCTGCTAAATCAGCAGTCGTCGTACATCAAGCGACTGCTGTGTGAAACGCTGCCGCGCGGTTTCAAGGGAATCGCGACCAAGCAAATGGACGAGCCCGTCCATGTGGTTTGGCGGCTTGTTGAGAAGCAGTACAGCCTCAGCAACGCGGCAGGCGTCGTCGGACTGGTGCAGCAGTTCCTGAGGATGGCGAACGCTGACTTCAAGAGCGTTGGTCAGCTCTTTCAAGACCTCAACAACGTGCGCAGCCAGGTCAACGTGAATGCGCAAGAAGCGTTGCACACGCACATGGTCACGTCGAAGTTGATGCTGATCATGGTGCTCGGTGTGCTGCCAAGGCACATGTGGGGCTCCTCTGTCGAGTTCACGGAGGAGGGCTTCACGCTGGAGAAGGTGAGCGAGAAGCTTACCAACATCTTTGGCAACAAGACCAAGATCGAAATCGCGGCGCTGGCTAGCGGCAAGGCGGTCAACCACGTCAAGTCAGCTCCAGCCAAGGCGGCTCCAGCCAATCCGAAGGGATCGGTGCTGGGCAAGCGAAAGGCCGCAGACGGTCCGATCCGCGACGACCACCACAACATCGGGTACATGAAGTGCCACTACTGTGCGGGCGTGCACAACGACAGGGATGGCATTGGCCCACACAAGATGCTCGACTGCCCCGCGCGTCGCGCAGACAGGGCTGCGGGTGTGTTTCGCCGCAATGTGTGGACGTACCCAAGCCGCAAGGCTCGCAAGGAAGTGCACGAGCCTACGCCCAAGATGAAGGGTAATGGAAAGGGCAAGGCCAAGGCGAAGGAGCGTCGTGAAATCCCATTGGCCGAGTGCCTGGCCAAAGTCGTGGCAGTAGACGCGTGCAACGCGCAACAAGATTCGCTGCCTGCGACTCCGGATGGGTACACGAGCCCGCCCCCAAGCAACTTTCAGCAGCCTGATACGCCTGGAAAGGGCACTTCGCCGATGAACGACGAAGACGAGCCAATGGACAGCGTCGTCAATGCAGTGAAGACTGACGCTGCGGACGTGGCTCCAGCCGCCGCTAAGCAATCGGACGGCGACGTGGACATGGAAGAGCAGCCAAGCGAGGACAGCAATCAAGAGATTGCCGAGGCGACGAAGAGCTTCGCCGGCATGCTGACTGACCTCGAGAAAAAGGTGCGAAATTTGTATCCATTTCTGTTAGACGATGATTCCTATCTAACCACAAATTCTTGGGTACTTGACTCAGGGTGCGGGCACGGACTAACCAGCGAGGCAGCGCGGTTTGTGCAGAAGAAGCCCAACAACCAGTACATGTTTACATTCGCACAGGGCTCTAAGCACTCAAATACACATCTTGGCACAATAAAGTTGTATTTGCATGGTCCACAAGGAATTAGACCTTTTCTGTTCGAGAATATTGCGTTAGTACCGGACGCTACCTCGAATATTCTGATCGAGTTCTGGCTCAGGCGCGGTGGGTACCAGATATTTGGTTCCCTGACTGGCGAGTACAAATTTGTGTTCTTTGCCAATGAATTAGTGTTTGTTGCAAAAGCAATTAACGGGGCATACTATATACAAAATAAAACACTGCAAGAGCGTCAATTGCTCTGCAACGCTGTAAAGCAGGAGCCCTGCAAGCCACTAGCTCACCTGGGCACTAAAAGGTTAGAGCGCACACTGCAGGAGTGGCATGTTAAGCTGGGACACCTTAACAAGGAGGCATTAGTTGCAATGTTAAGCACAAAAGTGGTGGCTGGAATGCCAAAATTATCCGCGCCAGGTCTGAGAAAGATCCCATTCTTTTGCACAACATGTGCAGAGATGAAGAAGAGGAGAATGTCCTACCGGAAGGCAAAGGGCTCTAGAGATGAGAACCCAATCAGCACCATTCATATGGACACAAACGGCCCCATGAAGACCATAGGGGTGTATGGCAGCTGCGGGAAAATCAAATACTTCCTGAGTATCATTGACGGCAACACGTCGTGGCGCTGGACCTACGTCCTACGTAGTAAGAAGGAAGTGTTTGAGAAAGTAGAGGAGCTACTTTTGCAGCTTGAGCGTGAGGGAAAGTTCACGATTCGTCGGATCAGGTCCGACGGAGGCACTGAGTTTGTGAACGCAGCCTTTAAAAGCTTCTGCAAAGGCAAAGGCATCGTATTCCAGACATCCAACGCCTACAGCCCCGAAGAAAACGGAGCTACAGAGCGAGACCACCAGAGCAAACTGGATAGAGTTCGTTGCGCGTTGAAGGACGCAGCTATGGAGCACAGGTGGTGGCCAGAGGCGCTCATGTACATGACTTATGTGCAGAATCGCACACCCATGGCACGTTTGGGAAACAAGACACCGTATGAGATGGTGTATGGAGAGCCACCCAACGTGAGCAAGCTACCTGTGTGGGATGTGTGTGCTTTGCGCACGTTCCTGCCGCCCTAAGAAAGGACAAAAAGCTCTCTGCTCGCGCCGTGAAGTGCCGGTTCCTCGGGATGTCTGAGGAAACGAAGGGTTATAGACTCTGGGACATGTACAACAACAAGCACATCCTATCGCGTGATGTGCTGTTCGATACGACCAATGTAGCCACTATGGTCCAACGAGCTTTCGGGCAGACCGAAGAAGGCCTCACAATTGAATCTGCCGCGCGAGAGTCACCCGCAGCAGAGGGAAACCAAACACCTGCCAACGAGTCTACGGCAGTAGTGGGAGCTGAATCACGAGCACAGGGGTCTACTGAGGCAGTGGGAGCTGAAGCAGCCACCGAAGCCAGTAGCCCAGCAGTGGGAGCTCAAAAGAAACGCCAACGTGCGGGACTCGTGGATACGCCGCAGAGGCGCGAACCTCGCCCACGTAGAGAGGCGAAGAAGCCGAAGAGATACGAGGACTATCAGTGCTTTCAGGCGATGTTAGACAAAAACATTGCGCAGGACATACTAGAGCACAAAGTGCCGACACCACGGTCGCTCAAAGCAGCCTTGAGTGGACCTCATAGAGAGCAGTGGAAACAGGCTCTGGAACTTGAGTACGACTCCCTGATCGAGAATGGGACGTGGAGACTCGTAAAACTGCCACCCGGACGTAAGGCTTTGCCCTGTCACTGGGTACTGGTAGTAAAGTATAACGCCGACGGGACTGTTGAGCGGTTCAAAGCACGCCTCGTAGCACAGGGCAACCACCAAGAGTTTGGGGTAGACTGTGATGAGGTATACGCACCCGTGGCACGATTCGAGTCGCTGCGCTTAGTGCTGGCGATAGGGACGATATTGGACTGTCATATCCATCAGATGGATGTCCATACGGCGTTCTTGAACGGCACGATGGAAGGAGAGCAAAAGATCTACATGAGGCAACCTCACGGTTTTGCAAAGCGAGGCCAAGAGCACTTGGTCTGTGAACTTCTGAAGAGCATCTATGGTCTAAAACAAGCCCCTCGCATCTGGTATAAAGTCCTTCATACCTTTTTGACGTCGATGGGTTTTGCACGCTGCCACAAAGAGTTTTGCATCTACGTGCAAAAAGTGGGAGTAGATTGGATCATAGTCGTGGTCTATGTCGATGACCTGACGATCATGTCGCGAAACATGCTACTCATTGATAGGCTTAAAGCCGAGTTGTCAAAACGGTTCAAGATGAAGGACTCGGCGACATCCACTACATCCTCAAGATGGAAGTAACCCGCAACAGAAACCAGCGTGTGATGATGATCTCACAGCGCAAGTACATTGCAGAGCTGATTACGAAGTACAAACTTGTCGATAGCTCACCGGTGATGACACCCCAAGCGCCTGGTCTCGTACTCGAGCCAGAGACGAACATGAGCGCAGAGCAGATCGCTGCGCAGCCTTACGACTACAGAGGCATTGTTGGATCACTCCAATATTTGGTCCGTGGCACACGACCGGACATCGCCAACGCGGTTAGAGAATTGAGCAAATTTCTGTCTTGTTACAACCGCACGCACTGGGAAGCGGCTAGGCGAGTACTCAAATACTTGAAAGGGACGTCAACGTACGGTCTGTTTCTCGATGGAAAAACGAGGGACGTGACTTACGAAGTGTACACTGACGCGAGCTTCGCGTGTCAACCTAAAGAACGTAAATCCGTAACAGGGTACGTAATCCAAATGGCCGGAGCCAGTGTGTCATGGTGTAGTAGCAAGCAGGGAGGCGTGTCGCTCTCTACTGCTGAAGCTGAACTCATCGCACTAAGTGAGGGAGCTAAAGAAAGTGAGTGGTTGTGGCACTTGCTGGGAGAAATGGGATTTCCTCAAAAGGTACCAGTGCAGGTATGGTGTGACAGCAACGCTGCCATCAGCATTGTGAAAAATCCTGGAAATCACAAAGCAAACAAACACATTGAGATCCGCTACCTGTTTACGAGGGACCTGGTTGAACTAGGCCGCCTCAAGATAGCTTACTGCTCTACAACAGAGATGACTGCGGATATTCTCACAAAAGCTCTCCCCACAAAACAATTCCTAAAACTAAGAGAGAAGCTAGGAGTGCGGGATCTGAAACTTTACCCTAGTACTTAGTGGGAGTGTTGAATGTAGGCGCGCGGAGCGCGCCCTGCTCGCACAGTGGCAGCAGGTCTCGCCTGTCTGCCAGTCGAGTTGTTTTGCAACTGAAATGAAAACCCTCTCAAACATGTTAATGTTTTGATTTAGCAAGTACGAGAGAAGTTCAGATCGCCAGATGCGGTCTGGATAGTACAGGCAGAGAGCTGCCTGCCAACCATACATAGTGCGATGACGACACGAGGCCGAGGAGTGAGGAGTCGAGGACGCAGTCCGAAGACGAGCTCACTTCCTCTTTTGCCTCCAGGTACCGAGCACGGATCTAGAGTAGTAGGCATAGGAATAGAGGATAACCAAAGGAGTAATACATTGTAGTGAGCTACCTACTCTGTTTAAACTGTTCATTTCAACACCACCGCCGTTGCCGTTGTTCGTCGAGACCACGGTGCCGCCAGCGCCGGCGCGGCCTCCCTCCGCCGCAGCAGTCGCGGCCGCACTGACGCGCTCCTCGTCCTGGAGAATGTACGTGGCCCACCACCGCTTGATCCGCTGCCAGAGTCCGTTGTTGTTGTAGACCGTCACTGTCACGGTACCGCCTCCGTTCGGGTCGTTCGACACCACGGTGCCTCCTGCTCCGGCGCGGCCGCCCTCAGCCGCGGCCTTGGCACCGGCGCTCACACGCTCTTCGTTCGTCGCCTTGGAGTCGGCGTCGATTTCCTCGAACGTCAGCAGCTTGCGCGCAGTCTCCGCAGTCGATACGATTCCGTCGTCATTGGCGATAGCGACTCCGCATGAAGTCGCGAGCGCGACGACGAAGCCCAGGAGCACCACTTGGACCAGTCGCAGCATGAATAGCCGAGCCTGCCTACAGTTTCTGGAGCGGGGCCGCAAGTTGCAGAATGGTGACACGATGCCACCCTACGCTTTGCGCCTGGGTTCGGCTGGCAAATTTGCCCCAGTCGCCCAGCCCGCCTGGGTCAAACATACGGACGCTAGCACAGCATGTGGGATGCTGTTCTTCAGGTCCTTGAGTTGCAGTTAACTCCCAATCGTTTGGTTGGGAGACTCGATGTGGCCCGGGACTGGGAAGACAATCAGCACCCCACTGACCGAGTGGCCACAGCCCTGGAAAGGATCGGCTTCCAGTTCCAGCATAGACGCGTTGAAGTCTGCAGGTGAAACCAGCCTTTGTTAACCCACTGCAAGAGATCTGGATAGGCAGTACTGTACCAGTGTGTACATGTATGTTGTACTGTACACTAGTGATGTTGATGGTACTGTATGCCGCTAATCGCCTCAATTGATTCGGTCGCTGGCATACCGTCAACTGCGAGGATTATTATAACGTCGTCTACAGTATACATGGTAGGTACGAGATGTTGACATCAGTGTACTTGTGGTGCTCCGCAGGCAGAATTTTCAACAAAAAAAACAGAGGCTTTTCATATAGATTTGTCTAGAATTTTGGGACAAAATACGAGAAACACCTTCGTTTTGGGAGAACAGCACCAACAAATGCATTATTCCACTCAGATTTGCCAGTGAGACACTAATATCGTCGCATCATCGTACCCGTTCGCACCTAATCGGAGTCTCTCTGGTGTGGGTGTACCACACCACGCACATTACGAATCCTGCCCTCTCAGGCGCCGCACGCCACGGCACGCGGCGATGGCGTTCTCGCGGCCCTCCTGCATGCTACAGGGGTCGCACAGCTTGGAGAAGCGGCTCTTTCGCTTCCATTCGTTCCCAGCTCGGCGGACATGTGCAGGTTTCCCACTGAATCCACGGATGAGATGTTGAAATGTACCCGAAAGGGCGGGCAAAATGCTGCCCTCGTATAACTCACTATGTACGGGTATTTAGGCGCGTTCGGGGGCATCATTGAGCTTGCGAGGAAGCGGCTTAGGCTGGACACACGCCACCAGAGAGAGATGATCGCGCGGGGCGAGCCGCTCGATGCGGTGGTGGGAGATAATGCGGGATGGTGGGTGGCGTGTGTCTTGCTTGAGACGCATTGGTGGCGGTCGGAGGGTGGGTGGGTGGGGACCGCACAGCCATGGTAAGAAAAGGAGAAGTTCGTGTTAGAAGCAGCTACGGTTCCTACGCTAACTCTAGTGCGGTTCGATTGATTGTAGGTCGTCCAGCTGCTTGCTGCTCGCTCCGTTCGCGCCGAGCCTTGTTTCGGCCGCGGTAGACCAGACGCGCGCGACCGAAGAGGTCGAGCTGATCGCGCACTGTGAGGCCAAAGATCAGATGAATGCAGCAGCCCACCTTCAGAAAGACTCGGCATCCGCATGTTTGGGCTTCAACATCAACTTGCCAGCCTGTAGCTGGCATGCCCGCCGTCTCCATTCTCGCCTTCTGTGCTGACAGACACGCCGTCACAGGCAGGGCCTCCTTCGTGCGTCGGTCTTGGGGGTCGTAGACGCGCTCAAGTTGGTCGGAGACAACATGCACTGTGGGTGAGGCTGTCGGTGGCGGTGAGTCGCCAGTGAGGAAGCTGATGGAATGTTTAGCCGGCGTCACCTCTCGGATGGTCTTCGCCTTCATCATCTCGCGTACTCGGCGCAACATGTCAGGCCGCGGCTGAATCTGAGTGGCGAACGATCGACCTCGAACCCCCTCTGTTTGCACGCAGAGGAGTAGCTGGTCGATGAGCGTTCCCATCTTCAGGCGCGAACGGAGCGTGTAATCGCGCTTGATAGCGCGGTTAAACTGCTCGACTGGATTATTCGTCGCGGCGAACCCGCGTGGGGTGTGGAACGCCTGCCAGCGGTGAAAGCGAGAGTTCAGCCACACGGACTTGAAGTAGATAGCAAAGGCGCTGAGCTGAGGGAGCTTCTCCCACGCCTTCAAGCATTGAGCTTTGGTGGACTCGAATTCGGCTGGGGATGTGGCATGGTGCATGTCGGCTAGATCACGGGCGACTTGAGCAGCGAGAGCGATCGGGACGCCGCGCGTGTGCTTGTAGATCTTGGCAGCAACATGAAAGTAGCACATAAGGTTGACGATCTCGTTGTCTACCCCCAGTACAGAGTCCACAGCATTTCGCTGCGCTTTGTCGGCGTCTGCCATGACGAAGCGAACTGAGAGTTGCTTGCTTGTCACCGTAGTATACGAGCGCCGTAGCATAGCGAGCGCCTCCGCGAAATGGTGCTCTGTTTGTTGCGAGAGAATGAAAAACGCCACCAGGTGGAAGGAGCTCATGCAGTCAGAGACTCCGACTACCATGACCGGGTACTCCACCTGGTTCAGCTTGTAGGTTGCGTCCAGGTGAAGTACGTGCTCAGTCGGATCGCGGTCAAGGCGGTGCAGTAGCTGCTTGGACGATACACCCACAACAAAGGCATCCGCGTCCGAGCCGCGGCCAACAATGGGTTCCCCATGACCGTCGGAGCGCCAGGTGAAGGTGAACGGCTTCGACAGCTCTTCGTCGCCTTGGAAGGCGTGCTCGCGCACCTTGGCCACGACGTCTTCATGGAAATCGCTTCCACCAAGACGCGCGCGGCGAAAGTGTTGCACGAAGCGCTGCACCGTCGCGAGCTTCGGCATCGCAGACTCCGCGACTTGGAAACGCCGGATGATTCCATTGTAGATGTTCATAGGCTTGTGGTTGTGCGTACACATGTCACGTGCGAATGCCTTCATCTCCTCCGTAAGGCGAGCCTGACGAGGCGGGCGAAGTGGTGAACGTGCTGGTACGCCTCCCACAGGCTCGTCACGTTGGACAAGATGCAGATCTGCACCTTGCCCTTCCACGGGCATCGCGCGTATGGTGCCACGGCCTTGCAGGCCTCGCACTTGCACAGCAGCAGCCTCGTGCGCATGTTGTGCGGCGTCGGCTCGGTGCACAAAGAGCATGGCGTTAGGCCGCTCTTGTCCACAACGTGTTTCTTGAGCGATTCGAGGAGCATGTCGCTGTCGTAGATGGAGAGGTCTTTTGCGAGAAGGACCCAGGCGATATTGGTGCGAGTCATAGGTGCGTGCGGGTTGCGTGGGTGGAGCAAAGTTTCTGTAGGCCGAGAAACCAAAGTGCCGTACCTGTAGTGCATTGGGTATATTGAGCACTGTTCATTGGCTAAGCCCCCGGATTTTAGACGATTCTATTGGCTAGTATGGTGATAGGTGCGAGCAGCGCGTTTATAAGTGCTGGTGGGATGGTTGGTGGTGGCGCTTTGTGAAATGAAGGTGCTGTACGTTGATTGGCAAGTGCTCGCCAACTGAGATTGGTGCTGATGATGTGAATTGTGTGGAATCCGTATAATTTAGGTGATTTTAGGGCGTTGTCGAATTTTGGTGGTAAAGTTTCTGGAAGCCTTTCTGGCTACGATGTGCGAGAGCCTACAGTATTCAGAATAAGAGAACTTAAATCAGGTTACCATCCAACGAAGTCCTCGAGTGCCTGAATAGACTGTATCAACTCAGCGCGCTGTATCGAGTCCATTGAGCACCATAACTTACGGCATTTGCTAGTGATCAACTACGCATTAGCCCCTTGAAGGGCCACCGCGTAGACTCGAACACTGGACGAAGCTCTTCCCTTTAGGGAGTCGCCAAATGTGCTGCAACGATGAAGTTGGGTCAAACAACAAAGGATCCGTTCTCGTAAATTCATACCAGTATTCTTCTGCATTTACAGTTACCTATCCTTTCTGCGACTACGCCAGCCGAAGTCGGCGGGTCGTGCTCGTGCTCGACCTTTTGCGGTGCAGCAGCTTCCTCCACCACCTCTCAAGCTTCTGCAGCAGACCATTGTTCCAGTACTTCGTCACCGTGATCGTTCCTCCTCCTCCTCCGGTGGTAGTACTCGAGACAGTTCCACCCGCACCAGCACGTCCTCCTTCTCCTGCTGAGATGGCGGCATTGCTCACTCGCTCCTCTTCGCTGGCTGTCAGATCATCGCCGAGAGCCAGCAGACTGCGGACACTCGCGACAAAAGACGTCGCGGTCGACGGTGCGAGCTCCTTCTTGGTGGCGGCGTCGCAGCTCGCGAGCAGGGCGACCAAAACCACTAGCGCGACTTGTAGCACTTGGACCAGACGCATCTTTCTCCTTGGCTTCTGTGCTTGCGTTTGTCGACCAGCGCAAATTGCGGAATGGCGCATCGCAGTGGTGGAGTTTGTTTTTGCTAGCCGACAAGAACCAAGTGACTGGGTGTACCCATGTACGATGGTGCACAGCACTCGAGAAAGTTTGCCTGTCTCAGAAAGTGGTTCACGATCTTCAGATTGCCACAGCCAGGCCAGATCAAATGGATCAGATCAGACGAGGTACCACCGCCACCGCCAGTTTTTCCAGCATTTATTGACCCGGTCAATGCCCAACTACAGGTATTATACATGTACACAAATATCCTACAAATACAATCAATCGCCAGTGCGGGCATGAGGTGTTAGTTCACGAGAACGATAAGAAAGCTTCGTTCAGGTCTGTTGCTTGCGGTGAATCGCTGAAGTGGGACATTTTGTGTTTTTAGCCAGCTGGCCTCAAATTTAAAGCACGCGAGTCGTGCTGTTCGCGCTCCTTGCAAAAGTATTCAACTTGAACTTTGGTGTTTGCTTGTGGTACAATACGTACTGTATCAAAATTAATGTTGCCAAGCACGTTGCTCAGCTTCTCCTCGTCTGTTATACTGTAGCCTACCATTGTAGGTCCTTGTTGTTTGACTCTCACTTACGACGGAGTCTCCTACCAAATTCCTTGCTCTCTTTGCCGAATTAAAGCGAAGGATACAGTACAAGGAGAAAATGTATGTACAGTGAGTGATTCGTACGTACATGACGTGTCGAAGTGTGCTCTCTCATCTCTCATCGAAAGCAAACCTTCGACTCCGCCGAAAGTTTGGTCGCTCCGAAAGCACAGACTGTAATGTGCGCCTTCAATGATATTACCACTCGTAACGTTTCTGTAGTGGCTACAAACCGTAAGTTTCCGATTTTTGCACTTTTGAGATTTGCAGTACTTCAAAACTTTCACTGAAATTTACAGTATATACCGGTATCGTACCGGAACATTTTGCATACAGTCAGCGTTGGTCCTTGGAAATGGATAAAGGCAAATGTGCCCCCCCCCCCCCCCCCCCACACACACACACATACATACACACCTTAGGCGCGTTCTTAACAGCGGTTGTACGGGTGTATTGTTGTACGCTGTACAACCGATTGCGTAATAATGAGCCACAAAGAAACGCGCACCGGTTGTACGGTACATCACACCCCTGTGAGCGAAGTGAACGGGTGAACGGCGGGAATCGGTGGGAATTGGCGGGACTTGGTGAACTTTCATCGTCCAGAGACGAGCTCTAAGTAAAAAAGATGAGTTCAGCCAATCATATCTCAGGAGTTGATTCTATGTATATATATGTACCTTTTCATGTGTAACGAGGAACTTTTTGTGTATCTTTGCCATGTTCTGCCTCTTTTGCTACATACTCAGCATCAGGTGTTTATCAATCATGATACACTTGAAGTATACAGATATTCCTTGTGGAGTTGAGAAAATATGATAAGGGAATGTAAGGTGAACGGATCACTTTCGTTCTCATTCAACAACGGTAGTAAGGTTGTAACGTACACCAGGTATGTCTCTAGCACAGGTTGTACGTACACCCGTACACCCCCGGTTAAGAACGCGCCTTAAAAATCGCTACCAGAGTTGATTGCTGTTGTCACAGTTATCACTTCCCGAGTTGCGCAGCCGTTCCGCTCCTCATTACTCAAAACAACAGTATCCAAGAAGTTTTGACAGCTTTCGTCTGTCACGGCACCCTTCCTCCGTTATGTAACTGGAGGTGCCGCTGCATCTGCAAATGAAGGTCATGAATCACGCGCGTGCCCCAGTTCACTTTCTGAAGCTGGTGCATGGGGCTGTTGATGTCGATGCGCATTTTCTGCCTCATTCTGCTAAAACTGCGTTGAACCTGCTCGATCGACATTCTTCTGGCGCGCAGTTACTTACGCGTTACGGTCACGCAATTAATCCGTTGGGAGCTGTCCACTCCCTCATTCTTCGGGTGTCCCCAGTACCAGATCTACTGGTGCGTGCCTCCTGACCGGAGTATGTGATGCTACAGTACCTGAAACGTATGTATTCCCAGGTACTGTAGTTGAAAAAAAAAAGCGTGTAGTATCACGTACACGTCGTAGCTGACCCTGGCCATGACGTGCAGTTGAAGGGGATAGAGGACCTGACAAATGATGCTAAAGCGAGTTCATTTTTAAATTAGCTTCAGTATATATTTAAAGAAGTGAGATCACAAGCTAAAAAGAAAACTGGTGATCTCACGCGAGCGCAGATGTTACTCGCAGTACGAGCACTGTAATTGTGTGCAACAAATTGAAACGCAGTTCTTATGTTTGCTTCCGTGACCTATTAAAACTGTAAAGTTGGTAATTCACTAGCTTAGAAATCATAAAAAAAAACTTGTCATGCAGCCATATTTGCTTCAGCTGCTGCGTTTTGAGCTGCCTGGCCCCATGTATTATAGTGCACCACAAATACTAACTGTATAGCTAACACTACATGTAGTGTTGCAAACTATCTGCTAGTGAGTTGCGTTTGTGGAGTTAGATCATGTCTAGCTATTCATCTAGAGCATAGTAGTCGAGTTTGCAAACTTTGTTAGTGTGTAGCAAATCTGGTTAACACGTTTGTGAACTCAGGACGATGATGTTCAGAGGTACGTTTGTGAAGTTAAAACATTTTTTAACTATTCATCTTGAAGATTTTGCTAAAAAGAGCTGAAGCTCTTTCACTTGTCATAAGCTGACTAGAAATTTTCCTCTTCACACCAACCATGATTTGCTCCACACTTCTTCTTGCGTGATGTAGCAGCAAATATACAAACGCGTTTGCAAACAGCATTTACAGCGAGCTAGTGTGTTGTGAAAATCTCCAACATGTTTGCGGAGTACACTAGCACATGCATGCTCACTCGCACCTGCTGCCATTTCTTCGGAACACGCTAGATCGAGAACTCGGCTGTCGTTTCAACCTCTTCGATCGCGACTTTCGATAGTTTGTCAAAGACCTCGTGCAGTAGTAGATCGTGGGTGCAGTCCACGGCGTCGGGTGCAGACGGGGTTTTAATTCGAAGGCTACCACCTGCTCAACATTGAGTGCTTGTACATCTCATTGTCATTCGTAAACTTCGCTCGGATCACGCTCCACTATTGACCAAGTACATCCATTTGGATTTTGCGCTAGCCGCAAAAGTGATCGATCAGGTTCAGATACCTTTGAGCGTTCAGATATCTTGGTAGCAATAACCAATAATCGAACTTGCATGCCAACAGTACTCGTGAAGGAGGGCAGACATTTTTCTTGGCCGAATTGGCAAGAGCGTTGACTTCGAAAATTCGTGTCGCTGAGCAGAGCTAACGAAGTGTTGCACTATGGATACTTTGGCAACAAAACGGAACTCCTCCACATTTACGCTCCTTTATTAAAAACACTCCTTGTTGCCAACTAACGAAGTCGGCGCGAGCTAGGTTGTTCGACTTTGTCCGAAAAGAGCCCCTTCCACCAAGTCTTGAACTTCTCCCAGGAACTCGGACCGTTGTCGCTAGACACAACAGTGGTCGCTCCTCCTCCGCGATTCGCCCCCGCCGCTGCGCCAGCCATCCCCGCCATTCTCTCTTCTTGGACTGAGGGAGCCCTAGTACTCTCGTGCGCGGGGGGAGCAACATCTTCGAACGAGAGTAGACTGCGGGTGATGTCAGGTGCACCATGGCTGGTCGCTGCCAGAACTTCGCTTCGAGCACCGAAACCGTCCGCAATAGCGCCTCCGCTTTCGAGGAGGACACATGTAGTAGCTGTTGCCAACGCGAGACCACTCACGCGCATGTCGTCCGGATCAAATTTGGGGTCTCCGAACGAATTGACGGGTGCGCTTTTTAGAGTGTTCTTGTGCTGTACAGTAGAATACTATACTGTAGTACTAAGTACGTATTAGTCCGAGATCCTGGTACGAATACAGTCCAGCTGTATCACTCGATCATCTGTGTGTGTACGCGCAGATCGCGTGGTGACGTATTTACGTATGTATAGGTACAGCACCAGTATCGCAAGCAATGCAGTACAGTGCCCTATTTATAATAATTAAAAAAACACCCGCTCCCAAAGCTGACCAAGATTTGCGAGAAATGTTGTGCTTTTAGATCACCAGGGTACAAATACTTCGCGGCAGGGGACCGGAACACTGTCAGCTTACTGATCGACGAGTGAAGCTTTGAGTCGTGTGCTTGTGCAGCTGCTCCGGCAGCAGGGCGCAATTGACGACAAACACGTCAAAGGGCCAGCCGTATCCGCAGAAAGGATAGGACAATCTCTGCTGATCAAAAACGGGTGATACTAAGGCCCAGTCTTATATCTCCCCGCAATCGCGGGATGAGATTGGGACGAGTGTTCGGTCATTGCCAGGACCTCCGCAGCCCGGCAGTGTGTTAGAGATGCAGCCCGATACATTTGCCTTACAATTTGATGTATCCCGCGACCCGCGCCACACAACATCCCAGCGGGACAGGAGGGGGTGTCGTCCCCAAAGCATCCCGCTCCGACCCGCAACCAAGAGCTCTGATTGGCCCCATCCCGCATCCCGCTAGATACAGCGCCCCCCCCCCCCCCGCTACTGCACATGCACGGATTGCCAGTACAGTATTACTGGCCCAGTAACACCCGATCGTAGTATTGTACAGTACTGGCCATAATACTTCGACCAAGATTTGTCGTCCAATTACTCCTTTAAGATGATAATTTTCCATATACGATATTTATATATAAGGGTAGTTTTCGTCCGTAGATTCCGATTTTGAGGTCAGATTTGTCGAATTCGGCGTCGTTTTCAAGATATAGACCGTTTAAAAAGCGCTCTCAAAAGCTTAAAAGTTTGGGGAAAGGGTTCCATTAGGGTTAGCTGATCATTCATCAAAATACAAGTATTCTATTGGCTCATTCGGGAAAACATACGCCCGAACACACGCTTTCATGGGAAAAGACATCTCGATGGCGTCGATGCGCGTGGTTGATTATTTTAACCTTCCTGCATCCTGGTAAATCTATCTTATCAAATCATACAGGCCTTTTTACATATGAACGTTTCAGAATATTCTGTACCCAAGTCATATATATTAGGTGCTACAGTTGTAACAGAGCATATCGTTAAGCAGGCGTCGACCTGTTTTCTTGCTGGTCAAACTACTCTCCTGGTGTCAATACTCGCCCAAACACAGCAAACCATGGAGCATTCTAAAGCTAAAATACTGCTCTTTCGTACTGCGCAGTCACCTTTGTACTGAGTTGTCTGATAGCACCCCTGGTTAGTACCGTTTTGGTAGTGGTGTGGTCCATGATGGATTTGCTACCCAACATATCTTGGTCCCTGTACTCCACCTAAAAGCTTGCAGGTGAAGCTGTGATGCTTAGCAGAAAGAAGAGCTGCGTAAGATTAATTTGCGGGTCGAAACACTATCATTGAAAAGTATTGATGGAGTTAAGGGCGAAAAACTACCAGTGTTACAAATCTTGATCCGAAGTATTTTGGCCAGTACAATACCAGCCGACAAAACCCACGTGCGTGTCCAATGGACACGCAATGGGTACCCGAACCCGGGTAACATACCCACCCGAACCGGGTACACCCGAGTTCGGGTAGGGTGCGGGTACCCGAAACGTTTCGTTTCGTTTTAAGCTGAGGTGCATAGGGGGAGTCGAACATTACAGTCATTTAGCGTTCCTAACGACCTAGAAAATGCCCGACCCTCTGAGGCTTACAGATCATCTGAGGGTTTGCTCGCTACCTTTATGGTGCTAGCAAATGCGTACTATCTAAGGTGCGCCATGCACAGCGGAGGCCCGGCATCCGTCCTCCTGTTCCGGGTGAGTGTCCATCCAGTGATCTACGTTGGTACCCGAAACGATCCCCGGGTGAAGCTCGGGTACCCGAACGTAAAGGATATAATAATGTGAATGGTTTTGCTTCTCTATTATTATGATCTTTGAAATCCATTTTTGCACGGCTTGCGCTTCTGCATTTAGCAACGCCTGACCCAACGCTCAAGCATGGAGCCCCTGATGCTAATGTCAGCATTTACAGGAACGACAGTAGCTTTTTTTCCAATATACTAGTGTATCATTATTTCTTTTATATCCTTCGGCTTTGACACCTTCGATACCTTAAACATAATTTACTTCGGGTGGGGATGCGAGTCTTGCCGTCGGGTGGGTGCACCCGAGTTTACCCGCCGGGTGGGTGCGGGTACCCGAAATCGTCTGGCCGAGCCCGCCGGGTGGGTGTGGGTACCCGACTTTCGCTGGTTGCGAGCTCTGGTGTCCATATGCCAAAATCTAATTTTAAAGTTGCGCATACCGGTATGCGCATTGGGGGATAACGGTTGAGGACGGCCCTCAGGATGTCCAAAATCCATACACCGTGCGCCTGTGCGTTTGAGCACGGAGATTGACGACCGCACCGAAAATGCCACGCGAAATATTGGTTTTTACAACTGTACTACAGTACTGAAAGCACGAACTCCGAGGCCTCGGGGAGGTGATACCAACAGCGCGCCCCTCGTTAGCTGCAGCGCGGACGATAACAAGCGCACACGTGTATTGGCAAATACACCGTTTTGGAATGCTGCTTTGCATCGAAAGCTACATGTAGTTAGCTTATGGATGCCTACCGCGGACTCGTATCATAGATATCTAACGGTACGACCAACGTAGGCGGAGATGCAGCAGACTAAACCACAACAAATTCAAATTCAAATACATGTAGCTAGCTTATTGTTACTGGAATCCTTGAGGCGCTGCTACAAACTGTCGGTTCAGCTCCATCCACATGAACATGGAGTGACAGTCAGTATTGTTAGGTACACATATTAAATACACACATGGAGCATATGTGACGGCACGTTGGTAGGTAGTTTGACATTCTCGTGGCTTAGCACCGTAGATCATCTTCATACCATCATGGATCAGCTTGAGGACTACGGTCATGGATCGGGTTGGTTATGGTAACGGATCCGGTTGGTTATGGTCATGGATCCAAATGGTAGTGTCATGGCGGATCATGGATCTGCACCGGGATATCGTGGATCGGGTTGGGATGCCATGGACCCGCAATGCATTTGCAGCTAAGACTTATTAACATGTTCTTGCTTTTGCGAATGTAGCCGATGAAGCTGACATGGTTGGCGTAAGAAGAACCAATGACTTCTTGAGCACACTCGTTCTGCAAGCACATTCCTCCTCCAGCAAAAAGATCGAGTACGATTCCTACCTGAGCTCAATTTTTTTTTTGTTTCCCTTGTGGCCATACAATACTTATCCTTTAAGCACCGACGCTTGACAAAATATGCAATCGATCCTCAAAGCACATTTTTGTACGAGCAGCCTGTTTTTGGGTTTTAGCATCCAGTATATACACTACGACCGTACTGTATATGTACAGAGGTAGCTGAAGGACGTAGCAGTACACATGTATCCTCCTTCTTTCCCGAGATGAATCGAGCAAGTCTTCATAGCGAAGATGCAGGTTGAATTTGGAGATTTTTTCTAAAATGCCAATGTTAACGACAGCGGTATCGTCGTACCAACTTGCGAAAACAAACTCATAGCGGTATCATTGTGATGTAGAGAGCTAAGATACGTCGCTGATGAGTTTAGAACCGATAAACGCTTTACAAATACGAAATATAGCCCGTTGAATATTAGTCTTCAACTTCCACTGCAACTCAGGTACAGTAGAGGGAGAGAATCGAACACCACAGTTTTGGGAGCGGACCACCACAGATTTGGACACCACCACCAGAGATTTGGGCGCCACCACCAATGATCAACGAGGGATCAAATCACCAGAGATATCGCACTCCACCACCAAAGAAAAGGTGCTCTACCACCACAGAAAAGGATTACATCACCATGGTGGTGACACACTGGTGGTCTCCACCCTATTACAGTGATGATTAGCACGAGTAGCGAGTTCAGTCCACCCTGCGTTTGCTAGTTCTTTGGTGATCGCAGTCCAGCCTGCAAGCGAGGCCGTGCTCTTCGCCAGCAATGCCTAGTAGCTCCAAATGCTCCGACGAGATGGTGCTCGTCGACAAGCATCGGGAAGATGCGGCTGCTGGAGAGGGACAACAATGCCTACAGAGGACACAAGGACACACAGACCGGTACGTAGTGATCTATCACTCCCACTGATAACGGCAAGCGAGCGGGGTATAGCGTATTACAATGTAGCGTTCGTTGTAAATGCAATTTTCAATTGGATGCACCGCGTTCTTTGAAGCACGGTGAGGTGTATGGTTGTAGTGCGAGACCAACCTATGAACAGCCAATGTCAAAAGCTTTAAGAAATGTATTAAGGATGACTGGTGGACGCCTTTATAAAATGCACTAGCATCTACGGCGTTTAGTCTGCTCGCATGACTGCCGACTACTACTTATCGACCCAAACGATTCTGAGCTGGCGATCTCGGGGTCGATTGTTGCCACTTGATGTGGGGGTCTTGCGCTGCTTGCACGAGCCATTGGGGCTGCGCCGTAGTTTGAGGCGATATTGGTGGTGTGCAGCACCGAATCGCTATAGCTCCGCTGGTATCCACCCGCACCTTGATATACAGTGTGTACCTCCGAAAGTGACTCGCTCCGCATTTCACACTCTCGAAAAAACATTGCCTCGTACGACCCGATCTCCGCTTCAATTGGGGCCAGGCGGAATAACTCCATGTTGGCAGGCGCGGTTGTGCTCGCGAGGGCTTCACGAATACCACTCTCGGTATCGATGTGATGCTCGACGAATACGGGAGGCGGTGATCTAGGTTGCGGGCCAAGTACTGGAAGCCCATGAAACGTACCTAAGTGATGGCTGGTGCTATCACTTGGCGGACGGAGTTGGGGTCCTTGCACGGGGTAGTGAGCGGCAGGATCTCCATTCGTATCAGCAGAACAAATTCTAACATCACTGCTTTCTTGGTGGGAATTGCCGTCTACTTGACGCCGAGGTACTATCCGTTGGGTACTCTGCGTGGTAGTACCAGTTTGACGTCGATTACTTACGAAGACCGGTACTGGGGCAGGAATTCCGGGGCAAGGCAACGACAGCTCTCTTGTGGCATGTATCACGTGAATACAGATGCCGAATTTCATGTTGAATCTACACGAACAACTTCGTAGGCGTGCGTCCACGAGCCAACCGTCCCCGACCATGTCCTGCCACTGCATTTTCAGCACGTGAATAGACTTGTACGGCATTTGTGACTTCTTCGGGTCTTCTACGTAAAAGTCGTCGGCCTGTTCACTTTCTTTATCTGCATACGACGTGCGTGGTCGGTGACGAACTTGTACCAGGTGCACGGGAAGATCTCCAGCAGAGGGAAGCGGAGCGGCCCGTAGTTCTTTTCGGCGAACAGTCAAGTTGTAGAGTGCCTTTAAGCGCTCCGACACTGAGTGAGCGCTGCTAAATGTTTTGTGCATGTGAACGAACACAAGCCGCGACCTGTCCAACCGATCAATCATTTCCGTTGGCGTTGCGCGTTTCGACTTGTTCACCAGCTTGAGCGTCTTGTGATATTGTTCAAGCGGATTATTCGTGGTAGCACACCCTGGTGGGGTGTGATACGCTTGCCAGCAAGAGAATCGAGGATGGAGGATCCACTGCGCGATGATATGATCGGCTACAACCTTGAAGGGAGGGCAAGAATCTGACGCAGACACCCATGCAGCGAGCACCCTCGACTGTCTTAGCAGGAATTCTTCCTCTGTGCGAGAGTAGTGGAGATTGTTCAAATCTCGCCAAATCATAGCAATAGTCACAGGGGCTAAAGTGGCTTTCTCAATCAGGGTTTTCACGTTTTGACATACGTGGAACCAACACATCAGGATCTTAGAGTGTGGCAGCTGAGCAACACACGCATTGAATTGCGCATTATCCGCGTCGGTCATGACGAACTGGGGCGAGAACTGAACCATGAATGTTTCCCAAATGACGCGTTTCAAAAATGCGCAGCACCACTCAATATCAGTACCGGTTCGCTGGGAAGTACAAAAGTACACAATAGGAAAAAATTTCCCACAGCAGTCGGATATCCCGAACACGAATACAGGATACTTCATCTTTACGATACTGTGTGTGCTGTCAACGTGGAAAAGGGTGGTGCACCTAGGGTCACGTTGAATGTTGACGTATTGATCCAACAGTGTGAAACACGTGAGGCCGATTCGAAAGGGGGAAGTCGGTGTCCCGGTACCGAGCTTGGGGGTCAAAGTCGCACCCTCGCGTGTAGTATCACACAGAATCAGAAGTTCATCTGTAGATTCCGCAATATTTGCCATGACACCGTACATACGAGCCTTACAGAGATCAATTACTGGTTGCATAACGTCTTTTTTGTTGAGGCTGCGCCACTTCTTCACGAAATTTTGCACTTGAGGCACCGTTGGCTTAGGCCCTTGTATGACGCCGGTGTCAATCTTTTTGGCCAGCAACCCGAACAAATCAACTGGTGAGTTGGACGCATCTTCTTCAAGCCGTTCTGCTAGCCACTGTTTCATCGCATCCGTGAGTCGAACCGGCTTGGGCGAGGAGATGTTTGGGTTCGTCATCGTGTGCTCGCCATCCACTGCGATGGTGGCAAGGCCACTGGGCTCACATATTAGCAGTCGATAGATGCACTTGCATACCACACCACTGTCCTGACAGCGCGCTGACCTACATCTGGTGGGTATCCTGCGCACCTTGTGCTTCACGAGGAGTTTATCAGCGTCGTCGTGGTCATTGTGGTTCAGCCGACAACGGACAGGATCATTGCGCTGACGACTATAAGTTGGAAGAGTATCTAGAAAATCGCCCATCGAGACGTCGGACCCAGTCTCATTGCTCCAAAGCACTCGCCATGGCCTTGGAGGCCTTGGGGGGCGTCTTGAGGTTGCTGCGCCTGCGTCCGCGGGGGTCATGTATGGGTGCTGGAGGCAAATCTGGAGAAGTCTGTGAAGTAGCTGGCGCAAGACGATGCCCAATCTGACGACGAAGCTTGACGCCGCACACAGCAAGGCGGAACAGTCGATTCCGACCACCAGGAGTGGAGTCGCAGGCGATGCTGAAGCTGCACTTAGGGGTGAAAAGGAGGAGGTAGTTGCCCAGGCGACCGTCACGTTCGAAAGAAATGCTCTCAGGCTAAGCTGGTCAGGCGGCCAAGCCACGCGGCTGGTGGTTTCAGTCTTGCTGTGCAGCACGAAAACTATTTTAGTTACTCGAGACTGCTATGGCCGTCTATAAAGAGCGATACTTGTGAGCGTTATAGTGTGTTCTGAGCGTACCAACAATACGTTTTAGCCTCTGTGGTGATCCAGCCCAAATCTATGGTGTTTTGATCCAAATCTGTGGTGCGTTGTGCCACCCAAATCTCTGGTGACGAAATCCTGTTTTTGTGGTGGTGAGTTCCAAATGGCTGGTGTCGAAACCCCCCACTCAGGTACAGTATAACAGGCCGTACCGGCTTTTGCACAGCTACTTCAAACTGTCTTTCTCATGAGAAACAAATGGTTCGGTATACAAACTTGTAGATAAATTAACTTTTGCCAAAGCATACGGGTATGTTTGCATCCTGGATACCCGTATGCTTTCGACCTGGGGGATAAAGGTTAACAAGGGAGAATCGGTAGTATTTGGTAGTAGCGTACACCTTTTTGGGATTTGGATTGCGTAATAGCAAAACGCAAAGAAATGTACATATGTAGTAGCGTACACTTCGGCCCAAGGAGCACGGGTGTACGGGAGAATTGGTATAGAGAGACTACGAGCAGACAGCAACACACAATCGTAGGTCGGCTAAAGCATGACGAACCACACACATTAAGTTAGTGTCAGCTAAGACTACCAGAGTAGACCAGTTTTGCATTGAGGCCACTACAATGCAAGTTTGCCGTGGTGTATTTCGTGCTATTTTGAAAAAAAATACCATATAATTACCTGTTTTAAGAATGCTCTGTGAGTTTTTTCGTGACGTAGGGCAAAAAAAACACTCCAAACACGATTTCTATGTGCTAAATAGTGGCTCACCTATCGTCAAATCTGATGGAACCAGATACCTCCCGTTCTCCTCCGTTCTCAGCACTGAAGGGTAATATACACCTTTCCCGTCTACAACACCCCTACTCGCGTTGTAGTATGCTACTACCGATTCTCCCTTGTTAAGAACGGCCCTGAGGCGATGGCCCTCCATCTAGGATAAATAGATTGTTTTTCATGGCCATACAGTACATGTACGGTTCTCAGACGATAAAAGTGTCTCCAGACTGCCGACCCTGCTGTTTAGAGTCTAACATTACAGTAGTGAAAACTCTAAACTGGAGAGTCTACTGCATCAACAAGTCGGAATACAATTCCGCGACCGCGAACCCTTAACTTAAGTGTTAAGGCTTAAATGCTTGTGACGAGAGCTCTGGCATTACAACTCAATCTGTCGCAGATTTAGTGAGCGTTCGATGCTTCCAACGATCAACACGTTTCTGTGCTTTCGTGTGCTGTCGGCGGCAAATCTCGCATAACAAATGATGATGATTTTCGCGCGAGTCATGGTGTCCGCACGTTTAATCATCCTCCGATGGGATGTGTGTAGCTCTTCCACCGATAGATCCTCTACAGTACATGCTGAGCACTGGCGTCCACCGCAGCGCATTTGACATCGCCGATCGCGTGCAATGAGGAAACGAATATCGGTTGCTGGGACGCTCCGGCGGGCTTACATCCGCATACACCCTCGAAGCGCATTCGAACCCTCTCAATTTGACTAAAGTGAGCTCACTTTGGAATTTGCACTCATCGACGGAAGCAACACTTGGACACCGATGCTTGCCGGAATCTCCCTCTCAGCTATCGCGCTCATCGGCTTGGCCTCGCGTGCCAACGCCCACGGATACCTGGAGCAGCCCAAGCCGAGCTGGGCGGACTCGCCCAATCCCGACTGGGTTGCTTTGGTGGACAACTACTGGGACATTGGCTCGGGAGGTGACCAATGCGGCGCATTCAAGAAGATGGCTGGCGAGAAGGGCATGAGCGTGAAGGACGTCGTGCTGGACATGGTCAAGGACCAGAAGTGCGGCAGGACGCTGGATAACGGAGCCCCGCAACCCATCCCGAGCGACGGAAAGGTCAAGTGGCTGGGCAACGGCGGCGGAGGCTTCACCCACGTCGGTCCGTGCGAGGTCTACATCGATGACAAGATGGTGGCCCATGGAGATAACTGCGAGGACGAGTTCAAGGGCGGAGCTCCTGGGTCCACGCAGACGTCGGACATCCCTGTGGACTACTCGGCCTGCAACGGCAAGTGCACCTTGAGCATCTACTGGCTGGCCTTCCAGAACGCGCAGTGGCAGGCTTATGGTACGTTGGAGTCTTGTTTGCTCTATTACGTCGGTGTTCTGGTTTGAATTAACCTCTGTGTTGCGTAGTGAACTGCGTCCCTTTGTCCGGAAGTGGTGGCGGCGCGCCTGCAACGGGAACCGGCGGATCGGTGACCCAAACGGGAGGTTCGTCAGACACGACGCAGTCCTCTCCGGCCACCCAGGGGTCTTCGAAGGACGAGGGACAGAAGACAACGGACCCTCCTTCGTCAGATAAGCAGTCGAACGAGAACCAGCAACAATCGACTCCGGCGCCGGCCCAGGACAACAACAACAACAGCAGTAACAACAACCAGCACCAAAACAAGGACAACAACAACCAGGACCAAAATCAGGACCAAAATAACAACCAAGACCAAAACAAGGATAACAACAACAACCGGGACCAAAACAAGGACGAAAACAACAACAACAACAACCAGGACCAAAACAACAACAACAACAACCAGGACCAAAACAAGGACAACAACAACCAGGATCAAAACAAGGACCAAAACAAGGACAACAACAACCAGGACCAAAACAACAACAACGACAACAACAGCAGCAACAACAACAACAACAACAACAACAACAACAACAACAACAACAACAACAACAACAACAACAACAACCAGAACCACAACGAGGACAACAACAAAAACCAGGACCAGCAAAACCAGCAGCAGCAGGAACAACGGTCGAATGATGTGAATTTCAGCAATCTGAAGGGAGGCGCGGGCACCGTCCAGCCTGCTACGAACCTGCGAAAGTAAGGACGGCCCCCTTATGGCTACAGTTGCCTCTGCAGGACACTCGATGTGAACAATTCAGCGCGTACCGTTTCATTTCCCTGTCCTGTTTGTTCAGTAGAAGGCTATCACTTGGCATGTGAGGTAACAATGAAAATAAAGTTTCCGCATTACTTTAAAACCCCAGAGGTTAAGTGATATCACCGACATCAGGTTACAGTCAATCCAAACAAATACTAGTACCGTCCAATTTCTGATCTTGATTTTTTCGCTCGAACGCGCCTTGTGGTTTCGAACCTGCATCGAGGTAGTTTTTGGTCATCGCGGTATGAACTTCCCGGATCGACACAAGGCATGAAAGTGGATGTTCTGCCAACACATAACGCTGTAGATATCCGGGATACCCCCCCCCCTGAAGGTCAACAAACGGCAGGTGGGGCACGCAGTTGCCCCAAATCGTCGTTCCTGTAATATAGGAGCTCGTTGGGCTGCTACTGCAGGAGTCCCGGTATGCGGCGCTCCACAGCAGTGCGCGTCGCTGGGCGTCATAACTGCAAAAATTGATTTCATGTATTATAGGACGCTGGAAGAAAAAAACTTTATTAAAACAGTCCTAAATGGCCTAAAAAAATCCAAAAATCAGTGTAATTTACCGAAATAGAATGTACTTTGTCCTAAATTTTTCCAAAAAGCATGTAATTTATGTTTGCCCAAAAGAAATACACCTGTTTTACGGATGCCTTTTAGGACTATGTTTAGGACCTGTCCTAAGACCTTACTCTTGCACTAGTTTTTTTCCTCAAGTGATTCACATACGTCCATCAAAGCGCTGAATGCGGGCGAGGGCGAGTGCAACCCGTCATATTTTTTTCCTATTTGACCGAAACCGAGCACTTAGCGTAAGGTACGAGGGGGTGGGGCGGGCAGGTGGCGCAGCGCCCCCTCCCCAGTGCCGTTGCGAAGTCCGCAGGCGAGAGCCAACGCGATTGTGTCCTGCCCACCTCAACAATAAGTAGATGTAGCTGTAGTGGCAAACAGCAAGTACAGTTGCGTAGTACAGTACACTTTAGATGGATGTATAATAGAACGTAAGTGCTTCAATGTATAGCATGACGCGCATAAAAAATAGCGGGGTGTGAAGCGGAGGAACTTTAGGTGCAAGTTGATAACGCGGATATCTTTTGTGCGTGTGTAGGATATTTCTGTTCTAGTGTGCCGCCGCAATGGCCAATGGTGTTTTAGTTCACATACTTTTACTGGTAACTAAGGCATGGTTGTGTACATGTAAGAAAGTCGAATTGTACATGTAGTCTTATTGAAGAAGATTTAGTGTTTTTGACAGCTTTCGCCCAAATAGCATTAGTCATTTAAAAATTTAAGCTCTCTGCAGCGCAGATACCGAATAGCTTCATCCTTCAGCTCGGTTGCTTCGTCGATGATGTAGCTCTTCTATGCGAAATATACACTTTGATGAAAATTGAAAGTGGTTAATGAACTTTCGAGAACAACATTTGCCCGCTGGTTTCATCTGAAGTGTATATCTCATACATGTACTAAGATTTTTTCTATCTCTAATTTTATCACTATTCTTGTAGTACAGAGATCGGTGAGTGTGTGAATGGTGTATTCCAGACATTCCACCTTGATCTCCGCAGCGTTAGTACATGTATAATAGCTCAATAAGCGTCGGGCATAATTTGTTGCCGCATTTTGTTTGGTGGTGAGAGTATGGAATTACTAATTTGAGGACTAAATTTGTCCGTTAATACTAGATCCGGACTATTTTCACACCGGTACCTCTAGTTTTCCCCAGTTAGATTCACTGCAAATTACTTAGCTTTAAAAAGTGACGTTGTTGGTCGAAACCATTGTGTAAACGTGACGATACTTTTGCTAGGTAGTCGCCCCTTTTACTTGAACAAACGGGAGGGCAATATGTTTCATGATAGTAAGTAAGTCGTTTTGTTCCGCCATTTTATCTGTTTGTCCAACAGGTAAGACATTCCGACGCAGTGCTCCAGAGAGAAGATATTCCTCAACACTTTACCTCCAGGCTACAGTAGAGACCGATATGAAGACCAGTAGTAACGAAAAGGGATTGCCGGATCATTATTGGATTCGGAGTGTCCTACAGCGCTTCCAGGACTCTATAATTCTCGTCAGACGTACTTTGGTAAATAGAGGATCTCTTACCCCCCCCCCCCCCACACACACACAACACACACACCTGTTTGTCCTAGTAAAGTGCCCATGGGTTTACCTAACATGTACTATAATGTAGCAGCTGCCGATCGTTGGTTTAGACAAATCGCTACAATCGGCTGTAGGTCGCGAAACACTACTTTATGGTATGGTTTGCGTCAACCTAGAAGCCAGAATTTCTTTTTTCCAGGTGCATGAGCACCCGTCAACTATACTACGTAGTAATAGGTAAGGAGCTGGTTCTTGTACGTAAGCGACTTGTTCCTATAAGCTAGCAGGACGCAGTAGGACTCAAACGCTCAGCAAAGAGAAAAATATGACGGCATGTTGCTCATTGACATCCAAAGTAAGAGGTTTGGTTCACCTTCCCATACTACGACTCATTCTACTTAGAGACCGCTTACTTATCGACGACCTTGTTGCGCAGACGACGAGCTGGAGCCTTGCACTTGGTGTCCGTCGTCGACGGAGGCTCAGTCGCTTTGGTATCAACCGCTGAAGACCCGGTCGCCGGTGTTTCCGCGGATGGAGTCGCCTCAGTAGAAGGAGGGGTCTCGACGGTCTGTGGGGTAGCGACAGGGGTTTCCTCCTGCTTCTCTTGGGTCGAGGACCCTCCCGTCGACTGCGATCCAGTCGAAGGCGTCTCTGCAGGTTTCTCTCCAGTGGACGAGCCGGCAGTCGACGCTTGCGTTTGAGTCTGTGTCGTGGCGCCGCCGCTGCCCTTCAGAGGGACGCAGTTCACGTACGCCTGCCACTGCGCGTTCTGGAACCCCAGCCAGTAAATGGCCAGCGTGCACTCGCCGTTGCACGACGAGTAGTCCACGGGCATCTCCGACAGCTTGTCTGATCCATCGGGGCCGCCCGGGAACTCCTCCTCGCAGTCGTCGCCGTGCAGCACCATCTTGTCGTCGATATAGATTTCGCACGGCCCTGTGTGCGTGAAGCCGCCGCCTCCGTTTCCCCACCACGTGGCCTTGCCGTCGCTCGGGATGGGCTTCGGCTCCACGTCCGTGCGCGTGTAGCCGCACTTCTTGTCCTTGACCATGTCGAGCACGACGTCCTTCACGCTCATGCCCTTCTCCTTGGCCATGGTCTTGAACTTGCCCACTTGGTCGCCGCCCGAGCCGATGTCCCAGTAATTGTCGATCAGAGTGACCCACTCGACGGTGGGCGCGCCATCCTCGAAGGTTGGCTCGGGCTGCTTGAGGTGGCCGTGGGCGTCGGTGTGCGAGGCAAAGGCCAGCAGAGCAATAGCAGACGAGAGGGCAGCGGCACTAAACATTGTTCGCAGCGGACGAGAAGATTAGAAAGTGAGATTAACGTGCTGTGAGGCGGCGACTGGTCCTGTACAGTACACCTTCGAAAAACGAGAGACGCTCTCGGTGTGTCTTTGTTGAAGGTAAAGGCGTAAAGGATCGCAGTCATATGCTCGGGCAGAATTGCATGTGCTTTGCTGGTGGTTACTTCGGCTCAGAGGTCGGAAAAAAATAGTGCAATACAATAAATAATCAGTTTTCCAATACTATTTTTTATTATTGGCATGTGCTGAGATCAATACAATATAAAATGGACCCAATTATTGACAATAAATTTGGTAAAAGTAACACCGTGGCCAGAGTAGCCTAAAATAGACCCAAGATATTTTCTAAGCTGCAGTTTCTTGGTCAACATAACCTCCACCCTGGACTTATAATCGATGGGTACGATGCACATACTGATATCAATGGCATGTATAAAGTTTGTCTGCAAACCGATTAGATAACAGTAAGGATGAGAATATGGAATAATAGCGGCGGTAGGAAGACCTACCGACAAGGGCTACTGTACCAAGAGCCATCACCTCGTTGAAGACCCCTCTGCACAGTGGGGTGGCATATATCATTACTTCTCCGGTCCGCTAAAGAATTAACAGTTCTCTAATCAGACTGTAACTTGCGTTCTACTGCTCCAACAGAGCTGTGGATGCCCTTAACTTAAAGCGCTTGATCCGCGGTATCACCCAGTATTGTTCATGACTGCATATTCCCGCCATTTAAGGCTGTTATCAGTCGGTTTAAACAATCGGTTTTCACAGGTGTGCGGTTTAAATTCGCTGCACCATCAAAAATGATCAGATTAAAATTTGGAGATATACTACAGAAAGCGGAAAGAGAGCTTATCTATGGGATATAATGCTGTTAACCAACGAGTATTCAAACGCCAGAAAAACAGCCAATCGTGTTTCATACAAATCACTGATGTTGGAGTTTGTCCAATGAAATGTGGCACAGTCGGGTAATTCGACCAATCAAACATCGAGGTTTTTCATGAAAAACCTAACTGTTAATTCTTTTCCGGACCGGAGAAGTACGTGTAGTACAGAGCTCACAGTTTTACTACTGTACGTCCCACTAGAACCTCCTGAAATGGATATGTCACCTCTTCAATCCGATATTTATGCCCCTTTTATATGACATTAAATATAAATTGCAATATAAATTACGGCAATTTTTATTATTGCTCGCCATAAAATTGCAGTTTTTATTAGTGGCCAATGTTGACCCCAATTCAATATCATACTGTATTGGCGGACCTCTGCTTCGGCTCTCGCCAAATTCAAGGGGGCACGACCTGTATACATGTACCATGGTAATACATGTACTGTACAGTCTTGTGATTGTTTGTACGGAAGCATTCGCCTTACGAGAAGCGTTGGTTTCACAGGTACCTGTGTACATACCGAATAACCTTAGTTATGAAATACTCCTTGTTATGGCATACACCCCAATATGACCAATCACAACGCTTGATTGGGAAGTCTTTTTATAACCTTCCCGACGAGTTACTTGGTTTTATTATACGGCTCCAGAAAGGACACTAAAAACAGCATTTCTACACTGCAGATCAGGTGTATTGCATAACTAAGGTTATTCGGTATACCTACATACTGTATCGATGATGCGATGATGCGGGCGGCGGTTGTCACTCGTGTTTTTTTGGCTAGATACATGTAATGCAGTGATATTGACTTGCAAACCGCGCGAAAAAATCATCACGAAGTGACGAAAAATCCTATAACGTTAGAGTCACTTTGACCAAGCCGAAGCTCTCGATTCCTTGACGCACATCACGCCATCCACGCTGAGCTGTTGTAATTACCGGTAGAGGAGGAGGAAGAGGAGCTCTATTTGGTTACTGGATAAAAGAGTTAGTTCGTATTAACTAATGTATTGAGTTCTGAAATGCGCATGCACTTAGACGAACGGAGAGACTGCGTATTCTACATACTGCTTCATGAACTTCAGGGGAGGGAGGAGAGAGGCCCACAAGCTATAATCGTGAGTAGGATGCCAGCGTAAACGGGTGGAGGGTAGATTAAACAAGCAAAATGGGGGAATCAAGCGCCACGTGTAGAATTGTTCACATTGAGTGCCACCTATCGGCATAAGGACGAGCCTCCTTACTTCGGAGACTCGTTGCACGCTGGACCACACCAGTGCCGCCGTTAAGATTCTTGAAACTTACGTCGTTCGACCGTTGCTCCTGCTGTTGCTGTCGCTGTCCCCGATGGTTTTGCTGGTGCTGGTTAAATTTCAAACTTGCAGTTGATATTTTCCGTAAGAAAGGGCACCTATTTACGGAGACTTGTTTCACAGTGCGCCGAACATTGTCCTCCCCGCTAATTTAGGTGTGCACCGGTTTGAGTAATGTAGCAATTTGACTATAAGCGTATCCTCGTCGGTCTCTATAGGAAACCCCCACACCCGCGCTCGCAGGATAGTCGAGCCAGCACTCGGTCGTTGGTTTTTGCCATGAAGCAAGTCGTGTGGTCGTCAGACACTATAATTTGCGGGAGTTTGTCCGAATTCATGCACCTTACTTTTAAATTCCGAGTGTAGGGTTTCCCCATTTCTATGAAAAGTACTATGATACCCGATCGTTACCTGTGCAACCAACGCCTACAATTGACCCTAAATATACAGTTCATCCACTCACATCAACCACACTCTGGACGGATGTGGCCGAGATGATCTACAGAACAGCGCGGCGCTGCTCGTGCTCTTCCGGCGATACTTTTGTCGCTTAGTTTTATTCATTTGTTTGCCATGAATCATGCAGCGGCCAGTATACATGTATACGGTTCATATACAGACGGCAAAAGTGTTTTTAGAGGTGAAGGCACTGCCGTGGACTCGGCAATTTGGCACAAGTTCTTATAAGAAGACTCTGCTACATGGAGACCTTTGAATCCCAAAGGAGAGACGGTAGCGTGACCGTCGATGCAGTTAGTGATTGCGGGGAGACATCTTGTGTCGCCTGTTGTCAGATTTTGTGAAGCCGTGCTTCAATGCTTCGGCAGTTCAACGTCAAAACGTTTTCGTGTGCTTTCCCCTGCAATGCTCGGGGTTGTCTAGAGCAACCGAAAATCGAAACCGGCTCTCGAGGATGGATGTCATGGCCCTCAAAACCCCAAACGACCACTTTTTGGGTGAAGAAAACGCCTCGCTCAGCCAATACGGCAGCTATGAAGACGTGTTCGGGCTCATGGAATAGATGCGAACGAGGAGGTCTGACTGCCTGGCCTGGAAGCCCGAGCAACGCCAGCATCTACAAATATGAAGCCGCCAATTTGGCTGGATTCGGCGGGCTTGCTTTCACCCTCTCTCCTGCAATAACTTATACCCTCCTCGACCACCTCCCAAACCGTATAGTTTACAAGAAATATACCGAAAATAGCTCATTTTGGATCATTTTCGGTTTAAGCGGCAATTTTGTACTGTGTATTTTCTGTTGCTCTAGCACGATCCGCAATGCTCTTCAGCAGATCGCATGAGCTGTGAGGATTACGGTTTTCTGGAAGGAAAAGTAATCAATTTAATTTTAGCTGTTAACGGGAAATGCCAATTCAGTGCGCGGATTCAATTCTGTGCGCGATTTTATACTTGATTTTAGAATGGTCGCCGGGATCGTGCAAATCATGCATTATTAGTTATGGGGCTGTTATCTTGATTTTAGTATGACAGTGCAAGGAAATGGTCCCCCTTTCAGATATTATAAAAATATGCTCATGCATGCAACAGCCGTCACGTACTGTGCTTTACCAAAGTGATGACCAGCTAGATCAGTATCTTAACTTTGTATTGGTACCAGTCCCGTTCAAAATTTTTGCGTTTTGGCGGCTGTACATAGTTTTTCCGACTTGGTCCCGCACTGATTGGCGTTTTCCGTTATTATAACATGTACATGCATTGAATTGCGATTGTGACCACGCGTTTACAAATACTCTCTCGGTGCGGAGGGGGATTGGGCACAGGTTGTAACCTGGGCCTTGTCAAAAGATTGAGTGCGCAGTCTTTGCACCGAGAGTCCTCTACATGTTGGTTACCACAACGTATTTGAATTACCTACCGGTACTCGGTGAGGTACAGTAGTGGACAGCCGTCGACTGGGTTGCTGCTCGAGGGGGCTTTCCAAGAGGGCTACATGAATACCATACTCATTATCGAGGATCAGTATTGTAGAGCTCTCAACTTATGAATCTCTTTACAGCTCACTTTGGAATTTGCACTCATCGACGGAAGCAACACTTGGACTCCGATGCTTGCCGGAATCGCCCTCTCTGCTGTCGCGCTCGCCGGCTTGGCATCGCATGCCGACGCCCACGGATACCTTGAACAGCCCAAGCCGAGCTGGGCGGACTCGCCCAATCCCGACTGGGTTGCGTTGGTGGACAACTACTGGGACATTGGCTCGGGAGGAGACCAATGCGGTTTGTTCAAGAAGATGGCGGGCGAGAAGGGCATGAGCGTGAAGGACGTCGTTCTGGACATGGCCAAGGGCCAGAAGTGCGGCAGGACGCTGGATAACGGAGCCACGCAGCCCATCCCAAGCGACGGACTGGTCAAATGGGTAGGTCACCTTGGTGGAGGCTTCACCCACGTCGGACCGTGCGAGGTCTACATCGATGACAAGATGGTGGCCCATGGAGATAACTGCGAGGACGAGTATAAGGGCGGAACTGGAATGCACGAGGCCTCAAACATCCCTGTGGACTACTCGACCTGCAACGGCAAGTGCACCTTGAGCATCTACTGGCTGGCGTTCCAGAACGCGCAGTGGCAGGCCTACAGTAAGTGGGGGTCTATTGCTTTTTGCTTTGAATGAGCGTGCGAACTAACGTTTGTGACTCTGTTTTCTGTGCTACGTAGTTAACTGCGTTCCGTTGTCGGGAAGCGGTGGCGGAGCGACCATTACGGGAAGTGGAGGATCGATGACTCAAATGGGAGGTTCGTCGGACACTACTCACGGTTCTTCAAAGGACGAAGGGCAGAAAACAACGAAGGCCCCCTCGTCCGAGCAGCACTCGAACGAGAATCAGCATCAATCTACCCCGGCGCCAACCCAGCAGGAAAACAACAACCAGGACCAAAACAACAACAACAACAACTCTGAGGACCAGATCAACCAAAAGGAAAGCAGAAACAGCGACCACCAGGACAACAACCAGGACCAAAATAACATCATTGACGACAACAACAATCAGGGCCAAATCCACCAGGACCAAAACAAGGACAACAACAACAGCAATCAGGACCTGAACGACCAGGGCCAGAACAACAACAATAACCAGGACCAAAACAGCAATCTGGACCAGAACAACAACGACAATGACCAGGGCCTGAACAACCAGGACCAAAACAAGGACGACGACAACAACAAGCAGGAACAGCAAAACATCGACGATAACCAGGACCAGCAACAGCAGCAGCAGCAGCAGCAGGAGCAACGGTCGCACGACGTGAATTTCAACATCCTGAGCGGAGGTACCGGCACTGTTCAGCCTGCCAGGAACCTTCGAAAGTGAGGAGGTGTATCCTTGTGCCGACAGGAGACTCTGCAGGACAAGCGATGTGAACGATTCAACGCGTAGGGTTTCATTACTTTGTTCTGCTTGTTCAGTCTACCTTCTAAAGCGTTCACGCTGGAACCCTTCTGCCCGTTATCGCTTGAAATGGGGAGTAACAATGAAAAAGCTCCCATGTGAACTCCAAAGGTTCCACCAATATCACCGACAGGAAGTTGGTTCCGTCCAACTTCTTGCCTTCACTTTCCGCTTGGATGCACTCTTGTGGGTTTCGCTCTGTCCGACCTTAGTGCAAAATCTACCGGTGCATCGGGGGAGCAAGTTATTTGTCTGGCGGTACATGTATGAACTTCGAGGATCAACACAAAAAACCGCGCGAGTGGATGTTCTGCCAACACGAGCATACTGTACACACATGTATTCCCCACACTGAAGGTGACAGAGCGGAAGGCAGGGCACGCAGTCTCCCAGAATCACCGTTCCTGATGCGTCAAAGTATTTTTAGAAGATCAACGTGGTATTAATTAATAGCGTTTCAATGTACATGTTGTTGAATTACGAGTGCCAGCGGCGCGAGTAGAAAATAAAATAGACTTGTTGATCTCTTGCAGCTTCCAGCGCCTCTGGAACTTGCCGCTTTCTCTCCGACGCTGCGAATTTGACACTGAGCCTAGAACTAGAGCTACGACTACCGCGGTCTCAAACTGTCAGCTTTCCCTGGATCTTCTTCGAGTCGTTCTCGCCTTTGTCCGTAGTCTCTTGGTCACCATCACTCAAAAGCCGCAGCCACCACCGCGTGCTGCAACTTAACACGCCCCCCCTCCGAGTAGCCTGCCGGCAAGCCTCGGAACTAGCCCGCATCCGTCCTATCGTTGCGAAGACGCACGAATTATGAGTAGGCCACCCACGGCGACGACTGCGAGGAGGAGTTCCCGGGCGGCCCCGATGGATCAGACAAGCTGTCGGAGATGCCCGTGGACTACTCGTCGTGCAACGGCGAGTGCACGCTGGCTATTTACTGGCTGGGGTTCCAGAACGCGCAGTGGCAGGCGTACGTGAACTGCGTCCCTCTGAAGGGCAGCGGCGGCGCCACGACGCAGACTCAAACTCAAGCGATGACTGCCGGCTCGTCCACTGGAGAGAAACCTGCCGAGACGCCTTCGACTGGATCGCAATCGACGGGAGGGTCCTCGACCCAGGAGAAGCAGGAGGAAGCCCCTCCCGCTGCGCCACAGACCGTCGAGACCCCTCCCTCTACTGAGGCGACTCCGTCCGTAGAAACACCGGCGACCGGGTCTTCGGCGGTTGAGACGCCAGCGACTGCGACGGACACCAAATGCAAGGCTCCAGCTCGTCGTCTGAGCAACAAGGTCGTCGCTAAGTAAGCGCTCTCTAAGTAGACCAAGTCGTGCTGGAAGGTGAACCAAACCTCTTACGTAGTACTTTGAATGTCAATGAGCAAAGTGTCGTTAGCGGGGTTGATGCAGTGCTCTCCCTGAGTGTTATCGGCGTTTACCGCAAAAATAAAAATAGAACAATGAGCAAAGTGTCGTGCACTTTGGGTGGACTTTCGAGTCGGCTACAAGTGACCAACGGTCTCTTGGCGGATCTCCCCCCAAAAAAAAGGCTTGGCGCCCCCTGATCAATAATGGCGCCGGAAAGGAGAGGCTATCGCGTGCACGGTGCTCTTTTGTTTTCTGCTGATAAATATTATACTAAGTTAATAGTAAATTGGGGGTACCCGGACTGGTTGTCCGGGGGGTTCGCAGTTCTCAGGAGCAGCAAGATTCCTGCCAGGACTACCGACAACAAGGACACAACCGCCAAAATTATACCCTACGCATTTTGAGCTCATCTGCATCATACTTTCAAACAAATATTGTGTTTGCTTGACACGCAACCAGGGCTCCACCGGAAAGACTAGGATAACAGCATTTTTTTAATAGCATTATTTATTATATCTGTGTTAGGAATCTCTTTTACATACCGGTAAGCATCTCCTGCGCCTGCTTCGCAGCCGCAGCATCTACTTCAAATGATAAACCACAGAAAAGAATGCTGTTTGTTATCTCCGACAGTTCGTGCAGTGCCGATGTAGCAAACGACGACAATTAACGCACATGCGATGGTACTCCGTTCAATCTCGAATGAAGCAAATTGGATGTCGCGCTTAGGTCATGCGAATGTCGCTCGATGAATCACTGGCCTGCCGCCGAGGTGGTGGATGTCGCGAGAATGTCGCTCGATGACAAACTCGCCTGGGCCGCCCAACGACAGTTCTTCGAACTGCGAATACTACGTATTATTAAAAAAATATTGTAAAAACCGATTAGTTTGTCCTGCTGAATTAGCTGTAGATGCATTCTTAGTGAGTAGTATTTTATTATTTATTAAAATACTACGTATTGTGAAAACCGATTAGAATGTCTAATTGGATTACTGTATTTATCTGTCGATTTAGTGGCTAGAGCCGGCCGATTTGCTTGCTATTCAGACGGAATGTCCGATGTGCAACCGGCATTTGCTCCTTGTAGGCTAAATCAGCCGCCAGACAAGAATCGTTGCAGTCGCTCTTGGCTAGGTAGTCAGGTTACAACACTAACATCAGAACTAAGAAGGAAAAATCCGCACGCTATAATGCATGTAACTGAAATATGCAGGCGATGCGTTTAAGCGCGGTGTTGTCGTTGCACTTGGCGAGTCTCGGGCCGAGGCTACATGCATGTTGATCGAAATTGCTAGGCTGCACATAATTACGAGACCGATGAGCGATTATACTCTTATAATTGAGACATCCCCGATTTATTAGTCTTCAAATCCGCTATGAGCGATGTTTAACCGGCTCTGACAACTTGTCAAAACTATCCTAATAACGATCGGCCAAAACCAGCAGGTGGTCGCGCGCACCAAGCAAAGGATTCCTCACGCGTATCACGATGGTTTGACCAACACCGCCACGTTTAGCTTTTTGGAGTGAACCTATCGGATAAACCCCCTGTCAGTGACTTTTCCAGCTGCCTGACTCCGTAAAATGTTGCCTCTGTGCACATTGTGCACTGAGTAAACCAGGTCTCAACTGCGACCGAGTTGCAATGGAATGTTCGGGTTCAGTTTACTTGGGAGTGTTATGAGTTAGAGATCGGACGCGGTCGTACACTACTCTCTCGTAGTCACCACTCATCTCCTGGTCGTGTCCTAGATGGATGTTAGGAGTCGGCCTACAAGCCTGATTGATACGTTGTATGGTCAAAGGGGTTTTTAGGCTCATGCTTTCCTCCTCGTGCACGGTGCGTATAGGAGTCATGCATTGCAGGCATGTGTTGAATGAATCACTCTGAGCTTTACTTTACAACCGACAAGTGTCTTTCTGTCTTCCTACTCCTCTTTGCCACTCACTCGCAGCGCTAAAGCTGCTAGGTCATGAGCCCAAAGTCTAAGCGCGAGTGAAGTGTGCAGAACCAAGATCGAGTAGCCCAATTTGCGGGATGACGACGGCCAAGGAGATGTTGGTGGGAGACCACACGCAACGCGACTTCTCCTATGCGATGTTACTGAAACGTCAGTTGTACCAGTGTTCGCATACACCGGGTCAGTCGATTGCTGAATACATTCGGACTATGACCCAACTTCGGCAGCAATTGAGAAACATGGGTGCAGAACATGCAATTACGGACACCGATATGGCGTACCTGCTCTTAATGGGGGTTGCGATGACTCACCGTGAGCTGCTGGAGCAATTTGACCTTCCGACTCGCCAAGGGAGCCCTCCAACCCTACAACAGGTGACGAATGCTCTCCGGTCTCGCGATGAGCGCGATCGTATGGCTGAACAAGGTGGAGGAGCAGTGGGTGCCGCGATGAGCATGACTAGTGGGGTTGGAAACAATTTTGGTAATGCTCCTGGCAATAGCTGGGAAAAATGGCAGACAAAAATGGCGACGGGGCAATTATGGCGGTGGTGGCAATCGTCAATATGGTGGCGGTGGCTATGATGGTCAAAATGCAGGGAATATCGGTGGTAAGAAGCCGATAAAGAAGTGCTATCATTGCGAGAAAGCAGGCCGCCTTCGTCGCGACTGCTGGCACTACAAGAATAAATCAGCGAAGGTGAGCGCAGATGGGTCCGGCTCAAAGGCGCAGAACCAGAAGAAGAAGAAAAATGCAGACATTAAGAAGGAGGTGTCGGGTGTCATCGACCACATGCAGTGGATCAATAGTGGACACGGTGACACTACCAGTGATGAGGACGAGGAAATGATCGGCATGGTGCAGAAGAACGAGTTGCAGAGCAACCCGAGCATGTGGATGCTGGACTCGGGTAGCAGTACACATGTGTGCATCGATCGTGCTCAGTTCACTACCGAGAAAAAGTCGCGGGCGAGTTTCAAAGTGTGGACAGGTGATCTGATATGGGTGTGATGAGTGGCAGTGTTCGTGTTTGTACTCGCGATGGCAAAAACCAAAAGGTCGTGAAGCTGCAGTTAGAGAACGTGGAGTATTCTCCGCATGGATCGACTAACCTCTTGAGCCTGGGTGTGATGGAGAAAACTGGCTGGATAATGTCGACTAATCCTCCCAATGAAGCAGAGAGAAAGGTGTTCCTAGATCGCGGCGATGTGCGGTTGATGTTCTCCAAGCACGGCAAACATTATTGGCTGAAGGCAGTAGATAAGCAGGTCGAGGCGGACGCAGTGATAATGAAGGCGGTAAACGCCGATGCCAACCCTCTCATGCGGTGGCATGAGCGTCTCGGGCATTTGAATGCGGCTGCAATCAAGCACATGATGGAGACGGGTAAGGTGTCGGGCATGGATATCCCGAAGGAGTTGTTCAAGAAGAAGTGCACCTGCCTCAGTTGTATGTCGGCGAAAGCAAAAAGAAAATCCTACAAGCAGAGCGCAGCAGAGAAGCATACGAAGGTAAATTACGAGCGACTCACGTCAGATACGTGTGATATGGGAAAATACTTACCAGGTCTGACGGGGCTTCGATACTTCCAACTAATTCAAGACGAAGGTTCCCGCTACAAGTGGTGCTTCCCGCTCAAGAAGAAGAGCGACGCGAACGCCAACACCATCCGGCTAATGACTGAATTGCTGGCTCAAGGTCACCGTATCAAGACAATGACTAGTGATGGAGGCGGCGAATTCGTGAACACGGAGCTGAAGTTATTCTGTGCGTCGCGCGGCATTAGGTTCGTCCCCACGCACTCGTACACACCGGAGGAGAACGCGTTACTGGAGAAGCTCAATGGTGTTCTCGTCGGCAAGATGCGCGCAGCAATGCACGCAGCCAATCTACCTGGTAGACTGACCGGAAGTGCTTCCGTACATCGTAGATGTGGACAACATGAGCTCTACATGGGCGCTAAATGGGAAGACTCCCTCGACGAAACTACTGGGTAAAGTGCCGGATGTGAAGAAGATTCGTGTGTGTGGTTCAGTGGGCTTCGTTCATGTGGCGAAACAGAAGCGAGAAACCAAGTTGAGTCCGAGAGCTGAACCCGCACTGCTATTGGGTTTTGGACAAAGATCACCTGGATATCGGTCGCTGCACTTACGGACAGGAACAATTGTGGAAGCACGAGATGTGCGCTTTCGCGAGGATATTACTGTAAGGCGGTCCTATATCAACTCACTGCTGATGGGTCAACAAGCAAATTACAAGCAGATACCATTTGTTCCACTTCCTCTGGAATACGTGGCAACGGAGAGCGCGAGAGGCTCAGCGGCGCATACTGTAGGTGTGAGTATCCCGAAGAATGCTGATACAACTCCGGCCAGTAGCGCGGATGCTAACGAATAATCATCATCCAGCGGCAGCGAAGACTCGGAGCCTGAGGATGAGCCACCGCAGGAAGCGGCGGAGGAAGACGCGGGGAATCAATCCCAACCGCAGACGACTGGACGTCAGCAAGCCAGAGCTCAGCGTGGTGGTGGGCGAAGACCTACTCCGCATCAAACTCGACGACAACGACGAGCAGCAGCTGCAACCGCTGGTCAGCAAGAAAATGGTGGACCGCTTCGAAGATCAACTCGAACTACACGACTTAATGTCAGACTAGACGGGTATGTCCTCGCGCTCGAGGAGGAATTCGTCGGAACGCCAGCATCAGTTGAAGAGACGATGCGGTCAACTAAGTGGCGAGCTGCAATGATGGAAGAATGGGATTCGCAATTGAAGAACGGAACCTGGATAATGGTGGACAGACCTAAGTCATCGAACGGTAATCCAGTCAAGGTGCTGATGACAAAGTGGGAGTTTGTCATTGGGGGGTACCCGGACTGGTTGTCCGGGGTGTTCGCAGCTCTTGTCACACAAGCCGATGCGAAGACCCGAAGCTTGATGAGCGCAGTGGCGAGCGCTCGAAGAACACTTGAGAGGAAGTTGGAAAGTTGAAAAGTGATTGATTGATCCGTTAGTCTAACGTCGGTGCGCCGCCGCCGCGCAACCAGTAGTTCTTGGTGACTAGGACACACAAACAAGTATCCAGGTCCCATCCTAAAGTCTATCAATCTCAAATCCTAGATCAATCCTTATCTACCAATGAAAACCTACTAATCCTATTCGTAGCTTGGCCAAAATTTGCGACTTGCGTCCCATAATCAAACTCTGGCTGGAAAACTGGATTGTTGCACATCTCAATGATTTACAACCAATGAGGGCGCTCGAATGTCCATGTTTACGCGTCCCATGATCAAGTTTACTTTTCAAACCAGCCAATACACATATCGACGGAAGATATGGCCTACTACAAATCCTTATCTAGTCCGACTCTCGAACAAAAAAGTTGAGACTCACATTTTTTGTTCAGACAATATTAGCCAATCACACAGTGTTTTTAAAGGAGTGGCCGCTGTGTCCTCACACTTCAGAAAATCCCTCAAGGCGAAAGGATGGAGTGCGGTATCAACGGATGCCCGCGGCCTGCTGCAATACGCTGCTGCTCTGTGTGCGAAGGTGCTTCCCACCAACTCTGCTCTAACAATGTCCTATATATATTAGGCGTTGTATTAGAATTCGATTTGAGCTTTTGTTCTGTATCTTGCTACTCTGAGTATGCTAGAGCGGAACAAAATGCTGCCAATACTGAGCAACCGCAAAATCGCAGAAGCTACACGTATAAATTCAAACGAGAAGTACTTCTCGACCTTGAGTTTATGTCGACGTATGCTGCCGAGAAGTTGCACGAAGTCCCGCGTAGAACTGTACGCAACTGGGAGGACGATCGCGAGAAAAGTTTCGTAAAAGCTTCATTAAAGCAATGCCGTGCGTTGAACTTTAATAAAGTTAACTTTCATGAAGCTTCTATCCATAAATATGTTAGCGACCTCCTTACAATACCTTTGCTGCGTACTGTAGTCTAAGCAATATTATTCTCACTCCCAGTCTCAATTTTAGCCAATCAAAATGTTTGTAGTTAGGTAATGCCCGGTGTCGACCGTGCTTGTACAGAATGTTGGGTTTTTGTCTGCAGGCCATATCTTCCGTCGATATGTGTAGGATAGCATGTAATGAATATAAACCATGCATCCCCGTATTACGCTGTACAGCGTAAACTGAAGTCTGTGCAGCAGCACTTGACGTGGGAGTCCTATGCCATCTCATTGGCAGACGGACGTCCACGTCACATGACCTCCCTTCCAAGAAGGCCCCACTACTTCGAAGTCGCGCGTTGCTTCTTCTTTGAGTCCCAGTACTTGTCAATGAGCCCTGGAATCTGACTCAGGTTCTCTACGGGTTCCCATGTAGCGTCTTCTCGGGGTTCACCAAGCCACCAAATCCGATATTGGAGCTTCTTCTTCCTGCGACGGTGGCCGATGACTTCTCGTACAAGTTGTCCTTCAGAGCCATCCTTCAAGATCACCTTGTTCACATTTTGGCTGCGAGATTCGTCGCTGTGATACGGCTTGAGCAAAGAAGTGTGGAAAACGGGATGCAACTTGAGCCCCTTCGATAACTTCAGCTCGTAGGAGTCATGATGAACTTGCTTCACGACCGAGTAAGGACCAATATACCTCGGCGCAAGTTTCTTCGCCTGCGCAAACCCCTTGTGACGAATGTCCAAATTCCGTCCATCCAGGAGTACCATATCCCCGGGTTTGAAGTCTTGAGCAAGTCTGTTCTTGTCATAATACGACTTCATTCGAGTTTGCGCCTCACTCATCGCGTCTTGTGCCATTTTCAAAATTGCGTCTTGCTTGAGCAGGAAATCTTGTGCTGACTTCTGCAACTGCTTAAACTCTGGGTCTCTAGCCACCTCATCTGGCATGTAGGGCACATAACCCAGATCAGCCTCAAACGGTGACATACCGATCGAGGAATGGACACGTCTGTTGTACGCGAATTCCGCGAGATGTAGGTAATCATCCCAATCATTCTGGAATGGGTTCACGACACCTCGTAGATAGTCTTCAATAAACCGATTAGTACGCTCGGTCTGACCATCCGTTTGCGGACGGAAGGCGGACGACAAGTTATGAGTCGTCTCTAATGTCTTAATCACCTCCTGCCAGAACTTTGATGTGAATTTCGAGTCCCGGTCTGAGACGATCGACTTCGGCACTCCATGGTCTTTCACATAATTGGCCATGAATAGCGCAGCAGTCTCTTCTGCTGTCGCCGCCGTGTTCGTCGCAATGAACTTAGCACGTTTCGTCAACCGGTCCACAATAACCATAATGGCGTCTTTTCCGGCTGCCGTCTTCGGTAGTGCAACCATGAAGTCCATCGTCACATCAATCCATCTGCCTCCTGGAATCTCCAACGGTTGAAGCAGTCCCGGCGGCTTGGTTTGGCGTGCCTTGTTTCGTTGGCAAAGCTCGCATGTGTTCACATAACGCTGAATGTACTTCGACATCTTGGGCCAGTAATACTTCTTCTGGACACCTAAGTATGTCTTGAAGTATCCGGGGTGACCTGCCGTGACCACATCGTGGTTTTCACAAATAACACGGTTCTTCAGATCTTCATTGTCCGGAATTACCAGTCGAGCATCTTCATCATTTCTCGTTTGGTAATACAGCAGTCCATTCTTCACAGAGTAGCGTGGTACCTCTTTACCACTAGCGATACTCTGCAACAACTCCTGAACTCTTCGGTCTGTAGAGTACAGTTGTTTGGCCGAGTGCGTCACAGTTGCACTGGTCGTTTGGACGCTAGCCACAATTTCACGGTTTCGAGCAGCTTCGATGAGCTCACTGAGGCTAACCTGAGCGGCTTTGTGCTCAAAGAGTGGGTTTCGAGACACTGCATCCGACACCTGGTTACTGTCGCCTGGAATCCATTTGAACTGTGGTTGGAACTCGGCTAGTTCATCAAACCAGCGAGCCACACGACGGTTGGTTGTCTTCTGCGTCAAGATAGTTTCAATACTCTTGTGGTCTGTCTCCACCGTAAATGGCCGATCGAGCAAGTAGACTCTCCACACCCGAAGCGCATGCATGATCGCCAGCAACTCCTGCTCGCGCACTGGGTAGTTTAGTTCCGCTGGTTTCGTTTTACGACCAGTGAATGCGATCGGATGCTCGAGCCCTCCCTCGTTTTGAAACAAGACTCCCCCTATGGCAAATTTCGAGGCATCCATACGAATTCCGAACGGTTTGTCGAAATCAGGAAGTTGCAGTACGGGAGGGGTGGAGAGACGGCGCTTGAGTTCATGAAAGCATTTCAATTGGTGCTCAGACAAATGCAGTGTTTCCTTTGGGCGCAACCCTTAGTACTCTCATGCAATGGTCCTGCGAATTGCGCGAAGTCGGCGCAAAAGCGCGAGACATAGACCGTAGTACCCAAGAAGCTTTCCATTTGCTTCTTTGTCCGTGGAATCGGCCACTCGCGAATCACACGTACTTTGTCAGGGTCCATTCGAACACCGTTGCGGCCCACAAAATCACCAAGACAAGGGATCTCCTCGACGCAAAACTGGCACTTTGACAACTTGACATACAGCTGTTGCTCTTGACAGCGTTGGAGTACTCTGTCCAACGCCTCGACATGCGTCCGAACATCTGTGTCTTGAGTGAAAACATAAATGTCATCAAAGTAGATGCGCATGACATCGCGTAGATCTCTAAACACCCGCTGTAACAACCGATTAAAAGTACCAGGACTACCGCTCAAACCCATAGGGGTGACCAGATACTCAAACAGCCCATCGGGCGTCGAAAAAGCAGTAAATGGAATGTCCGATTCACGAAGTTTAACCTGGTAATATCCCCACAAGAGGTCCATGCAGGAGAACCAGTAACTACCTCCCATTGCGTCGAAAGTGTCTTCCTTCCTCGGCATGGGTATGGCCGGCAAAATGGTAGCGCTGTTGAGCTGGCGATAGTCGTGCACAATACGCCAACCCACGGGTTTCTTGACGCAAAAAGTTGGGGCACTGAATGCCGAGGTGCTAGGGCGAATGATTCCAGCCTGCACCATCTCCTTCGTCCAATCTTGGATGACCTTGCGCTGCTCTGGACTTTGGCGCCACTGTTTCACCGAAATCGGTTGCGTTCCCGGCTGAAGCTGAATTTCATGTTCAATCCCTTCGCGGACAGGAGGTGTGGTACTCGGCAGCTCAGTGCGAAACACAGTATCGCGGTACTTGAGCAAAACTTCATATGCCGGGTTGTCTACTAGCGCCTCCCATCCTTGTTGCTTAAAACGCTCAGCCTTTTCTGAGTCGTGCGGGTTGACAACAAAAACAGCTTCAATATCCTTCCCTTTGCGAAGTTCTTTCATGAATTGCTTCGTCGAGATCAGCTTCGTTTCTCCGAACGCACCCGTGTGGCCATGTTGCCGGTAGTAATGGAATATTTCACGGTTCTGGTTGGCATTCTTAAAACGACGGCCTCCAATCATACGCGCGGGAGATCGGCTAGGCACCACCAATTGATGGGCCGAGGGTTCCTCAGCCCTATCACGTGGACGCAGCAGTAAGCGTTCCCAATCGATGTCAGGGTTATTCTCCCGAAGCCACTTCATTCCGAGGAGTACGTCCTTGTCTTCCGGAACAGGCATGACCGTAAACGTCTCGCACGTCACGGGGAAATCCGGAATCTGTAGCATCATTTCGACGGTACGTCTCGGTCTTTGCACGATTTGGTTGTATCCTAGACGAACTGTCATCATGTCGTCGGGATGCTCCGTGATTTCCAATTGTAGTCGCTCGGCTAACGCTTCCGTGGCACCGTTAAGGCTGCTACCATTGTCGACGAAGATTGCAACTTCTACGGGGGTCTCCTCCTGCTTGAAAGCTAAAGAGCTTACTTCCAAAATAGCATAGAAGGATCCGCCAACATAATGGTTCATCTCCTTGGTGGACGTACATTGCGGCTTGATATGTCCGAATTGTCCACAGTTGTTACAAGTGGCTGACTTTCGCCAATCCTCTTTCGGCCCACGCTTCGACGGTGGCTTTCGTTCCTGTGGCTTAGCCGTACTGTTAGCCGCAGGTTTCACAGACGAAACTGCTTTCGACGGAGGCTGATGACTCACTGCAGATTTTGCCGATAGCCCTCCATAGTGAGCAAACTCAAAGTTCGTTGCAATCTCAATGACCTCATGTAAGAACCTTGGACTGAGTTCCTTCACCTTCTTAGCCGTCTCCGTACGAAGCCCATTCTGGAAGTAGAAACGCTTCTCCATTTCCGAAATGTCCAACTCGGATTGAGACATCAAATCCTGAAACGAAGACACGTATTCATGGATAGTTCCGTGTTGTTTCAGTTGAAACAACCGCTCACGCAAGTTGTATTCAAAGTCTTTCGGGCGAAAGCGCTCGCGCAACTTTGCCTTAAACAGCTGCCATGTTTTCGGCATCCCCGCCGCCTCACAATCCGACGAAAAGGCGCGATACCAGTTCAGCACAGACTTGCCTAAACTGCTTGATATCATGGTCACAAAATCGGACGTATCGGCCTCCATTATTCCTCGTTTGTTAGCGTAGTACTCCTCCGTAGCAAAGATCCAAAGTTCCAAGTCTTCGCCAAATTTCCCTTCATACGTGGGAGGATCCTTCTTCCGTCGTTCACCTTGCGAGGCCAGTAGTTGCTCAAAACGACTGTTGGCCTGTTGCATTTGCATCTGCAACTGGGTCTGCATCTGATTCTGATACATTTGCTGCTGCTGTGCAATCCACATCATCAACTGCTGCATCGACATCGAATCAGGCGCAGGGGCTGCCGTCCCCGCTGATGAGGCTTCACTTTGAGCTTCTTGAGGTGTTGCCGCCTCCGCTTGAGCCGTCCGCGGCACTTGACGCTGCCGTGGGTTAGGCGATTCACTCTCACCCGCCCTACTCCTTGTCACAGGCATTAGGTCTCGAGCAGATGGACTTTTCGGTGAGTGATCCGTAAAACGGTACAATAAAACGGAGACGAAGTGAAGCTAAAAGTGTGTTTAAAGCTTAGTGTTTCTGAGGCTTAAGGCGGATAAGCCCGTTAATCTTCGCAGCAATGTTGTCCTCGCAGCTCTTAAGGTCGAGAAGAGCCAAGTTGAGTTGCCGATCAACCTTGCCTTCGATGCTGTCGTCCTTGATACCCCAGACCTCTTTGCGGAACTTTACCAGGACCCTCTTAGCGGTTTTGACCTGCTTGAGAAGATCCGATTGCAATTTCGCAATTTTCTCCGCCTCGACCGGCGAGAAGAAGAGATCGGTGTCAATAGCCGTAACAGAAGGAGGAGCAGGCGTCGATGACACTTTAACGTCACGCGGTTGTTGGTGCTTCCTCTTACTGCTGTGGTTGTGGCCCTTTTTGTACCGGGCCATGGACCGACTCCAAAGATCGAAAAGAGGCAAGGGACTACTACCGGGTAACCAGGGACCGTTATACTTCTACAATGTTCCGCGTTAGCAGACACAAAGCAGGCGCCCTGTTACTGAACCGACTTCTAGTAAAAGTCCAACACAACCCCGAAGGTTAGGTACTGTCCGATCTAGGCGTGGGCCAAGCCCCAATGTGGTATTTCCACCTGCCCACGGCGTGATGTACCCACTTCTTCAAAGTGTGCTCCTCACAGGAAACTGCACGTTCGCAACCTAGAGCGTCCCCACTATGTGGCTAGCTCCAATAGTCACAGGTAAACTCGCTTCGGAAGGTATCCCCACGAGCAACCTAGTCTTGAACTTGAACCGAAGCTTGACACGACAAGTGCTACTATGTCACACAAGCCGATGCGAAGACCCGAAGCTTGATGAGCGCAGTGGCGAGCGCTCGAAGAACACTTGAGAGGAAGTTGGAAAGTTGAAAAGTGATTGATTGATCCGTTAGTCTAACGTCGGTGCGCCGCCGCCGCGCAACCAGTAGTTCTTGGTGACTAGGACACACAAACAAGTATCCAGGTCCCATCCTAAAGTCTATCAATCTCAAATCCTAGATCAATCCTTATCTACCAATGAAAACCTACTAATCCTATTCGTAGCTTGGCCAAAATTTGCGACTTGCGTCCCATAATCAAACTCTGGCTGGAAAACTGGATTGTTGCACATCTCAATGATTTACAACCAATGAGGGCGCTCGAATGTCCATGTTTACGCGTCCCATAATCAAGTTTACTTTTCAAACCAGCCAATAGGATAGCATGTAATGAATATAAACCATGCATCCCCGTATTACGCTGTACAGCGTAAACTGAAGTCTGTGCAGCAGCACTTGACGTGGGAGTCCTATGTCATCTCATTGGCAGACGGACGTCCACGTCAAAGCTCTCGGGAGCAGCAAGATTTTTGCATCGGACTTCCGACAACAAGGACACAACAGCCAAAATATACCGTACGCATTTTGAGCTCATCTGCATCATACTTTCAAACAAATATTGTGTTTGCTTGACACGCAACCAGGGCTCCACCGGAAAGACTAGGATAACAGCATTTTTTTAATAGCATTATTTATTATATCTGTGTTAGGAATCTCTTTTACATACCGGTAAGCATCTCCTGCGCCTGCTTCGCAGCCGCAGCATCTGCCCTGGTATCATACTTCAAATGATACACCGCTTCTTCGAATCTGCAAATTCGGGTCAGGCGAATGTCGCTCGATGAGACATTGGTCGCCGAGGCGGTGGTTGTCGCGAGAATGTCGCTCGATGATACACAGGGGCCTGTGGTGGATGTCGCGAGAAGGTCGCTTGATGAGACACTGGCCTGCACCGCCGAGGCGGTGGATGTCGCGAGAATGTCACTCGATGACAAACTCGCCTGGGTCGCCTGACGACAGTTCTTCGAACTGCGAATAAAACGCGACGAAAATGGCAATATCCTACGCTACAAGGCAAGGTTGGTTATCCATGGATTTAAGCAGCGATTTGGATTCGAGTACTGGGATACCTACTCGCCTGTAGTTCGAATTACGACAATGCTGCTGATCCTCCTGTTGGCGCTGTTGCTGGACCTAGGCGCTAGGCATGATGATGTGGAGACCGCTTTCCTGAATAGCCCGCTTCGAGGTGTGACGATCTACACTGAATAACCTGAGGGCTTTGGCGACGGCACTGGATGCGTTTGTTGGCTGCAGAAAGGAATTTACGGGTTAAAACAAGCAGCGAAAATATGGTATCAAACTTTGCACGCCTACCTGGTGGAGCTCGGGTTCAAGCGGTGCGCGTACGATGTCGGCCTCTACGTAAAGTACGTCGATGGCAGAATTGTGATTGTAACCGTGTATGTGGACGACATGATGATAGTTGGCAAGACCAAGGACATTGAAGCGGTACTCGAGGCACTGCGACTCAAATTCACCATGACGGACATCGGCCGTGTACGACATTTGCTGTCAATGGAGATCCACTACGAGCCTGGTGTGATGCTCTGCCTATCGCAAACAGCGTATGTAAACGAGCTTCTGGAGCGTTTCCAGATGAGCATGGCTCGGTCAGTCGGGTCCCCACAAATGCACAATGAGAAGATGATGTCACTAGAACGTGACGAGACGAAAATCAATGATCCTTCAATCCCTTACCGAGAAATCGTTGGAAAATTGCAGCATCTGGTTACCTGTACCCGTCCGGATATTGCCAGTGCTGCCCGATGTCTAGGGCGCCACGCTGGAGCGTATACAAAAGCGAATTTCGCAAGTGCCAAGCGCGTGTTGCAGTATCGAAAGGGTGCCAGCACATTTGCGTTGGTGTATCGTCGATCGGAGGCGAAACCAGCAGCGCAGCTACAGCTGCGGGCGTATAGTGACGCTGATCACAACTGCCCGGACACCGCGAGATCAGTTACGGGATACGTGCTCCAACTGAATGGCTACAGCTTCGGCTTCAAGAGCAAGAAGCAGGAGCGTGTCACGGATGATACATGCAAGTCGGAACTGGTTGCGGCCAGTAAGAGCGTCGAGGACCTGCTGTGGGCGCAGAATCTGCTCACAGAGATTGGCATGAAGCCAACGGTCCCGGGGCTGCATTGTGATAATCAGAGCACGCTAAAAGTGTGTGAACATGTCGGAAACTATGGTGGTGTGAAGCGACTAGCAAAGATGAGTCTCCAAATTGCTGAGCTTGTCGAGGCTAAAGGCTTGTCGCTGAACTGCAGACAACATGGCAGACATGTTTACCAAGGCGCTCGGACCACAGCGATTTGAAAGGCTGAGGGAGCTGCTTGGAGTCGAGGACGTAGTTGAGGCGATTGCATATGCACGCTTGCCAGCTCGGCATGATCGAGTTGGAGACCAGGATATGAGTTCCGGGGGAGTATGAGAGTTAGAAATCGGACGCGGTCGTACTCTACTCACCCGTAGTCACTCATGTCCTGGTCGTGTCCTAGATGGATACTAGGAGTCGGCCTACAAGCCTGATTGATAGGTTGTATGGTCAAAGGGGTTTTTAGGCTCATGCTTTCCTCCTCGTGCACGGCACGTATAGGAGTCATGCATTGCAGGCATGTGTTGAATGAATCACTCTTGAGTTTTACTCTACAACCGACAAGTGTCTTTCTGTCTTCCTACTCCTCTTTGCCACTCACTCGCAGCGCTAAAGCTGCTAGTGTTAGCGCACGTAACTTGCCGGTGTGCGAACTGGACGCAGGGGTCACGCGAGACTTGCTTCATGGCAACAGGCCAACCGCCGAGAACGGTTCAACTACTTTGCGCGCAGGCGGAGTACAGTGCGCGTGGAAATGATAGTCGAAAATCCATTTTTTGTCCTATTTTTATCGAATCAACGCCAATGAGACTGTAAGTTTTACCCAATGATCAGCAGCTCCTGGCGGTTCGTTTGCGGTGTCGCTTGCTTGAATCCGACACGTGGGGGCGGAGCTACAGTATCAAACACGAGTTTTGCCGACAGTGTAAAGCGCGAAAATGATAGACGAACAACTTTGGTAGCCGTTTAATGCATCTCTTAATGCTGTTTAAGTGGTCTATGAGCTGGCTAAGACTTCTCTAGTACTTCGTCTTATGGCCTTCGAGGCGGTAGACCTCCATGCAGCGTTTTTTCATCGACCCAACGAGGTTCTCAAGCGTCGATAGCGGAATCTCCTCCCATGCCTTCTTGATGGCCCTGATCAGGTCCTCCCTGGTCTCGTATTGCTTCCCATTCAGGTACACCGCTCGAGCTAGAATTCCCCACAAGTTTTCGATAGGATTTAAGTCCGGAGACTTAGCAGGCCACCACATTACACGCACACCTTGATCCTCTAGATACCACTTGGCAGCCCTTGCAGTGTGAATGGAGGCGTTGTCATGCTGAAACTGGAAGTTTAACCCGTGATACAGGTGCGCGAACGGGAACAGGTAGTCACCCAGCGTGATGATGTACTTCTCCGCGTTCTGCTTGCCCTCCAGGAAAGCCAACTCGGACTTCCCCTTCACACTAAAAGCGCCCCACACGAACACACTCCCACCACCTGACTGCCGATTAGAGTAGATCTGTTTCTCCTGCCTCAGATCCCTCCAATAGTACTGATAGCCATCAGGGCCGTCTAGGTTAAATTTCTTTTCGTCAGAGAACACCACTCGGTTCCATTTGCGCCCATGTTCCACAAACTGAGTGGCCCACTTCAACCTGGCCGTGATGTGGGCCGGTTTCAGCACCGGGCATGCAAGGCGCTTCTCGTGCACCATGTTGTCCGAGTCGTGCAGCACCTCCTGCACTCTGCGCACTGAAATTGGAAGCTGCAGATTGTCCTTCAGTTGTCTAGCGCTCACACCAGTCTTTGATGCCTCGCGTAGCAGGCGGCGCTCAGCGGTAGGCGTTAGCTTCCTGGGCCTTCCGGTGCTCTTTGCGGTGCCGTACGCCTCCGGATCGCGCAGGAAGCTGTCCACCACCTTCCACGAGCGGCTCACTCGCTTTGCGATCGCATTAGTAGACAGATTTCCCTCCTTGTAGGCTAGTATCTGACCCTTCTCGATGTCAGTCAGCGACTTGCCTCTCCCCATTGTTAATCTGTAAATTTTAAGAAAGCAATGTTGCAACAGCCACGGTTAGTGCTTCTAGTATCTATTTTAGCACGTACAAGCATCAACGGGTCTCGTAGCTGCTGCAATCGCTGGGAGTACGCACCTCGGCTATCTTTTTCGCGCTTGGGGGGGACTGAGGGAAATGAAGTTTGGGCTGCTGCTCCGCCCCCACGTGTCGGATTCAAGCAAGCGACACCGCAAACGAACCGCCAGGAGCTGCTGATCATTGGGAAAAACTTACAGTCTCATTGGCGTTGATTCGATAAAAATAGGACAAAAAATGGATTTTCGTCTATTATTTCCGCGCGCACTGTATTTCCGTACTTTGAAGCCAAATGCAACACTACCGTCACAAACGCCACAATCTTACCAATAGGCGCCACCGAAAATCACAATTGGGTTCATGCGGGACCTCCACTCTCCTTTTTCAGCCTGCAGGACGCGCGCTGAGCTGTACATACTCTTTACCCTCCTCCCGCTCGGGCAGGGCACCAGACGACAACGATAACTAGCCCATGTTCCACGTCGCGGCGCGGGTCTCCGCCTACCTAATTGAGCCCGCTCCAGTCCCCTGGCTCTCCAAAGACGAGCTGTGGATCCGCTGCGAGGACTCCGACGACGAGTTCCACGTCCTGTTCGCCAGAGTCCACAAGCGGTTGCAATGCGTGGCCCACACACTGCGCGGCTGCGGCCGATACGACGTCCACACAAGCATCGGGCTGCTCGTGCTCTTCCGGCGACTGGTCGCGAGGGTCCAGCGGGCGGTGGCCAAGCACCGCGAGCTGAATCTGCTCGTGCGCTTCGCCACGCAGCGCGCGACGCTCGACAAGTTGAGGGGATTGCACCAGGTGATCGACCGGTTCTTCGGCTATGCGGGGCTGCGGAGTCATCTCGAGATGACCAAGTGGAGGGATCGATGGGCCCAGGACTGCGCCAACATGTACGCGACGTTCGAAGCACGCGTGAAGCAGCCGCAGTTCGCGGTCGCTGGGCTGCCCACAGCTGAGATCGCCGAGATCCTGGCCATTATGAAGTTCGAGCTGGTGTACCACAAGGAGGAGCTCACGCCTGAACAGGCGAGTCTATTGCTGAGGACGGTTAAGAAGGTGGTGACGTCCTCCAAAGTGCATGTGCCCAAGATCTCGGCCTTCTACATCCCGTCGGTGGACGTGGACTTCGGGGAGGACTACGACGGAGTGGGGAAGACTCGCGGCTGCGAGGTCAAGCGCGGCGTGTACGACCAGGAGACGCGGCTCGTGGCGCAGTACCTGAGTGCCGACAACCGGTACGCGAGACAGCTCTTCTGGTCTGCGACGGAAATTTGGCACGGCTTTCAGCACCCGAACGTAGCAAAGATGCTGGGCGAGTCGCTCGTGGAGGCCAAGCCGGTGGTTGTGTGGGAAGACGCCGCTGCGCACGGCAACTTCATCCACTTCTTTGCGAGTGAAAAGGAGGGCAACCAGCGACGTCTGTGGCGGATGTTCTTGCAGGTCGCTCACGGCCTCAACTACATCCATCAGCAAGGCAAAGCTCATGGGAATCTCAAATGTTCCCACATCTTGGTGGCCAGGGACGGCACCCCCAAGATTTGTCACTTTGAGCTGAGCAAAGGGTCCGATGTGGGGGCGCTTGACCGCTGGAAAGGACCGGAGTACAACCTGGGCATTGGCCTGGACCCGTCAAAAGCTGGGGACGTGTACGCGTTCGGCTTGTGCATCCTTGAGGCGCGTACCGGTGATATTCCCTACGGGTTGGACTGCGATGAGACCGTGAAACAGCAACTTGAAGAGTGCGAATGCTACCCACGACCTGACGGCTTGCGGAATGATGAATGGAAAGTGGTGGAGAGGTTTGTCATGCACAAACCTGAAGAAAGACCGACGATGGCTCAGGCGATCGAGATGGTGGAGGAGTTGGCGTGGAAAGAGGCACTGGAGGAGAACCGAATGGGGACTGACCGCGTCAAGACGGCGTAGAACTGCCGTACAGAAGTTATATTTGAAACAAGTGAAGAATTATACAAGCTCCGTGCCGTCACTGAAGAACAACATGAACAGCTGCACAGTGCTAAACGACATCTTTAAAAAAATTCTTAATTAAAGTATAAAAATACAGCACTGAATTTCGGAGTACCAAGTAATCTGAAACTCTTGATAGGTCCCAGAAACCTAAGTGGTCATATTCAAGTGAAAACAGAGAAGTATGAAACTTTTGTTGTCGTTAGGTACTAACTGTGACTGAATTCTCGCTAACGCAACGGGAGTCGCCCTATTACCCTCTCATTATCGAGTAACCGCTCGGAAGCACATTTACCGTAAGGTGGGCATTCTCGTAGAAATTCGCTAACGCAAGTGCAGCGAGACCACGCTCGCTTTTCGAACCAGCGTGGAGCATCTCCATTAAAGTAGCATGAGCTCCGGCGTCGGCCATGGCAGGTTTTAACTCCGCTGAATCCGATAAATTCACTAATGCAGCGATAGCAATTTCTCTTTCCCGACCCGGCGTTCCATCTCGGAGTAACTTCACGAGTGCCTGGACGTGGCTCGGTCGCACCATTGTCTCTACCCCTGTGGTGTACTTAAGAGCCAAGTTCGCCAATGCGGCTGCTGCGTGCACTCGCGTCGGTCTGTAGTGAGCGTGAAGCAGTCGCAAGAGCGCAGGGATGAGTCTGGACTTGTCCTTCGCGTTACGCTGCGCACACGCAAACGAAAAAAACTCCATGATCTCCTTTGCTTCGCGGCGCTGACGCTCCGTGCTGCCACTTTCCATCAGCTGCGCCATCAACGGGATCGTGTTAGCATTCACGATCTGAAGCGGGACGTTGACTTGATCGCCATCGACAAGCTTCCGCAAGGCGGCCATGGCGCTTTTTTGCTGCGCTTGGTTTCCTTTTAGAAGAAGTTCAACTAATCGAGCCACCCCGCCTGCAGCTGTAATCGCGTTTATATTGTATCGGTTCTGGGCCAGATTCATCAATGTTGCCGTCGCTTTCTCCTTCTGAAGATCGTTCCCCTCTACAACCAATCGAAGTAATGGCCCAACAGCTCCTGCGTCCACAATGTCAACTTCGTTGGAGGGACTCAAAGCAAGATTTTGGAGCAAAAGCACCGCTTTTTCCTGTTGAAGAGCAGTCCCACTTCGTAGTAAGTCCACAACCGCCGGGATGCAGTTTTCTTGAGAAATCAGACTTCGAAATTTAGATTCCATTGCTAAATCGATCAGCGCTGCTGTTGAACACGTCTTCTCTTCCTCAGAGCCGTACTTCACCAAATACACAAGGGGCTTAATTGCACCGGCTTGGGCAATCTCCTTGCGGTTAGATTGGTTTGCAGTCAGGTTCACCAAACCCATTGCAGCGATTTCCCGATCCTCGCAATCCTCGCTTTCAAGCATTCGAACAAAAAGTGGGATAACGCCAGCGTGTGCCACAACGCGCTCAAACTGGGTGAGGACAGCTATGTTCGTCAACACGCTTGCAGCATTGCTTCGTTGTGAACGGTTTCCAGACTGAACCAATCCAACGAGCTCTTGGATCGATCCAGCATCGACTAGCGCGGGGACGTTGTCTCGGTCTTGTGATATGGCTGCCAATGTAGCGACGCTGTGCCCCTTCTCGTCGTCGTTGCCATTGTGTACCATGGCTACCAAAAGAGGAATAACCCCACACTTATCTAGCTGAGCTCGGATCGACTCGCTGCTTTTAACTACATAGCGAAGCACTTGAGCTGTGATCGCCGCCACTGAATCGGACCCTCTCCATCTAGCCTGTAGCAGCGACGCTAGTCGAGGAATGCCTTCTTGCGCAATTAACTCTTGGTTGCTTTCACTGTTCCAGCTCAGGTTGACGAGCGCAGTTACAGCCCACCTGACAACGTGTGCATCTTCTTCACGAAGCAAGTCGATAATTGCAGCGACTTCTTGCTTTTCAGCACCACTGTTCCATCGATATTGTTGTATGAGCGCGACATAATTCCCCGCTGAGATGGCTATTGAGCGGTTCTCACTCTTCGCCAAGGTCAACACTTGCAACAGAGCATGCGGTCGTGACACCAATTCATTGTCGTACACAAGTATCCCATCGGTTTTGTGAAGGCGCTCCATGTCCAAGGTCATTATGGAGGAGTACAAATGAGCGACAACCTCGTCTATCGTCACTCGCTCTGCAGGATTGAAGCACGTCATCCTCTCGATCAGCCGCCACACATTATCCCATTTTGCCTCTTTCAACGCGCCCGGTCGTGAAGGAATTTCACCTCGCTGCAGACGAAGCTTTGGTACATTTTCATCAATCTTGCCAAACGGCACGTCCCCACTAACAGCTTCGATCATGCACATGGCGAACGAGAAGACACCAGACGCATACGTTGCCTGCTTCCCAGAGATACACTCTGGTGCTTTCCATCTGAACGCACCTCGAGCCCCTCCACTGGACGGCTCGTCATTAACAACATTGCGACTTAAGCCAAAATCAGACAATTTGGCAATCCCATCGTCGCCAACCAAAATATTGTTGAGCTTCAAATCTCCGTGAACGACACCAACTCGATGCAGATACTGCAGTCCCAGCGCCGCATTCACGAGGGAGTACCAAACCAATGATGGGTTTTTCTCGCGATGCTGTGCGAGAAATTCGTCCAGCCGACCCAGGCTTGCAAACTCACAAACGAAAAACGGTTGGTTGGCGTCACAAGCACCGTACAATTTAACCACATTTATGTGATTGAGCTGGAACCAGATATCGGCTTCTGCCTTAAACTCTGCAGCGAGGCCATCGCGTTTTACTTCTTTCACCGCAACTGGCGTGTCAAACCAGGTTCCTTTCCATACTGTGGCGAACGATCCATGGCCAATTTTTCCTTCGCGATGCACTTCATCACGGGTAATCAGCCAAGGACTTGCCTGGGGGATCTTCACAACTTGATCAGGTACGGGTTGTGCATTTCGACTCCAGTCATGTACCTCATTTCTCCGCAAAGCTTCGTGAGAATTGAGCAGGCGATCCAGTCTGTCATGAATTTCATCAATATCGTACTCAAAACTTGGCTGTTGTGAAGCAGATGATGACATCGACAGACTACTGCCACCGCCGCTACGAAACAGGTTGAACAAGCGCTCCAAGCACCAGCAATACATTGATATGGCTTCAACCATATCCGGCAATTGGACGCTTTCGATAGTTGAAAAAATAGCCTTGAGCTGTTCCAGCACGTCAGCCACGCGCTTGTAGAGTTGATCCCCGAGCTCGTTGTCCACAGTATACCTTTTACACAATTCGAGGCACTCTCGGATCGAAAGATTCGCCTTCGGTACAATGACATCGAGTAGCACCAGCGCTTCTGCACATCGAATTTGCTTCTCCACACTAATCCAAGCGTTCACCGCAGGACGCTCGGCCAACTCACTCAGTTTTCCAATCACTTCGGGAAAACCAATGTCGACTGAGGCCATGCGTTTTAGAAACTCCCACTCGGGGTCCAGTATAAACTTGGGACATTCCACTGGGAAGATTTCATCGCCGTCGTTCGAGGCGCTGGACTTGTCAATGGCAAGTGCGTGAAGGTTTCGATAGTACAAGTCAATTTTGCGCCATACGGCAATCATGCTAGTCGCAAAAGCGCGCGTATCAACACTGCGATTGGATTGTTCAAGTTCTCCGCACCCCACGATCGCCTTTCCTTCAAAGCGAGCTATCCACATGGACTCAACCGTAAGACTGGCAACGGCTAGTCCACGACTGTCTAAGTAGCGTAGGCCCAACGCTATTTGATAGAATATCCTCCACAGAACTTTGCGTTGCGATCGAGGGCGAAATTGCCCTCGATCTTTCATGACTGCGATTATTGGGCGACTTCCTTCGTGCAGCAAAAACGGCCGCCTCCCTACGTAGCACGCGCCGAGAAACTTTGAAGCGTGAGGGTGATTTAGCGTACTCCAGATCGACGCGCTTCGGATGATCCGCTCACTCGGGTCACGAGCGGTCGAGTCCACCTCCATTCTTTGATTCCCCCATGACGAAAGCCCGTACGAGCTCGAGCTGGAAAGCGGCATCACGAACCATTCGGGAATATTGACAATCACCATACCGGATGAGTCCACAACCAAGTCGAACAGAGTCTCCATCAACGCAATCTCGCCCGGCATGAGCTCCCTTTTGACCTTGTCTTCGTCCACTGCTGCCTTCAGTAACGTCAAAACCTCCTCCTGCTGGCCAGAAGTCTTTGTCTCGCTGTCGAACTTCGTCTCCTCGTCCAGCATCGTCCAGTACCATTTGATCCGTTCGCTTCTCTCTGCTTGCAACGCTCCTCGCCACTCAGTTTCATCCATCGCTCTAAGCACCCCTTCACCCGCCATGGCGACGGCCTCGTCGAGCACGCGGTGCAGCCGTCGAAGTTGCTGCACTGCGGTGCTTGTGCCTGCGAGCTGGACGAGCGCGGGGGCAGCCTCAAATGGCTGCAACTCCTCGCGCGCGCTCTCGACAGCCAGCAGCAGCCCGAACAGCGTCTCGTTCACACGCGGGATGGCTTCAATTGTCTGCCGGAAGCGTCGGTATCGCGCCGCCGCGTGGTCGCCCAGCCGAGCTGGAGAGTGGTGCACGTCCCCGAGCTGGGTCCAGTCCCATCGACCCCCACTCATGCGCGCCTGCGTCGTGTTCTGCTCCGGTAGTTCTCCGACTGAGGTGAGCCGGACTGATTTCCAGGGGCAAAAAGGAGGTCCAATGCCAAGTGTCCCTCAGGACCTCCCGCGTCTTCCCCTTCAAGTTAATACCTGTAAAGGGGGAGTTTAACGGGGACATGTCTTCTTGTCTGTAGGTCAACGAGAAACATTGCCGGCAATGCAGCTATCGATGGAGCGGGTCTGGTTGAAGCATCTCCTTGAACGCGCGGGTCGTTTTGAAGTGGGGGCTTTGCGTCCAGCGCCAAATGCTCAGCGTTACCTTTGAATCACCGCCGCACACATAAGCTCCATGGCTTACAACTGATAGCATCCATGTCTTACAGATTGCTCCTCTGCCCAGAGAAGCCCCGAAAGATGACGCGTCATATATGGTATCCTTTGGAGCGAGGGTTCATTTCCGACTTTTTTGGCTGGCCCTTCCTTCCACGCGAAGGCCGCCCCCATATCAGTAGCAGTTTTGGAGCCTGGGCGACACCGACCCAAGCAAGATGCAGCAGGCTGTGCGCAAAGACCTCGACGCTCTGAAGGCGCAGGTGGCCGTCCGAGAGCACCAACGCATGCTGCTGCCCGTGCACGCGCGGGCCACTCGCATAGGCGAGTTCCTGCTCCGCTCCTTGGAGCGGCCAGCGCCCCCCGCGTCAACCCACTCGGCCGCCGCCTTGTACCACGACGCCGTGAGGGCGCTGGTGGCCTTTGTGACGACCTTCTCCAAGACGGACAAGTTCGTCTTCCACCTCGCCAGCATCAGGCGCATGTACCTGGATCTACACGTTGTAGGCTCCAAGCTGGATCAAGTGGTGCAGGTACTCGAGGACGATAGTACTAAAACTACGTGGCAGACGCAGTTGAAGGCCGACAGGGAGCAGGAGGAGGAGGCACTTAGTGCCCGAGCCGCTAAGAACGCGCTCCCCTTCCCGAGGTCCTCGACAGGGCCGCCGATTATGGCATTTTTATTAATGTAAGCCAAGATGGCTCATAAATAATGGTTGGCCTGCCAGAAAGAAGAGAACATAAATAATGTCATGGAGAAAATGTGTCTCATAAATAATGTTGAAATATCATGATCCTGTATTACTTAAAATTTGTATTGGTCTCTCTAAATTGCAAGATTTGTTTCTGATAATTTGCCCAATTACAATTATTGCTAGGACCTCTGGACATAAATAATGTTATGACCAAGCGAAAACGGCCAACATACATTATCCATACTTATTTATGGTCATTATTTTTATGGCCATGCTATTTTCGGTGGCCCTTCGCGAGGAACATGTTGCCGCACGAGCCGATGGAGGCTCTGACGCTGCTGAAGTACGAGATCGACTTCTACAAGGCCGACAACTCGACGCGTCACGTGGCGAGCATGAAGAAGGTTTTCTTCAGCGTCGTGAGGTCGTCGAATGGGCGTGTGGCTAAGATCCCGGACTGGTACGTACCCCCCAATGCCGTGAATTACACTCGGGATGACCCGATGGAAGGCTCCGTCGGGACAGCGCATCGTGGTGTGTGGGTGAATGATAAATTACCGAAGGGGAAGAAAGATGACGGGGATGGAGAAGGTGGAGGACAATCGACCGACGTGGTAGTGAAGCGGCTCATTATCCACGCGGATGCTATTGAAATATTTCGACAAGAAGTTGAGACCTGGTACTCGGTGGATCATGAGAATATTTTGAAGCTGTACGGCGCGTCACACTGCAGTCGACCGGCGCTTCTCGTGCTGGAGGACGCCAAGAACGGATCTCTGGTTAATTACATGCAGCAGCTGCGGCAGTCAGAGAAGACGGCTGCCGAGCTCAACTATGAAATGTGGCGCTGCCTTGTGGACGCAGCTAAAGGGCTGCAGTATCTCCAAGAGCGCAAAATGGTGCACAGCAACCTGAAGAGTGGCAATATTCTGGTGACGGGGGATGGGAGAGTGAAGCTGGCGGACTTTGGACTTGGCATGCTCGCTCTACAGGACCAGGCAATGCAGAAGAATGGGTTCAAGGAACTCGGCTGGCGTGCTCCCAATTGCCTGCGAAAGAAGCCTTTTCGCCGTCCTTCCTTCCAGGACGACATCTATGCGTTCGGCCTGTGTGTGCTCGATGTGCTGGTGCCCGCAATCTCGTCGATTAAGCAGGACACCAGTTCGCCCAAGCATGTTGGAGAAGAAGGCTTTGATCCTCTGTCGGCCGACGTTACGAAGTTGATTGTCGATGGGAACGTCCGCGAGTTGGTTGTGGGCATGTGCAGCAAGAATCCAGAGTCGAGGCTGACACTGAAGGAGGTTATCGCGCGCTTGCAGAAATTGAGAGGCCCGGCTGGTCAAAATGGTCAATGCGGCGCTGATGTGAACGCCAACGCAAAGGATCTCGCCAAGGAAAGCAGCGTCGGTATTGGGGCTTAGTGCATCGGTGGTGCTTTGGGGTGATTCGCTGGCAATCAGTGGATGGCGATGCTGGTCTCTGATTCAGCTGAAGTCGTTAGGTGCGTTCCTTACCAATGCAACGCCTAGCCATTTGTCAACCGCGGAGTAGGAAGATTCAGCGGCCGGACTAGCAGGCGCAGGAGAAGTCGCACACCCACCCATGGCGTCGATAGTGCCGTTGTGGAGGATCGAGCTGTTGGTAGTGCTGGCAGCACCTGAGATGAGAGGAGACTCTCGCTTACAAGCTCCAGACTACGCTGTGTGTGAATCAAAGCAAAGTTGGCTGAGTCTGGCCAGACCTGAGCTGAGCTAGCCTTGAGATGGTAGCATTGGCGAGGTAAGCATCACTCATGTTTGATGCCCTCTCGTGCGTGCCTTCAATCGGATCGTTTCGGAACGTCCTGGTGCGAATCACTGCCCAGCCAAAGCTGAGCAACTCATCTATACAATGCTTTCATTTTTTGTGTAAGTTTCTGCTCAGTGGCATTCAAAATATATTTTCTTCATCTCACTTGCCGCGTGGGTCGTTCCAGATATGAAATCGTTGAAGTCCTGAAAAGCAAGCGAACGGCTTCAACCAGCCAGCTTTAGTAACTGGTGACGGAATTGCTGCTGCCAAGTTGGCAGCATTACTGTGCCATTTCATGTTGCTTTAGCAGGCCGGCGTATCTGCGCTATGTTCGGTACCTTCACCTTCCAGCCCTCTGCTTTGTCGTCGCGGGCAACGAAGATCGCGTGCGAGAAGGTCGCCATGCACTAAGGAACAAGCCATCTGGGTCATCGCTCAGAGCTCCTCTTCCCTGTTCGATTTCCGACTCCAGATCATCAGCACCGTCTCGTGTGCTAGTATCTATGACCAAAGGTCTTCAATACCTGCTTTTAACAATATGTTACACTAAATGAATTATAATAGCGAAAGCTATTCACTACAAATGTGATTCTTATTCCTGATACAGAACTCTGCCTGAGTACCGAACGCCTGATATATATAAGGGCTCTAGGTTTATAAAGTGATCTCAGCGTTACCATAAAAAAGGCTGTACTGAATTCGTTTAGTTTGGAAGGACTTTGAGGCTTGCTTTGTTAATCAAGCCCAAGCGAAGCCAGAAGTGCTGAATTGTTTCAGCGCTGACCTTTGACCAAACGAGTGCGGTTAGTAGCTCTAATTTGTAAGGACTATCTGCTCCCTCTCCTAGTTGATCTAGTGCATGCATCATCTTTTCAAAAAGCACATACCTTTTGATGAAGTAGATTATTCCATGGTCCATTGACTGAAAATGTGAAAGTGGAAAGGTATAGAAGACCGCACAGGCAATCAAAAGCGCGCCAATTTTCAACTGCACAGCTAAGTACCTCTGGCCAAACAAAGGTATCCTGGATTTTTACATCAGTACCTTTGCCCATCTCCGTTCGACCAGTCGTTGGACCTTGAAGTATTAGTTATATGAGGTTATGTATTGTATACCCGTTCGGTATTTAGGCAGATTTCTGTAGTAGGTACAACATAGTGTATTTACTCATTTAATTATCACAGGTCCATCGTAAATAAGTGTATTATAAATCGCACCTCAAATCAGACTGATTGCCTCCTCTCCGAGGCGGATGGGTCGGACTCCGACCCATCCGCTAATTCAATATCCACAGCAAACTCGCATCAAAGCACCCTCAAAACCACGTCCGTCCCTGCTCTATCTTCAACCTCGCTTTTAGTATCGGGGCGACCGTCCATCCCTCTCATCTCGTCGTCAAAGGCATCAGTCACCGAGTTGCCACGTACGTACAGCGATGCTGGGCGCCAGGAACCGCCACGGCCGCACCACCAATGGGCCCGCCGGCGTCCTCTCCGACCTCTTCACCTCGCCCACCTCGCGCAGTCGCAGCCGCGCCGTCAACGTCTCTCTGCTGCTCCTCTTCCTCTGCTGCGCCGTGGTCTTGATGTGCACCACGTTCCTCTCCAGCTCCGTCCCTAACGGCGGCGGCGTCAGCGTGCGGCACTGGGCCACGTCGACCGTACACCAGCGCAAGCAGCAGACGGCCGTCACACAGTTCGACGCGTCCGTGTCACGCCAGAGGGGCATCGTCGTGTGCATGCACAACGCGGCGGTGCCCATGGGACTCTCGCTCATCCGCGACCTGCGCTGCCTGGGCAACCAGGAGCTGGTACAGGTGTACCACTGCTTCCCGGACGAGATGTCGGCCAAGAACCGCGAGATGCTGCTGCGCGCGGACGCGCGGGTGGAGGTCGTGGACGTGTGCTCGGACCTGGTGGACAGCGGCGTGCTCAAGCGCGAGACGGCCGAGAAGTTCCGCAGCTGGTGGCTCAAGCCGCTGGCGCTGTACCATACCGACATTGCGGAGGTAATGCTCATGGACGTGGACGACGTGTTCCTGAAGGACCCGGCGGTGCTGAGGACGACCGAGGGCTATCAACGCACGGGCACGACCTTCTTCTACGACCGCGTGCTGTGGAGCAAGGAGTGGTTCAACCAGGACGTCAACAACTCGTCCTACCTGAAGACGCTGCTGAATGGGTTCAACTATACGGCCTTTGGACTGAGTGAAGGCGTGCAGATTCCCGACTATCTGGAGCGCAGTTACGCGTACAAGCGGGAGGCGTCGCACGAAATGGACTCGTCGCTCGTGGTCGTGGACAAGTCGAGGTCCGGTAAGGCCATGGCCGTCATGTTCTGGCTCATTACGGTGCAGAGGTTCGAGAGGGAGTTCTCCTATGGCGACAAGGAGACGTTTTGGATCGCCTACGCCCTGGCCAAGCAGGAGTATTCCTTCTCTCCATGGGGCCCGAGCGTTATCGAGTCGTCCAGGAATCAAGACATGAAGAACCACCCGGACTCGTTGTGCGGGAGTTTGGCGCACTTCATGCCAGTGAAAGACGATACGCCCGAGCTGCTGTACGTGAATGGGAAGGCGCTGCTGGACCCCTTCCCTGAAGGTCTGCACAACCGAGGGAAGGCGTCTGCCAACGTGCTGTACAACCCCACACCGTCACATGTGACGCCGCGCCAAAACCGGCGACCGAATGGAGGAACCGCCACCAGCTACCACGGCGAGTTCCCGATGGAGTGCCTCATTGGCTTTGGCGCGACCCCCCTGCCCAGCAACTTCGCGCCGCAGCTGCTGCGCAGACGCATGTTCTACCTGGGAATTCGTATGGACGTGCTGTCGGTACTGGATTCGTGCTATGCATTTGAGACTACAGCGTAGATTTCTATACACTTCAGCAGTTGACACATCGAATGTCATGAAATAATAGGCTTACAATACAATTGCTCTATGATGGTGAATGGCAGATAAAAAACCAACCCACTTGCCTACAGAATGATACTAGTAACGAGAGAAGACAACACTGCTGCGGAATAATACAAACATCATGCACACCCACCTTCCTGCACGTCCCTTTCACTTTCTCTTTTTTTCTTTTATTAAGCACACATTGCAGCAGTCAGCGACTTCGACCTAACTTAGTTGGTGTCTTGGGCCATCAGTGCCGCCGTTTTCTTACGGAGACGACGAGCCGGAGCCTTGCACTTCGTGTCGAGCACAGACGAGGGAGCTTCAGTCTCCGTCGACGGCGGCTGTGCCGCTTGGGTCGTGGCAGCGGGGGCTTGAGTGTCCTGGGTCTCCTCGTTGTTGTTACCCGTCGCGGAAGCCTCAGTGGACTGCTTGTCCGCCGCTGGGGCTTCTGGTGTCTTGGCGGAATCCGAAGACGACTCAGTCTGAGCCGTCGAGCCTTCGGTCGTCGGAGTCGACGCTCCGCTGCCCTTGAGAGGCACGCAGTTAACTGCATAAAAGAACACAAAATATACGTTAAAAACGACTCAGCAAGTGTAGATGAAGGTACGGATGCAAAAACTCACCGTATGCCTGCCACTGCGCGTTCTGGAACGCGAGCCAGTAGATGGTCAAGGTGCAGTCTCCGTTGCACGACGAGTAGTCCACGGGCATGTCCGACGTCTGAGTAGACCCAACGTCTCCACCCTTGAACTCGTCCTCACAGTTGTCTCCGTGCAGCACCATCTTGTCATCGATGTAAATCTCACAAGGACCGACGTGGGTGAATCCTCCGCCGCCGTTGCCCAGCCACTTGACCTTTCCGTCCCTCGGGACGGGCTGCGCAGCTCCGTTGTCCAGCGTGTTACCGCACTTCTGGTCCTTGACCATGTCCAGCACGACGTCCTTCACGCTCATTTTCTTCTCCTCCGCCATGGTCTTGAACGCGCCGCATTGGTCACCACCCGATCCAATGTCCCAGTAGTTGTCCACCATGGCAATCCAACCAGGATTGGGCGAGTCCTTCCAGCTCGGCTTGGGCTGCTCCAGGTATCCGTGGGCGTTGGCACGCGAGGTGAGCGCTACGAGAGCAACGGCGGAGGATAGCGCGATTCCGGCGAACATCGGTCAGTTTGAGTAGAGTTTGAGTAGAGGGATCGTCGTCGTCAGGGGGGGGGGGTAGACTTTAAATCGGAAAGTGAAAGAAAGCGTGCCAGGCTCCGAAAGGCGAACGGCAATTCCCGAGAGCATTAGTTGGCGCCTTTACGCTGTCCGAATACTGCTCAACTTTCGGTGATCCCTACTTACATGTATTAGTTGTTATTAACATCAGATGACGGGATTATGTATAAAGCTCAACAATCGAGCGACATGTCATCAAAATTTCCGTTATCGATGGGATCCTTCTGGCTTCTCGGAAGGAGAGTAATGGTAAAAAGCTCAACAATCGAGCGACATTCAAAATTTCCGCTATCGATGGGTCTCGGAAGGAGAAAGGAAGGTCCTATTAATATTTTATTCTGTCGAGGAGGACGATTTTCGGTGAGAGTCCAACAGGAGGGTGAGACGGAAAGCTGCAACCGTAAAAGTTACCCGCCATGAGGTGTCACTACATGTAGAAGATCGCCAACTTATCTGCCGTACGTTTCCTTGCACCGCCTAAATATCGTGAAAAAGTTTCCAAACGTTTGACTTCTCTGACTCACAACGGTATTCCGGTACAACAATGCAGGCTATGAAGTACCACCCCACTTCCAGCCTAACTGCAGGTGACCTGTCCTACGGTGCTTCTGAAGGAATACTAAAAGGCACCGATATCGGTAGTATGATCAAGGCCGTGTAGCCTTCACGATCTTCCTGAATCCAATTGTAGTATGATAACCTTTTGTGTGATAACCCAGTGCAACAAAGTCTAAATCCACTTTTGGGCGTTTGTAGACTTGAACTTCTCCTCGCAGTTGTCGCCATGCACATTTCGTGATTCGATGTAGGCTTCACATGGACCAGAGCGCGCCACATCGATCCAATGCCCTAGTACTTGCCGATGTTAATTAACAACCACTCAGGATTCGGGCTGCCCGTCCAGCTTGGTTTGGGCAGCTCGAGGTATATGTGAGCGTCCAAGCTGAAAGACTCGTGCATGCGATGAATACCCCAGATCTGCGCTTACAGATCGCAGTACATGTAGTGTATTAAAGGAGAGACAGGTTCTCGGTGTGTTATTGAAGAAGCTCCGATTGAACCCTATTGTTTTTTTTTCTGGTTACGAACTTTGATTTGGTAGAGCAATCTCCGCGAAAGTTTGCAGAATGGTGAAGGTTGAGCCTAGGTTCATTTCGCAATTTGCAGCAGACGAGTAACCTACCGTAGTTAACTACGGAGCACTCCAAGTTGCGGTTATCTGGCCGTGATGGCTACAAGTACGATTGCACGATAGACCCTGCACAATCGGCGTTCGTTATTCGTTGGTGAATACAACAACCGGTGACAAATGGTGAGTCTCTTTCGCCCTATAGGATGAAGTGTTGTACGGTATCAGTCCCGTCATGAATATTTGTATTGATCACAGGTCATGTGAAGTGACAAAAGAAAACATGAACAATTTTGAAGAATCGGCTGGGATTCGTGTGTCGGACAAGTGCATGTACTCATGGGGATCATGCAGGTAACTTGCCATGTAACCATTATTAATATTTGAATGCAGTGAAATATTTCTGATGTCGGTTGTGCTCTGGGTTTTAAGGATATCGTTCAAGGCAACATTACCCGCCTACTATAAGTGCATATCCTGTACTGAGCGGCAGCATAAGTTTGGCGAAAAAACTCACGCCGTACTATATGGAACTCAAGCTCGCGTTTCAGTTTGGAAACAGGAGTGCAAATGGGCGTTTTGGTTGACCCCAGACAATGCATCGGCTATCAGGCACGGGAGACGACTAAATTGATGGAGAAATCGAGCGAGGCGGGAGCCTGATGCGTCTCTGTCACGAGCTTCTGCAGGAGCTCGTGAGCAAGTTGAAGAGCCAGTCACTGGGAAAAAGAAGAGAGCAAGAATTAGCTTAGTGACCAGTGTAGCCGTTGCGAGTAGGGATGCATGTTTAAGATAGTATGCCTAGCAGAAAGTTATCAGTAGGAATGGCCGCTGGGTCATTCCGGAATCTAAACCAAGGAAAAAAGTCGACTTCTGCTCCGGCCAAGCAGACGTGGATCAACCACAGCGGTAGCCTCGGGAGGCAATCTCGGGCACCTACACAGCTCAACAAGTACCGTAATTCGACAAATACAGTTTGCGTGTACCAAGAACCAAGGACTTCCTCTGCCTAAGAACTACCAAATCACATCTTCCGCTCGCAAAGAGCAGGAAGATTGCGACATTGTAGGACTTGGCGCCGATGCACCAACGAAATACAGCGCGACGGATGTTGAGAAGCGACACCGCGCCTGAACGGCAGCAGCTGGACGGGAATCTCCGCAGCGCCGAGCACGTACGAATCGATCGACTTGAGCACAGGCTCGACGAGACCCATGAAGATCAAAGGGCGTACTGCAACAACATCAACGCGACGATAAACAACATGAATACAAGTCTCAGCACCGACATCGCTTCGTTGAATCAGACAGTTGCGAACCTTGTGCAAGGAATGACGAACCTGGTGGAAGGTCTCGACCAGGCCCGAACTGCAGCGATGGAAGCCCAGAACTTGGCTAGAGCAGCAAGTCAAGCCGCCAGCCAAGCTACCACTAGGGTTCATGTATCGAATACGACCCAACCTGTAGCTAGAACAGCTACAACAGCTACGACTACTGGAGCGAGTCCGCAAACGGCACCGGCAATGCTGTTTCGTGACCGTGGCGTGGCGAACCAGTCAATGCCAGCTGGAAACAAGGCAAGTGGACCTCGTGGGAGGAATTTACGTAAGATGGATACAAAACCTGTGTTTGTTGGAGAGATTGATGGCATCAAGTTGAAAAGTTTCGTGTTTCAATTTGAATCGTACTTCTGCCAAAAGGGATATGATTTGATCGAAGATGACTGTGCTCTCGCCTCGGAACTCAACCAATGCGTACAAAAGGCTGCCCAGGTCTGGTACGAACAAGTCATGACCGACGAAACTACCGACAAGCGTTGGAGTGCACTGAGACTACAAATGGCCATGGAGTTCATGGAGCCGAACTTCGAAGAGAAAATTCGGAGCCGGTTGCTTTCCATCAAGCAAACGGGAGCGTATTCGGGCTATGTTGGCAAGTTTCGAGAGCTTCATCGCCTCGTTCAGGTTGACCCACTTACGGCAATGAACTTGTTCGTGAATGGACTTTCCGATCCAGTGATGAAACGAGAGATTTTGCGTAAGAAGCCCCAAGATTTGAGCTCAACAATTGCCGAGGGGTTCGTCGAGTGGGATATCCGCGAAAAAACCTCCGAGCAGTGCGAAACCAACTGGAAACAGGTTCAAAGGAAAATCTGGTGGTGCGAATGACACAACACAAACAAAACCGAATGTCCACCCTGCAGCTCGTAAATCCGGTAACGGTGGTCGAGCAAGCACCAGCAGCGCCAAGTTGGAGAAGAACTGCAGCTATTGCGGTCGCGGACCTCATCGCGAAGAAGACTGCTGGTTGAAGTACCCGGATAAGCGTCCAAAGTCCGACAAGATCTACGCGATGCTCGAGCGAATGTGTGGTGTAGTAGCACGCACAAAATCGTCAGATGTGGCACTCTAGCTACAAACACAACAACAGCCGAGCTAGTCGGCCTTGTTGGCCTGCGCTGAGATGTCCTCCAGCGGTTCGGCCCTTCCGGGACAGTGGTGGCTCGTTCTTGCCGAGACCAAGTACCCCAAGCCAGCCAATCTCGGCAGCCAGCTGAGTTACCTGACTCCGGAATTAGAAATCCCGTGCCCTCCACCAAAGGATGGACGACGGCGCACGGAGCGCTTTTACGGGTCGCCGAGAGCAAAGGCTTCTCGACTCAGCAATCAGTGCCCGGGACGTACGGGAACACCGGCTCGCAGCGTTGGCGAGACTTTTCCTTCGCGCTTGGCGAAACACGCGCCCAACCCGGGCCGACCTTATCTCTTGGCGCTACCAACCGAGTACCCTACAAGCTATGCCTCTCGGGTACCGGCGGCAGACATAATCCGGCCCCGTGCAGGGACTTACCGGAACGTGTACACGTGTTGTGGGCCTAGAAAATTCTGCTCTGTTGTTTGTTATCTCTGTCGGGCGCCCTGAAGGGGCGCCTCCACTATTCCTAAGCTCCTATACAAATATCTGATGAAAGTGGGCGGTTTTAGATCTCGGCCGACTCTTCGCTGAGCTCGGCGACGCTTGAGCTCGGTCGATCCGGATAAGCTGTCCGGATAATCCTTCGAACTCGGCTGAGCCGGATAAGGCGTCCGGATAACACAGCGAACTCGGCGGAGCGACCCTTGGACTCGACTGGGCGACTCCCGGACTCCATCGGACCCGGTTACCGTATCGGGACGGTACGTGGTACCGTTTAGCCGAGCTCGGCGGCTTGAACTCCCCATGATCTCGGCTGAGCGTGTCCAGGGTCTTCCTGAACTCGACTCGCTCTTCACCACTGGGCCTGCCCCGTGTCACCATGTCGGGGCCAGTGTGCCTGAGTCTCGGACGCCATCAGCCGAGTTCAATCCATCAGCACATTCTTGTCCGCTGAGCTCGGCGGACGGTCATCCCGCCGAGTAGTACGTGGCTTCTGGTACGTTGTTCCACTGCGGCCTTGGAGTGTGACAAAAAACTTGATGTTCCCTACACCACAACTGCCCCGGTCATGCTACGAGCCGGAGTGGTGAGTGGCCTGACCAACTGGATGTGTCGCACGCTTGATTTCGTCCAATCCGATCTGTCGCAATCACTCTGAGTTCACATTTCCCGAATTCGAGTGACCAGAAGCGCCCGCAACGCCAGCTCGACGACCTCGTTCCGTGAAGGTGAGACCTGCTTGAACCAGTCCAATTTGCCTCGCCGCGAACTCGGCTGCGTTCAAGCTCAGTTCAAATTCGGCCTCTTCGGTTCAGCTGTGAAGTATGTTCAGACTCAGCTGGGCTGTACCTCCTCGAACTCGGCACGAACGCGCTCCAATCGAAACTCGGTGCGTTTACCAGCGCTCATCTCGGCGAACTTCCACAGATGTGATCTCACTGGAGCTCGGCGCACCGCAACTCAGCCCAGTGTTTTCTTCCGTTGAAGTGAGTACACTGATTGGCGCCATCCAACACGCGGCACTGCTGCAACTTGACATCCCATTCCAGCGTGATCGTACTCCAATGTTCTCGGCTTCGCAGCAACCCAGTGCGAACGCGACATTCGGACGCAGCGCGATCTCGGTCTCGCTTTAGATCAGCTCAGCTCCGCTCGGACTCGGCTGCGCATAACGTCGGCGCGACCTACTTCGTCTCGGCTGAATCCAACGAGAACCGGGCACTAGACCGAGATGCATGCGTTCCCACTGGAACTGGACGCGAGGTGGCCCAACTTGATGGTAGTTCTGCTTCAGCAAGGTTGCCCTTCAATCGGCTCCAATCAAATGACCAGCGCTGCTTCGAAACGTTACTCGAACTCGGCTTCACGACATCTCGGTGTCAAACAACTTCCACACCGAGAGCACTGTCTTGCTTCAACTCGGCTATGCTCGAACGCATCTCGACTTCAGCTTGACTGTGGGTCAACTCAGTTGGTGCTGACCTCGGCTGCACTTGTACCTGATCCCGATTCAGCTCGGATTCGAGACAAGCACGTGCTGCAATTCGACTAGGCGCCACTTGATCCCCATGTTCTGTGGCTCTGCCATGTATCAACCCCGGCCAAGCTCGACTTCATGTTCACCTGGACTGCGTTCCGCTTCAACTTAGCCCAGTTCAGCAAGGTGATAGGCAAGATCGGCTGAGCGAACGACACAGCTGGCTGCCTTACCAGCTCAGTCCCTTCGCGGAGGTATCAGCGCTTTGAAGGAGTGTTTCGACTCGGCTATGATTGATCCCTGACCAAGCTAAGCTCATGCTGGCTCAATGCGAATACGACCGCGACCGCGTGGAATCCATTCCTCTTCAGTGCAACTTTGGATGTTGGATACACTTTTGCGACGCCGTGACTCGGCGATTTCACCGATTCGGCTTCAGGCTGACCGCAGTTGAACTCTACGTCAGATCGATTGAAGTCAGAGTCCATCTTCAAACCAGGTGTCTGCTTCTGCTCAGCTACGGATCAACTCGGCTTCCTTCGAGATCGCTGGTACGATGACATTCTCGGCGACGCGCCTGCCCAGCTTGCCTCCGCTGAGCTCTGCTCAAGTCCAGCTTTGCTTGCAACTTCGGTTTGTTCACCTCGACCGCGCATCGACCGACTCAGCTAGTCGCCCCTCGGCAAACTTGGTGCAATGGCCCCATGTCTGCACAGCTTCGCGTCAGCACACCTGCGCTCCAACTCAGCTTGAGCCCACAATGGGAAGATCGTTAACCGACTTGGTCGGAGGCCCTGGCGATCGAACCCAAGGGTGTCAATCGTACCACCGCAAATTATACACAGTGCCCCAGTTCGTAGCGTGTTCACGGACCCAGTGATGAGTCGACACAGCTTCGGCATCGACGGCGGACTCACTCAATCTGTGCAGACACACCGTCACCTCCCTCAGCGTCTTCACTGGGTCATCGTCACCCGCTGGGCTCAATCACTCAGCTCGGCAACTCGGCTGAGACTTCGATCCGAGGTGCGATTTCCATCAATTTGGTGGCTGTGGTGACCGCGCCGACTCCAACGCTAACCCGGCGAATGGGCTTCTTGCTTTTCAGCTCCATCTTCGCTCACTCCATTTCGATATCGTGTAATTCATATAATCCATACAGTTGACGCAGTACCATTCTTCGACTCGACCAGCCTGCTGTCTTCACTGAGTCGGCGGATCATCATTTTGGTGCAATAGCCTTAGACCTCATCTGCAACTTGCACCATTTGCAGACGGGTTTCACATTCCTTCGATTGCCCCTAGTCGTGTGGAAAGGTTTCCCACGAGACGTTCGGCATCGAATCCAAACTCGGGCATTTCGCGCTCGATGCCCCCGTCGCTCGTTGTATCAAGGGCGGACGGTCCCCTGGAGCGACGTCTTGACTGTCGTCGTCCGCATCGTCACCGAGCTCGGCTGCGAGGTTTTGTTGGGCTCGTCGAGGTTCCTCCATGCGCCCAACATGCAGCGAGAACTCAGCTATCCGCTGAGCAACTCGGCTTTCTTCAATTCACAATCTCCAATATCCCCATCTCTTCTTCGGTCTTGGGTACTGTCGTCGCCAAACCGAACGGTTGGGACCACTTCCATCGTCATTTCGGCGATCCTTCCGCCAGCTGAGTTCAGCTTCGTGAGAAGCAAACCCCCAGCCGTCACTGGGCTGGCCCAGCTCGGCGACAATCTTCCCTTGACCATCTTGCTCAGTACTCGAAACTTGGTTGACTTGGTACCAACGAAAACAAACCACCCTGCTCCCGGGTCGCGGCACCAGTTGTGGTGTAGTAGCACGCACAAAATCGTCAGATGTGGCACTCTAGCTACAAACACAACAACAGCCGAGCTAGTCGGCCTTGTTGGCCTGCGCTGAGATGTCCTCCAGCGGTTCGGCCCTTCCGGGACAGTGGTGGCTCGTTCTTGCCGAGACCAAGTACCCCAAGCCAGCCAATCTCGGCAGCCAGCTGAGTTACCTGACTCCGGAATTAGAAATCCCGTGCCCTCCACCAAAGGATGGACGACGGCGCACGGAGCGCTTTTACGGGTCGCCGAGAGCAAAGGCTTCTCGACTCAGCAATCAGTGCCCGGGACGTACGGGAACACCGGCTCGCAGCGTTGGCGAGACTTTTCCTTCGCGCTTGGCGAAACACGCGCCCAACCCGGGCCGACCTTATCTCTTGGCGCTACCAACCGAGTACCCTACAAGCTATGCCTCTCGGGTACCGGCGGCAGACATAATCCGGCCCCGTGCAGGGACTTACCGGAACGTGTACACGTGTTGTGGGCCTAGAAAATTCTGCTCTGTTGTTTGTTATCTCTGTCGGGCGCCCTGAAGGGGCGCCTCCACTATTCCTAAGCTCCTATACAAATATCTGATGAAAGTGGGCGGTTTTAGATCTCGGCCGACTCTTCGCTGAGCTCGGCGACGCTTGAGCTCGGTCGATCCGGATAAGCTGTCCGGATAATCCTTCGAACTCGGCTGAGCCGGATAAGGCGTCCGGATAACACAGCGAACTCGGCGGAGCGACCCTTGGACTCGACTGGGCGACTCCCGGACTCCATCGGACCCGGTTACCGTATCGGGACGGTACGTGGTACCGTTTAGCCGAGCTCGGCGGCTTGAACTCCCCATGATCTCGGCTGAGCGTGTCCAGGGTCTTCCTGAACTCGACTCGCTCTTCACCACTGGGCCTGCCCCGTGTCACCATGTCGGGGCCAGTGTGCCTGAGTCTCGGACGCCATCAGCCGAGTTCAATCCATCAGCACATTCTTGTCCGCTGAGCTCGGCGGACGGTCATCCCGCCGAGTAGTACGTGGCTTCTGGTACGTTGTTCCACTGCGGCCTTGGAGTGTGACAAAAAACTTGATGTTCCCTACACCACAAATGGCCTTCGCTGAGAATGGGTCACTGCGTGGTGAGCAGTTAAACGAGTAAGTCCACTTGATGTAGAGCGATTAAGTGGACACACTCGCAAGCTCAGCCGCCTAAAGAGTTCTAGTGACCGCTGCGAAGATTCGAAGAAGGGAGCGAGCGAAGAACCTGCGCAGCAACCTGTTCAACCACATAATATGAAAAATGAAGAAGTGGAAATCCAGAAAAAGGAAGAAACCCTGCGTATGAGCGTGATCAATACAGGGCGGTGTGGCGTAGCGGGATCAGCAAAATCTGCGAGATCGCCAATCCAACTTACCAACTGCGCCCGAACACCGACTTACGGAGGGGGTCCCCCGATGATCCGTGATCTGTGTGCTGAACTTGGTCACCTTGTTGTGGTATAGCGCCCGCGAGGAGAACGAGCTAGGCGGCGGGGAGAAGGCGCCGCGGTGATGTCACTCGACGCGACGTATGGAACGCGACGCGGTTGATGGGGCGCGACGCGCTGGAGATGGACGGGAAAGCCGACGAAGGTGATGGGCTATGGGACACGGCGGCAGAATCCAGTGCGACGCGTAATCACCGACCAGAGTCACGTCTCTGTGAAACGCGCCGACCCTAACCCCCGCCGAGCAAAACCCGCCGAGCAAAACGCGCCGAGCAAAACGCGCCGAGCCCAGACCCCGCCGAGCAAAACCCGCCGAGGTAAGATCTTGATTACGTTACGCAAATCAGGTTGAAGAACGGTAGTGCAAGCACGACAGACACAAGGACAGGCGTAGGGTGGTAGGCTTAGCAAGCATGAAGTAGGGAGTAGCCAGTAGCAAGGACATAGGATAGGGTAAGGACTCAGTCCCGAAATTTCTCTGAACCACAAAGACCTCTAGTCTTCCCTCCGGTTCCAGGGGAACCACCAAGCGCCGGCAAGCAGAGCCGCCCCGATATCACGGCCCCCCGTCGTTTGTTGGTTCGGGTGCTCAACCCCCCACAGACCCGTGCTGAAATAAAGGCACGTTAAACGTATACCGTTTAGGTGGGCGCCCGATAACGCGCTGCCTAGGCGAAGGACCGCACTGGCCTGATAACCGCCGTGCACAAGACCCCGTGTAGGCCCGATAACGCCACACAAGCCCCAGGAAACGCCGGCCTGATAACGCCGCACGCCCGACGGGAACGCCAAGGAAACGCCGGCCCGATAACGCTGCACGCCCAAGGCTCGACGCCCTACGACAAGGAACAAGCGTCAACCAAGAACCCCCCAACTCTGAAGCCTGCGAAGACTTGGGCTCTATATTCGAAGATACGCTACTCCAACAACCGGGAAATTAATTGCTCGGCGCGACCGCGATCCAGACGCGCCGAGTTTGTGCGAGACCGGCTCCGCGAGATTTCTGCGAGGCCGCTACTCCACAATGGTGCCGCGACCCGGGAGTACTACTTCGAATGACGGGCCATCGATCCAAGAGGCATCGGAGGCAGGTGCGCCGTCGGTTGGAAGGTCGCCGACGACAAGAGAGCACGGAGAAGGACCTGTCGCGTCGTGGAGCTCTGAGGGAACCTTCACGACAGGCCATGGGGCCAGCGACGATCAGGAGGGCTACGAAGAACCGTTTGCCGTTCCCGATGTGGCTCCCGATGAGGGAGCCACGAAGGGCCGCGACGCAAGTCACGGTCCTACCGGTCGGAAGCCTGCGAAGGCTGAAGACCAACAATCACCCACCGCCAAGCCAGCCACCAAGCGCAAGTCGTCCAAGAAGAAGAAGAAGAAATTGCGCGCGCCGGACTCGGCGGACGAGTCGCTGTCCAAGCCGCAAGGCAAGGACACGGGACGCCAGTACACCGTCGAGGAAGTGCGATACGTCGTGGCCCGCACAGAGCTCTTCCGGCTGCTAGAGCAAGATCCCATCCTGGTCTTCCTCAAGCCCATGTTGATGAGCAACTTCACGGGCCCCTTCATGGCGCCGGACTACGACAAGATCACCAGCGTCGCTCACGCCGCGCCGACACTCTTCCAGATGTTGCGTGACTCGGGATTCGTCCTGGGAGCCTTTGAAATGGAAAGGCTCTGTGACTGGGATCTCAAGTCTTGGCTGCGTGCGATCCGCGTCGTGCAGGAGCCCTTGACGATTCTGGCAGGATCCACCAAGCAAGATACGACGACCTCCGCGTCGGATCAAGACGCGACGAGTCCGGCAACGGGCTTAGGACAGACTTCGACGACAACACCGTCGCCTCCGCCTCGATACCAGTCGAGTGTGGACTCCGACAGCAGCTTTGAGTCGCCCAAGCGCATGCCCATGGACCGGTCGCCGCGCGTCATGCAGATCTCCGCTGCGCCGGCACCTCCGCGCGCCGAAGTCGCGAAGCCCGTCGAAGGCGCGATCCCTAAGGCCCTGGAAGAGTCTCTCGTTAGACTGATGCAGACGACGATAATGCGCACACCGCGCGCCGAGACATCGACCGCCCAGGCAGAGCCGGAGCGTTCAGCGACGGCGACGACGCGTCCCCAGGAGACAGCCGATGTCGCGATGGAGTCTGTGAGTTCGCGCTCTTCGTCGAGGTCTAGACCTCGACGCGACGTGGACGAGGACCCTGATGATCTGTTTGACTTGGACGTCGGGACGCCGAGAGCTGCGGCTGCGGTCTCAACGGCGACAGCCGGCGTCGGGCTCACGAGAGTTCGTCTCTCCGCTTCATCGGAGCTGAAAGAGTTCTCGGGACGTGACGCTGGCGAGGAGAAGGCTAGGCTGTGGCTCAACCGTTTGAAGTCCGCCGCGCGGCGCGACGGGATGACCGGTGAAGAAGTGTGCGGCTTGTTCAGCGATCTGATGAGCGGCCCCGCACGCCAATGGTACCTCCAACTCCCCAAGAAGGTGAAGAAGTCATGGACCGAGCTAATGGAGCAGTTCCGCATCCAATACTGCGGCAAGGGTGTGTCGATGGCCAGCCGCTACTACCATGCGGCGCAACGCCCCGACGAGACTCCACTTGACTACTTGTACCGGCTCAATGTGGCAGGCCTCAGGGCGAACATCCCGTACGCCGAGGGTACGACTGAGGAAAAACGCGAACACGTCGAGCACTTCATCCGGACGCTGAACACTCAGGAGGCCGAACTCGCCTCGCGTCTCACTCTGATGGAGGTCGCCGACTCCGAGGCGCTGGAGAAGAAACTACGCGCCCGACAGCGTGGTCTGGCCCCCCAGAAGAAGGCCCTCTTCGGTTCGAACAAGTTCCGTCAAAAGGCGCCGACCCCGCCGGCTCAGCCGGCGCGCGCCGTTCACGGGATTCACGTCGCGACGGACGAATACGACTCGGGACGCGAAAGTCACGATAGCGACGACCGCCAGTACGACCAAGACGAGGAAGGCGCCAAGATGTTCGTCGCAGGCCAGGCCCCGCCGGGAGAACCGGCGCGTCGCAATTTCGATCCCGACGACTCGGGACGCGACCGCCCGCGGTGCCGCCACTGCGGCTCCCGTCGCCACGCCGAAGGAGACTGCTGGAAGTTGTTGACGTGCCAGAAGTGCGGTGGCCAACACCCGACGGAGCGGTGCTTGAGGGTGTGCAAGGCCTGTGGAGACGTGCACGAAGCCGGAGAATGCCCGATGGAGGAGTTCTTCAACCAATTGCGCCAGTGGTTCGACCCGCACAAGCACGCGGGAATGCTGCCGCCGGCCGCCGAAAAGATGTTAAACTAGGTCGCTCGCTGGCTTGGAAACCAGTACGAGACGAGCGACCTGTTTCCGTCTATGCATATGTGACCAAGAAGTCGCGAGAGGTGGGTAGTGAGATCCCGACTTCCCTGAATGATAATACATGTGAATCCAACCTGGAACGTACCACGCGAGAAAACGCGCCGCGAATCTCGGCGGTCCGACGTACGACGGACGACGAGTTTGCACGCGAACCACCCCTGGACGAGACCGACTTACAACCGGGAGAGCGACGCGGATACTGGAAACAATACTCGCCGCACAAGTGGTACAAGCAGGCCAAGATTCATGAGAAGCTGAACAACCGCCGTGCTGTGTTATTGCTCGACACAGGTGCCGAGGTGTCCATCTTAGACACCACCTTTGCTCGTGAGGTAGGCTGCCTGATCGACACGGAGATCACGCAAGAGTGTGTGGGAATTCGTGATGAGACATACTACACGGTGGGGAGAACCAGAGTCAAGATTACCTTGGCTGGGAACTTGGTGTACTACATGCACCTGTGGGTCGGCGACTTGGTCGGCCAGCACGCGATCTTAGGAATGAACTTCATGGTGCCTGCAGGAGTGCGCATCGACACAGCGGACGGCACGGCGTGTCTCCCCGACGAGGTTCACATCCAGATGATCGGTCGAAGACCACTGTACGGGGCGCGGATGCACCCGGTGAACTTGAAGGCGCCCGTGCAACTGGAGCCAGGAGACACACATGAAGTCCCGCTGAGGCCAGACCGGAATGCGCCGTTCCTGTGGGTAACACGAGCAGAGTCATGGGTGACTACCTATGTCAAAGGGAAGTTCGGAAGGAAGACTTACCTGCGCGCCACCAATGTCGGAGACGCAACGATAACCCTCGATGCGCATGAGACGCTTGGGTGGTGGACGCCGGCAGACGGCCAGCCCCGGAGCCGCGGGTTTGTCCGACTAGGCTCCACCCGGTACCAGCAGTGGCAAAACCTGGCCTACGGCGCGACGCGCGACGCGGAGGAGAATTGGATCCCCGCCGAGTTCGACGGGCCGATGACAGACCGCCCCTCATATCCAACGCCCAAGGCGATTCTGCATCCGAAATCGAAGCAGCCGGAAGCGCGACGCGCTGTGACCCCAGTGTTGGCGGCGATCGCGGAAGCGCCAAAGGGAGGCAGGGAAGAGACGGTGAGAATCGAACCCGGCGCGCCACCAGTGACGGCGGGAGATGCAACGGGAGAAGCGCCCGAATCAGGACTCGACGAGCCGAAATGCGACGAGCCAAACCTCGACGCGTCGAGACTCGACGAGGCGAAGCCAGGTGAACAGGAAGAAGACGACGCGGTCCTTATCCATGAGGGGTCAGACCTCTTCGCAGAGGATCTCGAATCCGAGATGGCCGTGCTGCCGGATCTCTCGCTGACCGCCGAGGTGAAGATCGAAGTCTTGAAGGTTGGCGCGCCGACTGGACTCCCACCCGAAGAAGCTGCAAGACAAGAGTCGCGGCTACGCCAAATCATCTGGAAACGACGGAAGTGGCTGATCGGCAAGGGCAATGCCCTACCGCCGGCCGCCCTGGGAGTGGTCTGCGACATCGACGTGGGAGACGCAAAACCCGTCGTGCAGCGCGTCCGAAAAATCCCGCCGCAATTCCGAGAGAAGGTCGCCGACCTGATCAAGGGACTACTGAGCGCGAGAATGATCCAGAAGTCGAAGTCGCCGTGGGCGTCGCCCATTGTCGTGATCATAAAGAAAAACGGCGTGGACATCCGACTCTGCATCGATTACAGGCTCATCAACGGACTGACACAGCTGATGGTGTACCCCATGCCGCTCGTCAATGACTTGCTCGAGGACTTGGACGCGTACCTGTGGTACTGCTCCCTCGACATGGCAAGCGGTTTCTGGGTCGTCCCCATGACAGACCGGGCCCGGCTCATCTCAGCCTTCATCACGCCGATGGGCCTGTTCGAATGGCTGCGCATGCCGTTCGGCCTGTGCAATGCGCCGCAGATTTACCAACGCTTGCTCGACAACGCGCTCTACGGATTCCTGAAGCTGTCTCCGGATGGCAGCACGCGGGACGTCTTTGAGGACGGTGAGCCGGTGAAGCCAGGTGTCCACTCCGTCCTGGGACGGAGGTCGTACATCGACGACATCCTCATCGGAGGCACGTCGTGGGACGATCTGTGCGAGAAGGTCGAGCCGTTGCTGGATGTCTGTGAACAGTGGCACTTGTCCATCAGTGTCGAGAAGAACGAGTGGGGCATGTCCAAGGTCGACTACCTGGGCCATCGGGTCTCGGGACGCGGGCTCGAAGCGAAGCCAAAGAATCTGGAATCGCTAGTCGCGCTCGAGTTCCCGCGCACACTCAAAGGCCTGCAATCGTTCTTGGGTAGCCTTAACTACTACCACCGATTCATCGCCGACTTCGCCGTGTACGCGACGGCGCTGTTCTCGCTGACGGAGGCCGACTTCGACGAGTACGCCACACGACCAGGAGTCCGCGAGCAAGAGAAGTGGGTCCACGCGACGCGCGCCTTCGACACGCTCAAGGAAAAATTCGCCGAGACCCCGATGCTGAAGCACTTCGACGCGAATCGAGAGTCCGTCGTAATCGTGTATGCCAGCGACTGGGCTATCTCAGGGGTGCTCACGCAAGTCCACGATGGTGTGCACATGCCAGTGAAGTTCACCAGTCGCACAATGAAGCCCAATGAGCTGAATTACAATGTCGTCGAGAAAGAGATCTTGGCCCTGTTGCGCGTCTTGAACGAGTGTTACACGATGCTAGCGGGGAGACCAGTCCGCGTCTGACGCGCCACACGACACTCGCCTGGCTGTTCCGATCCAAGGGACTGCAAGGCCGACTGTCGCAGTGGGCCGCGATCCTTTCGCCGTGGAGGCTGGAGGTCTGCAGATCCATGAAAGGGGAGGAGGAGCTCCTCGGCGCACTGGCCGCGAGCATCACACCGCGGGCTTTCGTCGACGCGGCGCTGGAAGAGATCGCGCCACGGAAGCGGGCAGCAAGAATCGCCGTCATACCCATCCCCGACGTGACATCCGACGAAGTCTTGCACGTCTTGAGCTTCGACGGATCCGCTAAGGCGAGGCGAGAGGGCGGTGCGTACAGTGCGGTCGTCTGGAAGCTGCCTGGCTGGGAGATCGAACGCGCCGCATCAGGCTACGCGACGGACCTTACGGTCAACGAGGCAGAATACCGAGGGCTGCTGCTAGGCTGCTCTCTTCTCGAAGAACTTGAAGACGTCACGCGACTGATCGTGTGTGGAGACTCTAATCTCGTGGTCAGGCAAATGCGAGACGAGATGGACTGCAAGTCACCCGGGCTGAAGCTGCTGCGGCAAAAGACTCGGAACGCGCTCCAGGCATGGCCACGCCACGAACTCTTCCACGTGCGACGAGACTGGAACGCGAGCGCCGACATGTTGGCGGGACAGGCCCTGCAACGTCAAGGAGGCCGCAGCGTACACAGTCCCGAAGAGATCCGAGACCTGAAGACGCTGAATCGTTTGGAAGAGATCATCCGACCACGGGCGGCAAGTCCCGCTGCAGAGCCCCCGACGAACATCGACGCAACGAGCCTCGACGCGGAACACCTCGACGCGGAAAAACTCGACGCGAAAATTCCCGACGAGGGGAACAGCGACGCGAAGAAGTGCGACGCGGACGACCCTGCCGGAGAAATCAGGGACGCGGGACGCGAGATAGCACAAGTCCTCGCCGTCACGACACGTTCGGCTGCCGCACGCTCCGCCACACGTAGAGGCCGATCTCCGGAAGTCCTGGAAGAGCTGGTCGTACAGCGGCTGCGCCTAGACCGTATCCGCATCGCCCAAGACGAAGAAGTCTGGATCGCCAACCTCAAGAAATATCTCCGGGGCGATGTCGGAGAGCTATCTCGACGCGAGGTGAAGAGCTGTCAGAAGCTGGCGCCGCAGTACGAGGAAGGCGAGGGTGGTTTGCTTTACTACCAGCCGAGAAGCGACGAGTCCGCCGAGGATCGCGACGCGCTGATGAAGTTGGTGATCCCGGAGACCCTTCGGGAAGATGTGCTCCATCACTATCACTCGAGCTTGGAAGGTGGACATCAGGGAATAGGCCGCACATACCAACGCGTAAGACGGCACTTCCACTGGCCGGGGATCTTCAAGAGCGTCCAGCGTTATGTCGGCGAATGCACCGACTGCGAGACCGGGAAAGGTCGGCCGATCATCCAAGGCGAGTCGCCGGGCAACATAGTCGCGACGTATCCCTTCCAGGCCATCGCCATGGACCACATCCCGTCACTACCAGCATCCTACAAAGGTAACACGGAGCTGTTAGTCTGGGTGGACCTCTTCACAGGGTTCGTCATAGTTAAAGCGAACGCGTCACGAACCGCGCAAACGGTGGCAGAGACATACGAGGAGGCCGTGTTCAGACGCTTCGGCGCGAGCGAGGCTATTCGCCACGACCGCGAGCCCGGTTTCATGTCCGATTTCTTCAAGACGTTCAACAAGCTCATGGGCCAGCGTCAGCGGGCGACGCTCGCTTACCGTCCTCAGGCGAATGGCGCTGCAGAACGCATGGTGCAGACAGTCACAAGAGCGATTAAGATGTACATCGCGGACGTAGACCAACGCGACTGGGATGAGTACGCCGAGCGTCTTACCTTCGCGCTAAACACGTCGCATGACCGGACGAGGAACGAGACACCGTTTTTCTTGGTACACGGCTGGGACCCCAGGTCGACGCTAGAAGCGACACTGGCCGTCGGGAACACGTCGACCCGAGGCGCCGAGGCGAGACGCTGGAGGCTCCGTATCCAGCGACACTACAAGGTGGCAAGAGCACAAGCGGTGGAGTTAATACGTGAGGCCGTCGAAGAGAGAGCGCGTCGGCAGAATGAAACCGCGACGCAACACGAGATCGCGACGGGCTCACAAGTGTGGCTGTACCTGGACAGGGTGAAGCCGGGCTACGCGCGCAAGCTCGCGCACATGTGGCACGGCCCCTTCCGCGTCGCCGAAATGGTCGGCGCGTACGCCGTCCGCCTCGAGACGACGGGCACGCCCTATCAGCTCTACCCCGTCGTCCACATCTCCAAGCTGAAGCCCGTCCGGGAATTCCCGTCACGTCCCGCGACGCAGTTGACGGTGCCAGCCGAGGAGCGCTTCGACTTTGACGAGGAGCTCTTGCCGGCGGACAGCTGGGAGGCCACGCGCGAGCTGGACGACGACGTCTACGAGGTCGAGAAGCTCCTGAACATGCGCGAGGGCCGCGCCACCCGATACGGTCGAACGCGACGCGAATTCGAGGTGAAGTGGAAGGGATATCCGGACACGACGTGGGTCGACGAGCTCGACCTCAACTGCGGCGGGCTCATGTACGACTTCCTGCGAGAGCGCACGGGGCGCAACCGGTTCGAGGCGATGCAGTCGCATGAGAACGCGGAGGTGATGGGCCCAGGTGGGTGAGCACCTACGGGTGCGACTAAGTTGGCAGGAAGGCTGCCGACGGGAGGATTGGTGGAAGGTCTCGACTCTGGGAATGGCCGGGTCGAGGGATTGGATGAGGGAAGTGAGGAGGACCAGCCTGTTACTGAAGATGGGACGGCGGAGGGCCGTCTCATAAAAGATGTGAAAAAGTGGAAAGAATCGAAGGAGGAGAGTCAAGGCTACGTGTTGATGTTACGGCTACAACAACTAGGCGCTACGAACGCGGCGAGCTACGACAACCGGCTAACTTTAAATCTGCTGGACGAACTTACCTGCAAGGCGCGGCACATGGAAAGCAGGGTGATCGCGCGTCACCCGGCAGCGCACGTGGGCGTCCATCTCCGCCACGGTGAGCGGCGTCCGGTAGAACCGACGCCAGGGTTCCTGCGCGTCGATGTCGTCGAGCGCGGCCTGCAACGTCGCATGCTGAAGGCCCGGGTACCACCTCCCGATCGACGTGTGCGCGCGCGGGAAGTGGAGCATCATCGGGTCCAGCAAGAGATCCATGTCGGCGAGTCCTTGGCGGAACAACTCTACCACCAGCTGCAGCACGCTGTTGAGGTGGTTGCCCGCGTGAGATCGGCGCGAGTTGCGAGCTGTGCGCCACCTCTTCCACGCCGCACCCTGCACAGGCAGCTCGTGGGTGGACTCCCAGTAAGCCTGAGCCCAATGCTCGACGTGGTGCCGAAGACGACGCAGGAACGGGCGGAACGCAGCGTCGCCGGACGCGAAGAGGAGCGCCTCAGCCGTCTGGGCGAGGTACCGCCAAGGCCGAGTCGCATACAGCGCCTCGACGTTAGCCAGAGTCACGAGGGCCCGGTTCCAGTTCGTCGGCGGGGCAGGAGCATAGCGCGGAATAACCCAGCCGAGTGGTGGCAGGAAGAGCGTCCGCAGTTCCTGCACGGTGATCAGGTGGAGGCGGAGGCGTCGCACCCGCTTAGGCCAGGGGGCATAACGCGATTGCCCCCAGCCAGACGGAGTTCCGGCAGGTGGAATCACGGGGCTGAAGAAGGGCACCATCGTAGCATTCCCCGCCGGACCACTGGAGGCGGTGCTCGAGGACGAGGCGCGGGACGACGAAGAGGCAGAAGAGTCGTCGCCGCTGGAGTCGCCCGAATCGCTTGCGCCAGGGCCGGACCCGGTTCCGGCCGCAGCACGATCTCCCCGTGACGAGCGCGTCGAGCACGAAGGCGACGAGTGACGTGAAGCCGCCGGACCCGCCGAACGCGCGGACCCCGACGAACGCGTCGACACCATAGAGGGAGAGCGGGAACGCGAACACGAACGGGAACGCCGAGGAGAACGCGCCGGCGAACGAGGACGCGACCCATGTTGCCGAAGTCGCTGTCGCTTGGGCCTCGGCTGTCGTGTTTGGGCATCGCTGTCCGATGACTCCGACCCGAATAGCGACGCGCCCGAGCGCGCCCGCGCTGCAGAGGTAGTGGCCGACGACGAGGACGCGACCGACGACGCCTGGGCAGCCGCGCTGTCCGTAGCCGCTGTGCTGGCCACAGTAGACGGCCGTCGGCTGCGCCGTCGAAGAGGAGAGCGAGACGCAGAAGCTGGAGAGTTCCCGGCTGAGGACGGGGGGCTGGACGCGGAAGCTCCTCCGGGGGCGGCCGTGCGCGTTCCAGCGCCCGAGGCCGGCGCGGCGGGAGCAGAAACAGAAGGAACACCCGGACGCGTCACAGGGTGGGGGACAGCAGGGGGAAGAGGGACGGCGGCGTTCACCTCAGCGGCGAACGTGGCCTCCAGCCGGCGAACCAAGGCGGCGGTGTCAATCTGCCCGCCGACCGACGCGACGATCCCGGCGAGTCGACTGGCAAGCTCGTCGCGCACTCGTTGGGCCACTTCTCGACCCCGACGCGCGTCTCGGATCATCTGACGCCAAGCTACGGCGCGTTCGTCGCGCTCTCGGATGGCCAGGTCGCGTTCCTCCTCCAGTTCGACGACTCGGACGCTGAGGCGGTGCGTCTGCGCGTCGACGGTCCCTTGGCGCCGCTGAGAAGACCGTCGCAGGGACAAACACCCCGCTCGGTATAGTGCCGCGCGAGACGTAGCTCGAAGCTCGCTCGCCTGAGCGCGCGTCAGCTCGGACTCGGCAGCCGTACGGAGGGTCGTAGCGTTGCTCACGGACTCTTCCAGCTCGCGGATACGCGTCGCGCCTCGCCGGAGCTCCTCAGCGTGGGCCACCAGGAGGGCGTTGGCGCGCCGAAGGTCGTCTTGTAAAGGCGCGTTCAAGTTCTGGGCCGCCTCAGCCTCCGTGCGGCTCTGAGAGAGCGACGCACGGGCTACCCGAAGCTCTTCGTCGACTGGGGCCCGCTGTTGCTCGAGGGTTGCCAGAGCCTGACGGGCTTGGTCTCTCTCGGCGACGGCCGAGTCTCGGGCACGCTTCAGGGCCGCCGAGGTTCGAAGCGCTTGATCTCGCATGTCGCGAGCCCCATCGCGCTCCTGCTCGACGACCGCGAAAGTTCGACTCAGACGATCGCGCTCATGGAGAGCCGCGTCACGCTGCCGCTCGAGGGTAACCACTTGCCCCTGAGCCTGATCCCGCTCAGCTTCGGCGGCATTCGCACGCGCTCGGACGGGGGCAAGAGCACCTTGGGCAGCTGCGAGCTCAACACGCAAGCCGTCGCGCTCGACGCGCAAATCGTCACGCTCGGCACGCGCGTCATCGCGTTCACCCTGCGCAGCGAAGAGTTGCGCCAACGGGACCACAGAAGCTGGAGAGGCAGCAGGGTCCTGCGCGAGCCGGGTAGTCAAGTCGGCGACTTGACCTCTCGCCGTCTGGAGCTCGGCCTGAAGATCCCGGTATTGCTCGATCGAGGCAGCCTCTTGGGCCCGGAGCCTCGACTCGGCGGCATCAGTGCGCTCGGCGCGCTCACGGAAGTTGGCCACCCGGTCCTCCATGACGACGTAGTCTTGTTCGGCACGCTCTTGAGCGAGGAGCGCCTGCTCGAGCCGAATCATGCCGGCACGGTAACCCTCGTAGGCGCGACGACGGATCGCGAGGTTCCGCTCGTGTAACACGGACGCGTGAACAGCCAGACCCGCGTTGTGCACGGATACGAACTCGCACTGGGCGCGCAACGCTCTATTCTCGCGCAGGAGAGTGTGCGCGTCGGCGACGAGAGCTGACACGGAGTGGACGGGGGCGCCTGGGGCCGGAAGCTGCACTTGAGATGGAGCAGGCAGGTGAGGCCGACGCGCGCCGAGAGCGCAGATCACGCAGCCAGCAACTTCGAGGTCGCCCGTGTCGAGCTCCTCCTCCTCCATGTCAATGTCATGGGCGTCGACGTCGTGGCGGCGAGCCATGATGGCAGACGGCAACGGCGAAGATCGCGGGGCAGGTTCTGCGACGACACACCCACCTGGTGAGTGCGCGTGCGTGGCAGCGGGATGGATGTGGTATAGCGCCCGCGAGGAGAACGAGCTAGGCGGCGGGGAGAAGGCGCCGCGGTGATGTCACTCGACGCGACGTATGGAACGCGACGCGGTTGATGGGGCGCGACGCGCTGGAGATGGACGGGAAAGCCGACGAAGGTGATGGGCTATGGGACACGGCGGCAGAATCCAGTGCGACGCGTAGTCACCGACCAGAGTCACGTCTCTGTGAAACGCGCCGACCCTAACCCCCGCCGAGCAAAACGCGCCGAGCCCAGACCCCGCCGAGCAAAACCCGCCGAGGTAAGATCTTGATTACGTTACGCAAATCAGGTTGAAGAACGGTAGTGCAAGCACGACAGACGCAAGGACAGGCGTAGGGTGGTAGGCTTAGCAAGCATGAAGTAGGGAGTAGCCAGTAGCAAGGACATAGGATAGGGTAAGGACTCAGTCCCGAAATTTCTCTGAACCACAAAGACCTCTAGTCTTCCCTCCGGTTCCAGGGGAACCACCAAGCGCCGGCAAGCAGAGCCGCCCCGATATCACGGCCCCCCGTCGTTTGTTGGTTCGGGTGCTCAACCCCCCACAGACCCGTGCTGAAATAAAGGCACGTTAAACGTATACCGTTTAGGTGGGCGCCCGATAACGCGCTGCCTAGGCGAAGGACCGCACTGGCCTGATAACCGCCGTGCACAAGACCCCGTGTAGGCCCGATAACGCCACACAAGCCCCAGGAAACGCCGGCCTGATAACGCCGCACGCCCGACGGGAACGCCAAGGAAACGCCGGCCCGATAACGCCGCACGCCCAAGGCTCGACGCCCTACGACAAGGAACAAGCGTCAACCAAGAACCCCCCAACTCTGAAGCCTGCGAAGACTTGGGCTCTATATTCGAAGATACGCTACTCCAACAACCGGGAAATTAATTGCTCGGCGCGACCGCGATCCAGACGCGCCGAGTTTGTGCGAGACCGGCTCCGCGAGATTTCTGCGAGGCCGCTACTCCACATTGTGTACCCGTCGGTAGGGCTGGATCTGCTCCTCTGGTGTCTGCTGAAGCGTCCGAGCCTTGAAGACAGAACAGTCTGGGCGAGACGCGGGGAGTGGGTGGAGCAGCGCGGAAATCTTCACTCTGCTCGCGGCAGTAGTTCCCAATCCAGTGGTAGTCGACTTGGATCGGGCGGCCTGGATCTGGATCCGGCCGTGGGATTGCCTTGTAGTTGTTGTTGTTCCTTTCCATTACCTTCGTAGGTCTTCCTTTGTCGTACTTGCCGCTTCCTATAGCGGGATCCGTAGAGGTTGAGAGTTGAGGACGCACCCGGCCAAGTAGTAACTCCGGGTGGATCGGGGATATGCGCTCACAAGTAGGTCACTAGGAAGGTTGCAGAACTGGCCAATGTATTATCCAGTCTTAACCAACACTAGATCCACTACCAAAACCTTGCTAAGCCGTGGGGGCAATGTACTTCCCGTTTCCAGGCGAAGGCGAAGGCACTTGCGATGTATAAGGCAAATTCAACACTGATTTATGCTTAAGTCCGATCCCATCCCAAAGTCCTATCTCCCTATGGATCCTATCATCCCATCTGTACCTACTGACTCTATGGAGCTTGGTTACCTTCCTTGCGTGTCGCTTGATTGTCCCAGTAGTACCGTGACCCCCGATACATTGTCCGCTCCCTCGATCCAGGCACCGTCCGGATCCGTCTGAGGCCGACTCAGAATCAGATCTGGATCGGGATGTAGCCAAGTCCGGATCCATCATTCCGGGCGATCGCCTTTCTCGTCACTTTCCTGAATCGTGCTTCTCCACAACCGCCTCCTGTCTGTAGTTGGTGCCGACTAACGGCATCACTGCAGACACTCGTTCTCACTTCCAGATCCACCACTCGCTTGTCGACATGTCGGACTCCACACGCGAGGCTTCCCATATTCCTTCGGAGGGCGGCGACTCGCGCGACGGCCGACGTACTACTCGCGATCCCTCCGCCGCCCATCCCACAGCACTGAGCCTGTCGGCCTCCATGGCTGCTCGGGATGCGGCCGTGCGCGGGCAAGAGGAGTGTGGTGTAGTAGCACGCACAAAATCGTCAGATGTGGCACTCTAGCTACAAACACAACAACAGCCGAGCTAGTCGGCCTTGTTGGCCTGCGCTGAGATGTCCTCCAGCGGTTCGGCCCTTCCGGGACAGTGGTGGCTCGTTCTTGCCGAGACCAAGTACCCCAAGCCAGTCAATCTCGGCAGCCAGCTGAGTTACCTGACTCCGGAATTAGAAATCCCGTGCCCTCCACCAAAGGATGGACGACGGCGCACGGAGCGCTTTTACGGGTCGCCGAGAGCAAAGGCTTCTCGACTCAGCAATCAGTGCCCGGGACGTACGGGAACACCGGCTCGCAGCGTTGGCGAGACTTTTCCTTTGCGCTTGGCGAGACACGCACCCAACCCGGGCCGACCTTATCTCTTGGCGCTACCAACCGAGTACCCTACAAGCTATGCCTCTCGGGTACCGGCGGCAGACATAATCCGGCCCCGTGCAGGGACTTACCGGAACGTGTACACGTGTTGTGGGCCTAGAAAATTCTGCTCTGTTGTTTGTTATCTCTGTCGGGCGCCCTGAAGGGGCGCCTCCACTATTCCTAAGCTCCTATACAAATATCTGATGAAAGTGGGCGGTTTTAGATCTCGGCCGACTCTTCGCTGAGCTCGGCGACGCTTGAGCTCGGTCGATCCGGATAAGCTGTCCGGATAATCCTTCGAACTCGGCTGAGCCGGATAAGGCGTCCGGATAACACAGCGAACTCGGCGGAGCGACCCTTGGACTCGACTGGGCGACTCCCGGACTCCATCGGACCCGGTTACCGTATCGGGACGGTACGTGGTACCGTTTAGCCGAGCTCGGCTGAGCGTGTCCAGGGTCTTCCTGAACTCGACTCGCTCTTCACCACTGGGCCTGCCCCGTGTCACCATGTCGGGGCCAGTGTGCCTGAGTCTCGGACGCCATCAGCCGAGTTCAATCCATCAGCACATTCTTGTCCGCTGAGCTCGGCGGACGGTCATCCCGCCGGGTAGTACGTGGCTTCTGGTACGTTGTTCCACTGCGGCCTTGGAGTGTGACAAAAACTTGATGTTCCCTACACCACAACTGCCCCGGTCATGCTACGAGCCGGAGTGGTGAGTGGCCTGACCAACTGGATGTGTCGCACGCTTGATTTCGTCCAATCCGATCTGTCGCAATCACTCTGAGTTCACATTTCCCGAATTCGAGTGGCCAGAAGCGCCCGCAACGCCAGCTCGACGACCTCGTTCCGTGAAGGTGAGACCTGCTTGAACCTTGATCTTTGGTGTAGCCCTTGTCTGATGCGTGGACTCCGCCCCCCATGGGTCTGTGCACATGTAGATGCCCCTGGCGCTCGCGCCAACCCCGCCGTCGGATCACTTCAGCAGCGAATCAGCCTGGATGGTCGTCTCAACGTGGCAGCCGGTAGCCTGAACTGGGTCATACGGAGTCGGTTGCTGCCCCTGTCGAGCTCAGAGTACTAGCGGTGCTGTTAGGCCTGCCGCAACCAAGCAAGTAGGCGATGCAGGTGTCGGGGATGTGCTCGATTCATGTTGACGGAGACAGTGATGCTCGGCTTCGTCGGTACTACCCCATAGCTGCCATGGATGCTGCCAGCAACTCGGCTGACCAGGTAAGCATCTGCCTCTCGTTGCGGTGCGTCGAGTGGAGCCTGATCGTTGTCTTGGCATGACACAAGCCACCGCGAACTCGGCGGGTCAAGGAACGCTTCCCCGATCGGGCCGCGCTGAGCTCGAAATCCAACTCAGCTGAGCTTATTGACGAGAAGTGCAGCAGCAAGTTGATCTCAGCTGTGTCCGAACTCGGCTGTCCTGCTCGCTGCCCTTCTTGAACTCGGCTGTACATGAACACAGCATCCGCTTGATGGACTCAACTAGCCTGGTGAGTGTTTGCCCCACTCACCTTGGTGTGTTGAGCTAACTCTCACCGTTGTTGTATCATGGCGTAGGAGAACAAGGCGATCCTGATGAGATTGATGCCCCAGTCGAGTTGTCCTGAACCGATCGAGCTGGGCTCAGTGGTCAATGGACTTTGACTTCAGCATCTCTCCAGCTCTGTGAGACCAGCTTACCCCGACTGGGATCGACTTGGTGGTGGGCAAGCTCGACTGGGGCAGCACTTCATTCGGTCACAGTCCAATTTGCCTCGCCGTGAACTCGGCTGCGTTCAAGCTCAGTTCAAATTCGGCCTCTTCGGTTCAGCTGTAAAGTATGTTCAGACTCAGCTGGGCTGTACCTCTTCGAACTCGGCACGAACGCGCTCCAATCGAAACTCGGTGCGTTTACCAGCGCTCATCTCGGCGAACTTCCACAGATGTGATCTCACTGGAGCTCGGCGCACCGCAACTCAGCCCAGTGTTTTCTTCCGTTGAAGTGAGTACACTGATTGGCGCCATCCAACACGCGGCACTGCTGCAACTTGACATCCCATTCCAGCGTGATCGTACTCCAATGTTCTCGGCTTCGCAGCAACCCAGTGCGAACGCGACATTCGGACGCAGCGCGATCTCGGTCTCGCTTTAGATCAGCTCAGCTCCGCTCGGACTCGGCTGCGCATAACGTCGGCGCGACCTACTTCGTCTCGGCTGAATCCAACGAGAACCGGGCACTAGACCGAGATGCATGCGTTCCCACTGGAACTGGACGCGAGGTGGCCCAACTTGATGGTAGTTCTGCTTCAGCAAGGTTGCCCTTCAATCGGCTCCAATCAAATGACCAGCGCTGCTTCGAAACGTTACTCGAACTCGGCTTCACGACATCTCGGTGTCAAACAACTTCCACACCGAGAGCACTGTCTTGCTTCAACTCGGCTATGCTCGAACGCATCTCGACTTCAGCTTGACTGTGGGTCAACTCAGTTGGTGCTGACCTCGGCTGCACTTGTACCTGATCCCGATTCAGCTCGGATTCGAGACAAGCACGTGCTGCAATTCGACTAGGCGCCACTTGATCCCCATGTTCTGTGGCTCTGCCATGTATCAACCCCGGCCAAGCTCGACTTCATGTTCACCTGGACTGCGTTCCGCTTCAACTTAGCCCAGTTCAGCAAGGTGATAGGCAAGATCGGCTGAGCGAACGACACAGCTGGCTGCCTTACCAGCTCAGTCCCTTCGCGGAGGTATCAGCGCTTTGAAGGAGTGTTTCGACTCGGCTATGATTGATCCCTGACCAAGCTAAGCTCATGCTGGCTCAATGCGAATACGACCGCGACCGCGTGGAATCCATTCCTCTTCAGTGCAACTTTGGATGTTGGATACACTTTTGCGACGCCGTGACTCGGCGATTTCACCGATTCGGCTTCAGGCTGACCGCAGTTGAACTCTACGTCAGATCGATTGAAGTCAGAGTCCATCTTCAAACCAGGTGTCTGCTTCTGCTCAGCTACGGATCAACTCGGCTTCCTTCGAGATCGCTGGTACGATGACATTCTCGGCGACGCGCCTGCCCAGCTTGCCTCCGCTGAGCTCTGCTCAAGTCCAGCTTTGCTTGCAACTTCAGTTTGTTCACCTCGACCGCGCATCGACCGACTCAGCTAGTCGCCTCTCGGCAAACTTGGTGCAATGGCCCCATGTCCGCACAGCTTCGCGTCAGCACACCTGCGCTCCAACTCAGCTTGAGCCCACAATGGGAAGACCGTTCACCGACTTGGTCGGAGGCCCTGGCGGTCGAACCCAAGGGTGTCAATCGTACCACCGCAAATTATACACAGTGCCCCAGTTCGTAGCGTGTTCACGGACCCAGTGATGAGTCGACACAGCTTCGGCATCGACGGCGGACTCACTCAATCTGTGCAGACACACCGTCACCTCCCTCAGCGTCTTCACTGGGTCATCGTCACCCGCTGGGCTCAATCACTCAGCTCGGCAACTCGGCTGAGACTTCGATCCGAGGTGCGATTTCCATCAATTTGGTGGCTGTGGCGACCGCGCCGACTCCAACGCTAACCCGGCGAATGGGCTTCTTGCTTTCCAGCTCCATCTTCGCTCACTCCATTTCGATATCGTGTAATTCATATAATCCATACAGTTGACGCAGTACCATTCTTCGACTCGACCAGCCTGCTGTCTTCACTGAGTCGGCGGATCATCATTTTGGTGCAATAGCCTTAGACCTCATCTGCAACTTGCACCATTTGCAGACGGGTTTCACATTCCTTCGATTGCCCCTAGTCGTGTGGAAAGGTTTCCCACGAGACGTTCGGCATCGAATCCAAACTCGGGCATTTCGCGCTCGATGCCCCCGTCGCTCGTTGTATCAAGGGCGGACGGTCCCCTGGAGCGACGTCTTGACTGTCGTCGTCCGCATCGTCACCGAGCTCGGCTGCGAGGTTTTGTTGGGCTCGTCGAGGTTCCTCCATGCGCCCAACATGCAGCGAGAACTCAGCTATCCGCTGAGCAACTCGGCTTTCTTCAATTCACAATCTCCAATATCCCCATCTCTTCTTCGGTCTTGGGTACTGTCGTCGCCAAACCGAACGGTTGGGACCACTTCCATCGTCATTTCGGCGATCCTTCCGCCAGCTGAGTTCAGCTTCGTGAGAAGCAAACCCCCAGCCGTCACTGGGCTGGCCCAGCTCGGCGACAATCTTCCCTTGACCATCTTGCTCAGTACTCGAAACTTGGTTGACTTGGTACCAACGAAAACAAACCACCCTGCTCCCGGGTCGCGGCACCAGTTGTGGTGTAGTAGCACGCACAAAATCGCCAGATGTGGCACTCTAGCTACAAACACAACAACAGCCGAGCTAGTCGGCCTTGTTGGCCTGCGCTGAGATGTCCTCCAGCGGTTCGGCCCTTCCGGGACAGTGGTGGCTCGTTCTTGCCGAGACCAAGTACCCCAAGCCAGTCAATCTCGGCAGCCAGCTGAGTTACCTGACTCCGGAATTAGAAATCCCGTGCCCTCCACCAAAGGATGGACGACGGCGCACGGAGCGCTTTTACGGGTCGCCGAGAGCAAAGGCTTCTCGACTCAGCAATCAGTGCCCGGGACGTACGGGAACACCGGCTCGCAGCGTTGGCGAGACTTTTCCTTCGCGCTTGGCGAAACACGCGCCCAACCCGGGCCGACCTTATCTCTTGGCGCTACCAACCGAGTACCCTACAAGCTATGCCTCTCGGGTACCGGCGGCAGACATAATCCGGCCCCGTGCAGGGACTTACCGGAACGTGTACACGTGTTGTGGGCCTAGAAAATTCTGCTCTGTTGTTTGTTATCTCTGTCGGGCGCCCTGAAGGGGCGCCTCCACTATTCCTAAGCTCCTATACAAATATCTGATGAAAGTGGGCGGTTTTAGATCTCGGCCGACTCTTCGCTGAGCTCGGCGACGCTTGAGCTCGGTCGATCCGGATAAGCTGTCCGGATAATCCTTCGAACTCGGCTGAGCCGGATAAGGCGTCCGGATAACACAGCGAACTCGGCGGAGCGACCCTTGGACTCGACTGGGCGACTCCCGGACTCCATCGGACCCGGTTACCGTATCGGGACGGTACGTGGTACCGTTTAGCCGAGCTCGGCTGAGCGTGTCCAGGGTCTTCCTGAACTCGACTCGCTCTTCACCACTGGGCCTGCCCCGTGTCACCATGTCGGGGCCAGTGTGCCTGAGTCTCGGACGCCATCAGCCGAGTTCAATCCATCAGCACATTCTTGTCCGCTGAGCTCGGCGGACGGTCATCCCGCCGAGTAGTACGTGGCTTCTGGTACGTTGTTCCACTGCGGCCTTGGAGTGTGACAAAAACTTGATGTTCCCTACACCACAGGAGGTAGCAGCGTTGCTACTCCGGGAGGTGCGCGACGCCCGAGAGACTGAGGCGCATCTCGAGCACATGACCGCGGAACGGGAGCGTCTCCGCCAGGAAGTCGCTGACCTCCGCGCGCGCGCGGATTCATCCTTCGGCGATACTCCCCAGATCCAGGATCTGCGAGGTCAGGTGGAGCGACAATCCTACGAGATCCAGGCCCTCGAAGACCGCCTCGCCGGATCCGAGCATGAGCGGCAGCGTCTCGCCGACAGCAACGACCATCTTGCTTCAGAGGTGAGTCTGGCCGGGGCGGAGGTCCGCGAGCTCCAGAGCGAACATGCCGACACCGACCGGGCTCGCCAGCATGCCGAGGAAGAGCGTCGGCTGGTCGAGCATACTCTAACACGCACGCAGGAGGCTCTACAGAGAACCGAGGCTGAGTTGGATGCAGCTGCTGCAGATATTCCAGCGTTACATCAGCGTTTGGACGATCACGAGCGGGATCGGGATCGGGCCGTGGCCGCTTCGACTGAGGCTAATGCCCGCGCGGATCGACTGCAGAGCGACATGGAGGCACACCGGCGTCTACCTCTGGAGGCTCGGACCGAGCTGAACCAACTCCGAGCGATGCACATGGCCACAATGGTAGACCTGGATCGGGCGGTTCAAGAGCGCGACACTCCCGAACTGGTCCGCCTCCAGCAGGCTCACAAATCCATGGCGACGGAATTGGCCCAGACTCGCCGTGCTCATGATGAGTCTTGCCACGAGGTGGATCGGCTACGCCTCCGGGTGGTGGAGCTCGAGCAGGATGCGGACACCGCAGAGCAGACTGTAAATTCGATGGGCCAACGCGTGCAGGCCATCGAGGCGGATCGGCGCAGGTTGACCCAGGACTTAATCCACCTGAGCCAGGATCGTGAGGCTTTGGATCGTGCACACGGCAGCACTACGCCAACTGATCATGATCACCGCGGTCTCAAGCATCCGTCCCGCGGCTGTAGAAGAGGTGTTGGATCCCGCCTTCATGTTGAGCTTGCTCCGTACGGCTCCTCCCGGCTCGGTAGCGTCAGATCCTGCACGCCCAACGTCGGGGCTTACTCGATCTTCCGGTAAGGAGTCCGGATCCACACCTTCCAAGCGCGACCGTGATACAGCTGAGTCCACTGATCCGGATCCCAATCCAGACCCCAATCCCACTGCTCCGGCGCGGCGTCGCTTCCTCTCGGGTGATCCGGGTGATGACTCGGGCCGGAGTTTCAGGTCACCTGGCGCTTCCCCGGAGTCCAATCCACACGGTGGTGGAGAGGTCGATGACGACGGTGGCGATCCGGATTCCGAGAATCCCGACAACGATGCCAAACCTCTGGGCCAGGCAGTCCGTGACAACGACGTGGATGACGACCGAGAGGAGGATGAGGAGGAGAGCGAGGCGAGATCCAACAGCGTCGAGGAAAGCGAGGATCCAGACACTGCAGCCGTAACCAACGAGCTGTTTGAAGCGCAGACCTTGGAGGCCATGTCGCAGTCTCGATCCGCTGAGCGCCGTCGCCAACAGGCTTCTCCTCTCCGTCCGCGTGTTGCTGGCGGGGCAGGTGAGCCTCCGGATGGATCGGATGATTCGGATCCACCTTCTCGCTCTGGTCCGAGGGTTCAACGCGGCGGTCCGGATCCAAATGATCGGCCTTCTCGGTCCGATCCATTAGCACCTGTGGCCCCGTTCGGTCCGGAGGAGCGCTGCATTCCAGGTCGTCACCATGCCCGTGCGCTTGTGCCGGCGGACTGCGATCCATGGGTGGTAGCTCGTCTGAACGACGTGTCCATGGCATCCATGCTAATTGGAGTCTTATTTCCGGTATTGCCCACGGTTCCTGGGTGGATGTTCCCGCACCTGGATCGGGAGGCCCGTCCATCGTATGGACTGCGGGATTACTGCTACGAGCTTATTACCGAAGACAACGTGAAGGCCTTGTATGCTACCAACCCGTGGGAGGTTCTCGAAGGTAACGGCGACGCTCACTCTGTTGAACCTGGCGTCGGAGGGCGACTTGGTGTCTGGATCCAGAAGTACGGGCTGTATGAAGAGGACAACCTTATGTCGTACTGGGAATCCACACACTCCTTCCCGATCCCAGACGTCATGGTCGCAAAGCATCCTTGGCTGGCGGTGTTCCAAAAGGAGCGTGACAATCGCCGATCCCACGCTGGCCGTGCCTGGAAGCATCTACTGGAGCTCTTTATCGCAGTGATGCGAGATGGCTGGTGTGAGTTGGATCTTTTGCTGGATCTACCCATCTTGCACTTTCCCAGGCGTTCGGAGACCGTCAAGTGGTACCCTGGATCGGTATCGCGCCAAGCCAACTTGGCCGATCCCAACGTGCACCGCCCAGAGCCCACCGATCTCCTGGAGGCGCTGGACGAGTGCAATAATGCGGATCCCTGGCGCAACCACTACCGTGATACGCCTCAGTACCATCCCGCACGCAACATCGCCCGTCTTCCGACGAAGTTCCACAACGTTCGCGCTGTCGGTGACCAGTGAGGACAGCGTCCCACCGCTGCCGCCTGCGAGGGGATCCTGACTTTGAGCGCTTCCGTTGTTGCATCCAATCCACAGTCATAATCAGATCCAGCTCGAGGTGGATTCACGTCTGCATGTCTTAGTTTTGCTATAACACGGCTCATTCACATTTCGTCTTGGTTCATTCGTCCACATTCACCGTAAGGCTGCTGATCACTTAACTCCAATCCCACGTCCTTCAACTTATTCGTAACAATCCATTGCTGCCAGTCCAGTTTCTTGGATCCAACTCCATGTCCGCCGCTCAACTTCGTCCAGAACCACCATCCACAGCGTTGGATCCAATGTTAGGAGCTTTCGTTAGCACTCAATCCATCTTCTTCTGCCTTGTTCAGATGCCGTTCGCGTCCAATCCATACATGCATTTACACAAAGTCCCAATCCACCGACCTGCAACCACCTTGCAGATCCATCATCTCAGCTTCTCCACAGAGCGACCAGCTCACTCTAGCGGATCCCAGCCCCACTACTCCTCGTGAGACTGCATCACACCAAACCGGTTCCGGTTAGTGCGATCCCGCAGGAACTCGTGCAGTATGGCACCGCAGTTGAGATCCGCCTCGTCTACCCAGGATGGTTCCTCGTAACCCCGCCAATGCACCAAGAATTCGCGATGGATCCGTCCGTAACGAGTTCGTTTCCCCGTCCTCATGTCGGTAATCTTGTCCACTTCGTATTCATCTTCCTCCAGTTCCTGGATCCAGCTGTCCTCAGGTAACAGCGCTTCATCGAAGTCGTACCGATCCGTAGTGCCCTCTGTCAACTGGATCTGAGGTCGATCCGGAAAACTTCGAACTAACTTCAGCTTCGACACGTGTACCACGGGGAACAGCCTGTACTCAGTACCAGGCGTCTCGATCCGCACCGCATATTCTCCGATCATCTCAGCAACACGGAACGGCCCGTGCCACATGTGCGCCAGCTTGCGAGCATATCCCTCCTTGACCCGATCTAAGAATAGCCAAACGCGGGATCCAACTTCAATCTGATGTGGATGGACCTCCTCGTTGTGCCGATCCGCTCGATCTGCGATCGCCTCCTGCAATCGTGTATTGACTTCCGCCCGTGCTTGCTGGTAGTAGCGTTGGATCTGGTATCGCCACCTCCTCGGATCTCGATCCTGACGGCGAGTGCTACCCACTGGGATCGTCGCTTCGAGGGTAGATCTAGGATCCCATCCATGTACCAAGTAGAAGGGTGTTTCTCCGCGGATCCGATCCTGTGCGGTGTTGAGTGCGAAGGTGAGTCGCTCCGCGTAGTCGTCCCAATCACGTTGATCCAGATCCTGCACATACATCTTGAGAGCACGGGTGGCAGTCTGCACCATGCGTTCTGCTGTCCCGTTCGCTTGCGGTCGATATGCCATCGTTGCACGTTGCCGCTGACCTAGGATCCGGTTGAAGGATCGGAAGAAGTCAGCCATGAACACCGGCTCATGTCGGATCACCTCACTGGCACCAAATCTTCTGAAGACACACTCTTCGTAGGACTCCGCAATAGTCTGCGCGGTTCGCGAGTCACTGGCCTTTGCAATCACGTATCCGGTAAACAGATCCACCCAAATCAACAACTCGGTATTACCCTTATTGGATCTGGGCAGCGACGGTATGTGATCCGTCGCTATGATCTGGAAGGGGTACGTAGCTTGGATGTTACCCGGCGACTCGCCTTGGATCGTGGGTCGTCCTTTACCAGTTTCGCAATCCACACACTCACCCACATATCGCTGGACGCTCCGGTACAAACCTCGCCAGTGGAAGTGATCGCGGATCCGCTGGTAGATACGGCCGATCCCTTGGTGACCACCTTCCAGGCTGACATGGTAATGATGGAGGACGTCTTGCTGCAGGGTCTCTGGGAGCACCAGCCTCATCAATCCATCACGATCCGCCTCCACCTTCTTCGTCGGGGGCCAGTAGAACAGCAGGTCGTTCCGATCCACTTCGTAATCCATTGCCATAATACCATAGGATCGGGCTTCCTCCTGCGTCAGACCTTGGATGTTGCCGGCCAGATACTTCTTCAAGCCAGAGATCCACGCCTCCTCGTCTTGCGCTTGGCGGATCCTAGCGATCCGGAGGTCTCTCACCACTTCTTCTTGTAGGACCCGTGGGTTAGAAGTCGGATGCGAGTTGGATCGGGATCTTGCGCCGGCTCGGGTTGTCACAGGCGACATACGAGCGACGGGAGCATCCTCATCGGCCTTCACCACCAAGATCTCGTCCAGGCGGTTTAGAGTGACTAGATCCTGCATGTCTGCTTCCTCTTCAACCATGATCCCGGCTTGACGTTGAAGTGCTGCGCTAGCGAGACTGTCAGCACTGCCGTTCCAGTCGCGCTTGACATGCACCAGCTCGTGATTGGGCCAAACACGTAGCCGATCCGACGCCTTCTGCCTCAACAGCGTCAATCCAGGTGCCTTGCAGTCGATCTCCCCTCGGACCTGGCGGATCACCAGATTGGAATCACCACAGATCACAAGTCGTCGCTGCGCTTCGCCTTCGAGTAGATCCAAGCATAGCAGAAGTCCGTGATATTCCGCTTCATTGACGGTAAGGCCCTCGGCATACCCGGATCTAGCCTTCACCACAATCCACTCCGGCAGTTTCCAAAGGATCGAACTGTAGGCGCCTCCTCCTCGCTTGACACGCGCCGATCCATCAAAGCTGACCACATAGAGTTCCTCATCCGGTTGTACTGTCGGGATCGGGGCTTGGATCTTGCGTCGCGGCTCCTTCTTTGGCGCGATGTCGATCAAGGCCTGATCCACCTTGGATCGGGGTGTGATACTGGCTGCCAGAGTTCCTAGGATCTCATCCTCGCCCTTCGCGCACTTCATAATTTCCAGTCCATGGCGAAAGGAGTGCGGCCCATTGTCCTAACCGTCCTTGCAGACCAGTGGATCGAAACAGCCAAGCCAGCGTCGAGTGTCGTGTCAGAACCCGGATCTGGCGACCCACCAACATATTGTAGCTCAGATCCAGAATCCGCAGCAGGGCTAGCACCTCCTTTTCGACGACGCCGTAATTGAGCTCGTTCGACTTTAGAGTGCGGCTGGCGAAGGTGATAGGGTAATGGATCCCGTCATACTCCTGCATCAGAGCGGCCGAAATGGCCCACTCACTAGCATACACCACTACCACAGGTAGCAGATCCACATTGAAGTGTCGGAGGATCGGAGTTCTCGCCATCTTCTCCTTCAGTGTCGCGAAGGCCCGATGAGCCCGGATCCAGCGTAGATCCACACTGTCTGAGTTGCATGTCTCCGGATCCAAAGTCCTCACGCCGGCAGGATCCTTCGCCTCCAAGTCGGAAGTTTCCGTGGATCGAAATTGTGGATCCGCCGCCTTCGGTCCTAATGGATCCGACAAGTCCCGATCCCTTGGACCCAAACTTGTCACACCCATGGCGACTTGGATGCGCATCTGGTTATCCGGCTTACTCATCGCGGTAAAGTCCACCTCTCGTAGCTCGTAGAGAACTGCAGCGTAGATCGCGTAGTCCTCCAGGAACCGACTGTAGTAGTTCAGACTGCCGAGGAATGACTGCATGGATCGGAGCGTCCCTGGGAAGGGTAGATCCGTCAAGGCTGATAAATCCTTGGGGTTCGCCTCCAGTCCGGCATGGGACACTCGATGGCCCAAGTATTCCACCTTGCTCTTGCCCCAGAAGCTCTTCACCACACTGATAGAGAGATTCCATTTGTCACACGTATCCAGCAGAGCATCCACCCGGTCACACAAGTGATCCCAGGATCCGGCGGTCACCAGGATGTCGTCGATGTAGGATCGGCGTCCCAACACTGACGGTTTTCCCGGACCTTCCGGTTCTCCCGACTTCAGATCTAGATCCAATGCCTTAGATCCCGTTCCGCACTTGAGGCGTGACTCGCCGTCCGATCCCGATCCAGCTTCTAGTTGTGGGATCCGGGCGAATCCATACAGCGCATTGTCGAGCATCCGTTGGTATATCTGAGGCGCATTCTTCAATCCAAAGGGCATCCGGTTCCACTCGAACAATCCAAACGGGGTGATGAAAGCGGAAATTGCACGAGCCCGATCCGTCATAGTCACCACCCAGAATCCACTGGCCATATCCAGCGAGCAGTACCACAGCACCTTGTCCAGATCCTCAAGCAGATCGTTGATCAGGGGCATCGGGTAGATCATCAGTCGAGTCAGACTGTTAACCAGTCGGTAGTCAATACACAACCTTATATCCACTCCGTTCTTCTTGATGATGACCACGATCGGAGATGCCCACGGGGAAGTCGAATCCTTGATGATCTTCGCACCGAGCAATCCCTTGATCAGATCCGACAACTTCTCATGATACTGCGGTGCCACCTTACGCACGCGCTGGGCAACGGGCTTGGCGTCGCCAACATCGATGTCGCACACGACACCTCGCGCCGCCGGAGGCAGCGCATTGCCTTTGCCAATCAGCAGGTGCCGGCGCCTCCAGATCCTTCGCCGAAGTCGGTCAATCTCTTCCGCCGTATTAACATCTGGATCCCCCACCTGGATGTCTTCAATTGTCACTTCTTCCGTGGTCGAAGTCACTTCGGGCAATACGGCCATCTCCGCTTCAACATCCTCGGCGTGCAGATCCCCGCTCACATGGTAGCAGGCTTGGTCATCCGCCTCCGAGTTAATGTGTCGCGGATTTTCGGTAGTCGGTGGATCGGGGCTGATCGTTGGATCGGACGTCGGACCTGATCTCTGCCTCTTCTCTCCGTCTGGATCGGCACCCTGTCCCATCTCACCATCTGCAACTTGACGTTCCACTGGATCCATGGCCTGTCCCGTAGCACCATCTGTTGAATCTGCGGATCCGCCCCCTGTCTCTTCGTGATTACCACCCGATGTGACAACGGGATGGACCGCCTGTTCCACGTCAGCTGGATCCAGCGCCTCTTCTCCACCTTGCGCGCCAGTCGTCGGGCCTTGATCTGTCGGTCCATCGCCTGGTCCCCGCGAGTCTTCGACATCAGGCTCGCCACTTGGATCCAGGTCGAGCGCGCGTCCAGCAGGAGCTTCATCTGGGTCGGGGGCGGGCGTATCATCAGGCGCAGCAGTTTGGGCCCGTCGCACCTGGGTAGACGCCATCCGGGGCATCCTCAGCTGTGTGGCATCGTAGTCTGTCGCTGACGTCGGATCTGACTCCGGTGGATCGTCCACAGCGCGTTCGCCCGGTCCACACCCGGGATCCTGGGATCGGATCTGGGGAGATGGGCTTAGGATCGACACCCGTCGCGACGCCTCGTCGGCCAACACGGTCTCCTTCTCGCAGTCCATCGACACCTCCGTTGGGGCGGTCAGCGCGCCTCTTCCCAATGAGTCTTCATCCCTTGGATCGAGATTTGGTGGGCCTTCGGCTGCCGGATCCGGGCTTGGTAGATGATCACGTAGGTCTCCCGGCCGCGAATCTATGGCGTAAGCCGTAGTTGAAGCCTGGGGAAGCGGTATCCTTGCTATCCCGTCCACGTGTCCTTCGGTTGTCTGGTCGGATGGATCCGACGACGGTCCGTCCTGTTCATCCTCAGCACCCTTGGATCTGGACTCCACCTGTCGGACTTGAGCTGGATGCGGCCTTAGCAGTATTGCACGCGGCGTCGGGTACTCGGGGCGCTCCACCATCGGCCCTGGCGGGGTCTCTGGAGGCTCCGCCTCCCCAGATCCGGCGTCCGTCGTGGCCTGCAGCGCGAGGTTCTGCCACTCCATGTAACGGCGGGATCCGACGGACACATAGCCTTGGAACCGTGGAACCCGATCTCCGGCCAGCCACATCCCGACTTGGTGGTTTTGACGCAACACCAGCTCCTTCTCACCGATGTTCGTGATCTGAAAGTATCGAATCCTGCCTGGGCCCTTGACTACCGTTGGCACCCATCGATCCCCTCAGGTAACCCACAACTTGTCATGCTCCGATCCTCGTAGACGCATAGGCAGCTCCGCGGACTCTCCAATCCCAAGTTGCAAGTACCGATCCAACTTCACCGACTGCGCCTTATCACTGTAAAGTGGACGGCGTCCGCTGAGCTGGATCCGGACTTCATCGGGCAGGCAGAGGGTCCCATCAGCCAGATCCAGCCGGATCCCGGCCGGGACCATGTAGTCCATACCGAGGATGGCTTCCTGTCCGGATAGGTCTCCCACCCAAATGTCGAAGAAATACACCAGGTATCCACCCAGGGTAATCTTGATCCGAGTTCTTCCTTCCGTTGTGTACACATTGTCTCCGATCCCAACACACTCTTGGCTCTGACTCCTGTCGATGTAGCACCCAACCTTACGAGCAAAGGCGGTATCCACGATGGACACATCGGCACCTGTATCTAGGAGTAAGATCGCTTTCTCATTGTTGATCTTGCCGTGGATCTTGGCCTGACGAAACCACTTCCCTGGCGAATGTTGTTTCCAGTATCCTCGGGATTCTCCGGGTAGGAGATACGAAGACTCTGGATCCGCGGTCCGCCGGTTCGCAGCCACACGCCTGAATCTGGGTCCAGCGGTACCTTCACCCTCGGCAGGCTTGAACCACTCGTCTGGATCCTGCTGCTTCCAGTATCCCTGACGTGTCTCCGGATCCAAATCCATTTCCACTGTCGTGTTGGATCTGGAGTAGTCATCAACTTGTCGGAGACTTGAGACCACAGCAGCACGTTTCCCATGAAGATCACATGTATTTCCGCGTAGATCCTGTCCTTGGCTAACTGGATCTGTCGATGTCTTGTTCACAAATGCATAGATGCAATATCTAGAACGCTCGGCTCGTACCGGATTCCAACCCGGCGAGCGTCCTAGTTTAACATCTTCTCCGCCATCTCTGGCAGCATCCCCGCATGCTTGGCTGGATTGAACCACTGGCGGATCTGGTTGTAGAACTCTTCCATCGGGCATCGGTCCACGTCATGGAGTTCACCACATCCACGGCACACGAAAAGACAGTGGTCACCTGGATGACCCTTCTTGCCGCACTTCTCACACGTCAAGCGTTTCCAGCAGCCGAGATGCGAGTGCCTCTTGGATCCACAGTGCGTGCAGCGACTGCGCTCAGGTCCATCCACATGCGTCCTGGATCTAGTGTCGCGAGACGTAGGATCCTGTTGCAGGCGGTCTGGAGGGTTCCGATCCAGAGTTTTGTGCTCTTCCTCTGCTGGCTTCGCGGGATCTTGGGCAGCCGTGAGGTAGATCCTGCGGTAATCGTCACACTCGGAGTCGGACCCATCGCTGGATCCGGACTCTGATCCCGAGTCAGGTTGGATCTGGATTGCACGAACATGTCTGGCTGGAGCGGCCGGTGCAGGCGTCGCTGGGGCCTTCTGCCTGTACTTGCTTGATCCATACGCAGACTTCTTCTGCCGGTTCTTCGCACGATCCAGTGCGCGGAGGACTTCTTCCAGCTCGTCAGCATCCGGCAGTCGCAGCAGGGTTAGCCGATCCGCCAGATCCTGGTCGCCTAGGGTCTCAATGAAATGGTCCACATGCTCTCGCTTCTCCTTGGATCCACCATCCTTGATCTTGAGCCGAGCGCGGAGCCCAGCGACATTGAGTCGGTAGAGATAATCCAAAGGAGACTCGTCGGATCGCTTGCGCGCGTGGTAATACTGGCGAGCAACGGAGATCCCCAATCCACAGTACTGTGTTTGGAAACTGCGGAACAGATCCGGCCACTTGTTGCGTGTGGATCGAGGGAGTTGGCGGTACCAGTTCCTCGCGGATCCAGACAGAAGGTCCGCGAAGGTCAAGCACTTCTCCTCGTCAGGGCTTGATCACGGAGGAATGCAGACTTCACCTTACTGATCCATGCTCTCGCCCGATCCTCATCCTGGTCCTTCCCTGAGAACTCCTTCAGATCCGAGACCGCTGAGATCCGGACTCGTTGGATCAAGGTTGAGCCTGTGGATCCGGTCGCGGTGGTGGCCACTGTAGCGCGAGCTAGGGCCGGGAAGTCGATGTCATCTGGATCGTACTCCCAATGTTGTTCAGGATCGGACGAACCAGTCGACTCCATCTCCACATCCTGGGATCCGGGATTCTGCACCGCCTCCGGCGCCTGCGTCGGGACTGGCACGCCTTGCTCCTTCAAGAACCTGCTCATGGCTGCTTGGAAGAACGACTCCAGTCTGCCAGTGGACATGTCGAATCCTGATACCGTAGCTGTTGGATCCACCGATGGAGCTAGCTAGCTTCACGCTGGATCTGGGCTCGAGCGCGTAGCATCGAGGCTCCCGAAGGTCCAAGAGACATACGCCGCGGCTCCGAAGATGTATCCGATCCAAGCTCCGCAGCGGACACGTACGGTGACGACGTTCGGCATCCTGTGGATCCAGGTTGAGGTGAACTTGGATCCGGGACTGCTGGATCCAGCTGAGGCTGGGTCTCACCTACCAGCGCCTCCAGCCTGTTGAACAGCATGTCCGTCGTCGCGTGGATCTGGATTGGGTCGATGTCGTAGATCGCTCTCGCGTCGAAAGTTCCGGCCACGAGGCCGGCCTCCTTCAGCAGCTGCATGAGTCGCTCCATCTCGGCCAGGATCCCTTCACGCCTGGCGGGTGCTGGAAGTTCCACAGGTCCCTGCAGGTCTCCAATCTGCTTCACGCCAAGCAGCCGCATCATTGGATCCCAGGCTAGGAAGTCACGTAGCTGCTTCTCGTGGTAGCGTCTCCAGCCTGCCTTCTCGGATTCTTCGTCGGATGGCGTCTTTGGATCTTCGTCATCCAGATCCGGGGCCTTCATCTTCCTCCGCGTAACCGTCTTCTTCATCTGGATCTTGTCTGGATGGACGATGTAGGCCTCTTGTTTGACCGGAGAATCAGCAAATACATACCGATCCTGGCCCGCCTTGGTTTGTTTTGTTGGTGGATCTTGACTCGCGTCGCGATCCACCGGGGTCCCCGAAGGGACCTGTGGAGGAGGTTGAGGTTTCTCTTCTGGATCCATGTCTGGATCCACCTCGGTTCCGCCGACAGATGTCCTCCTCGCACTCTGCCGATCCGTGGATCTTGTTTCATTCAGCAGCGTCGTCGTCGATCCCAACTCCGATGACGCTTGATCCCCTTGTTCCTTCTTCACTCGAACTTCTTCTTGGGACTCACGGTGAAATCCCGAGTCACCAGAAGATCCGGGCACGCACACCATTGTGGCGTAGCGGGATCAGCAAAATCTGCGAGATCGCCAATCCAACTTACCAACTGCGCCCGAACACCGACTTACGGAGGGGGTCCCCCGATGATCCGTGATCTGTGTGCTGAACTTGGTCACCTTGTGTACCCGTCGGTAGGGCTGGATCTGCTCCTCTGGTGTCTGCTGAAGCGTCCGAGCCTTGAAGACAGAACAGTCTGGGCGAGACGCGGGGAGTGGGTGGAGCAGCGCGGAAATCTTCACTCTGCTCGCGGCAGTAGTTCCCAATCCAGTGGTAGTCGACTTGGATCGGGCGGCCTGGATCTGGATCCGGCCGTGGGATTGCCTTGTAGTTGTTGTTGTTCCTTTCCATTGCCTTCGTAGGTCTTCCTTTGTCGTACTTGCCGCTTCCTATAGCGGGATCCGTAGAGGTTGAGAGTTGAGGACGCACCCGGCCAAGTAGTAACTCCGGGTGGATCGGGGATATGCGCTCACAAGTAGGTCACTAGGAAGGTTGCAGAACTGGCCAATGTATTATCCAGTCTTAACCAACACTAGATCCACTACCAAAACCTTGCTAAGCCGTGGGGGCAATGTACTTCCCGTTTCCAGGCGAAGGCGAAGGCACTTGCGATGTATAAGGCAAATTCAACACTGATTTATGCTTAAGTCCGATCCCATCCCAAAGTCCTATCTCCCTATGGATCCTATCATCCCATCTGTACCTACTGACTCTATGGGGCTTGGTTACCTTCCTTGCGTGTCGCTTGATTGTCCCAGTAGTACCGTGACCCCCGATACATTGTCCGCTCCCTCGATCCAGGCACCGTCCGGATCCGTCTGAGGCCGACTCAGAATCAGATCTGGATCGGGATGTAGCCAAGTCCGGATCCATCATTCCGGGCGATCGCCTTTCTCGTCACTTTCCTGAATCGTGCTTCTCCACAGCGGAGCATGCAGTTTCTCGATGAAGATTGTCGGGCTACCAAGCCACGTGAAACACAGCTATTGTCCCGTGATTACTATTGCTTGCTGCATACCAACAGCACTGTTCAGTGCACTCGTGATGATTTGGTGCTTACCAATTCGAACTTTATCGATAGTGGGGCATCGATCAACGCTGTGAGTCCTGAATTCTGTCGTCGAGCGAGATTGGAGGCCAAGATTCGAGATCATGGTACGATGGTGCCGATCGCTTTGGCGAACAAACAAGAGATGACAGTTCCAGAACGGACAGTACGACTTCATTTGTTTATTGAGTCTTTCGACCCGTACGTTGGAGACTTCCTGGTGCTTCCGGTCCCTGAAAACCAGGACATTTTACTTGGAATGCCTTGGTTGAAGACGGCAAACCCCGATATTGACTGGATTGAGGAGACTGTGAAGCCTAGGAAGGCTCCAACAGAAAACAATCAGAGGCAGAAGCCGACAAAGAAAAAGAAAATGAAACCGCGGACTACAAAAATGCCGTCGACGCCAGCGCTACGCGTAGGTGGGCACCGGGTTTCTGTGAGCGGATCGACGTCAGCCTCGTGCAGCAGATATTTCCAGCATGGTTATTTCTCTGTCACGAGTGGAGAAACAAAGTACATCACAAGTAAACAGTTTAAGCGTCTGCTTCGCAAGCCTCAAGACCTCGAATGCGTGTTTGTGATTCGTCCAGTGACGGAAAAGGAGCAGACCGACTCGAAGAAAGCGTTCACGACCATTGATGATTATGATGGCCACCCGGTGTATGATGTGTTGGTGAAACACAAGGGCATCTTTCGGCAAAAGTTGCCCAGTGAGCTACCACCTGAGTCCCATGGCGTGCATAAAATGGAAGTGGACACCACGAAACCAATTTTCCGCCAACAGTGGCGTCAGTCACCAGCGCAAGAACAAGTAATAAGGGCATGGGTCGAAGAAATGCTTCAGGCAGGTCTGATTCGGCCATCGTCGTCCCCCCACGGGGCTCCGACATTTTGCGTCAAGAAACCCGTGGGGTGGAGGATTGTGCACGACTATCGGGCGATGAACAACCACACGGTGCGGCGAACGTTGCCAATGCCCAGAAAAGATGTCATTTACGAACGTATGCAAGGCGCGTATTGGTACAGCTGCATGGACCTCTTGAGTGGCTACTACCAGTTCAGAATGCGAGATGCAGATGTGAAATACACCGCGTTTCAGACTGCGGACGGACTTTACGAGTACTTAGTGATTCCCATGGGTCTGTCTAATGCGCCTGCTACGTTCAACGACGGAATTCGAAGACTGCTGAAAGATTTGGCTGACTTTTGTCTTTCTTACTTTGACGACATTTACGTTTTTACGCGAAGTCAAGACCTGGATAAACATTTAGCTGCCCTGGATCGCGTTTTGACGAGACTAGAAGACAACAAGTTTTACGTCAAGTTGAGCAAGTGCGTGTTCTGTTCGCCTGAGATACCCTGTCTTGGTGACTACGTTGGTCGTGAAGGGGTCCGAATAGATCCGAAGAAGGTAGAAGTGCTGCGTGAGTGGCCACTGCCATCTACGAAAAGTGAGTTACAGTCATTCCTAGGGACTGCGACCTACGTTCAGCGTTTCTGCAAGGGATTCGCTCATGATGCTGGCCCGCTGTTCGACGTGCTGAAAGCTAAAAACAGCTACACCAAAGAAGGCAAAGCTCGAGTGGACGAAAGAACTGGTACAACACTTCAATAAACTCAAACAACGAATTTCGTCTACTCCGGTGCTCGTTATCGCCGACTTCAACAAGCCGTTCTTTATGCGAATGGATGCCAGTGATTTCGCGATTGGAGGTGTTCTTTATCAGTTGGAAGAGCACGACGGCCAGGTCGTGGAGCGCCCAGTAGCATTTCAAAGTTGTAAATACAGGGTGCAGAGAAGAACTACTCGATTAGGGAGAAGGAGCTGCTTGCAATATTGTTTGGGCTCCGCGTGTGGCGCATTTATTCGCTTGACAAGCCGTTTGTGGTGGAGACCGACCACAAGTCGCTCGAAAATGTGTTTTCACAGAAGAGTATCTCTAGACGAATCGCACGCTGGTACGATGAACTGAGCGAGTATCCAGTCACGTTTAAGTACATACCCGGCCCATCGAATAATATCGCCGACAGCATATCGAGGCGCGCTGATTTTCAGGAAAACCAGTCGCTAAATGCTATTATCGCGGCTTCTAAGGTGCACTCGCGGGTTAAGAAGGACATGGCTTCGCTGGTTGAAGAAGTGACTGAGCGATATATGGACGATCCTCACACTGCGATGATTGTACGCGCGTTGAAAGGAGAGGCGTTGGCTGCGACGGAGAAAGTCAAGTTCATCGATCGCTATTCCCTTGATGGAAAGAAGTTGATGTACTGCGGGCCGAACGACGAAGCACCCAGGCTGGTGGTACCTGCTATTGATGAATTAATAAACGCGATTCTGTTCGAGTTTCACGACGTCGAGGTGTACGGACATCCTGGAATCGATCGGACAGTTCGATTGGTGGAGGCTCACTGCTATTGGCGGCACATGGTGAGGAGTGTTCGCGCCTACGTGAAGTCTTGCGAGACGTGCCAACGAACCAAAGCGAGGAACACAAAGCCGCCAGGATTGTTGCAGAGCCAACCTATCGCTCGATGGCGATGGACCCACGTGGCTATGGACTTTATTGTGTCACTTCCAGTGACTCGTGACAAATTCGACTCTGCTCTCGTGGTTGTTGACCAGCTCACGAAGCGTGCGCATTTTGTGGCATGTAGAGGTACTGCTACAGCGCGTGAAGTTGCCGAATTGTACCGTGACCGCATTTTCGTGCACCATGGTGTACCAACGGAGATTCTGTCAGACAGAGACCCAAAATTCACTGCTACGGTGTGGACAACTTTATGCAGCATGCTGGGGACTAGACAAAAATTGACGAGCGCTTTTCGGCACCAAGCCAACGGTGTTACGGAGCGTCTCAACCAAACTATTGAGAACTTTTTGCGCGCATTTTCGAATGGCGCGTCGACCGATTGGGATTGCTACCTCTCACTGGCTGAGTTTGCCTACATATCCAGATACCAGCAGTCGATTGGTATGGCGCCCTTCGAAGCTGATTTCGGTTATCTTTCGTCGACACCGGCAAGTCTGCTAGCGCCACCTCGCGCAACTGGTGCGGAACGACAACGCCGTCCTCTCGGGAAGACGTTCCTCGAGCAACAGGCGGATCGACTAGCTATCGTGCGCAGAGAGTTGCAGTAGGCGTCCGACCGCATGAGCGACTACTACAACGACAACAGACCCGTGCAATTTTTTGAAGTCGGGGAGGAAGTGCTGCTGTCAACCGAAAACCTCGCGAATTATCATGCTGGGACAACAAAAGCGAAATTGGGGGCTCGTTGGATTGGACCATACGCTATCATCAGTCGGCTCGGGCATGACTACTACGAGTTGAAGCTACCAAAAGGTGTCAAGTTTCACCCTGTATTTCACACCAGCTATCTCAAGCGATACGTGCGTGGCACATCGCGGGAGCAACAACCATTCAAAGTGCAGCTGCCAGACGGTATCGAAGGAGAGTTAGTGGACGACATCGTTGGGCACAAGCGCATCAGAGGGAAAGACTACTACGAGGTCAAGTGGACCGGGACAAGCAAGACTACATGGGAACCGCTTGCCACCTTGGAGTTCGTGGGCGACTTGATCACTCGCTACCACGAGCGCACGAACAAGCGGCGGACTTCTCTTCGGGGACGGAATTGTGGTATCGGAAATTGTGTGTTTCCAAGGTGATTGCCTCGCCGGCCCGAAGGTCAAGTTCCATGAAGAAGCGACCCAGCGAGAGACGGAGATGGCTACTTCTGATTGGATGACGACATTATCCTCGTTGGAGTGACAGTCAGTGGCCGGAGCCTCGTCGGGTCCTAATAGAACCCCGAGCGAGGCTTCGTGGTACCCACTTTTAGGTACAGATGCATTTAGTTGCGTACTTCGACCGCACTTATTAGTGTGGCCGCGGTCGTCATTTGATGTGTCCGGAATCGCCTTATTGCGATCGTTCACACTAGATATTTGTATAGGGACATAGGACTCATCATAGGATGACCAGAACGAGGCCCCCTGGGCCTCATAAAACTCAGTAATAAAAAGACAGTCTTCCCCCAAAGCCAACAAGGGTCAAGTCCGACTTCGGTAAGTGTAGCTAGCTTATTGTAGTGCCTGGACACGCTCGGCTGCGTGTGGATGCCTGTCGGGGAGCTTATCGTGCTTTGACCGAGAGTTTCCTTGGCGGCCCCAAGAGTTGGCGTGGCCGGAGAGGCAAGAGCGACATAGGAGTGTCGTTCACTGTATATTTGTGGGACAAGAGTGTCCCTGAGTGTATTAGTCTACCTACCGAGGTTTTACCTTGGTCCCCCTGTATAAGGCCTAACACGCCGGTACCCTTCCTTTCTGAGGGACTGCAGTGGGGTTGCGCGAAAGCGCTACATACTACCCTAGCCTTAGCTCGTGGCTAGCGGTACAGGTTTTTGGGTTGACCGAAGACAACATAAGGTGCACAGAGGCGCTTGCAACCGACCCGGTGTAAGGGATCGTTCCTGGTCTTCAGGTTTTGATTTAATAAGCGCTTACCTTTGCGGGTTAGCGTGTTGTTGGTGTCTCTAATACCTTTTGGTAGAAGAGAATTTTAGTGGTATTACCACACCACAGAATGTCACGAGCTTCTGCAGGAGCTCGTGAGCAAGTTGAAGAGCCAGTCACTGGGAAAAAGAAGAGAGCAAGAATTAGCTTAGTGACCAGTGTAGCCGTTGCGAGTAGGGATGCATGTTTAAGATAGTACGCCTAGCAGAAAGTTATCAGTAGGAATGGCCGCTGGGTCATTCCGGAATCTAAACTAAGGAATAAAGTCGACTTCTGCTTCGGCCAAGCAGACGTGGATCAACCACAGCGGTAGCCTCGGGAGGCAATCTCGGGCACCTACACAGCTCAACAAGTACCGTAATAAGACAAATACAGTTTGCGTGTACCAAGAACCAAGGACTTCCTCTGCCTAAGTACTACCAAATCACATCTTCCGCTCGCAAAGAGCAGGAAGATTGCGACAGTCTCACGGAGCCAAGCACGCGTAGGCGCGAAACACGACTCAGGTCGAACGAGCTAGCAGAAAAAAAGATTCTGCTTTCAGTTCACTCAAAATTCCATGAATTGCCGACCATAATAACTTTATTTCTTAGCGTATATACGATAGTGGCAACATGTGACAAAGAGTTTCTTACACTTCAGAAGCAGTGTAGTCTTAAATATAGGCAACCCGGAGCGTTGCTCCGGAAGGGTACACAGGTCGACGAATAGTTTCATGGACGATGATAACGGATAATAGTTGAGTAAATCCCAAAGTTGTTGTATGTTAATCCTGAAAAGTACTATCAGCCCAACTCTCAAGTTGATTCTAACGTGGGCATCTACTGCGCCTGCTTCGCAGCCGCAGCATCTTCGCGAGAATGCGTAATTGAACAAATAGTTGCGCACATCGAAGTGTATCGATAAGGAACTGATGGTTCAGCCAAACCTTTGTGAGGCTGGTAACCAGCAAGTCCTGCTCTTCTTTATCGTGGCGGGTTCTCTGGAACCGAAAGTCACCAATTGAGGTTGCCTCGTCTGGTGAGGACATCGGTGGCATAACACTCTGGTCGGCTGCGTTGGCGCTAGCAACGAGAGAGCTATTTCATTCCTTTTGCAGGTAAGATATACTGTGCTCATGTTTGTAAGTACTATGTTGTCTGCTAACGATCAGATGAGAGAGCTACAGTAGAGGAACGAAGCAGAGACGCATGGGTACTATATGAACCCTCACTTCCGACATCGGTTTTTCTATCGGATTTAAAGGGGGATTGTATTGGCTTGGGTTTTTAAGCTGTACTTGGCTAATGACGCTCATCATTGTCGCAAATGCGCTGAGAGGCAAGACTACTAGTACACGTATGAATAGAGCAGTGCGAGATGAGCTTAGCGCTCATCGTACCCCAAATTAACTCGCTTCATTGCATTGGCGATGGCTGGTCTAGCTTGTACGCCTTCTCTCCAAAAGCTCCGTCCGTGGGCGGCTGCAGGTTCAGCGCGCCGAACACGACCCAGCTCCAGCCCCAGCCCCAGCAGTAGCATGGGGTACGATGTATCACAGGCACTTCGCGGCTCCGTTTCGCTGTATGAGGTACTGACGGTGGACGTGCTGAGCGCGCACGTTACCTGGGTGGCGTCAAGCGGCTTCCGCTGTACTCGCGGCGGCGCTGCTCTTCGCCTTCGTCCCACGAGAGGTCTACCAGGAGCTGGCGGCTCGATGCCACACCCAGCAGTAGTAGCAGCAGCGCAAACCCACTCTACCGTCATGGCCGTGTCTTCTTCATGCTTCCTCACGCTTGCGCGATGCTCCTTGCAACTTTTTGCCAAAATGCGAAATGAGTGGTTTTAGCGCGAAAACCTCGAAACGATCATAATGTATCAGTTAGGTCTTGTGCAATATTATAATTTTAAACGCATAAAATCGCAGAAGTAATAATGAGCATTAGGAGTCGGAAGTGAGGGTACATACAGCTCGCCACCCCATCTCATGCTAGCCAGCCGTGTCTTTAGCGTCGAGATTTCGGAATGGGTAAATCGGAGTCGCGGCAACAGCATCGCTGTCCCAAGACCTCGGTGTCACAGTGAGAGCGAGGAAGACCCGCAACGAGAGAATATATATCAAATTAATGCCGAAGTTACAGCACGCACGTGCGCCGGTCCTCGCCTTTTAACTCGACGATGTTAGCTAAGTGACAATAATGATCCTCAATTTAAAAACAAAACAAACAAACAAACTTTTAACTTGAGGTGGGGGGGGGGGGTAATTTGCGGAATGAGAAATACGACAATGGGCCAATTCCTTGGAAGTGGGCTCTTCAACGCAAGGAAAAAGTCTTATTCAAACGAACGATGCTCGTGTCGCTGTCGAGTTGAGCTGATTGGTTTGGCGACAGACACGAGGTTGGGCATCCTCGGCTAAGAGTGATTGGGTATTGAGCAAATTGACATTTAAAAAATGCAGCCTGCACCTAGACAAGTCATATTGTCATCTTCAGCTAAGCTTGGTCGATTATGCCGCAAATTGACACGCCTTCAGCGAAGCCATGACGATCCCATAGTGTACTGGAGCGTCCGTAAGTGTTTGAATGCAGGTTTTGGTAAATAATAAACGATCAGTATCAACAATTGGTAAATAATGTGGATAAATCTTAACATTTATCGACAGATTCCAGTAGATATTAACTTAAGCATTACAATTAAGAACGAGAGATCCGGTTTGGTTTTGACATGTTACAAGATATTTGCCTACTATCCGAGTAGAAAGTAACAAGATAACGTTGTTGGCAGAATGAATAGTTGCTAATTAAATCGTTTGCTGACAGTTGACGAAGTCAAGTATTTTTTGTGATTCTTGGGGTGAAAAAAGGCTCGACCAGTGTCTCATTTCGACCTGGAAACGTAACTTAGTCACCTTGTGTACCCGTCGGTAGGAACAGTGTGGTCACTAGATGCTTACTAAACTAAGGCTTAAATGCTCTGGGCAGAGCAAAAACTTGGTATCCACTCATAAACTATTGAACTATAGCTATATATAATATATAGAGAGAAGATGTCAGGCGTACAGCTTTACGTAGCTTGAGCTGGCAGACATGCTAGCGCGAGATATTGACAAGCGTTGCCCAGCGATAAAGTATGCTTAAGCGGACCCGCAGCATAGTGTAGTCGTAAAAGCTATGATGATTCATCATAGCTTTTAGTGGTACCTTAGGTTTTAGTGTGAAACTCAGCAAACAACCGCTGAGCTGCAGAGTAATACATGTAGCCATTCTATCTTTTAGATGTAGTTGTTTAGGTTAATCAGTACCCTATTTCAGATAGAAAGGTACCCGGTTTTGGAAAGTTACATTTTTTGCCGCACAGGTCTTCGACCTGTGAAAACGTAAACGACTCGGTCCAGGCACAAACCAACACCCACGTTAACATCGTTATTTTCCACGGTGCGATAACACGCTGGAAGAATCACACGCTAAGTAGGACGCTTAACCTTCCACCGTTTTCTTGCGGAGCCGACGAGCCGCTGCGTTGCACTTTGCCTCCGTCGTGGGAAGTTCCGTAGATGGAGCCTGCGTAGTCGTTGTCGGAACAGAGGTCGCCTCGGTTGTGGTGATAGTCGACGAAGCTTCCGTTGATTCGGTTGTCGTCACTGGAGTCTCCGTTGCATCCGCCTCAGAGTCCGTTGACGCCTCTGAAGTCTCCGCTGTGGCTGACGAAGAGCTATTGGTTGCCGTCGTAGTGGATGTCGAGGTATCTCCAGTTAGAGGAACGCAGTTAACTGTAAAACAACATTTCACAAAAGACGTTAAAAACTCACACCTCGCAAGCTAACCACATCAACGCCAAGAAGCTTACTGTAGACCTGCCACTGCTCGTTCTGGAACGCCAGCCAGTAGATCGTCAGCGTGCAGTCTCCGTTGCACGACGAATAGTCGATGGGCATGTCCGACGTGACAGTGGAGCCGACGTCGCCACCAGGATACGCGTCCTCGCAGTTGTCGCCGTGCAGCACCATGGTGTCGTCGATGTAGATCTCACACGGACCCACGTGTGTGAAGCCGCCGCCGCCGTTGCCCAGCCACTTGGCCATCCCATCGGACGGAATGGCCTGAGGGGTGCCATCCGCCAGCGTGTTGCCGCACTTCTTGCTGTCGTTGTTGACCATTTCCAGCACCACGTCCTTGACACTCACGCCCTTCTCTTCAGCCATGGTCTTGAACAGGCCGCACTGGTCTCCGCCCGAGCCGATGTCCCAGTAGTTGTCGATGTTGATCATCCAGCCAGGATTGGGACCGTCCACCCAGGTCGGCGACGGCTCTTCGAGATATCCGTGGGCGTTGGCGCGTGAAGCGAGAGCTGCCACGGCGACAACGATCGGAAGAGCGGTTGCAGCGAGCATGGGGCGGAAGAGTGACGGCGAATTGGAAAGTGAACGAGCCTCCCAACGAAAGAATGTTCTGGAGGGCGCCATTCGTGCCATTATTTTGTATTGCATTATTTATTTATGTCACATCCGGATCATGCGCTGTAGGGAGCGACGGCAAAGTGCGTGACGATCGGCTGGCGCGAAGGAAACTTACAATGAAAGTGTCACTCGTCGTGAACACGAACGATCTATTGCATGTATAGTATTTCGGGGTGGAGGCACTTGCGGTTAGGATAGTTTAGGAATTCTAATCTGTAAAAACGTGCACGACCGGAGTTGCATCGGTCTGGGCTTCATCCAGTTGGAGTCACGCCCACCGCTGCACTGTGCACCGGCACAGGTGCATGCATACGCGAGCGCACTTTTTCGCGGCAAGAATTTGAATTTCTTCAGCGAAATACAACGTTGCAACTCGAACATCCGAGTGGTCGTGGGTGCGCGGGGAGGTAATAGCGGTACCTGTACAGGATGGAAAGCACTAATTACTGCATAACAATAGATAAAGTATCCGTGTATTTTGCATCGGGCAATGTTGTCATGGCATTTTATTACTTCAGTAGCTCGGAGCAGAATCTGCTGTTCGAGAATGGCTTTTACACGATAGGTTTTCATTTGGATATCTTCGCGGTGCATAGTTCCCCCCCCCCCCAAAAAAAAGGGGTCTTCTTCATTAAAGATCCTCTTTACCAACTCTAAAAACAAGTTGTGATGGCATTTGCGTCACTTTCAAGATTTATATGTGTGCAAACTCTATCAATTGATCGATATCTTAACGCCGATTAGTTTATCCTCGAATACAAAATACAGAATACATGGGCAAAAACGGTTTTTATCAATGTCTTACACCTACTGTACTGTAGGCCTTGCAACTGTCGCTCAACTCCGTTCCGATCTCTCCATTTTTTCCAGGAGGTCCTTGGCTGATAACGAAATTCCAGGTGACGATGCGTGACTAGACAACAAACAGGGCTGCCGAAGATAGGAATTGAAAAAAATATCTTCGTGGTAGTTTTTTGTTGTGGAGCCTCAAGACTCTTTGCAAGAGTCCAAGTAGAAGCACCTACCGGTAGGTAGACGTGTCCTGAGAATTTATGGGGAGTATGTTTCTCCCACTACTCAATTTGCAAAAGGAGTCCGTCGTTTCCATTTTTACTGATACGATGCCGCGACTAGTAATGCAGTTGGCGACCAACTTAACAAGAATTGAGAGTGAAGCTGTCACTTTCGCTTACTTTTTGTAGGGCAACGTGGTGTCTTCTGTATCTTGTAGTGCGGGTAGCTCGTTAGCGATTCGCGTGGAATATGCATGTGCATTTTGTCAACTCTTACGTAAAAGAATGGTTCGATTACCGATTTAGTGTCCTTCTCGATGTGGGCAAATTCTCTATAGTACTTCGAAGTAGTAGTTTTTGACAACTTTTATGGAGTCACTCACAAGTCGCAATCTTGAATTTATACAGAAGTACACCCGCGTGACACTAGGTTCAAGCCGTAGACATGATACCTATCCTGCTCAAAGACGTCTCGTTCTTCGATGGGTGTATACTAATCTGCTTGCTATCGAAAGAACCGAAGATATGGTTGGATTGGCTCTGCCAGTGACACCAAAACGTTAATCACGTAGCGATGTCAATGTGAAATCGCGTACATGCTTGATGATTCAAGTTGTGCCACGCCAACTTGACCACCGAATGAGCTCCATTGTTGACTTATAAGTTTTGCGATGAATTACTACTTGATACTATAATACGTATGTATTATATACTTCAAGCACGCATTATCTTACTGTCGATGTTGAAGTGGAAATCTGTCACCGAACCAATAACTTTGTTTTTATACAGGATTAAAGGTTTCCTGTGAGGGCATTTCAATTCCAAAACGCATCCAGGCTGCAAATTCGTCGAGTCAAGATTCGTTTTATTGATTTTGCTTTAAAATCGGTTATAAGTCGTGACCATAGTGGTGATACATTATCGCGCAGATTCTGCGGCTGCGAAGCAGGCGCAGGAGATGTCCGTTCTTTTTCTTTTCTTTTCGCATTGAGGTACATTGTTGTCACTTATCATGCTATATGGTAACGGAGACAGGAGATGTCCGTGGAGCGTGCGGATTGAGTTTATCAATGGCGGGCAAAGGTGTGTTGTGTTAACCAATCCTATCCCAGCCTCCGCGTAGCCCTTGTTATGGTAGAAATTGAATCTATCATTGTAATTTTCCAGTCCTGCTTTGCACCTCTACATTACCGGCCATTTGCAACCCGAGTGGTATTTCTCGCGATCCGCAGCCTGTGATTGGCCAGATGCATGGTATCAGCAAGGATTAGGCTGGTACTGCGACCAAACAACTGGGTGTCGTTTGCAACTTTTGTAGCGCACCGAGTAGCAAATACTGTTCAGTTTTGCAACCCTATCTCCATACAAAAACCAAGTCAGGGTTGCAAAACAGCTCAGTGCGCGAGTTGCAAAATAAAAGAGAGGTTGCAATGCGGTGCAGAGCGCTCTGCAACAAAAGACCCCGCGGCGCTGTCCGCAGGGCTCGCCAGCGCAAGCCGCACGACCAGAGATGGCTAAAGGTCTGAAGGTGGACACGGTGACCACAATATCGCGCGCCACGGGGCCCGTCGCCGACGGAATTGTTCACGCCAGAATAGCAGCAATGACAGTACCAGAGGTAGCCAAGCTACCCGTTTGGAGCGGCTCGTCATTGGCGAGACACTATAGCAATACGTAAGCTACGAGCAAATAATAACTAGTACTGGGCAGCGTGTAATTTGCGCTACTATAGCAGCCAAGGCTCTCAACTGGTGTTCGCGACACCAGTAAAGCTTGTAATAGTGATCATTAGGGCAAGTGGGTTGCCGGGGTAATCGCATTTGCATCCCCATCGACGAATAAGCAAGTGATGGCAGGCAAAAATATGGTAGTCCTTCGACAACTTTAAACCCACGTATACTATGAGCATAATGCGGATCCATCATTACAGAACAGTAATGCTACATAAAGCTACACTGTAGGCTCTTAACTAACCAACAAGCAACGTATCCAGGACTGCTGTGCGTGCACTTGGCCGTCAAGTCGACCGGTACAAAAGAGTGGGGTTTGTAGGTATAATTTTGTAAGTGGTGTAGGCAGGGGTTACGTCACACTGGTGACGGCGGCCCACGTGAGCAGGCAGAGCCGACGGTGATCGACTTGACGGCCGAGTAGTGTGGTGAGCGGCTGCACGGACGGTGACCAGAAGAGTGACGAAGATGACGGACGGTGGCAGGAGCGAGCCAGCTGGCTCGAGTCACAGCGGGGAGGCCAAGGTTGAAGTACGGCGCCTGCGGAAGATCGCGGGGAGGAGTGAACGACGGACGGCGACGGAGGGCAAGTATCGACGAGGGCGGGGCGACATCAACGACCGCAGCGTGCGGCCAGCAAGCGACGAGAACGGAGAGGAGGCCCCAAAGGGGGAGAGGTCCAAGTAGTAGGAGTAGGAAGGCGCCGTAGGTAGGAGTAGGTAGATCGACGGGGAATAGTTTAAGTGGGGGCTACGAGCTGCGGATGCAGCTCGACCCTCAGTTGCGATTTAGTTACAGGCTTGTGACTAGTCTCAGCTAATACAAGGAGTTGCGCCGAAGGGACACGGGTTCCAGCGTTGAGTACTGCGATCGCGGAGGTCGGCTAGCGCACGGAGAAACAGCGAGGTAGGCGATAGTGGCGGGCAGCGCCTTAGGAGCGTAGATTGGTCGAATAGGGTGGCGGGACCGTGGGGAGAGACCACGGGGGCACGAGGAACGCTCGGAGAAGAGGAGCACCTTGGCCGTGTGGGAAGAGTCCGGAGCGAGCCGAACGGCACGTGGTGACGGAGCTCTTCCACCTTTGTGTATGTTGTATGTCCGGATTGGTCCTGCTGGGGGCAGCCTGTGGATGCCGGAGCCCAGGTGCCGAAAACGCTCCCTCCTTGCCGTCCCTATCTCGAGAGCGTCTGGTTGATGGGCCAGTAGCTGTCTGGTCGACTACTACGGCTCGCGCTTGCTGGCAGTCGGCCCCTACCCGTTGACCCAGGTGTTGACGGCTATCTCCGTTGTGGGGAATGTAACGGGCACGGTGGACGTGCAAGGGGAATGGGAATGCGGTTAGAGAAAGCTACAGTGGTATAGTTTGTAAGGTGTTTTAAAAAAATGGAAGGGTTATATTAAAATAAATTATAAGAAAGTAAAGTGTATAAAAGATTATAAAAAGGATTGTGTAGGTATAAAATTGTAAAGGTAGTATTTTTTGAGTTGGAAAAATATATGAGTTGAAAGTAAAATTTGTGAGTGGTAAAGTATATAAGTGGTAATATTTTTGGGTTGGTAAAATATGTGAGTAGATAAGGGTTTGAAAGTAAAATTTGTGAGTGGTAAAGTATATGAGTGGTAAAATATGTGGGTGGGAAAATATGTGAGTATGTATTTAGCCAATCAGAGCCCGGTAGCAAACAACTGGCTGGTATTTATACAGTATGTATTATAATAGCAAGTTCAATACTTAAAGTTTATCAAACTGAATTCATGCTCTTTCGTAAGACGATACTTGACCCCAGAGAGCCTACCGTAAGACAAGCCGTCTTACGTTTTCCGATCAACGCGTTTTGCCTATATCTTGGTTTTTGTATACCTGTGCCTACAATGTATATTGTCTGTCAAAACGTAAGACAGTGTGTCGGACACCAGTTTGCGCCATACTATTGGTCAAAAGTGTTCTACCTGAGCACTGCTTGACGTGTAGAGCTGCGTGTGCATGCCCTGGCCCACTCAACCACGACAGCGTTATCATTGCCGCGGAAGCAGTCGATGTTGGTGGCAGCTTTTGTCGCCGAGACGATGCAGTTGCATGGCGCGTAACTAGCATTAATACTACCGTTCGATGACCGGTGTCGTTTTGTTTTGATTGAGGTGCATTGATTTTAACGCAACTAACTCCTCTTGTTATTAATAGTGGTGACCTCATTGGGCGCCGTCTATCTGCAAGCATGCTATAATATCAGCGTGCTTGCAGACAGGTACTGTACCGTCAGTGAACGGCTCCTGTTCCGCCAGCTTGGCGTTCAGCCCTTGCCCACGGCCTTGGCTGCGGCCGTCGACAACAGAATGCTGTTCTGGCCGCAGCTATAGCGGCCTTGTCGCCCTTGGCCGGGCCGTCCACAGGCAGCTGAGTCACCGTCGTGGCATGCACCAGCAACGGATAGCGTGCTGACGATTCCGCTCGTCAGCATGCACGTGCATTTGTTTCGTTTTCGATTTCATAATAAGGTGAAGTGCATCCCCAGTCATTTGGTCTTACTAAAGGCCTAGGTTCTTTAAATGAAGGTGTGTATTATGCATATTTTATGAAGTCCAAGGTGCTGTTCGATGAAGCCGCGTAGTCGTCGTAGAGTAGGGAGATGTCCATCCGAGGATACGACGCGGTTGGTACACAAAGAACTGAATTGTGCTTGAGCGTACATTGAATAGCAAACGACTAGAATGCACGCTCAAGCACTGTCTAGAAACTTGCCAACAAAACGGCAACGAAATCACTGCGTAGATTCAAGATTAGCAGACAACAATAGACTGGCGCGGTTATAAGCGCTCTAGATTTCCAAATCGCTGCCTCTCGTGCTACGTAACTATCGAAGGAAGGCTTGCCCGCATCACAACGATAGTCTGACAGTGCGAAACCTCCTACAATATTTCCCTCCTGACACTATTCCTTCGCAGGCACTGAAAAGCTCTTGGCGTGGCATTATGAGAGTAACAGATCAGAACAGCCTTACCGCTTAGGCTTCATGGCCAACACTACGCATAGTATTAGCCAATCACATCGCTAAATTTGATTTGTCGTCAAACTGTCTTACGAATGCTCGACACAAGTGAATGCCTTCTCTAAGCAGCGACACCTCATCGCAGATCGTGACTTTCATCATATGCGGGCAATCATCTAAAATTCCGTTATCACCGAAGCCTGTACACACGCCTACAAATGAATCACCCTTACTACCTTACTACTATGGGCAGTAAAGACATCATTCAGTGTGAAGAATGATTCATCCTTACTACTGCGGCCAGCTCTCCGAAGCTCTGTCACTATGAATATCATAAAAATTGATCTCGCGAGAATCATTGCTCGGCCCAGGGCCACGTTGCGACTTCGAGCACCCAGTTAATAGATCTGTTACGACTGGACCAACTTGCAGTTTTGAGTAGATTGAAGTGGAAGTCTTCGGTCCAATTTAAGGGGTTGGAGCTTTACACTTCTGGGGTTGTGTAGAGCTACTGTCGCCTGCGTTGAAGTTTCAGTTGGGTGCCGCAACTGGGGTCGTTGTTGCGTTGGCCTCTACCTTCACCGACAACGCCTCCGATTTCTTTGCTATGGCTGTAGACCTGCTGGTTGTCACCATGTTGGACGTCGAACTACCTTGTCCGGGCCCTTGACAGTGCACACTGCAAGGCAGAAGTTTCCTAAATTCCCAATAACAGGATACTTTTGAGAGACTCATCGCCTAGCAATTCTGAGAGCGTGAGAGGTATCAGCTTCGTCTGTGAGTACTGTTCAGATCCTGTGTTGTTCGCAATATCGTTATATGGTGACGCTTCGCTACTGCCACGAAAACTGAAATCTCTCTTCGACAGTTGTTTTTGTTCTACCGGGTTTCATAGAAGTACAAAAAGCATTTGCTCTTTGGGAGGTGGCCTGCTGTCGTGTTGAAGTTGCACTCTAATTCGGGTCTTACTTGAGCATGCTCGGCCGTCGCTTCTTGTTCCCAAAGGCACACTTGTTACTGCTATGCGCGAGTGGACTTGGTAGCTCTATTGAAGCGAGTTCTACATGTACACCTTTTCAACTTCAAAACTGCAAATTGTAAGTTCAAAACAGCAAAAGGTAAAATCAAAACAACAATACTCTATAAATGTATATTACAACCTGTATAATATGTATCATCGTATTTGATTATAGAGTACAACTTGCCTGTTGGCTAGCTGTGCTGCGCGCCAACCAATGAGCTGTGTATAAAAGTACGAAGCTAGCCTGGTCTCTGCTCGTGCAGTTTTGAACTAACCTTTTGCAGAATTGAACTTACAATTTGCAGCTTTGAAGTTGAAAAGGTGTAGTGATGCAGGAGTTCCCCGACTAAGTATTAATAATGTCTGTCGAGAGAACGTTCGTTTAACTAACAAGGGACTAAAAACTACAGTATCTCGAGCCGCGAACAGACCAGCAAGTTGACGAAGCACCAGTTACATAAACGATACTTCTCCGCTTCGGTTCTTTCCGACTGACGCACTTGTTCACTCGCGTCATGACGCTCGCTGCTCCTCGCACCTCCGGGGGAGGCCGCGCGCTGCTGCTCCTCGCCGCCAACCTCGCTCTGGTCTTCAGCTCCGCCCTGGGGGTCGTCCTGGGGCTCTGCCTGCTGCTGGTGCGCCGCGTCCGCGAGCACGACGCCGCGCTGGGGCTCGCCACGTCGAAGCTGGACGCGCTCTCGCTGCGCAGCCTCTCGTCGCTCCAGGAGCTGCAGCGCTCGCACGAAACCTTTTTGCACGTGTTCTCGGTGCAGTTCCCACTGGCGCTGGGCTGCTTCACGTGCGTCTACGTGCTCAAACAGGTAGAGAACCATGTAGCACAAATGTACTTAAATAAGTGCGCAACTAACTTGGTACTTATATTGCTAGACGTTCGCCATTCCCGGCTCGGCACTGTTGAATGTGTTTGCAGGCGCTGTTCTGCCCTTAGCGCTGGCTTTCCCTCTCGTGTGCGTCCTGACGGCGTGCGGAGCTTCGTGCTGCTACCTGTTATCCAAGAATCTGGCCTCGGAGGAGATCGTGCTGAGCGTGAGTGAGCGGCTGCTGCCTGGGAAGCTCCACGCACTGAGGCACAAGATCGAGGATGCACGCGCACAAGGTCAATTGCCCTTCTTGCTGCTGTTCCTGCGGGTGTTCCCCTTCACGCCCAACTGGTTCCTCAACATGGCGAGTCCGTGGCTGCAAGTGCCGCTGAAGCTGTTCGCGCCGTCCGTGGCGGTCGGGTTGCTGCCGTACAACTTCATCACGGTGCACGCTGGAGCCATGCTGTCGTCTTTAAGGAGCACGAGCGACTTGATGGACCCGCGTACGATGGGGCTGTTGGTGCTGCTGGCGATTGGGATGCTCATCCCAGCGTTGCTGAAGAAGAAGGCGAAGGCGCAGGAAGCGGAGAACAGCCAAACAGGAGACAGCAAAAAGACGGATTGAGTCGTGCTGACTGCGTGTTGTACATGGTGAATACTACGTTTTGCGCTGATCCCTGGGGTGTCCCTAGACTATGCTTCCACCGCCCCATCTTTCACTTGGTGGCGATCTCTGGCCTTGGTTTTGCCCGCTACTTTCCTCCGAGTGAAGTGTTCTATCAAACGCCTGAACGCAATGCCGGATTTGGTCGGCTGCTGCAATGCAGCCCTCAAGTTGAAGGGATGCGAGCTTCTCTGCGTCAGCTCCGGTTCGTGGTAGCAGGCGCAATTGTGAGGCAATGTCCGTAATTCCCAATAGTAATCCACGAACTTGCAGCGCCAAGTCTGGTTTGATACCGGGCAAAGAATCCATAGTCCTATCAACTCCAATTGGGTTGCTCGCGCGTACAGGTGGCACAACCGGATCAGACGGCGACAGCAGTGACACTGAACCAGTTAGAGCTTCGCTGATCTCTGCTTGAATCTGTTGCTGGAGCTCGGGCGAGTTATCTTCGTCGAGGATCATGAACACGCGCACTCGATCTCTGACGTTCTCAGGCTGAGTCTGTCCACGAATTGTTGCCCAGGCATGAGCGGGCAAACAGCTCGACATCAGCATCTCTTCGATCTTGCTGGCAACGCGGTCACTGTGCGATCTCAGTAACTCGAGTTGTGAGGCCCCAGGTGGCATCGGAGCTGCCAGCAGCTTCGAAGGCGGCACCAAGTTGGCACGGGCGAAACAATTCTCCAGCAAATCCGCCGGTACTTGGCTCCAAGCCTGCGCAAGAAACCGTGCCGCATCCAACAACGTCGGCGTGTGTCCAAAGTGAACCCCGCCGGTACACCCACTGCCCTTTTCCTCCGCAGCTTTAAGCGCATCCTTCACCTCCTGCGGAGCATTATGGTACGACAGCGCGCTTTGCACCAGTAGACACTTGTACTCGGCCTTGAGCGCCGTCACCACGCCCATCTGCAGCGGCCGACTCCACCACGTCTTGGCATCCACAATCGACGCCTCAATATTCTCCGACCCAGCAGCTAATCCTTGCGTTGACTTGACCGGCGGAGGCAGAAACACCAGTCGGATGCCGTGATCCTCAAAATCTCCTTGATGTCCCGGGCGTTCTCCATCCACAACCAGCAGCACCGGTTTACTCGTGCGCTCCCGCACGAAGGGCACAAACACGGTACTGTACCAGCTCCCGAACGTCGGTCGGTCCAACCATGCCCTGCCCTGCACCAAATACTTGACTGGGAAGCTCGCGCGAGCTTCAGTCGGCCACTTTTCCCTCCCGACCATGCAAATGGGCAACGTGACGCGCCCCGTCGCGTTGCAGCTCAGCACCAAAGTGACTCTTTTCCTCCTGTTTCCCACTTCTGCACCTCCGGACACTGCAAATGGCAGTGAATCGTAGAACAGCGAGCTCTCTTCAACGCAAAAGACCCATTCCGGGTCGTATGTAGCCATAATCCGGTGCAGCTCCTGCAAACTTTGGGTCTCGCGTCCATTTCCAGTAGGGGAAGAAACTGTACCCTTTTCCTGCGGCTTAAAGGCGGAGTGGAGCCCATATCTCTTGCCGAACTTGTCGTACCAGCCCCAACTGGCCTTGAAGTCCTCGGGCGATATACCCATTTCTCGCGCCACCAGCTTGGCCTTGTCGATCACTATAGAGGGGGAAATCTCCACTCTCGCGCGCTCCCGGGCGTCGATCCACGCGGCCAGCGCCTTCTCCAGCTGCGGGAAGCGCGGCGTGGGTCGCCGGTGCACGCTCGCTCGGTTCTGGAGCACGGCGGAGCTGGCGGCGCGCGCCTCAATGTCGTCCGACGCCGCCACCACGCGCCGGATCGTCTTCTCGTCCACGCCAAAGTCGCGCGCCAACTGCCGCAGCGACATGGACGCCGAGACGCTCCGGTGCCGCTGGATGATCTCCAGGCGCTGCAGGTCGTTCAGCCGCGGGCCCGAGCCCGAGCCGGAGCCGCGCTTCCGCTTTGATGTAGCCATCTTGGAAAATGGAGTTTGCTTCGGCTTCGGTAGCTGTTCGTCTATACTTGAACTTACTATGGGCGGTATCGGCCATAGGATGGCTACAAAAGCTCTATTGTACCCATTTCATCGGATGAGCCCGTCTCAATGTTCTACTCACTCTCTCCGGTATTCACTTCTTCTTGGCCTTTGGTTTCGCCTGTGTCGTGCGGCCTGCCGTCTTGGCGGACACTTTCTCCTCGAGCTTCTTCTGGAGCAGCTTGCGTTTGTCACCGGTGAGCTTCTTCTTGGGAGCGTCGGCGGACCGAGACATTTGCTGCTGGAATGCGGCGCGCTCGAACTTGCGCACGGCGTCGCCGCAGCCGTGCACCTCCGGCAGCGCGTGGTCGTAGCAGAACTTGAGCTTGCAGAACTTGCAGACGCTGCCCAGCATCGTCGTGCTCTTCTTGCAGCGGCTCGAGCTCTGGAAGGCGCAGCTGGTGCTCTTGCTGGCTTGTCGAGTGAGGAACTCGAGCTCGTCTTCGCCCTCCTTCAGCTCGTCTACCGGCGCCGTGTTCACAGTCTTGGCCTGACCCTTTTTCTTCTTGCTCTTCTTCTTGTTCTTTTTCCCGCCTGAAGACGTCGTCGGTGCCGGCGGAGGCGCTGGCTGTCGAGCCATTCGACTCATGTGCAGATCTTTCAGAAGCGAATTGGCAGTCTTCAGGTCGCTGCCGTCGTCCACACTGCTGGGTTCAGCTACGTTAGCTTGGGCTTCTTCGTCATCTTCGTCCTCATGTTCGTCCGCGGAGCTCTCACTGTCCGAGTCCATCAATTGGAAAACGCTCTTCGTCACTGCTGGCGTCTTGTCTTCCAACTCCTCTTCGCCCTCTTCGTCCTTAACGTCAGCTGTAGCAGCAGCCTCAGTGGTCTCTTGTAGCTTCTTGTCCTTCAATGTTGGTTCGGCCTTCGGTGGCGTTGGCTTTGGTGCGGGCGAAGACGCAGCTTTCGCTTCCTTCGTAGGTTTCTGACCCTGCTTGGCGCTCTTCGGTGCCGGTTTCGACAGTGTATTGGCGGTAGTGGTGGCCGGTTCCTTTTCGGTTGCGGGGGCGCTGAGAGAGAGCATCAGCCCTTCGTCCACTGTGCCTTCCACCACGTCTTCGTCCAGATACTCTTGAGCACTGCGATACTCTCCAAACTTCTCGAAATGCTTGACGAGTACGGCCAGAAACTTGTGCGAGGAAATCGTGTCGGTGTCGCACACCACTGCAATGTGACGTTTTGCTCGGGTGATGGCTACATTCATGCGTCGGTCGTCGGCAAGGAAACCAACTTGCCTCGAGGCGTTGGAGCGCACGAGGCTCATGACGACCGCTTCCTTTTCACAGCCCTGAAAACCGTCTACTGACCGAATTTCAAGCCTCGGGTAGCTTTCGAGCAGTAACGCCTTCAAAGTTTGCACCTGTTTGTTATACGGCGTGATCACTGCGACTTCGTCCTCCTTCAGGCCAGACTCCAGCAGCGCGCGGACATGTCGAGCCACAACGCGTGCCTCGCCCTCGTTGGACTTGGAAAGCTGGAGCATGCCGTGGCTCTTGTCGTCATCATCGTGGGCATCCTCCTCCAGCTCGCACCCAGCTGTGTCCAAGAGCAACAGAGTCGCATCTAGCAGCTCATCGTCTTCTGTGATCTTGACATGCGGTAGCTCATGCAGCTTGCGCTTGGCGACGCCCTCGAAACTCTTCAGCTCGCCCTTGTACATCGCTTGGGAGCTCCACTCGCTGATATCCTCGTGCATGCGGTACTGAGTGTCGAGCATTTTCACAATGCTTTGCGTCGTCGTGAAGTTGGTGATCCGGTCAAACAGTGTCACCTCCAAGCCCTTCGCCGCCGCCGTCTTGGACTTGATCGTAGGTGGCAGCTGCAAGTGGTCTCCCGCTAGCACGCAGCGTTTAGCCTTCAAAATTGGGATCCAGCAAGAGGCCTCCAGCGCCTGCGCTGCTTCGTCAATAATCACCAGATCAAAAGTCACATTCTTGAGCAACTTGGACGCCGCACCGACGTTCGTCGCAAACACCACGTTGCTGTGATGCACAATGTCCCCCACGACCTTCTGCTCTCGCTCGCGGACCTCCTTGCGGTTGGCCTTCATCTCGCGTCTCAGATGGAACCGCACGCTCTTGTCGCGCGTCTTCTGCAGCTTGGTCTGCATGGCACTCATCTCCTTCCGGATGTCGTTGACGATCTCCGTCCCCTCGGCGCTCTCGATCTTCGCATCCAAGCAGTACTTCAAAATCTGCGGCAGCACTCGAGCCGGGTGGCCCACTCGCGTCAGCCGCAGCTTCTTCCCGAGCGTCGAGCACGTACTGGCCAATTTGTCCAGAACATTGTCCACCGCAATGTTCGACGGCGCGCACACCAACACCTTGAGATCATATTTGGTCACCGCCTGCAGAATAAACTCCACCACCGTCGTGGTCTTTCCCGTTCCAGGGGGTCCGTGGATCAGCGCCAAATCCTTCGACGCCAACGCGAACCGGATGGCCTCCACCTGGGACTCATTAAGCCCCGTATTAAACGGGGTGATCTCGGGCAGCGGCGTGTTCCAGCTCGGCTCTCGGTCCGAGAACACCACATCCACGACGGCCTGGGCCGCACCGTAGTCAAATTTGGCCAATTGGTCCAGGGCGCTGCTCAATTTCACAAAAGTTGCATTGTTGACGAGTCGGTCCAAGGTGATGGCCCCCGAAGCCGCCAGCAGCTCAACTTCGTCCACATCGTCCTGCTCACTGTTCACTGCGACGGAGATGCCTCGTTCCTCGACTTTGGACACAATACCCGTGGGCAATTTGTCCCCCGCCGGAATAGTCTTTTGGACCCTAATTTGGACCAAATCCCCCACGGTGAATTGGTGCGGCTTGGTCTGCCGTAGACTCAGTGAAGGGAAGGCGAATTGCAACACGATGCGACCGAAGAGGCCCGTCGAGTATCTCGCGAGCGTCAAATGGGTCAACACATTGGGGTTCTCGCTGTCGGCGAGCGTGGCGAGCTCGTCCCGCATGGTCTGCACCTCTTCCTGCTGCTCCAGAGACAGCAGACGCCTTGTAGACGCCACCCATGCCTCCAGCGACACTGGGCGCAGCGCGCGGGCGCCATCCGAAGAATCTGCAGCCGCGGTCTTGGTCTTCCGGGGCATCTTGGATCGTTCCGCTAAATTGGTAAAAGACTAAAAATACGAACTTTTGAGTCGTAGCAAAAACGTATACTGAATCTGACTGAAATTTGCATTCGAATCATGTAGCCATGATCTAATTTTAGCTTGATTTTTTCGGCTTCATCCGTTTCAAAATCATTCCGACATTCGCCGCAATGGACCAGATCAAGTTGGTGATCACCGAGGCCGGCGACAAGGTGGCGGGCGCGGCGAGCGATGCCAGCAAGAAGTTGGCGGCCGTGACGGGCGACAAGAAGGCCGCTGCGACCAAGTCGGCCAAGTCGGATGCGAAGGGGGCTTCTTCCTCTTCTGCATCATCGGATGCGCTCACCAGCACGTGCCCGAGTCTCACCAAGAAGCAGCGAATGATCGGCTTTGTGTCCTGCTTCGTGCTCGGGTACATCGTGAGCTTCGGGGTAATGCAATTGGGCGTGACGGGGGATGATGCTACTAGAGTGGGGGCTAATGGGCTTTTGGTGTTGTTTGCTTCTGCCAGTCGACCTTCGCCCTCATTGCTGGCTCCGATAACGGCGCCAAGTTCGGTGTCACTTACAGCCTGGGCAACATCATCTCGCTCTGCGGGTACGCCGGGCATTTTAATACGGTGCAGACAGCGGGTGTTGTTAACTGACAGGACTGGGTTTGTGACTTCAGTTCGGGTTTCCTCGTAGGCCCCAAGCAGCAGGTGAAGCTCATGTTCAAGCCCGTGCGCCGGATTGCGACCATCATTTATCTGCTCATGATCGTGGTTGTGCTGACAGTTGCCATTGCGGTAGGTTGCCCATTTTGATTCTAAAATGTTTTAGAATAAGGCCAACTTTTTTTTTTTCGTTTTCATAGGCGCCGCAGCTCGGTCTGGTGGTGTTGTTGCTGGTTATCATCCAGTGCGGAGCCGCTGTCTGGTACGACTCGTTGGTTGTAACAAAATTGGATTGCGGTGGTGCTAACGGTATCGTGATGGTGTAGGTACTCGGCGAGTTACATCCCGTACGGACGCAAGATCCTTGCCAGTATCGCCCAAAAGCTGTGTGGTGCTGTGGTGTAGGTGACCATCGTTCCAGCACTTCGACGTTATCTTCTTCAACCCGGCTGGCTCAGCTCTTTTTCTAGTAGCAACTATCCCCTCATTGCAAGCTTACTAAAGGGGCACGTTGTTTGCAATAGATCATTCCATTTATTTACCTACGAGCTATGGGGGGTTGCTACAACTTGAAATGGCGACAACTTGACGGTCACGGCCAGTTTGCTACCACGAGGGGGATGCGGTGCTGTGCTAATACAGTGCACAACAGCATACCCCCCTTCGGTTGCAGCGTGGATACTAGCCGTGGGCGCCTAGTTGGTGCCGTAGTAGCTCGTGTTGGTGTAGACAACCTCCGCGTACTCGTCGGGGCAGTACGGGAACGTCTTGTCGCTGACGATGTCGAGGAACAGGTCGTGGCCGGTCGTGTACGTCACGTAGCCGCCCAGGCCCGTGCAGATAACGATGATGAAGGAGCCGATAGCCTTCTCGTACCACGGGATGCGGTTCCAGAACACCTTGAGGTAGAAGACGATGGGCAGGATCATACACGCGAGAGACACAGCCCAGGCGCCGACGAAGTCCGAGAAGTCCATGAAATGGTCCTTGAAAATGATGGCCAGGATGAGCAGAATCACCACAACGCAGATGCGCAGCGTCACGTACTTCATGATCACTACGGGTCCGCTGTTGTGGTACTCGTTGAGGAGGGCCTCGGGGGACAGGTCGAACTCAGCGTCGGCCATGGACGTCACCGAGGGGCGGCCAGTAACATTGGGCGTGCCTTCCTTGCGGCTCTGAGGGGTGTTGATGACCTCAAAGGCGGGGGATTCCTCGTCGGCAATGGGGAGGACCGGACGCTTGTGCATGCCCAGCACTCCACGCTCGAGAATGTACAGCACGGGGTTCAGGATCACGGACATGGCGATGGTGATGTGCAGCTGCATGAACATGTATGCAAGCACGACAGCACCGCGGTTCGCGTTCAGGTTGAGCGCCGTTCCGTTGATGGCGAACAGCAGGTTACCGGGGATCTGGCAGCCCACGTACGAGTACGACGTCTCGCCGATGATAAGGAAGCAGCACGCGGCGAAGATCATGGTGCAGGCGACGACGCGGGGCATGCGCTCGGGCTGCGAGTGCTCACGCTGAAGGGCGGGCACCAGCACAGCAGCGGAGTAGGCCAACGCCAGGTTCCCGAACGAAGACGCGGCCTCGCTGAACTTGATGTCCGGGGTGGGGACGGACGGGTGGTCATTGCCGATGCCCACGGCGAGCACGGCGATGGCGATGGCATCGGCCAGCACCGTGCCCATGCAGCCGGCGAACGCGGCGTACGCTCCCTCCTTAAGCGTCGGGGTCACGATCACAGGCAGCAGCATGGCAGCCATGATGATGCTCCAGTACTGCTGGTCGAAGGCGCCGGGGGAGATGCCGTCGAGCAGGATTCCGCCGAGCACGAGGTACGCGCAGGGCACGAGGAGGCACACGCCGAACTGCGCGAGCAGCACGAGGTAGCGTCCGATCTTTCCGCAGCACCACTCGCCGACGTCGCCGTAGGTCTTGGCGGTCTTGGGGGCCGCGAGACACACGCGGGAGATGGCGACGCACGAGCAGACATTGGCAAAGCCCATGAAGAGCAGCGCGACCGTGGCGATGAGGGCGCCCGAGCGCGCGAAGTTGGCCGGCAGACCCAGTGTTCCGATACCGTACACGGTACAGAAGAAGCTGAAGGAGATCTTGAAGTCTTCGAGCGTGAAGAACGGCATGGTTGAGGTGAGACCGAAGATGATAAACCGCCGTCCGGTGTGTGGAGGGAGGGGGGCTTGAGCTCAACGGAGAGAATTCGGGAATGAACAACCACAGCGCCGACATGCTCGGGGCCCAACTTGGCCGCCCAAGCACCGACAGCGGTGGGCACACACTCGAACAGAGGCGGGCGGCGGCATTGGCCTTGCATCGATCCCTCGACGCTTCCAATCAGCGGAGCGCGAACGTGCCTGCGCGGTCCCTGACTGGCCCCGTGAGCTGGCAGCGCCGACACAGCCGATTCGCCGACGAGGCGAGTGCCGCCTCCATGCTGCGCGGCGATAGTCAAGACTTCATAGACGAGGGAAGCGCGGAGGTCACGAGAAGGCTCCGCGCGTGACGAGGGCCAATGCGTGGACGAGAACTCGCCGCCGCTCGGCGTTGCGTGCGACGCGCGCAGCAACGCCCCGTCTCTTTTGGAGGATGAGAGACGGATGTGGACGAAAAGGGGGATGAGCGACGATGCACCGGCACAGGATGCCTCGTCACAAAGCGCGGGCTGCTGCGCTCGAAAGCCGCCACCTCGGCTACATGTAGCGAAAGCCTGCCTTGCTGTTGGGGCAGTCCGAGGGTGCTGTCTGTCTGAAAAGCGTGGAGGCTCCCAGCTCTCTCGTGCAGCCCCCGCATAAAGTTTATGCACGTAGAGAAATGAAGTACATGTAAAATCATCGAAGGAGACGCACTTCAACACGTTGCAAGAAACTCCCTCTGAAGTGGTCGGTCGGTCCCACGCGCAGCCAACTCAGAGGTCATCCTCGATGGCGAAATGGTGCAAGCCAGTCATCGCTCGCGCTTGTCATGCGCTGACCACCCACTGCTGACGGTCGCGACGCAAGAGAACTCGCCGCCACTGTACCGTTCATCTACAGCTCAGAAGCTTTCATATCCTCCTCTACAGTACACTTGCTTGCTGAGGTTGACGAATGCCTGCGAAGCTCCAGCCTCGTTGACGGCACTGCTTCAGGTTACACAATTGCATTTACGGATGTACATGTACCTGGTTTTCCGGTGGTGGCCCTCCGTCACTTGATCTGTACACACAACTTTGGGATCCCTCTTTGACAGCATCAAATGACGGATAACTTATCGGGCAGCTTGCCAAATGTGGATTCATGTTTCTCTACTGGTGAAATTAGTAATGCAAGTCGAAGAGTTCAAGTCGAAGTTGCCACGATCCGTGCATCATACGGCTGGAGGGGTGCAACATATCATCAGAACGGACGTTGGAACCAACATAACGAAGGAGTACATTATAGCCCTGCCATGATTCTGCTGTGCGTGTTTCGTTTTGTCAACTCTTGAGCAGTTCCAGCAACAAGATGGCTGCTACCTGCCTTGTTAGGGCCTGGTTTCTCCGTTAGGTATCCAACCAGTAGGGGTTGCCTCTAGCCACACAGGCATCAATAGAATCATACTGTTTATTACGCTTGAATACAAAGAGCTAGAGCGAATCGCTCGATGGCCGCGCGGTGCTGTTATAACGTACAACAGCGCGCAGCCACTTGAGCAACAAGCATGCTAACCATGAGTACTCTAGTTGTTGCCGTAGAACGTCTCGTTCGTGTACACGACCATGTCGTAGCCCGAGGGGCAGTACGGGAACGTCTTGTCGCTAACGATGTTCAGGAAGAGGTTCTTGCCCGTCGTGTACGTCACATAGGCACCCAGGGCGGCGCAGATAACGATGATGAACGAGCCGATAGCCTTCTCGTACCACGGGATGCGGTTCCAGAACACCTTGAGGTAGAAGAAGATCGGCAGGATGATGCAGGCCATCGACACGGCCCAGGCGCCGACGAAGTCGGTGAAGTCAACGAAGTGGTCCTTGAAAATGATGGCGATGACGAGCAGGATCACCACAACAACGATACGGAGTGTCATGTACTTGGCGGTCACGATGGGGCCGCTGTTGTGGTACTCCTCGAGAAGCGCGTCCGGGGACAGGTCGTACTCGGCATCGGCGAGCGACGTGACGGACGGGCCCGTGAGGCCGATGGCGGAAGCACGGTCCTTCTGCGGCGTGTTGATGCCCTCGAAGGCGGGGGACTCCTCGTCGACAGCAGCGAGGACCGGACGCTTGTGCATGCCCAGAATGCCGCGCTCAGCGATGTAGAGCACGGGGTTCAGGATCACGGACATGGCGATGGTGATGTGCAGCTGCATGAACAGGTAAGCCAGCACAACAGCACCGCGGTTGGCGTTCAGGTCGAGCGCCGTGCCGCCGATGGCGAACAGCAGGTTGCCGGGGATCTGGCAGCCCACGAAGGCGTACGAGGTCTCGCCGATGATGAGGAACAGGCACGCCGTGAAGGCCATGGTAGTGGCGACGACGCGCGGCATACGCTCAGGCTGCGAGTGCTCGCGCTGCAGAGCAGGCACCAGCACAGCAGCGGAGTAGGCCAACGCAAGGTTGCCGAAGGAGCTGGCCACCTGGCCGAAGTCGAAGTCGGGGCTGACCACGGGCGGGTGGTCCGAGCCGATGCCGTTCACCAGCACGCCGAGAGCGATGGCGTCAGCCAGGAGCGTGCCGAGGCATCCGGCAAAGGCAGCGGCGGCACCTTCCTTGAGCGTCGGGGTCAGGATCACAGGCAGCAGCATGGCGGCCATGATGATGCTCCAGTACTGCTGGTCGAAGGCGCCCGGGGAGATGCCGTCGAGCAGAATGCCACCGAGCACCAGGAACGCGCACGGCACCAAGCAGCACACGCCGAACTGGACGAAGAGGACGAGGTAACGGCCGATCTTGCCGCAGCACCACTCGCCGACGTCACCGTAGGTCTTGACCGACTTGGGGGCGGCCAGCATGACGCGCGAGATGGCCACGCACGAGCAAATGTTGGCGAAGCCCATGAAGATGAGCGCGATCGTGGCGATCGTGGCGCCCGAGCGCGCGAAGTTGGACGGCAGGCCCAGCGTACCGATGCCGTACACGGTACAGAAGAAGTTGAAGGCGATCTTGAGGTCCTCGGACGTGAAGAACGCCATGTTGCCGCGCTGTTTAACGAGCGTCTCGACTCTTGCGTTGAGGGGACCGGAGTAAAACGAGAAGTGGAGTGGCTGACAATGGCTGCAGTGCAAAAAGGCTCGGATTAATCGCTCCTGCGTTGCGAGCAGAGCCATCCACGCTCCAGTCAAGGAAGCGTGCCAATCACCGCGGACGCAAGCACGTGTGTGAAGCGCTGACTGGGCAACTCGGCTTCCGGCGATAGGGCAGCGCGTCGGTGCCGGCTCCACATTGCGAGCGGCAGTGAAGCGGCCATAGGCGGGGGCGTGCATGTGCATCGAAAGTCGCCGCCCGTGACGCGGGGCCCAGCAGGACACCGGATTGGCGCTCCGCGGTGCTCCCAGCGGAGACTTTACCCGTTTCTCTGTGACTCTCGCAGCCAGAGACAGACCTGTGGACGAACGAGAGGATGGGCTCGACCAAAGCTGAAGATTCGTTATTGTGAATTCCGGTCAAAATTTCCAAATCGCGGCGGTTTGGAGCCCCCGCTCCAATCGCCAAATACAAAACTCAAGTCATTTGCCCAATCTCCGGGCCCAACCATATGGTCCAAGTGCCCGCATGTCAAGGTCAGTTCGTACTTAAACGGGTGCCTATAACCAATCCTAGTGGCCGCGGAGATTGGCCGGAGATTTGGCTCGGGCGGTTCAACAAACCGCCCGTGGAAATTTGGAACAGAACACACAATACACTTGGCGTCTGTATACACTTGTCAAGACGTACGGTATGAAGTCAGCGGATCCCTTTGTACCGCGATTAAAAGTCGCCGGGCGGCGACTTAACTCTGTTTAATGAAGACTCTTCTGGCAAAGGCAGAGAACTCGGTCGAAGCGCGTTCGTTGGCATTCGCTTCAACTTGGCACCGTGCCGGAGGTACATGTATTCTGCCCTCGTCAATCAAGTCCCGGAGGACGAGAGAGTGACGATCACAAAAATGTTTGTGTCCGGCAACCCGCGCAGGGTGTAACTTATCATATCACTGATAAGCCTGCATGAACTCATGCGGAGCACGAAGATGAAAACGATAAAGTACCGGCGACGCTGTGAGCTGAGGGGGATGCGTCGCGAACATGGACGCTTTGTCGCCTTCCGCGTTGCCATGGGGGGCGCTACCGCGGGAGATGAGCTCCAGCCCAGCTCGGTTATGTCTCGCGAAGGACAAAAGAGCTATGACCAGCAGGTCCAGCGCTCTTCCGGTGCAATGCTGGCCTTCGCCGACGTGCTCCCTGGCAGGGAGTCCCTGCTCGAGGAACCATGTCGCTCCACGGTGACGCCGCGTTGCGGGCTCACGTAACCAGCCGTGTCAGAAGTCACGCGAACCGGATGTCCGTCCACGAAAACGATTTTCTCCTGGTGATTGGCGAGCGAGAGTGGGCTCCGCTGATGAGGCGAAAGTCTCAGCATCATGCGGCATGATTCATGCCACGGAGTTCGTGCGCGGGACGCGAGGCTGAGCAAGCCGGCCACCTGCCGCCGCCGCAAGAAGGCGGCAAGACACGCTGCTCCCTGCACACATGCAGCACTTAGGTACTGTACCTAAGCGCTTGCACTGGATTCCAGTGGCCTCGCAGTCCTCCTGGATACATTATGGCTGAAAACTCGAGCTACGTCGCGTAGCCTACGTGTGCATGCAAGGTTGTGGGTTCTGGCAGAAAACTCGTGAACGATGACACTAGATCGTTTGCCGCCAGTCGGCGCTGCTCATTGCAATGCCCCAGCACAATTTGTTCAAACGAGCCGCAAAGCTCATCGGTTCGACAGTCTTTTCATGACAAAATATTAATACGAAAAACACCAAAGAACGCACACGAGCACCTTTCCTAAAGGGCTAGGTCGACCATATTAGAAGGCGGTAGTGAGCGGGTGTGAGGAGCGTTGCCATAGCAAACCCGCGCGGGGTGCCCGCGAAGCAGGGCCGCGCGGTATTTGCGGAGGCGGGCCCAGCGACGAGCTCCTCTGCGAACGGACCCGTTGCCCTGTCCAGTAGTTAGTTTTTCTAATGCGGGGGTCTGGGGGTGCAACCCCCAGAATCACCCCAAATAGAAGGACGCGATTTGCTTGGGTGTTTTTGGTAGGTTGTCTCTTTTCATGACCCACAAATCCGCCGCGACTACCGCATTTACAAGCACAAGCATCGCTCGCAGCAGACGAGCGACTCCAAGCACACGACCCGCTTCAACCAAAAAAGAAAAATATTTTTTTGGACACACTTCAACGGTACAGTGTACCTCTATCATGTGGTGCACACAGATTCTGCTTGTCAAACCGTCACCAGCCAAGGCACGCGCCTGACATCTTCGTGCCCTCTTCCACCTCCTGCCGACGTCGAGTCGCCTCGCTTGTGCGCTCGTATCTCCGCGACGACCGCCCACCGTTCGCCGCAACCTGTATCACCTTCAAGCCAAGACGTATCCGCTCCGTTGGCACTTGTTGCGACGCGTCAACTCGCTCTGTAGCGCCCGCAATCGCCGCGGCAGCACCATGGCTCGACTCCTCAAACCGGACGCCGACGGGTTCGCCGTCGCCGCGCAGCAGCTGCGCAGCGGCCAATTGGTATCGTTCCCCACCGAGACCGTCTACGGCCTGGGCGCCAACGCACTCAACCCCGAAGCTGTGCTGTCCATCTTCGCGGCCAAGGCGCGGCCGCTCACAGATCCGCTGATCGTGCACGTGCCAGCCATGGAGGACGCCGTAAAGCTCGTGGACCTGACGCCGAGCGGCCGGCTGGCCTTCGAGTGCCTGGGCAAGGCCTTCTGGCCCGGACCGCTCACGCTCATCGCTAAGGCGGTGCCGGAGCTGCCGCTGACGCTGTCGGCCAACACGGGATTCGTGGGGCTGCGCTGCCCCAAGCACCCCATCGCCCAGGCGCTTCTCAAGGCAGCACAGGTGCCCGTGGCTGCACCGAGCGCCAACAGATTCGGTCACGTGTCGCCGACCACAGCCAAGCACGTGATGGACGACTTGGGCGCGTGCAGCAACTTGAGCGTCATTGAAGCGGATGAGACGGGGTGCTGCGAAGTCGGTATCGAGTCCACGGTGGTCAAGATCGTGCCTGAGGAGCGCAAGCTCATTGTCTTCCGTCGTGGCGGCGTGTCGGAGCAGGCGCTGTCGCAGGTGCTTAAGGAGAACGCCGAGCTGCTCGGTGGGATGTACGACGTGGTGACCATCCAGAAGGAGGCCAAGATGCAGACTAAGGAGGCGCAGCAGGCCCCAGGGCAGATGATCACGCACTACGCCCCCGATGTGGACACGTATTTGTACCAGGCGGACGCGGCGGAGGAGATGGACGCGTCCAGCAAGCAGGACGTGAGTCGCTGGGTCGTCATCGACTTCCGCGGCAAGCTGGCCGGACTCAAGGACCGCGTACGAGCATACATGGACCTTTCGCCGAACGGAGACGTCGCCGAGGCCTCGCAGCGCATCTTCGACTCGCTGCGTTGGTCCGAGAACGTCCAGGGCGTCGAGCGTGTGGTTATCACCGGAGTCATCTCGGAGCCGCACGAGCAGGCTGCGGCGCTGCATGACCGCATGTACCGCGCAGCATCGGGCAAGCAGCGCTCGCTTCAGCTTTAAACGCGATAGAACTCACTCACTCATCTTACCTATTGTACTTTTCCAGAGATCATTAGAATTCGCCGATCGACTCGATCCATTAATGCATGATTGCTCTGTTTTTCGTATTCATTTATCGGGCAGGTAAGGCAGGGAAAGAGGTAGCCGTTAAATTATCCCCACCGGGGATCTCGCTCGCTTGTGCTGGCATTTAGCATTTCCAGGTCTTCTCACGCGTCTACGAGTCGAGGTCTTGCACGAACACGAGTGCCTGAGGCGCAAGGCCCTATTCCAAGTCATCGCCACAAACGTATCTCGTCAGCATCAACCAACTTCAACGTACACTTCAACAACTGCAAAACGTACCGCATCAGCGAGGGTGACGTCCAGGAGGTCTGGGCCATAGACTTTCTTCGGGAAGTTTGTGGCTAACTCGTAGTTCCGGATTGTGATCTCGCGGTCAAAGAACTCGACGTCGATGAAGTCGCGTACGGTCTTCAGTGTATCGTGGGCGTAGAAGATGTGGTCGAGACGAGTACCGTTGTGTAGGTGGAACTTGATCACCGCTGTCTTGTAGTCCGCGCCTGGCGGTGCGCGTGTTTTCGGACCATCAGCGATTCGAGCACGCTTGACCTCAATCTCCGCCTTGTACTCTTGCTCCTGGCGGATCTTCTCCTCTTCAGCGCGGCGGGCCTCCTCCTCTGCACGCCGCTCCTCCTCCTCCTGCCGCAGCTTTTCCTTCTCTTCCCGCTCAGCCTGTTCACGCGCTTCTTGCTCACGACGACGGTCCGCTGCCAGCGACTCTTGGTACTCTCTGTCCTGCTGTTCGCGCAGGATCTGCGCGTCCGTCCGCTGCTGGCGGATGTGGCGCGCCGTGGCCAAGATCTGGTTGTTGCGGTCCACCGCCGCGTTCAACTTCTCAATTATCTCGTCCGCCGGCAAGTTAGCTGGCAACAGCAAAGCCCACAAATCATTAGCCCTCCAAACAGCACAAAATATACTGCAACCTTTCGCACCTGTGATCTTCTCTACGACGTTGACGCCACGCGAGACGCAGGACAGCAGCGCCAGGAACGGGAACGTGGCGCACCCGAGCGACAGACTCACGCCAAATCCCTCCGCGTGCTGTACGCAGCCCGCCCACGACACGATGCAGTCGCTGTTGTTCAGGTAGGCGCTCATGCGCTCCGTGCACATGGCCTTGCTGCAAGCATCACCTCCACACAGTCAGAACCCATATTACAAGTGTATCTCTGCTCTTCAAATGTCTGCAATGCTCTTGTGCTCCTACCGACAGAAGGCGTCTGCGTCGTCGTGGATGTTCGAGTGCAGGAACACCAGCAGGAACTTGGACGCCGTGCGCGCCGTGCTCACTGCGTCCCGGAACGACGTGTGCTCGAAGCGCGGCGTCACGTTCTCCCCGTAGCGGCGGCGCAGGCTGTGCGTGAAGTTGCGCGCCACGGCCTGCGGGTCCTCGGGCTCGCCATCGCCCAGCACGAAGCTCAGCGGCGACATGAGCAGCTCCACGAAGCCCTTCTGGGGCCGCGCGGCGCGGCGCGGGGCCGAGGCTTGCGCGCGCTCGGGCGCTTCATCCGCCGCTTGGTTCTGGCCCTGTACATGGCGGCGCCGCAGTCCGTCGGTCTCCGCGTCCGTCGTACCCACCGCCATGCTGCAGGAGGAACTTGGGAATCGCCTTGCTATTGATGAGGTGTCGCGTTCTACCTCTTCCGCAAAATGAAGGTATCTGATTTGACCAATCGCAGATGAGAACACAAAATATGTGGCGAACCTAAAAGGAGGACTCACCTTTGCTTGATCTCACCAAAGCGCTAATTGCGACAATTTGTGTGAATTCTATAATGTGAGGATGGCTCAGTGGGTGACTTCAACCCCGGAAGGACCACAGCGTAAGTAAGTGTTTCTGGCAAAAATATACTGGTTGCTAGCGTAAGTGAACTCGACACACCTAACTTCACAAAGTCAATACAAATGAGATGATGACCGAGGTCTCAGAAATGTGTTGTGTAAATTACAGGTTACAAGAAGAAAGCAGTGCAGTAACTATGCCGATAAAATCGCTAGCTCACTAGACGCCGGCAGGCAAGATCTCGTCGTCTTACAGGAAGTACGCAGCGACAGCAACCGCGGTGGCAGCAATGGCGCCCATGGCACCCGTCACCTGAGAGGCTCCGCTCGAACCCGACGCACCACTGGCGCTTGATGCCGAGGTTGACTTCTTCGACGTGGACTTGTCTGAGGTCGACGACGAGTCCGACGTCAGCGACGAGTCCGTCGACGACGTGGTCGAGCCGCCCGGGGTTGTCATGCCAGTGGAGCTGGACGAGCCGACGGATGTGTCCACCTCAGTGCTGCCGGCAGCGCCGATGGTAGCAGTGGAGGCACCAGCGCCAGAGCCACCGGTAGCGGCGGTGTCAGTCGAAGGGGTAGCAGCAGAGCCCGCCGTGGAGGAAGTGGTGCCAGTAGCTCCAGTCGCGGGTGTCACTGCAGGGGTGGTCGCGCCGGTCGTTCCCGTCGTGCCGGTCGTAGTAGATCCAGTCGTGGCGGCACCCGTCGTTGCGGCACCGGTGTTCGTACCGGTCGTGGTCTGACCGCTGACTCCAGCGACGGCGAGGGCGGCGATGATGAGGACCTGAAAGAACTTCATTGTGGTTGGTGGTGTGAGTGTAAATTGAGGCTTGAGCTCTTGAAGGTGGAAATGGGAATGACAAGCTTCAGCAACTCGAATCCACGGCGCCACCAAGACTCGCAGGGAGAGATGGTGCTGCATACTGGTTGCCCATATGAACAGCTAACTTCTGGAGTTGCGGCTCCGTACGCATGTCCACGGGCTTTAAACATGGTCCGGAAAGGTAGGGCTGGACATTTATCCACGCAAGTTTCATTCCGTCTGCTTTGCTTGGGCGTCACTTGGTCGTGAGAACGAGCACCACCATGTCCTAGGCGATATAAGGTGCCAGCCGTAGTCGAAAATGGCTTTCCCCTGGGACACAAAACGAAGAGTAGTGCAGACTTCGGCTTTGCGCTAAGCAAGATCTAGGGACAGCGGATTGAAGCGGTCTGCCTTCAGGCTTACGGATTAGCGTTTGTCTTAATTTAACGAGGATGCACAAAACGTCGAGCAAACCTCTGCGCCGCGGAAACGTTTGTGGGGGTCCATAGCCTAAGAATCGTTACTTCCGCAGTTGGCACAGCGACAAAAGGTGAAAACTACCGGTAATGGCATAGATAAAGCTCAGGGTACACTACAAGTACACATTGCACCATAGAACTGATAGATATATGCTCCGCAGCCTACTTAGAGCCCCACCTTGTCATTCCCATTTCCACCTTCAAGAGCTCAAGCCTCAATTTACACTCACACCACCAACCACAATGAAGTTCTTTCAGGTCCTCATCATCGCCGCCCTCGCCGTCGCTGGAGTCAGCGGTCAGACCACGACCGGTACGAACACCGGTGCCGCAACGACGGGTGCCGCCACGACTGGATCTACTACGACCGGCACGACGGGAACGACCGGCGCGACCACCCCTGCAGTGACACCCGCGACTGGAGCTACTGGCACCACTTCCTCCACGGCGGGCTCTGCTGCTACCCCTTCGACTGACACCGCCGCTACCGGTGGCTCTGGCGCTGGTGCCTCCACTGCTACCATCGGCGCTGCCGGCAGCACTGAGGTGGACACATCCGTCGGCTCGTCCAGCTCCACTGGCATGACAACCCCGGGCGGCTCGACCACGTCGTCGACGGACTCGTCGCTGACGTCGGACTCGTCGTCGACCTCAGACAAGTCCACGTCGAAGAAGTCAACCTCGGCATCAAGCGCCAGTGGTGCGTCGGGTTCGAGCGGAGCCTCTCAGGTGACGGGTGCCATGGGCGCCATTGCTGCCACCGCGGTTGCTGTCGCTGCGTACTTCCTGTAAGACGACGAGATCTTGCCTGCCGGCGTCTAGTGAGCTAGCGATTTTATCGGCATAGTTACTGCACTGCTTTCTTCTTGTAACCTGTAATTTACACAACACATTTCTGAGACCTCGGTCATCATCTCATTTGTATTGACTTTGTGAAGTTAGGTGTGTCGAGTTCACTAACGCTAGCAACCAGTATATTTTTGCCAGATACACTTACTTACGCTGTGGTCTTTCAAGGACGGCCCTGCTTGGAATGGTGTTGGCAATGTTGGAAAACTTTAGGTTCAAGTCACAATGATCATAGTGAGACCAAACACACTTTGTGTTTTCTCAAAATTGGTCCGGCACAAAACAAATTCTGCCGCTTTGTGTCATACACGCAACAACCTAATTTAAGGTGTTGCACACATATCGGAATTAGACGGGAGTACCGCGCCCAACCAAACGCGCGACAATCGGAGCCTTCCTGCCGCCGGCCATGAGCGCGCTCTTCCCGGCGCCCGTGCGCTCGTACACGACCTTCTCGGACGCCGCGCCCGCCGCCTCCGCTGCACCTGCGTCCTCTCACCACGCAGCCGCCACCCACATCCCCAGGTACCCTCTGCGCGTGAAGCAGCAGTTTGTGCCGCGCCGCAATGAGGACTTCGGCGACGGCGGCGCGTACCCGGAGCTGCACGTGGCCCAATTCCCGCTCGGAATGGGCAAGAAGGGTGGAAATGGGTCTTCTTCTTCCTCTAAAACGGGCACCCTAGCCCTCCAAGTGCGCGGCGACGACGGCAAGGTGAGCTACGACGCCATTGTGACCCAGCAGCACCGCGACAAGTCCAAGGTCTACACCAAGTTCAGCGACATCGTGGAGAAGGATGGGGACGCGGCGGCGCTGGCGCTGCCCACCCAGGACGAGGAGCAGGAGACCGCCAGCCGCACGCGCGAGGCGCTGCAGCTGCTGGTGCAGGGCAAAGTGGCTAGCGCACTGCCCACCAACGTCGGGCGCCAGAAGAGCGCCAAGGAGACGGCCAAGTACATCCGCTACACGCCCAACGACCAGGGCGCGGCGGGAGCCCCCAAGCAACGGATCATCCGCATGGTGGACGTGGCCAAGGACCCCATGGAGCCGCCCAAGTTCCAGCACACCAAGGCCGTGCGCGGGCCGCCGTCCCCGCCCGTGCCGGTGCTGCACTCCCCGCCCAGGAAGCTCACGGTGGCGGACCAGCAGTCGTGGAAGATTCCGCCCTGCATATCCAACTGGAAGAACTCGAAGGGTTTCACTATTGCTCTGGATAAGCGTCTCGCTGCGGACGGACGCGGCCTGCAGCAGGTGACGGTGAACGACAACTTCGCCAGCTTGTCGGAGGCGCTGGCCATTGCCGAACGCAAGGCCCGAGAGGAGGTGAACATGCGCGCGCAGGTGCAGAAGAAGCTGGCCATGAAGCAGAAGGAGCAGAAGGAGAACGAGCTGCGCGAGTTGGCGTCCAAGGCGCGTATGGAGCGCGCGGGCATCCGCGCAGACAGTGACGACGAGGAAGACAGGAGCCGCAGTCGACGACGCCGGTCGTCCAGCGCCCACAGTGATCGTCGGCGTCGCTACAGTGACGATGAAGATGGTGACAGTGATGCTGAAGGTCGCAGGGAACGCGACCGGATCCGTCGTGAGCGCAAGAAGGAGCGCGAACGCGAGATGCGCATGGAGAAGCTGGGCAAGAAGGGCAAGCTGGCGCGTGATGAAGACCGTGATATCTCGGAGAAGATCGCTCTGGGACAGCTGCAGGGTGGCGGAAGGGCTGGCGGCAGTGACGGCATGTTTGACTCGCGGTTGTTCAACCAGTCCCAGGGTATCGGCTCAGGTTTTGGCCAGGAGGATGAGTACAACGTCTACTCGAAGCCGATGGTGGACCGCGGCAAGGCGAGCGTGTACCGCCCGAAGGGTGATGACGGCGCCATGGACGCCGATAAGGAGTACGAGGAGCTGAAGGGCGGCCACTCGAAGCGCTTTAAGGCCGACAAGCAGTTCCGTGGCACAGAGGCTGTGGCTCGCGGGGGCGGTCGCGATGGCCCTGTGCAGTTCTCATACGACAACGTGAAGGATGAGGAGGACGAAGACGCCAACAAGACGCGCGCGCCGGATTCTCGCCGTGATGAGCCGCGTCGGTCGCCGTCCGCATCTCCTCCCCGAGCTCGGGAGAAGGCCCGTTCACCCTCGCGCTCTCCTCCGCGTCGTGGTCGTTCGCCGTCTGGCTCGCCTCCTCGCTCTCGGGGTCGTGGCCGCTCTCCGTCTGGGTCTCCGCCTCGCGCTCGGGGTCGCGGTCGCTCTCCGTCGAATTCGCCGCCCCGTTCAAGAGGTCGCGGTCGCTCTCCTTCGGGCTCTCCACCGCGTTCGAGAGGCCGCAGTCGCTCGCCGTCGGGGTCGCCGCCACGCTCCCGAGCACGAGGCCGTTCTCCATCGCCGTTCCGTGGTCGCGATCGCTCTGCGCCGCGAGGACGGAAGCGTTCTCCTTCGCGCTCTCCCTCGTTCTCCCGGGAGCGTGGCCGTCCGCGTGCGCGCTCGCGTTCTCCATCGTACTCGCGTGGACGCAGCAGCCGTCGGCGATCGCCGTCTTACTCTCGATCTCGACGATCTCCATCTCGCTCGCGGTCGCGCAGTAGGGAAGCTGACCGCAAGCGTCGCCGTCGCTCGCCCAGTGAGGACAGTGAGGACGATCCGTTTGGCCTGGACCAGTTCCTGACTGACGCCCGGAAGGGGGCTGACGACGAACGTCGCTCGCCCGGCCGTGACCGCCGTCGCCGCTAAGGCAATCTGTAAAGCCCAAATTGACAAGACAAATGCAGGAGTCTTCTGCTGTTCCAGCATCGGCAAGCGACACACCTGGTAGCTTGCTGCGCGCATGATCGCGCGCTCAATATATACACTTGATCTAAACTGTTTCGTGTTCGGTTGCTGCTATGCTTACAGGTCGAGTTACAAGTGTTTCAAGATATGATAAGTGAATGCAGGTAAGTGAGAATCAAACACGTATATTTCACAGTGGCAAAGCCAAAGATGGCTCGCTGCATCTTGTCTCGACAGCTCAAGTTGCTTCCTCAACACTTCACCTTGTTGCACTCGCACGCGCATTTGTCGACTTACAGGAAGTACGCTCCAATGGCGAGTGCAGTCGCCGCCACGGCGCCCATGGCGCCAGTCACCTGAGACGCACCACTCGAACCCGAGGCAGCGCTGGCGCTTGAAGCCGAAGTCTTCTTCGACGTCGAACTGTCCGTGGTCGAGGACGAGTCCGACGTCAGCGTCGAGTCCGAACTGGACGTGGTTGAGTCACCGGCGGTCGCCATATCAGTGGAGGAAGAGCCCACCGATGTGTCCGTCGCAGTGCTACCGGTAGCGCCGATGGTAGCAGTGGAGGCGTCAGCACCAGAGGCGGCAGTAGCGGTGGAGTCGGCACCGGCAGGGTTGGCCGCATCCACGGCGGAAGGAGTGACGGCACCCGTTGTGGTGGTGGTTGCAGCCCCCGCAGTGGAGGACGCGGTGGTGGCAGCAGTCGAGCCGGCGGTGTTGGTAGCCTGACCGCTTACGGCGGCAACGGCGATGGCAGCGATGGCGAGGACCTGGAAGAACTTCATTGTTGGTGGTGCGGAGTGGAGGAGGAGGTGAGGACTTGAGCTGTCGGAAGCTGAATTGAGAATGGTGGATGCAGTGCCAGGCTGAGAGCTTGCATTGAACAAGGGGGAGAGGTGGCGCTCTCTTTCGCGATTCTACATACGAACACCCGACTAGCGGCGCTGCGGTATATAACTCGGCGGCCAGGTGAGACTGGTCAACCCGCTGTTGCCACTTAAGCTGTTTTCGATGGATGAAGCGACAAAACAACTGCAACCTTCACTTGAAGACGGAAGCGCGTGGCTATTACACTCTTGCTCGTCGCACCGTGTTCCATGGCTACGCGTGCTTGGCCTTGGTCACCTTGGCCTTGGTCGTCACGGTCTTCTTGATCGTCTTCTTGGCCGGCGTCTTGATCTGCTGCACGTGGATGATCTTGGGCGCTGCGTCCTTACGGGGCGTCGTGGACCTGGTGACTGTCCCCGACACCGGCGCCGCCTTCAGGCTGCAGCACGTGCTTACTGTACTGCACGCCGCTCTCGTCCGGGAAGCCCGTAATGTGCGGGAAGTTGATGAGGAACCCCTCGCTCACGTTGAAGTGAATCAGGTAGAACTTGAGCTGCTTCAGGTGCTCGGGCTTGAGACCCGTGACGACCGCCTTGAGCTCCAGGACCACGGGCTTGTCCTGCAGCTTCAGGTACAGATCCACGCGACGTGTGGCGATCCGCTGGCCCTTGTAGAGCACGGGGATCTCCACCTCGGACAGCACCGTCACGCCACGCTCGCGCAATTCCAGAGCCAGCGCCCGTTGGTACGTGGCCTCGAGGTTGTAAGGACCGAGGACACGGAAGACTTCGTTGCAGATGGCTGGTAGCTCGTCTTTAAGTTGACTGGAGGTCGTGATCTTGGGGAGAAGCGACTTAGCGTTGGGGTCTGAAGGTTCACCGAACGAAATCTTGTGCAGATTTGACGTCAGTTCCGCGATAGCGTCGCGGATCTTGGCGTCGGGGTCGTCGGCTTCGTGCTCTTCTTGGTTGTTGTCGCGGTCTTGCTCCTCCTTGAGGGGAACGCTGGCGACAACGTGCTCCTCCTCCTGCTCCTCGCGGGTCGTGCTTCGGGTGTTCATCTCTTCTTTGGTTGAAATCTTGGAATGAAACTTTCGATGGCTTGTAATACAAACTTCGAGTCGTTATGGCTTCATCCAGGATATCGACCGCAGGCTGACAATCTCCAGTTAGAACGTCCACTTTGAACTGTAAACTAATGCCTGCATGATACCAATGTCAAGAATGACAGCTAGCGACATCGGCTGGGACGTAGACATCAAAGCTTCATTTCGTATGTGTCGAACAAGACCGAGAACTCTTGGGAGCTTTGGCAACATGGAGAACGGGGACTTCGACGCCGAGGAGCTGGTTCTCCCAAGCGGACAGCGCGTGTCCGCACGACCGGGAAGATACCGCGTCACCCCTCCGCCAGCTCTGAACGACACGGACGAAGAACTCTTCGTCCTCGAGTACGACTACCCGGAGCTCATCGTACGAGACGCAGCGCTAAGGACGTTATACAATCTGGAGCAAATGCACGTGCAATCCCAACTCGGCCAGTGGCAACACGACCACGGACAGGAAGCTCACGGCGTCGTCTTGACTCGCTGCGGCTACGCGTTCAATTGGTCGGCGGATCCGGGCGCGAGCGGCTACCACCAGCAGTTCGTGCCCGACTTCGCCTTCATCGACGCAGCGTCCTGGTCTCGTTTGTCCGACGACGAGAGGAACATGACGTATCTTCACTGCATGCCGGCGGTGGTGGTGCAGCTCACGACCGACGTGGACACCATGGGCGGGCTGCAGAACAAAGTGACCAAGTTCGTCGAGGCCGGGACCCGGGAGGGTGTCGTCGTGGACATCAGCGGCCAGCGGGTGTGGATCTACAACCGAGGCGAGCAACCGCGCTTCGAGCCGCTGGCGGCGATCGAGTTCGACTCGTGGCCGGGATTCACGCTCGACTGCGTGGCGGCACTGGAGGAACGAGAACGAGAGCGACGTCGACTGGGACTGTAGGGCAAGAACTGGGGGTGGAATGTGTGTACTTGTATTGGTGTAGTGAAAGACAGTCAGTAGGGGGGGGGGGGTGGACTGAGAGGTATTGTTCAATGGGATATTTGTCGTTGGCCTTGTCAAACCTCTCTTCACCGTGTCTGCAATACAGCAAGTGTTGTTCGTCGTGCTTCAGAGACTGTTATCACCGGTGACGCCTCTTGGTGGTCGCGTTCCGTTGGGTCGAACTGCCAAGAAACGGATGGATGATCACAAGATCGATCACTGTTGTAGCAGCGACGCGCTAACCGTTGACTTTGAGGTCTTGTTTGGAGCAGATACGAATGGAGACGCGCTTGAGCTTGCGGCGGCGACTGCTTCGCATCGACGACTCGGACACAGCAGCTGCAAGCGCAGCGCTCGACTCGGTCGCCGCTCCATCCTCCTCCGGTCAAGTGTTCAGCCGCTCCAACCAGTCCGGACGGAGTTACGCTGGGCGTCGCCAACAGCCCCAACACGAGTTCGAGGACGACGAAGACGAAGGAGACGGCGAGGGCGACGCGGATGAAGAAGGTGACGACGAAGAGAGCGGCAATGATGACGACAACGACGAAGGCAGTAGAATGGAGGGGGACGCGACGGGTAGAGCGACCAAAAGCTTGAGACCGGGGGAGAAGTGCCCTACCGCCCCCGTCGTCAAGCTGGTCTTCAGTCGTAGCGACCCTCTTGGTCGCAATCCGACCGTGTGCTTCGACTACCCGCCCTCGCTCGGGGTAGTGCGAGACGACTCGGGCCTCATCGTCACCACCGTAGACGCACAACAACTCTCGCTGTTCTACCGAACCTCGTGGGAGCGCAACTGCGTCAAGAACGCCTTCGCCGCCGCCGGGTTCTTCCGCACGCGCAAGAAGTGGAGCGCGTGGCACTTGGCGTGGGCCAAACCCGTGCCCAAGGCGCAGTTCGAGCGCTTCCGAGGGGACCACGCGCAGGCCTTCAACCACTTCCCCGACCCGTGGGTCATCGGCCGCAAGGACCGACTCATGAAGACGCTCGCCAATTGTCGTCGGCGCTTCGGCGCGAGCTACGACTTCTTCCCCGAGGGCTTCTCCCTGCCCGACCAGCTCGACGCGTTCCGTCGCGCGCTGGAGCGTAACGAGACCTTCATCGCCGGGACTTTCCCCACTTCCGTCACCTCCAGTAGAGACGACGCTGGGCGACGGAAGTCGGCGACGCTCGGGCCTCTCTGGATTATGAAGCCGCCGGCCTCCGCCTGTGGACGCGGCATCCGCGTGCTCACTCATCGAGACGCCTGTAAACTGTGCGACGACGCTCGGAAAGTCTCCAAGAAGCCCAAAGGCGGGAAGAAGGTCAAGGCGCGCATCGTGCAGAAGTACGTGGCGGATCCGCTGCTGCTCGGCCCCAGCGGAGGAGAACGCTACAAGTTCGACCTGCGGCTGTACGTCGTGGTGACGAGCTTGGACCCGCTGCGCATTTATCTGTTCAACGAGGGCATCGCGCGCTTCTGCACGGCGCCGTACTCGCTCAGGAACCCCAAGAACCGCTTCGCGCACTTGACCAACTACTCGATCAACAAGAGCAGCGACGGGTTCGTGGAGAACGCGGACGCGCAGCGCGCAGACGCGGGCAGCAAGTGGAGTCTCTCGGCGCTCATAGGCCGCCTGCAGGAGCAGCAGCTGCTGGACGACCCCGAGACGCTCATGCGCCAGATCCGAGCCATCGTCTGCAAGACCGTCATCGCTGCCGAGGCGCATCTCACGCCACTGCGCCACCAATTCGCGGGCCAGTGCTCTTGCTACGAACTCTTCGGCTTCGACCTGATGCTCGACTCCAAGCTGCGTCCGTGGCTCATTGAAGTGAACGTGTCTCCGTCGCTCATGGGCGGCTCGCCACTTGATCGGCGCATCAAAGGCTTGCTACTGAGCGATACCTTCCACTTGGTAGGACTGCAAGTGCCGATGACTAGCGTACCCCGCGAGAATATGCCGACGGAGATCCATCTAGCGCGCGAGAGCTCGGCTACAAGCACAGCAGAAGACGCACCGTCGATCCCTTCGTCGGCTTCGACAGGCCGGCAGTTCCGACGCAGCAAAACGATGCGAGCCACGACCGCGAATCGCCAGCTGCATGAGGTTGTGCTGGACCCAGCGATCGAGCGCTTTGAGGCTGCACACCTGGACCTGTTCACTGCGAGTGACTGGGACATTGTGCGCTCCATGGACGACGAAATGGATCGGCGCGGCCACTTTGAGCGGATCTTCCCCGCTTCATCCGCGTCGGCTCAAGCAGCAGTGGAGGAGACCGCAGACTACGCGCGGTTCTTCACGTGCCAGCGATACGCCAACTCGCTCTGCGCGAAATGGCTGCAGACTCCGCGGTCCATTCGGCAGCGGCTCGTACGACAACACTCAGCGAGTAGCAACCCTCGTCCAGCGCCAGCAGCTCCGAGTCGTTCTCGGAAGAGCATCGCTACGAGCTCGGTTAGATAAAGACGCCACCAATATTAGAGAGAGAGCGATACGTCAATGTCAATCCTCGTCCTCTTCTTCATCGTCTTCAGTTGCATCAGCATCGTCACCCTCGATCTCATTCAGCGCTTCATCCTTTTCACTCTCATCGTCGTCTTCTTCTTTATCTGCCTCGGTCATCACAGCGAGCGATGGTCTGGAGGAGAGCCCCTGCACACTGAACAAGTCTGTCTTCGATCTTCTCGCTTGGACGCCTCCTGCATGCAACAAAGCCATCGCTGCAGAGGACGCGCCGCTGACACTAGCGCGCGCTGCATCGATCCTCCCCATTTCAGGCGGTCTCAGCGAAAGCGAGCTTGCCTTCCTGCGAGCAGGGCTCACGGCACGATGCAGCCCGTTCATCACCTCCAGCATACTCGCGTTCTCCGTCAACACCAACGCGTTCTCCACGGACGGCGGCTGGACCGTGCTGAGAATGGCTGCCAACGCGGAGCCCGAAGGTTCCCTTGGACCCATTACGATCTTTGAGTTCTCGCGCGTCGAGAACATGTTGCTGCGCCGGCCATCGTGGCCGCGGTTCAGGCGAAGCGCCTCGGGCGGGATCTCCAGTATCCGCGAGTTGTGCTTGACCTTGAGAGTGACCGCCACCTGCGTCATCTTGCGCTGTAGCATCTCCAATAGCTCGGGAGACTGCGTCTCAGTCCAGTAAAGAGAGTGGGTACTTGACCCTGCAGCATTGCCGTTCGAGGTAGTAGCTCCACTGCCGCTTGTACCTTCGTTTTCAGGGAGATCCGAGCCCCCGATGTCAATCTGCAGCGCGTCAAGACACCGCAGCATGATGCCGCGCAGCTTGGCGTGCTCACGATTGCGTAGCTCACGCAGCTCGTTGTAGGATTTGATGCTCGCGAGCGTCGTCTGGATGCGCGCTTGGACGTCGCGCTCCATCTTCTCGTTAGCCTGGATAATCCCCCGCGCGTTGGCTCGGTTGACCTTCTTCTCGCTGTTCACCGCGGCCAGCTCCTTCTCCAGCGCTGCGGCTTCATCTGAGAGCGCCAGATTGGCCTTGTACTTGGACAGAAGCTGCTCCTCAGCAGCCGTGAACTGCTGCTCGAACGACGCTAAGTCCTCGAACCCCATCGAGTTTTGCAGCACACGGAAGGCCGTCTACAGGTGAACAAGTAAGTACACAGAGCACCAGCATTAGTAGACGAGGCCAGCATAATAAACCAACATACAGTGTTCGTACGCAGTAGTCCAGGAGAGTCTTGGGGTGTCCTGACACGCTGCCGCGGCGCTCGTTGAGGTACGTCGGTGACTTGTCGTTCGGTATTACCGCCGCGTTCGCTTGGAGAGCCAAGAGCGACCTGCTGGAGGTGCCACTCAGACCCAAACCAACCGTAGCATCTCGACGAACCAAGTTGCGCTCCTGCACGGCGCCCATGAGCTTGGCTACGTCCACAACGACGGCGTCTTCAGGCGGGAGATTGAGTCGCTGGGCCTCCAGTTCCACTTCCGCGCGGCGCTCGAGCTCGCTCAGCTCCTCAGAGAGTTGGTTGCGCACACTCTTGGACGCGTGAATCTTCTCCTCGTAGGACTGATTCGCCTGCGCCACGTCCTCGATGTCCTCCTGCAGCTTGTGACGCACTTTACGCAGCGACAAGAGCTCGCGGCGCACGCGGTCGACGTCCTTCTTGACCTCTTGCTGCTGCGTGACGAGCTTCATGAACTCCTCCTCCGCCTTGGACAATCGATGCTGCATGATGGAGGAACAGTGCGCGACGGCGACGTCGTTCTCGCGTACAGCGTTCACGCCGCGGAGCTTCCGTCGAAGACACCCGATCTCCGTATCCAGATACGCCTTGGTGTTCTCCAACGCAGTGAGATGCTCCTTCATTAACCGGATTTGTGCCATGAACGTCGCGTCACTCTCGAGTAGATACTCCACGGTGCCTTTCACCGCTGTCTGTGGAGCACTCGCTCCTCCAGCTGTAGACGCGACTGAGCGCTTAGACTGCGCTCGTCTCTTCTTGAGCTCGTCGAAGACAGGCCCCTGAGCCACAGGGACAGCGCTGCGGCTTCTCTGGCGTACTTCAGTCGCATGTGATGACGCTGATTCAGACGCTGCCCTGTGTTTGCTAAGCGTGAACGACCCAGAAGACTCTAAGAGAGCGCTGCACTTCGTCGAGCCAAACAGCGCCAAGCGGTTGGCAGCCGAAGACTTCAACACGGGCTTTGACTTGGTCAGCACCGTGTTCGTACTGTAGCTCCGACTCAATCCTTTCAACGTCGCCGCATTGGTCTTCTTCGCTGCGCTTAAATCATTGTCGCCATCTCCTGTGAAACCCTCCACAGCATCCAACCGAGACACGCTGCTGCTCCCTCGAAGACGAGAATTCCCGTCTAAAATACTGCGTGAGGCGGAGCTTTGTCTCCACGGCATCGTTTGGGACTCGGGTAGCTGCAGTGGACCTGAACCGGATCGAGGCGGCAGTCGCTTCCTTCGATGGATCGACTTCTCAGCGATATGCACCACGTACTGGTTGGGATTGTCCGGCTGCGGCTCCACGCGCTCGATCACTCCAGTCTGCTGCATCAGCTCCAGCGAGTGGCGGTTGCCCAGCAGGAACTCGCGGCGCTTGCCCAGGTTCGAGTCCAGCAGCGCGTTGTACTCTGGGATCCCATCGCTCGGCAGGAAGCGCGTGGAGAACTGGCGCGCGGACGCGGGTCTCTGCTCCCGCTGTTGATTATCCATTGCCAGCAGTCTTGTACTTCACGCAGCCATGCCCCAACACCCTCGACACAATGCACGCGCAGCTCAGCTCGCAACTCACACGCGCGCGACAAGTAAACCAAAAATACACGAACAAGCTCGAAAATAGGCCGTCTATTTCGCTCATCCATCCATCCAAGTGGGGTTAGTTGTCCCCAGGTTCTTACAAACTTACGTGTAGAGCACGTTGAGCGAGCCCGAGGCTCCGTCTTCATGCGTCGTCTCACCCGTCGGCCGGAAGAACAGCGGACGCTCCAGTTCACCGAGCACCGACGAGGAAGACGCAACCAGCGGCAAGAAACTGCGCATCACATCAGCCGGAGTCGATGACACGTCCAGCAGACTCAAGTACAGCCTAACTCGACGCTTGCGCAGCTCACCCTGCATACGCAAAGTAAGTCACAGTCAGTACCCTCCTCCACCTCACTCAACCCCCCCAGTAAACTACCAACACCTACATCGGTGAGTAGAGCCGCCGGGATCCCCGTCACAAACTGCGGCACCTCGAGCGGCCGCACGGGCGTGACCATCTTCATCTCATCCGTGACAGCCGACGACGCCAGCATCCTGAGCTTGTCCGCGTCCGAGAACTGGTCCGCGTAGATGGTGGACAGCTGCGAGTCGAGGCACACCACGTCCTCCGCTTCAACATGCTGCTTCAGCGTCTTGAGCCACGCCCACGAGGCCGCCACGGGCACATCCTGGCCCACCAGCACCGCCAGCGTGTTGTCCTGCTCCTTGAGGCCCTTCTTGGCCAGAATCACTCCGGCCGAAGGTGTCGGCCGTAAGTTGCAGGGGTGCTGCGATAATAGCGTCAAATTAATACTAATTAAGGGCGAGCAACCTGCATTTTAGGGGCAAATGTAAACTCACAATTCGCTGGTCCGTGGTCACCAGCGTGCCTACTGGAACCCAGTCACGCGTCAACTGCTGCACGAGCTGCTGCGCCGGCCCCGGCATGGCCACCACGAGCGTCTTCGCGCGCACTTGGGTTTGGTCCTGGAGCAATTGACGCACGGCGCGGGACCACTGGAAACAACAGTGTAAACAAAATAGCTAAGCTTTACACGTTTGTGTTGACATCGAACAGTTTTGTTTACACGGAAGATGGCCTTGCTGGCCACGGCATCCGGCGCGTCCGAAAGCGAGACGTCACACGCGCGGGAGCTGCACACAGCGGCAAAAGGAGGAGGGGGTGAGTGGAGTGCTGCGGGGGGAGATGGAGCGGCAACAGACGCACCTGAACTCGCCTTCCTCGGCGAAGCGGAGCGCGAGCGCCATGAGAAAATATGATTTGGCAATGTATAGTGCTGGATACGTAATCGAAACGAAATGTTACAAAATGTTACATTTTGCACACACTTTAAAGCAGTGTTGTTCCTACTTATTCGAAATTCGACACGGTGACCAACGTGTATCTAAACGTCTGCACCCTTATCCCCGAATTGCGCGGTGCAGAACGCGCGAACATTTCCGCACACGTCCGACAAAAATAGGCCACATTTTCAGTGGACAGTTTAGCAGGAATGTACCAAAAATATGGCACGTGCAGTTTTGCAGCACTACTTAAGCGGGAAGTGATGAACTTAACATAAATGACTTGACAGATAGTGTATGCCGATAAAATTATTATATTTAAAGATTATCATTATTGGGGACGAAGTCCCCCTTATAATTCCGATTTAGGGAGTTTTTACGTCTCTCATATACACTCCGCTTTACTTTTTACACTAATTCTGAGAATGGGTTAGGGTCACAATTTAGAATCTCTCACACGGGGACCAAAAAATGAAAAAAAATACCTCGGTTAAACAACATTTGGATGGCTATTTGAAGGTGGTATCGGCAATTGTGACGGGGCACACAGCACTTCAGGGTTAACAGAGGAAGCTGGAGTATACACTCCAAGTGAACAGCCGTTCACGTGTCCCTGGTCTGAAGGGGACGACTTGCTTGAAACAGAGGTAGATCTAAGACTGAATGTATTTATAGGTTGGTACAGATTTGGCCTGCATACAAATCCTAAGTTGCCTATAGTTTGTTCCATACAAAATGTATCTGTTGGCTCTGAGGCCACTTGGTCACTATCCTGAGGAGTGACCGATGGCTACATGACCGGTGTAGCCATCCATGAATAGTGACAGGGTCACTATTCCATGTAACCCCGTTACATCCTCCCCCACTTAGATTCGATCTTATCGACCAATCAGAGCGAGGTTACGCCGGTGACTCACATTTCACTCGCAAAATCGAAATCCATCGACAACGGCGCAACCTCTGGCGCCTCGGTTCTCGGGCCTCAAAGAGCAACTGGCGCATCGCCGAGCAAACCGCAGGGTCTCCACGTCGACCGGAAGCATGCCTCCAAAGCGCAGCGCGCGTGGTGCGATAGCACCTTCGAAATCACGGGCCACAGGGCCGAAGACCAGGTCGGCCAAGGCCAAGGGCGAGTCGTCCGCGCTGAAGGGGGCCACGGAGACGGCCGAGGAGGCGGTGCGCTCTGGTAGCAGCACGACGGAGGGCGGGCGCCGGTCTCGGAGTCGGAGCAAGACTCCCGAGGCCGCGCCAAGTGATGAGGGGAGCTCTCGGCCCCAGTCGGGGCGGGCCAAGCCGGCCTTCGACTGGTCGGCGAGCATCGAGAACTGCACGATGGTTGTGCATTCCGGTGAGAGCTCACCCGAGGGCATCGACAACTGAGGCGAGGCGGGTGAACGCCTTTATCGTCCAGGTGTATAGTGCACTATGCCGGACCGAATGAGATTCGGGTTCGGAGTACCAGAGATTGTCCACGCGATAACACAGCCCACGGGACACCGAATGACCCGGGCCTGGGAACCGCTTGGACGCACCGAATCGCACTAATGCGGTCCGGTGTTTGGCGTGTGTCCTTGTGTCAACCCCTATAGGTATCGTTTATGTGACGGGGCACACATGTGAGATCAGGAAATGCCCGCTGAAGAACAGCCCCGCGCCGAAGCCTAACGGTCTTGAACCTTCGAGTGACGGCTGAGCGAGCCCTCTGATTGGCTACGCACATTCCCCGCATTAGAGTGACAAATTGACAGTCATTTAGTGACCAGGCACGGCGGGTCATAATAAATCCCCGCCGAGCCCTCCAAGTAGTCATAGTGGGTACAGGATTTACCTCTCATTAGGAATTCGGACATAAGCCGAAGTGTCGTCCAGTCGTAGGATCGGCTCGAGGATTCGGCTGACACTTGATGTTTGTATAGACATTAGGGATTAGTTATAGGGAAGGCCTCACAGCCTCTAATCACTAAATCAGAGCAGAATTTCCCCCCGAAGCCACACAAGGGTCAAGTCCGTCTACCGGTAAGTCTTCGCATAGCTGTAGAGTCTGGATACGCTCGGCCGACACGGGGTATGTCTGCCGGTGAGCATAAGGTACATTGACCGAGTGTTCATCCCTGGAAAGGCCAAGAGTGAGTAGTGGCCGAGTGTTGGAGGTATTAGAGACCTCCCTGTACGTTTGTACGTTTGTCTCGGTGTGAGGCGAGGCCCCCCAGTATATTTGACTTCAAGCCGAGACTTCGTCTCGGCGCCCCTGTCCGAGGCCTCGATTGGCCTGGTACCCTTCCTTCTGAGGGACCACAGTGGGTTTAGCGTGAAAGCGCGTGTGTACATTGTATCCTAGCCGTTGCTCGTGGCTAAGAGTGCTCTTATATTTGATTTACGGGCTCTACCTACCTGACCGACGACTCGCATAAGGCACATTCCAGCCCGGTGTAAGGGATCGGATCTGGTCTTCAGATTTAATCCCAACAATAAGCGCCGACCTTTTAGGAGGGAAGCGTGCTGTTGGTAGGGGCTCATCCCAAAGGCCTTGGCTAGAGGGACGAGAACTCGTTAAATCGTGTTTTCCTACACGACAACTGGTGCCGCGACCCGGGACTGGTGTGACCGAACTGTGTGTTGTGGTCTGTGTAGGTATTGCCCCATACGAGCATTGAGAGGAGAAGAAGAAGAGAAGAAGAGAAGAAGAAACAAGAAGAACAAGAACAAGATGGCGAAAGGATCCAAGTCAGCGGTGCCAGCTACGCCGGCGAAATCGGGACGAGGACCAACCGACGGCTTGTCGACGATCGCGAGTGACTTGACGTCTCGGCTGTCGACGATCTCCGAAAGGTCGGTCAGTTTCGAAGAGTCGGTCGACGAGGATTCGGACGCCAAGGATGACATGATGATGAACTACGATGACCTGGAAGAGAAGACTCCAGCGCCCGCGCAGGAGTACGAAGACCAGGAGGAGGCGATGGTGTCGGCTGGACGCAGTGGGGGCTCACGCTCCCTCAGCCGAAACCTCGTTTCCGAATTTGATGAAGTGGCGCGGCCGGACTTTGCGGACGATGACTCGGAGGATGGCACCGAGGCCTTCACCTCGAGGGCTCTGGTGCAGGTTGCTAAGGATCCTCAAGAATCCCGCGGAATCCGACCGTCAATGAACAGCAGCACCCCAGCTGCGAACAAGGTGCTCGGCCGAATGCTCGAGCAGATGCTTGAGTCAAGTGAGTGGATCCGACAGTTCAGCCCGGAGATGGCGCGCCAGGCGACGTGGGTCGAGCTGAAGGAAGAATTGCAACACCTGGTAGAGCCGACTTCAGTCATCCAAATGGCCGAAGACACGGTGGCGCTTCTCCGAGCGATGGGCTGTGAGCCGATGACTCGGCCGTCCGAGGTCTCAGTCAAGAGTTGGACGCCTGAACTGGCTGGCAAGGAGCTGCACAAGTGGAAGAGGAAGCTGCGTTTGAGCTTCGGGGAGACGGACCTCACGCTGGGCCGTCCGCCGAGCGCACGCCCCGCGAAGGAACAGACCGATCCGTCGAAAATTCCGCTGCCGCAGACTCCGAAGAAGTCGACCGAGCGCTCAAGCCGACGCCAGACGACGGATGGAGTGTTCTCTGCCAAGACGGAGGGCACGCCGTACTTCCAGGATTCGCATATGGTGACCCCTCGGTCGACTAGTCGAACCGAGCGTATCGCCCGCGAGACCGGAGGGACGCAACCCGGACGGAGTTCCAACCGAAGTTTCCCAAGACGCTCGAGCCGTTGTGGAGAAGCGCTGGATAAGAATCCTTCTCGAATGATGTTCTCCGAGAAAGGCAACGTAGCCGATCGATGGAACCAGATGGGATCGGCGATCGGGCGACAGGCGTCGAGTGTGAACCCAGATCAAGAGAGGATATCAGGTGATCGAGTGACGTCGACGCGTAAGTGACGTATATCAGAGCGGGCGACGAGCGATCGCGTCGAGACAGTGGAGCGGAGTCAGCGAGTGAGGACCTAGACCAAGATCGAGGTCCAGCATCGGAGATCCGGGTAGTCCAAGCACCGGGGCGGACGGATCGGTGGTGGATTGCCGTTTACCCGAGTCGATCGAGAGCGGATCGCGGGTCGCCGATCGAGGGCAAATTGCCGATCAAGGGTGAGTTGCTGATCGAGGGTGAGTTGCCGATCGGGGCTGAGTTGCCGATCGAGGGTAGATTGCTGATCGCCGATCGGCCAAGATGGGGGGGCACCGGAGAGCGAAGCCGGGACAAGGATCCAGTGGTTGTTTGTTCGTAGGAAGATAGGCAGGATGGTAGCGGTAGGAGAACACCCGCTAAACATAAATCAGAAGAGCTTTTGCACAGAAGACCACAAGTCCCCTCAAGTCACCAAGTCCCAGGAACTACATTGGCCTCGGCAAGCGTCGACACTTCGGGTAGTGAACTAGCGGTACGGTTAAGACTGGATTAATAATGGGCTGGGAGACGGCGTGGTGCAGCTCGCGCACCAGCTCTCGTAGCCCGAGCAGCTCGCGTCCGACGTGGGAGGCCGACGTGAACTCGGCCTCCATGGTGGACAACGACACGCCCGTCTGCTTCTTGCAGACCCAGTGCACGATCGCTCCGTCCATGGTGACCATGCCCCCGGTCACCGACTTCCGGTCGACCTTGTCGGCCGCGAAGTCCGCGTCGCTCCAGCTCTCCACCTTAATGCAACGCCCGTCGGCCGCACCGACTTCCATGCGGAGCTTGAGGGTCTTGGTGGCCTTCAAGTACCGCGCGATCCTCTTCGCGAGCTTCCAGTCGCTCGTCCGCGGCTGATGCGTGTGCCTGGTCGCCTTGTGCACCGCGAAGCTGATGTCAGGCCTGGTGCACCGGGCGATCCAGAGCAAACTGCCGACCAGCGATTGGAAACTCCGAATCGTGGGCTCACCCTTGGCGCCGACGCTCGGCAGCAGCTGTAGCTCTTGGGGCTCGGCGTCGTTGGCCTCTTCGCCGATGGGCGTCTTGACGCCGTTCGCGTCCGTCAACCCGAACTGCTCCAGCAGCTCCTCGATGGCGGCCTGTTGGTCCAGGCTGTAGCCGTCCGCCTCGTCGAGGTGCACGCGCATCCCGAGGAACTTGTTCACCTTGCCCAAGTCCTTGATGGACAGGATGTTCATGGCCACGAAGAAGTCCTCGACCAGGTCCGGCTTGGACGCGGTGACTAGCAGGTCGTCCACGTACACGCCCACGATGGTCATGTCGTTGCCGTCGCGCTTGTAGTAGAGGCACATGTCCGTGATGCAGCGCGCGAAACCCAGCTCCACCAACTTGGTGTGGAGCAGCTGGCTCCACAGCCTTCCCGCTTGCTTCAGGCCGTACAGCGACTTCTTCAGCCGCAGCGCGAGCTTCTTTTCGCTGCTCACGCCGCACGCGCGCAGCACCTCCTTGGGCACGACCATGCCTTTGGGGATGGCCAGGTAGATCTCCAAGTGCTGCTCCTTCTCGGCCTTCACGTACGCGTTGGGGATGTCCCCGTGCCTGGCCGGCACGCGCCAGCGCCGCGCGAACACCAGGATCACCTTGACGGTGCTCAGCTCCATGACTGCGGCGAACGTGAGGTTGTAGTCGATGCCGTACAGTTGCTCGTTGCCGCAGGCCACCAGGCGGGCCTTGAAACGCTCGATGGCGCCGTCGGCGTCGGTCTTGGTCTTGAAGACCCACTTCGTATGCAGCACGTGGCTGCCGACTGGCGGCAGCTCTACCGTCCACACGCCGTTCTCCTCTAACGCCTTCAGCTCTTCGACCATCGCCTTGGTCCACTCGCCCTGGAGCGGGCTCTTCATGGCCTCCCCGTAGTTCTTCGGGTCGGTCTCCCGCACGCTGTTCACCACGTCGGGGGTCGCCACATCTTTGCTGTCGCCGTTGTTCGCCATTGACGCCGCCTTCCGCGAGACCGACCGCGTCTGGTGCTTCTCGCGCGTCCAGCGGCTCTTCGCCCGACGCTTGCTCTTGGTCTTTGCGGCAGCTGCCGCGCTCTGTGAGTCCACGCTGGTCTCTTCCTCCTTCGTCTCCTCCGAGTCCTGGAGGTGTACGCGCCTGAGCTGCTCGTTCTGAGTGGCCGTGAGCGTCTCCACGTTCCGCACGTGCTGCGTCACCACGACCACCCTGTCCTTGGGGAGGTACACTCTGTACCCCTTCATCTCGTCGCTCTTGCCGATGATCATGGCCGGCTTGCCGCGCTCGCCCAGCGACTTGTTCTTGGCGTCACGGTGCACTGTGCACGGCGACCCGAACGCCACGATGTCGCTGATGTCGGGCGTGCGCTTGGTGAGCATCTGCAGCGGTGACTTGGACCCTGGGTTGCCCTTGCTCGGGCTCCAGTTCAGGATGTACGCGGCGTACTCTGCGGCGTCGCCCCAGAAGCTCAGTGGCAGCCCGCACGCGAACACCATGCTCCGCACCATGTTCATGATGGTGCGATGCATGCGCTCGGCTTTGCCGTTGCTGGCCTGGTTCCTGGGCTCGCTGATCTGGCGCGCGATGCCGGTCTGCTCGCAGAAGAGGTCCAGGGGCTTGTACTCTCCTCCGCCGTCCGTGCGCAGGACGTGGATGCGGCAGTTGAACTGGCGCTCGAAGAAAGCCATGAAATGCTTGAACTTCAGCGCCGCCACATCCTTGGTCTTGGCCAGGAAGATGCGGCAGTAGTTCGTCCGGTGGTCGATGAAGTTGACCATGTAGCGGTTCCCCAGTCTGTCCCTGGGCGTCACGGGCCCCTTCAGGTCCGAGCAGATCACGCCGCCGATGACGTCGATGGGCGAATTGGCGCCCGTGTCCTTGCGCGATTGCGCGTTCTTGGTCTGCTTGCCCTGCGCGCAGGTCAAGCAGTTGTCGCATTTGTGGTCCGTGAGCGCGATCCCCGAGGCCGGGTCCTTCGCGATCTTCACGATGGTGTCGTAGTTCAGGTGGCCGAGTCTGCGGTGGAACTGCATCAGCGTCCCAACCTGCACGTCCGGTCCGACACCTTCCTGGGCCTCCGCCAACGCAGCCATCAGCACGTCTCCGGCTCTGCGACCGCTCTCATGGTGTGTGGTGTGCACCACCAGCACGTTGTTGCGCCGGTGCACGTCCAACACCGCGGGCCCCTTGCCTGACGTCGCCGCTATCACGCGGTGCGGGCCTCGATACTCCATCCTGAAGCCCTTCTTCTCCAACAAGCCGTACGAGATAATGTTCCTCTCGAGGTTCTCGGCGTACTGCACGTCGAGCAACTTCACCTTGGTCTTCTTGCCCATGGCCGTGGTCTCCAGCATCACGCTGCCACGCTTGGTTACCTTCAGGGTTCCGCCGTCCGCGGCGACGCACTGGCTCTCAAAGTCCTCCGCGTCCTCGAGCAGGTTCACGTCGTTCACGAGGTGCCTGCTCGACCCCGTGTCCAGGATCCAGTGGCCCTTGTCCAGCTCGTCGGGGCCCACCGCGAGCACGTAGTCCGCGTCGCCGCCCTGGCCCTGGTTCCCCTTCTTCTTCTTCGACGGGCACGCGGCCTTCAAGTGGCCCTGCTTGCCGCACCCGAAGCACTTGCGGGTGTCCACCCGCTCCTCGTGGACGTCATTCACGACGTTTTGGCCGATGTGCTTCGTGCGGAGCTGGATCTCCGTCGACTGGGCGAAGTGGGCCAGCTCCTCCGCCTGCCGGAGGTAGTCCGTTCGGCTGAGGTTCAGCCGCGACAGCATCGACACGCGCATCCCAGGCTCGGCGTAGTGGACGATGTTGTCCAGCACCAGGTTCTCCGCGCCTCCGCACGCCTCGCTGACTGCCACCAAGTACAGGTAGTGCTCGGTCCAGCTGCGCTTGGCGCTCTTGGGGGCCGTGAAGATCTTCATGCTCTGCGCCGGGGTGATCTTGGTGGCGAACGTGTGCAGCAGCCGCTGCATCGCGTGCTCCAGCGTCGGGCTCTCCCCCCACCAGCTCTCAACCTGCTGGTTGTAGTACCTCTCGGCCATGCCGGTGAGGTGGTGGCCGAGGACGTCCACCTTGATCTCCTCGGACCACGGGAACCCGCACGCGCGCTCCGCGAAACCAATCTGCCGCACGAAACGCGTCCCCCAGGAGAGGAACCCGCTTCCGAGGCCCTGGTAGAGCTCCTTGCCATCGAAGGGCCGGATAGCGAGCTTGCGCTGCCGCGTGTCGGGCACGCGCATGAAGCCGTTCATGGGCGTGGCCGCCGGCTGCATGGGCTGCCTGTAGACTGGCGGCGGCACGAAGTGCTGCGGCAAGGCCGGCTGTGGCGCTTGCGCCATCTCGACGTTTGCGGCCGCCTCTTGACCATACCCGTTCTGCTTTGCGCCGAAGTACGTGGCCGGCGACACTAGCGAGTCGCGCGGCGGCGGCGTCTTGTCCAACGCGCGCCGGTCCATGGGCCTCCCGAGTCCAATCGCCGACTCGAAGATGCTCGACTCGTGCGAGGGGCGTCTGTCGTGCTCCTCCTGCCGCAGCTGGGAGGCCTCCAGGCGCTCCAGGCGCTCCGCGACGCCCATGAGGAGGCCCAGCAGCTTCTCCTGCGGGTCCTCCGACTTGGGCGGATCCTTGACTGCCTCAGTACCCCCGTACTGGCCGTCGTCGTCGTTCTTGGCGACCTTGGCTTCCGGGGTTGTCGGAGCGGAGCTCCCGCCGACCTTGTGCGTTGTTCTTGGGCTTATAACCTGAAAGTAGGTAATGCAGTGGAGGTCAGCTTGTGTATTGAGAAGTGAGTGTCTACCTTCGGCTACGCTTACCTTGTCTCGGCGTCCTTGGTGGTGTCTTCGCGCAGACGGTTGGTAAGTCGGTTGGTAAAATGACTGGTCCAACCAATCATGGGGGGGGGGGGCGGCCGAACCGGTCTTCCAGACCGCGGTCATTGCTGTGGTCCACGTGGATCTTCCAACAGATATCAGGTGATCGAGTGACGTCGACGCGTAAGTGACGTATATCAGAGCGGGCGACGAGCGATCGCGTCGAGACAGTGGAGCGGAGTCAGCGAGTGAGGACCTAGACCAAGATCGAGGTCCAGCATCGGAGATCCGGGTAGTCCAAGCACCGGGGCGGACGGATCGGTGGTGGATTGCCGTTTACCCGAGTCGATCGAGAGCGGATCGCGGGTCGCCGATCGAGGGCAAATTGCCGATCAAGGGTGAGTTGCTGATCGAGGGTGAGTTGCCGATCGGGGCTGAGTTGCCGATCGAGGGTAGATTGCTGATCGCCGATCGGCCAAGATGGGGGGCACCGGAGAGCGAAGCCGGGACAAGGATCCAGTGGTTGTTTGTTCGTAGGAAGATAGGCAGGATGGTAGCGGTAGGAGAACACCCGCTAAACATAAATCAGAAGAGCTTTTGCACAGAAGACCACAAGTCCCCTCAAGTCACCAAGTCCCAGGAACTACATTGGCCTCGGCAAGCGTCGACACTTCGGGTAGTGAACTAGCGGTACGGTTAAGACTGGATTAATACATTGGCCAGCTTGACCTGCTCTAGTGATCTATCTCTTGTGTGCAAGTCCTCGATCGACCGGATACTGCTTGGCCGGCGATCGTTCTCCTCTCGATCAACCTCGATCCCGCTATAGGAAGCGGCAAGCAACTCAAGGAAGGAAGGAACACACCCGGAAAGGCAACTACAGGCCTTGGATCGACTCCAGGCCGGCCGATCGCAGCGAAGAACCCTCGATCGGAGCGTATACTCGGACGCAGAGCGAAGATTCCCGCGCTGCTCCACGAACTGTCCCCGCGTCACGCCAAGACACTCGATCTTCACCCAGTGCTGCATCCTCGGAGCCCCGAGAGAGCAGATCCAGCCCGCCGACGGGTACACAAGGTGAGAACAAGTTCAGCCGATCACGGATCGTTGGGGAACCCCCTCCGTTAGTCGGTGTCTGGGCGCTGGTGGGAAGCTCGATCAAGCCTTAACCAGATTTTGGCTGATCCCGCTACACCACAATGGTGCGCGTGCCCGGATCTCTTGGGGACTCCGGATTTCACCGTGAGTCCGCAGAAGATGCGCAAGTGAAGAAAGAACCAGGGGAAGAGGCGTCGTCGGATATCGGATCGACGGAGACGCTGCTGAACAAGACGAGATCCGCGGATCGACAGAGTGCTCGGAGGACTTCTGTCGACGGAATCGAGGGCGATCTGGAGACAGATCTAGAAGACAAACCTCAACATCCTCCCCAGGTCCCTTCGGGGACCCCGGTGGATCTCGGTGCGAACCGAGATTCACTAACAAAACAAACCAAAGCTGGATCGGACCGATATGCATTCGCAGACTCGCCGATCAGGCTCGATCCCGACTACCTGGACGCGATCGTAGACAAGGCCCAGATCGCGCGGAGGAAGCTGAGAGCGCCTGGCTTGGACGACGAAGATCCCGGATCGCTGGCGCCCGACTGGTCTGAGGCGGACTTGGAACGTCAGTATCACCTGAAGGAGCTGCGGGACTTCTTGCGTCAAGATCCTGTCATGGTGATCGTGCGGCCGAAGCATATCGGCGACCCGAAGGGCCCGATCTCGGCCCCCCGCGCGACGGACAACAAGTTGTCGGCGGTGAAGAACCTGCTCGGACTGCTGAAGGAAGCCGGCTTCCTAGCTGGGATTTCGAGGCGAATGATCTCTTCGATCTAGATCTGGACGTGATCCAGACGGCGATCCAGACATTGGTCGACAAGCTGAGACCTCTGGTCGACGTGATCGCGGACCGTCCGGACCCGAAGGCGCCAGATCTTGCGTCGCCAGCACCTGTGTCGTCACCGCGGGTGGAATCTACAGGGTACCGATCGTCATCTCCCTACGTCTCGGCAGCCGAACATGTATCGGATACGTCGTCTGAGCCTCAGCGTATGTCTCTGGGTCCTTCCGGATCGGCGATGTTGGAGGCCCGATCGCGTAGTCAACGCCAATAACGCACGCGATCAGGATCTCGGAAGCAGAAACCCAAGTCGGCCGATCGCACCACCAGTGCTACCGGATCGGATGAGTCGAACGGCAGATTGGAGTCCTACTTTCAGGCTGCGATGGCCAGATTCTTGAGCGAACAACAGGCCGCGGTGGCGACGCCCGCTCCAGCGGTCGACGATAATGTGGGATCACGAGACGTGGAGATGGAATCAGCCGGATCACCAGATCAAGACGGCTCGCAGTGGGAATACGACCCGGACGACATCGATCTACCGAGTTCGGCCCCTGCGGTGGTGGCTACCGCTGCCTCGGGATCCACTGGGTCCTCCCTGATCCAACGTGTGCGGATCTCAGCAATGTCCGATCTGAAGGAATTCACCGGCAAGGATCAGGACGAAGATCGCGCCCGATCGTGGATCAGCAAGGTGAAATCAGCCTTCATGCGCGATCAAGCTGCGGATGACGAGAAGTGCCTGGCTTTTGCAGATCTGCTGACAGGACCGGCGAAGAACTGGTATCGCCAGCTGGGCCGATCGACACGGAACAAGTGGAGCGATCTGCTCCGGAGTTTCCAGATCCAGTATTGTGGCCTAGGAGTGTCAGTGGCTTGGCAGTACTATCACTCTCGCAAACGATCGGATGAATCGCCGCTGGATTACCTCTATCGACTGAATGTGGCGGCTCTGCGTGCGAGATTGAAGATCAAGGATGGAGATTCCAAGGCCCGTCGAGAACATGTCGAACATTTTATTGAGACCTTGGGCGATCATGAACTGGCCGATCAGCTAACCCTACTTCGGCTTGCGGACGCGGATGATCTGGAGGAAGTCCTGCGCGCTCGAGAACGCGCGAAGAGCAGACAGAAACGATCTGCCTTCGGATCGAAGTATCGCCAGAAGGTTCCGACCTCAGCACCAGCAGCTGCGACCAAGCGGGCGGTGCGTGCAGTTCAGATCGCGAACCAGGAGTCTGGATCAGACACCGGATCGGACGGATCGGACTCGGAAGGTGACCTACGTCGCGTCTACCTAGCGTCGGCTGAGGACAAGTCTCGCCACACTGGGGGCGACACGACGAAGCAGGATCGAAGCACCCAAGCGCCGATCGTCCATGACTCACCTCGATCAGACCCAAGATCGCGATCGGCGCCGGATGGATCGGACCGATCAAGCCGCTGCTCACACTGTGGATCGCGGAAGCACACGGATCTGGATTGCTGGAGACGTTTGACGTGCGAGAAGTGTGGAAAGCGAGGACATCCGGCGGATCGTTGCCTGTTCGTATGCCGCGGATGCGGCGAGCTGCATGAGATGGGCAAGTGTCCGATGGAGGAATTCTACAATCAGATCCGTCAATGGTTCAACCCGGTGAAGCACGCAGGCATGTTGCCCGCGGTCGCCGAGAAGATGTTAAACTAGGACGCTCGCCGGGTTGGAATCCGGTACGAGCCGAGCGTTCTAGGTATTGCATCTATGCGTACGTGAACAAGAACACGGTAGATCGAGTAAGTGGACGGACTGATCTACGCGGTAATACATGTGATCTGCATGCGAAATCTGCCGCCAAGGTCTTGAGTCTACATCGATCGGACGACTTCAACCGCTCTGACGCCGAAGTGCCCTTGGATCTCCAGTCTGGTGAAACTCGGGGTTATTGGAAGCAACGCAGACCGGAAGAATGGTTCAGGCCAGCTGATGGAGAAGTGACGACTGAGATCCCGACGCATGATCATGATCGGAGTCTGCATCGCGTCAGCGAACACCGCCGATCTGGTGATGTGGTGACCGATCTACTTCCTGGAGAGTCCAGGGGGTATTGGAAGCACCATTCGCCAGGTAAGTGGTTCCGTCAGGCCAAGATCACTGGCAAGATCAACAATGAGAATTCGATCTTACTCTTAGACACCGGCGCCGAGGTGTCCATCGTGGACACCGCCTTTGCTCGTAAGGTGGGGTGCTATGTCGACACGAGTCAGAGCCAGGAGTGTGTGGGAATTGGAGAAAGCGTGTACATGACGGAAGGAAGGACCAGGATCAAGGTTACGCTAGCAGGATCGCTGGTGTATTCTTCGATATTTGGGTCGGCGATCTGTCAGGGCAAGAGGCGATCTTGGGTATGGACTTCATGGTTCCTGCTGGGATCCGCCTCGATCTCGCGGACGGCTCTATCTGTCTGCCCGACGAAGTCAAGATCCAGCTAAGCGGACGCCGACAGCTGTATAATGACAACGTACGGCACGTGTGCGTGGATCAAGGAGTGCAGATCGCGATCGGAGATTCGTTCGAGCTCCCGCTGCGGATGAAGGTGACAGATCGAGAGAAGCTGTGGGTTACCCGCGGAGATCGTTGGGTGCCGACCGTGGTCCGTGGACCTGGTCGGATCCGATATCTCCAGATCACCAACATCGGGGACAAGGACCTCGTCCTGCACCGGAATGAACGGATTGCGATGTGGCTGGCCGGAGATCGGATACCCCGGGTGCCAGGATATGTGTCGATCGGGTCCCGTCGCTACATGGAATGGCAGAACTTAGCCTTCCAAGCCACGACGGAGGACCAGCTGGCTAACGAGGAAGTACCAGCGGGACCGCCAGTATCGGCCGTCGAGCGACCGACTTATCCGACGCCCCGAGCCATTCTCCGGAGACCCGAGGTATCCCCGATCGCCGATCAGTCGGTAGGCCCACTAGATCCGACAAGTGGATCGGAGGTGAGGCGCTCCGATCTGGGGGTGGCTGCCGTTGATGCGCTTTGATCAGGGGGCGAATCGCGGCATGCAGCGATGGATGACGCGAAGCCACCAGTTGATAAAGTTTCAGAGAACGGCGGAACAGTGTCCCCTCACGTGCCATCGGACGATCCGGTCGACGGCTGTACCGTCGAACCAGATCTCGGGGGCGGGAGTACAGATCGGGCACCCCATGTGGCGACCTTAGCCGTCGAAGAGCCGAAACCGAATGATGATAAAGCGGGTGGCGGTGTTCCAGCATCGGAACGACGGTCGCATGTGGTCGAAGACTCGGCGGTCGTTGGAGATGATCAGGTGGAAGTCGAGATCAAACCCACCGCCAATCGGGACGATCCCGTTGCGACTGAACCAGATCGAGATGCTGACGCGGATGATCGGGATGTTGACGCTGATGATCAAGTCCATTACCACGAGGGCGGGAATCTGTCAGCCGAAGACGTCGAGGGCGAGTTAGCTGTGCTTCCTGAAATTGTGATCTCGACGACGGACGAGGTAAAGATCGACGACATCAAGGTGGGAGATCTGGAGTTCAACACCCCGGAGGAGATCGATCGACTGCGAAAGAAGATCTGGCACAGGAGGCACCTGCTGATCGGCAAGGGCAATGCGCTTCCGCCAGCTGCCCGAGGCGTCACCTGCGACATCGACGTGGGCGATGCGAAGCCGATCGCCCAACGAGTTCGGAAGGTCGCCCCTCAGTTCGTGGAGAAAGTGTCGAATCTGATCAAGGGATTGCTGTCGGCCAAGATGATCAGGAAGTCCCGATCGCCGTGGGCTTCGCCGATCGTCGTGATTATCAAGAAGAACGGAGTGGATATCAGGTTGTGTATCGATTATCGGCTCGTCAACAGCCTGACCAGGCTGATGGTGTATCCGATGCCCCTGATCAACGATCTGCTGGAAGACCTGGACAAAGTGCTCTGGTATTGCTCGCTGGACATGGCTAGTGGATTCTGGGTGGTGACGATGACCGATCGAGCTCGTGCGATCTCAGCTTTTATCACTCACATGGGTCTGTTCGAGTGGAATCGGATGCCGTTCGGCCTGAAGAACGCTCCTCAGATCTATCAGCGACTTCTGGACGACGCGTTGTACGGGTTCACCAGGATCCCGCGATCGTCGAACTCGGAAGTCACCACGGACCTGATCGAGTCGGGCGAACCAGAAGATCCGGGGCGTCCGTCAGTGCTAGGCCGCAGATCGTACATCGACGACATTCTGGTGACGGCTGGATCATGGGACGAGCTGTGTGATCGGGTGGATCACCTGTTGGACGCCTGTGACAAGTGGAACCTCTCGATCAGTGTGGAGAAGAGCTCTTGGGGAATGCGCAAGGTGGACTATCTAGGACATCGTGTGTCGAACGATGGACTGGAGGCCAATCCGAAGGACCTCGCGGCTCTGACAGATCTGCCGTTCCCTGGATCGCTCCGATCAATGCAGTCTTTCTTGGGCAGTCTCAATTACTATAGCCGTTTCTTGGAAGACTACGCGATCTACGCGGCGATCCTGTATGAACTGCGCGAGGTGGACTTCGCCGAATTGAAGAAGCGTCCCGATCTGCGCCAGATCCTGGACGGTGAAGCGCCGAACTCAGTAGATCGGAACTCGGCGGACCCCGATCAGACGCACGTTCCTGAAGTCAAAGTGGGAGACGAACGTTGGATCCGTGCTCATCGTGCGTTCTCGACACTGAAGACGAAGATCGCGACGACACCGATCCTGCGGCATTTCGATCGCGATCGAACTCCGGTTCTGATCGTGTATGCGAGTGACTGGGCGATCTCGGCCGCGCTGATGCAGGAACATGATCAGATCTACCATCCCGTTACCTTCGCCAGTCGAACGCTGAAATCGAATGAACTGAACTACAACGTGGTGGAGAAGGAAGTGCTGGCGCTGTTACGGATCCTGGACTTGAACTACAATATGCTGGTTGGACGATCGATCCGGGTCCTGACCCGACACTCGACGTTGGCGTGGCTGTTCCGATCGCCCGGTCTTCAAGGTCGATTGGGTCAGTGGGCTGCACTCCTATCGCCCTGGAGTCTCGAGATCACGAAGTGCACCAAGGGAGAGGACGAGATATTGGGGGCGATCGCCGCTAGTATTACGCCTCGATCGGACGTTGACGACGCGTTGATCGCGATCGCACCGAAGAAAGAACCCCGACGGAAAATCCAGGCCCCGATCCCGACTGTGCGCGCCGACGAAGAGCTCCTGGTGATTAGTTTTGACGGATCCGCACGTGTCAAGCGAGGCGGGGGCGCGTACAGTGCGATCATGTGGAGGTTGCCCGAATGGAGTGTGGTGAAGGCACGATCGGGCTATGCTGAAGGGCTGACCGTCAACGAGGCGGAGTATCACGGTCTGTTGTTGGGTTTCGACCTCCTCAACGGCATGGATCGCGGCCGACTGGTGGTCTGCGGCGACTCCAACCTGGTGATCCGACAAGTACGGGGCGAGATCGACTGCAAAGCACCCAAGCTGACGTTGTTGAAGCAGAAGGTGCTCGATCGGCTGCGGAACTGGCCAGATCATGAACTGTTACATGTGAAACGAGATTGGAACGGAAGCGCCGACAGCCTGGCCAGCGCAGCACTCCAACGTGAAGGAGGCGTCGTCGTCGAGGATGAGGCCGATCACTTGGATCTGGTGACATTGAACCGGCTCGATGAGATCCTGGTGGTCAGATCTGACGAACCGATCGCCCGGCTATCGCCGATGACTACCCGATCGAACGCCCGATCACGACCGAATCCGACTGTCATGCAAGAGGAATTCGTACGAGGACTGCGGATCGATCGGATTCGTCGAGCACAAGATGAAGAGGTGTGGATCGCAGGCATGAAGAAGTACCTGATGGGAGATGTGGCTGATCTGACGCAGGATGAGGCTCGATCCTATGGCAACATTGCGGCGGACTACGAGATCGATGACAATGATCTGCTGTTCTACTGTCCGCCCTCCAAGCGATCGGAGGCAGATCGAGATGGATTGACGAGACTGGTTGCACCGGAGACGCTGCACCAAGATATCTTGCATCACTATCACTCTACTGTGGAAGGCGGTCACCAAGGGATTGGACGTACCTATCAGCGGATCCGTGATCACTTTCACTGGAGGGGTCTCTTCAGGAGTGTGCAGAAGTATGTCGGAGAATGTGTCGACTGCGAGACCGGCAAAGGACGACCTACGATCAGGGGCGAGTCACCGGGGAACATCCAGGCGACCTACCCGTTCCAGATCATAGCGATGGATCACATACCTTCGCTGCCCAAGTCATACAAAGGTAACACCGAACTGTTGATCTGGGTCGATCTGTTCACAGGATACGTGATCGCGAAGGCCAGCTCCTCCCGAACGGCGCAGACGATCGCCGAATCTTACGAAGAGTGTGTGTTCCGGCGGTTCGGTGCCAGCGAGGTGATCAGGCATGATCGCGAACCGGGATTTATGGCTGACTTCTTCCGCGCCTTTAACAAGATCCTGGGTATGCGTCAGCGAGCGACGATGGCATATCGGCCCCAAGCGAACGGTACTGCGGAACGAATGGTACAAACAGCGACGAGAGCCTTGAAGATGTTCGTGGAGGATCTGGATCAGAAGGATTGGGATGAATACGCAGAACGATTGACCTTCGCGATCAACACGGCTCAAGATCGGATCCGTGGAGACTCGCCTTTTTACCTGGTGCATGGTTGGGATCCTCGATCGACGCTTGAGGCGACGATACCTTTGGGTAGCACTCGGACGCGGGACCGGAACCCTCGGCGGTGGCGTTATCGGATCCAGAGGCACTACGATCAGGCTCGAAGTCAGGTGAACGCTCGTTTACGGGAGGCGATCGCTGATCGGGCCGATCGACACAATGAAGAAGTTCGACCGCACTCGATCGAGGCTGGATCGCAGGTGTGGTTGTACCTGGATCGCGTGAAGGAAGGATATGCACGGAAGCTAGCTCACCTGTGGCACGGCCCATTTCGCGTTGCCGAGAAGGTGAACGAGTACACGATGAAGCTTCAGATTGCTGGTACGGACTATCACCTGTTCTCGATCGTGCATGTGTCCAAGCTGAAGTTGGTTAAGGACTTCCCCGATCGACCGCAGATCGAGCTCACGGTGGACGAGGCGGATCGGCTCGATTTCGATGAGATCCTACTTCCGGAGGACAGCTGGACTCCAGATCGAGATGCGAACGAGTATGAAGTGGAGAAGATCACGGATATGCGAACGGGTCGAAGGACGCGGTACGGCCGGACGTATCGAGAGTTCCTCGTACATTGGAAGGGTTATGACGATCCTGACTGGATCGACGAGGCTGATCTCAACTGTGGAGCTTTACTGCACGAGTTCCTTCGAGATCGTGTGAACCGGAACCGATTCAACGCGATGCAGTCTCACGAGGAAGAGTGAGATCGGACCGCCAGGGCGAGCTGGTCGCCTTGGTGAGCGAGGTGGATGACGGATCGACGGGTAGGCCGTCGATCGGAGGAAAAGGTTGTATGTGGATGCATGTATATGTATGAGAAGTGCAGATCGGAAAGCTATGAAGCGACCGCGAGGAGTTACGATGATGGATCTTGGCTGATTAAGGTGGAATGGAGTGGATCGACACGAGATGAAGACATAAGACAAAGAGATGGGGTATCGTAGTGGAATGAATTGAATCGAGTGGGGATCGCAGAGGATCGGCCTCCGAACGACTTCGATCCGGGGCGAGCTGCTTGACTAACGTGCTGGTCGCTGGAGCCGATCGTGCGAGGCTGAACTGAGCCTACGGCCGTTGAGTACCGACGTTGGGATTGAACTTGTTGCGGAGACGCGGGATCCGCAGAGCCGGGTGGTCCTGAGGGTGATCGCGATACTGGTTCCGCCAAGGATCATGGGTGTCGGCCTCGATCAGGGCGGTCAAGAGGTCGGTCGGCTCACCTTGGTGCTGAGTGGGATTACCGGCATTTGCCGCGCGAGAAACTACGCCGGGGTACCAGAACACCGAGTCCCGCGTCCGCACTGGGATATGAAGGAAAAACGGATCCAGTAGCAGATCGACGTCGGCCCACACCGCCCGCATCATCGGCAACATGGTGGCCACCAGCTGGCGCCATCGATCTCCGAGACGGATCCGCCGCGATCGGCGATCCGCATGGTATTGCTCGACGACCGGGTCTTGGCGCTGACGGCCGGTGATCGGAAGGTAATGGGTCGTCTCCCAAAAAGCTTGTTGGTGTTGCTCCTCGAATTGCAGATAGGCGGCGGCGATCCGGCCCAATGGAGTGGCGGCGCCTCGATGGAGTGCCAGATCGAACGTCAACGGGTCTTCAGGGTTCTGCAGAACTTGCCAAGGACGGGTTGCCAGTAGCGCCGTGATATTTGGCCCGGTGATCAGGTCGTCCCGGTAGCCGGCCCCGGCGACGGGCTGTCGAGTGCCCCGAACGGCGGCCGGGAAGAGCCATCCTTCGGGCAAGAGCAGATGATGGGTCAACGTGGACAAGATCATACCGGTGATCTGCAGCTGACGCAGTAGCATCGACGGCCACGGATCGGTGTCACCCTGAGTAAGCGCCCTGGGGGCGTTGAAGCCGGGGATCATGGTCCCGATCGGGAACAATGGCGGAGTCAGAGGCCGGGGCCCAGGCGATCCCGGCGGAGATCTCGGCGGCGATCCTGGCGGAGACCCGGGCGGCGAACGCGGGGGCGATCCGGGCGGCGATCCGGGTGGCGAGCGCGGAGGCGATCGAGCACGCACCGATCCGGACTGAGAGTGTATCGATATGATGGAGGGCGATCGCGATCGGGTCTGAGAAGTGTGGGTACGTGCCGGCGAGGCAGATTGGCGGCGGCGGGCCTCCGATCGGGACCGGGCTAGCGCCGCGAGGGCTTCTTCGTCCGTTTCCTCGGACTCAGACTCCTCTTCACCGTTGCCAGACTCCACCGAGGTCGACTTCTCCTCGGATGGCTGATCCGTCTCCTGAGATCGGTGAGATGAACCCGATTCCTCCCGATCGGGCTCGCCCGACTCGCGTTCGTCGCCCTTCTCGCGGCGATCAGCAGGCGGCTGGTCTTTGGCGGGCGATTCTTGGTCTTGATCCGGCGGAGAGAAGGCAGGAGACGGGGATTTGGATGGTGATCGACTGCGCGGTGGAGGTGCCGATCGTGCGCGCTTGTGAGTGTGCCCTGCAGAATCGGGCGACCCGGAACGGCTGCGGCTACGACGAGCGGGTGTGAGCGGCGCACACTGTCGACGCCCGATCCACTGTGCCACCCCGGACAGGGTGTCGGCAACCCTCTCAAGATCCTCGTTGGAGCGATCGCTGACACGCCGTAGCAAGGCGTAGGCACTCTGGACGTCCACAAACTGGGTATCCTGGGCCCGGATCGCCTGCTGCGCACTTTCGACGCAGGATCCTGTGCCACAGTGACAGGGTGAGTCAAGATCAGTGGGGGGGATCGAAGTTGGGGAGATGCTACTTACGGAGATCGGCGTTGTCTCGGAGGGCGGTGTCACGATCCTGATTAGCTTGTGCCAGATCGTCCCGGAGCTGTTGGACTTCTCTTGCCGACGCGTCCTGAGCGACACCCATCAGACGTAGTTCTTCCTCGGTCCGGCGGAGATCATCACGTATCCGATCCAGATCGGCGCCGTCCCCAGCAGGAGGTGTCGGGACTGGGGCGGCCAGAGCAGGCGCGGAAGCAGAGGGTCCTCGTGCCGCTAGCGTAGCTTCGGCCGTCTGAAGGGCAGCCTGGACGCGATCGAGGCTCCCGCGTGTGATCTGCAGCTCATGGTTCGCCATGTCCAACTCATGCTCTTGAACCGAAACCTGCGATCGGAGGTCGGATATGTCGGCCGAGGCGAGATCCAGTTGGTGATCGAGGTCGTCGCGGGCGGCGCGAGCGTCGGCGAGCTCGGCCTGAGCGCGAGACAGTCGACGATCCATATCCCGCATCTCGGCCGCCTGTTGCGCGAGCTGGTCCCGGAGATCCTGGATCAGTTGTGGGCCTTGCCCCTGCGCGCTCAGTCGGAGGTCGTCCACTTCGGTCTGGAGACGGTGGATCTCGTCTTCTTGGGACTTGCGGTAACGCTCGAGATTCTGCAGGTCGGCGGTCAGCTCCCGGACGGTGTCATCCAGGCGAGCTCGATCGCGGATCATGGTCGATCGCGAGGCGTAGGCGCACGACAGTTCGGCTTCGAGACGGGCGATCCGGCGAGCAACGTCGGGGGAAGCTGCTGCGCGTCGGGAGGTCGACGATCGCGTCGATCGAGGCGTCGAGTGAGCTGATCGCGGAGAACCGTGGGCGGAGTCGTCGCCGTCCGAGGGACTAGGCGGACCAGGCGGTGGGGCACTCATCGGCGGGAGATCGGTGTTCGAGACGGCAAATTCGAAAGTGGCCAAGAAGCAACTGTCCGAAGTGAGCCGCTGTGCGACACAACTTACGGACAGGGGGCGGATGTGGAGAAGCGCTGGATAAGAATCCTTCTCGAATGATGTTCTCCGAGAAAGGCAACGTAGCTGATCGATGGAACCAGATGGGATCGGCGATCGGGCGACAGGCGTCGAGTGTGAACCCAGATCAAGAGAGGATATCAGGTGATCGAGTGACGTCGACGCGTAAGTGACGTATATCAGAGCGGGCGACGAGCGATCGCGTCGAGACAGTGGAGCGGAGTCAGCGAGTGAGGACCTAGACCAAGATCGAGGTCCAGCATCGGAGATCTGGGTAGTCCAAGCACCGGGGCGGACGGATCGGTGGTGGATTGCCGTTTACCCGAGTCGATCGAGAGCGGATCGCGGGTCGCCGATCGAGGGCAAATTGCCGATCAAGGGTGAGTTGCTGATCGAGGGTGAGTTGCCGATCGGGGCTGAGTTGCCGATCGAGGGTAGATTGCTGATCGCCGATCGGCCAAGATGGGGGGCACCGGAGAGCGAAGCCGGGACAAGGATCCAGTGGTTGTTTGTTCGTAGGAAGATAGGCAGGATGGTAGCGGTAGGAGAGCACCCGCTAAACATAAATCAGAAGAGCTTTTGCACAGAAGACCACAAGTCCCCTCAAGTCACCAAGTCCCAGGAACTACATTGGCCTCGGCAAGCGTCGACACTTCGGGTAGTGAACTAGCGGTACGGTTAAGACTGGATTAATACATTGGCCAGCTTGACCTGCTCTAGTGATCTATCTCTTGTGTGCAAGTCCTCGATCGACCGGATACTGCTTGGTTGGCGATCGTTCTCCTCTCGATCAACCTCGATCCCGCTATAGGAAGCGGCAAGCAACTCAAGGAAGGAAGGAACACACCCGGAAAGGCAACTACAGGCCTTGGATCGACTCCAGGCCGGCCGATCGCAGCGAAGAACCCTCGATCGGAGCGTATACTCGGACGCAGAGCGAAGATTCCCGCGCTGCTCCACGAACTGTCCCCGCGTCACGCCAAGACACTCGATCTTCACCCAGTGCTGCATCCTCGGAGCCCCGAGAGAGCAGATCCAGCCCGCCGACGGGTACACAAGGTGAGAACAAGTTCAGCCGATCACGGATCGTTGGGGAACCCCCTCCGTTAGTCGGTGTCTGGGCGCTGGTGGGAAGCTCGATCAAGCCTTAACCAGATTTTGGCTGATCCCGCTACACCACACCGTCGTTTCACCCCGCGCGATGACTCTTCGTCGGATGACGATGCTGACGACGCGCCCGACTACGACGATGGCTTCGACAGCCCCAGTGACGAGCTGGCCCGCCAGGTGCGCGAAGTGAGCGAGATGGAGCGACTGAACTCGACCCCTCGGCTGGAGATTGCGACTCACCGACCCCTCGCCCAGATCAAGAACTTCTCTGGGGCCCGCAACAAGAGTGAAAACTCTATGCAGTGGCTCCGGGCCTTTGTCTACGAGATGAAGGGGACGCACACTCCGCCCAATGAGTGGTGCATGGCTTTCGAGCTGAGCCTTCGGGACGGTGCCTTGCACTGGTACCGTCAGCTCCCCAAGAAGACGAAGCGTCGGTGGAAGCTGCTCAGTGATGCTTTCATCAAGTATTACTGCACGCAGTTCAACCAGTCTGCGAAGGCTCGCTACTATTCGGCGCGACGTGACGGTTCGGAACATTTGTGCGACTACCTAAACCGGCTGAATGGCTACGCACGCAACGCTGGCCTTCAGTTCGAGAAGGGCGGTCGCGACGCGAAGGATCACGTGCAACGCTTCCTCGAGACGTGCGGTGACCGAGGACTCGAGCGGCGGCTTTGCCACGTTCGAGTCTCGGACATCCACGAGCTTGAAGACACGATTAACGACATCCTCAAGTCGGAGGAGCGTGGACAGGGCAGAGATGCCTCGTCACATGCCTCGTCTCATCAGTCGCGTGGACGCGAGCACTCTCGCAGACGGGACGAGCGCCGGAGCGAACAGGCGCGCGACAATAACCGCCGTGAACGTTACGAACGCAGAGACCGAGACTTCGGACGCAGACGTGAGGACTCGCGGTATGCTCCACGTGTGTCGCTAGCTGAAGCGTCGCTGTCCGACTTGGTGGCTGAGCTGCAAATCCGTGGGACGAAGAGTGGTCGGTCAGACCGTCCGGAGCCCCGTGAGCAGTCGCGCGACGACAGTGGAAGTGACTCCAGTGACAGCCGATACTTCGAGGACAACCGAGACTTCAGTGACTACAGCGACTTCGACACCTCAGATGAAGAAGGAGCCCATGTCGCAGCGGCGAATGAGCAAGAGAGACGTGCTGCCGCTGAAGGAACGTACGCTCGGTCCGACCAACGTCAACGCAGGGGCGGTGAACCCGGCCGAAATTTCGACTGGTCCAACCGACACTTCAGCCGAGACAACCGTGATGGCCGCCCGCGTCAGTACGGACCCTGTGCAGCGTGTGGTGGTGCCGGTCATTCGGCCCACTACTGTTACCGACGCTGCAGACTGTGTCAGCAAGTCCACGACATCGGCAAGTGTGAAGCACTCCAAGCCCTCACCACATACCTTCGGACGAAGGTTGAGAAGAAGGACCTCTCTCCCGAGCTCCAAAGCCTAGTCTTCGGTGGCAATTTAAACTAGGCAGCCCGCCAACTGAAACTGGGTTGGTCCCAATCGGGCTGCCACAGTTAGCTGCTCCCGCGATCGATGCAGACTGCGTCTACGCGTTTGTGGGGACAAGCAAACGGCCGAACGACAAGGACAAGGAACATGTGAAAACGACTGAAATTGAAAAGGAGAGAGGGGAAGCCCTTGGTGGAGGTGAAAATTGTGGAATGAATGAAGAAGATGAAGATGGAGATGGAGATGCAACCGAAGCTTGGGTCTCAAGCGCGGTGCAGAGTGAACGCCCTGGTCGAACGCCCAGCGGAGTGACCAAGTTACTCCCAGGCGAGAGGCCGGGGTGGTGGTCCGCACAGAAGTTCGACAAGAGAGCTCGGATGAGGGCTCTGGTCAAGGGTGCGGTCAACGACGCGAGAACGAGGCTTCTGTTGGACACAGGAGCGAATGTAAGTGTGATTTCGGAGAAGTTTGCGAAGCTGTTGCGGCTGCGTGACATTCAGGGTCACGGCCGCTGTATGGAGATCCAAGGTTTTACGAAGGGAACCATGGCTACGGAGAGACGAGCCCTCGTCAAGGTAACCCTCGGCTGGGCGCGCGTGTACGAGTTTGAGTTGTGGATCATGGATCATGGCGCCGGAGTGGACGTTGTCCTCGGCACTGACTTTATGATCCCTGCTGGAGTGCGTTTGGACCTGTTTCACGCGACCGCGAGGTTGCCGGACGAGGTCAGCATTCCGCTCATCAAGACTCTAAGCGCACCGGACGACCGAGGCTTCGGTCCGCATGTTAACGGTGGACCATCCGAAGACTTGTACGTCCAAGGCCGAGAGTGTGTGGAATACCGAGTGCAACGACGCCAACCACATCTGGATACACACGAGGTGTGGGTACGTCGCACGAAGTCTCTGCTGCCGACAGTGACGAAGTTTCGGCGGGGCAAGGTCGAGCGAGTACGGTTGACTAATGTGTCTGACCGCCCGACGACGTGTCACGCACACACTCCAGTGTTGCTATGGGTACCGATTGGTGATCTTCCGAGGAATGACGGCTACGTTCGGCTCAACTCGTCCCGATACGAAGACTGGCAGAAGCTTGCCTACGAGGGCAGCCGCGATGAAGTTGTCTTTGCGCGCGAGTGCGAGGCATATTCGAAGTGGCTGGCCGCGCAACCGCCGGCTGTAGATCGGCCAACCTACACTTCGCCAACTGGGGTGATGGTCCGGCCAGTCGACAACTCGCCCGACCGACGGCTCAGGTTGAGTTGCGCCGAACGATGGGAATGCGAGCTCGCGAAGCGTGAAGAGAGGGAGCAACTCGCTGCCGACGGCTCACCAGTGGGTGATGATCCGGCAGCGCTCTTTCCCCGACCTGTGGAGCTTGAGCACGCGCGAGCCGTGGAGCTTGAACACGCGCGAGCCGAAGTCTCGTCTGAGGTGATCGAGGAGTCCGTCCTCCGAGACGAGCCTGACGGGCCCAGCGATGCGGAAGTGTGTTCAGAATCTAACCTGGACCCGGATGATCCGCGAGGAAGTGATGACAACAGTGGAGATGACGATGAATCCGAGCTCTCGTACCAGAGTGAAGACTCGGCTGGAGATGACGACCCGATGCTGGTGCTGGAGCGCACCTACGTCTCGGTGGCGACCACGCTGACGGCTGAAGGGGGTGAAAGTGACGCGAAGGACGTCGTGTCCGAGCACCAGGCGAACGACATAAACCTGGAAGATTACGCCCACGAACTAGCCTTCCTGCCCGACCTGACCGAAGCCTCGGTTACGGAGTTGGACTACTCGGCTGCGAACGTGCGGCACCCGGACCTGAGTTGTGGCCGACAAGACCGCGTGGTGAAGGTGCTCCGGAAGCATGAGCAGATTCTGATCTCCAGTGGCAATGCGTTACCACCGCCAGCATATGGTGTGGTGTGTGACATCGATGTGCAAGGACATGCGCCTATCAAGCAGAGGGCTCGGCGGATACCCCTCCGACACCTCAAGCAGCTCTACGAATTGCTCCGGGGGCTGCTGAAGGCAGGACTGATCGCGTTCTCGAGCAGTCCGTGGTCATCGCCGATCGTCATTGTGCTGAAGAAGAATGGGATCGACATCAGGTTGTGCATTGATTACAAGATGGTGAACGCCGTCACCGCAATCATGGAGTATGCGATGCCTCTGGTCGACGACTTGCTCACCGACCTAGAGAAGTATCTGTGGTACTGCTCACTCGACGCTGCGAGTGGATTTTGGGCTATCATGATGACGCAGAGAGCTCGTCAGATCTCTGCGTTTGTGTGCGCTTTAGGTCACTTTGAGTGGCTCCGAATGCCCTTTGGGCTCAAGAATGCGCCCATGATATATCAGAGGATGCTCGACAACGCTCTGTGGGGTTTCGTGCAGCCGAAGGGCGGATGGAAGCACTACGCGACGCTGATGGAACAAGCCGAATCGCGCGATCATGAAGCGACTCAAGAGCGGACCGCACAGTCAGCCGAACCGACGTCTCGTATGGAGCCTTCGCTTACCAAGTTTGAGGCAGGACTCGGCTCCGGTGGCGCTGGAAACGCGGTGTCTGAACTGATTAACAGTCCTGTGGCCGACATGTTCGTGAATGGAGAGCCCGATGAGTCATCGTTGGTACCCGTGTTCGAGCGACGATCCTTCGTGGACGACATCTGTTTCGGGGGTGAGTCGTTCGATGATTGTTTGGCTACATTGGACCGACTCTTGGCACGGTTCGAGGAGTGCCGTATCAGCGTGAGTTTCACCAAGAGCATCTTCGTGCAACCCAAGGTGGACTTCCTGTCCCATGTGGTGACGCGGAACGGCATCCAAGCCGACCCGAAGAAACTGACGGTTCTGACCGAGCTTTCGTTTCCACGGTCCAAGAAGGGAGTGCAAGCATTCCTTGGATCGCTGAACTATTACAGCCGGTTCATCCAGGACTTCGCCGTGTATGGTGCCGCGCTCTATCAACTCAAGGACGAAGACTTTGGAGACGGGGGTGACCTCTCTGCGGCCAGACGAAGCTTCGCCGCGCTGCAACAGAAGGTTGCTAACGCACCGATTCTCCGACACTTCGACCGCGACAGAGATGTTCACGTGATGCTGTTAGCAAACGAGTGGGCGCTGAGCACGACGCTCATGCAGGAACACGACGGAACGATGTATCCAGTGCGTTTCTGTGGCCGAGTCCTCAAGGACGCTGAGATGAACTATCACCCGGCTGAGAAGGAGGTCCTGGCCCTGCTGCAGTTATTGAAGGTGTGTTACACCACACACAGCTCGCAGGTCGGACCATCCACGTCTATACGCGGTTTTCGACGCTCGAATGGGCTCACAAGTCGAAGTCTCTGTTTGGACGTGCAACTCAGTTTGCGGTGATGCTGTCCCCGTGGCACTTGGTTGTTACGCGCGTTAAGGAGAAGGATTGTGCTTTCGTTCAACTCCTCCAGTCGTCGATCACAAGTTTCGTCGACCTCGAGGACTCGTTGGCACCTGTGACTCCGCCGACACGTGGCTCACCGAGTGTTCGGATGGACCCTCATTTACTGTATGCACGGCTACCGCGTGACTACTGTGGCTATGTGCTCTCTTTCGATGGTTCTGCGAAGACTGAGAAGCACGGGGGCTACGGAAGTTGCGCCTGGATTCTGTGGAAGCTACCAGAATGGACGATAGTGATCGCTGCGAGTGCTTATCTCGAGGCTACGACTGTGAACCTGGCCGAGTACTCGGGTATGAACAATGGTTTGACCGCAGCCTTAGAAACTGGGGCTGAGGAGTTGGTGATCGTCGGAGACTCGAGACTCGCAATCCAGCCATCCCTAGGGGTGATCGCATGTCGTAAGGAAACACTGATGGCACAACTCAATCGGCACAAGGAACTGAGATCGAGGTTTCGGTCAGTGAAGTACCTGCATGTTATCCGCGAGTTCAACGCTGCAGCAGACTCTTTGGCGAGCGAGACGTTGGAGAAAAAGATTTCGGTGACTGTGGACGACAAGATTCGGACTGAGGAGCTGGTGCGGCTGAACCGCATCCACGAAGTCATCTACGAACCGTCAACCGATCCTTCGTCACCAACCGACACTTCGTCAACCGAGAAGTCGAAGGGAGAGACTACGCGTGTCGTAAGCTCAATCCGGGTACTGGATGCATCGGACACGACCCGTCGCAAGAATTTTTTCGATTTCGTGCGGGAACCGCCATATGTATCGGCAGTAACCAGACGACAGGCGAAAGAACGCGAGAGACGGGTCCGTTTTGCAGACGAAGAACAGGTGGTGCCTCAAGAAGATCGTAGTCCTGACGCAGACTCCGACCGAAATGACGATGCAGAACTCTCAGACCGGCCAACACAGCCGAGACCTGATGCGACGGTGATACACGAACCGAACGCTGAGGACATCGACCCCGTGGTGGTGCAGGAGGAACGGCGCCGACGCATTGGTGCGGCGCAAGACGAAGAACTTCGGTGGTCGAACCTCAAGGCGGTACTGAAAGGAGAAGAGGCGAAACTTGGTTACAAAGCCGCGCGAGAAGCTTGGAAGATGTCCGACAAGTTCGTGCTGAGTGAAGATGGACTGTTGTATTTCCTCGGTTCGAACCGTCGGTTCGGCCGTGACCGGTCCGAAGAGTCGACACTACGTTTGGTGATCCCGACGACGATGGTTCAGGAAGTGCTGCAAAGCTGCCATGACTCGCTAGAGGGAGGACACCAAGGGATAGTCCGGACCTATCATCGTGTGAAGGCTGACTACTACTGGATTGGACTGTTCGCTGATGTAGAACGGCACGTACGTTCGTGCCCAGACTGCAGCTCGAGTAAAAGCCGTCCGCAACTTCGTGGGTACTCGCCTGGCAACATCTTGGCCGAAAGACCGCTGCAGATCGTCTCAATGGACTTCGTCATCCCGCTGCCGAAGACTCGGCGGGGAAATACGGCGTTGCTGTTGTTCCAGTGCGCGTTCACAGGGTTCGTAATGGGGAAGGCTATGGCCGACACCTCGGCTCTGTGTGTTGCGCAAGCCTTTGAAGAGTGCGTTTACCGAATATTCGGCGCTCCTACCCTCATCCGACACGACAGAGATCCTCGCTTCATGGGAGAAGTCTTCCAAGCGTTCACGGAGATGATGCAATCGAGGTCTCGGGCCACTCTGAGCTATCGGCCACAAGCCAACGGCCAGCAGGAACGCTCAGTTAAGACTGTGATACAGTCCGTCCGAGTGTACGCCGAAGACCCGCTGCAACAGGACTGGGACGAGATCGTGGAGAAGCTGATCTTTGCTATCAACAACTCGCAGGACGCCACGCGCAAGGACACGCCGTTCTACCTTGTACACGGCTGGGACGCGCGGACGACACTTCGAGCCATGTCTTCTTCACTGAAAAGAGGCCGCGGTCGGCAAACCGACGCCTTGGCCTGGAGACGAGAAGTCAATCGGCAGCACGAGATCGCGTTAGAGATGGCCAAAGAGTATCAGGCGACAGAGAAAGCCAAACGAGCCGAGAAGCACAACGAAACCCTGAGTCGACGCGAACGAGAATCTATGCCAACCCGAACCGAACCTTCAGGCGAAGACTCTGGAACCACGGAACCGACCGATGATTCGTCAACCGACACCTCGAAGTCGCTCTTCAAGCCGGATGACCGCGTCTGGCTCTACATGGAGCGTGTGAAACCGGGGCTGACGAAGAAGCTGGCGCATCGCTGGCACGGCCCCTTCCGAATCAAGAAGAAGGTGGACGAGTACGCGTATGAGCTAGCTTTACCGGACCGAAGCGGTTACAGGTTCTACCCTGTCGTACATGTGTCGCGACTGAAGGCTGTAAATGAGTTCGGTGACCGGCCGAAGACTCGACTCACAGCTGACGTTACGGATGAGACGAGACTGGACTTCGATGAAGAGCTTCTACCCGAAGACAGCTTCGAACCTGACCACCTTGCTGGCGAGTACGAGGTTGAGGCCATTTTGGACGACCGGATGCCGCTCTCGACGAGCACTGAGCGTGCTGTCAGAGAGTTCAAGGTGAAGTGGGTTGGTTACGACGAGCCTACGTGGGAGCCCGCGTCCAACTTGTCGTGCGGTGGACTGCTGTACGACTACTTGCGCGCGAAGCGCAGCGACAGCCGGTTGCAGATGGTCCAAGTCGCAGACGAGGACTAGCCGCGACTGGCGCAATGTGATGAACTGCCGGCGGGGCGATGCAGCCCGCCTAAGCAGACGAAAAGAACTACTGCACCAACATTACTGCATGTTTGCATATTGCATGTATTTTCGAGTGGATTTATCAAGTTGCTCAAGTGGAGAGATGGAGATTTCGTGTGAAAGTGATTGAATTGGAGATTAATTAGGCCTGCAAGACTGGAATTACGCTAAACTACGACGAAGAACCCGGACCAGTCTGGGCAGAGGAGACAAAACGAAGACTTAGCAGCAGGAGCCTCACGGCTTCGAAGCAGATGCAGCGTGAGCGAGCGCTTGCAGACGGCCGGACCCTTTAGCCGGACGCTCGAACTCAGCCGAAGACTCCTCCACCGCACCTTGGATGACTTGAGCTTCTTCATCGTCGGACTCCGAGTCCGCTTCGGTGTGAGCCGCAGCCGAACCTTGGTAGCTGGGCCGATGCCGAGCAGCGTCTGCAGTCGAGCGCGGTGGAACCGTGTCTTCACTGGTATCTTCCATGATGACATCTTCCTCCTCTTCCTCAACGTCGTCTGCCCCCTCGTTGCCCGACATCTCTTGGTCCGCATCTTCAGCAACCGAGCCTTCTGGAGCGCGCTTCTCTTCGAGGTCTTGCTCCTGATCCTCCGTGCCCGCGTCTTCACCGGTAACCGCTGCTTCAGCTTGAGCACCATGTGGATTGTGGTAGTCCGTGAACTCCCGAACCCAAGGTGCCTTCACATCCTGCGGATCCAGCGAAGAGTCGACCACGACTTCAGACGCGACTTCTTGCAGAGTGAAACCGCGAGGCACGAACACAGGGGCTTCAGGGTTGCAGGGCGCGAACAGTGTGTTGTAAGGGTGCAGCGAAGGGACGTCGATCCAGCAGTTGCGCCAAGGCTCGTGAGCGTCCACCTCCGTGACCTCACGGACCCAGTCGGTCGTAGCGGGGATCCATGAGAGAGTGTCGAGAGAGTAATACAGCGCCGTAGGCTCGAGCAGAGCCTCCGAGGTGTAGCCGACGTCTCCAACCGAATCCGGAAGAAGATGGGATCACCAACGCTTGATGTGGACGCGGAGTCGATCCGCACGCCCGCTTCGCTCCTTGGAGTACTGGCGCCACTCGTTCCGCACGGCGACGAACACTGGATGAGTCTTGCCCACCCTTCGGCCAAGACGCTGAAGCCAACGATCAACGGCAGCAGGAGAGACCCAGTGACCACGTTCGTAAAGAGCGAAACCGAGGTCAGAGTTCTCGGTCGACCCGAATGCACGGCTGCAGAACTGTCGCCAGAGCTTGACCAGTAGTTCCTCACCACTTGCCCGAATCGAGATGGCAACGTCGGGCATGTAGTCCGAAGCGTCGAACAGACACGGCCGCTCAGGGAGCTGCGCCAAGAACTCCTGGTACGGGTGGCTTGGGTTCGTCCAGTCTGCGAACGCCTTGATGCCGTCAACTGAGCACTCGATCAGAGCACTGTGCGGTACAGGAGGCACGGACCGAGACTCCAGTATCTTCTTCCAGCAGAGCTCTGCCCCCGAGACGAAAACGGGACCGAGAGGAGCGTGCCTTCTAGACTCAGAGTCTCCGGGATCACTTGGTCCGATGCTTGAGTGCGTTTTGGAGCAGCCGACGCTTGGGAAGGACGTGACCGGGCTTTCGACTCTGGCACCGGAACTAATCCAGTCTTCGGAGCGGCAGCCGACACCTTGGGAAGCTGACGGAGCTGTGTCTTGGTCACCTTGGCTGAGGCCTTGATCCGTTGCTTCGACTTGCCTTTGGACGAACCTTGGGCAACATGACTGTCAGGCTGCTGGTCCACGTCGTCGCCCGTCAAGTCAATCGCGGCAGGCGGTGGAACCGAAGCCTTCTTGAGCCCAAGCACGACGTCGTCAGGCGCGTTTTCACTCTCGACCGTGACCTTGGACTGGAGCGAAGCCACGGTAGACGCCGGCCGCACCGGACGTCCGTCCTTCCGAGGCTGAATCACGACCGATGCCTTGTAAGGCGAGTCGTAGTTCAGGACCTCAGGCGCTTGGTCGTCATCATCTGGCGCTTCAACGTCTTGGACACGACTTGGCGAAGCAACCGACACCTCCGGTGAGCGAGACGGCGACCCGGGCATCGAAGCAGTCGAAGCGTCTGATGAGTGTGGAGAAGACGGTCGAACGAGGCTTGACTTGGATGCGACTGGAGACTCCGAAGTCGAGCTGACGACCGCTGGTACAGGCGCAGACGTAACCGTGGGCGCGCTCCTCTGAGCAGCGACAGCCTTGAGTCTGTCCGCAGGCTCCGGGTTGGTCGGACGAGAACTGGACGACCGAACACTCTTCTTCACCAAAGGCTGGGACGGACGCCCGAGCCGAACCTTCTTCTTCGGAGTCGTCGGTGTCAAGCCCCGAGGCGACGAGACCGACGCGACTGCCCCCTCCGACTTCTTCCGACGCTTGGACGATGGAATGATGGGAGCTTCGTCGTCCGAGTCCTCTTCCAGTGTCACGACGCCGACCGCCGTGTCATCAACGCGAGCGTGCTGACTTGGACTATTGGGAGCCGGAGCCGACGCCTCAGCGTGCGCACCAGGTGACGCCGAGCTTTCACGACGACGCTTGGGACCAGACGTGGCCTCTGCTAACGCGAACTCCATGGAGCTGAACTCTTGAAGAAACGTCTTGAGAACTTCTGGCAGGGCCGAGCCATCGCCAAGGTCGAGCTGGCTCAAGGAGAAGCGGTGCTCTTCCAATGTCTGGAGATACGCGTGGAAGTCTCGGACAGTGTTGGTGTACCGCACCAGACCCTGTTTGTACGTCTGCCGGTCTCGCTTGATCACGGCTTGGGTGGCTCTGTCCGCATCCTCGAGCTGCTTGACTTGGGATCGCATCTGGTCGAGCATCTCCTTAGTCTGCGCGAGAGCTCGGGCCGCGAGGTTGAGCCGCTGGTTGGCGAAGTCTCGCTCCAGACGACAGGATTGGAGGTCTTTGCCTAGCCGATTCCGCTCGACTGAAGCCTCGACGCACAGTCGGTCAGCCTTGAGACGAAGCGCATGCTCCTTGTCGCTCAGTCGCTTGCTATCCGCAACCGCATCTTGGTATCGCTGGACCTCGCGGCGCAACTCGTCCATCTTCTCGTCCCAACAGTAAGGCTTCAACAAGGCGTCTGGAGCCACTGCTTGGACGACGTCACGAAGGCTCCGAGCCTCTGCAAGGCGCTGGTCCAAGTCTTCATCGACGCGAAGAGGCGGATGGCGGACGAGGCCGACCATGAGCTGGCCGAGGTCTGCCAGCCGCTGGTCCAAGTGCTCTTCCAGGCGTGACTCCGACTGCAGCACCACTTGCGCGATCCGGGCGTCGACAGCATCTTCGACGCCGTCACGGGAGACGTGGCATGGCGGTCGAGGAGTAGCTCCAACCCCAGGAGACGCGAACTCGAGCCGACAATAGCGGGTCGGACCCGACGAAGGCTCGTCCGAGTCATCAGCCGGCGGAGTAGCAGGTGGCGATGACGGAGACGCAGGCGGAGCTGCAGCAGAAGCCTCCGACGCCCCGCGTCGGCTTCCCATCTGCCTAGCGGGAGTTGGCGACGGAGACCTCGCCGCGCTCGACGCCGAGTGCTTGCCCGAAGCTTGGACAGACGACTGGATCACGCGCGCTGCAACCGCAGCCTGAGCCTCTGCCGACACCCCACCAGCACTTGCTGCAACGGGAGTTGGTGACGGAGAAGACTCGGCGCGAGAAGCAGGACCATCGCGAGTGCCGGGCGCTTGAGCAGCCGCAGCTTGCGCTCGGGGAGCCCCGCTTGACGAGGCAGAGGCGGAAGTTGGCACCGCCGAGCTCTCGGAGGTCGCGCCAGGAGTGTGACCGTCGCTCGAGTGCGAACGTCGCTCGTCCGAGGGCTGCCGCACCATGAAGAGACATCAACAGATCAGTACCGAGCAACAGAGATGAGCAGAGGCTTCAACAAGACGAGACGACCTACCGTATTATCCGCGCGGACAGCTTGGAGGGCGGCGGCTTGCGCTTCGCCCAGAAGATTCAACGCGCGTGGCATGGCGGCAGGACAGATGCGCACCACGACGCTTCGGGTCGAGGTGGGGGCTGCTGTGAGATCGGGAAATGCCCGCTGAAGAACAGCCCCGCGCCGAAGCCTAACGGTCTTGAACCTTCGAGTGACGGCTGAGCGAGCCCTCTGATTGGCTACGCACATTCTCCGCATTAGAGTGACAAATTGACAGCCATTTAGTGACCAGGCACGGCGGGTCATAATAAATCCCCGCCGAGCCCTCCAAGTAGTCATAGTGGGTACAGGATTTACCTCTCATTAGGAATTCGGACATAAGCCGAAGTGTCGTCCAGTCGTAGGATCGGCTCGAGGATTCGGCTGACACTTGATTTTTGTATAGACATTAGGGATTAGTTATAGGGAAGGCCTCACAGCCTCTAATCACTAAATCAGAGCAGAATTTCCCCCCGAAGCCACACAAGGGTCAAGTCCGTCTACCGGTAAGTCTTCGCTTAGCTGTAGAGTCTGGATACGCTCGGCCGACACGGGGTATGTCTGCCGGTGAGCATAAGGTACATTGACCGAGTGTTCATCCCTGGAAAGGCCAAGAGTGAGTAGTGGCCGAGTGTTGGAGGTATTAGAGACCTCCCTGTACGTTTGTACGTTTGTCTGGGTGTGAGGCGAGGCCCCCCAGTATATTTGACTTCAAGCCGAGACTTCGTCTCGGCGCCCCTGTCCGAGGCCTCGATTGGCCTGGTACCCTTCCTTCTGAGGGACCACAGTGGGTTTAGCGTGAAAGCGCGTGTGTACATTGCATCCTAGCCGTTGCTCGTGGCTAAGAGTGCTCTTATATTTGATTTACGGGCTCTACCTACCTGACCGACGACTCGCATAAGGCACATTCCAGCCCGGTGTAAGGGATCGGATCTGGTCTTCAGATTTAATCCCAACAATAAGCGCCGACCTTTTAGGAGGGAAGCGTGTTGTTGGTAGGGGCTCATCCCAAAGGCCTTGGCTAGAGGGACGAGAACTCGTTAAAACGTGTTTTCCTACACGACACACAGCACTTCTTAACAGAGGAAGCAGGAGTATACGAACTCCAAGTGAACTGCCGTTCACGTGTCCCTGGTCTTAAGGGGACGACTTGACTTGCTACAAAGGAGTAGGTTATAAGACTGACTGTATTTTGGTAGGGGTTAACTTGGCTCAATACAAACTACAAGTTAACTATACTAAAGCCCACACAAACTCAAATGGTTGGCTTGCGGAGCTACTGGTACCATGTACCATGTACCATGTACCATGTACTCGGGAGAGTGACACCCGTCACTCTTCATGTAATGGGTACACTTGATTGTACCCCGTTACATCCTCCCCCACTTATCTGAGAATCACATCTGATTCTCCAATCAGCTCCGAGAGAATCCGAACGCCCAAAGGTCGGATTCTCGGCCGCCGCCGCCGCAAGGCTGGCGCGCCTCATTGTCACACCCACAGTGACTTGTGCCCGCAGCGGGCACCCCGCGCGGCACCTCCCTGCCCTCGGCGATGTAGGCATCAAAGCCGACGCCTCTAGTGGCCGTATCCACAGCGCTAGCAGGCACAGAGTGCCTTGGCACGGGATGCATGTGCCTCCAAACTTGCGGTTCCTCTCGCAGACCACCAGCACAGAGTGCCTTAGCACGGGATGCATGTGCCTCCAAACTTGCGGTTCCTCTCGCAGACCACCAGCAGTTGGCGTCGCATGGCCCTTGGGTCCTGCTGGCACGTTCGTGCGGCGGTACCTCCCGCAAGGGACGGCACCTTTCAGGTCAGCGCGTAGCGTAACCACAGAGAGAGCTGTGCGGCTCATCTCCGGCCATGATAGCGGTCCGACAGGACCCCGCTTCGTCACGGCGCAGTGTGTCGGTCGTCCGAGTTCATCGGCACGACCCATGGGCAGAGGTCGAACATTGACCAAAGCCAAGAAGCATCGGCTTCATCGTCTCCATGGTCCCGGGGACCACAGCTCATCGTTCAGAGCAACGCGGCGGACTTGTTCAAAGTCCTGCCCCGCGTCACGACCATCGTGTCGCCGACGCTGAGGTGTCTTCCACCGACACCAAGGTACCACGATGGTACTTCATCACGGTGCGAGGTACACTAGCCTCCGTCACCAGCGATCGCATCGTGCGTCGCGGCGATCAACACCAGGTCGGTGTGCAAGCAAGGCCGCATGGCACACAGTCCATACCGGACCGCACGGTGTACGGGGCACCACCCCATACACCAAAGGCATGTCGTGTACCACATGATCCACGACTGCCATAGTGCCTCGTGTACTTCAAGTGCCACGTGCACGACAAGTGTCGCGTGCACTGCGAGTACCTCGCGTACTCCAAGTGCCCCGCGCACAGTGAACGTGCCACGTGCACTCGTATGGCTTCGCGCCTTACAAGCATGGTAGACACCGCGCTAAGTGTGAATGCCCGCAAAGGCAACACGTTCGGGCTCACCCTTCGTGGGCAACACCCAAGCTCCTTGCCGTTGACTACCTGGTCGGCAGACGTGTCGCGCCCAGCGTAGCAACAGCATGGAGCTGTCCCTCGGGTTCGTCCTGGTGGACAACACCCATGCTCGTGGCTGATGGCAACCTGGCCGGCAGACGTGCCGCGCCCAGCGTAACCACAGCCTTGAGCTTCAGCATGATGCTGATAGCTAACTGGCCGGTAGACGTACCGCGTCCAGTGTAGCAACAGCATCAAGCTACGGCATGGCGATGCGTACGCGCACATGCCTTCGTCCGCGGCCTAAGCCGCAGACCGGCTGCCATGTCCTCACCAGCCTTCCCGCAGCGAATGTGCGCGCCACCTTCGGCCCAGCAGCGGCAGTGACCACTGTCAAAGCTGCTGGCCATCGGTCACCAAGACCATGGGACCGAAGCAGCTACGCATCAGGTCCAGCACCTTCGTGCAATGCTTAGTGAGTGGTTGCACCATGCAACCACTACACCGGCTTCTGTGAAGAAGCAAGTCTCATGCCAGAGACTTCGGGAGGAAGGGCACTTCCGATCTCCTCCCCCACTTACGATTAGAACTCCGGTGGGTCAGGCAGCAGCCGACTACCTAACCTCGCGCCGCCCTGCAGCGCCGAGTCGCTATACCAGCAGACTCCGGTGGCGCGGGCAGCTTCCTTGCTTGGGCCCCGGGTCAACATCGTCGACCAAGGCTTGGTGTGTACCAGCCTGTATGCAGTTTGAGTCTGCGTGACTTGACGTGGTACTCTGTTACCCACGTCTGCGGGTGAAGACACCCATGACAGCGTACGGCTTGTCCTTCCTTGAGAGTAGCTGCATTACATGCACGCATACTCAGACTCTGCCATCTCGGCACCGAGTCCTGGACACTTGTTGCCCCAACGCCGCTCAGTGACCGCGGCCATCGCAGGCAGACCGAGCATGCTCCTGCATGTGGTCAATTGAGGTGTCGCCCTCCTGCAGACACACTCCAGGTCGTGATCGACCATATGCGCCGAGTCGGCGGCGACGCAACAAGCATCGCCGCAGGTACGACATGTACCCAAGCCACGTCTACTGTGCGCATGGCCACAGCTGCGCCGGCCGAGCCCCCCAGTCGAACGTCATCCATGATGACCGGGATGCTAAGCCCTTGGAGGAAGGAAGTGCTTCCGGGCACTCCTCCCCCGCTTAAAATCAGAGCCGTGCGGAGCCTCGAAGAGGACCGTGCGGCTATGGCATCGTGACAGTGTCACGGGCTTCTTAAACTCCGCGTGGACATCCACCACACGCGAGGAGACCCAAGTGACCTGATCACTAGTCCTGGTCATACTGACCGTGCGTGGAACTAAGTTACCCCCGCAGGAGGTGCACCGCGCGACCCCCTTCCGGCTCATGCGGAGCCTTGCCGCATCGTGTGGAACTACGTTACCCACACAGGAAGCGCATCATGCGACTTCACAATCAGTTTCCGTCTGAGTGACGCGTGTGGAACTATGTTACCCACACAGGAAATGTATCGTGCATCTCCCTCATCAGTTTTGGTCTGAGTGACCTGGTGTGGAACTGGGTTACCCACACAGGAAGTGCCTGCAGCGCCTTCCTCTTCAGTTATGGTCTGGGCGACCGTGTGGTACTTGGTTACCCACACAGGAAGCGCGTGCAGCGCGCTCCTCTTCAGTTAAGGTCTGGGCGACCGTGTGTGGTACTTGGTTACCCACACAGGAAGCGCGTGCAGCGCGTTCCTCTTCAGTTAAGGTCTGGGCGACCGCCCGTGGTACTTGGTTACCCACGCCGGAGATGCCTTGAGTGGCCTCCTCAGCATTACATGCTCTTGTGCGGTACTAAGTTACCCGCTAGTCAGTGGTCCTTGGTTACCCACCTGGTGGCGTCACCGAACACCACCCTTGTCAATGCTCATACCGAGCAATGACTCTCAGCACTGGAGTTGCTTCTTGAGGCAGCTCAACATGCCAGGCGTAACAGCCCTCGGTTGGTCATCATGTCAGTGATGCCTCCCTTCTTCTTCTTCGTCTTGTCCGACGCATCCAGCGTCCTGGCGGTCCCTTCGGACGCCCTTGTGTCTGACCAGAGGTGGGAACATGACTCACCAATGCTCTGTCAGACACAGAGGGCCGACTTAGCCTCAAAGGCATTGTCGCGCTGCTCGACCGAGAGCCCGTGCAGCTTGCACAGCTCACTCAGGGCCAAGCCATACTTGTCCAGGCCAAGGGCATATACGGTTCCATGCCCAGGGCCATCTTCGGCACCATGTCCGGGACCATGTACGGGTCCATGTCCGGGAACATGTGCGGTTCCATTGCTGCCCGCGGCATCACACGCGGCAGCCAGGGTCACAGCGGACCCCAAGGTTCTTCTTCGGCCTGGCCTCAGTCAATGAGACCTGCCCTTGTGCTTCGACTCTCGCAGAGTCTCGGCACTTGTGTCGTTATTCCAACCGACACATCTGGCGACGTGCGAACACGCGCAACGTCCCAGACTCAATCATGTCAAGGGATACCATTACCCCCGTACACTCACGTGTACTACCGACAACCCATCGTTGTCCTTCACCAATGCGAGCATCAGTGCTCTCAAGGGACCCCGCGTCTCTGTGGTGAACGCCTTCCGTACACACATCACAAAGACTCGGGCCAACCCCAGCAAGGCCCTCGTCCTTACTGGTGGTTGTGTCCCCCTTGAGCACCTGACGGTGCATGGCGTCGGCGCCCCCTTGACCCTCTGGTCTTCGGGTAGGTCTTCTTCCCAGACCCTGGCGATGGGCAGACACGTTGATAGTGTCCTAGTCCGCCGCAGCCGTAGCAGCGGACCGGGTCCTGCTCAGCCGAACTTAGATCCATAGGTTCTGGCTCGCTGTCAGTGATCACAGGCTGTATAACAGCCAGAGCACCAGCCTGCTTGTGGCTGTACTCCTCCTGGAGGGCGACTCGGATCGCCTCCTCCATAGTGCTGGTGCGCACGCGGAACAGCTGCGTGCGCACAGGACCGACCTTCAGGCCGTCCACGAAGACCGTCATCTTGACGTCTTCCGACAGTGGGCTCCCCACCAGCGAGGCTGCCAACGTGCGCATCTCCTGTACGTACGCGTACAGCTCGCGCTCCCCTTGTTTGCAGGCAAGGAAGCGCGAGCGCTGGCGGAACTCGTTGTTCGCCGGGAGAAAGGCGGCTCGAAGCTGCTCACACAGCTGAGCCCAGGATGTGAAGCATCCAGGCGACATCGCTTCGCGCGTATATACGCCCAAGTCTTGGCACGTCCACCAAGATTGGAGAGCGCAAAAGCGACGCGAAGGTTCTCAGCCGAGATGAGACCTGCGCTCATTGGGATCTCGGTCTCCCGGATCCAGAAGTGAAGGTTCTCACCTTCCTTCCCTTCGAACGGAGGCACAGCTAGCCGCAAAGGCTTAGGCTGCACCCGTCTGGGCTCACTCATCTGAGCCAGCAAGTTTCCCTGCACATGAGCGATGAGCCCGCGTTCGTACTCGTCAAACGCGCTCACCCGCTCGACCTGCTCGGCTGGCGTCGCCGCCGCCAAGCTCCGGAGGGCATCTCTTCCGAAGATGCCCGCCATCTTCCGCACTGACTCGAACTGCGAGTCAGTCAAGTGAGGAAACTCACTTCGGTCCATCGTGGCTCACAGACCTGAGCCGCCGAGGATTCAGGTAGACCAATCTACCCGCGTAGGCGTAGGATTGACTACAAGTGCTACCAAGTGTGACGGGGCACACAGCACTTCTTAACAGAGGAAGCAGGAGTATACGAACTCCAAGTGAACTGCCGTTCACGTGTCCCTGGTCTTAAGGGGACGACTTGACTTGCTACAAAGGAGTAGGTTATAAGACTGACTGTATTTTGGTAGGGGTTAACTTGGCTCAATACAAACTACAAGTTAACTATACTAAAGCCCACACAAACTCAAATGGTTGGCTTGCGGAGCTACTGGTACCATGTACCATGTACCATGTACTCGGGAGAGTGACACCCGTCACTCTTCATGTAATGGGTACACTTGATTGTACCCCGTTACAGTTTACCTTTGGCGGACCGGACTTCACCGAGATGAGTTGTCGGAAATACAGAATAAAGTCTGCTGGGTGTGTCCCTGGTATGAACCACACCGAATGAACACAAGGTCAGACCGAATGAAAGGGACCACAGTCAGATCCGTAATTCAGACCAACCAACCACACAGAGATACAATGCCGAGCTAAAAGTCACACAATATATAGCTACCACTTATTCTTAGAGACCTCGGGTGGGGGGTCTATTCGCCAGTCAACTTCGGAGCCGTCACCCAAGGCACTGGTCAGCCCTGGATGCACACTCACTTACGCGCACCACCCTCACAGAATGAGGGAACAATACAAAATATAATTCAGTCCTACCACACAGTAGTCGATCAGTTCGGTCTGGGGGGGGGGGGGTGACTACCTCAACCACCAAAGACACACAGTAGGGAATATGAAATGGATGCCCAGTTAGAGCACGCAAACAGAAAATGAAGCTCTCACAGGTCACTCCAGGGCGCGAAACCCCAGTCACTGCCGACCTCGCCTTGATACCTTTGAGTCCCCGCTACACCACCAGTGAGGCCTTGGAAACGTCCCAAAACGTTCTTAGACCGCGCGCAGGCAGTATCCCGGTGGGCTCTTGAAGACGAAAAAGTCGAGGCTCTACTGCTGTCCTCGGGCGCCAGAGTCGTCCGCGCGTTCTTCGGCAAATTGTTTTCTGTTTGATCTTTACGTTTGGCTAGCTATCTTCTATCACTTCGCTGACTTTAATGTAGGTCTCACTATGATTCACTTGTCTTGAGTATGCTTGTGCTTCTTGGCAGTGCTTCAGTATGCTTGTCTTGTCTTCGGTGTACAGGATCTTGTTGACGGCGACGCTTCTTCGGGTACACTCATCAAATGATGACGGAGGTACCTGGGTACACCGTCTCTTCGTCTTGGAACTGGACCTCTCCCTTGGATGTGCGGCCCATTCGGTGCTGCACACAGATCTTGGGGGGTCTTGATCTCATCCGGTCTGGATCGACGCCGCAGCATGAACACATGCGGCGCGGACTGGACTTGTTCTTGGTGCGTCGGCATCCAGTGTGTGCATGGTGGACGGACCGAATGAACTATCCGGTCCGTCCCCATCCGGTGTGGCGCTTCTTCATTCTGTGCGCGGTCACCGAGTACACCACGATCCGGTCCGGACAACACGGGGCTTCATTCAGCAGGGTCTTGTATGCGCATGATCATGTTTGGTGGGGCCAATTCAGTGGGGTAATCCGACAACTTGACTGAGCCAATGCAGGCAGTGATCAGGATACGTTCGCTGACCACACTTTCACGCCTTGGGCCTATCCTGCAGTTAGGGGAGTCGGCGGATGGACAGGATGCGGTACTCCACACCAGATATGAGCGCTCATCCGGTGGGCGCATCTCCTATCCTGTGAGCCCATGCTTGCTGCAAGTGCCGGGTCCCACCAAATCTCCACACGCATCCACAATCCACACGTCACACTTGTCTCTACCGGATCTCTATCCCGTGCGACCAATCGCAGTTCCCCGAAGGGTCGGTGTATCCATGGGGTCGGACATGGGTGCAGAATCTACTTCCACATCGTGTCAACCGCCCCTCTGCTCAGGTTCTTTCACAGAGGATCTTGCCACCGAGGTGACAGGACATGACCAGAACCATACACGATGGCTCCCACTCCGAATGGAGGGTCGTACCGAATCACAAAACCGTTGAGAGGGTCTTTCCAGGAATACACGCCACCCAGCGTCCCGTCTCCGTGGCGGGTCTCCACACATCACAATCCAACTGGCAGAAGCGGTCTGCCCCAAAACACAATCCATTCTCCATCGAGCGACTCATCAGCGCCATGACTGAAGCGAACGACGCGGCCGAGACGCCTGGCAGCAAGCCGTCGAGCCCGGCACAACTTCCGCGAGCTCCTCCGCGGGGGGGGGGGGGGGGGGGGGGGGGGGCGGTGACGCGGGTGCCAACTTGGGCTCGGATGGAAGCGCCGGCGACTCCGGCGGCGAGCGCGCGTCCAGCAGCGGCGTCAATCAAGGTGACAGCTCCACCGAGAAGCGGGGCAGCGGCATCACGGCGCTCAAGCGCGCTGCGCGCAGCATCGAGGGCTCGGACGTTGAGGATACAGGCATCGAGTGCGGTCATCAGTCTCCACCTGCTCAGGACGGTGACCACTTCGCCCAGCGCGCACTCCGCAAGCAGCGCAGTATCACCGGGCGCAGTCTGTCCGCGCAAGAGGCCCTCGCCATGCCTGCAGGTGCCGGTCTCCCGGCGGCGACCAACCTCGGCGGGCCCGCCGACGACGGATCCCCGGCAGTGTGGGATCCTCCCCCTGAGTACAAACCGGATGGCGCCTTCTGTATGATCAGCATCCCAGCGCGTCTGGACCACCTCATCAACAATCGCTTTGTCCGTGAAAGGTACGGCGGGCTGGAAGTACTGACGTCGATCGAGGGGCTCACGGCTACGGACCTGGCCGAACTGAATGAGCTGGTCGGCGAGAGCGAGGACGTCAGCGAATTCTTCCTTCGTCCCCGTGCCGATTCACCCGACCCGACCGAGTTGGAACAACTACTCAACTCGCTCTCCGCACGTCGCGAAATGGCCTCCATCCTGTCCGTATACGAATGTCGTGACTTGGCTGCGAGGGTATTCGGTATGACCACCATCATGCGGCGCATGCTCGTAAAGTATCGACTCATGCGGCAACAAGTTGAGACACACGGATCCGGTACGGCCGACATGTTGTTCGCCGCCCAGAAAGAGAACACGCAACTCCAGGCCGCACTTGGTCAGTTGGTCGGGCAATGGCAGGTCATCACGGACCACCTAAAGGTGGAGAAGAAGAAGACTACCGAGCGTTACCGGGCAGACTTCAGGAGGTTGATGGCTGAACACGAGGACGAGAGGCAGTCTCTGCGAGACCAGATCTCGGCCCTGGAATCCCGACTGGATACGTCTAACAGGTTCGCGGAAGTCGTCGCGTCTCGCGCCTTCAACGTGGACCAGATGATGAACTTTGTAATGGGCCTACCTTGGCCCACTACAACAGCTTACACGTATGCGCACGTGTATGAGGAAGCGTAGCTTAGTTTAAACTAGAGTTAATTATACTCGGGCCTCCGAGTATAGATTAATCTAAATAAACGATCCAAATAATGTTTTTGGGTTAAAATGAGAACTGCTATTTTTGTTTTATGTTTTCTGACTTCCTCTAAATGTAATATTCTAAGTTAGGAATCTGCCAACGGCTGGTTGGCAGAATTCCACTGCTATGCATGTCGCTCATTGGTTAACCCACCAGCGACCGTTATCCCGATTTTGCTGGGATAAGAAAAACCTCGGGGGAAAGTGCCGTTTCAAGCCATACGGGCGTGGTGACCTTTCGAGATCCCGCTGACTTCGCACTGGCCAATCACATTGTTTTGCGGATTTCGTGCGTGGTAGGTCGATTCGCGCGCACGAACTCGTTCGCGCCTTGATTGGGTGTCATGCGTGGTTTTACGTTTGAAAGTGCAACGTGAACGCTACATTTTAGCGCTTCAACCTAATGTAAATTTCTGAAAAATAGCGAGAGGTGGATCCCGCATTATCATCGTCAGTATTGTGGACATACAGCCTCTCATGTATTTGGCACTCACGGGCTCATACCTTTTGGTGCATGTTTGCAAGTCTCTACTGAGGTCCCATTGAGTAAGGGGTTGTCTCAGGTAGGCGTGCGTGGGTAACGCTACTCATACTTGCACCAAGTGCTTTACACGTGAGCACGTGGGCAACAAGATCATAGCTGGTCCTAGAAGCATGATATTTTATGAGGCACTGAGAGCTAGTGGATATAATTACCGGAACGTTGCTAGGTAACTAGATATATTTTGCGTAGCACGGATGGTCTTATGCCCACCAAGCAAATACTGTATGTAGTTGTGTTGACGGTGGTGGATATCCCATTGGGCAGCTGTTGATGTGTATGGTTAAGGTAGAGCACCAGTAGTGGGGTCGTCCAAGGCGCAGCTATCGGGCTATGGTGTTGGACTCGCCCAACACCAGTATGAAGTGTCAGCACCGTCCTTGTTTAAATTCCACCCATACTCAGGACCCGTATGTCAACAACAACATGGCGTCGGCGCTGGACATCTCTAGTTGTTTTTATATGTGAAAAAGGCTCGACCACAAGGCAATGAAAATGCATTTGGTTTTTGTTCGGTCTGATCTTCATGAAGCGACGTTGATTGTGGCCACGTGGCTACATGCATTAGCTTTTGTATGTTCAACCACGTCAACGTTGCTTCGACGACTTGTCAACATCGACATGTTTGTCTTGATCTGAGTATAGTGATTATCATGACATCAGACATGTCGACATTGACATGTTTGACTAGGCTTTTGTATAGATGTCGTTATGTCAAGATTGAGATATTTGTCTAGGTTGAAGTACACAGTAATGCCAACGGCTTGATATATTGCTCTGTTACTCTAATGTAAGCTCAAACTGTCATAAGTCCCGGTCGTTCGCTGAGCTACCCGGGTCGTCGGGAGGTATGGCAGGCTGTCGACGAGGGACTCGCAGGCGCCCTGGCATGTCCGGCTTGTGAGAGGCCGCGATCATGCTTTCCACACAGGGCTTCTAGTGAGGCGCACGCGCGCCGCCCATGCCGATGTTGTGCGACCGCCGCGAACGTGCAGTCCGTATCGGGTTTGGCCCGGACCGCAAACGTACTGCCCAAGTTGGGATCAGCACGCAGTCCAGGTCGGGCTGGTCGGTGATCGTGAGCCTTGGGGTGATCTGGGTCTGCGAGCATGCCGTTCGCGCTGGGCTGGTCGAGGGGCTGGGGTGGTGGTGGTGGGGGGGGGGGGGGGGGGGGCAGACGGCGTCGCCGGTATGGCGTTGGTAGCGAGCATCTCAGGGGACTCGATCGTGGCTTCCTTGCCAAGACTATCCAGGATAGCACAGGGGCTCACCGAGCCGAGCTTGAGGAGGGCTCCGAGCATGCCGTCCGCGCCGGACTCGGAGGTCTGTGAGCATGCCGCCCGAGCCAAGCGTGTCGGGGACCGCGGAAGGGCTGGCCGCGCCGGGCATGTGGGGGATCAGCGAGCATGTCGACCGTGCCGGATAGGTCAGGGATCAGCGAGCATGTCGTCGGAGCCAAGCATGTTGGGGACTGCGGAAGGGTTGGCCGTGCTGGGCATATCGGGGACCGTGGAGGGGTTGGCCGCGCGGAGCATGGCGGGGTCCGCGAGCATGCCGACCGTGCTGGGCGTGTCGGGGGCTGCCGGGATGGCGTCGTTGCAGGGCATGTCGGAGACCGCGCGGGTGTCGTCCTTGCTGGGGCTACTGGGGGCCGTGAACGGGAAGACCGAGTCGGGTTTGTCGGGCTCGGCGCGCGTGTCGTCCGTCGCGGGCATGTCAGGTAGCGAGCGGGTCGTCCTTCCCGGGGTCCCGAGTAGCCATGAACGGGATGGCAGAGTCGGGCATGGCGAGGGGCTCGGGCATGTCGTTGGTGTCGGGCATTTCGGGCATGTCGGGCTCGGGCATGACGTCTGTGCCGATCTTGCCGGGGGCCGCGAGCGTACTGCCCGCGCCGGCCTTGTCGGGTCCCGCGAGCATGCCGCCTCAGTAGACAGCAGCAACTTCGGGTTCAGCAGAGGTTGAATGAGAGGACGTCGGGGGCCAGGTGCGATCACAACATTGTAGGCGCTTGAGTGCTTGTTGGCGTTTTTAGAAATGAGCTCTCGATGCGGAGCGGCGGCGATATTTGGTTCCGATGATACGCTCACGAAGACGCGCCTCAATTCCGAACCCGGGGGGAAATTTGTAAGCAATTCTATTGGCTATTTCAGGAGTAATTGGTGATCATTGGCGGAATCGTTTGAATACTTGCGATGATTGGTAGAATTGCTTGATAGCAGCAGGAACCGCGCAAACAGCATGGCGCGAAAGGTGACGAAGATGTGCACGTTGAAGTGATAGCGTGACGTGTATAGCGTAGCTTAAGTATGGAAGTCGGATATGGCAGTGGTGCCACAAATTAGATTGTCCCTACCTTACAAAAGTGCCCATTTTGGCGGCAGTGGCGGACACCGGCAGCACCACATCACAGCCGCCGGTCATCCTAGCTTTAGGATCACGCTCAACAGCGACTATAGAATGCAATGAAACTATTCTAGGCTGTGGTGCGAGCCGCGCTCGTGGTGGTGGCGCGGTATGCACCGCGATTCCTACCTTTTTCTTACCTGGCAGAAGTGCCCATTTTGGCGGCAGTGGCGGACACCGGCGGCACCACATCACAGCCGCCGGTCATCCTAGCTTTAGGATCACGCTCAACAGCGAGTATAGAATGCAATGAAACTATTCTAGGCTGTGGTGCGAGCCGCACTCGTGGCGGTAGCAAGTTGATTATCTCAACCTTGACTTAAATCGAGTCAACTTTGGGTTGAATATCTGTTGAAACAGTAGTAATCGCGGTGCATACCGCGCCACCACCACGAGCGCGGCTCGCACCACAGCCTAGAATAGTTTCATTGCATTCTATACTCGCTGTTGAGCGTGATCCTAAAGCTAGGATGACCGGCGGCTGTGATGTGGTGCCGCCGGTGTCCGCCACTGCCGCCAAAATGGGCACTTCTGCCAGGTAAGAAAAAGGTAGGAATCGCGGTGCATACCGCACCACCACCACGAGCGCGGCTCGCACCACAGCCTAGAATAGTTTCATTGCATTCTATACTCGCTGTTGAGCGTGATCCTAAAGCTAGGATGACCGGCGGCTGTGATGTGGTGCCGCCGGTGTCCGCCACTGCCGCCAAAATGGGCACTTCTGCCAGGTAACAAAAAGGTAGGAATCGCGGTGCATACCGCGCCACCACCACGAGCGCGGCTCGCACCACAGCCTAGAATAGTTTCATTGCATTCTATACTCGCTGTTGAGCGTGATCCTAAAGCTAGGATGACCGGCGGCTGTGATGTGGTGCCGCCGGTGTCCGCCACTGCCGCCAAAATGGGCACTTCTGCCAGGTAAGAAAAAGGTAGGAATCGCGGTGCATACCGCGCCACCACCACGAGCGTGGCTCGCACCACAGCCTAGAATAGTTTCACTGCATTCTATACTCGCTGTTGAGCGTGATCCTAAAGCTAGGATGGCCGGCGGCTGTGATGTGGTGCCGCCGGTGTCCGCCACTGCCGCCAAAATGGACACTTCTGCCAGGTAACAAAAAGGTAGGAATCGCGGTGCATACCGCGCCACCACCACGAGCGCGGCTCGCACCACAGCCTAGAATAGTTTCATTGCATTCTATACTCGCTGTTGAGCGTGATCCTAAAGCTAGGATGACCGGCGGCTGTGATGTGGTGCCGCCGGTGTCCGCCACTGCCGCCAAAATGGGCACTTCTGCCAGGTAACAAAAAGGTAGGAATCGCGGTGCATACCGCGCCACCACCACGAGCGCGGCTCGCACCACAGCCTGGAATAGTTTCATTGCATTCTATACTCGCTGTTGAGCGTGATCCTAAAGCTAGGATGACCGGCGGCTGTGATGTGGTGCCGCCGGTGTCCGCCACTGCCGCCAAAATGGGCACTTCTGCCAGGTAAGAAAAAGGTAGGAATCGCGGTGCATACCGCGCCACCACCACGAGCGCGGCTCGCACCACAGCCTAGAATAGTTTCATTGCATTCTATAGTCGCTGTTGAGCGTGATCCTAAAGCTAGGATGACCGGCGGCTGTGATGTGGTGCCGCCGGTGTCCGCCACTGCCGCCAAAATGGGCACTTCTGCCAGGTAAGAAAAAGGTAGGAATCGCGGTGCATACCGCGCCACCACCACGAGCGCGGCTCGCACCACAGCCTAGAATAGTTTCATTGCATTCTATAGTCGCTGTTGAGCGTGATCCTAAAGCTAGGATGACCGGCGGCTGTGATGTGGTGCCGCCGGTGTCCGCCACTGCCGCCAAAATGGGCACTTCTGCCAGGTAAGAAAAAGGTAGGAATCGCGGTGCATACCGCGCCACCACCACGAGCGCGGCTCGCACCACAGCCTGGAATAGTTTCATTGCATTCTATACTCGCTGTTGAGCGTGATCCTAAAGCTAGGATGACCGGCGGCTGTGATGTGGTGCTGCCGGTGTCCGCCACTGCCGCCAAAATGGGCACTTTTGTAAGGTAGGGACAATCTAATTTGTGGCACCACTGCCATATCCGACTTCCATACTTAAGCTACGCTATACACGTCACGCTATCACTTCAACGTGCACATCTTCGTCACCTTTCGCGCCATGCTGTTTGCGCGGTTCCTGCTGCTATCAAGCAATTCTACCAATCATCGCAAGTATTCAAACGATTCCGCCAATGATCACCAATTACTCCTGAAATAGCCAATAGAATTGCTTACAAATTTCCCCCCGGGTTCGGAATTGAGGCGCGTCTTCGTGAGCGTATCATCGGAACCAAATATCGCCGCCGCTCCGCATCGAGAGCTCATTTCTAAAAACGCCAACAAGCACTCAAGCGCCTACAATGTTGTGATCGCACCTGGCCCCCGACGTCCTCTCATTCAACCTCTGCTGAACCCGAAGTTGCTGCTGTCTACTGAGGCGGCATGCTCGCGGGACCCGACAAGGCCGGCGCGGGCAGTACGCTCGCGGCCCCCGGCAAGATCGGCACAGACGTCATGCCCGAGCCCGACATGCCCGAAATGCCCGACACCAACGACATGCCCGAGCCCCTCGCCATGCCCGACTCTGCCATCCCGTTCATGGCTACTCGGGACCCCGGGAAGGACGACCCGCTCGCTACCTGACATGCCCGCGACGGACGACACGCGCGCCGAGCCCGACAAACCCGACTCGGTCTTCCCGTTCACGGCCCCCAGTAGCCCCAGCAAGGACGACACCCGCGCGGTCTCCGACATGCCCTGCAACGACGCCATCCCGGCAGCCCCCGACACGCCCAGCACGGTCGGCATGCTCGCGGACCCCGCCATGCTCCGCGCGGCCAACCCCTCCACGGTCCCCGATATGCCCAGCACGGCCAACCCTTCCGCAGTCCCCAACATGCTTGGCTCCGACGACATGCTCGCTGATCCCTGACCTATCCGGCACGGTCGACATGCTCGCTGATCCCCCACATGCCCGGCGCGGCCAGCCCTTCCGCGGTCCCCGACACGCTTGGCTCGGGCGGCATGCTCACAGACCTCCGAGTCCGGCGCGGACGGCATGCTCGGAGCCCTCCTCAAGCTCGGCTCGGTGAGCCCCTGTGCTATCCTGGATAGTCTTGGCAAGGAAGCCACGATCGAGTCCCCTGAGATGCTCGCTACCAACGCCATACCGGCGACGCCGTCTGCCCCCCCCCCCCCCCCCCCCACCACCACCACCCCAGCCCCTCGACCAGCCCAGCGCGAACGGCATGCTCGCAGACCCAGATCACCCCAAGGCTCACGATCACCGACCAGCCCGACCTGGACTGCGTGCTGATCCCAACTTGGGCAGTACGTTTGCGGTCCGGGCCAAACCCGATACGGACTGCACGTTCGCGGCGGTCGCACAACATCGGCATGGGCGGCGCGCGTGCGCCTCACTAGAAGCCCTGTGTGGAAAGCATGATCGCGGCCTCTCACAAGCCGGACATGCCAGGGCGCCTGCGAGTCCCTCGTCGACAGCCTGCCATACCTCCCGACGACCCGGGTAGCTCAGCGAACGACCGGGACTTATGACAGTTTGAGCTTACATTAGAGTAACAGAGCAATATATCAAGCCGTTGGCATTACTGTGTACTTCAACCTAGACAAATATCTCAATCTTGACATAACGACATCTATACAAAAGCCTAGTCAAACATGTCAATGTCGACATGTCTGATGTCATGATAATCACTATACTCAGATCAAGACAAACATGTCGATGTTGACAAGTCGTCGAAGCAACGTTGACGTGGTTGAACATACAAAAGCTAATGCATGTAGCCACGTGGCCACAATCAACGTCGCTTCATGAAGATCAGACCGAACAAAAACCAAATGCATTTTCATTGCCTTGTGGTCGAGCCTTTTTCACATATAAAAACAACTAGAGATGTCCAGCGCCGACGCCATGTTGTTGTTGACATACGGGTCCTGAGTATGGGTGGAATTTAAACAAGGACGGTGCTGACACTTCATACTGGTGTTGGGCGAGTCCAACACCATAGCCCGATAGCTGCGCCTTGGACGACCCCACTACTGGTGCTCTACCTTAACCATACACATCAACAGCTGCCCAATGGGATATCCACCACCGTCAACACAACTACATACAGTATTTGCTTGGTGGGCATAAGACCATCCGTGCTACGCAAAATATATCTAGTTACCTAGCAACGTTCCGGTAATTATATCCACTAGCTCTCAGTGCCTCATAAAATATCATGCTTCTAGGACCAGCTATGATCTTGTTGCCCACGTGCTCACGTGTAAAGCACTTGGTGCAAGTATGAGTAGCGTTACCCACGCACGCCTACCTGAGACAACCCCTTACTCAATGGGACCTCAGTAGAGACTTGCAAACATGCACCAAAAGGTATGAGCCCGTGAGTGCCAAATACATGAGAGGCTGTATGTCCACAATACTGACGATGATAATGCGGGATCCACCTCTCGCTATTTTTCAGAAATTTACATTAGGTTGAAGCGCTAAAATGTAGCGTTCACGTTGCACTTTCAAACGTAAAACCACGCATGACACCCAATCAAGGCGCGAACGAGTTCGTGCGCGCGAATCGACCTACCACGCACGAAATCCGCAAAACAATGTGATTGGCCAGTGCGAAGTCAGCGGGATCTCGAAAGGTCACCACGCCCGTATGGCTTGAAACGGCACTTTCCCCCGAGGTTTTTCTTATCCCAGCAAAATCGGGATAACGGTCGCTGGTGGGTTAACCAATGAGCGACATGCATAGCAGTGGAATTCTGCCAACCAGCCGTTGGCAGATTCCTAACTTAGAATATTACATTTAGAGGAAGTCAGAAAACATAAAACAAAAATAGCAGTTCTCATTTTAACCCAAAAACATTATTTGGATCGTTTATTTAGATTAATCTATACTCGGAGGCCCGAGTATAATTAACTCTAGTTTAAACTAAGCTACGCTTCCTCATACACGTGCGCATACGTGTAAGCTGTTGTAGTGGGCCAAGGTAGGCCCATTACAAAGTTCATCATCTGGTCCACGTTGAAGGCGCGAGACGCGACGACTTCCGCGAACCTGTTAGACGTATCCAGTCGGGATTCCAGGGCCGAGATCTGGTCTCGCAGAGACTGCCTCTCGTCCTCGTGTTCAGCCATCAACCTCCTGAAGTCTGCCCGGTAACGCTCGGTAGTCTTCTTCTTCTCCACCTTTAGGTGGTCCGTGATGACCTGCCATTGCCCGACCAACTGACCAAGTGCGGCCTGGAGTTGCGTGTTCTCTTTCTGGGCGGCGAACAACATGTCGGCCGTACCGGATCCGTGTGTCTCAACTTGTTGCCGCATGAGTCGATACTTTACGAGCATGCGCCGCACCGCGGTATCGGCAGGATCGCGAGGGGCCGCAGTTAAGGTAAGTTAGTAGTACCACAACTATTCGATCATATTTTACAACATTCTGGTTTGGATTCTCTACAGAAGGAAATATTCCGATTTTTAGGACGAATTATACCAAGGTTTTTCCCAGCGTAGTCTTCAACCAGCTCAGTATTAAGACCTCAGATGAGTTTTGATTGGGTAGATCCGACCAATGGGACTGAACGTCGGTGGAGCCCAAAGGGTCGGCGCCGGCCGCTGGGGACCTCTCTAACCCTATCCCGCAAGTATACAAATTTCTATATTAATCTTATCCCTGCAAAATTGGGATAAGAGCGGTCGCCGGTGGGTTAAAAGATGCTGCTTTCAACCAATAGGAATCCTAAATGTCTATGGGCCACCCGTCGTGGTGACCGTAAATGAATGTGGCCCTTGATGTAGCGTACATCAAGGCCGAGGAAGTGTTTGTACCTTTAACAGATATCGCGTCTGTTATAGTCACAAGTGGCTGTAGCCACTTGTGCGTGTAACCCCGTTACCCCCCCCCCCCTTAAGGTTAGACGCGCCGGTCACGGCACGTCAATCAGGCAATTGACCATTCGTCAATTCTTCACGTTGGGAGAAAGAAAATCTCGAGCTCATTCCGCAATGAGCTCGCCGAAGGAGAAGACCGCCGACACGACAGAGGGTAAGCTCTCTGTCGTGGACTATCACGAGCGCCAGCAAGCAAAGCATGCGGCGGGGACAACTCAGCCTGAGATTGTCCTCCAAGGCTCGTCCGTAGTCAACGACGTCGTTGACTACGAGGAAGGCGATGTGGAGATGGAGGAGGGCGAGAGCTCTCTGTCCAAGCGCAAGGAGTCTATCGACAGTGATAGTCTCGACCCGCATGCCGGGTCGAGACGCCCTCGTGAAGAAGACGACTCGGACGCTTCGAGCTCGAAGCGTTCGCGTAGCGCAGGTGAGACTCCGCTCTCTGCTGCTGGGGCGTTGAGTTCACCACGTGCCGTGGCGACTTCAAGTTCTCCGCGCGCTGCTCATGCAGCGCGCGATCCGTGGATGCCGTCCGCGACGGAGATCGCGGCGCGGGTGGGCAACTCAGTGCCACCGAACACTATCCCGCTGTACGTATGCAGCGCGATTGTAGATGATGCCGTGGCTGAGGGGCAGCACTTTGATCCGATGACGGATCAAAGGCGCGACTACTATATCGGGCTCTTCCATGAGCTCCGATATTACTCCAGCAAGAAGACCTCTTCTCACAGCAAAGTGCCTGAGTGGCAGGCACTTTGTCAAAGTTGGAATGCCTTTGTTGAAAACTTCAACAAGAATCCGGCAGCTTACCGTGAGCGGGTTAAGCATGCCCGTGAGCGCTTCGAGACATTCTCGACGCGTGGGAGGCTGGAGCAGCTCCACAGAGCTTCTGTGGACGCTGGTGTTCCGTGCGCTGTGCCCGAAGGCCAACAGTGCACGCTGTGTCTTCCGGGTGCGGCGCGCTTGAGCGACCGCGACCTAAACGGGTACACGACGATCCGTGTACCTGCGAGTCTCAAGGATCTCCGTGCCAAGTTCATGGCACGCGAGGAACGCGACGAGCGTGGTGCTTCGAGCGCTGCGGGTGACCACAGCGCTCGCACTACCTTCGCGCCGGCAGTGCATGGTGGGCTTCGTACGCCCTCACCATTTCCGGAACGTCCTGCAGCAGGACGTCCCGCGGCTCCCATGTATCTTGGTGGGGCGGAAACCCTCTCCAACGAATACGATAACGAACCGGGTGCCGGTTCGTTTTCGGGATACTATGGTCGACAATACGCTCAACAATCCAACGTGTTGAGCCGTGGGCGTCACGGATCGGAGGCGGCGGTGGCGGGAACACGCCCCGGGTATGGTCAACCTGGGGTTGACTTTGGGTCTCCGTCTCTCGAGGACCGAGTTTCTGCCGTGGAGCGGCTTCAGAGCAGCGACTTCGCTGCTCTGAGGCAGGAGATTGCAAACCTGAGGGCTCTAGTCGCTCAGGTCACGCAGACCGCGTCAGACGTCTCCGTCGACATTGGAGGTCGTGTCGAGCGTTTGGTCCAGCGCGTCCGCGCGCTGGAGAAGGGTTCGGCTCCCGCTTCGGATCAGCCGAGCTAGCTGGCTCGTGCTGCCGGTATGGCTTCAGCCGCCCGACGTAAAAGGTCGGATGGAGGCGCATGCTAGACGGGATGTCTAGTGTGTAAGCGTTGCCATGCCGTGCCAACACTGTGAACGACCCGATGAAGCGCGGATCGAGCTTACTCGCCCCGAAGTCAGAGACTGCGTGTTTAGGCAGGTTTTGAGTAGCTAACAAAACCAATGAACCCTTCTTGAATTCATTTGTGTTACCTCTGCCACTATTGTCTGCGTTCAGCTTCTGCCGATCGACAAAAGCTGCAATAGCGTCTTGGACAAACCGAATGACGGCGCTGCACGAATGCAATTGCGTCCGAGCTGAACTCGTTCAGCTCGCCTGTAGTGTGGTGTAGCGGGATCAGCCAAAATCTGGTTAAGGCTTGATCGAGCTTCCCACCAGCGCCCAGACACCGACTAACGGAGGGGGTCCCCCAACGATCCGTGATCGGCTGAACTTGTTCTCACCTTGTGTACCCGTCGGCGGGCTGGATCTGCTCTCTCGGGGCTCCGAGGATGCAGCACTTGGTGAAGATCGAGTATCTTGGCGTGACGCGGGGATAGTTCGTGGAGCAGCGCGGGAATCTTCGCTCTGCGTCCGAGTATACGCTCCGATCGAGGGTTGCTCGCTGCGATCGGCCGGCCTGGAGTCGATCCAAGGCCTGTAGTTGCCTTTCCGGGTGTGTTCCTTCCTTTCTTGAGTTGCTTGCCGCTTCCTATAGCGGGATCGAGGTCGATTGAGAGATGCAGCGATCGCCGGCCAAGCACTAATATCCGGTCGATCGAGGACTTGCACACAAGGAATAGATCACTAGAGTAGGTCAAGCTGGCCAATGTATTAATCCAGTCTTAACCGTACCGCTAGTTCACTACCCGAAGTGTTGACATTCGCCGAGGCCAATGTAGTTCCTGGGACTTAGTGACTTGAGGGCACTTGTGGTCTTCTGTGCAAATTGCGTTCTGATTTATGTTTAGTTGGCCTCTCTCTCTACTGCTACCATCTTGTCTACCATCCTACAACTAAACAACAACTGGATTCCTGACCTACCTTCGCTCCTCTTGTGCTTCCCATCTTGGCCGATCGGCGATCCCGATCGACTCTCGATCGAGGACTTGAGCGCATTGCCGTTCGCCGTCAATCTGCCTACTTCCGTCCTTGGTCATTCTGGATCACCGGTGTTTACTTCCGGTAGGGCTTGCGTCTACGCCGATCCTGGACATCCGTCAGGGATCGATAGAACGTGATCCGCCTCTGCATATGTCGTGCCCGACGCGCCGGCGTCACTTGATCACTCAAAATCTCTCACTGATCCTCAATCCCAGTCTGATCCATGCGGCCTGTCTCTCGATCGTTGATCGATTGTCGATCCCCCTTTTGGGGCTTCGGTCGACCGGCCCTGCCGCCTTTCTCGGAGAACACTTTCCGTTCGAGAAGGATTTCTTATTCGGTGCTTCTCCACATCCGCCCCCTGTCCAGAAGTTGTGTCGCACGGCGGCTCACTTCGGACCGTGTACTCCCATTCACTCTTCAATCCGCCAGCTCCTGCGCAGATCACGCACGATGAGCACACCACCGTCTGGTCCTCCCGCACCGCCACCTCCACCATCGGAGGGTGGCGAGTCTCCGTCCGGCTCGCCTCGATCAGCCCACTCCACACCTCGATCGACTCGTTCAACAGCTTCTCGGCGCGCTGCGGCTTCTCCGGACACTGCCCGCCGGATCGCCCGGCTGGAGGAAGAGCTGACGCTGGCCTACGCTTCTCGATCCACCATGATCCGCGATCGGGCCCGCCTGGACGACACCGTCCGCGAGCTGACGGCGAACATGCAGGACCTCGAGCGCTACCGCGGGTCCCAGGAAGACGAGATCCGCCGTCTCCAGACTGAAGTGAGCGACCTCCAGCAGAGCGCCCAAGGCCAAGGACCACAGCTGATCCAGGATCTCCGAGGCCAGATCGTTCAACAAACGGCCGAGATTAAGGACCTGGATCGCCGATTGATCCGCACCCAAGATGAACTCGCAGACGCGATCGCCACTCGAGACCGTTTCGACCACCAGCTAGACCTTGCCACCGCGGACATCTCCGATCTCCGGTCGCAGATCACAGGTCAGGAACACGATCTGGACATGTTGCAATACGAGTTGGACATGACGCGAGGCAGTCTCGATCGCGTTCAGGCGGCGCTTCAGACGGCCGAGGCGGCCCTGGCTCAACGAAGTCCGCCCTCAACAGCTCGCTCTCAGGCCGGATCGGCTTCGCCGCCCCCAGCCGGCTCCAACCCCGATGTAGATCGGCTGCAAGCAGACCTCGACCGGACGGAGGGGGAACTGCGTGCGGCCCGTGCCGCCCTCGATCGGGCCAACCAAGATCGCGACGTCGCGCTTCGGGAAAACGCCGATCTCCGTACGTAGACTTCGTAACCTTCGTTCTATTGTTGATCATCTCTCACGCGATCGTCGTGCTGCAGGTGCATGCGTCGAGAGTGCGCAGCAAGTGATCCGCGCCCAAGACGCCCACTTAGTCGACGTTCAAGATGCCTACGCCCTGCTCCGGCGTGTCAGCGATCGATCCAACGAGGATCTCGATACCATCGCGGACACCCTATCCAGTGTGGCGCGTTGGATCGGACTGCGCCAGCGTAGGCCGCTCACACCCGCTCGCCGCGGTCGTAGTCCCTCTGGGTCACCCGATCGTACTCAGCCGTCCCCCAAACGTTCACGATCGGCGCCCCCACCACGCAGTCGATCTCCGAGCCGATCGCCTCCTCGTTCTCCGTCGCCGGCCTTCTCGCTGCCGGATCATGACCAAGGACCGCCTACTGAGAGCCAGCCGCCGTCTGATCGCCGCGAGCCAGACGACGAGCATGAAGAGGAGGAGTCGGATCAGGAGGAAGGGGAGTCGGATCAAGATGAGTCGAGCCCAGCTCGTAGTGCGGGCGGCGGCCAGTCGCAGAAGGACTCGTCGTCGGCCGAATCTGGTTCTGACGAGGAGGAGTCCGAGTCTGAGGGCACAGATCAGGAATCCCTCGCCGCGTTAGCTCGATCCCGGGCTGAGGCCCGACGTCGCCAGTCCGCTTCGCCAGCCCGTACCCGTACTCCACCGATCCGTTCACGATCTCCTTCGGTTATCTCGATACATTCTCGAACCGGATCGGCGCGTTCCCGGTCGCCCCCAAGATCGCCTCCGGGATCACCTCCGGGATCACCGCCAAGATCTCCGCCAGGATCGCCCGGGCGCCGGCCTCTGATTCCGCCGCTGTTCCCGATCGGCACTATGATCCCGGGCTTCAATGCACCCCGGGCACTCGCTCAAGGTGACACGGATCCGTGGCCCGCGGGACTGCTACGCCAGCTGCAGATCACCGGCATGATCTTGTCGACGTTGACCCACCACTTGCTCCTGCCCGAGAATTGGCTCTTCCCGGTCTCGGTTCGTGGTACTCGGCCGCCCGCGGCCGGGATCGGTTATCGGGATGGCTTGATCACCGGGCCGAACATCACCGCACTCCTGGCCGATCGCCCTTGGGAGGCTCTCCAGAACCCGCGAGATCCACTGACGTTTGATCTGGCACTCCACCAAGGCGCCGCAACTCTGTTGGGCCGGATCGCCACGGCCTACCTACAGCTCGAGGAACAGCATCGTCAGGCCTTCTGGGAAACAACTCATTATCTCCCGATCACCCGTGGACAGCGTCATAATCCGGTTGTCCAACGGTACCATGCCGAGCGCCGAACCCGGCGGATCCGCCTCGGCGATCGGTGGCGCCAATGGTTGGCCACGACTTTGCCGATGATGAGAGCGATGTGGGCTGACATTGATCTGTTGCTGGATCCGTTCTTCCTGCACCTTCCGACGCGCCCGCGAGACTCGGTAATTTGGTACCCCGGGGCGGTATCTCGCGCGGCCAATGCCAACGATCCCACCCAGCATCAAGGTGAGCCGACCGACCTCAGGACTGCCCTGATCGAAGCTGACGCACACGATCCCTGGCGAAACCAGTACCGCGATCGACCTCAGGACCACCCTGCCAGGCGGATCCCACGTCTTTGTAACAAGTTCAACCCCAACACCGGCACCCAGCAGCCGTGATCTGACGTTCGTGATATCGGTCCAGTTTGCACGACCAGATCTAGTGATCGACACGTCGATCAGTAAGCCCACTCACAATCATAGTCATTCAAAAGTCGATCTGCCCCAATAGCCGCTCCACAATTCCAGATCCGCATTGTAATACCTCGCTCCTTACGCTGGGCGTCACAGCCCTGCGTCGATCCACTCCCTGTCCGACATGATCAGTCCGGATCCTCCATCGTTCCGCCTCTCAGCGACTCCATAACCTCCCAATCTGCACGTTCATGCACATATACATTCACATACAACCCCTTCCTCCGACCGACGGCCTCCTCGTCGATCCGCCATCCTTTTCGCTCACCAAGGCGACCAACTCACCTTGGTGGTCCGATCTCACTCCTCCTCGTGAGACTGCATCGCGCTGAATCGGTTCCGGTTTACACGATCTCGAAGGAACTCGTGCAATAAAGCTCCACAGTTGAGATCAGCTTCGTCGATCCAGTCAGGATCGTCATAACCCTTCCAATATACCAGGAATTCTCGATACGTCCGGCTGTACCGGGTCCTTCGACCCGTCCGCACATCCGTGATCTTCTCCACTTCATACTCGTTCGCATCTCGATCTGGAGCCCAGCTGTCCTCCGGAAGTAGGATCTCGTCGAAATCAATCCGATCCGCCTCGTCCACCGTGAGCTCGATCTGCGGTCGATCGGGGAAGTCCCTGACCAACTTCAGCTTCGAAACATGCACGATCGGGAACAGGTGGTAGTCCGTGCCCGCGATCTGAAGCTTCATCGTGTACTCGTTCACCTTCTCGGCCACACGGAATGGGTCATGCCACAGATGGGCTAGCTTCCGGGCGTACCCCTCCTTCACACGGTCCAGGTACAGCCACACCTGGGATCCAGCTGCGATCGAATGCGGTCGAACCTCTTTGTTGTGCCGATCGGCCCGATCCGCGATCGCCTCACGTAGGCGAGCATTCACCTGACTTCGAGCCTGATCATAGTGCCTCTGGATCCGATAACGCCACCGCTTAGGGTTCCGATCTCGAATTCGAGTACTACCCAAAGGGATCGTCGCTTCCAGCGTCGATCGAGAATCCCAACCATGCACCAAGTAAAAAGGCGAATCTCCACGGATCCGATCTTGTGCCGTGTTGATCGCGAAGGTTAACCGCTCCGCGTACTCATCCCAGTCCCTCTGATCCAGATCTTCCACGAACATCTTCAAGGCTCTCGTCACCGTCTGTACCATTCGTTCCGCAGTACCATTCGCTTGGGGCCGATAAGCCATCGTCGCTCGCTGACGCATACCTAAGATCTTATTAAAGGCGCGGAAGAAGTCAGCCATAAATCCCGGTTCGCGATCATGCCTGATCACCTCGCTGGCACCGAACCGCCGGAACACACACTCTTCGTAAGATTCGGCGATCGTCTGCGCCATTCGGGAGGAGCTGGCCTTCGCGATCACGTCTCCCGTGAACAGATCGACCCAGATCAGCAGTTCAGTGTTACCCTTGTACGACCTGGGCAGCGAAGGTATGTGATCCATCGCTATGATCTGGAACGGGTAGGTCGCCTGGATGTTCCCCGGTGACTCGCCCCTGATCACAGGTCGTCCTTTGCCGGTTTCGCAGTCGACACATTCTCCGACATACTTCTGCACACTCCTGAAGAGGCCTCTCCAGTGAAAGTGATCACGGATCCGCTGATAGGTACGCCCAATCCCTTGGTGGCCGCCTTCCACAGTAGAGTGATAGTGGTGTAAGATATCCTGGTGCAGCGTCTCCGGTGCCACCAGTCTCATCAATCCGTCTCGATCTGCCTCCGATCTCTTGGAGGGCGGACAGTAGAACAGCAGATCGTTGTCATCGATCTCGTAGTCTGCCGCTATGTTGCCATAGGATCGAGCCTCATCCTGCGTCAGATCAGCCACATCTCCCATCAGGTACTTCTTCATGCCCGCGATCCACACCTCTTCATCTTGTGCTCGACGAATCCGATCGATCCGTAGTCCTCGCACGAATTCTTCCTGCATGACAGTCGGATTCGGTCGTGATCTGGCGTTCGATCGGGTAGTCATCGGTGATAGCCGGGCGATCGGTTCGTCAGATCTGACAACCAGGATCTCATCGAGCCGGTTCAATGTCACCAGATCCCCGTGATCGGCCTCATCCTCGACGACGACGCCCCCTTCACGTTGGAGCGCTGCGCTGGCCAGACTGTCGGCGCTTCCGTTCCAATCTCGTTTCACATGTAACAACTCATGATCTGGCCAGTTCCGTAGCCGATCGAGCACCTTCTGCTTCAACAACGTCAGCTTGGGTGCCTTGCAGTCGATCTCGCCCCGTACTTGCCGGATCACCAGGTTGGAGTCGCCACAGACCACCAATCGGCCGCGATCCATGCCGTTGAGGAGGTCGAAACCCAACAACAGACCGTGATACTCCGCCTCGTTGACGGTCAGCCCTTCAGCATAGCCCGATCGTGCCTTCACCACACTCCATTCGGGCAACCTCCACAAGATCGCACTGTACGCGCCCCCGCCTCGCTTGACACGTGCGGATCCGTCAAAACTAATCACCAGGAGCTCTTCGTCGGCGCGCAGAGTCGGGATCGGGGCCTGGATTTTCCGTCGGGGTTCTTTCTTCGGTGCGATCGCGATCAACGCGTCGTCAACGTCCGATCGAGGCGTAATACTAGCGGCGATCGCCCCCAATATCTCGTCCTCTCCCTTGGTGCACTTCGTGATCTCGAGACTCCAGGGCGATAGGAGTGCAGCCCACTGACCCAATCGACCTTGAAGACCGGGCGATCGGAACAGCCACGCCAACGTCGAGTGTCGGGTCAGGACCCGGATCGATCGTCCAACCAGCATATTGTAGTTCAAGTCCAGGATCCGTAACAGCGCCAGCACTTCCTTCTCCACCACGTTGTAGTTCAGTTCATTCGATTTCAGCGTTCGACTGGCGAAGGTAACGGGATGGTAGATCTGATCATGTTCCTGCATCAGCGCGGCCGAGATCGCCCAGTCACTCGCATACACGATCAGAACCGGAGTTCGATCGCGATCGAAATGCCGCAGGATCGGTGTCGTCGCGATCTTCGTCTTCAGTGTCGAGAACGCACGATGAGCACGGATCCAACGTTCGTCTCCCACTTTGACTTCAGGAACGTGCGTCTGATCGGGGTCCGCCGAGTTCCGATCTACTGAGTTCGGCGCTTCACCGTCCAGGATCTGGCGCAGATCGGGACGCTTCTTCAATTCGGCGAAGTCCACCTCGCGCAGTTCATACAGGATCGCCGCGTAGATCGCGTAGTCTTCCAGGAAACGGCTGTAGTAATTGAGGCTGCCCAAGAATGACTGCATTGATCGGAGCGATCCCGGGAACGGCAGATCCGTCAGTGCCGCGAGATCCTTCGGATTGGCCTCCAGTCCATCGTTCGACACACGATGTCCTAGATAGTCCACCTTGCGCATTCCCCAAGAGCTCTTCTCCACACTGATCGAGAGGGTACACTTATCGCAAGCATCCAGCAGGTGATCCACACGATCACACAGCTCATCCCATGATCCGGCCGTCACCAGGATGTCATCGATGTACGATCTGCGCCCCAACACTGACGGACGCACCGGATCTTCTGGCTCTCCTGACTCGATCAAGTCCGTAGTGACTTCGGAGCCCGACGATCGTGGGATCCTGGTGAACCCGTACAGCGCGTCGTCCAGAAGTCGCTGATAGATCTGAGGAGCGTTCTTCAGGCCGAACGGCATCCGATTCCACTCGAACAGACCCATGTGAGTGATAAAGGCCGAGATCGCACGAGCTCGATCGGTCATCGTCACCACCCAGAATTCACTAGCCATGTCCAGCGAGCAATACCAGAGCACTTTGTCCAGGTCTTCCAGCAGATCGTTGATCAGGGGCATCGGATACACCATCAGCCTAGTCAGGCTGTTGACGAGTCGATAATCGATACACAACCTGATATCCACTCCGTTCTTCTTGATGATTACGACGATCGGCGAGGCTCACGGCGATCGGGATTTCCTGATCATCTTGGCTGACAGCAATCCCTTGATCAGATCCGACACCTTCTCCACGAACTGAGGCGCGACCTTCCGAATTCGTTGGGCGATCGGTTTCGCATCGCCCACGTCGATGTCGCAAATGACGCCTCGGGCAGCTGGCGGAAGCGCATTGCCCTTGCCGATCAGCAGGTGCCTCCTGTGCCAGATCTTCTTCCGCAGTCGGTCGATCTCCTCCGGGGTATTGAACTCCAGATCTCCCACTTTGATGTCGTCGATCTTTACCTCATCTGTCGTCGAGATCACAATTTCAGGAAGCACAGCTAATTCGCCTTCGACGTCTTCGGCTGATAGATTCCCGCCCTCATGGTAATTGGCTTGATCGTCAGCGTCAACATCTCGATCATCCACGTCAACATCTCGATCTGGTTCAGTCGCAACGGGATCGTCCCGATTGGCGGTGGGTTTGATCTCGACTTCCACCTGATCATCTCCAACGACCGCCGAGTCTTCGACCACATGCGACCGTCGTTCCGATGCTGGAACACCGCCACCCGCTTTATCATCATTCGGTTTCGGCTCTTCGACGGCTAAGGTCGCCACATGGGGTGCCCGATCTGTACTCCCGCCCCCGAGATCTGGTTCGACGGTACAGCCGTCGACCGGATCGTCCGATGGCACGTGAGGGGACACTGTTCCGCCGTTCTCTGAAACTTTATCAACTGGTGGCTTCGCGTCATCCATCGCTGCATGCCGCGATTCGCCCCCTGATCAAAGCGCATCAACGGCAGCCACCCCCAGATCGGAGCGCCTCACCTCCGATCCACTTGTCGGATCGAGTGGGCCTACCGACTGATCGGCGATCGGGGATACCTCGGGTCTCCGGAGAATGGCTCGGGGCGTCGGATAAGTCGGTCGCTCGACGGCCGATACTGGCGGTCCCGCTAGTATTTCCTCGTTAGCCAGCTGGTCCTCCGTCGTGGCTTGGAAGGCTAAGTTCTGCCATTCCATGAGCGACGGGACCCGATCGACACATATCCTGGCACCCTGGGTATCCGATCTCCGGCCAGCCACATCGCGATCCGTTCATTCCGGTGCAGGACGAGGGCCTTATCCCCGATGTTGGTAACCTGGAGATATCGGATCCGACCAGGTCCACGGACCACGGTCGGCACCCAACGATCTCCGCGAGTAACCCACAGCTTCTCTCGATCTGTCGCCTTCATCCGCAGCGGCAGTTCGATCGAATCACCGATCGCGATCTGCATTCCTTGATCCACACACACATGTCTGACGTTGTCGTTATACAGCTGTCGCCGTCCGCTAAGTTGGATCTTGACTTCGTCTGGGAGGCAGATGGAGCCGTCCGCAAGATCGAGGCGGATCCCCGCCGGGACCATAAAATCCATACCCAGGATCGCGTCTTGTCCTGATAGATCACCCACCCAGATATCGAAGAAATACACCAGCGATCCTGCCAGAGTAACTTTGATCCTGGTCTTTCCTTCCGTCATGTACACACTTTCACCAATCCCCACACATTCCTGGCTCTGACTCGTGTCGACATAGCACCCCACCTTACGAGCAAAGGCGGTGTCCACGATGGACACCTCGGCGCCGGTGTCTAAGAGTAAGATCGACTTCTCATTGTTGATCTTGCCAGCGATCTTGGCTTGACGGAACCATTTACCTGGCGAATGATGTTTCCAGTACCCTCTGGACTCCCCTGGGAGGAGATCGGGTACCACATCACCAGATCTGCGGTGTTCACTGACGCGAGGCAGACTTCGATCGCGATCATGTTTCGGGATCTCGGCCGTCAACTCTCCGTCAGCTGGCGTAAACCATTCTTCGGGTCTGCGTTGCTTCCAATAACCTCGAGTTTCTCCAGACTGAAGATCCAAGGGCACTTCGGCGTCAGAGCGGCTGAAGTCGTCCGATCGGTGTAGACTTAAGACCTTGGCGGCAGATTTCTCATGCAGATCACATGTATTACCGCGTAGATCAGTCCGCCCACTTACTCGATCTACCGTGTTCTTGTTCACGTATGCATAGATGCAATATCTAGAACGCTCGGCTCGTACCGGATTCCAACCCGGCAAGCGTCCTAGTTTAAAATCTTCTCGGCGATCGCGGGCAACATGCTTGCGTGCTTCACCGGGTTGAACCATTGACGGATCTGATTGTAGAATTCGTACATCGGACACTTGCCCATCTCATGCAGCTCGCCGCATCCGCGGCACACGAACAGGCAGCGATCCGCCGGATGTCCTCGCTTTCCACACTTATCGCACGTCAAACGTCTCCAGCAATCTAGATCCGTGTGCTTCCGTGATCCACAGTGCGAGCAACGGCTTGATCGCTCTGATCCATCGGGCGACGATCGCGATCTTGGGTCTGATCGAGGTGAATCATGACTGATCGGCGCTTGGGTGTTTCGATCCTGCTTCGTCGTGTCGCCCCCAGTGTTGCGAGACTTGTCCTCAGCCGACGCTAGGTAGACGCGACGTAGATCACCTTCCGAGTCTGATCCGTCCGATCCCGTGTCCGATCCAGACTCCTGGTTCGCGATCTGAACTGCACGGACTGCCCGCTTGGTTGTAGCAGCTGGTGCAGAGGTCGGAACCTTCTGGCGATACTTCGATCCGAAGGCAGATCGCTTCTGCCTGCTCTTCGCGCGTTCTCGAGCGCGCAGGACTTCCTCCAGATCTTCGGCATCCGCAAGCCGAAGCAGGGTCAGCTGATCGGCCAGTTCGGGATCGCCCAGTGTCTCGATGAAATGTTCGACGTGTTCTCGACGGGCCTTGGAATCTCCATCCTTGATCTTCAGTCTCGCACGCAGAGCCGCCACATTCAGTCGATAGAGGTAATCCAACGGCGATTCATCCGATCGCTTGCGAGAGTGATAGTACTGCCAAGCCACTGATACTCCTAGGCCACAATACTGGATCTGGAAACTCCGGAGCAGATCGCTCCACTTGTTCCGTGTCGATCGGCCCAGCTGGCGGTACCAGTTCTTCGCCGGCCCTGTCAGCAGATCTGCAAAAGTCATGCACTTCTCTTCATCCGTGGCTTGATCGCGCATGAAGGCCGATTTCACCTTGCTGATCCACGATCGGGCGCGATATTCGTCCTGATCCTTGCCGCTGAACTCCTTAAGATCCGACATCGCCGAAATCCGTACACGCTGGATCAGGGAGGACCCAGTGGATCCCGAGGCAGCGGTAGCCACCACCGCAGGGGCCGAACTCGGCAGATCGATGTCGTCCGGGTCGTAATTTCACTGTGAGACGTCTCGATCCGGCGATCCGGCTGATTCCATCTCCACGTCCTGTGATCCGACATTGTCTGTGGCCACTGGGGCAGGTGTGGCCACTGCGCTCTGCTGTTCCTTCAAGAAACGGGTCATCGCGGCCTGGAAGTAAGTTTCCAGTCTTGCCGTTCGACTCGTCCGACCCAGTCGCGCTGGTCGTCCGATCGGTCGACTTGGATTTCTGCTTCCGAGGTCCTGATCGCGTACGTTCTTGACGCTGACTACGTGCTCGGGCGTCCAACATAGCCGATCCGGAAGGACCGAGCGGCATGCGCTGGGGTTCCGACGACGTGTCAGACACATGTTCGGCTGCCGAGACGTAAGGAGATGAGGATCGATACCCTGTCGACTCAGCCCGCGTCGACACTACTGGAGCTGACAGCGGTTGATCTGGGGCGTCTGGGTCTTGATCGTTCGTGATCACGTCGACGAGGGGTCTCCGCTTGTCGACTAATGTCTGGATCGACGTCTGGATCACTTCGAGTTCTTGATCGAAGAGGTCGTTCGCGTCGAAGGCTCCAGCCACCAAACCGGCCTCCTTCAGCAGCCCTAGCAGGCTCTTCACTGCCGTCAACTTGTTGTCCGTCATCCGGGGGGGCGAGATCGAGCCCTTCGGGTCGCCGATCTGCTCTGGCCGCACGATGATCATGACGGGGTCTTGACGTAAGAAGTCCCGCAATTCTTTCAAGTGATACTGACGTTCCAAGTCAGCCTCAGATTAGTCGAGCACCGGTGGTCTGGGATCTTCGTCGTCCATGCCTGGCGCTCGCAGTTTCCTTCGCGCGATCTGGGCCTTGTCCGCGATCGCGTCCAGGTAGTCGGGATCGAGCCTGATCGGCGAGTCTGCGAATGCATATCGGTCCGATCCGGCCTTGGTTTGTTTTGTTAGTGAATCTCGGTTCACCGAAATCCACCGGGGTCCTCGAAGGGACCTGGGGAGGATGTTGAGGTTTGTCTTCTAGATCCGTTTCCAGATCACCCTCGATTCCGTCGACAGAAGTCCTCCGAGCACTCTGTCGATCTGCGGATCTCGTTTTGTTCAGCAGCGTCTCCGTCGATCCGATATCCGACGACGCCTCTTCCCCTGGTTCTTTCTTCACTTGCACATCTTCTGCGGACTCACGGTGAAATCCGGAGTCCCCAAGAGATCCGGGCACGCGCACCATTGTGGTGTAGCGGGATCAGCCAAAATCTGGTTAAGGCTTGATCGAGCTTCCCACCAGCGCCCAGACACCGACTAACGGAGGGGGTCCCCCAACGATCCGTGATCGGCTGAACTTGTTCTCACCTTGTGTACCCGTCGGCGGGCTGGATCTGCTCTCTCGGGGCTCCGAGGATGCAGCACTTGGTGAAGATCGAGTATCTTGGCGTGACGCGGGGATAGTTCGTGGAGCAGCGCGGGAATCTTCGCTCTGCGTCCGAGTATACGCTCCGATCGAGGGTTGCTCGCTGCGATCGGCCGGCCTGGAGTCGATCCAAGGCCTGTAGTTGCCTTTCCGGGTGTGTTCCTTCCTTTCTTGAGTTGCTTGCCGCTTCCTATAGCGGGATCGAGGTCGATTGAGAGATGCAGCGATCGCCGGCCAAGCACTAATATCCGGTCGATCGAGGACTTGCACACAAGGAATAGATCACTAGAGTAGGTCAAGCTGGCCAATGTATTAATCCAGTCTTAACCGTACCGCTAGTTCACTACCCGAAGTGTTGACACTCGCCGAGGCCAATGTAGTTCCTGGGACTTAGTGACTTGAGGGCACTTGTGGTCTTCTGTGCAAATTGCGTTCTGATTTATGTTTAGCTGGCCTCTCTCGCTACTGCTACCATCTTGTCTACCATCCTACAACTAAACAACAACTGGATTCCTGACCTACCTTCGCTCCTCTTGTGCTTCCCATCTTGGCCGATCAGCGATCCCGATCCGCGATCCCGTTCGGCGATCTCGATGGGACTTGATTTTGACTCGGTTACTTTTGAATTTAGAATCGGACACTGCAGATTATTTATGACAAATCGGTTACTTTTAGGAGATTGTCGGTCACATGTGGCTATATCTGCAATTTCACAAAACCTTTAAGGTCATACAGATATTATTCAATAGTCTACCGTGTAACCCAACGTGTAACCAGGGTACGAGAAACTCGCATTACGAGAATACCAGAAGCGCCTACAGGGTCGGCGCAGTGGACGCGAGCCGGTAAGGGTCGCGCGGAGCGCGTAGGTGGGGAACAGGAGCTGACCTGTGGTGGCGTTGTGCCTGTGCGAGCGCAGCGAGCGAGCCTGCGGTTTGACAGGCCGCGGGCGGAGCGCGCGGATGCAAACCCAGGACCAAGCACGGCCCAAGCGAGCGCAGCGAGCCGGTAAGGGTAGTTTGGTGTCGCGCGGAGCGCGTAGGTGGGGAACAGGAGCTGACCTGTGGTGGCGGTTGTGCCTGTGCGAGCGCAGCGATATGTATAGGTTTACGGTGGTCTTAAGTGTTGTCTTGGTTTGGTTTCACTTTCAGCATCCGATTTTACGCAGGTCCAATCAGTGCTCCCTGTTGCCAATATCAAATGCAAAAGTCAGTCTCACCTCTCGAAACTCACACTATGAATAAGTAACCAAAGCCGAATTCAGGGGCGAGCGAGCTTTAAATTTGACTCGGTTACTTTTGCATATTCAATCGGCTATTTTTGTCACCAATACTTCAAGCATTATATTTTTAGTCGGTCACTTTTGAATGGTTACACTGGTCACTAGTAACAGTGTAACCATTCAAAAGTATCCGATTGAACATATAGTTTTGGAAGTGACCGATTCTAAATTCAAAAGTAACCGATTCTAAATTTCCACCCGATCCCGATCGGCGATCCCGATCGACTCTCGATCGAGGACTTGAGCGCATTGCCGTTCGCCGTCAATCTGCCTACTTCCGTCCTTGGTCATTCTGGATCGCCGGTGTTTACTTCCGGTAGGGCTTGCGTCTACACCGATCCTGGACATCCGTCAGGGATCGATAGAACGTGATCCGCCTCTGCATATGTCGTGCCCGACGCGCCGGCGTCACTTGATCGCTCAGGATCTCTCACTGATCCTCAGTCCCAGTCTGATCCATGCGGCCTGTCTCTCGATCGTTGATCGATTGTCGATCCCCCTTTTGGGGCTTCGGTCGACCGGCCCTGCCGCCTTTCTCGGAGAACACTTTCCGTTCGAGAAGGATTTCTTATTCAGTGCTTCTCCACAGTAGCAGTAGGCTCGACCTCTGCGTTGGTCTTCGCGGTGTCTGTACCCCGCACAGACACGTTGTTCTTGTTGCTCTTCTTTTTCTTGTCGGCGTCTGTGCCCTGCACAGACGCATGCTTCTTCTTCTTACGCGTAGTCGCGGCTGACACTGTGCAAGTGTCAGCGGCATTCTGCGGTGCTGTGTTGCGGCCGTAGATCCTCCCCCACTTAAGGAAGGAGCCACCATCCCGAGCAGGCTCGGGAGGCGTGGATGCCGCATGGCATTCACGTAGAACGGCGTATGCCCGGTCGAGGCATGCACCGAGTTGTTGATGGCGAACTCCGCCATCGACAGGCACTCGCTCCAATGTTGGAACGAGTGAGCGTAGCTCTTGAGTATGTCGACGAGCACGCGATTCACGCGCTCGGTTTGCCCATCCGTCTGCGGATGGTCCGCAGTCGACATTGAAAGCTGACTCCCAAGAAGTGTGAACACTTCTTGCCACAGGTGTGCTGTGAAACGCGGGTCTCGATCTGACACAATGTCGATCGGCATGCCATGGTGTTTGAACACCATGTCAACGAACAGACGTGCCGTCTGCTTCGCAGTCACTTCAGCGGGTACCGCAGCAAGATGCACCATCTTGCTGAAGCGGTCAACAAAGACCACAACTCCTGTGTTCCCCTGGCTGTCCGGGGGAAGACCGAACTCGAAGTCCAAAGACATGGACTGCCAACACTCCGACGGAGTCGGTAGTGACTGCAAGGGAGCCTGCGCGAACGGCGCAGGCTTCACTCGTTGGCATACCTCGCAAGCACGGACGTACTTGCGCACCCACTTGTACTGGTGGGCCCAGTAGAAGTCGCGCGTGAGAAGGACGTACGTCTTCTCACGGCCCGGATGCCCCGCAGTCGGTGCATCATGATACTAATACATGATCCTGAGGCGCAGGTCATGATCGTTGGGCACGACAACACGGACCGCGTTGTCGTCGACTGCACTGTAGAGTAATAAGCCGTCGTGCACCCGATAACGGTGTGCACGAGCACGAAGATGTTTCGGCAGCTTCTGACGAGCTTTGTCAGAAGGCGCTGAGCCGTAGGCCAGCAGGAGCTTCGCATCCGCGTCGTGCGCGTATGCGGCCTTCACGTCGTCTAGCAGAGACGATGTAGATGTGCTCGACCGCATGGCGTCAATGGCATTGACGTCGGTATCACTTGAAGCATAGTCAGGTCGACGCGATAACGCGTCGGCCACCACATTGAGTCTTCCGGGTTTGTACTCGACCCGGAAGTTATACTCCGCGAAGAAGGATAACCATCTCGCCATCATTTGCGGGATGTGCGGCGACTTCACAGCCGTCCGCAGTGACGCGTGGTCCGTATAGACCACGAACGGTTTGCTTCCGAGTAAGTACACTCGGAACTTCGCGAGTGCATACTTCATGGCAAGGAGTTCCTTGTCATGCACCGGGTAGTTGCGTTCAGCTGGCTTCGGCTGACGCGATTGGTAGTAGAAGACGCGATCACGACCTTCGTGATCGTGCTGCATCAACGCACATCCGATTGCGAAATCGGATGCATCGCACACTACGTGGAATGGGCGATCTTGGTCGGCTACCGCCAAGATCGGCGCCTCAGTCAAGCCCCGCTTGACTGCATCAAAGGCCTGCTGACACTCAGCAGACCAAACCCACTCGGCATCCTTCTTTAGGTGCTGTGACAGCGGGCGTATCGTGCCCGCATAGTCCTTCACGTACTTGCACAAGTACGTGGCCAAGCCAAGGAACTGCCGCAGTTCCTTGACGTTCGACGGTGTCGGCCACTCGTTGATCACTCTGACCTTTTCAGGGTCAGGGCGGACACCATTCTTCCCTACGAGACACCCGAGCACGGGTATCTCGCTCGCCCCGAAGATGCACTTCTTCAGGTTCGCGTAGAGCTTGTGCTTGCGCATCAGCGCAAGCAGCTTCCGGAGATGCACCTTGTGCATCTCAACATCGCTCATCCCGACCGCAGCCCGGCTGTGGACGAACACGTCGTCGAAGTAGCTCGGTGCGAAGTCGCGCACCGAGCGCAACAAGTGCGTCACGCACCTGTTGAAGGTCGCAGGGGCGTTCTTCAGACCCTGCGGCATAACGAGCCTCTCCCAGAGCATGCCGCTTGGCGTGCTCACAGCCGTGAGAGGGATATCACTCTCACGCATAAGGATCTGATAGAATCCGTCGCGCAGATCAAGAGCACTGTAGATGGTGCCCCTGGCCATCGAATCGACGATAACATCTTTTCGCGGTATCGGTGCCTGCGCCGGTATCGTCGCATCGTTCAGCTTGTTGTAGGCATGAACGATGCGCCAGCCGCCCTGTGGCTTCTTGACACAGAACGTCGGAGCACTGTGCGGGGACTTCGATTCCCGCACTTGTCCAGCTTTGCGACGACTTTCAAAGAAGTCGTCGATCGCTTTGACCTGTTCTCGCGGCAGTGGCCACTGCCGCGTGACGCAATACTTAGTGCCCGGCACGAGATCAATCTCGTGCTGAATGCCCTTGTCCTGCGGAAGCTCCGCAGGGATCTCTTCCGGAAGTACGTCAACGTACTCCCGTAGGATCTCGTAATAGGGACTCGTCCTCAGCGAGTCCCAACTCTGCTCCTCAAAGCGTTCCTTCTTCGTCTTCGCACTGAGAGTGTCTTCGCTCTCAGTGGTGCTCTCCATGAAGAACTGCCTCAGCTCTTCATTCTCGCTCTTCGTTCTCTCGGCGTCCGAAAGAATGCAAACCTGCTCGATGCGTCCATCGTGCAGGTCACGCGCGAAGCGCTTCCAGCTCATGACTGGAAGCGAAGTCAACTCCGACGCTTGTGTCGGAGGATTAGCGAGAGTCATCTCCCTGTACCGGAATCCGGCACAGGTACGCGTCAAGACGTTCAACGTCTCGATGTCCGGCTTCTCTGCCTCCGTCTGCCCAGCAGACATCTCTTGTAGCGTCTCGGCCCCTGGCCGAGACTTGCGCAGCGACCTTCGCATGCGCCGTCTTCTCGTCTTGCGGAGCCCGGCTCCGCTAGACCCTTGACCTCGTCCAGGCCCAGCCGTGGACGGGTGTTCTTCTTTAATACCGCCGGCGGGTTCATCCCGCGGGCGAGCGACTTCAAGCCCGGCTTGGTCGCCCGGCGCTTCGTCGTGCAGCTGGGCTGCACGACAGCATGCAAGTTTTTCCGGTGCGGGACGTTTGCAACCGTCCGCACCGCCTGCAGCGTCGGCTCCCGGAGCCGACACGCCATCTTCACCTCGACGCCTGTTATTGGCGGAGCCCTTCGTTACAAAGGGTGCGTCGACTTCCAGAGTCGACGCGAAATGTCTTCTTGCAGCGTCGGTTCCTGGAACCGACGCGACTTCAACACCTCGACGCCTTCCATTGGTGGAGACCCCCATTACGGAGGGTGCGTCGGCTCCCAGAGCCGACAAATCGAATTCACTCATGCCATCGACTCCCGGAGTCGACGGCGTTCCCTCTCCCTGGCCAATAACATTGGCCAGGTCTGGTCCAATCAGGTTCGCATCGGCCTCTTCGGCCGAAGCGTGTGACTCGCTTACGTCATCCGCGCCGCTAGAGGCCGGAGACTGTCCTTGATTCGCTGAAAAGCGAGTGTCGACCTCCGAGGTCAACACTTTTCCTTCGCTAGCCGTCGGCGGCAACGCCGACGCTACGTGTTCCTGCGCGCGCGCTTGCGCGCGTCCAGGGTGCTCCGGGACAGCAGCGTTAGGTGCTGTCTCGAGTGGGGAATCGCGCGCACCGGTTGGTGCGTGTGGGGCGGCAACAGGGCCATCGCTCTCTGTTCCGCTTTCGCGACTGAAGCGCACAAGAGTGCGCTTCTCCCAATCGATTACCGGATCATGCCGTGCGAGCCACGGCATGCCCAATACCATGTCGAACTTATCGTCCAGGTCCAGGACGATAAAGGTTTCGACAAACACTCGACCTTTGTACGTGAAGCGCACGCGTACCATGCGCTTCTCGGTCTTGACGACGACACCTGTCGCCAGGCGTACTTCCAACATACTTCGAGGTATCTTTAAATCCTCGAAGTCAAGCATTGATAGACTTCGCAGTCGAACAAGTTCTTCGACGCGCCGGAATCTACCAAAGCACGACGAGAGTCTCTTGCTCTCGTCGACTTCACTTTCAGGATGACAAGGTCATGCTTGTCATCTTGGTTCTTGCAGTGAGAGTCAACCTCACTGGGGGCTGCAGTCCTCAGTGTCGCGTGTCCAAGGTTGACACGCGGAACTGCATTACCAGTAGGGCGCCCCGCGCCTACTGGCATCCAGCGTTTTTTGTTTGATTGCGACGGTGCCCGGCACCGCCGCGATAGCCACCCTGCTGGTGCACGGGAGCCGTACACTCTCGAGCAAAGTGACCGATCCTACCGCAACTGTAGCATCGCACATTGTTTCCCTGCGACTGCTGGGGTCCAGCAGTAGCAGCGCTCGAGAGGTCCATTGGTTCTGGTCCTCCCGTCCTCACTACCGGGCGCGGTTGCGGCCTCGGTACGTGTGTATGCAGTTTAGCCTGCCGCAGGCTAAACTCCTCTTGCATGGCAAGAGTGATTGCAGTACTCGGGTACTCACGGAAGGGATAGGTCTTCACAGGCCCATCTCTCAGTCCCTTCATGAACGTGACGACCTTGGTCGCCTCGTCAATCGGGTTGGTCACGATGTTCGAGACCAAGTACCGTGCTCTCTGAGCGTAAGCATGGACGTCATGCTTACCCTGTTGCAAGTCGAGGAACTCCGCCCTCGACCGGAACTGGGGCTCAAACGCTTGTCTGAGCTCCTCCTTGAATACCTCGTACGTGTTGAAGCACGTAGGGTCTGAGAGTCGGCGTCCGTACGCCCAACTCCTCGCACGTCCGCCAAGGCAGGACATGGCGAACGCGATCTTCGACAACGGGTCGACGATACGTCGAGCCGCAATGGCAGTGTCGAGTTCGACAAGCCAACGGAGGAGAGGCTCACCCTCTCTTCCTACGTAGTTGCTCACGTTGAGCTTCAGCGATTGCGCGCGTGGTGTCGTCCCCGACGACACCGCGGTAGTGGCAGCAGCATCTCGCTGCTCCTTCAAGATGAAGCCCAGAGCAACACCGTGTTGCTCTGTCGGCGTTAGCGTACGCAGCATCGTAGCTACAGCCGCCTCACCAATGACTGTTGACAGTCGTTGGAGGGCCTCCCACTCTGGGTCTGACAGGTGGGGGCAGTCAGCGCGTGCAACATGGGTTGCAGGCGTCGTGGAGCTTTCCATGGGCACCTCAGTATCCATGGGAAGGTTCTCGGTTACGTACGAACTCAACTTAGTCGGTCGTTGGACGGACTACAAAGTGCTACCAGGTGTAATGGGCCTACCTTGACCCACTACAACAGCTTACACGTATGCGCACGTGTATGAGGAAGCGTAGCTTAGTTTAAACTAGAGTTAATTATACTCGGGCCTCCGAGTATAGATTAATCTAAATAAACGATCCAAATAATGTTTTTGGGTTAAAATGAGAACTGCTATTTTTGTTTTATGTTTTCTGACTTCCTCTAAATGTAATATTCTAAGTTAGGAATATGCCAACGGCTGGTTGGCAGAATTCCACTGCTATGCATGTCGCTCATTGGTTAAAAGATGCTGCTTTCAACCAATAGGAATCCTAAATGTCTATGGGCCACCCGTCGTGGTGACCGTAAATGAATGTGGCCCTTGATGTAGCGTACATCAAGGCCGAGGAAGTGTTTGTACCTTTAACAGATATCGCATCTGTTATAGTCACAAGTGGCTGTAGCCACTTGTGCGTGTAACCCCGTTACAAACTTCCTGAACCGCAATCAGACCAAGGTGGCTGGGAACTGGTGTCGCCTGGAGGAGCTGTTCAAGCATTACAAGCTCGGTACGACTCCGCCGTCAGACTGGCAGACATTGATCACCGTCTCTTCGGCCGACGACATGTTCGCCGAGCCTCGCCCGTTCAGCTTTCGGCACGAAGACGACACCGAGGAGAAAGACAACGGCGGCCCTCCTGGACCGAATGGTGATTCTGGATCACGTGGGCGCACCGAGTCGAGCGGCAGGCGCGTCTCCATTCTGGATCTCACCGGCGACTCCAAGTCGAGAAAGCAAGCTTCAGCGCAGCCATCAGCGTGAGGTGCCGGACCAAGTGCAGTGGCGTCCCACTGCTTGGGATGCGTCGAGCGACTCTGCTCGTTCGGTCGGCAACGAGTACCTGATCGACGAGAAGACTGCGTGCGCCTCGTTGGTAGAATATACTGCCATATCAGCACAAGCAAACCAAATAGTTAAGAACAGAGGCCATCGCATACATCTCATTAGGATCTGTATCACTTACTTCATTCACCGTCCGAGCTTGGGGGCGCGCATTGCCTCCACCGCAGTGGCGGTCGCTGATCTTGTTGGCATCGACTTGCTGCTTCTGGCGAGATTGCTGAATGTTGTCTCCTATTGGCTGTTATATTTGACGGGAGGGGCAGGACAGATGTCAGGACATGGTGGTTTCTGGTGGCTTTTGGTGGCTTTTGGTGGCTTTTGGTCCCAGGATAATCCCGACAATACCGGTTAAGCCCAACACTTCGGGTAGTGAACTAGCGGTACGATTAAGACTGGATTAATACATTGGCCAGCTTGACCTACTCTAGTGATCTATTTCTTGTGTGAAAGTCCTCGATCGACCGGATATTAGTGCTTGGCCGGCGATCGCTGCATCTCTCAATCGACCTCGATCCCGCTATAGGAAGCGGCAAGCAACTCAAGAAAGGAAGGAACACACCCGGAAAGGCAACTACAGGCCTTGGATCGACTCCAGGCCGGCCGATCGCAGCGAGCAACCCTCGATCGGAGCGTATACTCGGACGCAGAGCGAAGATTCCCGCGCTGCTCCACGAACTGTCCCCGCGTCACGCCAAGACACTCGATCTTCACCCAGTGCTGCATCCTCGGAGCCCCGAGAGAGCAGATCCAGCCCGCCGACGGGTACACAAGGTGAGAACAAGTTCAGCCGATCACGGATCGTTGGGGGACCCCCTCCGTTAGTCGGTGTCTGGGCGCTGGTGGGAAGCTCGATCAAGCCTTAACCAGATTTTGGCTGATCCCGCTACACCACAATGGTACGCGTGCCCGGATCTCTTGGGGACTCCGGATTTCACCGTGAGTCCGCAGAAGATGTGCAAGTGAAGAAAGAACCAGGGGAAGAGGCGTCGTCGGATATCGGATCGACGGAGACGCTGCTGAACAAAACGAGATCCGCAGATCGACAGAGTGCTCGTGTGTGTCGGAAAGCCCGAGTTTCCGAAGTGATTGCCCCGCTGGCCCGACAATCAAGTTCAATCAAGGGGCAATCAAGGCCAGGCCCAGCAAAAGACGGAGATGGCTACTTCTGATTGGATGACGGACATTATCCTCGTTGGAGTGACAGTCAGGGGCCGGAGCCTCGTCGGGTCCTAATAGAACCCCGAGCGAGGCTTCGTGGTACCCACTTTTAGGTACAGATGCATTTAGTTGCGTACTTCGACCGCACTTATTAGTGTGGCCGCGGTCGTCGTTTGATGTGTCCGGAATCGCCTTATTGCGATCGTTCACACTAGATATTTGTATAGGGACATAGGACTCATCATAGGATGACCAGAACGAGGCCCCCTGGGCCTCATAAAACTTAGTAATAAAAAGACAGTCTTCCCCCAAAGCCAACAAGGGTCAAGTCCGACTTCGGTAAGTGTAGCTAGCTTATTGTAGTGCCTGGACACGCTCGGCTGCGTGTGGATGCCTGTCGGGGAGCTTATCGTGCTTTGACCGAGAGTTTCCTTGGCGTGGCCGGAGAGGCTAGAGCGACATAGGAGTGTCGTTCACTGTATATTTGTGGGACAAGAGTGTCCCTGAGTGTATTAGTCTACCTACCGAGGTTTTACCTTGGTCCCCCTGTATAAGGCCTAACACGCCGGTACCCTTCCTTTCTGAGGGACTGCAGTGGGGTTGCGCGAAAGCGCTACATAGTATCCTAGCCTTAGCTCGTGGCTAGTAGTACAGGTTTTTGGGTTGACCGAAGACAACCTAAGGTGCGCAGAGGCGCTTGCAACCGACCCGGTGTAAGGGATCGTTCCTGGTCTTCAGGTTTTGATCCAATAAGCGCTTACCTTTGCGGGTTAGCGTGTTGTTGGTGTCTCTAATACCTTTTAGTGGAATTACCACACCACACTCGGAGGACTTCCGTCGACTGAATCGAGGGCGATCAGGAGACAGATCTAGAAAACAAACCTCAACATCCTCCCCAGGTCCCTTTGGGGACCCCGGTGGATCTCGGTGCGAACCGAGATTCACTAACAAAACAAACCAAAGCCGGATCGGACCGATATGCATTCGCAGACTCGCCGATCAGGCTCGATCCCGACTACCTGGACGCGATCGCGGACAAGGCCCAGATCGCACGGAAGAAGCTGAGAGCGCCTGGTCCGGTATTTCTCTGGTTCTCTTTCTTGTGCCATCCTACACCCTTCCTGGGTCATGTCAAGAGGATTAACGTCATCGTCAGAATCATCGAGCTGGTCGATTCGTTCGTCGTCAGGTAGTTGAGTAGTCCTCTCTCTCGTACTTAGGGCTTCCTCCGCGTCAGAGAGAGATGTGATTAACGCGCCAGGAACCCCCAGCCCTTGTGGAGCACGGCGTTTGCCTTCCCGCTAGAAGACATAGTTCAGTATGTGTTCGATGGTCAAATAAACTACCCGAGTATTCTCCAAATCAAAAACGGGGACGCTTTGCTTCTCATCCACCGGGGTCATCGACACCTTTTTCAGCACCGTAGCCGAACTGCGACGAGCAGCTTGGTCAATCCCGTTGAAGTGATCTTACACAGCATCATGAAGCGCACGCGTCCCCCCGGGCATGATTTCCAGCACACTTCGCAAACAACACGGCCTCAGAGCATAAGTCTCCGATGCCAGGCCTTGAATCGCGACTCCAGCTCCAGTGTTTCGTTATTGAACGTAACTTGGAGGGTGCCCTTGCGGTTTGCCGACTTCCAATTGTAACCCAACACAATGCCGTAGTCCCAAACCTTTGGTTTTCCGTAGGGGACTCTTGCTACATAAACATCCTTCCCGTAGGCGTACCCCACTGTCTTCAGCATGGCGGGCTTCAGCAACGCATAGCGCGTGAGAGCAGCCATATTGTCTGTTACAAGTAGTCTGTAAAGGTGTGGGCAAAGGGTCGTCAAGCCTCGGAGGTTATCGGAACGAAGGAAAACCAAAACTGAGCTCTGTCGAGCCTAACTCTACGTCCTATCTGTTACTTTCATGATCAGAAAAACTTGCTTTTCTCATGTAGCCAGCCACGTCGTCGACTTCTTGGCTTTAGGAACTGATCAGCTGAACTACGTGTCGACGTCCTTCTCGGCCAGCTTTGATATCGAGACGAGGCCCCCATCAACTTCCGGGATGTACAGAACATCCGACAACGTGATGGACGTCCCGTCCATCAGCTTCAATCCGACGGTGCCCTTTCGATCTTCACGCTGTCCGCGATCGTGATGCGGATTGTCGTCTTCAGCTCCTTCATGGACACGAACTTGTCCCGGACGCTGGTCATGTACTCGTCCCGGTCGCCGGAGTCCACAACCCACTCCGATTTCGCCATTGCACCCGTAGCCGTGAGCGCGAAGTCCGACGCCTCTTGCGCGACTTGTCCACGTCCCTCATCGGCCTTCTTCTTGCGGCACATGTCCTTGTGCCCCAACTTCTTGCAGTAGAAGTACTTCCCGGAATACCCTCGTTTGCGGAGCTCCTTCTTCTTCGTTGCGAGCGCCTTCCCCTGAGCCTATGTCGAACCATCCGATACTTCAATATCCGACTGAGCTTGGATCGCGTACGCCAACGTCATGTTCGGCGTATTTTCGAGTACAGTGCTGATCATCCGGTACTCTTCTGTTAGACTGCCCAGCAGCAGCGCGAGCTGGCGAGTCTCGTCGAGAGTGTCACCAATTGTCTCCATTGCAGCACCAGCTCCTTGAACCAGTTCACATGCGCCGCGAACCGCGCTCCGGCTCCATCTTCAAGTTGTGCAACTTCTTGGTCACGACGAGCCGATTCTTGAGAGTGTTCCGGTTGAACTGTTCCTCCAGCAGGCGCCACGATTCAGCAGGGGTTGTCGCTCCACGGATTACACTTTGTATGTGAGACTCACGTCTCCAGCGATCACACCAAAGGCCTTCCGATCGTCGGTTTTCCACTTTACCGTGGAGCGGTCACGCAGCTGGTTGAATTCTGGCTTGATAATGTGGGCCAGAAGTCCCTTGCGGGACAGCTTCTTCGTATGTTGAGCTCCCAGTGGATATAGTTGTCTTCCACGAGCTTCACGGTGTCTGCGTAGCTTGGGCTCATAACCAATTGAGATTATGCGGGCGAGGCTTGGTATTCGAGTGTTGGTTAGGAAGGAAATCAAATCCGAAAGTGAATTAGATTGAGTTTAGCAAAACTATCTTTTGAATATGTCCTATCGTGTGTGTCTTACCAACGAGTACACGAAGTTCTAGCTCCTAACTCCATCATGCGCATTCAGGGGTGCAGAGGGAAAATGTCGATTGTTGCAGATCCCATGAAAATGGCAACTTCAACTTGACCTTCTCTCAGCCAATCAGTAACGCCAAATCCGGCAATCCGACCAATCACATTGCTGTATTCTCTTGCAATCTTGCCAACAACTCCACAGCCGCACGTGCCTCGATACTAGACTGCGAAGTGTCCAATTGCAACTTCACGGCGCCCATCGCGTTAATCTTCGGACAGCAACACAACTGGACTTTGTCTAGTGCGCGCTGCGTGTAGTGACTTCATCCTTCAGACAATAAATATATGTTGCACAAAAAAAGTTTTTTTACTTCTTGTGTATATTGTAGGGTCGAGAGATTGAGATGGTAGTGCTGTACGGGCTTGTCTTTAGGAGTACTACCTCCGACCGGAAAATAAGGGCGGATTCAATCTAATTACGATTTCGCAAGTTTTATATCCTCCTCAACCCGATACCTTCCTAAACAAATGTCTATATGTATCCATCATTTTGAAGAGGGATGGGTGGAGAGGTCCAGATTCGAATCTCCTGCCAATTTCACTTTGCAAGTTCAAGGACGGTCTTGGAGCATGGACACACGGGGGAGGCCGTCAAGTCAGGCTCAAGGCCTACAAGCTAAGCGTGTGAGGGATTCAGGTGAGAACATGATAGGGTGAGCTCGTGCGGAACGCTCGCGTGCTAATGGCGGCGCTGTTTGTGCGTATGTTTGTCCAGTAGGATCGCAGGCTAAGGTGGATTCCAAGGCAGGAGGTAAGCGCGCGGCGTATGTAATCAAGTAGAAAGCGCGTCTAGATATCAGAAGGCCACTATGTTACCTTAGTGAACGCGCTTGTCAGGCTGAGCATCGAGTAGATCCTGGCGGACATCCTAGACGAATGAAGCTCTGCCCGCAGTCCTACAAACGTGCTGGAGGCGGAACAAGTACGCTGTGCAGCTGGCGCTGGACCATGTACTTCGCAGTTGATCTGCTTGTCTCTTCAGCCCGGCGAATTGCGGTGCCTTAATGTGGTGGCCTTTAATGCTGCCTTGAATGCGGGGCCTCGATGCGCACCTCGCGTGGCTACCTATTCTGATTCAAAATTTAGTCGTGCTCTAATTTAGCTCTCTTTGCACAGCTTATAATTCTCAAGGCGGAGCTATGCGCAATTTTTTTGAAACTGCCCTTATTTTCCGATCGGAGGTAGTATACTACATAATCATAGAATACACAACAAGTCGACACACCAAATCCTTCGATTCCCGGAAAACATAGTCGATTAATGGTATCATCCTCGCTTACACTAATCGGTCACAGTGTGTTGTTTTGAAGTAGAATTTCGCAGTACGATTGACTCCAATCCACTAAAGCGAACCATGTCCAAGTCTACTCCAAGACACGATTGTTGGTCCAGATAGCGCCCACTTGGTCGAGCTCCACACCCGAGTACCCGATGAAGCCACCCAGCTGGAAGCCGTTCGGCGCGCAGACTGTTCCTTTCCTGTCCGTGGGGGTTCCGCCAGTGAGCGACCGGCCCATACTGGTAGTGATCTTGATGTACCTGATGCGCGTATGCCCATGGTACTCGCCCCAGTGGGCCTCCAAGCACGTGAAGCGCTCATCACGCTTCAGAGCTAGCGTCTGAGCGGAACCGCCCTTGCCACCGTGGTACTGAGTGTGTTTGCGTCCCCAGTGGTCGGTAACGTCGATTCCAACCCCGTTCACGCGTTCGCCGGTGCGGATCGTGATGGAATGCACGGTTTGGCCAGCCGACGCAAAGATGGTGTCCGTGAACATGTCGCCGTGGGGTCCGCCGAAGGTCTCGCTCAGTATCGTAGGCTCCTCGTCCTGAGTAGTAGTTCACCCCTCAAGCGCAGCAGCGCTACTTGCCAATAGCGCGATCATCGCCAGGACGTGGGAAAGGAGCTTCATCGTTGGAGCTTGAGCTTGTTGGTAGAAGGATGCTGATTCGAGAATGAGCTGAAGCTCCTCGCTCTCACTAACGTCCTTCCGGACTCGCCAGGATACAGTCTTGGGCGTACGTAGGTGTACCATCGAGCGTGGACTCGTTGAGGATGCTGCAGCATCCACGTACTGTACCAGGATAGGTAGGATACAAGATACGATCGGTCGGTGGGAAGCTGCAAGGCGCAGTCATAATTACCGATACGTCACCAGAATGTATACAACAATGCGTAACATTACGATCGATTGCTGTCGCTTTGACGAATGCAGCTGGGCATGATCGGGTTGCGGTCCGAATTGGCGTGCTTTACTTATGTAGACTGCCAGACTGATCAGGTACAAGGTAGCTTATCACGCTTCGAGTCCGCCACTCACTCGGCAGTGTCACGCTCCAATTCAATAAGGCGACCATATTAGGCGATCGCCAGCGCGTCAAGTATTCCCAGATCGCTTGTTTTGTGCTTCGTTTTGCTGTCGTATTACATGTGGACGCAAGCATCCCACGAGCACAGGCGCGAGCGAGCGAAAAGCAGCCCGCTCGCTTCAAATTGCGAGCAGAGCCTCGCTGCTCCCTCTGATAAGTACGACGCCAACGAGCAGCTCAATTGAGGAGTGAGCTGACAGGATAAAATGACTCAACTTTGTGTCAACAGCTAGCGCTATAAGGATGCCCCACAATGCTATAATGAGTGTGACCGTAGGCTACAGTAACGAGAGAAGCTGATGGTATCCTTGCTAGCATGATGTTGCGCTCTGCGCTAATCTTAAGTAAATTAATTATTGTCCAATCCGTGTTAAGAGCTGGCTTTCGTGCTCCCTCTTTAAGTCGATTTCGTACGAGCAGCTACAGATCCGCGAGCACGCTCATGAGGATTTAGCTGCTCGTGCTCGTTCCCGCGAGCAGTGCTCCCGATCAGTTCGTGGTTCGTGGGATGCTTGGTATATGGCGTTAGTGGCCAAAACCCCATCCAACAGGCTGAGCAATCATGAATGTGCAGCGTAGGAAGGATACAAGCGTTTGTGGAGGAAATCCCAAAATTACGTCCTAATTACCGGGATAATACTGCGAGTATTTGGATTGCAAGCGTGCATAACGCTTGGGTGCGTGAGTGTTTGTCCAACCCGAAATGGAAAGCGGATCACAGCATTTCCCCCAATTCGCAACACAATATATGAGCGCGATTTTAACTAACCAAGCCAGCATCAAGAATATTTGTCAGATGAACGATAGATTGCTACTGTTCACCGTGCGCTGGTGCTTTCTATCCAATGGAAGTCTGGAGAAATGACGGCCTTGTTAAACACTCGCACCACGTCGTCCAGTCTACCCAACAGACTCAGCATCGGTGTCAGTAGATCCGACTGAGCCAGTACACTCGCCACAAGGTTGCGGGTCGTATCCAACTTAAAACGCGTCGTGCCACGCATGGTAATACGTCGCCCCAGTAGCTTGTTCACGAGCGCGTGGCCGACTTCACTCTCGCGCTCGTTCCAAACACCTGGGAACATGTTGCGCAGCGTGCGCTCGGTGATGGTGAAACTGGTTTTCGTCGTGGCTAGCAGCGCATCTACGCCTTCCTTGCGCATGCTTTCCAGCTCGAGTTGGAAGTCTTGAAACCAGAACGAAATGCGTCTCCAGCTGTAGATCGCCACATTAATTCCCCGTCCCTCGTGGAGAACGACGTCTTGAGCCAGTCTGGACCGCAAGAATGCAATGTGGACAGACGCCATCTCCTTTGGTTGGGCTACGTTGGAGGTTGGCTGGTCCACTGAAAGATGCTCACGAAGACCGCGCGCGAAAAGTCGAAAGTACTCGACTGCTGCATCCCAGGCGCCATCGTCCGCTAGAGCTGCGGGAGTAATGGTACGTCGCCGGTGTTCGAGCTGTTTGACCTCGAGTTGCAGCTTGTTGGTCTCCTGCTCGAGGCTGATCATTCTGTCCTTCTGCCGTTGGAGGTAGCGGCGCTGGTTCTCTCGACGCATTTTCCGTAGGCTTTCCTCCCCCATTGCGAGTAGAGTGGCAACGTCCACACTCTGTGCGCTTGCATATTCGACTGCTGTTCCAAGTGAGCTCGTACCAAACTGCTGCTTTAACCGGGCCTTGTGACGATTGAAAGGTCGTGGGGAACTTCCGAAGGTGCTGTCTCGACCGCGCGCCTGTGGTTCAGCCTCTAACCTCGTTGCTTTAGCACCCTCATGCTGGAGGGTATTCTTCCACCCAAGAGACTGGACCGGGTTCTCAGCCGCAGGAGCCCGATTGTGGTTGACACTCATTCTTGCCACATCTGAACTCGCGCGCAGTGGCACTTTCCTGATCACATTGTCGCTCAGGTTCCAGTGGTTTGGAGGGCGGAGGACTGTTGCGTTCATGGTATGAAATGTGCTGGTTGACTGGACTCTGTAGCAGGGGGATCTCGAAATGAGGAGTTATGGGGGAGGAGCTCCGCTGGCAGCAGTGCTGCTGCTGCTGTCTGTGTCTGCTGTGTCACGATTACCAGCAGGCGTCAACACGATTGTTTTGATCGCATCTGTAGGCGTGCCCCCTGACGTTCCAAAGTAGCGAGCATATTTTATCTTGTCAGCCTAACTGTCTTGGGCTCTACAGATGGGAGTGGACAGCTGACCGAGTATAACGCACTTTCGGATGACACAAGTTAGATCTCACCGAATTACGGTTCGTGCAGATCGCAACTCCGATCATTGTCGTGCAGTTGATAGCTCAGGCGCAACCTCAAATGCGTGTAATCAATATGCCGCTTCTTTGTTTAGCTCAATTCGATTGCCTTACAGTAAGGGCAACTCATCTGTTATCATCGTATGCGTGGTCGTTCCTGTAGAGATAGCGTGCATATGGATAATACACGTAATAATATGGATTGTGGCCACCCCCATATACCCCCCCCCCCCGTGTTGGAACGAATCGGGTCGTTTAAAGGTAAGACGGATGCGCCGCAGGGGTGATAATTAGGCGATGTAGCTTACTGGGACTTCTTACGAGAATAATTCAACTTTGTTATTCTTCAACTGATGCCAAGGCAGGGGCATCGGATAGTGTGATCAGGGTAATAGTGAGCTAGATATCGCATCGGGTGATGACGTGGTCATGTGTTCATTTACGAATGCATACCAGGTAGTCAAATTGATATGCATCAACGCTCGCGCTGGATATATATGGATAGAACCCCTTCCGGTTGGTGAAAATAGTGTTTGTCTCGGACAGAGCGACTCCAAATTGACTATTCACCCGTCCTAATTATCACAACCACGTGGCCGAGATAAGCTTCTGTTGATATTTCTTGTAAGGGTACGGCACGGTCCTCACCGCCACACCATTGGCAGGCAATCCGCCTCACTTCACGACCAACGCCCTTCCAAGCAAGTCCTACCAGCACCATGAACCACGGTTTGTTATTTCCGTCCAACATCCAGTGCTTGAGCGACAGCGTGATTGGTGTTGTGGTGGCGCGTCGTCCAAAGTTGTCGGACTGTGTATTCGAGGAAGAGAGCGTCTGTGCGCCCATACAAGAGCTGAGCTCGGCGGAAGGGTTCCACTTCGAGTCTCACGCAAGCTCAGGCTACAACGATGTCGTGCCTGCCCCGTACGCAGCGCAATACCAGCAACAACCACCCACCAACCAAGAGACAGTGGACCCCTACAGTAACCTCAGCACCGCGGAAAAACTGCTTCTTCTTCGTCGTGCTCAGCGTCGAAGAATCCAACAGCGGTACAGGAAGAAAGTTAAGGACAAAGAGAACGCCCTCGCTCAGAGCGTGGACCAGCTACGACGGCAGCTCCAACAACTCCAAGCGCAAGTAGCCTTGGGGCGTTTTCCGCGTGGTGCAGCCAGCTCCAGCCCGCACAAGCACGTGATCGAGTTCTTTCGCCTTTTCCGGGGTGGTTTGGAGCTGTCCCGAACCGCACTGGAGCAACAGCGGGATTCCCCCGTGTTATTATGCCTGGGGAAAGACCACGCTCAAGCACGTTCGTGCAAGGTGTGATGGCTCCTGACGTCATGTTCAACGAAGAGCGCGGCCTAGAGGCGATGCTGCAGGACTGGAGACTCCGAGCTCTCTATCACGACAAGATCGAAATCCAGCTCACGGGCATCGAAGAGGGGCCGGAGGGCCTGCTTATTGCTAGGATCAGAGGCTACACCGCCATCACCGAACGAATGCTACGCGATACATTCGCAAACGCCGATGCTGACGACGCGGAAGACACTAACCGGCAACGTCTGGCTCGGAAACTACTAGGGGAGCAGCTCATTATCCCAGGAAGTGTGCACTTTGAATGGGATGTGACGGACGGCCATTTTGTTCGTGTCTGCTACAACGTGGACATGCTGACTCCATTGATGAAGCTGCTCGGCAATTTAGAGGAAGCGTTGCGCGTGTTGAACAGCCCTTTAGGAATTTCTAAGAGCTGTAATTTTGGTTATGGCATTTGTTTCTTCTTTTACGGATGTCATCCTATTACGCTGGTTTTAAAACGAGAATTTTGCTTGTTTCTTGCATGGATCCTACGTGCACAAGGGGGAACGTACAAAGGGCCCCAGGTACTTACCCTGGTGGTGTATATTTAGGCACTTATTTCGTTACCTGGCACTTTGATGTCTATGTGAGTTATTCTAAACATTCCTAGTTGATCGGTTTTCCGGTTGAGGGGATGCAGTTGCAGTGTTCTGCACACACTATTAATACAGACAACGACGTTAAAACCCGCGCCTTGCTGCGGTACTTCACTAAATACAAAGCTACACAAAAAATGGTGATAACAGATGAGTTGCAGGTCGAGCAATTGATGCTTATGTACGGAAAACCATTCGGATTACACCAGTATGTACAGTACCGTATATGAGATCTCCTACTTCAGAGAGATCTCCTAATTCATACCGTAGAAAACGTACAAAATGAGCAGAATATGACCATATTTTGCACGAAAGGGGCTCAAAATGGACAAAAAACATTCTACAACATGGTTCAAGAGGTAAGCTTACTGCGCATGCGAGTAACGTGTGAACCCAAGGAACTGTGCTTCATCTCACGGGGAAACGAACAACTTCAATAATCAGGGGTCTGAAATAGGAGATCTCATATAAGTATACGGTACGCTTGCAAGGTGCCAGCCAACCCGACGATAATGATCGCAATCGGGAGCTGCACGAACCGCAATCGGCGAAATGTCACTTTGTCATCCAAAAGTGCGTTAAATTGTTGATACCATGACGACGCCCTACAGTCTAAGAGCAGAGAGCGGACCAAAACCGGCTACAGTAGACTGAAAAGTCAACGAAGGGGCTGCGCTGATGATCACAGTTTCGGTGCGATTATTTCGGACTAGACTACGATACAGTAGTATGTGACGTAAAGTGTCTGCTTGCAGTGCGGTGAAGACGGCAAGTTTTGACCGATGACGCTTGTCTCGAGTCTATTGGTCCGTCGCAGGGCCACCACACGTTTGCGGGGTATCAGGCCCGACGGTGAGTTCTCAAGTCGTGCGTACTTCCTGCTGCTCTGCTGCAGAACACTGTGGAACTTCTGTAGAACTTCTGCGTACTAGGCACATGTCCACATAGCGATTGGCTCTTGTAATTGGCCCGAACTTCAAAGGTGCCCGTGGCTAGCGTCAACTGGAGTAATCACGGCTGGGATAAGGACACGACAGCTAACTTCTGTCGTGCTGATAAATCTCAGGACTGGAGCGCAGAGCGTACTAATATGTTGTTAGGCGGGAGACTTATCCTGGATATGTCGTGATTCGAGTCCCTGATGTGGAGCTACATGAGTCTGACTCTATGGTACATTTCCCACTAACGTCATTCCAACACATTCACCAAAAAGCCACAATGCCCTTCGTTATCCCGTCCCCCCCTTTTGACGAAGAAGAGCTGAAGCTCCAGCTAGAGTCGTGGACACCTACACAGCTACTGGAAGCTGCCAGGCGTGAAACGAATCGCCGGGAGCAGCAGCGTCAGCGCATGGTGAACTGGAGGCGTATGAAGAAGGAGAAGAAAGCAGACATGCGTCAGGAGTATGGATGCCTTCGGAAGGAGCTGCACGCTCGCGTTATGGAAGCTCGGGTGACGGCTGACCGATTACGAGTGGAGTCAGTGCGTGAGGCGTATCGCCAGAGTATCATCGAGTGTGCGGCTCTGTCGAGTGAGAACCTTGCTCTTCGCCAAGCTATTAGAGTCCACGTCGGAGTCGAGGCGCAGCTTGAGGAAGAGGCGGAAGATTTTCTGGGCGAACTTCTTCCTGTGGACGCCCTAGAGGTACTGGAGTTGCCTAACTCTCACGCCGAAGCTGGATGGCGCGTGGAGTTCCCCAACAACGAGCCGTCGTTCAGGTTCACTCCGTTCACTGAGGCGGAGTTCGTCGACATTCTCAAGCGGTGTAACTCTGTGGACCAGCCTCCATCCTTAGCAGCAATTGGGAATGCCTTTGGATGGACGATTCAGTGTGCTCCCCTAGCACCAACGGCGCCAGGACAGATCTTCACGGCCCGCACCCGGTTCACCCGACGTCTACACTGCACGCTAGACGAGTCCAGAAGAATCTTACCTTGTATCGACAAGAACTTGTGGCCGGCGCTGGTGAACCCAACAAGCTGGGGGCGTGTACAGAGTGGCAGCATGTGCTGTCAAGTACTTCAAAGCTTCAGCGACAAGCCCACGTTATGGTGTGCAACGTTCCGGGGGAGGTACACCTCCGCTACCTCGCGGTAGCACAACAAACGCGGCATTGGCGGTCAGATGAGAAGCGTGTGGACAAGTACGTCCTGACAATCGCCGACTCGCAAGCAAATGCGCACAATAGAGGAGTCGAGGGTCCCCGAAATGACGTCCAGTGGGTGCTGGAGGGAGGCTCTTGCACTACTATTACAGAAGTCGATGAAGGGACCATCGATATTGTATGTGACCACTGGGCTGGATGCCTGAGCGAGACGCTCGGCAGGGAATTGTATATCCCTCGCTACTACGGTTCTACTACACTAAGTTAGTGAAAAGTCTTATACTTCTTTCGACAACAATCGCTTGATTTTTTTTTTCTTTTGGGTTTTCGTAGAGAATATATAGCGCAGTTTATCCTGCCACCGACACCAAACGGTTTCCCAAAACCGTGGACATTCTGGAGTGCTGGAGCCCACACACGTAAATATGATGCTGACCAATGATCGCGTCCTGATCCGAGTATTGGTGCTGACTGCCACCTAATCGCACATTGAGCAGACCTCACGGAGAATCTGGGCGCTTTTAAGCTGGATGTTCCAACAGTTTGTTCACTTTCAGTACATCCGAGGAGTTAAGCGGTAAATTGCAGTTTTCGCCAAGCAAGTGCCTTGAAAGTCGTATCGTTGACTCGTGTTTTTCATGTGAGGTGCATTACAGTCATTTAGTGGCTAACGACCTAGAAAATGCCCAGCCACCCGATGCTTACAGGTCATCAGGCGGTGTGCTGGCGATCAGTATGACACCAGCAAATGCCCCGCAGCTACACTGGGCCTCGTTGCACGGAGGGCCGGCTGTCCTCCTCCTCATCCGGATGTAGGTCGATCCAGTGTGTGACATCTCCTTGGAGGAGCTCAAGCACCGGCGTCCAAAGTGGCGGTAGACAGCATAGATCATCGCCGAAAACTTGTGTGATGGATTTCGTGTCCATCGCGATATTGGCCAAGCGGTCGGCGGCCTTGTTAAACTGGCGCAGGTGGTGCGTCCAAGAGGACACCTGGAGCCTGTCAGCCAGGAGTCTGCACTGCGAGTAGACGCCCTGTAAATGTCGAGCAGCTGGGGCCTTGTGCTGGCGAAGTTGATTCAGAATCATAGCGCTGTCGCCAACCACATGCAGCCCGTGCAGCCGGTGACGAGAGGCATATCGGAGCCCGACAAGTAGGCCTTGATATTCCGCAATATTGTTGGTGGTGCGCTTGGCGTATGAAACGCTAGCCATCCACTCAATCACAGGAGCTATATTCGCCCCGCCGACTTTGGCGATCAGCGAGCCGGATCCTCCTGGGCCTGGGTTGCCGCGGGAGCCGCCGTCAAAGTACAGGATAGACTGTGTCCGTGTCTTCGTCGGGGGCAGCAGCGCAACACTGTCCGGGCTCGGAGATGTCAGCGCGAGATGGCATACCTTCGCCGCTGCTGCATGATGCGGCGTTGAAGCGGGGGTGATTGCAAACCACCTTATCGTCATATAGGCAGTCCTGAGACGGCCATGTAATAATGCAGCAGCCCGAGCCACGGATGGGTCCTCTCGGGGATCTCGATAGCGGCACCGTCGTTTCCAAATGGCTTGAAGTGTGACGACAACTCCCAGCCGCCAACTCTGATTGAGTAGATCGTAGACCAATCCGCTGATGTCGCTCTTGACTTGTGCAGTATCATGATGATGCAATGCGTCCAACACAGTCCAAACATGATGCGGGACGGCCGGGAGTGCTAGCTGAAATGTAGCCTTGTCTCGGACCGGCGATGGAACTAGCCCCAACGCTCTCCAAGAACTGTAGAACACAGCCCACAACCGCTTTGCTCCTGGGCAGAGCCAGAAGGTGTGGGATGGTGAAGTAGTGGTGCTATGGCACTCAGCGATAGGGCAGCCGACTCTGTCTCGAGTCGGGTCCCATTGCGAGAACGCTCTCAGCTTGAGACGATAGAGTAGCTGCTCCCCCCACGCAGTCGCACCCGTAATTTTGCGGATTGCCTGCCACGAGACCGTGTCGAGCGACGCAGCGATTAGCGGGTGCTCCTGCTGCCAGTCATGGGCTCTGCTCTGCACGTTCTGTTGCCCATGTCGGCACGACGTAGCCATGACTGCCTGCTTGTAGTGTCTTCGCGTATGTCTCCACAGGGGACGATGAGACCACAGACACACCATCCTGCCGAGTGCCGGGTGCGGGTGAATGTTGCGGACATGTACCTCGGGCTCCGCAAATGTGTTTAATGCGAACACCGCCTCTGAGGTCGACGTCACGTGGCATGCTTTGGTCGGAGTTGAAGGAGAACTCTGGACACGGAATTCCAGCATAGCGGAGCGGGACGAACCGGGCCGGACGCGAACTGTCAGCGGGTGATTAGTCGGCACCGCGTGAAGCCGTAACTCTCCACCGGGAGTGGTGAACGCCATTTCGGGGTAGTGAGCGAGCAGGTGCAGTAAAAGTGTCCGGACCTGTTCCTCTTGGACCTTCGGGTTTTTGCAGAGAATCAGCCGGCCATTGCGAACATATTCCCACGTAAAGACATCACGCACAAGGCGACCGGCGGTAGTCATGCTGCTGTCAAGAGCGCTTCCTGCGTGACCGGGTGGCAGCGTACACTGGAAAAGGTAGCGGATCTCGGCATAAGGCAACCACTCTAACCAGGGGGTACCAAAGCTCCGCCGTAGAGTCGTGCGTTGGGCCATCGTCTCCCCGCCTAGTAAGCCCATGAGATTGAGCGAGCACTTGTTGTCGGTCCATTCCAGTGGCGATTGGAGCACCTCGTGAACGACATCATATAGCTCGTGCACCACGCGTTCGTGTTCACCAGACGACTCCGGCAGCCCTGCCGAATGGACCATGGCCACTCCTGCTCTCCATGCGTTTTGGCCAGCGCTAAGGCTCAGCGCCCGTCCTCCTCGGTGGTACGGCGTGATGAATAGCATTGGGGCAGATCTTGAAGACCGATCGTGAAAGAGGATGTCCCCGACGAGGTGCTCCACCAGGGAACTGGTGAGTGCCCACTCGCTCACCATCATAGCCGCCATGGCCATGAGTTCAGCCCGTAGATCAGGAAAACTGAGACCGCCTTCTTCGCCCCGGAGCGTCGTGATGTTTGCCGCCAACCAGCCCTTCGAGTTCGCGATGTGGTCTACGAATTGACCATGCCACACGTAGTTCCGAATACACTTCGACAAGACCGTCGTAGTTTCTGCGCTTGGCCAGCAGTGACGACCGACATGTAGAAGCTTCGGGACGATTACCGCCGCAGCGACACTGGCCCGTTGAGCGACGGTGAGCGTCTTTTGACTTGCGAGTCGAATTCGAGTTTCCAGTTGCTTCCTCGCGAGGGACCAGGCCTTTTCCGCAGACGGCCGGCTGCCAACTTGGACCCCGAGGTATCTGCACAGCTCGTCCGTCGCGAGGAGCGTGATGTCGGCCGTCCACTCCGCGCCAAGGCGAAGACCATCAGGATGGAGGGCTATGGCCACTGTCTTGGAGCGATTGAGTCGTAATCCCGACGCGAGCCCGAAGTCCTCGACCGCTGTCAGTACTGGTGCTAGCTCGGCCGGCTCGCGAATGTAGATTGCCGTGTCATCGGCATATCCGGCAACGCGGAGTTCAGCCGTGGCCGCTTGAGTTGTGAGCGCAATGCCTCGGTGAACAAGCCCACGCACCAGCCGTTGATAGAGAGGTTCGAGAGCGAGAATAAACAAGATGGGAGCTAGCGGGCAGCCTTGCCGGATCCCTCGCGTTACCGCTATCCGATGAGATCTGGTGCCATTGGCGAGGAATCGGACAGAGGTCCCGCTATGCAGCTTCTCGATGACTGCAACAAAGTGGTCCGGATATCCATGTCGCTTCAGCACTGCGTACAAGTAATCCCGGTCAAGCGAGTCGTAAGCCTTCGCAAAGTCTAAGAGGATGGCCAAGCTGTCCCTCGCGCCTTCCGATGTCCCCTCCATGACTTGCGCCGCCGCGAGGTAGTGCAGAGTAGCGTGAATCTGGCGACCAGGTACGAACCCGTTCTGAAAGCGGCTGATCCGGTGATGGAGCGTCTTGCGAATTTCCGTTGTGAGAAGCCGCGTGAGGATTTTGTAGTCCGTGTTGAGCAGAGCTAATGGCCGATAATTCAGCGGGTTGCTGCTATCTCCGCTTTTCTTGAGGCTGAAGATGTCTGCCTCGAGAAATGATGCTGGAAACACTTGAGCTGCGTACCAAAGCCGGTAGAGTTTTGTAAGTATCGGAATGAGCAGCACCGCATGCTCACGATACCAGTCATTGCTGAGCCGATCAGGACCGCACGCTTTGCCAGATTTGCACGCCAGGAGTGCCGCCCCGACAGTGGTCTCCGTGATCAATTCACCGCTCGCGAACCTCTCCGTATCAGCAGAGCTGCCCTGCGCCATCCACTGCGTGGTGGAGCTGATAGCTGCTGCCGGAGCAGGTGCTCCTTGCATCACCGATCTCCACGCATTAGCCATGGTGTCCGCCTTGGCCTGTGGGGTCGTCGCAGGTGGTCCGGAGTCTGGTTAAAGCGTTGGGATGATATTATCGCCGAACTTGTTAGAGATCCGTTGAAGGAATTTCCGAGTCGTCTTGCCCTCTCGCCAAGCATGAGATTGGAAAAGCCGTCGCGATTTTGATCTCATCCATTCTCGTTTCGTTTCGGCAATTCGTTGCGTGAGCTGGGCGACTCGTTCGCGTGTAGCTTGGCTATGGACGGATTGTATCCCGAGAGCGTTAGCTTGCCTTGCCACAGCTGTCGCCCTGTCCAATCGCCTGTACATCCGCTTGATCTTCTTCCGGTAAGTGTTTTTCTTGCTCTTGCGTGCGACACGCTTTGCCGTCAGGAGGCTCGTAACAATCCTGGCCTTTGTGGAATCCCAGAGTTGTGCTGCAGCATGGGCATCAACCGAGCCGGAATCAATTTGCGTGGACAACTCGGCGAGGATCCCCTGAACAACCAGTCGGCCACGCTCCCGAGCATAATGAGGAAGTGGGAAGACCCGAGCTTGTTTGTGGACACGTATCGGGTCCGACGGAGACCGCAAATGCACCAACACGCCGCGATGATCTGACTGGACCGCGTATATGTCCACTTCAGTCCTTGCCATCCAAGGCCGGGCTTTGTCATTTGCATACCACCGGTCCAATCGGCTGGACGCAAGACCCCCTCCAGGGAGGCTGTGGGTGTGCGTATGGTGGGTGTTATGGAAGCGCTCCAAACCCCGCCGATCGCTAGAATCCGGCAATGAAGTGGCGAGGCTGTCGTTGAGCTTCCAGCGGCGGATGACTTGTTGCAGGGCCGCCGACACATGAATCTGGGCGTTAGGAGCATGTGACCGGTCTTGTAGGCTGTGCTGCGTGCAATTGAAGTCCCCGCCAACATATAGTTGACTCTCAGCAGGTATTTGAAGCGATGCCAGTTCACCGTAGTAGCGTTCCCGCTCGGCAGGGTCCGTCGGCGCATACAGGTTGAACAGGAAAACCTCTTCGCCTGCCAGTTCTGCCCGAACCGCCATGAAGTGCGGAGTCCACAAATGCTGGAATACAGGTCTAACATCGTGAAAGCGACTATGCGGGTGCGATAGGATGCCCACCCCGGCCGAGTTCGTGGAGCCTGGTGACCAGAACGACAATTGCGGACAACCGTCGTCCGTGCGATAGCCCCACTGCTGGGCATGCTCTTGCTCCAAAAGATGGCAATCTTCCGCGGCCGCATGCGTCTCTTGGAGAAAGACAAAAACACAAACAGTTAAGCGGTAAATTGCAGTTTTCGCCAGGCAAGTGCCTTGAAAGTCGTATCGTTGACTCAATGGCTGCTATGATGCAATACCCAGTAGAAGCAGATAGCACACACGACGAATGAACAGATCTACTTTCGTTCATGGATCCTTCCCAATCAATAAGGTTCGGTTCAAACGATTCGTTTCAAACGATTCGTTTCAGACGCATTTAGCCGCCGATACAGACTGCTCCAAACGAACAGGAAACTGGATCCAATCGTGTTGCTATAGTAGCAGAATGACTGGGCACATTTTTCTTGATGACGGGGCGCCCAGCCAAGCGCTGGACACTTCTATGCAATTACCTGTGACACTCGATTATGCCTTTCTGCGTCGCTGGCACTTTGACCTCCATAGTTTAACCAAGTCAAAAGGATTTGAAGGTGCTCGTGGAGATTTTTGCAGTGGCTGTGTCAGGTCCTCAATCTGGTGTGTGTGTGTGTGGGGGGGGGGGGGTACGTTCTACCTACAGAAACTTCAATTCAAGAGGGCTTCGGCATTCTTAGCTTTGCAAATCACCATCTTCGATCGCGTTATAGTTGTGGCTGTCATCAAGAAATCGTTATGGCACGATCCGGACTTGTGTTATCGTTGTGGCTGCAATTGAGATATTATTATATCACAAATTCGTGTGCGTAAGGTGCGTAATAATCGCATGAACAATAACAGTGAAAATTCGAGTCATCGCCTGGACCGTGTTCGGAACGTGCAGACCTGGGCTTCATATACCTTTTGAATGCCTACTGTAGATGTGTGGGGTACAGACAATCCTCTTTGGGTGATACCCCGAATAGGGATACCCTCCGGTTAGCACTGACAAAGGCTCTCCTGATGACCGATGGTATACAAATTCAAGTCAAAATATCCTCAACCTCCGGATAGTGCTTAGTGATACACAGGGCTCGCATAAGTCAGTCGGTATTTCTTATTCATTCTTGCATCTCCGGCGGGTGGTCTTCACAAGGAAATTGTGGAAAAGGAGCACACTCGACTCAGTACCGTGTAGACTAACATGGGTACCGTTCGGTATTGCCGACGATCCTCTCCGTAGTGATAGCCTCGGGAGACCACATTTTATCACTATCCAGAGGCACCACTATCAGATCTGTACCCCATGACGGTACGATATTAGAGTGGTTTAGCAACCAGCAACCGAACGTGTGACGCCCCACCTTTGCCCTCTTATTGTCAGAGACAAGCTTCACACGTTCGTGTCTTGTTGGTGGCTACGTGAAAGACACAAACTATCAGTTGCTTTGCTGAACATCGAACGCTGTATAGTCGTGTTTAGTTATCCGGCTAGATAAACGGACATTGTATATCAGCGTTCTCGTTGGTGGACATGGCACGTTGACGTGGCCCTCATCGGCCTATTAACACTTACAAACCAGCCGGCACCCAAGTCAGAATGGAGTTTCCTCGTCCGTCCAAGAAGCGCAAGACACAAGTGCGGTTCGACGATGCCGACGATGACGCGCTGCTGAAGGAGATCCTGGCCGTCAACCCTTTCCAAGCGGAGCGCGGGGGCAAGACGGCGGCATGGGCAAAGGTCGCAGCGGTGTTAGCGCTAGACGTAGATGCTCGGCGCTGCCGTGAGCGCTGCACGCTGATGCTCTCTTAGTTCAAGGTCAAGATGGCGAAGAGCGCGGCTGCGAGCGGCATCGACGAGGAGCACATGGAGAAGGACGACCTGCTCGCCAATGTGCTGGAGCTGTTCGAGGACGCTGAAGCGCTTCGCGACTAGAAGAAGCAGGAAAAAGAGGCCAAACAGCAGGACAACGAGCGCGCCGATGCCATGCGGGTAGAGGCGATGAACGGCATGGGCAAGAGGAAGAACAAGTACGACTCGTTCACAGAGCTGATGGCCCACGTCAAAGAGCGCGACGAATTCTCGCGTGCTTTCGAGCTGCGCAAGGTGGCCAATGAAGAAAACCGCTTAGCGCTGGAGCGAGAACGATTAGCTATAGAAAAAGAAGAACGCATGGCGTTTATTGACGTGCTGCGTGCGTTTACGACGCGACTTCCTCAGTAGGAGCGACTAGCGCTACGTACTCTTCTAGAGTAGGCGGGGTGACAAAAAAATCGACTGATCTGGTTTGGGCTAGTACAGTTTCTAAAGTTGGTCAGAAGAGCCGCCACCAAATAGTACTTTCCGACAGGAGAAAGCAAGAGCTTAGACGCCACCTTCATGTCCACATACGGCCCCAGTCGCGTTATGCCGCCAAAACCCCACTCGACAGCAACACGAACAGCGCTCATGGCACCGTTAAAAGCTTCTTGCTCGCGCGAGAGTCGTGAACCCTTGAAGCCCACCTGTAGTATCAGTCGGTTTGGGTACGCTGGGTCACCGTAAACGCAGTACGCGTCTCCGTGGACGCCCCGAAGGCGCTCAAGGAGACGACTCTCGCGCAGTAGGTAGATGTCGTGGCGGCGACCCGCAACCGGCCCATAGAAATCAACGAAAAGCCCGTCGGGAGCCATCCACCTTGGAACTTGAGTGCGTGCTTTCGCTGGTGGCCGTTATAGCACTGGCGCTGATCACGTGCAGGCCAAGCGATGCCACGCACGGTGCCGTCGATGAAGCCGATACATCTAGCAATTGGACTGCCGCGTGAGACCACCGCGGTCGCATACGACGCGCAGCGAGATTCGTCCAAAATCCCGCACTCGAGAGCAAGTAAACCACCATACTTCGAGTAAATGAGGTCCACCATGTAGCGAAAGATGAGGCACAGTGCCGTAGGCGACCGGCCAAACATGACCGCGAGGTCTCCGTATCGCCCGGGGTACGCCAGGCGCCGTAACATGACACAGAGCCCCTCCATCCCACCCACACGGACACGGTTTGGTAGCTTGTAGTCTTCTTCTAGCTGTAGAGCCTTGTGTAGTCGAATTAAGTCAGCCTTCCAGAAGCGGAAGTTAAAGCGCCAGTCTCCGTCGCCGAGCGCGTTAAAGTTGAAGCTGCCTTAGAGAGAAAGCAGCGGTCTTGGAACAGCAGGGTGCGCAATAAATGCGATCGCATCCTCGGCAAGGATGACGCCGAGCAGACATGCCGCGAGGACGGTGTCATCCTCGAGCATCTTGACTGGCTGGAAGGCGCTCCACAGTGTGACTGGAAGTATACACACCATAAATTTGATCTGCACGTTGGGGCCGCTAAACTTCCCGCGCTGTTACTAACTGGTAGGGCGGCGTGATGAGGGTTGTGTGTGCCGATGCCGTCTCTAACTCGTACACGTTGGTAAACCTAAACCACTCTAATATTGTACCGTCATGTGAACGATATTGTTCAAGGTACCAGTGTAGTGATAATGAGTAATTGGTCAGCTTGTATTGCACTCGATAAAAGTATTTGTCGTGCTGAACATTATACTATTTGCTACTATATTGCGCGAGGCGTAATGATAGCCTGGCCACTACTCAAATGGAACTGGGAGGGCTGCACAGGCAGCTACAACGCGAAATCTAGTGTATATATATAGCGCGCCCAAGTTGCTGGTATAGACAGCAGCCGTCGTGAGGCCCGATGGGGTGCCTTATGCTTGATTAGCATGGCTGTCTTCGACCTTTGTCTGTCGGCTTCCAGGTTGTTGAGGTAGCCAAGAGTGGCGCCAGCTTCGCCTTAACTAAATTCAACGTAAGCCCCGATAAAACGGCTAGCAGTAGGGCCGCTAAAACCTTGGACTCTTGTGGTGAAGGTAACCTTCAGTGTATTGGTGCCGATTTGATGAATTTCAAGGTTGAGGTTTAGATAGAGAACATTTATTCTAACTAAGAAAATGGCTAACGAAGAGACGAATGCTCGTTGCAGTTGTTTCCGCCACGACGAGATAAGGCTTTATCACTACCCAGAGACCGTTAACTATTGGAATGTCCATTTCGTAAAGCATGCTCCGCGAAGTTTCACCACAACGTGGGTCACTTGCGACCATGAATAGACTCAGATTACTTGGGTTCGCGCACATATTATTCAGTTTGGCATGTTTGTGCTTCTAGAACGTCCATTTACGCTTGGTTTCTAGTAGTATACTCTAAATTGCTGAAAGGTCATTTAACGCGAGCCACAAGACCACTTACAGCCAACGAACAAAAAATCGTTGGTGTTCGACCACGAAAATAGCGATGGGCTTCCTCCTTAGGCATAACGTGCTCGGTAAGCCGTCCCGTCGCAACAATAGCAGGATGAAAGGTCCGAAACATACAGATTTTGGGGTCAAAACATACACTGATACATAATACCTTGCGAGCGGAGCGAGCCGATTCCCGCGCGATGCGCGGTAGGGTCGCACTAAGCGAGCGCTCCCCGCGCGCCAGCGCGGTAGGTTTTTGTGCCCCAAGAGTAAGGGTCGTTTGGGTACGCGCGAAGCGCTAGCTGGGTGATAGAATAAATGCCTGTATGTTTTGACCCCCAAAATCTGTATGTTTGGGCACCCTCCTCCAATAGCAGCCATTCTCCGATTGCAATAAAGTAGGCGACCGGTGGGCTGATGGAAGATGGCTCCAACCACAACAGTGAAGTTGTGCAGGAAGTGACATGCACAAGCACTGCTTCTTGATGCAAATGACCTATTTCACCTTCAGAGCCAGGTTGGCAACCACTTCGGTTCCCGGCAACACTCACTTCTCCTCCTCAGCTTCGGATCCTTCTTGTTCGTCCTCCTCGTAGGAACTGTTAATTATCCGGAAGTGCAATCAGCGGGGTAAATGGAAGAAGTGGATAATTCCTTTTCTAGATTGCAGGAAGAGAAAAACTACTGAGTCTGGGCGAGCAGCCAACACTCGTGGGGTCTTGTATTTAGACGCGGATTGCGTGGAGCATGGTTTTGGCGACAGCGAATTTCGAACTGGAGGCGGACAAAATTTTGTGAGGTCATGCTGGACAAATCATTCGGTGCAGAAGACCAAGCTTGTACTTGTTACCATTACCAGTTTATACTGTAGAAAATCAAACGAGGGGATATGTCACGCTTCACGCGGTCGATGATCATTCTGATAGCTTAGAATAATTATAAAAGAACAATAGACTTGCAAAATGACGTATTACAAGTGCAACAGCACTGTCCTGCTTGTCTGATTTGTCCGGTGGTGTCTAACCTTAGCGTTGGTATCGCAATTCAGTTGGACAAGTCGCCAAAAGTGAAGTAGTGCCGGTACAGACTGGCAACGGCTAAATCGTCAGTGTTTGGTTCAGCAGCGGCTGCGAATCTGGAATAAGTCGTCTGGGTTAACTTTCAATGCAACCCATTCCTTGAACTGCAATTTCTGCAACTTGATGGCAGTTGCCGACGACTCCGCGTGCTTTTGCGCTTTAATTAATAGTTTCGCAAGCGGTAATTTACCATAGACCTGTGATAACACTGCCAGCAACCTAGTGTCGGTGCCGTCGACTCTTCCGAGACCCTCCAAGTATCTCCGCCAAAGGGCGTACAGGTCTCCGACCAGGGGGTTGGGCATCTGATAATGAAGCTCCAATGCCTTGAAAACATCTAAGCCAGACTGTTTGTTGCTTTTCCAAAGATCAAACTGCTTCCTCTGTAGAATATTGGCAACGCGTTTCGTATCAGGAGACTCCGACTTCATCCCGGCAGCCACCGCCCGCGCCACAGGAAGTTCGTGATACTGCTTGATAAGTGTCTGAATCACGTTCACTTTGCTATCAGGGAACTGCTCGTTGTACTCGATAATGCAGTCTATCAGGGACAACAACTTTGGGTTGGACAGATCATCGATTTTGTGGCCGAGCTTCAGAGCGGCAAGCGCGTCGTCAGGGGACTTCCTTTGTCGCAGCCAAAGCGGGAATATCAGATCCATCTTGACTGAAAAGGCTCCCAACTTGATCTTAGAGGCCTCCGCCTTGAGCACTCCTGCTATTTTGTCACCCATACCCCGTTCTTCATCACCAACCTTGGATACGTCAATCCGTAGCATTCTTCTGGTGATAGCATCATTGTTGACACCACTCGACAAGCGCAGAAGATCGGGAACGCTCGGGGGGGCTCACTGCCGCGATACTCACTGGCGTGTAAGTGGTAATTGAGACGACGGCAGCAACAGCTAGCAGAGAAAAAAAATCGCGAAGCCGCATCGTGCTGGTGGTTGCTTACGGGCTGTATAGTTCTGGGTCTTGGAGGTCAAAATACGAAGTGCCAACCTTTTTGCTTAAGGCTGGGCTGGTATCTGTATGATGGCACCCAACCAACAGGCATAGGCGTGCTAGTCGGTTTACATGTCATAGCTGCTTTCTGTTGTACGGACCGGCGTCATCAACTGGCACAACATAACGCACTTTCAGATTACACACCGGATCTTTCGCACGGATCAAAACCTCAGACATCCATATTGCAGCAACCGCTTGTCGATGCTATCGAAACTTCTTTCGTCGCGAGCCACGTACGGTCCTGAAACCCCTATTTGCACCATCGCGTGTGTACTTAGTTTAGCCCGCAAGGGAGGCTTTCTTGCATCAACTTCCCCACACTTCTTCGAGCGACCTCAAAACATTCAATTGACGCTTTACGGCGGTACGTAAATGCACTGTGGCCATCAGTACGATTACTACATTAATACTTCTCTGGTCCACCGTACTACGTGGGTATCGCCATTTCATAAAAACTACAATAATTTCACTATTTGTACTTTGTTTTCGGAAAACTAGAGGATTGGGCTGGTAGCGCTCAATTATAGTGCCGAGTCAGCATCGAAGCGGGCTGAAATATTTAGTATAACTGAACACAAACGCGATTCGCGCGCGCGACTTAGGCACGCCGCGTTTGCGGCGTACCAGTCGTCTGCGCATTGCGTTTTGAATAAGAAAACTGTCAGGTGATGTACAACAAAATGTATGCTAACTTTCCAATTCATCACGGTCGCGGAAATGACATCTAAGCGTATCAAGATGAACTATTTCAAGAAGATGTTGAGGAGAGTTCTGAAAGAACTTGACTTAGTGCAGCGCGTCCCGAGCCATCTGAGCTTCTCCTACGATTCTTCTCATTCATTCTTCAGTGTTCTTGGTTGCCGCGGTAGTCCCCACCCTCCGCGGGCTCATACTCGCTGCCGCGGCACCGAGCGCACTGCTACCATAACGCTACCTGTTCATCAATCTTACGGAACTAACTTTTGTGTGCATATTATGTTTCCTATTTACGACATGGTACCGTGCTACGGTGACATCAGCTGACGATTCGTTAACGCGGGGCACCGCGATCCCGAAGCTATGCCCAAATGCATCGAAGTGTCGAGGGTGAATGCCATGTTGGATGCCGCGCGGTGCTGATTGAGTATGCGGGTCACCGCGATACCAGAGCTATGCCTGATTTGATGGAGTTTTGTAGGTAGTTGATCAGACAACCAATACCTACAATTAAGGCACTTTTAACAAGCAACTAAACTTCGTACACGACCAGGTGGCTTCGCGTGTAATGCGACGACACCACTATTGATGGTAGAGCACGAATTGTTGGTTTGTAGCTTGTGGTTGAGGGGGCAAATGCCGAAGTGAGATTAAATGTTATCGTCTCTCAAACTACTCTCTAGTCTTCCCCTCCTGCTTTCCTTCTTGTTCTCCTTGTGCTCGTTGGTGCATCTCATCAGCCTGATTACCCCCGGCTTCCGCCTGACTTGATCTCACTATACCTGGGTCTCTCGAAGACTCCCTGACCAGTCATTGGTGTGCCCAGAGCCCGGTTGCCGCCGGCTCTCCCGTCGCCGTCGGATCCTCCGAGTCATCGGCCGATGTGTCCACACGTTCTCCTCGTCCATGTGCAGCTATTGGCGGTGCTCCCGAAGACTCATGAACACTCCCACTCGCCGCTAATGCTGCACGGCTGTCCCGATGACTCCGCTTGCGTCGGTCAGGTACTTGAGCCTCTTCGTCCCCAGTGCCTTGGTGAGCATGTCCGCGAGCTGGTCCTCCGTCGGCACGTAGTTGACGACGATGAGTCCTCGCAACACATTCTCGCGGATGAAGTGATGCTTGATGTCCACGTGCTTGGTCCTCGCGTTGTAGCCAGCGTTGCTGGCGAGGGCGATCGCGCCCTGGTTGTCCTCCCATACTTGAGTAGCTCCCACTTGCTCGTGACCCATGTCCTTGAGCATGGCGCGGGTCCACAGCACCTCCTGCGTGCACAGGCTCAGCGCCACGTACTCCGCCTCCGCCGAGCTCAGCGCCACCGTGCGCTGGTACTTCGACTTGAAGATCACCGGCGCTCCGCTGATCATTACCATGATGCCCGACACCGAGCGCCGATCATCGAGATTGCTGCCCCAGTCCGCGTCGGTGTACGCCGTCATCTCGATCTTCTCCACGTTCCCGTTGTAGACGATGCCGATGTCTCGGGTGCTCTTCAGGTATCTCAGCACGCGGATGGCAGCCTTCCAGTGCTGCTGCCCGGGGTTCTCGAGGAAGCGCGACAACTGAGTGACGATGTACGCCACATCAGGTCTGGTACACGTCGTAATGTACAGCAAGCAGCCAATGAGTGCACGGTACGGCTTCGCCTGCATGTCCTCGCGTTCCTTGTGAGTCGTCGGCGACTGAGTCTTCGACAACTTCATGCCCGACTCGCACGGGTTCACCACCACCTTGGCGTCCTGCTGGTTGAACCGATTCACCACATCATCAATGTATCGAGTCTGCTTGATCTTGAGAGTCTTCGCCGATAAGTCATGATCGATCTCCATACCGAGAATGAACTTGGCCTCGCCCAACTCCTTCATCTTAAACGCGTTCTTGAGCGCCACCTTGACTTCCTGGATCTCGTTGCTCGTCTTGGCCGCAATGATCATGTCGTCCACGTACAGGCAGACGTACACGAACTTGCCCTTCTCGCCCTTGACATAGACGCACTGGTCGCCGCCGCAGCTTCGAAATCCGATGCCCACGAAGACTCGATGGATAGTCTTGTGCCAAGCATTCGCCGCCTGCTTCAACCCATAGATAGCCTTGTTCAACCGGCACATCATGTTCTTGGCGTTGATGATCCCGTAGGGCACCTCCATGTAGACGCGTTCCACCAGTCCGCTGTTCAGAAACGCGGTGTCCGCATCCAGCTGCTCGGTGATGTATGCTTCGGCCACCACCACCGACAACACCACTCGGATCGAGTTCATGTTGGCCACGGGCGAGTACGTCTCGAAGAAGTCCACGCCGTACTTCTGCTTAAACCCTTTCGCCACCAGGCGGGCCTTATACCTGATGACTCGACCGTGCTCGTCGCGTTTCTTCGCGAACACCCAACGACACCCAATCGGCCGAGCACTCGGCGTCCGACGGACCAGTGTCCATGACCCGTTGTCCGCGTGTGCCTTGAGCTCCGCATTCATCGCCTTCACCCATTCCGACGACTCGTTGCTCTGCATGGCCTGTTGATACGTGGTGGGGGCGTCGTTGGCATCGCCGACGTCTGCGGCGTAAGCCAGAACAGCCTCAGCCAATAGGCTGTCTTCGTCCACTCGGGGTCGCTTTGGGGACGGCGGCCAGAAGTGGTCATCGTTGTCCGAGTCGTCGGGACCATCTTCTTTCGACTCCTCACCGTCTGCTGAACCATCTCCAAGTAGTAGCACGGGATCGCGGGCACGCCGGGCCCGATCCGGCTCCGGGTGGAAGACCATGTCATCATTCAATACCGGTCTCGCGAGTCTTCGGTATGTTTCCAGCTCCTGCCCCGATGGCTCCTGCGTCTCCACCTCGGGCATCTCCGCGTCCTCGACGGTCTCTTCCGCCGGTTCCATCGGCTCGTCGGTGACTGGTCGCTGCGTCTGCTCGGGCAGCGCCGCGTCCTCGACATCTTCCATCACATGGATGATCGTCGAGTCCTCGCTGGGCGTTGTGTCGTAGATGCCGTTCACCTCGCGCTCGTCCAGCTTCACCGACCTGGACACCTTCACCTTGTTCGACTCCAAGTTGTACACTCGGTAGCCCTTTGAGTCGTCGGGGTACCCGAGGAACATGCACTTGAAGCTTTTCGGCTCCAACTTGGTGCGTCGCGACTTGTCGACATGAGCGTAGCCGATGGACCCGAAGACTCGAAGGTGGTCCATCCGAGGCTTCGCCTTGAATGTCAACTCGTGCGGAGTCTTCGTCGGGTGCATGCTGTTCGTCGACCGGTTGATCAGGTAGACGGCAGTGTTCACCGCCTCTGCCCACCATAGCGCCGACACGCCCTTGTAGTGCAGCATGCTCCGGGCCTTCTCCATGATCGTGCGGTTCATCCGCTCCGCCACTCCATTCTGTTGAGGGCTGTACGGGACGGTCTTCTGGTGCATGATCCCGTACTTCTGGCAGATCTCAGTCATCGGCTTGTTCACGAACTCGGTGCCGTTGTCCGAGCGCAGGCACTTAATGCGCTGTCCCCACTGGTTCTGGTACAGCTTCATGAACGACTTGAACTTCGTCACAACCTCGCTCTTCTTGGTCAAGAAGTACACCACGACGTGTCGCGAGTAGTCGTCGACAAAGGTGAGCACATACCTCGCTCCGCCCTTCGACTTCGTCTTCATAGGACCCATCACGTCCGTATGAACCAGTTCTAGCGGACGAGTCGTCGCTGTCGTCGACCTCGATGGAAAGTGCGCGACCGTCTGCTTGCCCTTCATGCATCCTCCGCACAGTTTCTTCGTCTGCTGTCGAGTCGTCGGCAGCCCCTCCGTCGCTTGACGAGTCTTCGCCATAGCATCTCCGTTCAAGTGTCCCATGCGAGCATGCCATAGCTCCCACTCTCCGTCGACTCCCGCGTACTCGGTGTAGTACGCCATGTCCTGCTGGCAGTCCAACATATACGCCTTGCCGATCTTCTTCCCCGAAGCGATCGCCTTCGCCTTGTCCGAGATGACGCACGACTTCCGCTGGAACTCGACACTCATGCCGCGTTCAGCCAACCTCCCCACAGAGAGTAGTCGCCGGTCGAGTCCGGGGATGTGGAGCACCTCCATCATCTTGATGCGCTTGCCGTCGATGCCCGTCAGGCGCACCGACCCTTTCCCAGCCACGCGGATCCTCTTGCCGTCCGCGATTGTCACATACATGTCCGCCGACAACTCGTCGTACTCGAACAAGTCGTCGCGGTGTGGCGTCATGTGCGCCGTCGCACCACTGTCGATCAGCCACCCCGCTGATGGACTCTCCGCCACTGCGAACACCGAGTCTTCGGCGGTGTCGCCATTCCGTTGTTCCGGGCAGTCCCGCTTCATGTGACCGACCTGGTCGCAGTTGAAGCACTTGCCCTTGAACCCACCGACCTTCCGGCCGCCCTTGTTCTTCCGGTCGAATCCCTTGCCGACCTTGCCGAACTTCCGGTTCTGCCCCTTGCCGCTGAACGCCTTCAGCGCGCGCTCCGACGTCTCCTTCTTCTCCTGACGCTCGTACTCCTTGAGCAGCTTCTCCTTCACCTCGATGAGGGTCACATCCTTCGAGTTCTCGACGATCGACGCGATCAACTCGTACTCCGCCGGCAAGCTGCTCAGCAGGATGACGAGTTGTCGGGAGTCATCGAGCGGCTCTCCAAGCGTCTGGAGGCCCACAATGAGCTCGTCGAACTTGTCGAGGTGCTTCGCCATCGTCGCACCGTCCTCCATCTTGAACTCGTGGAGTCGACGACTCATCGTCACACGGTTGTGCATTGTCGTCCGGTTGTAGAACTCGCGCAGAGTGTTCCAGGCTTGGATGGCAGATGTCGCAGACCGAATCTTCGTGTGGTGTTCCACAGCCACGCCTTGAGCGATCAGACCGAGCGCCTTCATGTCGTTGAGCATCCAGGCCTCCGTCATCTCCGTCGGGTCCTTCACGACTTGAACGTGCGCCAGCAGCCCCTTCCTCGCTAGCGTCATACGCATCGCGAACTCCCAGTGGAAGTAGTTGTCGCTTCCCAGGATGACTTCGGCCTTCTTGCTGGACGTCGTCATGGCGGTCGTCGGGGCGGGCTTGAGCTTGTTGAGGCTGTTAACCTGTTGGTTTGTAGCTTGTGGTTGAGGGGGCAAATGCCGAAGTGAGATAAAATGTTATCGTCTCTCAAACTACTCTCTAGTCTTCCCCTCCTGCTTTCCTTCTTGTTCTCCTTGTGCTCGTTGGTGCATCTCATCAGCCTGATTACCCCCGGCTTCCGCCTGACTTGATCTCACTATACCTGGGTCTCTCGAAGACTCCCTGACCAGTCATTGGTGTACCCAGAGCCCGGTTGCCGCCGGCTCTCCCGTCGCCGTCGGATCCTCCGAGTCATCGGCCGATGTGTCCACACGTTCTCCTCGTCCATGTGCAGCTATTGGCGGTGCTCCCGAAGACTCATGAACACGAATAGGCCTTTGTAAGGTAATGCACCTACGCAAGCATTCGATTTACATTCAAGCCCATAGTCTAAGATCGGATACGTACGGTATGCGTCTAACGTATTGCACCATAGAAATCACTGAAATAAGGTAAGATATCATTTAAGCCTCTATCCTGTAATACTTTGTAATAAAACTTGTGTAAATCAGTCGATTTGTGTTTTTGATGAAAAATATTAGATTTATAAGACCATTACACTTGAAAATTGTATTGGTTCAGTACCTATTTTTTCTGTGGACCACATATTTCACGTCTCGAATTAATCCCTATTGGGCTTCTCGTACTACATAAGTAGGAGGAGAATATATCTTTACGGCTACGAAACGTCCATTTCTAAGCCAATCGTCGCTCGTGTAGAGAAGATAACTTGACTTTTCGTGACAAGATTTTGGACCCAGTGGGTTTTTTTGTCGTAACTCTTTGAATATTGAACGAAATTAACCGAGCCTTTCTGGATGTATTTCTGTAGTAACCTAGAGCACTTGGGCAATGTTTGGGAGCATCTAAGCTCTTGTATAGCGAGCAATGCGTTTCGTACAAGTCGCCTGTTATGTTGAAATCGTCGCGATAATCAAAATTACTGACACCTGATTGGCTAAGGTAGGACTATGTGGCATTAAACCTCAATGGCGATAGAAACCTGATGTCGCACCATCTATCATCACCGACGCTGAGGTCCAGAGAAGTAAGCATCAATTGCTCAACTCATCTGTTATCACCATTTTTTGTGTAGGTTTGTACATAATAGTGTGTGCAGACCATGCGCTTTGTGTGGTAATCTGGATGATGACCACTGTGCAAATGTCCTGCCGTGAAGCGTCGCTTACACGTAAACGATTTGGGATTGCTCGAAGAATGGGGGCGAAGTTGATGGAGGGACAAGCGACAAGTGGTTGCTGACGCCGAGATCGATTTACCGTAAGACGGGATCTATGAATTTACCATAGCACGGAGGCTTGTACGAGATCGGCCGGAGAGAATAACGAAGACCGGTTTCCTTAATCATTGTCGGATGCAAGGAGTACCTGCTATTCCAACGTCACCTTCTCGTTTTTTCGTTTCAAGGTGAGGTTCCATTAACGTCACCTTCTCGAGCCAAACGTTTATATATAAATATATATAGTTCCCCCTTGAGCCCACGAAGATCAAGCGTACTACTGAGGGTTGAGTGTCGCCTGGAGCGATTCCGATACTTCTCTGGGCCACCTAAGAAACAACACCTCGGTTTTCAGGGCATAACTCGAGGAGCAATTTTTTGTTTAGAATGAGCAATAGTGCAAAATAAAGCTGAGCTTTTGCCTGTTCCAGCACTCCTATTGGCTGCTTCTAAACAGCAAAAATAAAGATAATAGAGCTCTGTTTCAATTCGCTAAATTGGGTACGATTAGTTTTTTTTGCGTAACTTTTTAAATTTTCAGCGATATTACACAAAAATATATGTACATGAAGCCTTAATAGGGCTCTTCACGGATATGTAGCTGGTGGGTTTGTAGAGATACTAGAGACGTTGATATAGCTCGCTGGAATTTGAGGCTTTTGAGGCGATTTTCGTTTGGCTCGCGCACTGCTAATATTTTTGTCCAATCGATGATTTTAAACCATTATTATGTCCAATTAAAGCAGATGTGTGGGTCACATCAAATTGAGGTTTTAAGGAGAGTGTTGTTTCTTAGGTGGCCCAGAGAAGTACGCCATATCAGTCTATTTCCGACCCCCTACTACCTCAATAACCCCCCCTATATGGAACTCCCGATCAACCTCTGCAACTGCATCCCCTCAACCGCAAATCCGATCAACTAGGAATTGCTCAGAATAACTCACTTAGACATCAAAGTGCCAGGTTACGAAATAAGTGCCTAAATATAACCACCAGGGTAAGTACCTGGGGCCCTTTGTACGTTCCCCCTTGTGCACGTAGGATGCATGCAAGAAACAAGCAAAATTCTCGTTTTAAAACCAGCGTAATAGGATGACATCCGTAAAAGAAGAAACAAATGCCATAACCAAAATTACAGCTCTTAGAAATTCCTAAAGGGCTGTTCAACACGCGCAACGCTTCCTCTAAATTGCCGAGCAGCTTCATCAATGGAGTCAGCATGTCCACGTTGTAGCAGACACGAACAAAATGGCCGTCCGTCACATCCCATTCAAAGTGCACACTTCCTGGGATAATGAGCTGCTCCCCTAGTAGTTTCCGAGCCAGACGTTGCCGGTTAGTGTCTTCCGCGTCGTCAGCATCGGCGTTTGCGAATGTATCGCGTAGCATTCGTTCGGTGATGGCGGTGTAGCCTCTGATCCTAGCAATAAGCAGGCCCTCCGGCCCCTCTTCGATGCCCGTGAGCTGGATTTCGATCTTGTCGTGATAGAGAGCTCGGAGTCTCCAGTCCTGCAGCATCGCCTCTAGGCCGCGCTCTTCGTTGAACATGACGTCAGGAGCCATCACACCTTGCACGAACGTGCTTGAGCGTGGTCTTTCCCCAGGCATAATAACACGGGGGAATCCCGCTGTTGCTCCAGTGCGGTTCGGGACAGCTCCAAACCACCCCGGAAAAGGCGAAAGAACTCGATCACGTGCTTGTGCGGGCTGGAGCTGGCTGCACCACGCGGAAAACGCCCCAAGGCTACTTGCGCTTGGAGTTGTTGGAGCTGCCGTCGTAGCTGGTCCACGCTCTGAGCGAGGGCGTTCTCTTTGTCCTTAACTTTCTTCCTGTACCGCTGTTGGATTCTTCGACGCTGAGCACGACGAAGAAGAAGCAGTTTTTCCGCGGTGCTGAGGTTACTGTAGGGGTCCACTGTCTCTTGGTTGGTTGGTGGGTGGTTGTTGCTGGTATTGCGCTGCGTACGGGGCAGGCACGACATCGTTGTAGCCTGAGCTTGCGTGAGACTCGAAGTGGAACCCTTCCGCCGAGCTCAGCTCTTGTATGGGCGCACAGACGCTCTCTTCCTCGAATACACAGTCCGACAACTTTGGACGACGCGCCACCACAACACCAATCACGCCGTCGCTCAAGCACTGGATGTTGGACGGAAATAACAAACCGTGGTTCATGGTGCTGGTAGGACTTGCTTGGAAGGGCGTTGGTCGTGAAGTGAGGCGGATTGCCTGCCAATGGTGTGGCGGTGAGGACCGTGCCGTACCCTTACAAGAAATATCAACAGAAGCTTATCTCGGCCACGTGGTTGTGATAATTAGGACGGGTGAATAGTCAATTTGGAGTCGCTCTGTCCGAGACAAACACTATTTTCACCAACCGGAAGGGGTTCTATCCATATATATCCAGCACGAGCGTTGATGCATATCAATTTGACTACCTGGTATGCATTCGTAAATGAACACATGACCACGTCATCACCCGATGCGATATCTAGCTCACTATTACCCTGATCACACTATCCGATGCCCCTGCCTTGGCATCAGTTGAAGAATAACAAAGTTGAATTATTCTCGTAAGAAGTCCCAGTAAGCTACATCGCCTAATTATCACCCCTGCGGCGCATCCGTCTTACCTTTAAACGACCCGATTCGTTCCAACACGGGGGGGGGGGTATATGGGGGTGGCCACAATCCATATTATTACGTGTATTATCCATATGCACGCTATCTCTACAGGAACGACCACGCATACGATGATAACAGATGAGTTGCCCTTACTGTAAGGCAATCGAATTGAGCTAAACAAAGAAGCGGCATATTGATTACACGCATTTGAGGTTGCGCCTGAGCTATCAACTGCACGACAATGATCGGAGTTGCGATCTGCACGAACCGTAATTCGGTGAGATCTAACTTGTGTCATCCGAAAGTGCGTTATACTCAGTCAGCTGTCCACTCCCATCTGTAGAGCCCAAGACAGTTAGGCTGACAAGATAAAATATGCTCGCTACTTTGGAACGTCAGGGGGCACGCCTACAGATGCCATCAAAACAATCGTGTTGACGCCTGCTGGTAATCGTGACACAGCAGACACAGACAGCAGCAGCAGCACTGCTGCCAGCGGAGCTCCTCCCCCATAACTCCTCATTTCGAGATCCCCCTGCTACAGAGTCCAGTCAACCAGCACATTTCATACAATGAACCCAACAGTCCCCCGCCCCCCAAACCACTGGAACCTGAGCGACAATGTGATCAGGAAAGTGCCACTGCGCGCGAGTTCAGATGTGGCAAGAATGATTCATGCTCATTCGTAAGACGATACTAGACCCTAGAGAGCCTACCACACCCCTCGGACGAGACGCGGGTGAGACGATCTCCCCCGGAGACGTAAAACCTCGAGAGACCGTCTCCCGGGGTCCCGGGGAGACGCACTTAATAGATACGATAGTGTACTGCGTCTCCCGTTTCGAGAGAACCATTGGTCAATAATCTATCCTATAGAAGAGAACGAGTGTTTTAGCGTATTCTGTAGGGATTTCGAGCATTTTGCAGCCAGGTTTGTCGAAAGGCCTGCTGAAAGGCAAAGTGCGCCTCAGATTTAAGGCATTGCTTTGCAGAAGGAGCCGGCGAGACTCTGGCCAGCGCCTAAAGAGGCAGCATCCTAAAAGGAGACGACGAGGAGAGACGGAGGTTTCGTCACCTTCTCCAAACGCTTTTGAAGGGGGAGACGGTAATACCGGGAATACCGACTCCTCCTGGAAGGGGAGACGGTATATCGATAAAACCGTCTCCCCGCCCAAAGTCTCGTCCGAGGGGTGGCCTACCATAAGACAAGCCGTCTTACGTTTTCCAATCAACACGTTTTGCCTATATCTTGGTTTTTGTATACCTGAGCCTACATTGTACTTCGAAGTACGAAGTATATTGTCTGTCAAAACGTAAGACAGTTTGTCGGACACCAGTTTGCGCCATACTATTGGTCAAAAGTGTTCTACCTGAGCTCTGCTTGACGTCAAGAGCTGCGTGTGCATGCCCTGTAACATGCTTGCAGACAGGTACTGTACCGTCAGTGAACGGCTCCTGTTCCGCCAGCTTGGCGTTCAGCACCGGCAGCACTTTGCCCACGGCCTTGGCGGCGCCCGTCGACAACGGAATGCTGTTCTGGCCGCAGCCATGGCGACCTTGTCGCCCTTGGCCGGGCCGTCCACACGTAGCTGCGTCGCCGTTGACCTACCCCTAAGGCTGTGTGTTTTTCAGACTTTTGTGTGCTTCTACCATTTACTCATGAGGGCGTTCCTTTCCGCGGTACCACCGCTGTCGTCGATCATCTCGTGGTCTTGTCGACCGATAGAAGGAGAAAAGAAAAATGAGGAAACCAGGTAGCCTGAAGCGCGCGATGACTAATAAGGTAGGGAGGCTCTAAACACGCGTTAAGGGAGCACTACGCTGCAAATAGTCACATCCTTCAAGCTCGATCATGGTTCGTTCGAATGCGCAAGGACGTCCTGATATTACAGTACCGTGTCGGCGCTGCATTCTTGGGTACATGCTGCAGCTCTCTACATGACTTCCGCTTGCTTGTAGCTCACTTGATTTGGTGTATCTTGTACGCTCTCCCAGCTATCGGTCTGATGTTCGATTGCACCTGATTGAAGACCCTCAAGCGTTAATACGAGATGTTTGCCCAGGCGATTGCATATTTGCACTAGCAACGAACCTGATGACCGCTACGTGTTTGCCTTGTATTTAAAGAACACTCGCAACATTTTTTCAGATCAACAGGTTCTCAAACTTGAAGACCTGTTAAAAACCAACAGTCGAACAGAGTCGCTAACAGGTACGCAGGGGCTGTGCGCTAGCAACAGCCAAGTAGTGGTAGAACAACAGGAATTAATTTCCTAGATGTTTCTCAACGCGGGTAATTGACAAGGAAACGAATGGGGCTTTGTGAAGTGCAGATGCAGATTATAACATGTAAAATACTTGTACAAAGCGTGGAAAGTTTTCCCTCGTCTAAACTCGTAGCATACCTGTAGGATTGAGAGCCGTTCTTAACAGAGGTAGATTGGTAGATTTTAGTTGTATCCGTGCAACCTCGTACAACCTTCGAGCGTAATCGTTCTTGACGTCGAAAGGCGCAAGGTAGCACGAGGTTGTACGGGAGGTACTATATGAACTTTGTCAAAGTTGAAAGAGTTCACGGTTGTACCGAGGGGAAAATCGAAATTTTGCAGTTGAATTCCCTCGTCGCAGATGCGAGTACCTCCATTCCTCGAGTCTCCGTCATCCCCCCAGTTTGCATTGGTTTCCTTGCTAGTTTGGCTTACATGCCACTTTCCACCGCCGCTGTAGTAGCTGGAGAGGAGACGATAATGGCGGCCCTGGCCCTGCTTTTCCGTCTCCTCTATTAGCAGCGGGCCACGTTTGTCTACGGCATCTTCATCTCCGATCCAGTCTACACGAAATGACACCATGCGGGAGGCCAGTTCTCAAGCAACCGAAGATGCGACTTTCAACAGCTCCACGCAGCTAACATGCGCTTGAAGGCAAATGTGAAATATGAAATTAAACATCAGGTGAACGGATACACTTCATTCTTATCATATCGTTGTATGTTGCACGGTGATACCCGCACGTCTCTGGCATACTTGGACCTTGGTTGTACGGTGATACCAATCTACCTCTGTTAAGAACGCCCCTGAAACTACCATAGAAGCGACGTTATAGGTCAGTGAATTAAGCTCATATAAAAGGCCACATTACCACGATAAAGAGGATCATTCCTCGAAGCATTTAACCCTCCACGCCACTCCCTGGCAGCGAGGCGCTGCTAATCAAGTTCAGGCCACTCTGTGATCCCCCATAACGACTTGAAGGGAAATGCTATTGACGCACAAGTCCAACGGATACATGCATGTGCACTTTTTTCTCATGTGTAATTAAAACGCAAAATGTGGCCTTGACTGCCTACAGTATGTGGCGTATTGACATCGCAGTTGCTCTTGGTCAACACTCGTTTAATCCTCACAGATCTACGAAGGTCGCACTGAGTCTAAAACGGCCACGCAGCCTCGATCATTCCCTGGAAATTGGCGTCGTTTATTGGCACCACACCCATCGCTGTCCCGTTGAGAGCCACTCGCGCTACTTCGGGAAGTTGGTCCCACATGATGAGGTCTTGAAACTCACCCGGTTCCTCAGTCAAACTCAAGACCATGGGCGAGAATGGATTCGAAGTCTGCAGCTTGACGCTCGTGCCGTCAAGATTCTCGATTGGAGCCTTGACTTTCGTGTACGCGATCACCTGCTTGAGCGGCGCAGTCGTGTTTGATTCCCCCAGATACTCGTCCTGCGACGACTTCGACATCGAGAGCCCGAGGATCTTGGAGGAGGCCAGGACAGGGTTGTCGATCCACACGACCGCATTTTGCCAGTTATGGGTCGGTGGCCAAAGGGTAAGGCTGTCTCGTGGATAATACCACGCATACAGGATCGCCCAGACGTCCTTGTACCAGGTAGCCCGACCATAGACCTGCGAGGTGGCAGGGGCTACTTTGCACACATTCCCTCCCACTTCTTCGAGCGGTGCTTTCGGTAGTCCGCGGCTCGTGTCACCAGCAGCGTTCACAGCAGGATAGCAAGTGCATTCTCCTTTCGACGATGTTTGAGGCTTGAACTTGACACCAGCCTTCTCCGAGATCGTGACAGCTTCGGGTTGGGGGATTGCCGCAACTGCATCGTACGCGATCGAAGCAGCAGTCGTGGCGGCGATTTGAACTGCCAGGAAAACGAGAATCGCGCGAAGATTCATTCGAATCGGGGTCTTGGTTGGTTATCGATTGGTTTGGGGCTGAAGTGGAGAGTTGTATAATGAGCTAGTGTTGATAACTTTCCCCAAATTCAGGACTAGGTCTCGAGGTATATTGTGCCATGTGGTCTGTATCTCTGCGCCAACGAGTACATGTATCTAATAACTGATCACGCCATGATTCCGATAAGGCACGGTACATGTAATGTGTCAACCGCACGATAATGATCGCGGTCATGATCTGCACGTAGCGTCATCGGAAGGTACGTTATGTTATGCACTTCTGGTGACGAAAGTGTATCTCCTGTGCGGGAAAGTTGTGACAACGTTGCTCTCTTTTTGCTAAGCATCACACAATGGTTAAATATTCTGAACGTTGCTTAATGGAGGGGCTTAGGATCCATGTCGGGATCGACTGATAGATAGTTCCGCACGAGGGCGAAGGTGTTAAGGCGTGCATGTATGTCTTTTTTTTTAATTGAGTATCATTGTTGTCACTTAACTATCCGCTAACGACAACTAAAGACCAGCCCCGCAGATGCCAAACCTCGTCATCTGAAGGGAGGGGCTACACTTCGTGTCGCCTCTATCGCTTCCGCTTATTCAGCGTCAGCATCGTGCGCTTCCGCCCCTACATGAAAATATGCATCCCTCCAATGGGTTAAATCTCCGTCTAATAGACGAGAGACTTCCGCCCAGGGGGAAACCAGGTTTGGTTGGTCTGAAAGAAAAAATTGGCGGCTCTTACGATCATCCATAGCGATATTCGCCAATTTGTCCGCAGCCTTGTTGAACGCTCTCAGATGGTGAGTCCAGGTACAGACGTGAACTCGATCAGCTATGCCCCTGCATTGAGCATATAAATTCCGTAGATGCGGTGCCTTCGGAGGCCGCGTGCATGTATGTCTCTAAAGACGCCGGTCTTTTCAGAAGCCCCTGCACCCGTTTAAGCCATCTTAGGCAGCCATGCTTCCAAATAAAGTATTTTTCTCCCACTTGATATATCCTTGTTCGGTGACGTTCACATAACTAGAAAGAAAGAAAGAAAGAGAGGGGGAATGTGCCCTCGAATCCTAGCGAATACTTATATCAATGATCGAATTCGTGACATGCACGGACGTTCCAGTACATTATATGGTTATATATATATATTTTACACAGCTTGTGTGATCCGAAAGCGGTATGATAGGCTACCGGTACTGCATGACATCCACAAATCCGTGATGCTCGTTCAGCCGATGACTTTCCAAGTCAGTCCAAAGTCAGTCTTTTGGTCTACATGGTACATGTACATGTAAAGGTACTGTGAACCGCAAACTTGGATGTCGATCGTAACGAAACGTGAACTACACGTAGCCAAATTGCGGTGAAGTGCTGAAGGAGAAGTTCCCGCTACCACGAAATTGAGTGCCACGGCAGCACGAGCGATCGATAGTCAAGAAGCGGTGGATCGGTGGATTCTGGTGTTACCAAGCCGTCGATCAACCCGACGCGAACGTAGATCAAGCGTGTGAAGGGGCTTCAAGCTGATGAGAAGATCAAGGTGTTTAAGGATGGTGAAGTCAAGTCAAGATTGATAGAGGACGGACGTGGGCCAAGCCTGATCAAGGTCGAAGCATGCAGGCTGTCGATCGACTACGGCAGATCGTGGTGGGCTAGCCCCATGGGATCAACGCCGACTCAAGCCCCGATCGAAGGCAAGCATTGATGATCCGGTATGACCAGGGACAGAAGAAGACGGATCGGCGATGGACTGCGACGCACCCAAGTCATCGATCGAGGGCCGATCGTGGAAGTCGATCGAGAGCGGATCGCCGATCGCCGATCACCGATCAAGGGCCGATCGTGGAAGTCGATCGAGAGCGGATCGCCGATCGCTGATCGGGATCCTCGATCGCCGATCAGCCAAGATGGGGGGCACAGGAGAGCGAAGCCGGGGCAAGAATCCAGTAGTTGTTTGGTTGTAGGAGGATAGGCAGGATGGTAGCGGTAGAGAGACACCAGCTAAACACAAATCAGAAGAGCTTTTGCACAGAAGACCACAAGTCCCCTCAAGTCACCAAGTCCCAGGAACTACATTGGCCTCGGCAAGTGTCGACACTTTGGGTAGTGAACTAGCGGTACGGTTAAGACTGGATTAATACATTGGCCAGCTTGACCTGCTCTAGCGATCTATCTCTTGTGTGCGAACCCTCGATCGTCCGGATACAGCTTGGCCGGCGATCGTTCTCCTCTCGATCAACCTCGATCCCGCTATAGGAAGCGACAAGCAACTCAAGGAAGGAAGGAACACACCCGGAAAGGCAACTACAGGCCTTGGATCGACTCCAGGCCGACCGATCGCAGCGAATAACCCTCGATCGGAGCGTATACTCGGACGCAGAGCGAAGATTCCCGCGCTGCTCCACGAACTATCCCCGCGTCACGCCAAGACACTCGATCTTCACCAAGTGTTGCATCCTCGGAGCCCCGAGAGAGCAGATCCAGCCCGCCGACGGGTACACAAGGTGAGAACAAGTTCAGCCGATCACGGATCGTTGGGGGACCCCCTCCGTTAGTCGGTGTCTGGGCGCTGGTGGGAAGCTCGATCAAGCCTTAACCAGATTTTGGCTGATCGCGCTACACCACAATGGTGCGCGTGCCCGGATCTCTTGGGGACTCCGGATTTCACCGTGAGTCCGCAGAAGATGCGCAAGTGAAGAAAGAACCAGGGGAAGAGGCGTCGTCGGATATCGGATCGACGGAGACGCTGCTGAACAAGACGAGATCCGCGGATCGACAGAGTGCTCGGAGGACTTCTGTCGACGGAATCGAGGGCGATCTGGAGACAGATCTAGAAGACAAACCTCAACATCCTCCCCAGGTCCCTTCGGGGACCCCGGTGGATCTCGGTGCGAACCGAGATTCACTAACAAAACAAACCAAAGCTGGATCGGACCGATATGTATTCGCAGACTCGCCGATCAGGCTCGATCCCGACTACCTGGACGCGATCGTAGACAAGGCCCAGATCGCGCGGAGGAAGCTGAGAGCGCCTGGCTTGGACGACGAAGATCTCGGATCGCTGGCGCCCGACTGGTCTGAGGCGGACTTGGAACGTCAGTATCACCTGAAGGAGCTGCGGGACTTCTTGCGTCAAGATCCTGTCATGGTGATCGTGCGGCCGAAGCAGATCGGCGACCCGAAGGGCCCGATCTCGGCCCCTCGCGCGACGGACAACAAGTTGTCGGCGGTGAAGAACCTGCTCGGACTGCTGAAGGAAGCCGGCTTCGTAGCTGGCGCCTTCGAGGCGAATGATCTCTTCGATCTAGATCTGGACGTGATCCAGACGGCGATCCAGACATTGGTCGACAAGCTGAGACCTCTGGTCGACGTGATCGCGGACCGTCCGGACCCGAAGGCGCCAGATCTTGCGTCGCCAGCACCTGTGTCGTCACCGCGGGTGGAATCTACAGGGTACCGATCGTCATCTCCCTACGTCTCGGCAGCCGAACATGTATCGGATACGTCGTCTGAGCCTCAGCGTATGTCTCTGGGTCCTTCCGGATCGGCGATGTTGGAGGCCCGATCGCGTAGTCAACGCCAAGAACGCACGCGATCAGGATCTCGGAAGCAGAAACCCAAGTCGGCCGATCGCACCACCAGTGCTACCGGATCGGATGAGTCGAACGGCAGATTGGAGTCCTACTTTCAGGCTGCGATGGCCAGATTCTTGAGCGAACAACAGGCCGCGGTGGCGACGCCCGCTCCAGCGGTCGACGATAATGTGGGATCACGAGACGTGGAGATGGAATCAGCCGGATCACCAGATCAAGACGGCTCGCAGTGGGAATACGACCCGGACGACATCGATCTACCGAGTTCGGCCCCTGCGGTGGTGGCTACCGCTGCCTCGGGATCCACTGGGTCCTCCCTGATCCAACGTGTGCGGATCTCAGCAATGTCCGATCTGAAGGAATTCACCGGCAAGGATCAGGACGAAGATCGCGCCCGATCGTGGATCAGCAAGGTGAAATCAGCCTTCATGCGCGATCAAGCTGCGGATGACGAGAAGTGCCTGGCTTTTGCAGATCTGCTGACAGGACCGGCGAAGAACTGGTATCGCCAGCTGGGCCGATCGACACGGAACAAGTGGAGCGATCTGCTCCGGAGTTTCCAGATCCAGTATTGTGGCCTAGGAGTGTCAGTGGCTTGGCAGTACTATCACTCTCGCAAACGATCGGATGAATCGCCGCTGGATTACCTCTATCGACTGAATGTGGCGGCTCTGCGTGCGAGATTGAAGATCAAGGATGGAGATTCCAAGGCCCGTCGAGAACATGTCGAACATTTTATTGAGACCTTGGGCGATCATGAACTGGCCGATCAGCTAACCCTACTTCGGCTTGCGGACGCGGATGATCTGGAGGAAGTCCTGCGCGCTCGAGAACGCGCGAAGAGCAGACAGAAACGATCTGCCTTCGGATCGAAGTATCGCCAGAAGGTTCCGACCTCAGCACCAGCAGCTGCGACCAAGCGGGCGGTGCGTGCAGTTCAGATCGCGAACCAGGAGTCTGGATCAGACACCGGATCGGACGGATCGGACTCGGAAGGTGACCTACGTCGCGTCTACCTAGCGTCGGCTGAGGACAAGTCTCGCCACACTGGGGGCGACACGACGAAGCAGGATCGAAGCACCCAAGCGCCGATCGTCCATGACTCACCTCGATCAGACCCAAGATCGCGATCGGCGCCGGATGGATCGGACCGATCAAGCCGCTGCTCACACTGTGGATCGCGGAAGCACACGGATCTGGATTGCTGGAGACGTTTGACGTGCGAGAAGTGTGGAAAGCGAGGACATCCGGCGGATCGTTGCCTGTTCGTATGCCGCGGATGCGGCGAGCTGCATGAGATGGGCAAGTGTCCGATGGAGGAATTCTACAATCAGATCCGTCAATGGTTCAACCCGGTGAAGCACGCAGGCATGTTGCCCGCGATCGCCGAGAAGATGTTAAACTAGGACGCTCGCCGGGTTGGAATCCGGTACGAGCCGAGCGTTCTAGGTATTGCATCTATGCATACGTGAACAAGAACACGGTAGATCGAGTAAGTGGACGGACTGATCTACGCGGTAATACATGTGATCTGCATGCGAAATCTGCCGCCAAGGTCTTGAGTCTACATCGATCGGACGACTTCAACCGCTCTGACGCCGAAGTGCCCTTGGATCTCCAGTCTGGTGAAACCCGGGGTTATTGGAAGCAACGCAGACCGGAAGAATGGTTCAGGCCAGCTGATGGAGAAGTGACGACTGAGATCCCGAAGCATGATCGTGATCGAAGTCTGCCTCGCGTCAGCGAACACCGCCGATCTGGTGATGTGGTGACCGATCTACTTCCTGGAGAGTCCAGGGGGTATTGGAAGCACCATTCGCCAGGTAAGTGGTTCCGTCAGGCCAAGATCACTGGCAAGATCAACAATGAGAAGTCGATCTTACTCTTAGACACCGGCGCCGAGGTGTCCATCGTGGACACCGCCTTTGCTCGTAAGGTGGGGTGCTATGTCGACACGAGTCAGAGCCAGGAGTGTGTGGGAATTGGAGAAAGCGTGTACATGAAGGAAGGACCAGGATCAAGGTTACGCTAGCAGGATCGCTGGTGTATTTCTTCGATATTTGGGTCGGCGATCTGTCAGGGCAAGAGGCGATCTTGGGTATGGACTTCATGGTTCCTGCTGGGATCCGCCTCGATCTCGCGGACGGCTCTATCTGTCTGCCCGACGAAGTCAAGATCCAGCTAAGCGGACGCCGACAGCTGTATAATGACAACGTACGGCACGTGTGCGTGGATCAAGGAGTGCAGATCGCGATCGGAGATTCGTTCGAGCTCCCGCTGCGGATGAAGGTGACAGATCGAGAGAAGCTGTGGGTTACCCGCGGAGATCGTTGGGTGCCGACCGTGGTCCGTGGACCTGGTCGGATCCGATATCTCCAGATCACCAACATCGGGGACAAGGACCTCGTCCTGCACCGGAATGAACGGATTGCGATGTGGCTGGCCTGAGATCGGATACCCCGGGTGCCAGGATATGTGTCGATCGGGTCCCGTCGCTACATGGAATGGCAGAACTTAGCCTTCCAAGCCACGACGGAGGACCAGCTGGCTAACGAGGAAGTACCAGCGGGACCGCCAGTATCGGCCGTCGAGCGACCGACTTATCCGACGCCCCGAGCCATTCTCCAGAGACCCGAGGTATCCCCGATCGCCGATCAGTCGGTAGGCCCACTCGATCCGACCAGTGGATCGGAGGTGAAGCGTCCCGATCCGGGGGTGGCTGCCGTTGATGCGCTTCAATCAGGGGGCGAATCGCGGCATGCAGCGATGGATGACGCGAAGCCACCAGTTGATAAAGTCTCAGAGAACGGCGGAACAGTGTTCCCTCACGTGCCATCGGCCGATCAGGTCGCCGGTTGTGCCGTCGAACCAGATCTCGGGGGCGGGAGTACCGATCGGGTACCCTATGTGGTGGCCTTAGCCGTCGAAGAGTCGAAATCGAGTGAGGATGACGGTGTCCCAGCATCGGAACGACGGCCGCATGTGGCCGAAGACTCATCGATCGTTGGAGGTGATCAGTTAGAAGTCGAGACCAAACCCACCGCCATTCGGGACGATCCCGTCGCGACTGAACCAGATCGAGATGCTGACGCGGATGATCGGGATGTTGACGCTGATGATCAAGTCCATTACCACGAGGGCGGGAATCTGTCAGCCGAAGACGTCGAGGGCGAGTTAGCTGTGCTTCCTGAAATTGTGATCTCGACGACGGACGAGGTAAAGATCGACGACATCAAGGTGGGAGATCTGGAATTCAACACCCCGGAAGAGATCGATCGACTACGAAAGAAGATCTGGCACCGGAGGCACCTGCTGATCGGCAAGGGCAATGCACTTCCCCCAGCAGCCAGGGGCGTCACATGTGACATCGACGTCGGCGATGCGAAACCGATCGCCCAACGAGTCCGGAAGGTCGCCCCTCAGTTTGTGGAGAAGGTGTCGGATCTGATCAAGGGATTGCTGTCAGCCAAGATGATCCGGAAGTCCCGATCACCGTGGGCCTCGCCGATCGTCGTGATCATCAAGAAGAACGGCGTGGATATCCGACTCTGCATCGATTATCGGCTCGTCAACAGTCTGACCCGGCTCATGGTGTATCCAATGCCCCTGATCAATGATCTGCTGGAAGATCTGGACAAGGTGCTCTGGTATTGCTCGCTGGACATGGCTAGTGGATTCTGGGTGGTGACGATGACCGATCGAGCTCGTGCGATCTCAGCTTTTATCACTCACATGGGTCTGTTCGAGTGGAATCGGATGCCGTTCGGCCTGAAGAACGCTCCTCAGATCTATCAGCGACTTCTGGACGACGCGTTGTACGGGTTCACCAGGATCCCGCGATCGTCGAACTCGGAAGTCACCACGGACCTGATCGAGTCGGGCGAACCAGAAGATCCGGGGCGTCCGTCAGTGCTAGGCCGCAGATCGTACATCGACGACATTCTGGTGACGGCTGGATCATGGGATGAGCTGTGTGATCGGGTGGATCACCTGTTGGACGCCTGTGACAAGTGGAACCTCTCGATCAGTGTGGAGAAGAGCTCTTGGGGAATGCGCAAGGTGGACTATCTAGGACATCGTGTGTCGAACGATGGACTGGAGGCCAATTCGAAGGACCTCGCGGCTCTGACGGATCTGCCGTTCCCTGGATCGCTCCGATCAATGCAGTCTTTCTTGGGCAGTCTCAATTACTATAGCCGTTTCTTGGAAGACTACGCGATCTACGCGGCGATCCTGTATGAACTGCGCGAGGTGGACTTCGCCGAATTGAAGAAGCGTCCCGATCTGCGCCAGATCCTGGACGGTGAAGCGCCGAACTCAGTAGATCGGAACTCGGCGGACCCCGATCAGACGCACGTTCCTGAAGTCAAAGTGGGAGACGAACGTTGGATCCGTGCTCATCGTGCGTTCTCGACACTGAAGACGAAGATCGCGACGACACCGATCCTGCGGCATTTCGATCGCGATCGAACTCCGGTTCTGATCGTGTATGCGAGTGACTGGGCGATCTCGGCCGCGCTGATGCAGGAACATGATCAGATCTACCATCCCGTTACCGTCGCCAGTCGAACGCTGAAATCGAATGAACTGAACTACAACGTGGTGGAGAAGGAAGTGCTGGCGCTGTTACGGATCCTGGACTTGAACTACAATATGCTGGTTGGACGATCGATCCGGGTCCTGACCCGACACTCGACGTTGGCGTGGCTGTTCCGATCGCCCGGTCTTCAAGGTCGATTGGGTCAGTGGGCTGCACTCCTATCGCCCTGGACTCTCGAGATCACGAAGTGCACCAAGGGAGAGGACGAGATATTGGGGGCGATCGCCGCTAGTATTACGCCTCGATCGGACGTTGACGACGCGTTGATCGCGATCGCACCGAAGAAAGAACCCCGACGGAAAATCCAGGCCCCGATCCCGACTGTGCGCGCCGACGAAGAGCTCCTGGTGATTAGTTTTGACGGATCCGCACGTGTCAAGCGAGGCGGGGGCGCGTACAGTGCGATCTTGTGGAGGTTGCCCAAATGGAGTGTGGTGAAGGCACGATCGGGCTATGCTGAAGGGCTGACCGTCAACGAGGCGGAGTATCACGGTCTGTTGTTGGGTTTCGACCTCCTCAACGGCATGGATCGCGGCCGACTGGTGGTCTGCGGCGACTCCAACCTGGTGATCCGACAAGTACGGGGCGAGATCGACTGCAAAGCACCCAAGCTGACGTTGTTGAAGCAGAAGGTGCTCGATCGGCTGCGGAACTGGCCAGATCATGAACTGTTACATGTGAAACGAGATTGGAACGGAAGCGCCGACAGCCTGGCCAGCGCAGCACTCCAACGTGAAGGAGGCGTCGTCGTCGAGGATGAGGCCGATCACTTGGATCTGGTGACATTGAACCGGCTCGATGAGATCCTGGTGGTCAGATCTGACGAACCGATCGCCCGGCTATCGCCGATGACTACCCGATCGAACGCCCGATCACGACCGAATCCGACTGTCATGCAAGAGGAATTCGTGCGAGGACTGCGGATCGATCGGATTCGTCGAGCACAAGATGAAGAGGTGTGGATCGCAGGCATGAAGAAGTACCTGATGGGAGATGTGGCTGATCTGACGCAGGATGAGGCTCGATCCTATGGCAACATTGCGGCGGACTACGAGATCGATGACAACGATCTGCTGTTCTACTGTCCGCCCTCCAAGCGATCGGAGGCAGATCGAGATGGATTGATGAGACTGGTTGCACCGGAGACGCTGCACCAAGATATCTTGCATCACTATCACTCTACTGTGGAAGGCGGTCACCAAGGGATTGGACGTACCTATCAGCGGATCCGTGATCACTTTCACTGGAGGGGTCTCTTCAGGAGTGTGCAGAAGTATGTCGGAGAATGTGTCGACTGCGAGACCGGCAAAGGACGACCTACGATCAGGGGCGAGTCACCGGGGAACATCCAGGCGACCTACCCGTTCCAGATCATAGCGATGGATCACATACCTTCGCTGCCCAAGTCGTACAAGGGTAACACTGAACTGCTGATCTGGGTCGATCTGTTCACGGGATACGTGATCGCGAAGGCCAGCTCCTCCCGAACGGCGCAGACGATCGCCGAATCTTACGAAGAGTGTGTGTTCCGGCGGTTCGGTGCCAGCGAGATGATCAGGCATGATCGCGAACCGGGATTTATGGCTGACTTCTTCCGCGCCTTTAACAAGATCCTGGGTATGCGTCAGCGAGCGACGATGGCATATCGGCCCCAAGCGAACGGTACTGCGGAACGAATGGTACAAACAGCGACGAGAGCCTTGAAGATGTTCGTGGAGGATCTGGATCAGAAGGATTGGGATGAATACGCAGAACGATTGACCTTCGCGATCAACACGGCTCAAGATCGGATCCGTGGAGACTCGCCTTTTTACCTGGTGCATGGTTGGAATCCTCGATCGACGCTTGAGGCGACGATACCTTTGGGTAGCACTCGGACGCGGGACCGGAACCCTCGGCGGTGGCGTTATCGGATCCAGAGGCACTACGATCAGGCTCGAAGTCAGGTGAATGCTCGTTTACGGGAGGCGATCGCTGATCGGGCCGATCGACACAATGAAGAAGTTCGACCGCACTCGATCGAAGCTGGATCGCAAGTGTGGTTGTACCTGGATCGCGTGAAGGAAGGATATGCACGGAAGCTAGCTCACCTGTGGCACGGCCCATTTCGCGTTGCCGAGAAGGTGAACGAGTACACGATGAAGCTTCAGAGATTGCTGGTACGGACTATCACCTGTTCCCGATCGTACATGTGTCCAAGCTGAAGTTGGTTAAGGACTTCCCCGATCGACCGCAGATCGCGCTCACAGTGAACGAAGCCGATCGACTGGATTTCGACGAGATCCTACTTCCGGAGGATAGCTGGACCCCCGATCGAGACGCGAACGAGTACGAAGTGGAAAAGATCGTAGACATGAGGACGGGCAGAAGGACGCGGTACGGCCGGACGTATCGGGAGTTCCTGGTACACTGGAAGGGTTACGATGATCCTGACTGGGTGGATGAAGCCGATCTCAACTGTGGAGCTCTGTTGTACGAGTTCCTCCGAGATCGTGTGAACCGGAACCGGTTTAACGCGATGCAGTCTCACGAGGAAGAGTGAGATCGGACCGCCAGGGCGAGCTGGTCGACTTGGTGAGCGAGATGGATGACGGATCGACGGGGAGGCCGTCGATCGGAGGAAAAGGTTGTATGTAGATGCATGTATATGTATGAGAAGTGCAGATCGGAAGGTTATGGAGCGACGGCGATGTGTTACGATGGTGGATCTTGGCTGATCGTGTTGGAAATGAGTGGAGCGATCAAGGTCAACAGTCGCATGGCGGGGACGAAGTATTGTAATGGAATGAATTCTGCACGTCCATCGCGTCGTTCCGGGCCTGCTCCGCCTCGGCCATCATTACCCGGTACTGCTCGATCGGCACCCGCTGCACAGACGCAGCAGTATCCGAGCGCGCAGGCCGCTGATGATTTGACGTGGCCAACGAAACCGGCGGCTGTTCAGGTCGAAGGGTCGCGCGCGACGTTTCGCCACAATGTTCCGCCCTACCGTCGCGATGGTCCACCCCGCTGATTGACGCGGCTGGCGACGTCAGGTGACGATTGAAGAGGATCGGTCATCGGATTGACTACGACCTCGGGTGGACTGATCAATCGACAGGCTGATCGCTGCAGCTGATCACTGCAGCCGATCGTGTGAGCCGATCGTGTGAGCCGATCGTGTGAGCCGGACTGATATTACGGCTGCTGGATATTACGGCTGCTGGATAACGACATCGTGGTTGAACTCGTAGTGAAGACGCGAGATCGGCAGCGCCGGAGAGTATCGGTCCCACTAGCGATCGTGTTTGCTCGCCTCAACAATCGGGTTGATCTCGGCAGACTACGCAACTGAGGTGCATGGAAAGTTGGAGACTGTGTCCGTAGTGAGCCGCCGTACGACCCGACTTACGGACAGGGGGCGGTTGTGGTGAAGTGCTGAAGGAGAAGTTCCCGCTACCACGAAATTGAGTGCCACGGCAGCACGAGCGATCGATAGTCAAGAAGCGGTGGATCGGTGGATTCTGGTGTTACCAAGCCGTCGATCAACCCGACGCGAACGTAGATCAAGCGTGTGAAGGGGCTTCAAGCTGATGAGAAGATCAAGGTGTTTAAGGATGGTGAAGTCAAGTCAAGATTGATAGAGGACGGACGTGGGCCAAGCCTGATCAAGGTCGAAGCATGCAGGCTGTCGATCGACTACGGCAGATCGTGGTGGGCTAGCCCCATGGGATCAACGCCGACTCAAGCCCCGATCGAAGGCAAGCATTGATGATCCGGTATGACCAGGGACAGAAGAAGACGGATCGGCGATGGACTGCGACGCACCCAAGTCATCGATCGAGGGCTGATCGCCGATCACCGATCAAGGGCCGATCGTGGAAGTCGATCGAGAGCGGATCGCCGATCGCCGATCACCGATCAAGGGCCGATCGTGGAAGTCGATCGAGAGCGGATCGCCGATCGCCGATCACCGATCAAGGGCCGATCGTGGAAGTCGATCGAGAGCGGATCGCCGATCGTGGAAGTAGATCGAGAGCGGATCGCCGATCGCTGATCGGGATCCTCGATCGCCGATCAGCCAAGATGGGGGGCACAGGAGAGCGAAGCCGGGGCAAGAATCCAGTAGTTGTTTGGTTGTAGGAGGATAGGCAGGATGGTAGCGGTAGAGAGACACCAGCTAAACACAAATCAGAAGAGCTTTTGCACAGAAGACCACAAGTCCCCTCAAGTCACCAAGTCCCAGGAACTACATTGGCCTCGGCAAGTGTCGACACTTTGGGTAGTGAACTAGCGGTACGGTTAAGACTGGATTAATACATTGGCCAGCTTGACCTGCTCTAGCGATCTATCTCTTGTGTGCAAGTCCTCGATCGACTGGATACAGCTTGGCCGGCGATCGTTCTCCTCTCGATCAACCTCGATCCCGCTATAGGAAGCGACAAGCAACTCAAGGAAGGAAGGAACACACCCGGAAAGGCAACTACAGGCCTTGGATCGACTCCAGGCCGACCGATCGCAGCGAACAACCCTCGATCGGAGCGTATACTCGGACGCAGAGCGAAGATTCCCGCGCTGCTCCACGAACTATCCCCGCGTCACGCCAAGACACTCGATCTTCACCAAGTGTTGCATCCTCGGAGCCCCGAGAGAGCAGATCCAGCCCGCCGACGGGTACACAAGGTGAGAACAAGTTCAGCCGATCACGGATCGTTGGGGGACCCCCTCCGTTAGTCGGTGTCTGGGCGCTGGTGGGAAGCTCGATCAAGCCTTAACCAGATTTTGGCTGATCCCGCTACACCACAAAATCGCATGGATAACGACCCCATGTACACGCTGGATCATTCACTGTAGCCAGTTTTTTGTGGGGGCTGGTTAAACTTGAGCTAAAACTATCAGCACTTTGACGCCAAAACGAATCTACGTGCCATTTTGTTCATACCTCCTGACACACGCAAACGCCAATGGTCGCAGGAATGGTGTTGCCATTTTGGAATTCGCTCCCCATCGCTCCAGCCACTCGATTCCCACTATGGCTGCCAGGTCGGCACCAGGTCAACGGGGTTACTGTGTCAAACTGCTGGTAGCCCTCGCTGTCGCAGTGTACGTCAGTGGTGCTTTGGCTACTGCGGGCTCGAAGACCACCGTCGCGGGCACTCCCGCTCTCGGCCTTTATCAAGTTGAAGATCAAACGCACCGACGCTTGCGGACTCAAGTGCAGTCAACTGAGCCCAGCTCCGACGAGAGAGCTTCCGACGGGCTTGCGAAGATTGTAAACAAATTGAAGCCGGCCAACCAAAAAGCTGCTGATAATCTCTTCGCGCGGCTGAATCTTCACACGACGGCGTCCAATCTTTTCGAGACTCCCAAGTTCCAGAAGTGGGTGAGCTCCGTCGAAAGTTCCTACGGAAAATCCCCTCAGCGCGCGGATGCGGCCATGATTCTAACGCTGAGGGCTCAATTCAGAGATGAGGATCTGGTCAAGATGCTCCAGGCGTCAAGGGACTCCAACATCGCCAGACGTATGGAAGACGCACTGCTCAAGAACTGGATTGGCCATGGCAAGAGCGCAGACGGCGTCTTTAAGCTTCTCATGCTTGACGAAAAGGCGGACGATGTCTTGAAGAACCCAGCTATGAGTGTGTGGGTCGCCTATGTCGAAAAGCTTGGGAAAAATCCATACGAGTTATTGCTCCGGAAACTGGAAGGTCGCTACAGCGAAGAAGATTTCGCCCGCATGCTCTCGCTCGCAAAGCGAGACGCAACTTCAGGGTCCATCGCCGGGAAATTGGAGACAGCTCAACTGGAGTCGTGGTTTGACCAAGGTAGAAGTGCCGATTACATGTTCAAGCTTCTTCGACTCGATCAAGAAGGCAGCAATCTGTTCAAGAACCCCGTGTTAATCACTTGGGCGTCGTACGTGGCGAGGCTTGACAGGAAGGATCCATACGCGTCCATGCTTTTGATCCTGAAGACCCGCTACAGCGACAAGTCCCTCGTACCCATGCTTATTGCGGCTAAAGAAAACCGTGGTGTGAGATCCGTTGCGACGAGATTGGGGGATGCGCAGCTCAAAGCTTGGCAAAAAGCCGGCATGGATGCTGACGATGTGTTCACACTTTTCCGCCTCGACAAGGATGGCGACAATCTTTTCGACAACGACAATTTTTACACTTGGGTCTCTTACGCGCGACGACAGGGTTGGAATAATCCGGACAAGGCCATGCTGTCAGTACTAAAGACACACTACAGCCGCGAAACTCTGACACAGCTACTTGCTGCGGCAAAGCATCCCTCAGACGTTGTCAACCGATTGCGAAATGAACTGTGGTTAAGCCAGGGGAAAACTGTGGGCGAGGCTTTCCGTCTTCTCAAACTGGATCGACCCGGGAAAAACGTTTTCGAGAGCCCAGAGCTCGAAAAATGGGTCTCGTACGTAACCAAGGTGAACAAGGGCAGCAAGGGCCAGGATGAGTTTGCAGCCATTACAACGTTGGAAAATCATTTCCAGGAATTTATACTCCCTCTCAAGGACACTGGGCTTGCCAAGATGCTTTCTGCGGCAAAGATTAAAAGCTCATTGGGGTCTGGCGATAACGAACAAGGCATCAGCGAGTTGCAGAGGCTGCAGTTCAAGCAATGGCTCAAGAGGGGAGAGACGCCTGGTGGTATTCATCAGAGGTCCGAAATAATAATTGCGAATCAATTAATAATTGGGGTTTGCCGTATTAATTTTTATTATTGGAGATCATGGTCTCCAATACAATACAGTATTGCACCAATTATTGACAATTAATATGAAAAAGGTTGCTCACGCCAAAAGTAGCAAATATACGTCGGTAAAATGAAGGTTAGATCTAATGACGCGGCCAACAATGGCGATCGTGTGAGTGGAATACTTGCAGTAAAGCTATAATGACAATTAACATTTTTCTAATATATTCACCCAAGCCAGAACATAGTTGACAGCGTGGGCAAATGTATGTCTTAAGATGTCTAGAGTAGTGCTGCTGTTGGGGTACCTGCCCCAACAGCAGCACTACACCTTTTCAACTTCAAAGCTGCAAATTGTAAGTTCAATTCTGCAAAAGGTAAGTTCAAAACTGCACGAGCAGAGACCAGGCTAGCTTCGTACTTTTATACACAGCTCATTGGTTGGCGCGCAGCACAGCCAGCCAATAGGCAAGTTGTACTCTATAATCAAATACGATGATACATATTATACAGGTTGTAATATACATTTATAGAGTATTGTTGTTTTGATTTTACCTTTTGCTGTTTTGAACTTACAATTTGCAGTTTTGAAGTTGAAAAGGTGTACTCTAGACACCTCAACACATGCAAACCACTCTTGTTTGCGCTTAGCAATATTGTTGTGCAGCAGTGAACAAATGCCTGTAAATCGCTGCTCCAAGTCGGCTTTGGTTGGTCTCCGCATCTGTCGGGTGTCCATTGCCAGGTTCAACAGTTTGTCAGGGAGGCTCATAGTACTTATTCTATACTTTGGCCTCAGAATAAGACTCCAATATATTGAAATTGCGGCAATTTTTTTATTATTGCTTCACACTAAATTGTAATTTTTATTACGGTCTGATTGTGTGCTCAATTCAATATAGTACTGTATTTTCGGACCTCTGGTATTCATGATAAGGTGACGCTTACATTTGACGAGAAAAGTTTAGGCGTGTATCTCGGCTACCTCGACTATTTCAAGGCGAATCATGCACGATAGATGTTGGTACTTTCCATATATATATGCTGGTCGTTAGGAAGGCTAGAACAAAATGACTCAAATGGAACCTCACCTTGAAGCCAAAACGAGAGATGTACTTAAGTAGGTACTGTGGTGGATGTTTAGCGTTACTCATGTCGTGAATCGAATCCCCTTCTGGAGTGCTGTTAGACCAGATGGATGTCCAGGTTACTTGTTGCTGCCTTGCCCCCCCCCCCCCCATAAAGAAATAAGGAGGGTCAAACCCAGTATTGTGCAGATCCTTGGACTTGCCAGTGGAGAGGAGCATCCGTGGCCAGTGGACTTGCGCGCCCACTGTTGCGATGGACGCAGCAGCAAGTAAAGGGCATCCCCACATGATGGATAGTGGCTGAGTGCCAATCGACACAAGGTTTGCTCGTCCGCGGCTGTGAATGATGCAGCGGCAGAAGGACACTTGGACGTCTTGGCGAGGCTGAGTCAGCATTTCACAAAGACGTTCACGACCGCAGTTATGGACCAGGCGGCGGAGGCTGGGAGACTTGACGTGATGCAGTGGCTGGACAAGAACCGCAGAAGGCTGCACGACGCGCGCAATGGATGGTGCCTTGAGTGGCCCCATTAGCCTTCTTTGGTACCAGACGCTGTAGGTCGCACTATACGGGATTTACTCCTGATGAGCAGTTGCTTGGCCTGAGCAAGTCGACTTTAGTATCCTCTGTTGTTTCCGGAATGAGCTGGGCGCTCATTCGCTGTTCCGTACACTAACTTGGTTTTACACAAGGTTGCTGCGCTTTGGCTGGGAGACCATTTTTCTACTTAGTAATTTTTATCGTGGAAGTGAAAGTTCTGCATGGTTGTTCACAGGCAGGTAGTTTACACTAAAGATGTTCAGATGTAGCCCTCCGCAATTTAAAACTCTTTGAAAATCGACGCGTTTACTTCTAATTCGCGTTTGTATCGAACCTATTGTATATTCTTTAGAGGTCAGTGCAGTAGTTGGTGAACTACCGGTGGAACTACGCATAGTGCAGCTTTCGAGAACCCTAGCAGTCGGACGCAGGCAGGTGCTGCGGCTGCGAAACAGGCGCAGGAGACTCCTGTGGATGGCTTTTGTAGCACAAAATCTAAACTATGGACAAAGTTTGAGTCAAGAAGCACGGTTAGTTGATAATATATACGGTAATTTGCAGTAATGATGTTCTTGTCAAATTGAAACGAACAAATGTCTGCCTATTTTATTAAATCTTGTGAAGAGCGAAAAACTTCCAAAGAAGTATTTTGTTTTTGAGAAGATTTTATACCCTTCCTAATTGCGATTTCGATGTCTCCGAACTGGGAATACATTCGTGACGAATTAAAGTTTGTGAGGCTGGTAAACCAGCAAGCTGGTCTCCCAGGATAAATTATTAGATCCTCCTGGATTTACTGCTGCCCAATGAAAGTTTAGCGAGTCCCTCTTTGCTTGAATTGCATACCTGCTGTACGGGTAACCCATTTCTCAAGCTTCATAAATAAAGCTTGTTGTTAAAAAAACACAGCTTTGGTAATTTAAAGGGTCTGATTGTCCGAAGATCTTATCGATATATAGACAAAATAAACAGTGGATGATAGAATGCAATATGCAAAACCTCTATTATTTTATACCTCTGGTCTTTATGAATCACCCACGTGAATGTTGACCCTGTCGGCGACTGCAACCTGCGACTGCAAGTAATGTAAAATGTAATTTATTAGGTGGATTTATTCTTGGGATAAATACAATTTTCCATTTAACCCATGGATAATCGACACAAGCCGAATTTTGAGTCGAGGCGGCCACCGCGATGGATACGGACACAAGCGCGGAAGTGATTAACTGGCACCGCGTTTTGAGCATCGCGCGGACATGAGCCCCGGAAGGCCCTCTGAACGCGTGGAGTCCAGGCAATATGCGGATGTGTCCGCGGTTAACACGACAACTGCTCATCTCAACGCTGAGCGGCTCAGCTGCTCAGTGAGCCCGGTGGTGCTGGCTTGCTGGGTGGCTGGCTACGTCAGCGTCGTGTCATTTGAGAAGCGCTACGCACAGACGGCGGCCGACTTTTTCATGGTCGTGGACAGCGACGCCATCTCTGCCAAGAAGCTGGACATGTGGAACATCATGACCGAAGCAATCGATGTGATCGACCCCCGCATCTATGGACCGTGATACTGCCCGATGGACCGTGATACTGCCCGAAGTAAAAAATATTAACGGAAGACGCGATCGTTGTTGCATGCATCTGCTAACACAGCGTCGTTGTTGCTATTGTATCTTACCCACTCTTGGACGCAATGGACTTCAGACTGAAATGCTGGAGGCGATCTTTCTTCCTAAAATTGATCGGCTTCAAGTTGAGCATAAGTGCGCCTATAATGCTTGACAGCACATGAAATTGCGTTAGCGTTGCTACTGCTAGGCTTCCACTCCGACTCCAGTGGATGTTTACAAAGCCCTGATCCCGAACTACATGTTCACTATACGAATCGCACGTGAAGTTCACGTGTGGTTCGCATCTGCTGTCTCCACCTCTGGCCAATCCGAGTCGCGACTCGATGGGGGTTTACGGCCTCCGTACTAGCGTCAAGATGTGCCCCGACGACTTCAACGCCGTCTGAAGCTTGGCAAGGACGTGAACGAGGACCTGTTCAAGATGAATCAGGTGCACGCCGCGCGGCAGGGCCGCCGCTCAGGAGAATGCTCGAGAAGTACGGGCGATATACTGTGTGGGGTGTGTACCGGTACAATTAGAATTTAAGAAAACGTTGCTTAAAGGTTGTCCAGAGGTTTGGTAGCTTGTTTCGACTCAGTGCCGAAAGCACTTGCGATTTCCGCCATATTAGGTTGCGCAAGTTACTACATTCAACAAAAGTTTAACTGTCAATGAAGTGACGAGCACCCAAAGTGCAAGTAGCCTAGATCAAGATGCACCAAAAAAGCATGAACGTCGCAAAGTAGCAGACACTTGAACTAAAAATTTGGACTTTCCAGCCGAAATTTCAGAGCTTCTTCGCACACAGCACGACTTTACAACCGAAATTTCAGAGCTTCTTCGTGCACAGCACGACGTTTGTAAAATTGCAATATTGTTGGGCATCAATATAGGTGTTTTGTACAAGCGCAGCGGTGGATAATCCATTTTTCGAGAGATGAAGTGAGCCACGTTTTCAAGCCTGAACTCGACACCACGACAGTCCACTGCTTTGCACTAGGCCTGCCTGGCCAGCCATAGGCAGCTTAGTTTTTAGTTTTAGGGGGAGGCGCTCCTTAGCTAGCGTGCATGCAGGCCAACTAGCTGGCCGACTTTCGCTTGCGCCCCTGCATCTCCACCATGCTGTAGGTGGCCTCAGCGTCGGCAGCGACCCCAGGTCGGTTGCAGTGCCCACGACCAGCCAGGGCCGGCGTAAGCTCTCTCTCAGCTCCACCAGCAGCACGATCTAGCCGAATAAGTTCCCCAGCTGCACCAGTTCTTGCGCCGACGCCGTCGTCCTTGCCGCCCGTGCGCCCCCACCATGCGTCAGGCGGCTTTAGCCTGGTCCAAGTTCCCCACTGCAGACCCTACGCAGGTCGAGCGGCCCAAGCAGCCCCAGCAACTCAAGCCAGAACTCCAACAACGGCGACACCCGCAGCCCCAGTACCAGCAGACCAAGCATCCGTCCAAGTCGGGCTCCGCCGTCGGCTGCCATTGCGCCCCCCCCCCCCCCGTGCAGTGGTCGGCATCGGCACCGGCGCGGACGCCTAGCAGCTGACGCAGCGGCAAGTCGCCCACGACGACAAAGTCGTCCAAGCCACTCATGCCGCCCGTTGCCGGCTTCGCCGTCGGCTGCCATTGCGCCCCCACCGAGTGGTGGATGGCATCGGCACAGACGCGGAAACCCAGCACCCCAAGGAGATCATGCCGTCCAAGCAGCTCATCCCGTTCACGCAGCTCCTGCCGTTCAGCAGCTCATGCAGCATGCCTCTGCCCCATTGCCGGCTCCACACCGTGCGGTTGGGCGGCATCGGCACCGGCGGGGATATCGTCGCCCAGCACTTCCTGCAGCAGCTCCGGCAGTCCAAGCCGCCCATCAACCGCAGCATCAACAAGTCGCTGATGGTCTCAACAACTCCGGCGTCCTCCCCATCATCGCCCCCCCCCCCCCTTCTTCAAACCTGGGGCGAGGCGCGAAGCTGCCGCGGACAACGGAGCTGTCCCGAAGCTCGCTCGTTCAAGGGCATGAAGTGACCATCGCGACCAAGCCAATCAAGTATGCATCATCGCACACCCAACAAGCAAGCACCCATCGGGGCATCAAGGCGGCCGTCCAAGTCCACCTCGCCATTTCATTGGGGGCTGCCTCGCACGGACTCACCGCGAACCCGCTGCGAGGCATGCCTTCGGTGATCTAAGGACGTTGCCTTTTGCCCCAAACGTGTTCACGGAGAAGGTTTGAAAATTGTACTATTCGGGTATCTTCAATATCCACTATTTATTGTCAATATTGTCTAGGAAGAATGACAGCCCCCTACCTACACACTCCGACCTACGCAAAGCTATCACTCTCTTCCTCTGCGTCGCTGTCGGCTTTCCGAGCCTTTTTGATAGTTCCTGACAGTACTTCCTTGGCATGAGGTCCCAGTTCGTCCGGAGGTACAGAACCGACTCCAAGGTTCCAGCACTCATCCGCTTTCGCAGGTAGCCGAGCGTGCACTTGATGGTCGAGAAGAGACGTTCAACCACTACCGACGTGGTAGGCAACCAGTTCAGGTCTTCCTAGGCGGACTTATTTTCTTCTCGGGTTTTGGATCTGTCGCCAAGAGCAGCATTTAGGTCTGCAGCGGTACGTTTTGGTTTCTTGGGCGCCGGCTCCGAGGCTTTGTTGCTGGTCGTACGCTTCTTTCTTGCCCCATTTGCTTTTGACGCTTGACCCCTCTTGGCGCTGGCGTTTGAAACAGAGGGTGCTGCTGGTGTAATTGGAAAACGATGTAAACGAGTCGCAGCTTCGCCCTCTGCATTGGTGAGCTTGGCCTCCTCACCGTTCATGATCTTTACGACGGTTCGTTCAAAGTCGACGGATTCAACGATATTCGATGATGTCGGCATCTCCCTTGAGGCGATCTTATAGAGTAGGAAAGTCGGCCCCCACCTCGTCGAAGATGTCGCGAGCACCAATGGTAGCCAGATCGTTACTTTGAAGTCGCATTATAGCCACCTCCAATAGCTCCATTTCGTCGAGCTGCTCCATAATGGTGCAGTGCTCGGCTGCCGTTGGTAAGAAGCCGACCGCGCATGCTTGACAAACTTGTTACAGGCTCTGCATACAGCCCCCGTTGAGCATGAATCCTTGAAGAGTGTGCTGGAGAGCGTCTACGAGTTGAGATCAGTCGATACGGAGGGTAGAGTGACCTGGACGCGCATGGCTGCTGACGTTCGAGGTAGGGCGAGGGTGGTGACTTGCTCGTGAGACGGCTAGTTGTAGATTAAGTGTGGCGTCTTGCCAAGCAAATTGATTCCTTTTCTCTTGCCGTAACAACTCCACCAACCCATAACCCTAGCACCAATCACGCCAGATTATACTCCGACAATATATCACATACATACTTCAAGAATGGCAATTTATTGAGGCAAATATTGATATTGAGACAATATTGATTGTGACGGCCGTCTCGCCGACAATCAATATCCAATATACATTGTCCGATCCCTGAGACTCAGGGGTTTATACCAGCGAAAGTTGAGATGGTATCGAGTATCTCGACCTCCTTTTGGAGCTGGTATCAGCGATATTGATACCAATATCAATATCATATCAATGAAATGATACGTATATTGATGTAGAATGTTAAATGCAGCAACGTGGTGACTAACTTCGTTAAACCGTTCACTCTAATTAGTCGTGCTTCGAAAATAGTCATGCTTTCGTACTTTTTCGTGACACCTCGGTTACCAAAATTTTCCCGAACAGCTCAAAATGACCCAAAGAGGGCATATTTGAACATATCTCGACGAGCTGAAGCCAATGATGGTCTTAGATTCTAGTTTAAGCGAATATTGTAATCACAAAAGCGAATCAAAAGTTCGACTATCTCCCACAAAAATCAACTACCATAATTAGTCAGGGCCAGACTAATTAGAGTGAGGGGTGTAGTGCGTCAATGTCCTTGATAATACGGGGGCTTGACGACTGCGAGGTAGGGAGCGCCGGTATAGGCGCAACGCTTTGCACGAGACCAGAGCTGCCGCTGTCGATGTGGAGACTGGAACCGTCTGCTACCGTACTGGCATCCATGGTATCATTCACGGCAGGCATAAGCGCATCCGGAGTGACGGAGCCATCCTGGTCGTCATCCATCGGGGTCACCATCGTGTCGTCGTCGTGGTTGACCACATCCATGTCTACGTCCCCATTTCCCGTCGGTGCGCCTGGTTGAGGGCCATGCGTGTTAGCTTCGAGATCGAAGTCGTCCGTCTGAACAGTAGACGGTGGGCGCTCATCGGCACTGATAGTACGAGCCGTAGCAACGCGCGCAGAGTCATAGTCCCAGACACGATATGCTTTAGCATGGTCAGCATAGCCCAGTAGCATACACCGGTGAGCCTTGCTATCCCACTTGGTGAGCAGGCTCTTGTCGATGTGCATGAAGCCCCAAGATCCAAACACACGGAGGTGGTCAAGCACAGGTTGCTTCCCCAGAACACTTCGAACGGCGTGACGTCACTGCGCACAGTGTTGGTCAAATGATTGGTGAGGTACACCGCCGTCACGACTGCCTCCGCCCACCAGGACTTGTCAACTTGTTGGTAGTACAGCATGAAGCGGGCGCGTTCCACAATCGTCCGGTTCATCCGCTCTGCTAGACCGTTTTGCTGGGGCGTGTAGGGGGCAGTTGCCTGGTGTACGATGCCATGCTTCTCGCAGAATTGACGGAAGCGCTTGTCAACGTACTCGCCACCATTATCGGTGCGCAGGCACTTGAGCGTGAGCCCTGTCTGCGTCTCAGCGAGTTGGCGATAGGCTTCAAAACACTTGAGCACTTCCGCATTCGATTTCATCATGTACACCGAGACGTAGCAAGAAAAGGCGTCGATGAAAGTCACGACATACCGAGCACCACCCTTCGACTTTTGGTTCATCGGTCCCATGACGTCACTGTGTACAACCTCAAGTACGTGCTGGGTCTTGACTTGACTGCTAGAGCGATGCGAGAACGGAGACACTGACATCTTGCCACATGCACACCCTTCACAGGCACCACTTAGAGCCAGACCCGAATCAAGATCAGGTACACCAGGGACGGCGCGCCTCACGTCGCGCACGCCACACGGCCACGTCGACTTGGCTCACTGTCGCTGCAGCGATCTCGACACCATGCGCCTCCTTCAACACTTGGACATCCCATGCATACATGGCGCCGTTCTTTCGCACGCGAGACACCACCTTGCCTTCATACTGGATTGAGCACCCGTCACTATCAAAAAGAACTGCCATGCCCTTGGAAGTCAATGCAGGAATTGATAGGAGCTTTCGTTCGAGGTTGGGTACGTGCAAGACCTTCATCATCTTAACCGTGACCCCGTCACTGGCCAGTACTCGAACGGTGCCTACTCCACGAGCGGGCAGATGATGGCCACTCGCAGCACGAACTTCAAGCGGGCCTGTTAGTTCCGCAAACTCGCCGAAGTCGTCCCGATCCATTGTCATGTGGGAACTGGCGCCACTATCGAGAATCCATGCCGAGGACTCCCCGGTCGATACGGCAAACGCATACTCGCTCTGCTCACTATCTTCACCAGCGCGCGGGCACTGGGCGCGCTTATGCCCATACTCCTTGCACAGGAAACACCTGCCGTTGAAGGCACCACCGCTGGTGCGTCCACTGCGACCTTGTACACCATTGCGACCACGTGGACGGCCACGCCAATGCTGCCGACGGCCATGACGCCCTTGACGGCTATCGGAACGACCACCGCTCCCTTGGTCATCGCCAGTCGAGGCGTAAAAAGCTGCTTCCTGCTTCTCTCGCTTTTGGATCGTCTCATACTCTCGGCGGAGCATTTCTTTCGCCTCGAGGAGTGTCATGTTGCCATGGGCCTCGATTATTTTCACCATCCCATAAACCTGCGGGAGGCTGCCGAGTAGGATCACAAGACGCCCGTCTTCTGCAACCACGTCACCGACAGCAGAAAGCCGCAAGCAGAGCTCGTCAAACTGCATCAGGTGTTGCATGAGGTCGTCTCCGGTGCTCATTTCAAACTCGTGGAGCTGCTTGCGCAGCTGTACACGGTTGTGCAGGTTCTGCTTCACGAAGAAGCTCCGAAGGGTTTACCAGGTCTGGATGGCCGATGACGCTTCGCGAACCATCGATTGGTAGGTGGGTCCGAACGGCTTGACCAGCACAGCCAGCGCCTTAAGGTCCGCGGCTTCCCATACTGCAGTGCCTCGCAGCGCGGCTTTCTCGGCTTTCAGCACGATGTTGTACAGGAGGTCCTTGCGCGCGAGGGTCATCCGATCGTTGAGCTCCCACAAGAAGTAATTGTCGTCGCGGAGGACGTCGTTGGGTCCGAGGGGGTTGGGCTCATAACCACTAGGAGGGTGAAGTCTAGGACACTTGGCTGAGGCACTTGAGATGCTTGAGTTGATTTGGAAAGTGAATTGATGTAGGAGGAGCGAGCTCCGCTCGTACTTAGTCTAGCTACGAAGTTGTTGATACCGCAGGAGGATACTTTGGCACTGGGGTCATAAGCAATCACTTCGGCAACCTCCGACTACCAGACCCATCAAGTTGACTTCTACCTAAGCTACGGCATAATACCTGTGTGGTGTAGCGGGATCAGCCAAAATCTGGTTAACCCACCGGCGACCGTTAACCCGATTTAGCAGGGATAAGAAAAACCTCGGGGAAAAGTTCCGGTTCAAACCATACAGGTGGTTGGGGTACTTGCGACTCTTCAAGGTCCCGCCGACGGCGTTTTGACCAATGCGATCTGTTTGCGGATTTCTCGCCTGCTGAGGTTGATGGGCACCTTCCGCGCCTTCCGCGCCACCATTGGCCACTGCACTAGAATTTACACCCGCAGATTGCCAGGTGCCCACAACGGATTAGCGCCTCCCCTGTATGGTGAAATTCTGAATTGATAAGATGCACCTCTCACTAATCGCTAACTTTCTTTTCCCTTATGTATGTACTGTATTATCATTGTCTTCTGTAGGTGACCACAAGCTCGAGATACGGTGGTCGAGAAGCTACGAGTACGGCTGTACCGCCGCCACTGCGAAGACCGAGGTATTCCGATCGAGGCCTGGACGCTTCTGTTCGTGGAGGAGCCCGACCGCTACTTCGGAAATGTACGTGAGGCGTCGGGGCGAGGAGCTTTAGCAGAAGGGAGGCTGACGCTGAGAGATGTTGTGGGTTCGGTAGGAGTGCGAGCTGGACACCATCTTCAATTCCCGGAAGGTAAGGCGGCGTCTTGGCAGCTTTGGCATTCATATCTAGGGGCTCATGCTGGTGTTGTTGTTGTCGACAGGCGCATTTACATTCTGGACGAGCTGTTCACCGGCCACTCCCGGCAGGAGTCGAGCAAGGAGGCGATCTTGCGTATCAGCGCCCACCTAAGTTACGTGCCCCCGCCGCTGTGAAACCATGCGGGTGATGACAATTCACCCTAACGCGAATCGACTCCACAGCGAATGCCCAAGCGCGATGCCGAAGGTACGACGGTGGAAGCAAACGGCAGGGAGGACGCCAAGAGCACGACAGGGACAGCGAGGGGTGGCAAGCCTCCAAGAACAACAGATACAACGGCGGCTTGAAGCGTGGAGTCTACATGGTCGGCTGGAGCCCACGATGCCGTACGTCGAGTAAGCTCGTCCGCTACGAACACTTCATCTTGTATTGGGTTCTCTAGACCTCGTATGGCAGCTCATGGGGCGACAGCGGCTTCGTTACGCTGTCAAACTCAACGGCGGGTCGAAGTTAATTAGAATTATCATTGATTTTCATGCAATTAATACATAGTTGTTGTTTTGGCCCCTCGGCGGAAATGTTACGTGTGGTGATTGTAGTTACTGCATCGACCATCTTGGTTCAGCTGCGTACAGGTGTAAATCCCGAAGGGAGCTGCTGTAAGTCATCGGAACCTGAATTGTTTTCAGTAACCTCCACCGCTTGCAAAACGAATTTCGGCACGTATTACGATGCCGCGGACACACTCGTGTTGTAAGCGCCACCAGACGTAGATGAGATAGCTTCATGCACAAAGCACGCATTGCCAAAACCACATCTTCTTCGAACACAGTGTCGTGGCAAAATAAAAGAGTGGCGGAGCTGATAAGGAAGCTGGGTTGAGCCAACTTCGAGTCTGGGTCAGCACTGATAACAGTATCGCTGCCTTCAGCAATATTGCGGATGTCTGCGGTGACGACGCTGATCTTGAGCAAGTGGGGAAAGCGCGATGTCCTAGACGCAATCAGCTCCATACCCCTAGCGGCCAGGTCACGTTGGATCTCAATACCAACCACGCGAAATGCTTGCGTTTGCAGAGCGATTTGAGCGAGAACATTTCCCACGCCGGATCCAGCATCCAGAAACACGTCATTCTCTTGAATATTCGCTTCTTCGACCAGCATGGACACCCCAGCCATTGTAATCTCCCCGGTATTTAGCTGACGTTCCCTCGCGCGCATATCACGCCTGGTGAGTAGACAGAATAGTCCTTCAGTGGCGTTGTAGGTCTCTTGCGGTGATAGGGTCGCTATGGTATGTGGTGAAGGCGAACATCGTAGCGGAGACGCGGCTTTGGCTTCCAAATACAGTCCTGCTCGGTCTGGTAGCGGGCGGAAATAGCGTGGGGGGAAACTCAGCACGTTATTGCCATATCGTCTCTTGAGCGTCTTGATTCGCTGTTGCAGTTTGGCTGCGCTCCATGTTGACGGCCCCATGTCTTTCTCCACTGACAGCCAGTCGATTCGTCTTCCCGCTTGCTCGTACGCCGCCGCGAGCTGAACGAGTAGGCGATCCTCGTCATCTGAAAAGTCGGCCATTTTTTCGCTTCGGATACTGTCTATACAAACTCAAGTAAAACGACCCTTTGGGGATTCATACTGGAACCGAGTTTATTTTTTTTATTTGTAAGTCAACGTTGGGTCGCTGTCGACTGAGTCAATGTCGACTCGTTCAGAGTCGACGTTGAGTTCGCTGTCGACTGAGTCAATGTCGACTCGTTCAGAGTCAACGTTGGGTCGCTGTCGACTGAGTCAATGTCGACTCGTTCAGAGTCGACGTTGAGTTCGCTATTACTGAAACTAGTATGTTTAAGCCAATGTGGACTTGACTTAAGTCCACATTGACTTCGCTATCAATAAAACAGGCGTATTCGAGTCAAAGTTGACCTGCTCTAAGTCATCGGTGACTTGGAAATGTGTATTCATTCATCGTTACGCAGCGACACACACAAATACAGCAGACTAAGGATTAATGGTTTTCTCCAACACGCCCAATGCTTCCATAATCTTCGCGCAGACATGCGCGTATCTGTCGTGGTCCATCGAATGAATGACGGTCCATGTCTTGTCGTGAACCAACAGATTTCTTTTCTCCCAGAACTCGATCGCAAGCGCCTCAAACTCTCGAGCGTCCGCCGTCTTCGAACTAAACGCCTCATTCATTTTGCCCAGAATGAAGTCGCGCTTCTTCTGCATTGTGCTCGTGTTACCTACATTGTTTTAGACAGAGACAATGGAAGTCAATACAATGTCAAACCACACTGAAGCAGAAACGCATGCGGCTTACCATCTCGGAAGACGGCGTTCCATTGCGTGAACTCTTCGATAGCTTTCTCGGTTGCCGCGCTATGCTTGAACATACTCAAGTACAGCTTTAGCTTCGCGGTGGTGTCTTGCAATCCGCTATTCTCCGCTTTCACCGCCGCTAGCGCAGCCTTCATCGATTCCAACTCCGCTCTCACACGATCCTGATCTGCTTGCTTCGTCGCGCTCTCTTCCTCGATCGGGTTACACTTGGCTTGAAGCTCTTCAAATGCTGGCGGGCAACCGTTGTTCTCGAACTGCTCTTTCAGGAGTCGGGTCTGGCGCTTCATTTCATTCAACATCTTCGCCTGCCTCAGCGATATTCGATTTCCTTGCTGCTTCTCTTGACTCGACTTCTCTCGTTTCTTTTTATCCGCGTCCAACTGCTCCCGCTCCCGTTGCAGACGATGCGTTTCGTTCTGGAGACGCTGCCCCTCCTCTTTGAGCTTGGCCTCATGAGATTCCAGCTCCTTGGCTTTGACTTGTAGTTCTTTCTCCTTGTTCTCCAGCTGCTTCTCTCGCGTAGCCACCTCCTTCTCCCGGTCCTCCAGTTTTTTCTTGCCCTCGTCCACCTCTCTCGTGAGATTGTTCATGTCTTCTTGCACATCCTGGAGTTTCTTAGCATGGCTGGCCTGCGCCTTGAGTAGATTGTCTGCGTGCGTGGTGACGGATTTCTTTGCCAAATTCAACTGAGTTTCCACATGGGCAAGCTTGTTGCGTAAGCCACTTGAAATCGCCTTCTCCTCAGCTAGTTTTGTAGCCGTCTTCTTCCACTCTTGCGCTATCACGGTACATCTGTCGCCACCACTGCTACCAGTCCTGAGTTCGGCCAGCTCCTTCGCTGTGGCTGCTAGCTGCTCCTCTAATTTCCTTGAGCGTGCCTGCTCCTCCTCCAGCTGTCGAGCCCCTTTCTGCTTCTCTTCCTGCAGCTTCTCTCCAAACTGCTGCAGTGCTTGCGAAATGGAGTGTTCAAAACTCGCATACCCTCCTCGCAAAGGGTGGCTTTGCACGCTCCCACCTTCGACTTGCGCTGTCTCGGGTGTCTGCGCTTGGACGAAGACTGGAGGCTCTGGACTCGGAGCTTGGTCTAACGCTGACGCTGCTTGGTTTCTGGTTGCCGTAAGCTGCTGAGCCGCCTGGATGTCGCGTTGCTCGATCTCCACGTGCTCGGCTCCATCATGTTGCGACAGCATCGGCGAACTTGATCCAGCGGCCTGCGCGTGTGCGTCTCCTTTCAGGGCTTGCTCTGCTAAATAAACCTTGTAGAGCTCTTTCAGCAGCGCAGGCTCGTTTCGTTGGAGCTCGTCTGGGTTGTCCTTGAACGCACTGAATTGAGTCGTCGTGCTCAAAGTGCGGTAGTCCAATGCCTTGTTGCTGTTCCTCGCAGCTGTGTACCTATCCGCCCACACACGCTTCTGGTAGTTTGCAAGCTTGTACCGATCAGCTGCCGTGCGCCGTGGGCCTTGCCGTTTCTCGCCCTTTTCTTCGTCAAGCTTCTTTTGCAGAGCCAAGCACGCGGACCGGAGCGCGCGCTTGGGAACCAGGGGAATCGTCTCTCCATCTTGAGTCGTCATCTCGTCCTCCGACGCACCCGCGGCGCCCAGCTCGCCCGTCGTCCCCTTGGATCCTTGGCCAGCCTTCCTTGTAGTCTTCCTCCGCTTACCGGGGCTTGGCGAAGTGTCTTGCCTCTTCCGCTTCTCCTTGGCATTGCCGGTGGCAGGCGTGGTCTTGGCAGCGCTTGTTGACTTGTCAGTGGGCGCACTCGTCCGTTTTGTCGCTGGCTTGCCCGTCGCCTTTGCAGCTTTCCTACTCCTCGTCATGACCGCCTGGTCCGTAGCACTGCCTGCAGTCTCCTCGCTGTCTGCAGCCTGAGATCGCCGCACCCTGCGCTTCGCCATTAACACTTAGCTGAATTCAACGTTTTTTAATGTGAGAAAGTGAAACGCAAATCCTCGGTTGAGAGAAATTGATTCGAACCAAATCTAATACTCTAAGTCAACGTTGACTTGGTCGGAGTCGTTGTTGAGCTGGCTACTAGTACCAAGTATCTAATCTGAGCCAACATAGACCCCAAAGTCGTAGCTGACTCAATAAGAGAGGTACTAGCGTTGTGCTCGCAAAAAGTAAACTTGGTGAAGACGAGTGCCAAAACAAGAGTGGATACGTCAAATTAGAGATTTATTGGAGCTACTCGTCACCTCAACGGATTTGTCGGAGCGACTTAACTATCTGGCATAAACTCTTCCACTGTGATCAGATAGGTGCGTGGCATATTGTTGGTGGCCAGCTCGTCCTCGGTATACAGCTCGTTGTCGGTGTCCACCTCGTCGTCGGCGCGGCGCGGCGTATTGTGCTTCCAGATGTTGAAGTACTCCACAAAAATGTGACCAGGGATAGCGTGGCCAATACGATTAGCTCGCTCCAGGAGCTTCGTTGCTTCAGCTACACCAGGAGGGCATTCGAAAGCAGCAACTGCAAGCTTGTCCGAGGGGATGTGGAGATCCAGATAGCGCTCAAAATCATCCATCCGAAGGTTGGTGTTGTCGACGATAACGATATCCACTCCACGATCGGGTCTGCGCCATAGCAGTTCTCTGCATTCTTCGTAGCAGCTTTGATGTGCCTCCCAAAGTCGACTTGCGTCGAACACATAGGTACCTCCGCGCTGGAAGAAGTGGTCCGCTGAGCAAATCGACGAGCGGAAATCGAGCGTTGCGGCATAACGAGCGACCTCTTGAGCAAACGTTGTCTTGCCAGAGCCCGGAAGGCCTCTTATGATCACGAAGAGCCGTGGCGGGTACTGCATATACCAGCGGCAGTCCTCCCAGTACGCCCGGTAGTCGTCTACGATTTGTTGGGCTTTATCCTCCATCACGCGTCGGCTTCTCAAGTCACCGCCCTCCAAGATTCCGCTGCTTTCGATGTGGGTCACACTACACGGTCAAAATCCGTGTGGACCACATATAACATAACCCAACGTTGAGTCAGCAACGACATCTTGGACAGACCCAGCTCCTCGGCGTGGACGGCGGTCGGGCAGAGCTCCAGCGGGTACAGCGAGAGCAGCATGGCGAGCGTGGCGGTGGCGAGCATGGCGGCAGTCGGCACAGCGATAGCAGCATGGCGAGCGTGGCGGTGGCGAGCATGGCGGCAGTCGGCACAGCGAGAGCAGCATGGCGAGCGTGGCGGTGGCGAGCATGGCGGCAGTCGGCACAGCGAGAGCAGCATGGCGAGAGCAGCATGGCGAGCGTGGCGGTGGCGAACATGGCGGCAGTCGGCACAGCGAGAGCAGCATGGCGAGCGTGGCGATGGCGGCGAGGGCGACCGTCGGGCAGCGTTCCGGCGAGCATAGCGGCGGCCAGGTGAGGATCAGCAGCATGGCGAGCATTGTGGCGGCCTTGGCGGCGACGGTCGATGCGAGCCAGGTGTCGGCATAGTTGGAGAAGCGCTTGAGCAGGAGCTGACGATTTCGGAAATGAGGTTTGGGATTGAGCGCGCGGAAACGATCTTCCGGCACGGATCGCAGCGCGAGCGTGATTGGCCGCGAAATGGCTGGCCAATTACACGTCGCAAATTCAAACGTGGGGGCGCTGATTGGCGTAGATACCGGAGCGAACCCGCGGGCGAAAATCTGCGTGTTGCGCGAACTCACGCGCAAGTTGGAAAAGCGCGCGAAAAGCTGTGTGTTGCGCGAAGCTTGACCAGGCTGAGGCTGATACCACTTTGTGTCTGTGACCTTTGGGTGAAGCCGATTTTGATTGGCTTATTAGCTTCAACTTCAACCCTCGATAAGCACTCCGAATTATAGTAGTTCTTGAGTTAGTGAGTGACTACCCTACTACGGGGGCATTTCTTTTGCAGTTCTATAGTAACTTACTTTTGCACGTTCATCTGCAACAGAAACGATGGCAAACGGTGCCTGAACGTCACTCGCCTCGCTACCTAGGCCAGTGTGGTGTCCTCACAAAACGCGGTATCCGCAGATATGAAATACCAACCAATGCGTGCACACGGTTTCTATAGGTGAGCGCTGCACCATTGATCTTGTCCGTCGAAAACGCTCTGCTTCTGGGTGGTCAAAGCTCACGAGCAGTACACTAATTCCCTCCCGTTCCTCGACACACTGATACGAATAGACACCAGTGACTTGAGCTAGGAATACGCTGCGCTAGCTAAGAACACGGATGGTTGATGCCCCCCCCCCTCCTTTATTTTACTGCCATTTACTACATCTAGGAGCCCACACACCGCTTGACCTCCCGTGCCGCGCCACCGTGCGCCTCGGCTGGCGAGGCGGCGAGCCGCGGCGGCGCCGCACTGGTGGTTGGGCCGGCCAAGTCACCACTGGCACCCCCAAAGCTCCCTGTAGCGCTATTGCCACCGGGCGCGAATTACCCTCGACTTTCGCCATATCAGCGATACCAGCCACCCTCGGACCGCAGAACGCACCTCGCCGAGCGGGGCGGCGAGCCGCGGCGGCGCCGCACTGGTGGTTGGGCCGGCCAAGCCACCACTGACACCTCCGAGGGGGGTAATTCGCGCCCGGTGGCAATAGCGCTACAGGGAGCTTTGGGGGTGCCAGTGGTGACTTGGCCGGCCCAACCACCAGTGCGGCGCCGCCGCGGCTCGCCGCCTCGCCAGCCGAGGCGCACGGTGGCGCGGCACGGGAGGTCAAGCGGTGTGTGGGCTCCTAGATGTAGTAAATGGCAGTAAAATAAAGGAGGGGGGGGGGCATCAACCATCCGTGTTCTTAGCTAGCGCAGCGTATTCCTAGCTCAAGTCACTGGTGTCTATTCGTATCAGTGTGTCGAGGAACGGGAGGGAATTAGTGTACTGCTCGTGAGCTTTGACCACCCAGAAGCAGAGCGTTTTCGACGGACAAGATCAATGGTGCAGCGCTCACCTATAGAAACCGTGTGCACGCATTGGTTGGTATTTCATATCTGCGGATACCGCGTTTTGTGAGGACACCACACTGACCTAGGTAGCGAGGCGAGTGACGTTCAGGCACCGTTTGCCATCGTTTCTGTTGCAGATGAACGTGCAAAAGTAAGTTACTATAGAACTGCAAAAGAAATGCCCCCGTAGTAGGGTAGTCACTCACTAACTCAAGAACTACTATAATTCGGAGTGCTTATCGAGGGTTGAAGTTGAAGCTAATAAGCCAATCAAAATCGGCTTCACCCAAAGGTCACAGACACAAAGTGGTATCAGCCTCAGCCTGGTCAAGCTTCGCGCAACACACAGCTTTTCGCGCGCTTTTCCAACTTGCGCGTGAGTTCGCGCAACACGCAGATTTTCGCCCGCGGGTTCGCTCCGGTATCTACGCCAATCAGCGCCCCCACGTTTGAATTTGCGACGTGTAATTGGCCAGCCATTTCGCGGCCAATCACGCTCGCGCTGCGATCCGTGCCGGAAGATCGTTTCCGCGCGCTCAATCCCAAACCTCATTTCCGAAATCGTCAGCTCCTGCTCAAGCGCTTCTCCAACTATGCCGACACCTGGCTCGCATCGACCGTCGCCGCCAAGGCCGCCACAATGCTCGCCATGCTGCTGATCCTCACCTGGCCGCCGCTATGCTCGCCGGAACGCTGCCCGACGGTCGCCCTCGCCGCCATCGCCACGCTCGCCATGCTGCTCTCGCTGTGCCGACTGCCGCCATGTTCGCCACCGCCACGCTCGCCATGCTGCTCTCGCCATGCTGCTCTCGCTGTACCGACTGCCGCCATGCTCGCCATGCTGCTCTCGCCATGCTGCTCTCGCTGTGCCGACTGCCGCCATGCTCGCCACCGCCACGCTCGCCATGCTGCTCTCGCTGTGCCGACTGCCGCCATGCTCGCCACCGCCACGCTCGCCATGCTGCTATCGCTGTGCCGACTGCCGCCATGCTCGCCACCGCCACGCTCGCCATGCTGCTCTCGTCAACCTTGACATCATGCATACAAAGCTGAATACAAATACGCCTGTGAGAGAGATGCGAAGCCAACTTTGACATCGACGGCGGCCAAGCTGGCTGTCAACGTTGACATCTGTGGTTCACTGCGAAGTCAACCTTGACATCATGCATACAAAGCTGAATACAAATACGCCTGTGAGAGAGATGCGAAGCCAACTTTGACATCGACGGCGGCCAAGCTGGCTGTCAACGTTGACATCTATGGTTCACTGCGAAGTCAACCTTGACATCATGCATACAACGCTGAATACAAATACGCCTGTGAGAGAGATGCGAAGCCAACTTTGACATCGACGGCGGCCAAGCTGGCTGTCAACGTTGACATCTATGGTTCACTGCGAAGTCAACCTTGACATCATGCATACAACGCTGAATACAAATACGCCTGTGAGAGAGATGCGAAGCCAACTTTGACATCGACGGCGGCCAAGCTGGCTGTCAACGTTGACATCTATGGTTCACTGCGAAGTCAACCTTGACATCATGCATACAAAGCTGAATACAAATACGCCTGTGAGAGAGATGCGAAGCCAACTTTGACATCGACGGCGGCCAAGCTGGCTGTCAACGTTGACATCTATGGTTCACTGCGAAGTCAACCTTGACATCATGCATACAAAGCTGAATACAAATACGCCTGTGAGAGAGGTGCGAAGCCAACTTTGACATCGACGGCGGCCAAGCTGGCTATCCACGTTGAGATCCATGCAACGTCGAGCAGGCTACGAACGAATATATGCAGGCATGGGCTTCTTGGTTACATCTCAGCACTAACAAAACATAAATGCTTCTGTGCAGCTGGACTAGGCACTTTCAGACCCACTAGCGTCTCAGTGATACTCCAAGACGAGGAAACATCACCTCGGTTTGATACGTCCAAACAGCAAGCCTCTCGAGCGCAGCAGCTTCTTGGACTCGAGCTTTATACTCGAGCTCTTTGAAGAAACCCTCCTTGGAATGCTCCCGGATAGCGTTCTCGTCGTACGATCCGTCTGCCTCCATGGCGATGTGGTGTTCAACATGGGAATCGAGAAACGCGTCTAAGCGTTCAATGTCCCACTCGAACAGGCGCTGCCGACGCTTTATCATAGACAGCGTTATCTACACAAAGGGCAATGGTAAGTTAGCGTTGTGAGTACACCTGGCACCACAGAACGCGTGAAATACCTTCGAGGCGACGCTTGCAGCCACGCGTAGATATGACTCGAGTCTTCGTCATTCTGAAACTGCGCATACATCTCGTAGAGCGGAAGGGCGGCTAGAAATGCGTCTACATGGTTGGTAGACCTGAATCTAGGCTCGTAAACCTGTTGAACAATAACATTTGTTAGACTACGCCTCAGAACTCAAGTAATTCGCATACCCACCCGCTCGCGTGAAGGTTTGCGTAGTGGCTGGAGGGTGTGAAAGTCAAGGAACCCCTGGTGCCATTGAAATCTCTCCAACGTCTAGGCATACATCGGAATTGAGTGCTCGTGACGCCCACGGAAACACCAAAGATACGTGCACGTACCTCCCCTACAGACATCGGCTTACCATAAATTTTCTTGTTGTTTGACGCTGTGCGGTTGACATCCGGCGTGAAAGCCTGTTGTATGCAAGCAGGACGGTTAGATATCAAATAGCCAACACAAGTAGGACATACATGCGCACCGGGACAGCCTCGTAGGTGTAGTTAGGGTCCGAGAGAACAAAGTAGGAGGAGCGGTCAAAGTCGGTATCTTGATCGCTGAGCTGCCCTTGGCTCCCGGAGCGCCCTCGCGCTGCGAGCTCCTGTTGGTTCGAGCGTTCGTCGTCATCGCTGCTGCTGCCGCCCGCAGTGCTGCTGCTGTCGGCCGCCGTGTCGTCGGTGTACATACTTGCGTCGGCCATGATCTTCTCGGATCTTTCCCCCCTCTCGCAAACACAATGTACCACTGAGGAGCTATCGCGACTTTTTGACTGTCGCTCAATTCTATGGAATGCCTTTATTATATTTTATACTAGACCCTTGCATACTCAATGCGTCCGCCTGCAAAGGCTGCTGTTGGAGTGAGAGCTTCTTTTGGCAGCACCATTGGGTATTGTAGCCCTCTTCGCTGACGCCACCGCCTTACGTGCCACCGCCATTTTGATCCTCGCTCCGCACTCTGATTCGAGATCACACGACGGACTGCTTGATCGTCCTGCAGGGTCTTGTCATGTGTTGATGTCGTCGTTGAGCTTGAACATGCGCTTCTTCTCCTTCGTTTGGGGTGCCTCACGCGAGCGCTTGTCCGCGTGCGATGACGTACGACCGCCGCCCACAGAGCGGCTCTAAGAGCCGCCCCCGAGTTGTATCGATAGACCGTGAGCAACAGCGCGTAGTACTGACCCGGGTGCTGATGGGCTCGTAGTCGAAGTCCCCCTGCTGCGGCGTCGGGCCTGCTGGGTCTGCATGTGCCGGGTTCACGTGCTGCCGGAGTTCATGCACGCCGAGTCATTGAAGTCGCCGCTATTGGTGCCATGGTCCAGGGGGTTGTAGTAGAGCTTGGGAAGTTTGCCGCTGCGCTGGTGGTGCAGCGAGTGCGCCTGGTACTGCGAGTTTTCGTAGCCCTGCATGGCGAAGAGGAAGGAGGAAGTCAGGCGGGGGTACTGCCGATGGAATGGGGGCGACGGGGGGGGGGGCTTGTGCCACCAGCGCTCGCCTCGCCTGCAGTCGAGAAACACGTCAGCAATGGGGCAACAGGCTGGCTAGAGTGAGCAGCGTACCGAGATTGAGTTGTTCTCCTTTCGGTTGTGCCTCGTACGTGTGAAGTACTGCCGGGCAGCAGGTGCGGCATCCGCTGTGGTCAGGAACTCGGGCTGCGACCCGAGACTCCAGAGCACCGCACTGCAACGAGCCGTTCGGCGTAGCCGTTGTTCTCGGCGCCCTCCAGCACCAACACACCGGACAGCAACGTGCCGACGGACGCTGCCCGGGTCCAGCTGCAGTAGCAGCACACTGCAGCGTTGGAGCTCGGTGGCGATGCAACGGACGCTGCCGTTGCCCAGACTGGGAGGACGACGCCTTCACTGGTAAAGCTGCGACAGCGTGTGCCTGCGAGCACACATAGATATACGTAATGCGCTAATACATTGCAATGGGTTGGGAGGGTAGGCAGGCGAGCAGCGTGCGCTGCGCGCACCCTGCTGCAGCTCATAACTCAACTTACCTTGAGCCTGCAAAAGCCCCTCAAGTCCCTGTGAGGCTGCGCCTTGCACGACCGGTGTCCACGTAGTGTTCCTCCGTCCTCGCCACCTGCACAGCCACAACTCAAGCTCAGTGAGCACCATGGAGACGCCGAGCTCCAGCGCGCCCACCACTTCTCAGTACGTCTCGTCTTCGCGGTAGAAGGCGTCCCTCATGTGCCGTGCCGTGCTTGCCTTGAGATAGTGTCACAGCGATTGCCGAGCACGTCCACCGCGATATTCAGCTCAGAACAATTCGCTCACTTGGCGAATGTTTGCATGATCCTGCGAATTACGCCAAGGTTTTTTCGATCGAAATCTCGACAGAGCTTAATATTACGGCCGTATCCAAGCTTTGATTGGATAACTCTGACCAATGAGATTGACAGCTGGTGGAACCCGAAGAGTCGGGGCAGACCGCTGGGGACCTCACTTACCCTAACCCTCCGGTATACAAATTCCTATATTAATCTTATCCCTGCAAAATCGCGATAAGAGCGGTCGCCGGTGGGTTAAGGCTTGATCGAGCTTCCCACCAGCGCCCAGACACCGACTAACGGAGGGGGGGGGGCCAACGATCCGTGATCGGCTGAACTTGTTCTCACCTTGTGTACCCGTCGGCGGGCTGGATCTGCTCTCTCGGGGCTCCGAGGATGCAGCACTTGATGAAGATCGAGTGTCTTGGCGTGACGCGGGGATGGTCCGTGGAGCAGCGCGGGAATCTTCGCTCTGCGTCCGAGTATACGCTCCGATCGAGGGTTGTTCGCTGCGATCGGTCGGCCTGGAGTCGATCCAAGGCTTGTAGTTGCCTTTCCGGGTGTGTTCCTTCCTTTCCTGAGTTGCTTGCCGCTTCCTATAGCGGGATCGAGGTTGATCGAGAGGAGAACGATCGCCGGCCAAGCAGTATCCGGACGATCGAGGGTTCGCACACAAGAAATAGATCACTAGAGTAGGTCAAGCTGGCCAATGTATTAATCCAGTCTTAACCGTACCGCTAGTTCACCGTCTAAAGTGTCGATGCTTATCGAGGCCAATGTAGTTCCCCGCCGCGCTTCTAGACCACTTGAGCTGTACTGTGCAAATTCTCTTCTGATTGGTGTTTAGCTGGTGTCTCCCTACCGCTACCATCCTGTCTATCCTCTTACAACCAAACAACTACCGGATTCTTGTCCTGGCTTCGCTCTCCTGTGTCTCCCATCTTGGCTGATCGGCGATCAAGGATCCCGATCGGCGATCGGCGATCCACCCTCGATCGACGACTTGGGCCGATCGCCATCCGCCTCCGATCCGTCCACTCTGGTACTTGGACGACTTGGATCTCCGGGGCTTGACGTCGATCCCGGCCTAGGTCTTCACTTGCCACCTCTGCATCACGATCTGGGTGCGATCTCCCGTAGTCCACCCTGATATAAGCCTCTTGCGCGTCGACGTCACTTGATCGCCTGAGATCTCCTTCCGATCTGGCTCCACGTCCGACGCCTGTCGCTCGATCGCCGATCCCACCTGATTCCATCGATCGGCTCTGCAGCCTTTCTCGGAGAACATCGTTCGAGAAGGATTCTTATCCGGCGCTTCTCCACATCCGCCCCCTGTCCGTAAGTTGTGTCGCACAGCGGCTCACTTCGGACAGTTGCTTCCTGGTCACTTTCGAATTCGCCGGCTCGAACGCAGATCAGATCTCTCTCCAATGAGCACCCCACCACCCGGTCCGCCTGCGCATCCGCCTGGTCCATCGGACGGCGACGATTCCGACCACGGTTCGCCACATCGGCCCACTCGACGCCTCGATCGACGCGATCGTCGGCTTCTCGACGCACCACGGCCTCTCCCGACGCGGCTCGCCGGATCGCCCGCCTCGAAGCTGAGTCGTCGTGCGCCTACGCCTCGCGATCGACCATGATCCGCGACCGGGCGCGGCTGGATGACACCGTCCGAGAGCTAACCGCCGACTTGCAGGACCTTGAGCGCTACCGTGGGTCTCAGGAAGACGAGATCCGTCGCCTCCAGACGGAAGTGGACGACCTCCAACAGAGTGTCCAGGGCCAGGGCCCGCAGCTGATCAAGGATCTCCGGGACCAGCTCACGCAACAGGCGGCCGAGATGCAAGATATGGATCGTCGACTGTCTCGCGCCCAGGAAGAGCTCGCCGACGCTCGCGCCGCCCGCGACGACCTCGATCACCAACTGGATCTCGCCTCGGCCGACATATCCGACCTCCGATCGCAAGTTTCGGCTCAAGAACATGAACTGGACATGGCTAACTATGAGCTGCGGATCACACGTGGGAGCCTCGATCGCGTCCAGGCTGCCCTTCAGACGACTGAGGCCGCGCTAGCTGCACATGGATCTCCCGCTCCCGCGCCCGCTTCAGCCACCTCGCTCCCGTGCCCCCTGCTGGGGACAGCAGCGATCTGGATCGGTTCGCGCCAACCTTCACCAGACCGAGGGAGAATTACGTCTGGTTCGTGCCGCTCGAGACGCGTCCGTGGGGGAAGTCCGACAGCTCCGTGACGACCTTGCTCAAGCGAATCCGGATCGGAACGTGTCTGTAGCAGAGACCCAACAGCTCCGTGCCGACCTCGCTCAAGCGAATCAGGATCGCGACACTGCCCTCCGGGACAACGCCGATCTCCGTAAGTAGTCCTTTTCCCACTCTGATCTCCCCATTGGTCTTGACTCACCCTGTCATTGTGTCACAGGATCCTGCGTCGAAAGCGCGCAGCAAGTGATCCGGGCCCAGGACGCCCAGTTCGTGGACGTCCAGAACGCCTACGCCCTGCTACGACGTGTCAGCGATCGCTCCAATGAAGATCTCGAGAGAGTCGCCGACACCTTGTCCGGGGTGGCACAATGGATCGGGCGTCGGCAATGTGCGCCGATCACGCCTGCTCGTCGCGGTCGCAGTCGTTCGGGGTCTCCCGATTCAGCAGGACACGCTCATAAGCGTGCGCGGTCAGCACCACCGCCGCGCAGTCGATCCCCAAGTCGATCGCCTTCCAGATCTCCGTCTCCTTCCTTCTCCCCGCCGGATCATGGCCAAGAGTCACCTGCCAAGGACCAGCCTCCACCAGATCAACGCAAGGAGGACGGCGGGCACGAGTCCGAGCGGTCCGATCGAGAGGAGTCAGATTCGTCCACCGAAGACAAGAAGGACGACGAGCACGAGTCCGAGAAGTCCGATCGAGAGGAGTCCAACTCGTCCCACCCATCTCGGGAGACAGATCGGTCGCCCGAGGGGAAGTCGATCTCGGTTGAGTCTAGCGCCGAAGAGGAAGGGTCCGAGTCTGAGGGGACCGATCAGGAGGCTCTCGCCGCGCTGGCTCGGTCCCGATCGGAGGCCCGTCGCCGCCAATCCACTTCGCCGGCGCGAACTCATACCTCTCGGACCCGCTCGCGATCGTCCTCTGTCATATCGATACATTCTCGATCTGGATCGGCGCGTTCTCGGTCGCCCCCGCGTTCGCCACCCGGATCTCCGCCTCGATCGCCTCCACGTTCGCCACCGGGATCTCCCCCACGATCGCCGCCAGGATCCCCGCCAGGATCGCCTAGGCCTCGGGCTCTGGTACCCCCATTGTTCCCGATCGGGACCATGATCCCTGGTTTCAACGCCCCCAGGGCTCTCACCCAGGGTGACACCGATCCGTGGCCTTCGGTGCTGTTGCGTCAGCTACAGATCACTGGCATGATCTTGTCGACGCTGACCCATCATCTGCTCCTGACTGAAGGATGGCTCTTCCCGGCTCTCGTTCGTGGTACTCGACAGCCCGTCGCTGGAACCGGCTACCGGGACGACCTGATCACCGGGCCGAATATCACCGCGTTACTGGCAGCTCGCCCCTGGCAGGTTCTGCGAAACCCGGTGGACCCGTTGACTTTCGATCTGGCACTCCATCGAGGCGCCGCCACTCCATTGGGCCGGATCGCCACAGCTTATCTGCAGTTCGAGGAGCAGCACCGCCAGGCCTTTTGGGAGATGACTCATTATCTCCCGATCACTGGCCAACAGCGCCAAGACCCGGTTGTCGGACAATATCATGCCGATCGTCGATCGCGGCGGATCCGTCTTGGCGATCGATGGCGCCAGTTGGTGGCCTCCATGTTGCCGATGATGCGGGCGATGTGGGCCGACGTCGATCTGCTACTGGATCCGTTTTTCCTGCAGATCCCGGTTCGTCTGCGAGACGCGGTGACGTGGTATCCCGGCGTGGTGTCCCGAGCGGCGAATGCTGGCAATCCTACTCAGCACCAAGGCGAGCCGACCGATCTCCTGACTGCCCTGATCGAGCCCGACACCCACGACCCTTGGCGGAACCAGTATCGCGATCGTCCTCAGGACCACCCTGCTCGGCAGATCCCGCGTCTCCGGAACAAGTTCAACCCAAACGTCGGCGCTCAACAACCGTAGGTTCGGCTCAGCTCACACGATCGGCTCCAGCGACCAGCACGTTAGTTAGGCAGCTCACCCCGGATCGTAGTCGTTCGGAGGCCGATCCTCTGTAATCGCCACTCAGTTCAATTTATCTCCGTTTTTCGTCATGTGCCTTCGTCTTGTGTCGCTCTACTAATTCACCGCAATCAGCCCAGATCCATCATCGTAACACCTCGCGGTCGCTCCATAACCTTCCGATCTGCACTTCTCATACATATACCTGCATCCACATACAACCTTTTCCTCCGATCGACGGCCTCCCCGTCGATCCGTCATCCATCTCGCTCACCAAGGCGACCAGCTCGCCCTGGCGGTCCGATCTCACTCTTCCTCGTGAGACTGCATCGCGTTAAACCGGTTCCGGTTCACACGATCGCGAAGGAACTCGTACAAGAGAGCTCCACAGTTGAGATCGTCTTCGTTCACCCAGTCAGGATCGTCGTAACCCTTCCAGTGTACCAGGAACTCCCGATACGTCCGGCCGTACCGCGTCCTTCTGCCCGTCCTCATGCCCACGATCTTTTCCACTTCGTACTCGTTCGTGTCTCGATCGGGGGTCCAACTGTCCTCCGGAAGTAAGATCTCGTCGAAGTCCAGTCGATCGGCTTCGTTCACCGTGAGTGCGGTCTGCGGTCGATCGGGGAAGTCCTTAACCAACTTCAGATTGGACACATGCACGATCGGGAACAGGTGATAGTCCGTGCCAGCGATCTGAAGCTTCATCGTGTACTCGTTCACCTTCTCGGCTACACGGAATGGGCCGTGCCCCAGATGGACTAGCTTCCGGGCATATCCTTCCTTCACACGGTCCAGGTACAGCCACGCCTGGGATCCATCCTCGATCGAGTGCGGTCGAACTTCTTCATTGTGTCGATCGGCCCGATCCGCGATCGCCTCCCGTAGGCGAGCATTCACCTGACTTCGAGCCTGATCGTAGTGCCTCTGTATCCGATAACGCCACCGCCGAGGATTCCGATCCCGGGTCCAAGTGCTACCCAAAGGTATCGTCGCCTCAAGCGTCGATCGAGGATTCCAACCATGCACCAGGTAAAAAGGCGAGTCTCCACGGATCCGATCTTGAGCCGTGTTGATCGCGAAGGTCAATCGTTCTGCGTATTCATCCCAATCCTTCTGATCCAGATCCTCCACGAACATCTTCAAGGCTCTCGTCGCTGTTTGTACCATTCGTTCCGCAGTACCGTTCGCTTGGGGCCGATATGCCATCGTCGCTCGCTGACGCATACCCAGGATCTTGTTAAAGGCGCGGAAGAAGTCAGCCATAAATCCCGGTTCGCGATCATGCCTGATCACCTCGCTGGCACCGAACCGCCGGAACACACACTCTTCGTAAGATTCGGCGATCGTCTGCGCCGTTCGGGAGGAGCTGGCCTTCGCGATCACGTATCCTGTGAACAGATCGACCCAGATCAACAGTTCGGTGTTACCTTTGTATGACTTGGGCAGCGAAGGTATGTGATCCATCGCTATGATCTGGAACGGGTAGGTCGCCTGGATGTTCCCCGGTGACTCGCCCCTGATCGTAGGTCGTCCTTTGCCGGTCTCGCAGTCGACACATTCTCCGACATACTTCTGCACACTCCTGAAGAGACCCCTCCAGTGAAAGTGATCACGGATCCGCTGATAGGTACGTCCAATCCCTTGGTGACCGCCTTCCACAGTAGAGTGATAGTGATGCAAGATATCTTGGTGCAGCGTCTCCGGTGCAACCAGTCTCGTCAATCCATCTCGATCTGCCTCCGATCGCTTGGAGGGCGGACAGTAGAACAGCAGATCATTGTCATCGATCTCGTAGTCCGCCGCAATGTTGCCATAGGATCGAGCCTCATCCTGCGTCAGATCAGCCACATCTCCCATCAGGTACTTCTTCATGCCTGCGATCCACACCTCTTCATCTTGTGCTCGACGAATCCGATCGATCCGCAGTCCTCGCACGAACTCTTCCTGCATGACAGTCGGATTCGGTCGTGATCTGGCGTTCGATCGGGTAGTCATCGGTGATAGCCGGGCGATCGGTTCGTCAGATCTGACAACCAGGATCTCATCGATCCGGTTCAATGTCACCAGATCCACGTGATCGGCCCCATCCTCGACGACGACGCCCCCTTCACGTTGGAGTGCTGCGCTGGCCAGGCTGTCGGCGCTTCCATTCCAATCTCGTTTCACGTGCAACAGTTCATGATCCGGCCAGTTCCGCAGCCGATCGAGCACCTTCTGCTTCAACAACGTCAGCTTGGGTGCTTTGCAGTCGATCTCGCCCCGTACTTGCCGGATCACCAGGTTGGAGTCGCCGCAAACCACCAATCAGCCGCAATCCATGCCGTCGAGGAGGTCGAAGCCCAACAACAGACCGTGATACTCCGCCTCCTTGACGGTCAGCCCTTCAGCATAGCCCGATCGTGCCTTCACCACACTCCATTCGGGCAACGTCCACAAGATCGCACTGTACGCGCCCCCGCCTCGCTTAACACGGGCGGATCCGTCAAAACTAATCAGCAGGAGCTCTTCGTCGGCGCGCACAGTCGGGATCGGGGCCTGGATTTTCCGTCGGGGTTCTTTCTTCGGTGCGATCGCGATCAACGCGTCGTCAACGTCCGATCGAGGCGTAATACTAGCGGCGCTCGCCCCCAATATCTCGTCCTCTCCCTTGGTGCACTTCGTGATCTCGAGAGTCCAGGGCGATAGGAGTGCAGCCCACTGACCCAATCGACCTTGAAGACCAGGCGATCGGAACAGCCACGCCAACGTCGAGTGTCGGGTCAGGGCCCGGATCGATCGTCCAACCAGCATATTGTAGTTCAAGTCCAGGATCCGTAACAGCGCCAGCACTTCCTTCTCCACCACGTTGTAGTTCAGTTCATTCGATTTCAGCGTTCGATTGGCGAAGGTAACGGGATGGTAGATCTGATCATGTTCCTGCATCAGCGCGGCCGAGATCGCCCAGTCACTCGCATACACGATCAGAACCGGAGTTCGATCGCGATCGAAATGCCGCAGGATCGGTGTCGTCGCGATCGAAATGCCGCAGGATCGGTGTCGTCGCGATCTTCGTCTTCAGTGTCGAGAACGCACGATGAGCACGGATCCAACGTTCGTCTCCCACTTTGACTTCAGGAACGTGCGTCTGATCGGGGTCCGCCGAGTTCTGATCTACTGAGTTCGGCGCTTCACCGTCCAGGATCTGGCGCAGATCGGGACGCTTCTTCAATTCGGCGAAGTCCACCTCGCGCAGTTCATACAGGATCGCCGCGTAGATCGCGTAGTCTTCCAAGAAACGGCTATAGTAATTGAGACTGCCCAAGAAAGACTGCATTGATCGGAGCGATCCAGGGAACGGCAGATCTGTCAGAGCCGCGAGGTCCTTCGGATTGGCCTCCAGTCCATCGTTCGACACGCGATGTCCTAGATAGTCCACCTTGCGCATCCCCCAAGAGCTCTTCTCCACACTGATCGAGAGGGTACACTTATCGCAAGCATCCAGCAGGTGATCCACACGATCACACAGCTCATCCCATGATCCGGCCGTCACCAGGATGTCATCGATGTACGATCTGCGCCCCAACACTGATGGACGCCCCGGATCTTCTGGCTCTCCTGACTCGATCAAGTCCGTAGTGACTTCGGAGCCCGACGATCGTGGGATCCTGGTGAACCCGTACAGCGCGTCGTCCAGAAGTCGCTGATAGATCTGAGGAGCGTTCTTCAGGCCGAACGGCATCCGATTCCATTCAAACAGACCCATGTGGGTGATAAAGGCCGAGATCGCACGAGCTCTATCGGTCATTGTCACCACCCAGAATCCACTAGCCATATCCAAAGAGCAATACCAGAGCACCTTGTCCAGATCTTCCAGCAGATCATTGATCAGGGGCATTGGATACACCATGAGCCGGGTCAGACTGTTGACGAGCCGATAATCGATGCAGAGTCGGATATCCACGCCGTTCTTCTTGATGATCACGACGATCGGCGAGGCCCACGGTGATCGGGACTTCCGGATCATCTTGGCTGACAGCAATCCCTTGATCAGATCCGACACCTTCTCCACAAACTGAGGGGCGACCTTCCGGACTCGTTGGGCGATCGGTTTCGCATCGCCGACGTCGATGTCACATGTGACGCCCCTGGCTGCTGGGGGAAGTGCATTGCCCTTGCCGATCAGCAGGTGCCTCCGGTGCCAGATCTTCTTTCGTAGTCGATCGATCTCTTCCGGGGTGTTGAATTCCAGATCTCCCACCTTGATGTCGTCGATCTTCACCTCATCCGTCGTCGACATCACAATTTCAGGAAACACAGCCAATTCGCCTTCGACGTCTTCTGCTGACAGACTCCCACCCTCGTGGTAATGGACTTGATCATCAGCGTCAACATCTCGATCTGGTTCAGTCGCGACGGGATCGTCCCGATTGGCGGTGGGTTTGGTCTCTGTTGTGTATTGAGTTGTAGGTTGGTGTTTGTTTGCCGTCAGTTTCGGAAGTGAGATGGCGACAAAGCCATCTCCCCCATGAACATCACCCGGCTTTATGTATCTTGAGCTTTGCTGCCGTCTTTCCTACATGGTTGGCCCTCGTAGCTGCAGTGCTTGGCTCCATAGTAGCCAATAAGATTGCCTCTTTGCCTTTATACTTAACTTCAATATACTGTCTACAGATTTCTATATATTGTGGCGCAACACTCCCACTAAAGATGACAGCGATGTACTCAAGATCTTTCCTCGACTTCAACGACTTCAACTTCGTTCTCAGATTTTTTCTTGTCTCACGCCCAAATTCAAAATCCAGGTGACCTAAAATAGTGTATTCAAGGCAGCGCTGGTACCCAACTTAACTGAGAACTGCCCAAAATGATGTTCATACTTTATCTTATATATTACGGAAGCCCCTTCCCATATTCTTCTCCGCCTTTTGCTTTTGGCTCTCACTCCCTCATCTGCTTGCCTACCGATCAAGTGCTGGTTTCGCTGCAAATCCTTCGGGAGGGGGGCCGTAAGCCACCCGACATCTCCTGACGACCGCAAGACCTGGCCTAGGCCACAGCGAGCACTCAGCTCCCGGCTTTTTGCGCCGACAGGCTGCCAACCGTCCAACTGGGGACAATGTCGGGGGGAAAGTCAGATCTACCTGCTACTCGCGACCACCCGGCTGATGACCAAAGTACTTTTCGGTGGCACAAATTAGGGAGTCACTTAGCATAAAACTTAGCTTAATTTTGAGTGTACAGCACTCGGGGTACTGGGCTAATAGCCCGAACGGTTCACTGTCCTTAAAATAGGGCTAGGTGAGGCAGTTTTCGGCCTTAATTATGCCTTTCGATATTTAATTTTGCCCTCACTCCGTAACTCTGGCTTTAAATTTGTGTCCCTGTCTTCAATTTGTATCTCCCTTTGTGATAGTGGACTAAAATCACTTTATTGATACTGTTGGTTACATTTGCTCTGTATCATATTGTTCCTGATATTGATACTATTTAGAGTCTTTTTTATCGTTAATTTGAGACACTCAAATCCTTAACTCCCATCATGTCTCGGAGCTTCTCGAACTGGTTCTGACTGAGCGGCTTAGTAAGTGCATCCGCTATCATATCGTTCGTACTACAGTACGCCACTGTGATGCTTCCCTCTTCATGTTTATCACGAGCATAAAGATGCCTGATATCAATATGCTTCGTGGACGAATGACTACAGGGGTCCTTAATAATACTAATGGCGGCAGTATTATCACACCAACACTGAGTCGGTAGTACTTGTCCGTATCCTAACTCATTTAGTAGAAGCCGTAGCCACATTGCCTCTCGTACGCCTTCACTTGCTGCGACTAGTTCCGACTCCGCTGTATTGAGGCTTATACAATCTTGCTTTACACTTTTCCATGTGATGCATGCACCAGCGAGTAGCGATACGTAACCCGTAATAGATTTCCTTTGTTCATGTGCATTCGCGAAGCTCGCGTCTGTGTATAGCTCAAGCTTAATAGTACTATTGCCATCGTATAGTAAGCCATACTGCGACGTTCCTTTCAAGTACTTTAGTACTCGCTGAGCAGCTCTCCAGTGACTTTTATTGTAGCAAGACAAGTACTTACTTAGTTCCCTCACAGCGTTAGCTATGTCAGGTCTAGTGCCTCTTACTAGGTACATAAGGGACCCTACTAATCCTCTATAATCGAACGGCTGAGCCGCGATCTGCTCTGGCGTAAGCGTCTCTTCCTTCTGTAGTATAATACTCTTTGCCTGTGGTGTTGGCTCAGTATTACAATCTCGCATATCATACTTGTGTAGCAAGTCATGAATATACTTATGTTGCGAGATCCGCAAAGTATTAGCTTCTAAGTCTCTTTTGATTTCCATTTTCAGAAGGTAATGTAGTTCTCCTAAATCTTTCATTGTGAACTTCTCTGATAGTTTGTTCTTTAGTTCTTGGATCGAGCTCAGATGTGAACCCGCAATGGTCAAGTCATCCACATACACACAAACAATAAGTGTGTGGATGACTCCATCAACCTCCCACTTTTTGTGGTACAAGCAGTACTCTTTCTTGCACCGCAAAAACCCTAAAGACTTTAGAAACTCATTTAGAACGCCATACCAAATTCTAGGCGCCTGTTTTAGACCGTACAAACTTTTCCGTAATTTGCACACAAGGGAGGCCGATCCGTGGCGAAACCCAAGTGGCTGTCTCATGTAGATGCTCTCATTCAGCAGGCCATTTAGGAAGGCCGTTGATACATCCATCTGATGTAAGTGCAGACCAAGCGACGTAGCCAGCGCTAGCAGTAGACGCAAGGACTCGTAACGAGCAACAGGGGAAAAGACCTCTTTATAATCAATCCCGTACATTTGGGTGTTGCCCTGAACGACCAGGCGTGCCTTAAACCTATCTACGGTACCGTCCGCATTGTACTTAACATCAAATAGCCAATGGCAGCCTAATGCTCTTCTGCCAGGCGGAAGTGGGACGAGAGTCCATGTTCCATTTTTCAGGAGCGCTTCAAACTCCGCCTTTACTGCTGCCTCCCACTGCTTGGCATATGGCCCAGCAAAGGCCTCCTTCAAAGATTTAGGAATTGGAATATGGCACATTTTAGCACTCACAGATTTAGCACTAGTCGGCTTTTGCGACCTTAGCCGCTTAGAGTGGCGCGGCCTCTGAATAGAATTCTGCTCGTCATCTCCCACTTCTTGCAATGTCGGTTCAGACGTGACCGATTCTGAACTTACAACTTCAACTTCAGGCTCGCTCTCCTTTCTAGATCTCTTTCCTAAATCAGAAATAATCTGAGTCTCACTTTTACTTTCCACCATCTTTTCGGTTGGGAAGACTGATTTATCATTGCTTCCGTAACTACTGGGCTAAACTTCACATCTCTTGCAGTGATGTACTTGTTTGCTTTGACATCAAGCAGGCGGTATCCTTTATAATTGGGAGATATACCCAATAACTTGCACTCTATTGCTCGACCACCTAATTTAGGATCTTTTCTTTTAGTTTTGGGAATGTGTGCAAAGCACGTAGACCCCCAGATCTGTAACGGTAAACCGGTAAATTTTCTTTTATGGAGCATTTCATACGGCGTTTTCATTCTGAGTCTAGCCATTGGCAAGCGGTTTGTAACTTCGACCATGTAGAGTAAGGCCTCAGGCCACCATTTTGCTGCCATGCTAGAGCCTCTCAGTAGACATCTAACACCACCCATCATGGTTTGGTGTGCTCTCTCTGCGCTCCCATTCTCTTCTTGTGATTCAACATTTGAATGTTGAAAAATAAGTCCTAATTTTGTACAGAGTTTGCTTACCTCCTTATTTAGAAATTCTTTACCTCCATCTGTTCTTATTTTCTTCACTTTGTATGGAAATTGAACAGAGAGTTGTTTTAGAAGATCTCTGATTTTCCCTGACACCTCTTTTAGGGATTTCACCGGGAAATACCATTTGTACCCAGTTGCATCATCTGCCACCGCAAGTGCATATCGGTAGCCGAATGAACCGTACAGACCATTCACTCTAAGGCGTCCTGTAGTGTCCATATGGAGCGTGTGTAACGGTTCCGTCGGCTTATCTCCCACCATGTTCCTATACGACATGCGTCGGCCCTTCATTTCCGCGCATGTTTTACAGTAGAATGGTATTTCTTTGAGTCTAGAATAACTCAGATTTAGATCTTTTCCTGTTTTCAGATTGCTAATTATTTTCAGCAGTCTGTCTTTGCCTACATGACCGAGTCTCAAATGCCACTCTTTTATTAGGCGTTCGTACTTTAGTGTCTGTGCAGACAGTATCATTTTCTTTCTATGCTTAGTACTTGGCAAGTAGTAAACTTCACCAATTGCGACTGCTGCAAATAGAAATTTGCCTTCTGTACCAAAGAAAAATAGGAAGTCACCTGTCCTTGATTGCAAGTGTCTATATCCTTGTTTGGCTAGATAGTATGCGCTCAGCAAATTACTATCACATTGCTTATCAAATGCTACATCACTTAACTTTATGACACTCATATTGTGATCAGAGTTTAGAACACTAATTTGTATTGAACCAATTAGTGAGCTCTCAGATGTAGATCCGTTGCCGTATGTGAACTGGTGTCCGTGGCTTGGGCGAAGGCTGCTGAACCACCCTTTGTCTGGTGTTACAGCATGGCCAGCCCCTGTATCCACAACCCACAGGTCATCCGTTAGTGTAAGCCTCTGTAACTTGCTTAGATACGATGCATACTTTCTTCTTACCTCTCGCTCGATCTTTTCGAGATCAGCTGACGATTCGCCTTCTCCGTCACTCATGGGCACGTTACCCTCCTCGTCGCACGCCAGACTGCGGACGTCTTCCGCATAGTCAATGTCCTCTTCGAGCGGCGTCTGGCCCTGCTCGTTCACGCGCTTCTCGCCCTCCTTGACGACCGCCTTCATCGTGTTGATGGCTGACTGCTTGGCCTTGCGGGCCTTCTTGTTGGCCCCGGGAGCCGTCTTCACATCCGTCCGAAACAGTTGCCCCCCTTCTCTGTTAGGGTCCCTGTCCCGAGCCATCACCGGGCAGTCAGCTTTGTAGTGCCCCGTCTCGAAACAATAAAAGCACTCGTTTTCAGTCTTGGGTGCGTGCTTCCGCTTCTGCGCTGGCTTAGCGCGAACATTGTTGATCGGGATGCCCTTCTCCATGTTGCCCGAGATCTCTTTCTTCGACTTCTCGCCGAAGATGCGACGCAGCGCACTCTCGACCTTCTCGACCGTGAACTCGTCCTTCTTCATCGAGATCGACGATGCCCAAAACTCGCTCGGGAGTTGGGACAAGACCTCGACACAGAGCCATGACTCACTCACCATGTCCTCTCCCAGAAGGGATTGGGTCTTTCGATTAATTTCATTTCGGGCCTTTTTGAGTTGCCCGAAAAGAGTGCGGAGGTCGCGCCACTGACTTTTAGCCAATTTTGACCAAGCCCGGGTCAGCTCAATTAGCCCGGCCGCGTCTCCTTGACCGTAGTCCTTCTCCAACGCCTTAACCACCTCGCATGGCTCCATCTGAGAGACCAGGTCTGGCAGCGTCGAGAGGAAGAAGTTCGGGAGCATTTGGTTTAGGAGGTTCTGCAGGTCGCCCTTCGCCCTTTCCCAATCCATCACCGCCCATCGCATGGCCACTGCCTCCTTCTCAGGCAATTTACCCTGCTCTGGGACCGGTGGCGGTTGCGCTGGGCTTCCCCGCAGGAAGTCCGCCATCAGCACGCGCACATCAGGCAGTCCTTTCTCCAGCTGCTTGCGCTTGTAGAGCTGGTCCTGGGTGTTGATGTGGGTGAGCAGCTTGTCCTTCCACATCGCGTACCCCTTGCCCTTGAAGGACTCGAGGCCGCTCGCGTTCTTGCCTTCAGATGCCATCGCTGGCGTGTACTTGAAATGTTGTGTATTGAGTTGTAGGTTGGTGTTTGTTTGCCGTCAGTTTCGGAAGTGAGATGGCGACAAAGCCATCTCCCCCATGAACATCACCCGGCTTTATGTATCTTGAGCTTTGCTGCCGTCTTTCCTACATGGTTGGCCCTCGTAGCTGCAGTGCTTGGCTCCATAGTAGCCAATAAGATTGCCTCTTTGCCTTTATACTTAACTTCAATATACTGTCTACAGATTTCTATATATTGTGGCGCAACAGTCTCGACTTCTACCTGATCACCTCCAACGATCGATGAGTCTTCGGCCACATGCGGCCGTCGATCCGATGTTGGGACACCGTCACCAGCTGTATCATCACTCGATTTCGACTCTTCGACGGCTAAGGTCGCCACATAGGGTACCCGATCGGTACTCCCGCCCCCGAGATCTGGTTCGATGGCACAGCCGTCGACCTGATCGGCCGATGGCACGTGAGGGGACACTGTTCCGCCGTTCTCTGAGACTTTATCAACTTGTGGCTTCACGCCATCCATCACTGCGTGCACTGGGTCTGCGATCGACGACGGTCGGTTCTCCGACAGCACCTGTTCCTGTTCCGGAGGCATTCGTTCTTCGATCCGGAAGGTTCACCGACCGACTTCATAGGATCTGACCGAGGCCCTGGCAAATCCTTGACTAAGGCTGACAGAACAGACAACCCTAACTCTTCGGCCACGTGATCACCTTTCAGCAGCGATCCGCCCCCTGATCGAAGCGTATCAACGGCAGCCACCCCCAGATCGGAGCACCTCACCTCCGATCCGCTTGTCGGATCGAGCGGGCCTATCGACTGATCGGTGATCGGGGGTGCCTCGGGTCTCCGAAGAATGGCTCGGGGCGTCGGATATGCCGGTCGCTCGACGGCCGATACTGTCGACCCCACTGGTATTTCCTCGGTAGCCAGCTGGCCCTCCGTCGTGGCTTGGAAGGCTAAGTTCTGCCATTCCATGTAGCGACGGGACCCGATCGACACATATCCTGGCACCCGGGGTATCCGATCTCCGGCCAGCCACATCGCGATCCGTTCATTCCGGTGCAGGACGAGGTCCTTGTCGCCGATGTTGGTAACCCGGAGATATCGGATCCGACCAGGTCCCCGGACCACGGTCGGCACCCAGCGATCTCCGCGGGTAACCCACAGCTTTTCTCGATCTGTCACCTTCATCCGCAGCGGAAGCTCGAACGAATCTCCGATCGCGATCTGCACTCCTGGATCCACGCACACATGTCTGACGTTGTCGTTGTACAGCTGTCGCCGTCCGCTAAGTTGGATCTTGACTTCGTCAGGGAGGCAGATGGAGCCGTCCGCAAGATCGAGGCGGATCCCCGCCGGGACCATAAAATCCATACCCAGGATCGCATCTTGTCCTGATAGATCACCCACCCAGATATCGAAGAAATACACCAGCGATCCTGCCAGTGTAACTTTGATCCTGGTCTTTCCTTCCGTCATGTACACGCTTTCACCAATCCCCACACACTCCTGGCTCTGACTCGTGTCGACATAGCACCCCACCTTACGAGCAAAGGCGGTGTCCACGATGGACACCTCGGCGCCGGTGTCTAAGAGTAAGATCGACTTCTCATTGTTGATCTTGCCAGCGATCTTGGCCTGACGGAACCATTTACCCGGCGAATGATGTTTCCAGTACCCTCTGGACTCCCCTGGGAAGAGATCGTGTACCGCATCGCCAGATCTCCGGTGTTCACTGACGCGAGGCAGACTTCGATCGCGATCATGTTTCGGGATCTCGGCCGTCATCTCTCCGTCCGCTGGCGTAAACCATTCTTCCGGTCTGCGTTGCTTCCAATAACCTCGAGTTTCTCCAGACTGAAGATCCAAGGGCACTTCGGCGTCAGAGCGGCTGAAGTCGTCCGATCGATGTAGACTCAAGACCTTGGCGGCAGATTTCGCATGCAGATCACATGTATTACCGCGTAGATCAGTCCGTCCACTTACTCGATCTACCGTGTTCTTGTTCACGTATGCATAGATGCAATACCTAGAACGCTCGGCTCGTACCGGATTCCAACCCGGCGAGCGTCCTAGTTTAACATCTTCTCGGCGATCGCGGGCAACATGCCTGCGTGTTTCACCGGGTTGAACCATTGACGGATCTGGTTGTAGAATTCCTCCATCGGGCACTTGCCCATCTCGTGCAGCTCGCCGCATCCGCGGCATACGAACAGGCAACGATCCGCCGGATGTCCTCGCTTTCCGCATTTCTCGCACGTCAAACGCCTCCAGCAATCCAGATCCATGTGCTTCCGTGATCCACAGTGCGAGCAGCGGTTCGATCGGTCCGGTCCATCGGGCGACGATCGCGATCTTGGGTCTGATCGAGGTGAATCATGACTGATCGGCGCTTGGGTGTTTCGATCCTGCTTCGTCACGTCGGCCCCAGTGTTGCGAGACTTGTCCTCAGCCGACGCTAGGAAACGCGACGTAGATCACCTTCCGAGTCTGATCCGTCCGATCCCGTGTCCGATCCAGACTCCTGGTTCGCGATCTGAACTGCACGCACTGCCCGCTTGGTTGTGGCAGCGGGTGCAGAGGTCGGAACCTTCTGGCGATACTTCGATCCGAAGGCAGATCGCTTCTGTCTGCTCTTCGCGCGTTCTCGAGCGCGCAGGACTTCCTCCAGATCTTCGGCATCCGCAAGCCGAAGTAGGGTCAGCTGATCGGCCAGTTCGGGATCACCCAGTGTCTCGATGAAATGTTCGACGTGTTCTCGACGGGCCTTGGAATCTCCGTCTTTGATCTTCAATCTCGCACGTAGAGCCGCCACATTGAGCCGATAGAGGTACTTCAGCGGCGATTCGTCCGATCGCTTGCGAGAGTGATAATACTGCCAGGCGACCGATACTCCCAGCCCACAATACTGGATCTGGAAGCTCCGGAGCAGATCGCTCCACTTGTTCCGCGTCGATCGACCCAGCTGGCGATACCAGTTCTTCGCCGGGCCCGTGAGTAGGTCAGCGAAGGTCAAACACTTCTCTTTGTCCGTAGCCTGATCTCGCAGGAACGCCGATTTCACCTTGCTGATCCACGATCGGGCTCGGTCCTCGTCTTGATCCTTGCCACTGAATTCTTTCAGATCGGACATTGCTGAGATCCGCACACGTTGGATCAGGGAGGACCCAGTGGATCCCGAGGCAGCGGTAGCCACCACCGCAGGGGCCGAACTCGGCAGATCGATGTCGTCCGGGTCGTATTCCCACTGCGAGCAGTCTTGATCCGGCGATCCCGCTGATTCCATCTCCACGTCCCGTGATCCCACATTATCATCGACCGCTGGAGCAGGCGTTGCCACCGCGGCCTGTTGTTCACTCAAGAATCTGGCCATCGCAGCCTGAAAGTAGGACTCCAGTCTGCCATTCGACTCGTCCGATCCGGTAGCACTGGTGGTCCGATCGGTCGACTTGGGTTTCTGCTTCCGAGGTCCTGATCGCGTGCGTTCTTGACGTTGGCTACGCGATCGGGCCTCCAACATCGCCGATCCAGAAGGGCCGAGAGACATCCGCTAAGGTTCAGACGACGTATCCGATACATGTTCGGCTGCCGAGACGTAGGGGGACGACGATCGGTACCCTGTAGACTCCACCCGCGGCGACGACACCGGTGCCGGCGACACTAGATCTGGCGCCTTCGGGTCCGGACGGTCCACGACCACGTCGATCAGAGGTCGCAGCTTGTCGACCAATGTCTGGGTCGCCGTCTGGATCACGTCGAGATCTAGATCGAAAAGATCATTCGCCTCGAAGGCACCAGCTACGAAGCCGGCTTCCTTCAGCAGTCCGAGCAGGTTCTTCACCGCCGACAACTTGTTGTCCGTCGCGCGAGGGGCCGAGATCGGGCCCTTCGGGTCGCCGATCTGCTTCGGCCGCACGATCACCATGACAGGATCTTGACGCAAGAAGTCTCGCAGATCCTTCAGGTGATACTGACGTTCCAGGTCAGCCTCTGACCAGTCGGGCGCCAGCGACCCGGGATCTTCGTCGTCCAAGCCAGGCTCTCTCAGATTCCTCCGCGCGATCTGGGCCTTGTCCGCGATCGCGTCCACATAGTCGGGATCGAGCCTGATCGGCGAGTCTGCGAATGCATATCGGTCCGATCCGGCTTTGGTTTGTTTTGTTAGTGAGTCTCGGCTCGCACCGCGATCCACCGGGGTCCCCGAAGGGACCTGGGGAGGATGTTGAGGTTTGTCTTCTAGATCTGTCTCCTGATCGCCCTCGATTCCGTCGACAGAAGTCCTCCGAGCACTCTGTCGATCTGCGGATCTCGTTTTGTTCAGCAGCGTCTCCGTCGATCCGGTATCCGACGACGCCTCTTCCCCTGGTTCTATCTTCACTTGCGCATCTTCTGCGGACTCACGGTGAAATCCGGAGTCCCCAAGAGATCCGGGCACGCGCACCATTGTGGTGTAGCGGGATCAGCCAAAATCTGGTTAAGGCTTGATCGAGCTTCCCACCAGCGCCCAGACACCGACTAACGGAGGGGGTCCCCCAACCATCCGTGGTCGGCTGAACTTGTTCTCACCTTGTGTACCCGTCGGCGGGCTGGATCTGCTCTCTCGGGGCTCTGAGGATGCAGCACTTGATGAAGATCGAGTGTCTTGGCGTGACGCGGGGATAGTTCGTGGAGCAGCGCGGGAATCTTCGCTCTGCGTCCGAGTATTCGCTCCGATCGAGGATTGTTCGCTGCGATCGGTCGGCCTGGAGTCGATCCAAGGCCTGTAGTTGCCTTTCCGGGTGTGTTCCTTCCTTTCCTGAGTTGCTTGCCGCTTCCTATAGCGGGATCGAGGTTGATCGAGAGGAGAACGATCGCCGGCCAAGCAGTATCCGGACGATCGAGGGTTCACACACAAGAAATCGATCACTAGAGTAGGTCAAGCTGGCCAATTTATTAATCCAGTCTTAACCGTACCGCTAGTTCACCGTCTAAAGTGTCGATGCTTGTCGAGGCCAATGTAGTTCCCCGCCGCGCTTCCAGACCACTTGAGCTGTACTGTGCAAATTCTCTTCTGATTGGTGTTTAGCTGGTGTCTCCCTACCGCTACCATCCTGCCTATCCTCTTACAACCAAACAACTACCGGATTCTTGTCCTGGCTTCGCTCTCCTGTGCCTCCCATCTTGGCTGATCGGCGATCGCGATCGGCGATCGGCGATCCACTCCCGATCGACTTCCACGATCGACCCTCGATCGGCGATCGGCGATCCACCCTCGATCGACGACTTGGGCCGATCGCCATCCGCCTCCGATCCGACCAGTCTGGTACTTGGACGACTTGGATCTCCGGGGCTTGACGTCGATCCCGGCCTAGGTCTTCACTCGCCACCTCTGCATCACGATCTGGGTGCGATCTCCCGTAGTCCACCCTGATATAAGCCTCTTGCGCGTCGACGTCACTTGATCGCCTGAGATCTCCTTCCGATCTGGCTCCACGTCCGACGCCTGTCGCTCGATCGCCGATCCCACCTGATTCCATCGATCGGCTCTGCAGCCTTTCTCGGAGAACATCGTTCAAGAAGGATTCTTATCCGGCGCTTCTCCACACCTGTCTCGTGTCCCATGTGGTCAGTGGCGCAGTCCAGCGTGCATCTGCCACAGTCCAAAGCCTGTCATGGGACGAAGCTCAACAAATATGACGCTGACCATTGGCAGCCAGGGCGCAAGTTTTTGTACGGACGGGCCGGCTATTACATCTCCGGACACCGTTTCAAAACATCTAATGTTAAACATTTAAAAGCAGTTCTTGTGGCTTGCAGGGATTTTGCCCTCTCATTTACAACTTTATATCGGACCCCGATTTATATAAGTCGGAGCTGTAGGAGTCTGAAATAGGGATCGAACATTCAAAGCTAGTGGCATCCATAGTAAAGTCAAGCAATGCATGCTCTACCATGTGCCATACCCATCTACTCTAACTAGTAGGCACAGAGATGGCTTAGGTGATAGCACAGCGAGCAGGTTGCTCACTAGTTTGCTCTGCCTCCTCAGCTGGAGAAATCGACATGGCGTATGTTACTATGGCAACGTTCCGTGCAAGGCGGGCTGGCCTGCATCCAGCCTTGATTGCAGTGGATTTGCTATGGCTGAGCCGAGATAATCACTGCCCCTCCGAATTGCAAGATTAAAGCGGCAATTCGGGTAGCTGCTAACAAATCAGAATGGCGATGTCATCAAATCGGGCCACTTTAACAAATCGGACCCGATATATCGGGCATATGAGGCCCTGATTTGCCAAAATCTCTGCAAGCCACAATAACTACGTCGATATTAATACAGTGAAAATAACTTGTGGAAGCTAAAAAAACGGCGGAGGAGCACGACTCAACTGGTATATGTAAGAAATATAACTATTTAGTACTATTTCCCTCAGCTTCGGGTACCCGTGGCACCGCCCGAGGTTTGCTTCGGGTACCCGTACCCGACCCGAAACCGGGTATACCCGACGCGGGTAGGGCGGGTACGGGTACACGTATACGGGTACACGGGTACGCGATTGCGATCCCTGCTGACCAATGATCGCGTACTGATCAGAGTATTGGTGCTGACTGCCACCTACTCGCACATTGAGCAGACCTCACGGAGAATCTGGGCGCTTTTAAGCTGGATGTTCCAACAGTTTGTTCACTTTCAGTTCATCCGAGGAGTTAAGCGGTAAATTGCAGTTTTCGCCAGGCAAGTGCCTTGAAAGTCGTATCGTTGACTCAATTGTGGTAGCGGATGGCTGCTATGATGAAATACCCAGTAGAAGCAGATATCACACACGACGAATGAACAGATCTACTTTTGTTCATGGATCCTATGCAATCAATAAGGTTCGGTTCAAACGATTCGTTTCAGACGCATTTACTAGTATTTCGCTAAGCTAAGGAAGAAGCTTAGCCGCCGATACAGACTGCTCCAAACGAACAGGAAACTGGATCCAATCGATATACAATTCCCTGCCGAGCGTCTCGCTCAGGCATCCAGCCCAGTGGTCACATACAATATCGATGGTACCTTCATCGACTTCTGTAATAGTAGTGCAAGAGCCTCCCTCCAGCACCCACTGGACGTCATTTCGGGGACCCTCGACTCCTCTATTGTGCGCATTTGCTTGCGAGTCGGCGATTGTCAGGACGTACTTGTCCACACGCTTCTCATCTGACCGCCAATGCCGCGTTTGTTGTGCTACCGCGAGGTAGCGGAGGTGTACCTCCCCCGGAACGTTGCACACCATAACGTGGGCTTGTCGCTGAAGCTTTGAAGTACTTGACAGCACATGCTGCCACTCTGTACACGCCCCCAGCTTGTTGGGTTCACCAGCGCCGGCCACAAGTTCTTGTCGATACAAGGTAAGATTCTTCTGGACTCGTCTAGCGTGCAGTGTAGACGTCGGGTGAACCGGGTGCGGGCCGTGAAGATCTGTCCTGGCGCCGTTGGTGCTAGGGGAGCACACTGAATCGTCCATCCAAAGGCATTCCCAATTGCTGCTAAGGATGGAGGCTGGTCCACAGAGTTACACCGCTTGAGAATGTCGACGAACTCCGCCTCAGTGAACGGAGTGAACCTGAACGACGGCTCGTTGTTGGGGAACTCCACGCGCCATCCAGCTTCGGCGTGAGAGTTAGGCAACTCCAGTACCTCTAGGGCGTCCACAGGAAGAAGTTCGCCCAGAAAATCTTCCGCCTCTTCCTCAAGCTGCGCCTCGACTCCGACGTGGACTCTAATAGCTTGGCGAAGAGCAAGGTTCTCACTCGACAGAGCCGCACACTCGATGATACTCTGGCGATACGCCTCACGCACTGACTCCACTCGTAATCGGTCAGCCGTCACCCGAGCTTCCATAACGCGAGCGTGCAGCTCCTTCCGAAGGCATCCATACTCCTGACGCATGTCTGCTTTCTTCTCCTTCTTCATACGCCTCCAGTTCACCATGCGCTGACGCTGCTGCTCCCGCCGATTCTTTTCACGCCTGGCAGCTTCCAGTAGCTGCGTAGGTGTCCACGACTCTTGCTGGAGCTTCAGCTCTTCTTCGTCAAAAGGGGGGGACGGGATAACGAAGGCCATTGTGGCTTTTTGGTAAATGTGTTGGAATGACGTTAGTGGGAAATGTACCATAGAGTCAGACTCATGTAGCTCCACATCAGGGACTCGAATCACGACATATCCAGGATAAGTCTCCCGCCTAACAACATATTAGTACGCTCTGCGCTCCAGTCCTTAGATTTATCAGCACGACAGAAGTTAGCTGTCGTGTCCTTATCCCAGCCGTGATTACTCCAGTTGACGCTAGCCACGGGCACCTTCGACGTTCGGGCCAATTACACGAGCCAATGGCTGTGTGGACATGTGCCTGTACGCAGAAGTTCTACAGAAGTTCCACAGTGTTCTGCAGCAGAACAGCAGGAAGTACGCACGACTTGAGGAACTCACCGACGGGCCTGATACCCCGCAAACGTGTGGTGGCCAGGGATTGACAGTAACTCGTTTTAAACTACTATTCCACTGATACCTATATTAAAATGATGCTTAAAATGATGTAGTAACTAGTAATTTGGAGCGAGGTGCAAACTAATGTTAATGTATTAGCCAGTAACTCAGATCGACCGCACATATTACTGTCAAGTACTGCTGCGCACCTGAAGAGATCCAGAGGCGTGGGGCAATCTTACCGCTTCTACAAAGGAAGAAGTCTGGTTCGGTTCCACGCGAGCTCACGTCGTCATGGTTAATGCACGGTCCGGCTGGCAAAGGAAAGTTTGACGTGCGGCGCCATTGCATTCGCACAGCACTTGCAAGGGCTTAATCGTCGCACGAGCAAGATCTGGACCTGGTGGCGACGGCCTCGAGGATCCAGTCTTCTCCAGCCTCATTCTGAAAGTTTCCAGCAACACCAGCCCCACCAACGACAAGAACACTGTCGACCTGCTGCTTCCCGTCTCCATGAAGTGCGCTAATCCCGACTGTTCGTACTCCGAGTTGACGAAGACCGACCCCTGTTGTCGTCTGCTAGCGTGGCGTCCATCACCTGTGCAGCAACGAGCTGTATGACTCCGGTAGTCTCTCCGAGCGCTTTTGCAGCGCGCTCTGTGTCTACAAGTGGAAGACCAGCACTTCGCCTACGTCGACACCTGCAGAAAGCGAGTTAGCTTTGGAGGAAGCTTCTGAGCTGGCGTCGGATTCCCAAGCGTCGTCGCCTCCATTGGGCCAGCCTTCAGAGCCCGGAAGCCCTGTGCCCTCTTTGGAATCCGTCGTGGACTTGACGACGAGCTCGGACGATTCGTCGTATGGAGCGTGACAGCGGCGACGACAAGGGGCAGCTCATTTAGGGTAGACCACCGAACTGATAGGAACTACTGGACTTTAATGGAGTAATTTTACTGTAGTAATCCAGATCCCCGATACGAAGATGATGATAATGTATTAGTCGAGCGAGATCGAATATCAAAATAATATAGTAATTGGGAAGAAAATCGTGTTACTGTCAATCCCTGGTGGTGGCCCTGCGACGAGCCAATAGACTCGAGACAAGCGTCATCGGTCAAAACTTGCCGTCTTCACCGCACTGCAAGCAGACACTTTACGTCACATACCGTATTTGAGATCTCCTACTTCAGACAGATCTCCTAATTCATAGCGTAGAACAGGTGCAAAATGACCAGAATATGGCCATAATTTGCACGAAAGGGACTGAAAATGAACAAAAAACGTTATACAACGCTACAACTTCAATAATCACGTGTCTGAAGTAGGAGATCTCAAATACGGTACTACTGTATCGTAGTCTAGTCCGAAATAATCGCACCGAAACTGTGATCATCAGCGCAGCCCCTTCGTTGACTTTTCAGTCTACTGTTGCCGGTTTTGGTCCGCTCTCTGCTCTTACACTTTAGGGCGTCGTCATGGTATCAACAATTTAACGCACTTTTGGATGACAGTGACATTTCGCCGATTGCGGTTCGTGCAGCTCCCGATTGCGATCATTATCGTCGGGTTGACACCTTGCAAGCGTACCGTATATATGAGATCTCCTACTTCACACTTGGGGTGTCAACGTTTGGACCTTGGGGTCCCTCCAACTCGCCTCAACTCGAACGTTTGGAGTTGGAGTTCGAGTATGGCGCAACTCCGCCCAACTCTTCGAAATCTTTCCCAATACTCAAAGCAGTATGTTTTTCCCTCCAAGCTGTTGGATTTTCCCGCTGCTCTGTTCCAAAAAGATTAGAACTATTCCATACTACCAGAAGTATAAGGTCTAGCAAACAAAACAAAATGGATCAGTGCGGGCGGAGCAGAGGTCGATGAAGCGGCCGCGGGCCATTCCGCAACAAGGCCCCAAGCGCATACTCGGGCAAGACTCACGGACACCATGGCCATATCTGAGGCGCCCTCCTCATCTGCAGGCAACATTGTAAACTGTAAGCGGGACCAAGCTGGACCCTTCACTTGTCCGGGATTTACTTTTCATCCACGATAACTTCGAGTTTCCAGAGTGGGAGATGGATGAAGAAGCAACGAGCGATCCGAGTCACGTAGAAGACCTTCAAAGCAAGTAGTTCAACAATACATGTGATGGTATCGGCAATTCCTCTATTCATTTTTTCCTAGATGGTATTCCTTACGCTACATCAGCACCAGTCGGACCAGCAGCAGATAAACCACCGCTCCACCACTAGCGATTTCGCCATCAGCACCGATCGCGCCCCCCCCCCCCCCCCCCCCCGGGAACGAGTAATAGTCCATAGAGTACGAATTCCTCTCCTTCGCCGACTGCTGCCATCACCGAATTCGCCCCATGCAACACCAGACTCTTCCCCTCGCCTTCGATGTTGAACACCAGCCGCTGTCTCCGTCGGCTAGCACCACGATCTTGTGGCCGATCACGGGTACGTAGCCACAAAGGCCACGCCCTTGACAGTGCCGTACGTCGATGACAAGGCGTGCACTTGTGCAGTCGGCCACGCCCAGCGCTCCATCAGGCAGGACCAGCACGCCGACGTCGTTCTTGTGGTCGCGCAGCAAGGCGAAGTGCTGGCCCTGTGCGTCAAAGAGCCGAATAAACTTGTCCTTGCTGATTGTGGTCGCCCAGCGCCACCCTGACCATATCCGGTGCTCGTGATCGAAGCTAGCCGCGCACGCCATGCCGACGAAGCCACCGATGGCGGAACCGCATAGCCTCACACGCACCACGAAGCCATGACGCCGTTCAGCAGGAAGTTGTTGGGACTTAGAGGCGGCTTACACAAAGCAATGCGGGGGATGCGTAGCGCCTTGTCAAGCGCCACTGCATCAGCGTCCGTTGGACCAGCGACTACAGCGTGCCTTGTCAGCCCTGAGCGCACTTGAACCGACCTTGAGATGGCAGCAAACGGCCCGTTAATTGACGAGTCCTCATGTGGACCACAATTTTTTTAACGAATTTGAAGGGGATAGAGAAGAGTTTGGAGGGAGTTCGCGGTAGTTCGCAGCCCAACTCCAACTACCGCGGGATGGCTTGCTGAGTTTCGAGTTGGGGCCAAACGTTGACACCCCTACTTCACACCCCTGATTATTGAAGTTGTTCGTTTGCGCGTGCGATGAAGCACAGTTGCTTGGGTTCACACGTTACTCGCATGCGGCGCATGATGCGCAGTACCGATTTCTCTATGTCAAGACATACAACCAATGTGCGGAATAGAGACGTGCGATTCCCTGTCCCGGCTAAATGGATGTGCCATTTTAAAGAAAATCTTTTTTATTTAAAGTAGCATAAATATTTGTGATCTGCATGGATACTTTTTTATAAAACGTGTATTACTCCTTGGCGTGTCTTGCACCGTAGTGATAGTCGATGACGCATCTTGAAGTGCTTCTGCCAGCACCACGATCCTTCAAAAAGCGTGATGCCAGCGCTGTCTGCAAAAATCTCAGCTTGGAGTCGTAGCATCGTACTAGTAACTGGAACACTTTCTTCGCGTAGCTCGTTCACCCACCGGACCAATTTTTGCTCTTCTAGTTTTGGTAGAATTGTTCCCAAGCCGACACTTCGCGACTTGCATTTCTGTGACCCGCCAGGTTGGTTCAGAAGGGCTTCTACCTGTGCCTTATCACGTAGCCACGAATAAATTAGTGTCTGGCGGCTCTGGTAGTTTTCAGGCGATAGATCGGGGTAAAACTTTTTAATTGTGGCCTTGACTTTCTTGTGCTCCGAAAAGTGCTTAATAAGAGCTAGCTTTTTTTCTGCCGTGTAGGCGGTGAGTTTGTACTGCTTTTCCTTGCGCCCTGGACCGCCCGGCAGCCGTGGTCGTCCTTTAGGACGTTTCTTCTGACGGCTAGCCATCTTGTGGCAGAATGAAATCGCTGGACGAGCGAAGTTGTGCACTGCTGTATGCCTTGACATAGGGTGCACCGTACTTTGGAACGGCAAGCAAATCTAGACATGTGATTGGTCAAATATGTGTTGTATGTCTTGACATATCGTATGTCTTGACATAGGGAAGTCGGTAAGCTTACCTCTTGAGCCATGTTTTTTGTCCATTTTGAGCCCCTTTCGTGCAAAATATGGTCATATTCTGCTCATTTTGCACGTTTTCTACGGTATGAATTAGGAGATATCTCTGAAGTAGGAGATCTCATATACGGTACTGTACATACTGGTGTAATCCGAATGGTTTTCCGTGTATAAGCATCAATTGCTCGACCTGCAACTCATCTGTTATCACCATTTTCTGTGTAGCTTTGTATTTAGTGACAAGTGGCGCGGGTTTTAACGTCGTTGTCTGTATTAATTGTGTGTGCAGACCAAGCGCTTTGTGTGGTAATCTGGATGATGACCACTCTGCAAATGTCCTGCCGTGAAGCGTCGCTTACACGTAAACGATTTGGGATTGCTCGAAGAAATGGGGGCAAAGTTGATGGAGGGACAAGCGACAAGTGGTTGCTGACGCCGAGATCGATTTACCGTAAGACGGGATATATGAACTTACCATAGCACGGAGGCTTGTACGAGATCGGCCGGAGAGAATAACGAAGGCCGGTTTCCTTAATCATTGTCGGATGCAAGGAGTACCTGCTATTCCAACGTCACCTTCTCGTTTTTTCGTTTCAAGGTGAGGTTCCATTCACCTTCTCGAGCCAAACGTTTATATATAAATATATATAGTTCCCCCTTGAGCCCACGAAGATCAAGCGTACTACTGAGGGTTGAGTGTCGCCTGGAGCGATTCCGATACGCCATATGCACGCTATCTCTACAGGAACGACCACGCATACGATGATAACAGATGAGTTGCCCTTACTGTAAGGCAATCGAATTGAGCTAAACAAAGAAGCGGCATATTGATTACACGCATTGAGGTTGCGCAAGAAGCGGGCCTGAGCTATCAACTGCACGACAATGATCGGAGTTGCGATCTGCAGGAACCGTAATTCGGTGAGATCTAACTTGTGTCATCCGAGAGTGCGTTATACTCGGTCAGCTGGCCACTCCCATCTGTAGAGCCCAAGACAGCTAGGCTGACAAGATAAAATATGCTCGCTACTTTGGAACGTCAGGGGGCACGCCTACAGATGCGATCAAAACAATCGTGTTGACGCCTGCTGGTAATCGTGACACAGCAGACACAGACAGCAGCAGCAGCAGCAGCACTGCTGCCAGCAGAGCTCCTCCCCCATAACTCCTCATTTCGAGATCCCCCTGCTACAGAGTCCAGTCAACCAGCACATTTCATACAATGAACCCAACAGTCCTCCGCCCTCCAAACCACTGGAACCTGAGCGACAATGTGATCAGGAAAGTGCCACTGCGCGCGAGTTCAGATGTGGCAAGAATGAGTGTCAACCACAATCGGGCGCCTGCGGCTGAGAACCCGGTCCAGTCTCTTGGGTGGAAGAATACCCTCCAGCATGAGGGTGCTAAAGCAACGAGGTTAGAGGCTGAACCACAGACGCGCGGTCGAGACAGCACCTTCGGAAGTTCCCCACGACCTTTCAATCGTCACAAGGCCCGGTTTAAGCAGCAGTTTGGTACGAGCTCACTTGGAACAGCAGTCGAATATGCAAGCGCACAGAGTGTGGACGTTGCCACTCTACTCGCAATGGGGGAGGGAAAGCCTACGGAAAATGCGTCGAGAGAACCAGCGCCGCTACCTCCAACGGCAGAAGGACAGAATGATCAGCCTCGAGCAGGAGACCAACAAGCTGCAACTCGAGGTCAAACAGCTCGAACACCGGCGACGTACCATTACTCCCGCAGCTCTAGCGGACGATGGCGCCTGGGATGCAGCAGTCGAGTACTTTCGACTTTTCGCGCGCGGTCTTCGTGAGCATCTTTCAGTGGACCAGCCAACCTCCAACGTAGCCCAACCAAAGGAGATGGCGTCTGTCCACATTGCATTCTTACGGTCCAGACTGGCTCAAGACGTCGTTCTCCACGAGGGACGGGGAATTAATGTGGCGATCTACAGCTGGAGACGCATTTCGTTCTGGTTTCAAGACTTCCAACTCGAGCTGGAAAGCATGCGCAAGGAAGGCGTAGATGCGCTGCTAGCCACGACGAAAACCAGTTTCACCATCACCGAGCGCACGCTGCGCAACGTGTTCCCAGGTGTTTGGAACGAGCGCGAGAGTGAAGTCGGCCACGCGTTCGTGAACAAGCTACTGGGGCGACGTATTACCATGCGTGGCACGACGCGTTTTAAGTGGGATACGACCCGCAACCTTGTGGCGAGTGTACTGGCTCAGTCGGATCTACTGACACCGATGCTGAGTCTGTTGGGTAGCCTGGAAGACGTGGTGCGAGTGTTTAACAAGGCCGTCATTTCTCCAGACTTCCATTGGATAGAAAGCACCGGCGCACGGTGAACAGTAGCAATCTATCGTTCATCTGACAAATATTCTTGATGCTGGCTTGGTTAGTTAAAATCGCGCTCATATATTGTGTTGCGAATTGGGGGAAATGCTGTGATCCGCTTTCCATTTCGGGTTGGACAAACACTCACGCACCCAAGCGTTATGCACGCTTGCAATCCAAATACTCGCAGTATTATCCCGGTAATTAGGACGTAATTTTGGGATTTCCTCCACAAACGCTTGTATCCTTCCTACGCTGCACATTCATGATTGCTCAGCCTGTTGGATGGGGTTTTGGCCACTAACGCCATATACCAAGCATCCCACGAACCACGAACTGATCGGGAGCACTGCTCGCGGGAACGAGCACGAGCAGCTAAATCCTCATGAGCGTGCTCGCGGATCTGTAGCTGCTCGTACGAAATCGACTTAAAGAGGGAGCACGAAAGCCAGCTCTTAACACGGATTGGACAATAATTAATTTACTTAAGATTAGCGCAGAGCGCAACATCATGCTAGCAGGGATACCATCAGCTTCTCTCGTTACTGTAGCCTACGGTCACACTCATTATAGCATTGTGGGGCATCCTTATAGCGCTAGCTGTTGACACAAAGTTGAGTCATTTTATCCTGTCAGCTCACTCCTCAATTGAGCTGCTCGTTGGCGTCGTACTTATCAGAGGGAGCAGCGAGGCTCTGCTCGCAATTTGAAGCGAGCGGGCTGCTTTTCGCTCGCTCGCGCCTGTGCTCGTGGGATGCTTGCGTCCACATGTAATACGACAGCAAAACGAAGCACAAAACAAGCGATCTGGGAATACTTGACGCGCTGGCGATCGCCTAATATGGTCGCCTTATTGAATTGGAGCGTGACACTGCCGAGTGAGTGGCGGACTCGAAGCGTGATAAGCTACCTTGAACCGGATCAGTCTGGCAGTCTACATAAGTAAAGCACGCCAATTCGGACCGCAACCCGATCATGCCCAGCTGCATTCGTCAAAGCGACAGCAATCGATCGTAATGTTACGCATTGTTGTATACATTCTGGTGACGTATCGGTAATTATGACTGCGCCTTGCAGCTTCCCACCGACCGATCGTATCTTGTATCCTACCTATCCTGGTACAGTACGTGGATGCTGCAGCATCCTCAACGAGTCCACGCTCGATGGTACACCTACGTACGCCCAAGACTGTATCCTGGCGAGTCCGGAAGGACGTTAGTGAGAGCGAGGAGCTTCAGCTCATTCTCGAATCAGCATCCTTCTACCAACAAGCTCAAGCTCCAATGGGAGTTTCAGGTTTCTGAAATAGTCGTTTCCTAACTTGGGCGCCCAGACGCGATGAAGGGGCGGAGCGACCGGCCGAGGCAGAGCGCTCGCCCATTTCGCATCCAGCGCCCAAGTCGTCCAAGTTTCTGAAGACAACCTCGCTCATGAGTGCCTCGCCCTCGCCATCTGCCCCGGCCCGTCCTTCGGAGACACCAGCGTCACCAACACCGCCAACGTCAGCGATGCCCCGTCAAGACCCGGAGGTCGCCGCCGGCGATTCGGCGCCGTCCGCTGAAGCTGCTCCAGCACCGCGTGCAGATGCGGCTGTGGCTCCGTCGCCCACGACTTCCACCGGCGGCGAAGCGACGACGGCGCGCGCGAGCTCCCGGATCGCTGCGAAGAAGCGGTCGGCGGCCGAGCTCGCCGAGGCGCGTAAACAGAAGCGCCGCCTCGTCGTCAACAAGGAGGCGGCCGCGGCGGCTTCAGCCCTCCCGTTCGCAGTCCCGCTTGGCCCCGTGCCCATCCGTGACCCAGCGTCCTCCTCCGCCCTCCAGCCTCTGACCCACGCGTCCGACACCAGGCCCATCCTCGAAGGTTCCGGCAGTGGCGTTGCGACCGCGAGCGCACCCACGTCCGGGCCGGCAATGACGGCCACAGCAGCGAGGGCTACTCCGTCGACATTGCAGGCGTCGAAGGCCACGAAGGCGACAAAGAACACGAAGGCGCCCAAGTCGACGAAGTCCCCAAAAGCGGCAGGCAAGACGACGAAGGCCGCGAAGACGCCCAAGAAGGCAACAGCGTCCAGCGGCGGACCACCCGCGGAGGCTGCAGCAGCCGCGACCAGAGGGCCCAGTACCTCGCCAGCAACGGCGACAGCAACGGCTCCAGCATTCGACCCCGCCGTCGCCGCTCCAGCTGCCGCGCTCCCGCCGCGCCCCGCCCGTCCGCTCCCGCAACCGGCGACGGCCCAAGCGTACGTCCCCAGTCCTGCTGCCAGCAGCAACGTCGGTCGGGTAGACACATCCGCATCAGTGCCCCCCCCCCCCCCCCCCCCCCCCCCCCGCAGTTCCCCCCTGCCGTCGAGGGCTGCAGCAGTCAGCAGGATCCGCCAGCACCGTCCCGCTCTCGCGTCACCGGCCCAGTCATAGACGTCGACGCCTCGGACTCCGAGGACGAATACTACAGCGGGGCGCCGCCGCCCACCGCCCCGACGCGCCTACAGCAACCCTGGCAGACCACCACTGGGGGAAGGCAGGCAGCCGACCGCGCCCCACCTGCACACCCGACCGGGACGACGACGCGGTCAGACTCTGCGCACCCGGCGTTCGACCTGGCCGAGTTCCTCAGCCGGTATCACACCGGCGCAGCTGCGATGCCCTCCCCGCCACGGCCGCCCCGCGCAGCGTCCACAGCGGCTAGGGCGGACGCGTATACGTCAGACATGCGAATCCTCGATGGCTCGAGCTCTTCAGCTCCGCTGGGGATCGATCCCACCGTGTTGTTCGCCGAGTTCGCGCGGTTCTTGCAGAGCCGGGTTAGACCGCAGTCGGCGCCGCCTGTTCAACCAATTGCAACCACACACTCATGGACTCTGCCCAACGAGAGAGGCGTGCTGCCACCCGCGGCGATCCGGAACTTGCGAGCGGCCGACTTCCCGCCGCCAGCCTACCGTACACGCGGCGACTTCGTCCCGGCGGCGGTACACCGTCTGGCAGCCCACCGACTTTATCCCTTCCTCCTCTCTCCAGAGGGGTTGGAGTGCACACCAATGGAGTTTGTGTTGCGCATGAGACTCCTCGACTGCCTTCGGTTCAACGACTGCCCACCCATTCTCGGCGCGACGCACAGCGCCCGCTTCGGGCGCTATGGCGTGACCATCATGCACTACCTCCGGGCGGACCAAGACGCACGGTTGGCAGCGGGGTCGTCAGACGCGAATTTCAGCCTCGACTTCGGGTCCAACGTGGCGCCCCCGCCCGCCCCCGCCTGCAACTCCTACAATGACCTCCTCGGGGCCGTCCAAGGGCTAACCACTTTCGCCAATGCGGAATGGTATGAGCCGATGGCCCACGCGCTCTACCGGGTGCGGGAGTTCGTCACGGCCAACATGGACGCGGACCCGGGGAACACGCCGCAGCGCGTCCAGCGAACACTCCACGAGGTCAACCAGTTCCTCGGGTCCGCATTCATCCACCTGGCCAGTGACTTACCGTCCTGGTGGAAGGACTTCTGCGCCGCCGTGCACCGGATCACGTTCACGTCGGCATCATGGGCGGTGGCGCTCAGCACTCTCGCCCCGGCGGCCGCCGCAGTCTCCCCGGCCACCGCGCCTGCGCCTTCAGGAGCGCCGCGGCGCGTCACTCACGAGCTAGGCGCGCGCAGCCATCAGGCTCGCCCCCAAGGGTTCCCAGCTAGCATGCGTCAGCTAATCCCGCGCAATGCCGAAGGCCAGGAACCGTGTTTACGGTTCTTCGCGGGGTCGATGTGCTTCGGGGGTACAGCGTCGACATGCGCCTCCACGAACCGGCTCCACACGTGGCCGGACGCGTTGCCGCCCGCCTTGTTGGCGTTCATCAAGAAGAAATTCGGCCGCAACAACGCTGGCAAGCAGCAGCGCCGTGCTTGAAGAGGACGAGGTGCCGCTGGTTCACCAGCACTTCGTTCCGACAGCCTCAGCTCTAACCCGAATACACAGAATTCGTACACGAACCTGAGTCACAGTGGACCTTCCCTGCCCGTCCCCGCGCGATCACTCAGCGCTGACGTTCAGTCCGACCAACGCCCCGCCTCGACTGTCACACACGACATGGCTGAAGTTTCGCCCGAACTGCAGCCGATCGTGACGCTTGCCGGTGAGAGTCTCAGCGTCCCCGACGTCGAACTTGCCACCGATGTGTGCCCACCCCATCCTCTCGCGCCCACACTTGCCGACGAGAAACCCTTCCAGGGTCATGCCGTCGAAGCGTGTGGCCGATCTAGTTCCATCCTCGCACTTGCCGGTGAGAGACCCAGCGCAGCTCGCGCCAGTCATGCCACCGATGCGTGCCCTTCTCAAACCCAGGTCCACTCCGCCCCGGCCATATCAGGTGGGTCTTTCAACGCGTCGCCGCACCCAAACCAGCCAGGCGTCGCTACCACGATGAGCACATTGGATACCGAGGTGGGCCATCCTGTTCTTCGCCCCGCACCATCGCTCCAAGACCTCCGAGCACTACAGGCCAACAGCACACAACGGTCTTGCCTCTGGGATTCGATCCGATGGTCTTCAATGTCCTCCGCGTTCCGCAGGGCAGGCGTAGAGCTACCAACCCGCCATCAAGCCGACTCGCACAGCGACGACACGACCTTCCAGCTGAACAAACCGCTACAAGCCGCGATGTCAGAATTCATTCGCCGCACGCGCCCATCGCTGAAAGAGTTCACGGAGCTGATTCGATGTCAAACCCCGGACGATTACCGGCCCAACAAGGCGCTCCTACCCGCCACGCTAATGCGACAATGTCGAGGGTACCCAAAGTTAGGCGAGCTCGTGACCATCGCTTCCGAGGGCGTACGCGTCCACCTCCAGAAAACACCCCCACAACAATCCCGCTTCCCGCGCAACCACCCGTCGGCGTCAGCCCGCCTCCACGCCTTGCGCAAGAACATCAGAAAGGAGCAAGACTTGTTGCGATGCTTCGTGGTAGACGCCGACATCATCCGCATCTGGCCCGAAATCGTCGTCAGCCCCTTCGGCGTTGTCGACAAAGGCTCAGGCGACCCCCGCGTCACGGGCAGGACGATCCATGACCTCTCCTTCCCCGAGGACGAGTCCGTTAACGACTGCACGGACCCAACTAGCATACCGAAGGCCACGTTCGAGCACTGTTCGACCCTCGCGAGAGAAATCATCCGCTGCAAGCAGGCGGACCCCGGGCGTGACGTTAAGGTCATGGCCGGCGACGTGGCAGCTGCGTACCGGAACGCTTGCATCCACAGCGAGTCCGTCCATCTCTTCGGGGGCCACATCCCAGAGGACAACGCCATCGTCATCGACATGTCCGCAGCTTTCGGTTGGTCCGGGTCAGCAGGCATCTACAGCGTCCTCGGCGGCGCCGTCGCTTATGTGCATGGCTGCAGCTCAGACGCGGACCACCCGTCGGGGTTCTTCAACTACCATTGGGTCGACGACCACGTGAACGTGGCAGCAGACACGGGGTTCCGCTGCTCAGTCATCGAACGGTCCCTTCGCTTCGCGATGACATCCATCATGGGGCCCGCCGCGGTTAACGAAGAGAAGTTCACCCCCTGGCGCACCCGCCAGCAAGTGCTCGGGCTAATCTTCGACACCACAGCGGGGACGGTCTCGATGCCCAGCGCCAAAATCACCAAGGCCCGACGCCGGGTCGAGGACGCACTTCTGACGCCGTCTATCACCCGCAGCGAGTTCCGCTCCCTCATCGGGTCGCTCCGTCACGTAGCCACCTGCATCCGACCCGCCCAAGCGTTTCTCCAACGCCTGCGCTCCGGGGAGGTCCAGCTCCACCGACACTCACGCGTCCCGATTACTGCAGCCATGCGCGACGATCTCGCTTGGTGGTGGCGTATTCTTCACGATCCGGCTCTGAACGGAGTCCCCCTCGAGTACTTTGGGGAACTCCCCGAACCCGACATCGTCGTGTCCACCGACGCCTCGGACGTGGGGCTGTGCGCGCTCGTCCCATCCCTTCGTCTCGCGCTCACCTACCAATTTTCCCCGTCCGAACTCAGCCAGATCGAAGCCTTCAAACAAGGCACCCCGAACGAGTTCGACATCAACTACCGAGAGCTCCTGGCTTGCGCGTTCGCACTCCAGGCATGGGCCCCAGTCTGGCGAGCCACTCACAGACAGTCCCGACCGCTGCACGTCCACTTCCGCGTCGACAATACTTCCGCGATCGCTTGGCAAATGAAGATGGCGTCACGCAACTCACGAGCCCAAGTCCTCATCCGCCTACTCAGCTTATGGGAGCAGGAGTTCGGCCTCCGCATCTCGGCCTCACACATTCCAGGAGTCGACAACGAAGCGGCCGACGCCGGCTCCAGGCGGTGGGAGAACGCCTCCTACGCTCTCCGATTCAACAACTTCACGCACGGCTGGCACCACACACCGCCCCTGCCGAGCATCACGGCCATCGAGGACATCTGGCTCAGCATCTCCGAGAACACTCCGTCGCCGATTCCTCGTACAAGAAATACGCTCGCCCTTTCGAGAAATGGAAGCAGTGGACAAGACGCCGAGGGGTCCCGTGGCAAATCGACGTCCCAATCGACAGGAAGATCGCTCTGATATCCGAGTTCATCGTCGACCACACGCAAGGCCTCCCCGCACAGCGAGGACCAGTCCGCGGTGCTACCATGAAAACGACTTTGTGCGGCATCCGACACTTTTTCACCGCCTCTGGTCTCGTATTCCCGTCAGACCATCCACAGGTTCGCATGCTCTTAAAGGGCGTGAGCCGCCTCGACGCACCGCGCCGTCAAAAAGCCCCCGTTTCCGTCGCGCTGCTCGAAGAGTGCGCCAACACACTCGACCTCAACGACCCCGTCGACCAAGCTCTCTGGGGGGTTCTGTGCCTGGCCTTCTTCTTCATGCTCCGGCGATCCGAGATATCCGCGACGACGAGCACGTCATTCAAGTGGTTTGCCCTCAGAGCAGCCGACCTCACAACGGTTGACGCTTCTGGGACGCCCACAGTCGATCCGACGCTGGCCTCCGCAGTCTGCATCCGGTTAATCGGCTCCAAAACCAATCAAGGAGGGACCCCGACCACGCGGATGCTCGCACGCTCCGGCCATCCGATTCTGTGCCCCGTGCTCGGCGCCTTGCTTCTCCTCCGCGCTAGAGTCGGCCTGCCCGCCTCGATTCCCGCCGCCGTGTTCGTCGCCAAGAACGGAGTCCCCGGGTGCGTAACAGCAGCGCGGATCTCGCGAACCATCCAGTGCGCCGCGCGCATAGTCGGCGAAGATCCAACCCGCTTCAGCACCCACTCACTCAGAGCCGGCGGCGCGACCAGCCTGTATCGCGCAGGAGTGGACTCACTTACGATCCAATTCCACGGCCGCTGGGCGTCGGACGCCTTCAAGCTCTACACACGCCTGTGCCAAGAATCGGTCTCGAGCGTCGCGGCGAAAATGGTCAGCGGTCCAAGGGCGTCGACGACGTTGGCGTAGCGGAATGTATCCACCACCCTGTATAAGGGGGCTCAGCCCGGACCTCCCGGCCGGGCTGCAGCGCGGTAGATACATTTCCGTTAACGTAACACGTTATTAACGCCCCAGCCGTCTGTGCCTTCTAGTGGGAAATGGGAGTTTCAGGTTTCTGAAATAGTCGTTTCCTAACTTGGGCGCCCAGACGCGATGAAGGGGCGGAGCGACCGGCCGAGGCAGAGCGCTCGCCCATTTCGCATCCAGCGCCCAAGTCGTCCAAGTTTCTGAACCCACCACTCCACTCCCTAGGGCTCAGCCCGGACCTCCCGGCCGGGCTGCAGCGCGGTAGATACATTTCCGTTAACGTAACACGTTATTAACGCCCCAGCCGTCTGTGCCTTCTAGTGGGAAACGATGAAGCTCCTTTCCCAAGTCCTGGCGATGATCGCGCTATTGGCAAGTAGCGCTGCTGCGCTTGAGGGGCGAACTACTGCTCAGGACGAGGAGCCTACGATACTGAGCGAGACCTTCGGCGGACCCCACGGCGACATGTTCACGGACACCATCTTTGCGTCGGCTGGCCAAACCGTGCATTCCATCACGATCCGCACCGGCGAACGCGTGAACGGGGTTGGAATCGACGTTACCGACCACTGGGGACGCAAACACAGTACCACGGTGGCAAGGGCGGTTCCGCTCAGACGCTAGCTCTGAAGCGTGATGAGCGCTTCACGTGCTTGGAGGCCCACTGGGGCGCGTACCATGGGCATACGCGCATCAGGTACATCAAGATCACTACCAGTATGGGCCGGTCGCTCACTGGCGGAACCCCCACGGACAGGAAAGGAACAGTCTGCGCGCCGAACGGCTTCCAGCTGGGTGGCTTCATCGGGTACTCGGGTGTGGAGCTCGACCAAGTGGGCGCTATCTGGACCAACAATCGTGTCTTGGAGTAGACTTGGACATGGTTCGCTTTAGTGGATTGGAGTCAATCGTACTGCGAAATTCTACTTCAAAACAACACACTGTGACCGATTAGTGTAAGCGAGGATGATACCATTAATCGACGATGTTTTCCGGGAATCGAAGGATTTCGTGTGTCGACTTGTTGTGTATTCTATGATTATGTAGTATACTACCTCCGATCGGAAAATAAGGGCAGTTTCAAAAAAAATTGCGCATAGCTCCGCCTCGAGAATTATAAGCTGTGCAAAGAGAGCTAAATTAGAGCACGACCAAATTTTGAATCAAAATAGGTAGCCACGCGAGGTGGCATCGAGGCCACCGCATTCAAGGCAGCATTAAAGGCCACCACTTTAAGGCACCGCACTTCGCCGCGCTGAAGAGACAAACAGATCAACTGCGAAGTACATGGTCCAGCGCCAGCTCAGGGCTTCATATCATCGGCTATTTTGACGATATGTATGATATCGATACAGGTTCAAAATCAGCGGGGCTGGATCAACTGATCTTGATACACGTACACTGTCGTATCAATATCATATCAATATCATATCAAAAAAAAACAAATATAACGTATAATAGCAAATAGTACACGGCGGTCTATTGTTATAGACCGCCCTCCAGAGCATGGGAGGGTGTTCTAAATGATAGGCGTTCAATTAAGACCGCGTTATATTTCATTCAAGTCAACACGATTTCAACCATCAATGCCAGTAGATGAATTGAATTGTTAGCAGCTAGATCTAGCTACGTGGAAGCTACTCTTCGATCTAGACTTCATCAAATGCCTCGAGCAGCTCGTCTACAGCGTCACTGGTGTCGTTGTCAGTAACCGTTTCGTTGCCATGAGCTTGCGCACCCCAAGCTGTACGGAATCGGGGCCCATACACGTCATGCTTGAAGCCGCACTTGCCGATGCTCTTGTGCACGCAGCTTGGATCTCGTCTCGCTTGCGCTACCAATCTCGAAAGCATGCCGCCGAGATACGCCACCAGCGTTGTCGAAATTGGGCCTCGCCACGCGAAGGCACACCGCCACCCTCAGTAGCTATCCAGTCGATCGCTCGCTGCTTGATACTCAACTCGACGCTCTTGGCATTTTGGAGAATGAAGTCGAACAGCAAGTTTGTGCTTGGCTCCGACTAGGAATGGCAGAGAATTGTCAACCTCTATGAATTTACAAACAGTAGTCAATCCTGCAACCTGAACGATAGTGCAGCTGCTGCGATGGTCATTTTGCCTTGATGGTGTACGACGGTGTTCTATTCGAGGGCGTTCTATATGATGGTGTTCTATTAGTTGTAGAACGCCCTACAGCAGGGCGCTCAATTCACAGGGCGTTCAAATACTTTACCGCGTACTATTCGGTATTATACGTTACTCTATCAATGAAGTGGTTGTGGTAAATTTTACGATCTGATTGGTTAAAATACCAATGTTGGTACATAATATGTACTACTTGCGCGAACCACCCTACCTCTAAGCTACTTATATTTTCGAGAGCCTAGTTCTGAGAACGAAAGAGAACGAAAGAGAACGAAAGAGCGCAGCTCCATCGAATTGGGCGCAGTTGGACAGCTTCAGTTATTAGCGTAAGGAAGCGACGGCAGTGCTACCGGTAGTTATTGACTTTTTGTAGATAATTAGACTGGGATCGACCCGCCAAAGCCGGCATGCTTCTGAAAACGAAGCCTGAGAGCGAGTAGGCATTTTGGCGTAGACCTCATGCTAAAGGCAACCCACGTGTAGAACTTCTATCACGGCAGCTAACAGTTCTGAGCAAGCTACTATGGTATCGGATATAATATTACCGGATACCAATCTGTTTGTGTGGGCGGATCAATGATCCTGATCCCAAGCTTCTATTGATATCACCTGATATTGATACAAGGGACATATGCATATAGTATCATCGTATCAATAGGTATCACCGGTTGCTATTAAGCCCTGCGCCAGCTGCACAGCGTACTTGTTCCGCCTCCAGCACGTTTGTAGGACTGCGGGCAGAGCTTCATTCATCTAGCGGGTCCACCAGGATCTACTCGATGATCAGCCTGACAAGCGCGTTCACTACGGTAGCATAGTCGCCTTCTTTATGTCTAGACGCGCTTTCCACTTGATTACATACGCCGTGCGCTTACCTCCTGCCTTGGAATCCATCTTAGCCTGCGATCCTACTGGACAAACATACGCACAAACAGCGCCGCCGTTAGCACGCGAGCGTTCCGCCCGAGCTCACCCTATCATGTTCTCACTTGAATCCCTCACACGATTAGCGTGTAGGCCTTGAGCCTGACTTGACGCCCCTCTGTGTGTCCATGGTCCAAGACCATCCTGCCCCTTGAACTTGCGAAGTGAAATGGGCGGGAGATTCGAATCTGGAACTCCCTCTTCAAAATGACGGATACATATACACATTTGTTTAGAAAAGTATCGGGTTGAGGAGGATATAAACTTGCGAAATCGTAACTAGATTGAAACCGCCATTATTTTCCGATCGGAGGTAGTACTACCTACAGACAAGCCCGTACAGCACTACCATCTCAATCTCTACCCTACAATATACACAAGAAGTAAAAATACCTTGTGCAACATATATTTATTGTCTGAAGGATGAAGTCACTACACGCAGCGTGCACTAGACAAAGTCCAGTTGTGTTGCTGTCCGAAGATTAACGCGATGTGCGCCGTGAAGTTGCGATTGGACACTTCGCAGTCTAGTTGTGTGACTCCGTATCGAGGCACGTGCGGCTGTGGAGTTGTTGGCAAGATTGCAAGAGAATACAGCAATGTGATTGGTCGGTTTGCCGGATTTGGCGTTTCTGATTGGCTGAGAGAAGGTCAAGTTGAAGTTGCCATTTTCATGGGATCTGCAACAATCGACATTTTCCCTCTGCACCCCTGAATGCGCATGTTGGAGTTAGAAGCTAGAACTTCGTGTAGTCGTTGGTAAGACACGATAGGACATATTCTATAAGATAGTTTTGCTAAACTCAATCTAATTCACTTTCGGATTTGATTTCCTTCCTAACCAACACTCGACTACCAAGCCTCGCCCGCATAATTTCAATTGGTTATGAGCCCAAGCTACGCAGACACCGTGGAGCTCGTGGAAGACAACTATATCCACTGGGAGCTCAACATACGAAGAAGCTGTCCCGCAAGGGACTTCTGGCCCACATTATCAAGCCATAATTCGACCAGCTGAGTGACCGCTCCACGGTACAGTGGAAGACCGACGATCGGAAGGCCTTTGGTGTGATCGCTGACGTGAGTCTCACATACCAAGTGTACATCCGTGGAGCGACAACCGCTGCTAAATCGTAGCGCCTGCTGGAGGAGCAGTTCAACCGGAACATTCTCAAGAATTGGCTCGTCGTGACCAAGAAGTTGCACAACTTGAAAATGGAGCCGGGGCGCGGTTCGCGGCGCATGTGAACTGGTTCAAGGAGCTGGTGCTGCAAATAGAGACAATTGGTGACGCTCTCGACGAGACTCGCCAGCTCGCGCTGCTGCTGGGCAGTCTAACGGAAGAGTACCGGATGATCAGCACTGTACTCGAAAATACGCCGAACATGACGTTGGCGTACGCGATCCAAGCTCTGTCGGGTGTTGAAGTATCGGATGGTTCGACATAGGCTCAGGGGAAGGCGTTCGCAACGAAGAAGAAGGAGCTCCGCAAACGAGGGTATTCCGGGAAGTACTTCTACTGCAAGAAGTTGGGGCACAAGGACATGTGCCGCAAGAAGAAGGCCGATGAGGGACGTGGACAAGTCGCGCAAGACGCGTCGGACTTCGCGCTGACGGCTACGGGTGCAATGGCGAAGTCGGAGTGGCTTGTGGACTCCGGCGTCCGGGACGAGTACATGACCAGCGTCAGGGACAAGTTCGTGTCCATGAAGGAGCTGAAGACGCCAGTCCGCATCACGATCGCGGACAGCATGAAGATCGAAAGGGCACCGTCGGATTGAAGCTGATGGACGGTACGTCCATCACGTTGTCGCCTCGTCTCGATATCGAATCTGGCCGAGAAGGACGTCGACGCGTAGTTCAGCTGATCGGTTTCCTAAAGCCAAGTCGAAGACGTGGCTGGCTACATGAGAAAGGCAGGTTTTTCTGATCATGAAAAGTAACAGATAGGACGTAGAGTTAGGCTCGACAGAGCTCAGTTTTGGCTTTCCTTCGTTCCGATAACCTCCGAGGCTTGACGGCCCTTTGCCCACACCTTTACAGACTACTTGTAACAGAGAATATGGCTGCCCTCACGCGCTATGCGTTGCTGAAGCCCGCCATGCTGAAGACAGTGGGGTACGCCTATGGGAAGGATGTTTGTGTAGCAAGAGTCCCCAAAGGTTTGGGACTACGGCATTGTGTTAGGTTACAATTGGAAGTCGGCAAACCGCAAGGGCACCCTCCAAGTTACGTTCAATAACGAAACACTGGAGCTGGAGTACCGGGAAGGCGCGATTCAAGGCCTGGCATCGGAGACTTATGCTCTGAGGCCGTGTTGTTTGCGAAGTGTGCTGGAAATCATGCCCGGGGGGATGCGTGCGCTTCATGATGCTGTGCAAGATCACTTCAACGGGATTGACCAAGCTGCTCGTCGCAGTTCGGCTACGGTGCTGAAAAAGGTGTCGATGACCCCGGTGGATGAGAAGCAAAGCGTCCCCGTTTTTGATTTGGAGAATACTCGGGTAGTTTATTTGACCATCGAGCACATACTGAACTATGTCTTCTATCGGGAAGGCAAACGCCGTGCTCCACAAGGGCTGGGGGTTCCTGGCGCATTAATCACATCTCTCTCGGACGCGGGGGAAGCCCTAAGTACGAGAGAGAGGACTACTCAACTACCTGACGACGAACGAATGGACCAGCTCGATGATTCTGACGATGACGTTAATCCTCTTGACATGACCCAGGAAGGGTGTAGGATGGCACAAGAAAGAGAACCAGAGAAATACCGGACCAGGCGCTCTCAGCTTCTTCCGCGCGATCTGGGCCTTGTCCGCTATCGCGTCCAGGTAGTCGGGATCGAGCCTGATCGGCAAGTCTGCGAATGCATATCGGTCCGATCCGGCTTTGCTTTGTTTTGTTAGTGAATCTCGGTTCGCACCGAGATCCACCGGGGTCCCCAAAGGGACCTGGGGAGGATGTTGAGGTTTGTTTTCTAGATCTGTCTCCTGATCGCCCTCGATTCAGTCGACAGAAGTCCTCCGAGTGTGGTGTGGTAATTCCACTAAAATCCTCCTCCACCAAAAGGTATTAGAGACACCAACAACACGCTAACCCGCAAAGGTAAGCGCTTATTGGATCAAAACCTGAAGACCAGGAACGATCCCTTACACCGGGTCGGTTGCAAGCGCCTCTGTGCACCTTAGCTTGCCTTCGGTCAACCCAAAAACCTGTACCGCTAGCCACGAGCTAAGGTTAGGATACTATGTAGCGCTTTCGCGCAACCCCACTGCAGTCCCTCAGAAAGGAAGGGTACCGGCGTGTTAGGCCTTATACAGGGGGACCAAGGTAAAACCTCGGTAGGTAGACTAATACACTCAGGGACACTCTTGTCCCACAAATATACAGTGAACGACACTCCTATGTCGCTCTTGCCTCTCCGGCTACGCCAACTCTTGGCGCCGCCAAGGAAACTCTCGGTAAAAGCACGATAAGCTCCCCGACAGGCATCCACACGCAGCCGAGCGTTTCCAGGCACTACAATAAGCTAGCTACACTTACCGAAGTCGGACTTGACCCTTGTTGGCTTTGGGGGAAGACTGTCCTTTTATTACTGAGTTTTATGAGGCCCGGGGGGGGGGGGCCGTTCTGGTCATCCTATGATGAGTCCTATGTCCCTATACAAATATCTAGTGTGAACGATCGCAATAAGGCGATTCCGGACACATCAAATGACGACCGCGGCCACACTAATAAGTGCGGTCGAAGTACGCAACTAAATGCATCTGTACCTAAAAGTGGGTACCACGAAGCCTCGCTCGGGGTTCTATTAGGACCCGACGAGGCTCCGGCCCCTGACTGTCACTCCAACGAGGATAATGTCGTCATCCAATCAGAAGTAGCCATCTCCGTCTCTCTGGGCCTGGCCTTGATTGCCCATTGATTGAACTTGATTGTCGGGCCAGCGGGGCAATCCCTTCGGAAACTCGCGCTTTCCGACACCACACGAGCACTCTATCGATCTGCGGATCTCGTTTTGTTCAGCAGCGCCTTCGTCGATCCGATATCCGACGACGCCTCTTCCCCTGGTTCTTTCTTCACTTGCGCATCTTCTGAGGACTCACGGTGCAATCCGAAGTCCCCAAGAGATCCGGGCACGCGTGCCATTGTGGTGTAGCGGATCAGCCAAAATCTGGTTAAGGCTTGATCGAGCTTCCCACCAGCGCCCAGACACCGACTAACGGAGGGGGTCCCCCAACGATCCGTGATCGGCTGAACTTGTTCTCATCTTGTGTACCCGTCGGCGGGCTGGATCTGCTCTCTCGGGGCTCCGAGGATGCAGCACTTGGTGAAGATCGAATGTCTTGGCGTGATGCGGGGATAGTTCGGGGAGCAGCGCGTGAATCTTCGCTCTGCGTCCGAGTATTCGCTCCGATCGAGGGTTGTTCGCTGCGATCGGCCGGCCTAGAGTCGATCCAAGGCCTGTAGTTGCCTTTCCGGTTGTATTCCTTCCTTCCTGAGTTGCTTGCCGCTTCCTATAGCGGGATCGAGGTCGATTGAGAGCCGCAGCGATCGCTGGCCAAGCACTAACATCCGGTCGATCGAGGACTTTCACACAAGAAATAGATCACTAGAGTAGGTCAAGCTGGCCAATGTATTAATCCAGTCTTAATCGTACCGCTAGTTCACTACCCGAAGTGTTGGGCTTGACCGGTATTGTCGGGATTATCCTGGGACCAAAAGCCACCAAAAGCCACCAGAAACCACCATGTCCTGACATCTGTCCTGCCCCTCCCGACAAATATAACAGCCAAATAGGAGACAACATTCAGCAATCTCGCCAGAAGCAGCAAGTCGATGCCAACAAGATCAGCGACCGCCACTGCGGTGGAGGCAATGCGCGCCCCCAAGCTCGGACGGTGAATGAAGTAAGTGATACAGATCCTAATGAGATGTATGCGATGGCCTCTGTTCTTAACTATTTGGTTTGCTTGTGCTGATATTCTACGTAGTCGTGATGTGAAGCCGACTACTGAGCACAACAGGCTTGACACAGCAGAGCCGTATAAAGTGGCTGCTCAGAGCTACTGCGGCCTCTACTCTGACTGGTGCTGTAGCTAGCAAGAACAGGGGCGAGGCCTAGGCACTCCTGCATCGCTGTTGCACTAGGTCGACTCGTGCCGATATGGTTTTGACGGCTCTGGCGTCGAAGGTGGCGCAAAGCGCAAGCAAGCTCATGGAAGCAGACGTACGACAGACGTTCGAGGCTCACTCCGCCGGCGTTTTCAGCTTAGTTTCGAATACGTTGTGGGGTGTGGTAATTACTAAGATTATACTTGTTGTATATTGATGTAGGCGTTTAGCTGGTGGCAAGCGGATTTATTCAGCATGAAAAGAAACTGGTAATAGACTGCATTGGTGTTGATTGGCGGTGCATGCAATTCGGATTGGTGCTATTGGGTCCACAACCACGCTTTTGTTTGTTGCAGCTTGCGCACGCTGGGCCTGTTGGCCGCGCACTGGTGAGCGTTTGACTGTGTACAAATGCAGGTGATTACAGGTGCTGTGTTTGAAGACACACTCCTGGATGCCGGTGCTGCTGTTGGCAAGCTGTTACCTTCTGCTGCTGCGCGCCGCTTACGCTCTGCATTGAGTCGACAACGAAGTTTGTTCAAATCCGAGCTTCCGGATGGGTGCATTTGCTGGTATTTTGTGACGATACTCGGCCACTTGCCGTGCACTCCTTTTCGAAAACTAGCAGCGTGCTCCAGCAGAGTCTCTAGAGTGGTCTCGTTCAGAATTTCAAACCGACTTCTTTTTGGTGAGTGTGGAGCTTCTTGGCTACTTGACGTAAATTGTATCTGCTGTGTAGAAGGATCTACGGTGCAAGAGATTTCGGTGGAGGGGATACCTTGTTGCCGGTGAGCTGAGCTTGCGCGAGTGCCTCTACGGAAGCGTTCGGAGGTTGGATGGAGCTACACAAAGAAGTGTTGAGTTCTACTCCTTCATCTCTGCGACGCTTGTAGCTTATGGACCGGCGCAAAGAATCCCAGCGTCGCTCCAGAAATTCGTCACTATTCTGATTAATTCCCGAGCAGGTGTAGGCGGCAACATCGTACACGAAGCGGTAGACTTGCTTGACGTGCTTAATACCGACCGGTAGTCGAAGTAGCTGGAATAGTTCGTCCTGCAGAGCCTTTTCTTTCGGTAATTGGTTTCATCATCGAGCTTAGTGGAACCTTTTAATACGAGCATGCAAGAGCCACTGGATACCACCTTTGCTGAAGGCTGCGCGAGTTGCGAGTCGATTACACCAAGTCGGCGAGCAATGGCACGGAAGCCTCGTTTCTTGATGTCCAGATTGGGGTTGTCGAGCCGTCTGACAGCAGTGTTGTATAGTATCGTAGCGACAACTTCGCAGGATTCCCACTTAGCAATCTTAGCCGCAAGCTGCTCTGCACGCAGTAACTTTAGCAGGACAAACTCGTGAGCTGAAAACTCGGCGGGATTATCATATTCAGTTTCCAAACCAAGGTTTTCGACGAAGTCTTGTTGACGCAGCTCATTACGTCCATGACTTGAAGCAAACAGCAGCTTCTGGATATCGGTCCGGGTTGTGTCATCTCGTAGCAAGGTTCCTTCTGCTCGCTCAGGTTGAAGTGGGATCATGTCGTAAAGTGCTTCCCATGGGCGGTGAACATGAGCCTCACCGCCACCGGGTCTATACTTGTGTCGCAAGCTAACCGGGCCTGGACGAGTTGCTAGCAGTACGCCGATGTACTCCAGCTGAGGCGGATCAGGAACAATGTCACGGCATAAGACAGCACTGCGACTCAGTGTTATGAAAGCAACCGCAATAAATTCAGGATTCCGCCTAAACTTGGCTCCGACCTTGGCATTATGCTAGTATCACAACCAAAATGAAAGGGTTAACATACTTTTTAGTAGTGTTCTTCTGCTGCTCTCTGGGTAAATCCCAAACTGAATGGCCTCCCTGAGCCTTGCCTGCCCGGTATAGGCAGTCCAGGAAGACTGGGGAGCCAGTGAAGCTTGAATAGACAAGGGTAAGGGCCATAGGGCCGAAACCCACTACACAGAAGAAGCTACCAAAACGAACAGCGCTGAAACATCAGCTGGAGTGGCGGCGCAAGATAAAAAGCGCAAGCAGGCTCTTTACATGCGTAATTAACGCGCGAAGCACAAGCAGACTCTTGCTAGTAGCCGAGAGGGTCTAGCAGATCGTGGTTCTAGCGATATGACACCTGCAGAGATGGCTACAAAGCAAAAAAAGTTGAAGCGGCCTGCAGATACTTTGCGAGCATCCCGGGCTACGCAGAAGAAAAGAAAAGGTATCATGGTATTTTTTCGATAAAATACTATATTCTAGTCTCTGATGGATTGGTTGTGTTGTATTATTTGTAGAAAAAGAGTCGCGGCAACGAGGTGAAGATGAACGTTTGCAAGACTTAGCAGATTTTATCTTGCTGAAAAACAACATAACTGATGACGAAATCGCTTTGATGGAGAGTGGACAGATGTTTACGACTGATCCGAGATTAGCTTTGGCTTACTATTACTGCTGTGGAGGTCATACAGATGCATTCGTTTTCAATGATGAGCACGTTCGTGAAAGTGAATCAGTGCGGGAACGATTCATCTATTAGTAGCAAATCAACAGGCAAGATAGCTATATCAATTACTAATAGTGCTTTGGACTTCATCATAACCGCGAAAGACATAAAGACAGACAAGCACTTCAACTCGACACTGCAACATCTACCACTGTCAGATACAGCCCTTCTTCTTTTAAGTGTTCCCAGCTAAGTCGCAGACGACCTAGTTAATTTCTGCTCAAAATAGGAAAGTATTAATCCAAGAATTGCGTTCTCACGAAGGAGTTGGCCGCAGGGGCGGAGCCAGCGCATGCCCCCCCCCCCTCTCTCTCTCCAGTTTTTGGAGAAATTTTCCCGATTTTGGTAGATTTTCAAGCGATTTTGTCCATTTTTGGAATGCCCCCATGTTTTTTTCGGGCTGGCTCCGCCTCCGGTTGGCCGCCAGGCTGCAGGCCGGGCTGGCTGAGTGAGTGGAAGTCGGCCGACGACGTGTTCAAGCTACTCAAGCTTGTTGGTAACAGTGTCGACGGGAAACTCTTTGCCAACCCGCAGTTCACTGTGTGGAGCAAATACGTGGACGGTTTGAACGGGGGCGAGGCCAAGAAGGCGAATTCCGTCATCGTGTCAACGTTGACGGTGATGAAGGTCTCGCGAAGATGATCAGGGCGGCGAAATATGTCGAGGAGACGAAGACAATGGCGACGAACCTCCAGCAAGCGCAGATCGACAACTGGCTCGTTACAATGGAATCCCCCAAGGATGCCAAGAATGTTGGAAAAGGAAGGGCGCCGCGGGGATTGAACTCATGACATACCTGTATAACATAGCTCGTTAGACCGTTACACCATACAGGCGCCCCGGTCGTCATCTCTTCGGGCTGGGACTTGACACTGTCTGATTGCATATTCCAACAAAGAAGTGGCTGGGCATCAAGGGAGCGACATCCGACAGTGCGGAGACGAAGCTTTATCAGAATTACGTCAAAAACTACGAAAAGGTTTTTGGCAGGTGTCGGATTATCTGTACTAAAACAGTCCTAAATGTCCTAAACTGTCCTAAGAAAACCGAAATGATAATCCCATAAATGACGGTAACGGTAATTTAAGATAGCTGTCCTAACAGTCCTAATTAGGACAAACTTTAGGACGTTTAGGACGTTTAGGACAGTTAGGACAGTTGGGACAGTTAGGACACTCCCCCGGGGACTTACGTTCTATTATAATACATATAGATAGTACTTTACTATATGGGGACTTACGTTCTATTATAATACATACTTATAGAGTGTACTTTACTACTTAAGTATACTGCACTTGCTGTTCAAACACCACAGTAGTTACTTGATGATGGGGTGGGCAGGACGCTCTCGCGTTGGCTCTCGCCTGCGGACTTAGCGACGGCACTTCGGGGGGCCCGCCCCTCTCTCGCTTCGCTCGGGGAGCGCCGCTGCGCGGCCTGCCCCACCCCCTCGTGCCTTACGCTAAGTCCTCGGCTCGGCCAGGCGCGGTGTCTAGGAAAAAAAATATCGGGTTGCAGCGCTCGCGTTCGCTCGCTCGCGCAGACACGCCCCCGCCTGATCGGCGGGTGTTGGCTATCGGTGAATGTTGAGGCTCGCGCTCGCATTCGCTCGCTCTCGCCCGCATTCAGCACTCTGGTGGACGTTTGTGATTCACACCTTCACACAGTGTGAATCGATTGAGGAAAAATCTTACTGCTAGAGCCAAGGTTTTAGGACATGTCCTAAACATAATCCTAAAGGTGTCCTAAAAACCGATGGATTTCTTTTGGACGGTATTAGGACAAACATAAATTACGCCCTTTAGGAACATTTTAGGACATAAAGTGCAATCTATTTCGGTAAATTACGCCGAATTTTAGGATATTTTAGGACGTTTAGGACTGTTTTAGTACAGATAATGTTCTTCCTTTTGGCAAGCTTGAGCGACCGAATAAACTAAACTATTCCCTCAATAAGTTTGTTAATTTGTTAAAGCCGAGCGTGGTATGGGCCTGCTCATTGAGATAAATGAACGGATCAACCTTCCACCGTGTTGGAAATTGCCATGGCGGCGGGCGAGTTGCGCGTTTGAATTGCTCCCGGGTCCTCCGGGTTCATGGGGAACGACCAGCTCCCGCGCTTGCCCCCGATTTGGCACTCGAGCTTCAGCTTCATGAAGTACGCCGAGTACTTTTGCTTCAAAGAAACCGCGCACCAGTCTTGCATCGGGGCGAAGCTGCTCGCGAGCGGGCCCAGATTCCCCCCAAGCACCTCCTAAAATGCCAAAACTTACCCGTTAGGCAAGCCCCTCGGAATATTCATAACACTTTGTACTGCACCTCCAGAATGGCAATTACGACTCGGCGGAGCCCACCGAGCTGAAGATCTTTGCCTTGCTTCGACCGAAACAAATCGATGTTTACCGAAGTGACCTCGCACTTCCTACGAAGCAAAAAGCGTAAGACCCACCGTGACAAACGTCCCAATTTTCAACATAACCGTACAAAGCAGTACAGTACGGACCATTTGTCGCCCGTCGCCATGTTCACCAGGCGAATGACGGATTCATGCATAGTCGAATCGACGGAGCAGCGATAAATGCCGCCATGTGGCCCGTGCAGATCGAACGGATTCAGCAAATGCTTCTTCTTCATCATGTTTGCCTATTCTTTCTTCAAGGGAAAAAAGTAGAGTGAAATATGAGTGGGTATCTTGCACAAACTATCAATCAGAAAGGTGCTTGGCAATTTACTTCAATCAGCTGAAAAGATCGTTACGGAGAGGCCAAAATTCACTTGGTGACGGCGTGAGCTTCTGTCTTCCAGTGATCTTCGTGGCCAGCGGTACAGAGCCGTCCAAGCGCTGCAGATGAAAGTTTCGGAAAACCTCGATGTACTGTGCGAATCTCACAAACACGTTAAGACTGAAGAGCTCGAATCGGTCGGGTCGCTCGAGCGCCTGCACGAGCGCCATCAGACCACGCAGCACAGCGGGGTTTGTCGTCCAATTTGGATCGTGCGGGCGGTGGCATTGGCGAACGTACAGCCGCTGTAGGCATTTCGCATGGCTGATGCGAGCTCGCATCACCGCCTTCTTCTGCTAGCTCGAGCGTCGCCGTCGTGGGTAAGGATAACCCGGCAGCTTGGTACTCAGCGAAGTTGAACTGCGACGCCACCCGAAGCCTGCGAATAGTCAGCATCTAAATGTTGGGACATCGCTCCAGGACCATCTTCTCGCGTTGGACTTGACAGCGGCCGTACCCTGGAACTAGTGCATTTGCCTATTCACTTTCACCCTTATCGCTGAAAGTCTTCACGATATGAACTAGAGAAGGGAATGTCAAGCCAGTCGACTCCAGAATTGGGTCTCCCCGGTTGTTGAAATGCCATCAGATCGGCGCGTTGGCCGCCAACGTTGCGTCTCGCTCCTCCACCAACCCACGAGGATCCTCGGAATGTTCAGACTGTAGGACAGTGCAAAACGCCTCGACGTCAGACACGACCATACGGGCAAGCCAAGTTAACCTGAGAACTTCGAGAGAGAAGCAGGCTCGCTTGGAGAAAAAAAGATGTAGGCCACCCACTTTCCACCAGTGAGCACAATCGTTAGCATCGTTGTTCCAGAGCTGAGTGTAAGCTTCCGGGTGGTTGACTTGTAGCCATAGCTGAGCACATGGCCTCAAACTCCTCCGCTGCGGATTTCTGTAGGTCCTTAGCGAGAGCTTGTCGATCAGCTGCAGCTCAACTACTTGTGTTTAATTCGCCACTTAATGTACAAGCTTATGTCTTCACCACGTCGCGGCGCTCATTATTGCCACTCTACTTGCCAGTATTAATGTCATCTCGCTCTCACTCAGTCCAAGGTGGTATCCAGCCCAACACCCCGACGTTGCCTCACTTGTTGACCCGATCAGGGGCTTCTGAGAGTCTGTGAACACGACGCGGAGAGGGGGTCAAGAAACTCGTCGAGAAAATCAGAGCAGTTCAAGTCGTCCAAAATCTCCGAGAGCGCGCTCAGGAGCTGGGCAGGCTACAAGAAATCGTCGAAGAAGAGGTGCGGCTAAACCTCGGCAAGGGCGGGAAAAAAAGCTTTTCGAGGGGCTGCAATTCAAGGTATGGTTCACCTTACGTCACTTTACCAACAAGAGACCCGGAAGGCGCTATGATCCACTCCATCTACACTGACGGCACTCATTCAAGGATGGTTCTGGCGGCGACAGAGGCCATCGCCAATAAATTACAGCCCGCTCCATTCAGGTTCTCCGGCAACCCGGAGTTTCTCCTTTGGGACAGATACGTGAAGGAATAAAGGGATCGGAAAGGCGATGATGTTAGCGTTGAGGTATTAAAATCATTTTGACAGCGTCTTCGATTTGGTTCTGAGGTCTTCATCTTTTGGCTGGAATGATCACTTGAGAGAATGGACGCTTGAGTGCCGTCAAGAACGAACGTCGTCACAACATAGTGCTACTACGATGTAGTATCACTTTTTGGACTTTACCTATAGAGGGCAACATGCATGTAATAAATCTCTGTGCGTCTGCACGATAGAACACCACCAACAAGCATTTCAAAACTAACAAAGCTGGTTGTATTACGCTCAACAATGCAATTCAGAACAGCTTCAACTAACATATTCGCTCAAAACCCCTGCGATTACAGGAAGTAGGCGCCGACAGCCAGAGCGGTGGCGGCAGCAGCGCCGATAGCGCCCGTGACCTGCGACGCACCGCTCGAGCCAGAAGCAGCCGTGGAGCCCGAAGAGGTCGAAGAAGCCGTGGAGCTGGTCGAGTCCGTGGTCGACGAAGACGCCGTAGTGGAGGACGAGTCCGTCGTGGTCGTGGTCGAGTCGCCGGCATCCACCGCAGCGTCGCCGCTGGAGGAGCCGACGGCCGTCGAGTCAACCGCAGCGCTGCCAGCGCCCACAGTGGCGGTGGCACCGACGCCCGAAGCAGCAGTGGCAGCACCAGTGGCCGTCGAGCCAGCAGCAGCAGCAGTAGTGGGGGCCGTCGGCACCGTGTTAGCAGCGGACTGGCCGTTCACAGCGGCGACGGCAAGAGCGGCGATGACGAGGACCTGAATGAACTTCATGGTGGTGGAGTGGTGTACTGGGGGTGGGGAGTCGGTTGGGGCTTGTGCACTTGAGAGTGGAAATGGGAATGACGACCCGAACTGAGACCGACGCTCGCTCGGACGCAGAGGCAGAGAGCTGTTGACATGTACGGACGTATCTCTCTCGTCGCCCATACGGCGGCGCCAGCTTGTGGCGCTGGCGGACGAGCAGATCTTCGATCGCACGAAACTCTCTCCACAACAGAACAAGCGGAAGCTCCGTGGACAGGACGTTCGTACACACACGTTGAAACACGTGGGCAACGCAGGCTGGTTCAACCAACGCCGCCATGCAACGCGCAGACAAACACAAAGAGACCTAGCCCATCCAGTCCGTGAGTCCGTGGCGGTCATGCGGATCGCCTCTACCAACATCGGAGCAGTGATCCCAGGCAAGTTGAAGCCCAAAGCAGCGCCATTTTATGGCCCAAAAGCGGCCACGAGCGTCGAAATGATCCCAGAATTTGGTCATCACGAGCTCAAACGTGCTCTCTTCAACACCCCGAAAGTTTCCCATCTTCTTGCGATCTTCTTAGGACACAGGCCAATACTTGAAGTCAACCTACCAGACCATCTTTCAGAAGCTCTTTACTCTCCATACTCAGACTCCGATAAAAGACCAAGATAGATGTTTGAAAACAGCAAATATACGTCTATTGCTTGCGCTTCACAGTGCTGCAACTAGAAGACCAAAAGAGTCGATCGAAATGGCCATGAGCGGCACTCACGAGCGGACTTGAGGCGGTGTAGTTTACAGGAAGTACGAGATGGTGGCGACGGCGGCGGCAGTGGCGACGCCCATGGCGCCAGCCACCTGCGAGGCGCCGCTGGAGCCCGAGGCAGCGCTGGCCGAGGCGGCCGTCGAGCCGGACGTGGTGCTGCTGGCGTCGGTCGTGGACGACGAGGCCGAGACGGACGAGCCCGACGACTCCGTCGTGGACGAGCCCACGGCGGCCGAGCCGGTCGAGCTGGTAGCGCCCACCGTCGAGTCAACGGCGCCCGATGCGGCGGTGGTGGCGTCAGCGCCCGAGGTGGCCGTAGCAGCGTCGGCGGCCGAGGCGGCCGTCGAGGCAGCGGTCGAAGCCGCAGTCGTGGCAGCGGCAGCCGAGGAAGCCGTGGACGCGGCCGTGGAGGTGGCCTGGCCGTTGACGGCGACGAGGGCGAGAGCGGCGATGGCGAGGACCTGGAAAACCTTCATGGTTGGTAGAGTGGGGGGGGTTGGTTGTTGCTGGGGGAGGAGGAGACTTGAGTCCTTGAAGGTAAAAGTGAGAATGAGCTGCTTGTCGGAGCTGCCAGGATTTCGGATCCGTGCCTCTCCTCCTCCCTCTGCGTGCGGCTAGAGCGCGCACCCATCGGTCGGTCGGCGTCGAGGTGACGTGGTGAGACCATGGGCGGTCGTGCGAGCGACTGTTTTTCCCAGGTGTCGAGCTGTCGTTGGACAAGCTGTGCCTTTTAGGGGTACAGTGTACACTCGTGGGGTTGAATTAGGGCTACCTGCGCGCTGATTGGCTGAAAAGGAATAGATTTGCGGTAAAACTTCGGTGTTGGGCGCTAATTCGTGCGGTCGTTGAAGTTGTCGGCTCGCCATGGTCGAGTTGTGAAAGGTGGCGGCTTGTTTGCCCCAGACTCCGGTGCAAACAGGCACGCCTCCACATCGCGACGGCAAGGGCAATCCAAGGCAATTCCAGGCCGTCTTTGCTCTGCTTGTAGCGACGGCCATGGAGATCCAGTAGCCAGCGTTGGCAACACCAACAGCGTGTGATACATCAGAATAAGAGGGGAGACATTCGGTGGAGCAGGAAGCAGCCGGCCGCAAGTCCCGCGCGCGGCTGTACAAGATCCGCATGGACGGCCTGGACAGCGCCAACCCATCGAGCTCCTTCCTGACTTGCACCTAGGAGCGCGGAGATTGAAGTTGCCTGCTCGACCGCTTCCTAGCGAAAGCTCGCGAGCAAATCCGGGGCCAGACGCCACTCACTCGACCAGCGAAAGCTTAGACGCCCCGTGCAGCAAAGGCAAAGTCCATTGAAAGCGCAGTGCGTGTACATGTAGCTTTGAAAAGGTTAAAGCGGTTCATCGCTGCTATCTACACTATGCACGTGGATTTCATCCCGGCCGCAAGCGGACGAGGTTGAAGTACTCGGTGGATACGCGTCGAGTCGGGATCGCATCGCTTGCTTACAGGAAGTAGGTACCCACGGCCAGCACGGTCGCCGTAGCAGCGCCCATGGCGCTCATCGCGACCTGCGAGGCGCCGCTCGAGCCGGCCGAGCCCGACGCGGCCGTGGACGAGGAAGCCGTGGCCGAGGAGGAGCCCTCGGTCGCCGATCCGGTCGAGGACGACTCGGTGGCGGGGCTCGACTCCTCCGATCCCACCGCTGCGGAGCCGGCCGTGCTGCCGGTGGTCGTCGCCGTCGAGTCCATCGTGCCGCTGGACGTCATGTTCATGCTGCTGTCCATGCTGGAGGTGGCAGCGGTCGAGTCAGCGGCGGTCGACGAAGCAGTCGACGCCACGGCCGACGTGGTCGCAGCGGTCGTTGCAGCAGCAGCGGAGGACGCCGTGGACGCGGCAGTCGAGGTCTGGCCGTTGACGGCGGCGGCGGCGAGGGCGGCGATGACGAGGACCTGGAACACCTTCATAGTTGTAGTGGCGTGGGGGGGGGGGGGAGGGGGGAGGGCTTGGACACTTGGAGGCAAATGTTGGAATGAATGAGACTGGCACTGCAGCTCGCGCGTCGGGGCCCAGCAGACCGAGCATTAGACGCCGTTACCCATGTCTGGAAGCCCCACCGAACGCTCTCCGCTGGAACGGCGGCATTAAGCCCAGATAGATCGTGATGTTGAAGTGACAGTGTGCATGACGTGCTTCCGCACCGCTGGACGCGTCTGGCGAGATCGCGGCGCCTTGGTGGGCCTTTACCACCGACGGCTTGCTCCGTACGCTTCTGACCGAAGTGCTAATGCTGGCTACACGCGCAACAACAACACACACGCGTGCAGTTGTGCAGCCGAACACGCCGTGAGTTCAAGTTGCCGCCGAATGAGCCGCAAGGGCAACAAGATCTTGGGACTTTGAAGTGCTTATACAGTATGTAGGATCCAACAGGATGTGTAGACCCGTTCGCGCAGCGAAACACTTGAGCTAACCGACCCTGAGAAATGAGCTTGCGACCAAGCGAGAGCGGCTTTCCTTCAAACGCGAGCACTCAACACACAGAAGCGGCATGCCCGAACTTCCTCGCTCAGTAGACTTGATCCGCATCCAGGTAAGTCTTCATGGTGGCTGCGTTTGGCATCGTCAGTAATCGAACGCATGGCTATACAGTACAGTATCCGGAACGCCAATTCTTCTGTTCTTACACAGTGCATGTGCATGGCGTCCGTCTAGCAGTCCATCCCGTACTACATGTAGTGGCAACGAAGGAGGGCAAATTGCCATTTATTCGGGCCTTGGTCGACAAAACAAACAACGCGCACGGGATTAATGGGGGCACGTTTATTACTCGGACGTTTAATACAACCGCGGGCGAGGTCGTGGCGCTCTGCACTAGAGCTGCGCCCTGCCGGATAGACTGTGTGTTTCTTTGCTTTGCTTTGCTTTGCTTTCGCAAGTACATGTAGTCTGCACGCTGCGCTTTTAGATGAGCATGGCAGCGGCCACAGTCATGGCAGTCGTGGCAATGCCAGCGGCGGCAGCTACGCTTGATCCACTGGTCGAACCGGGGGCCAAATCACTGGTGCCCGCACCGACCGATCCGATGCTGCTGGATGCTCCGAGGATAACATCCTGGGCATTATCGGAGACCTCCTCGGCAGTCTTGGAGTTCTCTTGGGGTACGCTAGCAACCGTGTCGATAGCCACAGCAGCAATAGTCGCGATGGCAAGAAAACGGAATACTTGCATGTTGCTGGTGTTGGGGGAGAACGGAGAATGAGGCGGCGGTGATGGAGGCGGTGAAAGAGTGGAGATCAAAAGTGTCATCACTCGCTCGTTGGCTCAGGAGACAGAAAGCCTTGGCAGTCTATCCGCCAGGTCGACGCTTTCGAGGTGTCTCTAACTTGTTTGCCACTGTATCTTGGGGCGAATGCTTGGGTCTCGAGCGAAGTCGAGTGTTGAGAGAGATGCAAGCACCCCTGCATAATCCAACGCAGCTGTGGAGTCATGGGACGATGGACAAGCTCGCGAAAGGATAGATCCAGGCCAAGATGTGTAGCGTGAGCTCACGCAATAAGCTGTGGTGGCCCCACGACTCAGGAGACGCGGTATGCTGACTATCCATCCGCGGAGGTGTGGCCTTCGCGTCAGGTACAGACGTCGCTAACTATGATTGCCATTTCCATGTCAAACTATCAGCGAAATGCAAACGAAATCTGAGGCTTGCCGCGGCTGCCAGTCTGTAGAGCCACTGCTTCAACGTCAGCCTGCTCAGCTCGAGGACATCTCGGTGACGCAGATGGCGCGAGGTCTTAGTCCTGGTGCCTCCATCTGACCGGGCTGGATAGGATCGGTTTGCCGAGTCTGCTGTTTCGATGTGGTTGATGCGACGCTTTTAGATTGGAGCCAAAAACCGTCCGGGACCCACGCGCCTGCAGCTTCATTCGACCTCATGAGGACGCACACTCGGGCGGCCGTGCTGTTCTGCCTCCTGTACTGGCCCACTACAGCGACGAGTTCGTGTGTGCACGACCAGCTCTCCGCTCGCCTGGTATCCAGCACGCAGAACTACGGCCATGACCCCCGACGCCCACCGGCCGAGCAGTATGCATCCGCAGCAACAGCAATCTCTGGGCACGAACAGCACGCGACCATCATCGAGCAGCCAGTAGAAGTGCACGTATTGCGCTGGCCGCCTCATGGCCGCGCAAGGATCCTCTAAGCCCAGCAACCAGAGCTCCGGCCTAAATCTTCTAGCCCTGGGGCAACGACCGACTGCACCACAAACGTAATCTCTCTCCTGTAATATACAGACGAAGAATCCCCCACCCACTTGTTAACATTCTCGACGTCTCCGTCTGTCCAATACCCTGCGTATCTGTCCTCTAAGCGCTGGTCTGGGCCACCGCGCGCTGCACCTCGCGCGTGCTCTTGACCGACACCTCCTGGCGCTTCTTGGGCGTGTTGTACCAGAAGCGCACGAAGCCGTCGCGCGTGGCGAAGATGGTGTGGTCCTTGCCGATGCCCACGCCAGTGCCCGGGTGGTACTTGGTGCCGCGCTGGCGGATGATGATGTTGCCGGCCAGCACGCTCTCGCTGCGGGGGTACACACACGCACAGACGAAGGTTAGACCATCACTCTTGACTCAAAGCTGCCAGGTTACGTTGAGCTGAGCGTACCCGCCGAACTTCTTGACGCCGAGACGCTTGGACTCCGAGTCGCGGCCGTTCTTGGTGGAACCGCCAGCCTTCTTGGTAGCCCAGCGGCGCGACAGCGTGAAGATGCCCTCGCTCTTGCCGCCCACGCGCGTCGCGCTGCATCCGAAGACGCGCGCCATGCCCATCGCCATCGCCATCGTGTCCCGAGCCTGTGTGGTTGCTTGCGTTTTGGCCACACAAAGCGCGCAGAGACGCAGAGTGATTGTCGTTTGTGTCCACCACATGTATGTACCTAATTAGTGGTACATCTGCTCGAAGCGTCGGCTATTCCACATTGAGCTGCTCAGTATTGATTCCTTCGTGCACGCCATGACGTACGTTACCGGCGGCGACGTGGTGGACAAGCGCTCGCCGTGGCGGCTCTCCATCGTGACGGACGCGTTCTGGGGCGTCATCAACTTTGTCGGACTTTTGTACGTTCGTTAGAGCTGCTGCTATTTCTCTGGTTGAAGGTTATTAACGTGGTATCTGACAACATATCGGGGGTATGCGCAGTGTAACGTCGCTCTTCTCGGTGAGTTGTGTCTTGTTTTAATGATTCAGTAGCTAGGACTATGACGCTGATTCGTTTTGCATTAGGACCCGTCGACGGCGACTCGTCCGAACAGCAACATCGGCCAGGGCTCGACTTCGAACCGCGGCTTGGGCGGCAACGGACGCGGAGGCCCACGCCGCATGGGCGGTGTTAACCACAGAGGCACCATCAACATGCCCAGTACGTTTGCTATAACTACCGCTAATGTGGATCGTGTGGTTAAGTGGAGTATGGACTCGTTTTGTGGCTGGTGTGCAGTGGGCGGAGGCTGCTGCGGTTAAAGCGTGTATCGGAGCTAAGCTAGCTTGAAGCACAATGCTCGTTAGCTTCTACATTTACCCTGCGGCTATTCAAGATCGCGTCATTGCTCCAGGTGTTCAAGATGTGCTTCTATGCTGGAGCTGCAGACTTCAGGATGCATTGAGGTCGGCGAGAGGATTGGCTTGACACGCAGCATATATTATGTGATCTCTTTCATGAAGATTGAAGCAGCCATCTACTACTGCATCAAATGTTCTGCCCCACTGCTCTCGACAATCTGGCGCCAGGCACCAGCTTACTTGGTCCGCCGCTTCTTGGCAGCGCCCTTGGTGATGTTTTTGAGCTTCTTGCCCTTCTTCTTGCGCTTGCCGCCCTCGGCCTCCTCCTCGTCGTCGAGGTTCTTGCCCTTGTTCTTGCCGGCGTTCTCCTCGCGTCCGAGCACGCGCTTGAGCGCGTTCATGCTGCGCTCCTTCTCGGTGGCCTCGGCGCCGGTGGTCGGCAGGAAGTGGTTGCGCTTGCCCTTGACCTTGCGCTCGGACTCGCCCTCGCGCATCTTGTCGAACTTGCCCATCGAGGCCGTGGAGAACTGCACCTTCTCTAGGGTCTTGTTGGTGCCCTCCTTGCCGCGCTGCTTGGCCTTGGCGTCGTCCGTGTTCATGAGCTCGACGGGGATGCCCGTAGGCGTGCGGCCGGCAATGCCTGCGAGCTGCTTTCCGCGTCCCTGCTTAAGGTTGTTGGCCTGCGCGCGCAGGTTCTTGTCCACGCGGGCGCGCTTCTCCTGCTTGCGCTTGGTCCACGGGTCCTCCATGTCGCCCGCCTTGACCTCGATGGCCCAGTCCTTCATGTCGTCGCCCGCGCGCTGGTAGCCCCACGAGTGGCCCCACTCGCCCGTGTTCTCATCGAAGACCTTGCGGCTCTTCTTGCGCTTCTCAATGCCCTTCTCCTTGGCGAACTTCTCCCACTTGGTCTCGACCTTGGGCTTGGGCAGCGGCTTCTCGCGCGGAATCACCGTGCTGGGCTCTGGCAGCTGCGCGAGCGGACCCATGTCCGACATCTCTCGCGGCAGCTCGAAGATGTGGTTGATCAGCAGCTGCACATTCTCGCGCGCGTGCAGAGCGAGCTCCTTCTCGTTCTGGTACGTGAACGGGTGCGTGTCGAAGGCCGCCAGGTTGCCCAGGTCGTACACCAGGTCGTCCTCCTTCTGCACGCTGCTCGTGCTGCCCACGGCGTACGCGGCGGGCGCGATCTCCGACGCCTTGACCACCATTATCGCTGACACTCTACTACAGTAGCTGCTCGAAGTGATGGAGTGAGTGGAGCACAACCAGCAGATGCACCAAAGGCTCACGGTTTGGTTGGTGAGGGGGTTTTGGCCAATGGAAATAGTAAAACGGTTTTGATTTGCTGAAATGGAGGAAAGGAATTTGACCAATGGAATAGAAGTTGAAGTGGAGGAGGACGCTTGATGTCCTCCTCCTACTGTACTGTAGCACTTTCACACTGAACAACGTTCAGAGCTCTTGCAGGGGTGTGCACGTTGGTTGCCGTATTGAAAGTGGTGGGTGCTTCTGCATTTCTTTTGATAAAAACGGTACCCTTCAGATTCTGGACTACAGCGCTGAGCCGTCCTGATAATGCCGAGCTGGAGGATGAAGTATTTGCTGAGATGGAACGATACATCAATGACGATCTAAGAGCTCTAGTGCTAATTGTGGAAAGCCATATGCGCTCAACTGAAAGCCGTGAGGTTGATTTTCGTAAGGGATACGAGTTCACGCACAGCATTAGCAGGAAGGTTTGCTTCTACCTTACACTCATGGCTCGGTATTGATAATGCACTTGAGCCTGCTTATCAAAATTGGAGCTCACTGCTGTTGTGGTGATGCATCTTGTTCGAAAATGTCGATCTTCCAGCAGTATTAATATCGATTGGCGAAAAGCGGCCTGCCGAGGTCAGAAGTCCAGCGTGGAAACAAGCTGTTTCAAACAACAGCGCACCATTCGCGATGCTACATGTAGGGGAAAGCAAGTCTACGAAATGCAAAAGCTGGGAAGCAGCGACTTCAGCGCATAACAGTACGTTAACATTCCGCAGAGTTTTGCTCGGGGCTCCGTCTCAAACCTTGACACCTTTCTGCGGGCAACTTCCACGGAACGCTCTCGCTGGCGTCGTCGCCGGCTCACCCATCCGCTGCCAGCGGACCGCTGGGGCAGCAGCGCAGCCGGTGCCGATCAGGGTCAGCGTTGACTTGGCTCCACTATGGCCGGTGTCCATTTCCGACGAGTCTGTAGAATCAGCTGGTTTTTCCCCATAAGAAGTAAAAGCGTCCACAGGATGGCGAATCGCGCTGTGCAGTTCAGTGCGCAATTGGCCGTCCTTCCCCTGCATTGCATTCGCCAAGTTTCCAGCAACGCACAGCAGAATGATGGCTCGCTCTGTAGTCGCAGCGCTGGCCGTAAGCTTCATTGTGGCACCCGCGGCTGTGCAGGGCTACGCCAAGTACGTCAAGCTCATCCCGAACGGCGGCAACGTGCCGGACACGCCCAACGTGGGGCATCTGGACCCTGCCGGCGAGACGGGAGTCAACGACTTCGGAGAGGCCTTCGCCAAGGCCGGAGACGCGTGGACGACCACGCTGTGCCAGGAGGACACGGATGGAGACGGGTACACCAACGGCCAGGAGCTCGGAGACCCGTGCTGCACCTGGACCACGAGCAACACGGCGGGTCTCATCACGGACGGCGTGAGCCACCCAGCCGACGCGTCCAAGGTCCCCACTAGCAGCACGCTCAAGGCCGGCTGCTCTAGCGGCACCAGCACTTCTACCGGTACCAACTCCACCGGTAGTACGGGCGACTCGGTGGGTGACGTGGTGGGGACAGTCGCTCCTGCGGATTCTACCACGGATGGAATGCCCCCCGATGACGACGAGGACGACTCGTCCGAGAGCGCCGTGCTGACTGCCGGGGCCTCCATGGCCACTATGAGCAGTGTTGCTGTGGCAGTCGCTGCGGCGCTGGCGGCGGCTGTTGCATTGTAGAAGTAAATGGCGAGTTAGGTGGAGTCTCGGGGCCGAAGTTCGGTCCATGGTTAACGTTAATGACACAAGTATTTCCTCAATGTTTTGCACGAGTTGCAGGCAAGCAAGCAGTCGCTGTGTATTTAAAATATACATTCCCTAGACATCCGAGTGACGGTGAAGGTAGGAGCTTGAGATCGGCGGGTCAGTGAATCTGATGGAAGAGGCAACAAAAATGTCTTGCTTCGGCTTGACTTGGCTTGGCTAATGCAGACAGCACTCGCTCCGCCTCCCTCACTTGATGCTTGGGCTTCAATTCAACTAGCAACCGGCAACTGGCAACTGCATCCGCTTAGTTGGGGCCCGGGATCACGAACACGATGATGAGGATGACCACCAGCACCGCAATAATGCCGTATAACTTGCACGCCTGGACGATATCAACGCACACCCGTCAGCCAACACTCACCTCCAGCACCAGGAAATACACAATAGTTAGTCACCTTCTTCTTGCGCGCGTTGACCTCGCGCGCCGCCTGCTCTTCTCTTGAAATGTCCTGGGTGGCATTGTCCATTCGCTGTGGCACGCAGCAATACACATTGTCAGTTGAGTTCTCTGTATATGCCGCCTCTCGTCAACTGTAGTTGTAGCGTACGTTGCCGATGTCGTCGATCATGATGTTCTGCTCCACGACTTCGCCGTTGATGGCGTGCGCCTGGTTCTTGAGGCCCACGACGCCGCCGTGGATCTGGTCCAGCAGCGCGTCCTGCCGCGCCTCGTCCTCCGCGCGGCGGCGGTCGAACTGTTGCTGATCCATGTTGCGGTAGTCTTCGTCGCCGCGGGGCATGCTGCTGCTGCGGTGTGTCTGTGTAGAGGGCTCCCTCGGGCGGAGAGAGAAGGAATCGGCGAGTCTCCTTACAATATGCGTCGAGATGACGGCAGAGACAGGCAGCTGGCTGGCTTCCTGCGTGCTCCCCAAGTGTACGCTGGATTCTGGCGTGTCCCACACCAAAGTTTTTATATCAAGAGCATGGCTACATGCGAAATAAGAGCATGAACGGTGTTGAAGAGCTGCTGCCGTATTCAGCAGCTCTTCAACACCGTTCATGCTCTTATAATACAAACACAATGCGTTCAAGGCAACAGTGCAAATGCTACATCTACAGCATCACTGCCAGTCTTAGCATACACGTTGTGTCGACTGCAGAATCCAGTGGCATGATGGACAGCAACGAGCTGCTTTCAATGCACCTTGCACCTCGCAAGAGTTTGTTGCATGGTACGGTAGTGTTGGTGTCGGCAAGTCGTTGGCAGGGCCAGTGTCACGTTGACAGTTGACGTAGCATGAGCAACAATGGCGACGCGACGAATAAGCCCTGCTTCCGAAGCGAGAAATAGCGGATACCATCGCATGGCCGATTCGTGTCATACGAGAGCTCGGACGTTGACCTGCATTTCACTTCATGTTCATCTTGCACATGGGTCAGTGTTCAAGTGTAAGCTTACCGTAGATCATCGATTGACCGGCAACTCGATTAAGTGGCAGGCCCTAGAGCACGCGATCTTCACTTTTGTGCTGTTGTAAGCCATGAGGCATTGTCAGGTCATGAACTAATAAATCGTCGTGTCCGTCGTGTCCGAGACGCGGGTCGATAGAGCGCTTCGTCGACTAATTGAGGTTATGGAGCTCGAGCTTCGCACCTTGTTGACTAGTTGCACGCCCATGGAGCTTGATCTCAGCCTCCGCCCAGTACCGCCATTCTCCAATTTGACATTGGACGCGCACTCAACAGCCAGCCTCCGGACAAACTTTAGCCACAGCCATGCACATTCTCCGCGTCACTATCGCTTGCGTCCTCGCCATCAGCGCTGCTTGCGCGCAGGACGTCGCTCCCAGCTCCGTGTCGTCCGCGTCTACGAGCACCTCCAGCTCGGGTTCGAACAACTACTACGAGTCGAACGACTCCATCCTCACCAGGATCGACGCCAGCGCAGCTGACGCGGCGAACGCCGGCAGCATGTCCACGGGCATTACCATCACCAAGGCGTTTGCTGCTGGCAGCAGCGACTCCAGCGCCAACGGTGCGACGGTCGGCTCTGCGGACTCAAACAGCACCACGGCAGTCGGCACCTCTAGTGCCAGCACCGACGCTACCGTCATGGCCAGCACGTCGGCATCTTCGGACACCACTACGGAGCCGTCGTCGTCCACCTCCTCTACGACCTCCAGCTACACTCAGGACACGACGTCGTCGTCCGCGTCGGCTTCGTCGACGTCTGCTTCTTCCTCGTCTGGCTCAAGCGGCGCGTCCTCGATGGTCACCTCGTTCGGAGCTGCCGCGGCCAGCGTCGTCGTTGCAGCAGCGTACTGGTTAGCTTTTTCTATGGTCTTATTCTGACATGACATGGCGTTTGGTCTGAAAATTGTGGGAGGGATGACCCACTTTTCCGCTGAAACTGAGCCTGTAGGCGCTCTATGTTGACCTGTACCCATATAAAAGCATGAACTAACGAACCCATTGGCTTCACCTTGCCTGCCACCTACTCACACAACCTTGTTAAGTTTGCTTGGCGTCGAAACCTTGTGCATGCAGCAACCAAGCTCACAGCTGGCGCTGCTCGCACTGTCATGCCACATCGTTGTTACGTCGCTACAATCGACGTCGCCTATCCTGTTCGCATATGTACGATTTGCTGCACTGGGGCTATCTTGATTATTGTATAGGGGAGGGCCAGACCCAAATCCATGTCATGTCAGAATACGGACATGAAAAAAATCTACCCAGCGTACTTCCTGTAGACAGCTTCATCAAAAGCAAAAAAGATAATCGAGATGATGTCCAAATCCTGGTGGCGTCCACTTCAACATGAACTTTCTATAATACACAGCACCACCGCATAATCGACAAGCATCGCGCGATACCAGCGCAGGTGTCGGTATCCGCCAGTACGGAGCAAGATACGCCGCCGGCTAATTACGGTAACACGAAGTGCTTCAAACTTGGTCGTCCGTCTTGATCAAATTCAGGAGAGTGTGTCCCCCAGATGCCAGATTGTCGGTGCCTCGCTTCGCTTGTGCCAAAACACTGATGTGAGCGCCAGTAAACCATGGACCCTTTTGATGCTTGCCGGCTGTCCGTCAGTGTCAAGTGGACACACCTCACCATCTCGGCTTGGGCTCTGCATGAAAAGCATGAGTAATGGCGACACGCGTGGAGACAACGACTGCTGCTGGATGGCACAAGCTCTGCACCGAGACGAGAAGCGAAGCGATGCTTCAAGCATGGAGGCGATTGTCGATGGAGTTGGACGCGGTGTCGAGCAACGAGCAGCGCCGAGCACCATTCTGTGTCATACGGTTTTGCTCGGGCATCAGGTGTCGGCCTGGGAGCTCTTGGATTAGGTTGGCGAGGTGCTGGGCACTCGAAAGCTTCAATGTGCCGGTCGTGTGACATCGTCGGGGCATAGACTTGAGCTGTGTACAGTCCGCCCTTGGGAGCCACAACTGGTGCTGTCGTGCGGTGTACGCTCAGGATATGAAGGAATGCTGTGTCGAGTGGTTGCGAGCACCAGCCAGCAGATTAAACCACTGCTCTCGTGCCGCCATTCTCCGATTCGACTCGCAGCGCGCACTCGACAACCGAGTTCAACCCAGAACCTCTACCTCTTTCAGAAGACTTTATCCCATCCACAGCCATGCAGGTCCTCCGCGCCTCCATCGCCTGCGCCCTTGCCGTCAGCGCCGTGTGCGCCCAGGACGTCGTCTCCAGCTCGGTGGCGTCGTCGGCCTCCACGAGTGCCGTGAGCTCCGGCTCGGGCTCGAACAACTTGGTCAACACGGACGGCAGCACCGTCATCTCCAGCAGCAGCGGCAGCTACAGCGCCGCCAGCGCCTCCAACACCGCAGAGACGGACGACACGTTGATCGACGTGATCTCCAGCAGCTCCGGAAGCGCGACGACCGCAGGCAGCGTCGACGACGCGGGCGTCGGCTCCGCGGACTCGAACAGCACGGAGGTCGGCACCTCCAGCGCCAGCGTCGACGTGGACGTGACCGTCACAGCCAGCACGTCGGGCTCCTCGGACGCCACCATCACGGAGTCCTCCACGTCGTCCACGAGCGCCAGCTCCACCACGGACACGACGTCGTCGTCCGCGTCGGCGTCCGCCGCCTCATCGACGGCTGCGTCCACCTCCTCGTCGGGATCCAGCGGCGCGGCCTCGGTCACCGCCTCGTGCGGAGCCGCCGTGGCGAGCGTCCTCGTCGCCGCCGCCTACTTCTTGTAGACTGTTTGACGCTGCACAAGCAGCAGCAGTGCGTGTAACCAGCAACTACAGTAATAAAACGTCGTTCGCCTTCTCATCGCAGGAAGCCGGCTTCTAACTTCAACGTGAACTTCCAGCACACCATGAACATGTCAATCAGTCATTCCAGCGCAAAGGACCAAGACCTCCCTCACAGCACGCTTGAGTCGCATTGGCGTCACTAATGAGGTCACCTTCGCAGGAAGGTATCCGATGGCTCCCGCGTTTTTTTTTTTTTTTTCCATCGACGAGCGAGCGGAGTCATCCGAGATCACCTCAGCGAGGTCATACCGCGTATCAGGGCCGCCGGACATCTTCTCGCTCTTTGTCTTGTGCTTGCTAAGCAAGCAGTGCTTGGCCCTGATGCGATGAGCCGCGTATATCGTTGCCTCTGCGTTGGCGCATTCGGGCGAGACCGAGGAGAACGTAGTTGAAACTTGAAAGGTGGAGGGTAACCCTCAGGGTTTGTGTCGCACGGAGAGCGCCAGGATGAAAGTGGCCATCGATCGAGGTGAGACGTCCGCGATCGATCCAAGTTGAAGCTTTACGGGGTACCGGGATGCTGCTGGATAGAAGTCAGAGGCCGCGGAATGGACCACCAACAGCGGCGGCACGCATCCATCGCGGTGGCCATTACCTCGTGCTCGCTCAGCTCTTGCATACAGTAAAGCCATGCCGTGGTCGCGCCATGTCAACGACAATGCGAAACGAGCGGCAAGCGATATACATGTGCACACCAGCTACAGTAGATAGAAGATATGCTCCGAGTCGGAAACTGGGTGACAGCTCGTTGATGGCCGACGGGGATGGGATGAAAGCCAATTAACAGTATTAAAAGTTTCTAAGGTACTACTACGTAGTATATCACTTTTCGATTCGCAGCCCGACTCCCTACAGCTACGCCACTCCTTACGACATGTACAAGGGAGCACAACAGGACACACGCATACAGGCATCTATCTACTCAAACCGTTGAGCGTGTAAGACCCTTGGAGCTGGAGATGTTCTCGCGGATACGCTCGCATTACACAAACTGCTATCGTATCATTATCTTTGTTAAAATTATACTGTACTACCGAAATACTACCACCACGTGCCGATCCGATTTGCTACCCCGTAAGCAAGTTGCAGTTGCCACGCTTCTCGAACAATGAACACCTCCCACTTCCCGCACGCCAAAGGCGCCGGCGCCACTCGACGTGCGCAAGCAGCAGCTCTCTTACTCACTCGGCCGCCCTCCTCATTCTGCAATTTACCTCCTCAGCGGTAGACCACCTTCACCCCCCACCCTCACCGAGCACACCAAGATGTCTACGTCCGGCTCCAGCTCCATCGCCTCGTGCAGCTCCACCGTGCTCAGCGCGCTGCTGACCGACCAGTACATCGATCAGTGCCAGACCGACTCGGGCTACTCGTTCACGGAGGCGACCGTGCCGACGCAGGACGTGATCGACCTCATGTGCGCGTCCAGCGCCTGCCGCGGCCTCTTGGCGGACGCGCAGGCCATGGACCTGAGCGAGTGCATCTTGCCCGTGGGCGACCACATCCGGCTTCTGGCCGACCTGATCGACTACGTGCCGGCCCGCTGCCCCTCGGCCACGGGCAGCGCCGCCGCCGGCTCCAGCACCACGGAGAGCACGGTCACTGCCAGCTCTACGTCGGGCAACGACACCGCCAGCTCCAGCGACACGGTGACGGTGCCGTCGTCGACCAGCAGCTCCGCGACGTCCACGACCTCGTCGGGTGAGGCGTCCACCACCTCCACGACCGCGTCGGCGTCCCAGGAGACGGCGTCGTCCACGGCCGCGTCTGCGTCGGCTGCGGCCTCTTCGTCGTCGTCGGGCTCGAGCGCGGCGTCGCCTGTCGGACGCGCGATGGGCGTGCTCTCCATTGCGGCCATGAGCGTCGTGCTCGCCCTCATGTAGAACGAACAAGTTATAAGAGGGCGGACGTTGAGTATCCCTGCATTTGATGTAATGAAATCAATACACGAACACCTCATATACATCCGGTGTTGCCTTGAATAGTGCGCATCAAGTCGACGCCCTTCAACATGGCTTGCATCCTGCAAGCTTTGCTCTTGCAGGCTCAGGGGGCAAGAACATGAGTAAGAAGCATGCCATAGCGCAGGTCTACATGTAGAGCGAGGAAATCTTGTGTTATTGTTGCGCATTTACTACGTACTACCGTTGAGGCAGTGTGCGTTTAGTTACCGGTAGTGCTGCTCCTACTCGAAGTAGTAGTATGGTGCTCGCTCCTCGTCGACGTGGACGGACGGTGCTGTCTGCTTAGCAACTGTTGGCGCCGCAGCAGCTCCACGGCAGGAAGTAGTCGTACCAGTGACAGCCTTTGATCTTGGTGTTGGCCTCGTACAGCGGGTTGGAGAGCGTGCCGTTCGTCGAGCCCGATGACTCCGCTTCCAGCATGCGCTCGCCATCGGCGGCTCGCAGGAGCTGCGACGTGGCGGCATCTTGGTGGGCGCTCACGGGGTCGACGACGACAAAGACGGCGAGCAGGAGCGTGACTGCGAGCAGCTTGGACATGGTGGAGAAGTTGACTTGAGGCGCTGGTGCTGGAGCTTGAACTTGAGCTGTTGGCGGCGAAATCGCAAATGAACCACTGCAACATGGCAGTCCACACTTGCTAGCTCACTTGATTCCGACTAATCCAGGCTGTGGGCGTGCTGGTGCACTGCAAGGAACCATATTCGCACCCGGAGAGGAGATATTTCAATGGTTATGCGAAGGTTAATACTGGTGCAAGCCGAGGTGACAGCTCTGTAGCCACAAACAATGGGGCTGGTTGAGTATATATTCTGTTATGTTGCCGTGTCTTTGATATCAACAAGAAGAGCAGTGCCGTATCATTGTCTTGCTTTAAAAGCTTACAAGTTTTGATAGCATGTTGAGAAAGATGCTCGCTTAGGCAGCTCCTGCGAACTTGTCACCGTTTCCTCCATCGCAAGAGTTGGTGGCGCAGCAGGTCGAGAGCACGTAGTCGTTCCAGGTGCATTTATGTTTGGGGAGTATTTTGTTCGTCTGCTTCTTTTTCTCGAAGAGAGGAGGGTTGGCGTCGTTCGTGGGGCCCGACGATTCCTCTTCCAGCGCGCGACCGCCGTCAACACCTCGCAGTTGAGGCGATCTAGTGTCAACGTGAGCGCCCACAGGATCAGCGATGACGAAGACGGCGAGTGCAAGCGTGGCAGCTAGACGCTGGGCCATCATGGAGGAGTTGGCTTGAAGCGCGTGAGGAGTTGGAGGAGGAATCGAGAATGAGCACGCAACCAGCAACGGGAAGGTTCTTTGCAGTCCACACTTGCTAGATAACTCGAACAACTCCAGATACACTGTATTTGAGGTCGCTACTAAAGGGCGAGAACGATAAGACAAAGGTTGTTGCTTACACGGATGCTTTGAGCCAAGAACCATGGCGACCCCGGACTCAACATCAAATACTCGGCAACTTAATGTATACTACTATGCATTCACTCGTGTCGGTTTAGCTTGCGAGGAAGCTCCTGGGAATTCCTCATCGCCTCCAGCATAACTGTAGATCGGACAGCAGGTATAGTAGAAATTTAGAATCATCTAGTGGAACCATTTGTCAGTGCTTGCTTCGTACAGAGGGTTGGTGCCGTTCGTTGAGCCCGAGGATTTCGCCTCCAGCACGCGACTGCCGTCTACAGCTCTCAGGAGGGGCCATGCAGTTGACGGTTTTGGTTTGAGTGGCCTACTCTGCATTCTACTAGCAAGCCTTCGGTAATCTACCTGGTCTCCGGTTTTGCTGTGCCCTGGAGCGATGTGCTGCGAAGGGGGCAAGACGGTGGTAGATTTACAGCGAGGGCAAAGCTACGCTGGGCGGTGATCGCGTGCTGGACCAGCACGCGATCACCGCCCAAACCGTCTCCCGGGCTACACTTTAGAGAATCCGAAGACCGAGGAAGCCATAACCGATTATGTAGCCATGACCCATTGTGACATCTTGAAGTCGGTTTTCGACCTATTGTGGCCGCTCTCAGCTCGAGCACTCAACCACCCACTTCTGCATTGGCCATGAAGAAGAAGGCGGAACTCGTCTCCGTTGTGCGCAGTTTATTACCTGCAGGAGCGACGTGGTCTACTGACCGCGATGGGCCGCGCTCTGAAGGTGGCAAGACGGTGTTGATGCTGGTCACAGCGAGGGAGCCAGACCCCCATCTAGCAGTGAAGCTCATCGACCTCATTTGTCACCACTACACGGGCGACTTCTGGGCCAGAGACGTCTTCAGACGCCACGTGATCATGGACGCGTGCTACCGAGGCGTGGATCCTCTCGTGCTCCAGCGGTTGATCAAGTGGGCGCGCAAGACGAGCTTCAGAGTGGTCATCCCCATGTCAAGGAAGGACGCCAACGGGTTGGACGCAGTGGAGCTCGCAATCGCGGGAGGACACGGACGACTGGCCTCCTGTCTGCTTGAGCAGCATGGCGCCAGCTCCCACGACACTTTACTATGCAAGCACTACCCGTTGAAGGTGCTGGAGCTCGCTATTGAGTCCAGGAACGAGCAGTGTGCCACGGATGTTCTTGCTAATAAGCGTGTTGTACGCCACCTTCAGCCTGGGGCGGCGGTGCGACTCAACCTGATCACGCGCTGGGAGCAGCGCCAAGCTCCGCTGAAGCGGCTCTACAATGTCTTCACCTGTGTCGGAGCTGCGATACGTTGCGGGATGCATGACATTGTGCAGATTATTTATGAGCTGAACCCCGTTGAGACTCGGCAGGCGGCTTGGTACGCGGTGCACAAATTGGAACTGGAGTCGCATGACCGCGTTATTAAGATGTCTCCGGAGATTCGGCGCCTGGCGAGCGCGTATACGTTTGACTTGCTGTGGCCTGAGATTGGGGAGATTATCGCAGTGCGGCATTGGGAGCTTTTGGCGGCGGTGGAGAAGCGCAAGCTGTCGCTATGGACGCGAATTCGGCGTCTGTGGCGTCACGGCCACCACGACTGGGCTGCAGTTGCCAGTCATCCGTGGACGACGCTGCCGAGCGAGGTGATGTCACGGATAACGAGCTTCTTACTCCCATCGGAGGCGGCGGAGATGAGGAAGACGGCGGTCCTGGTCGAGTACAGCGTCGACTGACGGGTCCAAAGCTTAGTCACTGAGAAAGCGTCCCGTAATCTGAGTGAGAGATGCTCAAGTAGAGCGAGGCCTTGAAAACACTGGAGCATTTACTAAGAGCCTGCAACGTCAGGACTCTTTAGCTGAGCCAAAGCCCAGCGTGAAGGATCGTGTGAATCGGTTTGTGAGGTGTGATCGGCTTGAGTATCATCATCAGGAATCGTATCTTGAAGTTGTTTCCTTTGAGCGAGTGGCTCTGCTCAGGCCACCAACCAATTGGCCACACTTTCGTATCTGCAGTCTCCAGCGATTACATCTCTGCGCGAAAGAATGAGGAAGAGCAAGCTGATCTCCGCAGTGCAGATGCTGTTGCCCCCAGAAACGCGTTGGCTGGAGAAACTTGACGACTTCCGACTCAAAGGCGGCAAGACTGTGCTGATGGTTGTGGAGACTAAGGAGCCCGATCCTCGACTGGCCGTCAAGCTCATCGACTTCGTGTGCCCACTCACTGCGGACTTCTGGGCGCGAGACTCGTGTGGACGCCACGTGATCATGGCTGCGTGCTATGAGGGCGTGCGTCCGTCAGTGCTGCTACGCTCGATCAAGTGGGCTCGGAGGCGCAGTCTCAACGTGGCTCTCCCGATGTCCATCCACGGCCTTGACGCAGGTGAGCTCGCCGTACAACGCGGGCATGGGAAGCTGACCTCCTGTCTACTGGAGCAAAGGGACCCCGCGACACACGACCACTTGCTATGTCTGCACTACCCGTTGAAGGTGCTGGAGCTGGCTATCGAGTCGATGAACGAGCAGTGCACCAAGGACGTCCTGGCCAACAAGCGCGTTGTGAGCCATCTCGAGCCAGGGAAAGCAGAGCTTCTGAACCTGATCACACGATGGACGCAGCGCCAAACCCCAACAAGCGACTGTACAACATCCTCACGTGCATCAGCGCCGCTGTCCGCTGCGAGATGTCAAATATCGTCCACGGTATCTTCAAGATAAACCCCGACGAAACCCGCCAAGCTGTCTGGTACGCCGTTCACAAGCTGCGCGTGCAGACCGCCGTCACTCAGGCTCAGGTGGCTTCAGAGATGCAGCGAATGGCGAGTTCCTATCTGCTGCACAAGGTGTGGCCGCAGATTAGCGTCATCGTGTTGCTCCGCCACCATGAGCTGCTGGCAAGACACGAGCATACCCGTAGCTGCTCGTTGTGGGAGCGGATACGCCGTGCAAACATCGCGACTGGGACGCCATCGCCTCCCACTCCTGGACGACAGTCCCGAGCGAGATACTCTCCATCGTCCTGAGCTTCTTCCTGCCCTCCGAAGTCGCAGAGGCGAGGAGCATGGCCGTCTTGGTCGAGTACTGAAGTGTAGCCACACCCCTCGAGCAATAAAAGAAACGTCCTTCTTGAAGAGACCGTGGCTCTCTCTCCTCTTTGCTGTTCGATCGACAGCTCGGGGATTATTACCAACGTCGCGCAAGGAGTCAAGCTGGGATCTGCCCGCGCCAAGTTGGTGGAGGAAAAACTTGAGCACATCCCACTGCAGCGCGATGCGCTCGCGGACAAGCCGATGCAGAGACTCTGGCTGTATAACAACTGCACACCACCTCCACTGCAGTGGTTGCCAGTATCGACTCCTCAACTGCCGGCGACAGGCGAGTGCACGTAGAGACTAATAAAGCCATCCGCCTTGTGCTGCGTGGCATGCGTCCAACGTTGAAGCTCTCGAGAACTGAAGTTTCGTCTGACTCCCTCCCGGCTTTCTACGGTCTCCGTCCGTCCCATCTTTGCTGCCCGATCCTGCAGGAGCTACAGGAGCTGCTCGCTCAACGGACATCTGCGCCGCCTCGCCCGTTGGGGGCATTCCCAGACTCCCCACGTGTAGCTCAGCACCCCAAAAGAATGAAGTTCCAGCTGCTCGCCATCGCCGCCGTGTTGGCGCTCGCCTCCACCACCACCTCCTCCGTCGTCGACGCGCAGACGCTCGGAGACAGCGTCATGGCCGGCAACGACAACGGCGCCACCATGGTCACCGAGAGCCTCACGGAGAGCGCCGCCGGTGACATGACCACGACGGACTCGGCTGCCACAACGGACAGCGTCTCGGGCGACGACTCCACCAGCGACGCCTCGGACAGCGGCAGCGACGACAACTCCACGGACGACTCGGCGTCGGTCGGCGACAGCGACAGTGACAGCGCCGCCACCGACTCGACCAGCTCCGACGCCAGCGCTGACGCGGCCACCAGTCAGAGCAGCGCCGAGAGCGCCTCGGGCAGCAGCGACGCGTCTCGCACGGTGCTCGCGGCCGGCGCCAGTCTGCTGGCTGTCGCCGTCACGGCCATGATGTAGAGCGAGAGAGAGGCTGCCTGCCCACTGTATCTATGCCACTGACTGTGCCTTGAATTGAGTCAATACTTGCTGCATCTGAAACCATTGTTTGTTGCTTTGTCTTTAGTGTCCTTGTCTACCTACTACAGCGATCGATGATCTCAAAAACTCCACGACAGATCGCTCAGGTGTATACTCTTCCGTTGTTAGTTGCTGAAGTCGAACGAGTTGCGTCTGCTGGGTGGGAAAAGGTCCTCGTCGTTCAGCGTCTCCACAAATTCCTCCGTCTGCACGGGCGTCGACATGGGCGACGAGACCATCGAACTAGCCACTGACGCTGTGTCGTCGTCCTGTCCGGGGCGAAGCAGATCCAGCTGCGACCGGGGCTTCCGCTTCTTCTTCTGCTTCTCCAGCTTCCGCTGCGCCTCCTTGTCGACCATCTGTGAAATGACGTCCACCATCTCCGTGTCCAGCGGGGCCGTCGACGCCCGCAGCGCGATCTCGATGAGCTTCGAGTGGTTCTTCTCCTCGTACTTGAACTTGCTCTTGAGCTCCTTCCGTTTTCGAGTGGGGAACAGCGTCGCCATCATCGAGAAGTTGGGGCCCACCTGACTGAGGCAGTAGTAGAACTGCTTCGTCTCCTCCTTGCTCCAGCGCTTGCCTGGACCATTCGGGTGGGACGAGTTGTACCGAGAACCGGAGTGGCGGGGCGGCAGACCCATGTGCTCCCCACCAACGCTGCCTTCGCCCAGAGCGTCAACCGTGCGCTGCAGCTCGTCACCCAACTTGATCGTGTTCTCCATGACGACCATCTGTCCATCCACGATCTGAACCTGCGGCGTCACGAGGGATCCAGCAAACGCAGCAGACTCCGATGAGACCGACAGCGAGCGAACGCGGTTGAGCGCGTTCACGTTCAACAGGCTTGACGTCGCTTCCGAATTTGACAGTAGTGGCGTGTCTGCGGCAGCTTCCTCGCGCTCGTGGCGTTTTACGCGTCGGCCTTTGGGGACCGTGAGCGCCAATTCGCCCATGGTCATCTGCGACGGCTCCTTCTTCAACAACTCTTCCATCTTGCTGCGGGGAATCAGACCCGCTCCGATGCCCGTAATAATCGAAGATGTCGAGGACGCGTTCGAGTTGCTGCGCTTCCTGCGGACCGGGGTCTTCTTTTCACGCACGACCAGCGCCTGTGAAGTTTCCGCCTTTTTGTCGCCCTCCTTATTCTCGTCCTCATCCTTGCGCAGAAGTGATCTTGCCCACATCGTAGCTCGCTCACGCGCAGGCACATAAACCTATGAACAGTCAATAAAAAAAAACACATTAGTGAGGTGATACATCCATCCAACCTGCCAGACCAAGCAGCCAACTTACGTTCATCTCGTCTTCCGGTAGGTCAAGATCGTCCGGGTTCACGTCCTCATCGAGATCATCATCCGGTTCGCTGCCGGAGCTACCGCTGCCGTCCGTCTCACGGTACGACTGCGAACGTTTTACCGTATTCCTCAACGAACGCCGCCGAGGCATGGCGGATCCGGGACCTGTCTGCACTGAAGTGTTCTCCCCCGTCTTCCGTCGCTTTACCGGCGCCGATCGTGTCTTCTTCGCTGGAGCAGCCCTAGCACGAGTAGTCTTCGTCGCGGTGGCACGACGCGACTGCTGCGAATCAAGCTGCACTTCCGGAACGTCCTTGCTGATCTCTGGCGCGGGCTTCCCGCCCAGCATTAACGGCGACGCCGGGCCATCCTGGGTCCGAAGATTCTGTTGCTGCTGCTGCATCGCCGAGCGTCTAGGCGACTGGTGCGGCTTGATGTCCAGCTTCCGAAGCAGTCTTTGCTTCATCGGGTTCGCTGCCGGCGAGCTGCCAATGCTCGCGCCACGCGGGCGCATCCCTGGCGAGCTGCCAATACTTCCGGCACGAGGACGCGCGGCCGGCGAGCTGCCGATACTGCCCGCGCGCGGACGCATCACCGGACTGGCACGATACACTGGTCCCGCCGACGTGATCTTCGCCAGCCTCTCGGGGCGGCGCTGCACCGGCAGCACAATAGGCGAGCGCACAGTCGGCACTGGCCGAGTCGCGGGGCTCTTGAGCACTGCACTCGGCGACGTCGCCGACAGCGATCCACCAATAGCGATGCCACCCGCGCGCCGCGGCTGAGCAGCAGTAGAAGCTGCAGTGGGGGTACTGGGGCTCGCACCTGTATTAATCGCAGCCGGCTTGGCTGCAGGCTTGACGTCTGCAGGCTTGGCTTCACTCGGCGACGTGGCTACCGTCGACTTGGAGGCTGCAACTCTGACCGTAGGAGCCGCATTCTGCGCGCGTGGGGGGGGCGTCTTCTGCACAGTAGCTGCGGGCTTCTCCGGAGTCTTCTTTGCCTATCAGCATGTTAAAACAAGGGTACACAGACATTAATTTCAGGGTCTTTGCAGTGAAGTTTCTCGGGTTGCAGATCTGCATTTGGCCTCGAGCTTCGCACCTCTGGTGTCTTCACCGTCTCGGCTTCATTGCTCTGGGACTTGTCGCTCTCCGCGGTCGCTGCGCGCTTCGCTCTGGGCGCTGCAAGGCGGACAACATTTTAGAACGGTGACAGAAAATTAGAATCTTGCCGCCTGAGGCCAATTCTCGGCGGATTTTGAGCGCGCACGCACCGCTCGATGGCTTGGCGCGCGGCGCGATCGGCAGGCGCGACGGCTTGCGGCCCTTGCTCTTGACCAGCAGCGGCACGCGCGACGCCGAGGCCATGGGGTGCAGACGGCGGCTCCTGTGCCACTTGGCGCCACGGAAAATGTATGGCGTTGTCAAACGCCGGCGCTACGGTTCGTCATTGGTGGAAATGGTCCAGCATTTCAGCGAATCATGCAACCAGACTTGTATTTACCATTCCCCCCCCCCCCACACACACATTACCAATGGAGAATGCGAACGCAGTCGTACTTGTTCACCGTTTTCATCCTCAGTAACTAGGCTATGAATCCGTCAATCGACGCTGTACTCGACCAGGACCGCCGTCTTCCTCATCTCCGCCGCCTCCGATGGGAATAAGAAGCTCGTTATCCGTGACATCACCTCGCTCGGCAGCGTCGTCCACGGATGACTGGCAACTGCAGCCCAGTCGTTGTGGCCGTGACGCCACAGACGCCGAATTCGCGTCCATAGCGACAGCTTGCGCTTCTCCACCGCCGCCAAAAGCTCCCAATGCCGCACTGCGATAATCTCCCCAATCTCAGGCCACAGCAAGTCAAACGTATACGCGCTCGCCAGGCGCCGAATCTCCGGAGACATCTTAATAACGCGGTCATGCGACTCCAGTTCCAATTTGTGCACCGCGTACCAAGCCGCCTGCCGAGTCTCAACGGGGTTCAGCTCATAAATAATCTGCACAATGTCATGCATCCCGCAACGTATCGCAGCTCCGACACAGGTGAAGACATTGTAGAGCCGCTTCAGCGGAGCTTGGCGCTGCTCCCAGCGCGTGATCAGGTTGAGTCGCACCGCCGCCCCAGGCTGAAGGTGGCGTACAACACGCTTATTAGCAAGAACATCCGTGGCACACTGCTCGTTCCTGGACTCAATAGCGAGCTCCAGCACCTTCAACGGGTAGTGCTTGCATAGTAAAGTGTCGTGGGAGCTGGCGCCATGCTGCTCAAGCAGACAGGAGGCCAGTCGTCCGTGTCCTCCCGCGATTGCGAGCTCCACTGCGTCCAACCCGTTGGCGTCCTTCCTTGACATGGGGATGACCACTCTGAAGCTCGTCTTGCGCGCCCACTTGATCAACCGCTGGAGCACGAGAGGATCCACGCCTCGGTAGCACGCGTCCATGATCACGTGGCGTCTGAAGACGTCTCTGGCCCAGAAGTCGCCCGTGTAGTGGTGACAAATGAGGTCGATGAGCTTCACTGCTAGATGGGGGTCTGGCTCCCTCGCTGTGACCAGCATCAACACCGTCTTGCCACCTTCAGAGCGCGGCCCATCGCGGTCAGTAGACCACGTCGCTCCTGCAGGTAATAAACTGCGCACAACGGAGACGAGTTCCGCCTTCTTCTTCATGGCCAATGCAGAAGTGGGTGGTTGAGTGCTCGAGCTGAGAGCGGCCACAATAGGTCGAAAACCGACTTCAAGATGTCACAATGGGTCATGGCTACATAATCGGTTATGGCTTCCTCGGTCTTCGGATTCTCTAAAGTGTGGACTACGGGCTCTGAGCCCGGGAGACGGTTCGGGCGGTGATCGCGTGCTGGACGAGGAATCGGCGGGCTCGACACACCGTACGATTGCCACCCCTTTATACGGAGCCCACACTACATTCGCGTGCCGCTGGTACGACGTCTTTCACTGCTGTTTGACCAACAATTGCGAAAAAAAGGAGAAGCGACCCATAGCTTGCTTCCTTTCTCATCCAACCGCGTTCCCGCGGCTTGACACCCAGCGTAGCTTTGCCCTCGCTGTAAACCTACCACCGTCTTGCCCCCTTCGCAGCACATCGCTCCAGGACACAGCAAAAACGGAGATCAGGTAGCTTACCGTAGGGTTGCTAGTAGAATGCAGAGTAGGCCACTCAAACCAAAACCGTCTTTAATGCAACGAATTCTACGAGTTCATTGCAATCCACTAGCAGCATTTATCGAGGCAGTGGGCGGCGAACCACCTTCGTGTTGCAGTACCTTGTTTACTCGTGATTCCACCTCTGACAGCTCGAACGCCTGCTTCCAACTCCATCATTGCTATGGCCCAACCATGCGGCCGTTGCGTGGCCGCTGTAGACGGCAGTCGCGTGCTGGAGGCGGAATCCTCGGGCTCAACGAACGGCACCAACCCTCTGTACGAAGCAAGCACTGACAAATGGTTCCACTAGATGATTCTAAATTTATACTATACCTGCTGTCCGATCTACAGTTATGCTGGAGGCGATGAGGAGCTTCCCAGCAAGCTAAACCGACACGAGTGAATGAATATTAAGTTCTGTTGTCAAGTATCTGATGTTGCGAAAACGTCACGGCCCACAAGCCGATTCTCAGTGATATTCACGCTTGGCTCAGCTAAAGAGTCTTGCCGATGCAGGCTTTTAGTAAATGCACCAGTGTCTCCAAGTGCCTCTAAGTGCCCAAGGCCTTTTGCTTGAGCGGTTCAATCAAACTTTATTTATTGAGTTGTATCGCAAAGAAACCATATCTAACGTTATCCTGGGAGGACAGCTAGAAGAGCTGTATGGACAGCCTCACAGACATTAATTCGTCCAAAAAAAGTTGCTCGTATTGTGCTTTGCAGATAAAATGTCGCCCCGTTTTATGGCCTAGATCGAGAGAGGCCGGTCCACAAATCAGGGTACAAATCACAGGGGGGATCTCGATTTATTATAGATCGGCTCGAATTGCGCTTTTGAAAACGCAAAAGGGATCCATTTGCCGCATATCGACCTCGTTCTGCTCAAATCTGCCAGGAGATCGACCTCGAGCCCTGATTTGGCTTGTCGTAGCTCGAGTTGTTGGCCGGCTTAAATAGATCGATCTATCGCTTTCTTTGACCTCGTTTTATTAAATCGACCTCGAGATATTATAAATCGAGGAGAGCTCCAAGTCAAAACGACAAAACGTTTGCAAAGCACAATACCACAGAAAACATTCCGACGACATCAGTTTGTGACACACCATCGATACGTAGATGAGAACGGAGAAGCTAAATTGCATGCTGCGATTGCTCTCTTTATCTTTTGCTTGCTGTCATTTGCTACAACTAGAGTCCATCAATGCTTGCTGGAGAGGGGCTGTCCTAACTCGCCCCCTGCCTTGGATAAGACGACCTAGTTTCGTGAACTTCGGTACATGCAATGAATAAAGGCCCAGAACGTCCTTTTAAGGACTTTTAAAAAGAAAAGAGATACGCTACGATTTCGCGCGAAAAACTATATTGTGACAGCTCTATTACGTACGATTCTAGTGACTAACCCAAATTATTAAGCATGTCTGTCTGCTGCAATGCTTTGGGACGTCACGGGCGCTTGGAGATGGCTGCGAGTAAACAATAAGGTGCCCACGGGTGAACTGAACGCGTTACCGAAGAGCGGTTGGTTGCTGCTCATCTACCACTACAAGGACTTGTAAAGTAACCGTAGAGTACAATAAAATTCTAGTTGAGTTGCAGCTCTTCTTCTAGGATGCAGGGCCGGGCGCGTTCTTCTTGCTCTTGCTGCCACCGTCGCCGTCGCTATCTCCACCGTCAGCACCGTCGAACGGGGTCTGAGGCAGGTCGCCGTAGGTAGCGTCCGTGTCCGTGCGGACCCGCTCCTCGAGAGATCACCCGCACACCTTCTCGTACAGCTCCTCCACGAGCGGAGCTCAGCCTTTCAAAAAGACCTTTCACCATCTCGAAGTAGTCGGCGATCCCTGCGTCTGGCTCCAGCGCCAAGCGACCCCCCTGCCAGCAGGAACACAAAAGAGTTAGCGTCGTCCCGCAAAAGTTGCTGCCAGCGCCAGCGCACACGCACGTACCGGCGCCTCGGTCGCGTAGCCGCTAAAGCGGCACACACAGCTTCCTTTTGGTCGCTCATGTACTTCCTCTTGTAGGTCGCACCTGGAGAACAGGTTGCACACACAACCGGGTGCGTCAGCGTATTAAAAAGACCTTAAGACGGCTCGAAGACGGCTCAAAGACGACTGCGCTCGAAGGCAGTGGCGAAGGGAGAATAGTTTTTTTTCTCGATAAACGTACAGTGCAGTGACTTATAAGTCGCTGGCATCCGAGAAACTCCGCTGCTGCGAGTTTCAGCGTATCCTGGAGCTTTAATCGTAGCTACCCCTAAATATACTTCCCATCCCAGATTGGGGGGTATTTAAGAGCATTACGAAGTAAGAACGCGTACGCAACATTGCATTGGCAAGCTTAACCCTTATTTCCGGATGTTCTTAAAGTCCACCCCATGAGGGACACCACGGAAGATCACCTGTCCCAAGACCTCTGTTTAGCGGCCTGACCTAGTCCCATGCCAGTGACGCGAAGCAAAAGAAAAGAAAAGCTGCAGGTTGGTAGACGCGAAGAAAGTAAAGAGAGGGGCGCTGAAAACTCTGCATGCGAACTCACAGTATTGGGGCTTCGCCCAAATATGCTACGCCAGCTCCAACTACAGACGCTCCGTTTTCCCTGTTACCATGCGCCACACAGCTCATAGTCGGCTGGAGAATCTTTTGCCACTGATGTCTGATCCATCCCGATGTATTAGTACGAGGGAGTGCATGTAGCAAAGTTTCCTGTTGACATTAGATAGGTTTCGAAATTCACTTCACCCGCACCTTCACCCTCAGAGCAAAATGAGCAAAATCGGGACTTGTGTACTTGTACTGGAAGCTGCTCTAGATAGGTGCGCATACAGTTTTACAGTCTCCCTATATAGATAACGTTTGGAATTGGAAAGTTCGCACCTGAACTTAATGGATTCGTACAGGTGAATGTGAGGATCAAATTCTGATGGCTTTGCAAAATGTAGGGATTTTGCACACTGATTGCACACTGATCTGTGTGCAAAAAGTGCAACTAGTGCGAACTTAGACGGCTGTGAAGGTAAAGTGAGGGTGGGGAACGCTTCGAAACCTACCTATTATCCCATCCGAGATTACCTGCACCATTGTCCAGAACTTGAGTACAGATACAGAAATCTGCCTAAATACCGAACGGGTATACAATACATAACCTCATATAACTAATACTTCAAGGTCCAACGACTGGTCGAACGGAGATGAGCAAAGGTACTGATGTAAAAATCCACTATACCTTTGTTTGGCCAAAAGTACTGAGCTGTGCAGTTGAAAATTGGCGCGCTTTTGATTGCCTGTGCGGTCTTCTATGCATTACCTTTTCACTTTCACATTTTCAGTCAATGGACCATGGGATAATCTACTTCATCAAAAGGTATGTGCTTTTTGAAAAGATGATGCATGCACTAGATCAATTAGGTGAGGGAGCGGATAGTCCTTTCAAAGTGGAGCTACTAACCGCACTGATGTGGCGCGAACACGTTTGGTCAAAGGTCAGCGCTGAATCAATTCAGCACTTCTGGCTTCGCTTGGGCTTGATTAACAAAGCAAGCCTCAAAGTCCTTCTAAACTAAACTAATTCAGTACAGTCTTTTCTATGGTAACGCTGAGATCACTTTATAAACCTAGAGCCCTTATATATATCAGGCGTTCGGTACTCAGGCAGAGTTCTGTATTGGCGTCTTGAAGAGCCACCTGATATATTCATGTATGACAGGGATTCATTATTGCACATCGCTTACGCATAGCCATGCAAATATTCCAAGATCTAATATTATAAGGGATCAAGAATGATTAGTTATATAGTGGCTCTCCAAGACGCCAATATCTGTAGAGGCCCCAGGAATGAAATACGCAAACAAGTAGGGGTGTATATCTTCATTGTACAGAGCCATCAAAAGACTTTCGCCAATCTCTGCTGAATTGGCCCTCTCCACCGCAGAACTGGGACGCCATGTAGTGTGCCAAGATGTAATGCAGTGGCTCTGCCGAAGCAATGCGGTTATCGTCCAAGTTTGACTACTGTCTGATAAGGGAGGAGATTTGTCTTGCGTGGAGTTTTCTCGTCTTGGCTCCGAAGTCAACCAGCAGTACAAGTACATCATGTATGATGTTGAACTAGCTTTCGTTCAAACCGTTTAGAAAGCGCAAGGAGCAACTCCAAAACGGGTCGCACTACTGCTCGACGGGTCTCAAACTGACCCAGTTTGGGCCTTTGAGCATTAGTATGGTGGAACGACTCGTGTTAAAACAGTAGATGGACTCCGATGCTGTACTCAAGTTACGTCCCAACATCTACAGAGTCAAGTAGTTAACGAGTACTTGAAGTATTGACGAGAACGGCTACTAGCAGAGTAAGGAATGAGTACGATAATGCAATACTTCACATTACACCACCACTGTAATATCTGTCCTCCCAGCCTCAAGCAACGCCCCTTGTTTACTGAAGTAATTCTCGGCATCAGTGATTGGTCTAAATCCAGATCCAATATTAGCGAATCATGGATGAGTGAGTCTGCGACGATTGGCGGAATATTGACGCCCAGTGACAACTGGCCACACACGCGTCGAGGCCGAGCAAGACCAGCAAGACTCGTGCAGAGCGACCCTCCTCTCTCCCTGTAGACGAACGATGGCAGACATGGACCCGGTGGCCCGTGCACGCGAGATCGCGGCGCGTCTGGCGGCGGCTGCCATTCCGGGCGGCGACGCTCTCGGCAAGCGCAAGAGCCGCTGGGAGGTGCGGCATTTTACGCGCGGTTTTAGTGACACTGAAGGGTGCTTTTACCTGACGGACCATTCTACGTTTTGGTGTGATCTATTTTTGTGTTCTGTTTTGTGCTGCAGGGTGACGGTGAGTTTTTGGTCCCAATAGTTGAAGTTTCTGATATTTTTGCGACGAGCTAACGAAAATTTTGTGTCTTTTTGGTGCTGCAGTGGACGGCGGCATGCGTCCAGCACCCGGCATGGGCGAGAAAAAGCGCAAGAAAGTGTACATTCCTGTGGACAAGTACCCGGACATTAACTTCATGGGTATGTGTATTCGCGCGCGGACTATTTATCTTTTTATTTATTTGTCAATGATACAGGATGCAATTGCTAATTTATTGTGACTTTATGTTGCCAGGCCTGCTCATCGGTCCTCGTGGATCCAATCAGAAGCGCATGGAGGACGAGTCGGGCGCGCGCATTTTGATCCGCGGCAAGGGCTCGTCCAAGGACCCCACGGGCGACCCGGACGAGAACGAGGAGCTGCACGTGCTCATCACGGCCGACACGGACGAGGCGGTGGCAAAGGCGCAGAGCGCGGTGGAGGACATTTTGTTCAACCCGCAGCAGGCGATGAAGCTCAAGCAGGAGCAGCTGCGCAAGGTCGCGGAGCTCAACGGCACGTTGAACGAGAACTACGGCGGCCCGAGGGATGGAGACAGCCACTCTGGCGGTGGCGCTGGCGGCAACGCCCACTACGGTCCCGGAAGCAGCGGTGGACAGTCGTCCTATGACATGAAGGTGCCCCGTGAACTGGTGGGATACATTATTGGCCGCGGCGGCGAGACGATCCGCGACCTGCAGATGAAGAGTGGAGCTCACATCCAGATCGTCCGTGAGGAGGAGGGAGCCCCGCAGACCCCTGACCGTTTCGTGAACATCACGGGCAACCAGGATGCGCTGGATCTGGCGCAGAGACTCATCCAGAACCTCATCGACGAGCGACAGCAGAACCAAGGAAGTGCCGGCGGTTTCCGCGAGCGTGACGACCGTGACCGCATGGCGCGCTACGGCGGCATTAACCCGGACGGCACCGACTCGGTGGAGCTGCTCGTGCCGAACGAGCGTGTTGGACTCATTATCGGCCGCGGTGGTTGCACGATCAAGGCCATTCAGCAGCGTACGGGCACGAGCGTGACCATTCCGCAGACGCCGGACCCGAACCACCCCGACATGCGTCTGATCACCATCCGCGGCACGATGGAGGCGAAGGAGGCTGCCAAGTTCGAGATCCAGTCTATGATTAGTGAGGAACCGGGACAGCGTCATGGCTATGGCATGGCTTCGGGCCAAACCATTTACATGCAGGTGCCTAACGACCGAGTGGGTGTCATCATCGGCAAGCGCGGAGAAACAATCAAGGGCATCCAGGACCGCCACGCTGTGCGCATTCAGATCCCGCAGGTGCCGGACCCGGGCTCGAACCCGCCTGTGCGTACCATTTCTATTCAGGGTCCGCCTCAGAACCTCACGGGGGCGAAGGAAGAGGTCGACATGGTTATCTTGCAAGGTGCTGGCTCTCATGGCTACGGTGGTGGCGGTCGCTTTGGAGGCGACAGCAGCTACGGTGGATCTGGAAGCTATGGAGGCCAGTCCAGCAGCTACGGCCAGCAGCAGTATGGCAGCTACGGAGCTCAAGGCCAACAGGACCAGTATGCCGCGTACTACCAGCAGCAGGGCCAGCAGGGTCAGTACTATCAGCAGGATGCGTCTGCCTCTACAACGGCAGCGGCTGCAGGCGGTGAACTAGCGGCCGCGACCACCGCCGACCCGAATGACCCGAACGCGTACTGGAACGGCTACTACGAATACGCCGCGTACTACGGTGTGGATGCAGCTAACGCGGCGTGGGGTGTCACCGGTGCTGCTGCTCAAGCTAGTGCTGAGGCGTACCAGCAATACCAGCAGCAGGCTGGCGCGGCTGCTGGCGCCGATGGCGCTGCCGCGGCTCCCGGTGATGCTGATGCTTCCGCTTCTGCGTCCGATGCTGCCACGCCCTCGACCGCACCCGATAGCGGTGCTGACTCGACCCCCGCGAGCGCACCTTCACAGGTTCGTTAGTGTATTATTGTGTGATTGTTGATGTGCGCCCATCGGTCTCGATGCCTCTATTTCGCTCGATCATTGGTCGCTCGTTTGGCCCAAACACCAACGAGTCGATCCACTCGTATCTGTATGAAATGGTGGCTGTATGAGGTGTGGCTGGTGACGAGCACGAGGCGGCGGTGATGCTCTTGTTGGTTGGCGGTGTGGTTGTTGATAATGTGTTTTGTTCTTGTTCCTGTGGTGGTTTGATCCCTGGTCCTTGTGCTGCTATGCCTCGTGATTCGTTACTGCTCAAAAGACGCAAGGACCCCCAGGTACGGCGTAAGGCTTCTTCGTATTGCATTGATCGACTGGATTGCGCTATTCAAGGAGGCGGACGGTGAGCAAGCGCATGAGCAAGCGCATAGAAGATTGATGCTGGGAGGAGGTTGAAGAGCAGGATGACAAGATGGCGTTTGCAGCGTAGTGGTTGGATGGGATGAGGATGCTGTTTGTTGTATCTCTGGTTGTTGCCAAAGCTGAGCTGAGCTGTGCTGAATCGGAGTGGCGAGGCTTTACTCAAGAAACTGCGTCTCAAGCTTGCCGGATTTCTTTGCGGAACACAGGTAGGCACTGGAGAGAGCCATGGCATGACAGGACACGGATACTATCGCACACCAGCACACTCGTTATGAATGCAACATTCGTTGCTCTATTGTTTTGGGAGGTATCGTGGGTGTCTGGCTGGGTTAGCAGCACTGTTATTTGTGTGATTTACAGGACATCTCAGGAACATGAAGGGGAGGAACGTCTTCTGTCGGTGACGCCAAGACTTGCGAGGAATGTTTTGACTTTCTTCGCTTCGCTTGCGGTGGCCAGGACAATTCGAATCCAGTGTTGCGCGTTCTTGGGGTTGTAGTCGTCGCCGAACTGCTCGAGGACTCGCGACAGTCGGAAGCGGAAGCTGTGGTCTGCCATGTTGACGGAGGCGTGCAGCATGTCGCGGTAGTACATGATCATGAGCACCTCCTTGGCTTCGAACGGGTGCTGGAACAAGTACGTGCAGCGGTCGGACGCGAAAGTGGCAGGACACGGGAAGCGACACTCGAGTTTGCCGACGGTGAGTCCGATGGTGGTGGCCTGGAATGCGAGCTTGTCGTGCGTGAGGTCGGTGTGCGCGTGGCTGCTGGAGGACGCGAGGGCAGGTGAGTTTGAGCGGCCCGGCAGGTTGTAGGTTGTCGCGAGCTGGGCGGTGATCGCCTGCGCTCCTTGTGAGATGGTCTTGAGCTGCTCGGACAGCGACGGTCGCAGACTCGGCGACGGCAGCGGCCGTCGGAAGCCGGTGCTGGCTATTCGAGCTCTGCGCGGCGGCGGCGGCTGATCTTGCTCGAGTCTCGACGCTGCTGCAGTCAACAGAGTTGTCGCTGGGGGCTGTACATGTACAACCAGAGACGGTGTCGGTGCTTGGACGTCGACAACAGTGGCATCTAAGGTGATGCGGTGGCGGGTGGATCGGTACAGCACGTATTGAGGAAAAGTTTCGCCCTTGAACGGCTTCGGCGCCGTCGCAGCCATTGCAGCTTTCACGGGCATTTGTGACGTGGGATCCGATCCCAGGCAGGATCGTGGGCACGGCTTGAGTGGCGTGTTGGTGGCCGACGGCGCCGAGGAGCGAACAGACTTTCCACCCGCAGCTTACTAACACGATCTCATGGGTCACACACGCACACACGTCCACAGGAATGGAAGTAGGTAGGTGTCCGCTAAGAACGGCAACTAAAAATACGCCCTCGTCTTCGCAGGAACCTCTGGCAGCGCTATAGATCCCTATGAAGGCTGTAACACGGCCACAGTAAAGAGAGAGAGAGATCAGCGCAAGAGAGAGAGAGAGTGTTGAGCCCTATCAAGTGAGTGACGCGGATGATAATGTATCAGCGCTGGCTCGGTCAGAGCAGTAATGGTCCCACCTTGCGAAAATCTTATTTGTACTGTACGAAACGCACATTACAGTACGGGGCGTCTTAGAGAGCCACCTTATAATTTATGACCTGCTATCTCCTATACGCATTAATTATTCAAAGTTAGAGGCCAACATACTGACAGGAGTGACATTTTGGCTTCTTCTGATTGGCTATTCACGCGGGGGACTACCATACAAACACAAAGTCAAAACCGTTTGAAAAAATTGAAAGGAGGCGGGAACACACCCGCAGCCTCATTCCAAAGCCTCCGTGTCATTCCGCAATTTCAAGATGCCCCAAGTCACCCTCACAAAGGCGCAGCAACTGCAGCTGTGTGACCAGCACAAGAAGGACCCGAGCCTGCAGTGCATGCAGTTAGCGGCGTGGTGCCAAGAAACGTTCAACCTGCCAGCGATGCCCGGGAAAAGCACCATCAGTCGCATTCTAAGGCGAGAGAGAGAGCTGCGCAGCATTGCTATCGACTACAGAGACCTTCGGCGCATGCGGGCACCGATACCGAAGAAGGTCCTCGCTAACTGTTGGGGCTGCTATCCAAAAGAGTAATGAATGTGGACCACATTCTAAATTAAATCAATACATTGTGTTTCTCTGCTACGGGGAGCTGTCCTATCAGATCGCAAACCCCGTCAAAATCGGATATATCAGGTGGCTCTCTAAGACGCCCCGTACTGTACATTGCGTCCGCCCGCATCGTGAGCGTCAACGAGGCGACAGGTGGCAGTGTTGACGAGAGGAAACTGTGTATCCTTGAGTCGCCGTCACCGTCACCGCGTTCAAGTGCCTTCGCGGCGTCGAAAAGCGGGCGACTACAGAGAGAGACCGAGAGCGAGCGTTGCACTGTGACTCGTCACGCCGCGCGAAAAGATCTTGGACCGGACCTGACCGGGACCCGAGGATGTTTCACCCACTCACCCACCCTGGAGGATGCAGGCTCAAGGATGTGAAGTGCGGCCCGAGTGGGTTCATCGATCTGCTGCGGCCGCGGCCCGGGAAAGGATTTTTCTTCTCTTGCTGTTTACGTCCGCGGCTGCCACTGCAGGTGCATGCCCATCAAAAACTACACAAAAGTGTAAGTAAATTCGTTCGTCACCTCTAATTTATATTTTACCGGTCTTGCACTGATGGAGGGCAAGACTTGGAGTGAGTGATATCTACCTAGGTATCTGCCGACACTTTAGATTACAGCAAGGTGAAGCTCGCTTCACTCGGCTGTTTGTTGCTCCTGTCCAGTGTCTGGACATGCTCCGGAATTGGCTTTTCGGTTACCAACGGTGGCCCGTTTCGAGCATTACACACGCTGCCTGCTTCCTGTCATGTCCATTCCGTATCGCAAGTTCCGTCCTGTGATTGGCTCTTCTAGACCTCCGTCCCGAATCAAACGGTGCAGTGCCCATACTGATCCTGTTCCGCTTACGCACCGTTCTTTGTGGACCAGCCCCGCCCCACCTGTCGCGGTCGAGTCCCCCCCCTCTCTTCACAAAGCCATTAGAGAAGCCCGGGCACGAGGCAACTCGCCGTTGGTCCATTTACTCTAACCAGCTATCTCATCCATCTACCCTTCGGATTAGCGGCCCCCAGCGCTAAACCGGAGGCAGTACAGCGCTAACTTTTCCGCTCATGAGCACGGCCACCGCCATGCCGCGCGAGCTCTCGGCCGCCGAGCAGGCCGAGGCCGAGGCCCAGCGCGCCTGGGAGAGGGAGATGGAGCTCGCCATGGAGAGCCGCGGACGCACGCGCAGCCGCTCCATCCTCGCGGACGACGAACCGCAGCGCAAGGACCCCGAGGAGCTCGCGTACGACGCGCGCCGCTCACGCGCACGTTGCTTCAGCTCGCGCGAGGTGGGCGCGGAGGACGCGGACGCGCGCGCGCAGGAAGAAGCCGACGCGGACGCGCGCTCGCGCCGCCGGAGCTGCTCGTTCTCGGCGCTGGAGCCGCCGCGCGGCCTCGCGCGCGAGGACAACGACGACGACGACAGAGAGGAGGACGCCGCCAAGCGCGCGGCGTCGCTGTCCAAGATCTACCTGGCCGGCTCGGCGCCCGTGGACGTGTCGAAGCTGCAGGACGACAGCAAGATCGTGGGCGTCAAGAAGGTGGAGGTGGTGCAGCCCACGGGCGCGCTCTCGGCCGCCGCGCTGGACGCGCTGTCCGAGGGCCTGCAGCTGAGCGTGGACAACAGCCCCATGCCCGCCACGGACACGCAGCTCACGGAGGAGCAGCTGGAGGAGAAGAAGATGGAGGAGGAAGAGGACCACAAGCTCAAGGCCGAGAAGCTGTCCGCGCGCAGGTCGCTGTCCGTGCGCGCCTCGCTGTTCCGCAACAAGATGTTCAAGAGCACGTCCAGGCTGCTCAACAGCGAGGAGGGCGTGAAGCAGCAGGCCGCAAGGGCCAGCGTGGCCGCGGACAAGCTCGCCTCGGAGGTCGTGGCGGACGCCGTGCCCGTTGCGCCCAAGAAGAAGCACAAGCTCAAGCTGCTGCTGCTCGGAGATAGCGGTACGTGATGGAAAGGAGTGGACAGTAGAGAGAGAGAGAGAGAGAGAGAGAGAGAGCGAGAGGCGGATACTGATGTGGATTTTCGCTGTCGACAGGCGTCGGTAAGACGAGCTTGATGCGCGTGTTCTCCGGAGACGAGTTCTCCGAGTCGATGCTGGCAACTGCTGGGTACGTAGCGATGGGTGTACTTCACTGGTGGATGGGCGTCTAACGGTTGTTTATTATGATTAACTGCAGTGTGGATTTCAAGCTCCGGCATATTAACGTTGCGGACGAGGCAATCACGCTTCAGATTTGGGATACCGCAGGCCAAGAACGCTTCCACCGCATCACTGCTAGTACGTTGGCTCGGGAATACTTGACTTTGACTATGGGGCCGATTATTAACGCTGTGGTGTTTGCTTTAACAGCATATTACAAGGGTGCAAATGGTATTGTTCTCGTTTACGATGTTAGCGATCGACGAAGCTTCGACAGTACGTGACTGGGTACCCTGCGTTTCCTCGTTGAAATGAGGAATACTAATCGCGATGCTTTATGTGGTTGCAGATGTGGGCTACTGGATGAACAACATCCGCCAGTACTCGACTCCGACGCAGATGCCAGCCATGTTGCTCGTGGGAAACAAGATCGATTTACCGAACCGAGTGGTGTCGCTGGAGGAGGGCCAAGCGGCTGCAAGCCAGTACGGCTGCCGATTTATTGGTACGTTTGGCGGTCTACAGCAGCAATTGACGCGGTGATGTCGTCTAACGAATGTCCTCCTTGTTGTGTTATTGCAGAAACGAGTGCAAAGACGTCAGAGAACACTAATGGAGCACTGGAGACTATTGCGCGCGACGCCTTCCTGATCAGCGTCAATCGTATGTGTCGGCAACGATTGTACCATTGAAAATGTCGCGCGAATAACCGTTCTAACCTGTGCACCTTCGTCTTTGCCTCTGCAGCTACACTTACCCAGAAAATGGTGATGGACCGGGAGAAGACGCTGGCCGGCCGCCGCAACAAGGAAAACTGCGTCATCCAGTAAAGAGACCGGCGCCGTTCTCGCTTCCCCACCCGTTCCCCCCTGGGAGGGAGGGACACCACACATTTTTCCACGACTAAAGTCAACTCTTTCCGAGCACCCCCACAACAGAGGTTGTACAAGCAGGCCGACTCGCCGTCTCACTCGGCGCAGCGACGAAGTAATCGAGGCAGCGGCGACTTGGCAGCAAACACAAGACACGAGCGACACACGAAGAAGGCACGCGGTGTGCACTAACCGGCCCGAATCCCACCACCAACTCCCCCACTCAGCACGAAAAAATACCCAGGACGACCGATAGTAAGAGAGCGAGTGCTGCCAAGCTTCAGGGGTAGACAGACACAGTCAAAACAGGCGCGGCCGATCGAACGGGAGCACACTCAAGCAGGCCGATATTTAACCGATTGCGGCTGACACGAAATATTAACAACTCGCAGCGTACACCGGCCGAGTCTCTAATTGCTGTAAGTTAGGCGCCATTCTACTGCTTGTCGCCCGCGTCGTCCCGGGTCTGCACGCGCGAGCGCAGGAACTGCTCGGCCTCGGCCTTGCGCTCCGGGTTGTTCATGACCTCCATGAACTCGCGCGTCTGGCGCACGCGCGCGCGGTACGCAGCGGAGCAGAAGACCCTACAGTAGTGAATAGCGCATTAGAGTTAGAGCTACGGAGTGTCAGGACTTGGTTGGGTGACGCGACGCACCAGGAGCCGCAGCTGACCAGGCCGAAGGTGAAGACGGCGGCGTCGCAGGACGTGCGGATGATTCGGGTGGTGCGGAAGCGGTGGCCGCCAATGAGGGCGGCCGTGGCGATGCCCCACATGAGGCCGGTGCGGAAGCACGGAGGGTTCTTGAGCACCACGTCGGTCGACGAGGACGGAGACGAGGAGCTCATTTTGGTGGAGACCAAAGTGTGGTAAACTTCACTGACACGGACGTCCCCACGTTTATTAATGTTGGTGACGGACCAATCAGAAGGCCGTATTTCTGCGTTTTTTTCATTCTTCTCCAAATTCGCCGTTTGTTTCGCTGGATTTCGCGCTCTTGCTCTTCGACAGTTGTGCCGCGGTTTTGCTGCTGATCGCACTGGTATAGATAGTGGACAAGCACCGCCCCATCTTGGTCGGTCGAGGAATTGTCCCGGGACTGGGGGTTGCTGCTGGCTCGTATCGATTGCCAGACGCTGAGGTGACGCGCTGCAACACGTCTCCGATAGCGGCGTCTCCCAGTCGGTGGTTGTTGGGCGGGTCGACGGTGCTCGACACAGACATCATTAGAACTGCTTCCCTTTCATTTCTGGCGTCATCCATGAAAACACAACTGTATTTTTTAATATTCCTATGTCTCCGTAACCCTGGTGTCATTATCGATGACGCGGGCTGCAACTCGTGTGCTGAAGAGCAAAATGGGGGAAATGACAGAATCGGGCACTATTTCAAGAAAATTACCAATTTCTGCGCAAAGTGACAAAATCTGGCACTCCTACTAATTTCTGGTACTCTGTGCAATAACAGCTCACCCACGGAGCTGTGAGGCTGCCGTCACATGAACCGATGCTAAGAATATCCTTCATACGCTCTTCCGCCTTATTTTCATCACCAACCTCACTGCTCTATCCGCCACTTTCCACCTTCGTCTCCATCTCCACTAGCCGCTGGTCTCAGCTTCTCCTCCTCCTCACTGGGCCCCAACTACGAATCCAACTTCGTCATCTCTTCTTCACAAACTACTGCTCGACCGCGATTGCGAGGTGGCTACCAGTGGGCTGAGAATGAAGGCTCACCATCTCCTTCCGAGTTCATCGAGACCCATGGGGAGCAGGAACTACGGGCTGGAGATATCGTATCATACTACCATCCAGTGTTCTTTCAGATGAAGGTCTCTGGCATTGTTGTGATCGCGGTCGATCCTGACGCCGATGAGTTTCCCCTCAAGCTCGATGCAGAAGAATCCCTACCGTACACACACAAAGTAGCGGTCGAAAGCGCGGACAACCCACAACTCCGCACCATCCGCTCGTACAACTTGATTAAAGGAGCAATATCTGCGCCCACGCGACGCGAACAGATTGGGAAAAGCATCCGTGCGATTCACGCCGAGGTTTTCGCTGAAGCTCGAGAGCTGTGTGGAATCTCACAAACATGGGGTGGAGTTGCATCTTCTGCTCGCTCTTTCGACGAGTCTGATGAAGAAGGGAAAAATGTGAGTCAATCTGAAAACGAAGGGGACACCGGTACGGAGAGGAGTGCAGCCGCAAGTGGGGTCTCACGAACACGTCGCGGAGCGGCAAGTTTCGCTAGACCTGTCTGCGAATCTGCTGATGAGAGGAAAACAGAGGATAGTGCAGTCGTTGTCGTTCGCCAAGGAGATAGCTTACTCTACATAATATATTATTCACGCATAATTCGCCATTCATGCATAGCGTTGATTTACAGAGCCGTCGATTTTGCGACTGGCGGGCCCTGGGAAGTGCACGACGCGTAGGTCGTCGGGCGGCTCCACGCTGCCGCCGTTCGTGCCGCTGCCCCAGGCGTCCCACTCGAGACCGTAGTACAGCGTCAACGCGGCCATGGCCGTTGCCACGGAGCCCACATAGGGCACGGTGCCACGCGCACCGGTGCCGTCTCCCACGCGGTATCTGGCCAGCTCTCCACAGACGGCTTCTCCATGAACATCTCGAGGACGTTCGTGTACTCGACGTCCGCCTACTCCACGACGCCCGCCAACTCCACGACGCCCACCTACTCCACGACACCCGCCTACTCCTCGATGTCGGCGCTGTATACGACGTACGCCTGCGCTTCGACGTCCACGACGTCGGTGTCCTCCACGACGTTGATCTTCATGTGTGAGGACTTCACGGCGATCGCGCGTCCACGTGTCTTCCCTTCATGATAGCATCCTAGACGGCGTCAATACCTTGCATGCTGCTCGGTTCATCTTGCTTCGCTGTGGTCCAATGCTGCGCAGTTCCGTGGGTGAGCTGTTATTGCACAGAGTACCAGAAATTAGTAGGAGTGCCAGATTTTGTCACTTTGCGCAGAAATTGGTAATTTTCTTGAAATAGTGCCCGATTCTGTCATTTCCCCGAGCAAAATGTCACACTTGATGGTGACACGCCCTATGTACTGTTGCTACACCCAGCAGTCCCGTGGACACAAACCCGACAACCGTTTTTGATGAACTTACGGTCATTGTGCCTCTATTTCTTGCCGACTCACCCCAAGCGTTAATATGAACGACGTCTTGCTGGGCGCGCCCAACTTCGATCAGTTTAGCGAGTCCGTGATCGCCCCAGTCGTACCACGACGCTCGAAGTCTCGACACCCACCTCAAGAAGCTCTTCAACTCGAATTAACCCCCCGCGTTGGCCCAACTCAGTACTTTCCAGCTCCAAGAGGCGACGAGGTCAAGTCTACGAAGACCAGCACAGCGGAGGAGATCCTCCACGTCCAGCGATGGCGCCGTCGGATGATGCGGCAACGATACAGGAAAAAGATGGATGCCAAGGCCACTGCTCTAGTTAAAGACGTCGATCGACTGCGAGACCACTGGAGACGCAGCTGTGTCTGCCCATGTCGGAGGCTAGAACGACGCCGTGGGAGGCGGTGGTGGAGTACTTCTGCCTCTTCCGGTACGGCAGGGACCACACGCCTCTGGACGGAGATGCCCAGCTGAAGTCCCTACAAGAAGCCATGGTGCCCGACGTCGCGTCCAACCGAGGCTATGGCGTTGAAGCAATACTGGAAGGTTGGGAGCTCCTGTCTTCGCGCCACGAAAGGCTGGAAATCCAGCTTGAGAGACTGGATCATAGTGAAAAAGGCGCCATCGTCGCCCACGTGAAGGGCTTCACCACAGTCACGGAACGAAAGCTGCGCAATGAAGGTGCGGACGTGGGAATGGAGTGGAACGCGTTGCTTCGGACGCCGAGTTGCAGTTCCAGGACGCGTGCGCTTCGAGTGGGACGGCAAGAGGCACCAGTTAGTGAGCGTCTTTTACCAAGTTAATATGCTCACTTCGCTGCTGAAGCTGCTCGGCACCTTGGAGGATGCATGCGTGGTGCTGAATAGCTTTCTAGCAATGATCGACTAGGGACTACTACATGTACTACGCAGCAGGATTCCCCTTCCACGACTAATTTTGTTTTCCACTATAGTGTGCTATGAATAATATTTACCTGTCGTGGACCTTCCATCCAATTTCAGCAGACTGCAACAAAACAGTTAAGAGAGCACGCCTCGCCCAAGGCAGGAATGGTCAACCGCGCGCTAAGGTCATCATCAAGAGCATGGTGGAGACGCATCGAGAAGAGATGGAATCGAATGCAAGTGGGCCACCAGGGATCGTACTCGGTTGAGCGGATCGAGAGCTTAGCGCTGTACTGCCAGACCACGTCCACGACTCGCGCCATTTGCGTGTGCGTCTTCGCTCCGCTTCCTGCTCTGGCGTTTGCCTTGTTCCTGGAATCTTTGCCATTGCGGCCCCCATCGGAAGGGTGGGGTGCGAATTGGGTCTTCTGGCTCCGCTTACTGCTCATGGAGTTCGGGATAAGTTTCGCAGGCGGAACGCTACTAGCCACGATTGTACAAGAGCTCGGGTACTCAGCTCGCAAGCGGCTTATTGTGGCGTTTGCTGTGAGTTGCCAGTACATTGGGGTGTGCATCCTCGTGGCAGCCACGGTTGCGTTCCCCGTGCCGTTCCTCATGCAGCTGGGAGGGGTTCCAATCGGGATTTTCATGGCTTTGACGCTTCGGATTGTCCTGGGGCCAGCGCTGTTCGACCCAAAGTCCCCCTTGAAGATCCTCGGAGACCGATTCAACCTCCACCTCTTTGCCACCACGGTGCTCGTCCTGGTCTACCCCGTGTACAAGGTGCTGTACGACCTTGTTCCGTCGTCCTACAGGATCGTGGTAGCCTTTGTCTTGCCAGTGTGGAATTTTTCAGCCAAGTCTTTCGTCGTGGCCACTGCGCGCGCACTGGAGGACTACATCCCCGAGTTTGTGGCCTTCCTGGTGGATTTCTTCGGGACGCTCTTCGTCTCGGTGTGCATGTACAACTCGCAGTCGCTCTTCCTGTCGGGTCTGTTCATCCTCGCAGACATTGGCGCCTTCTTGCTCGAGTACCGCGAGATCCAGTCGAACGCGCGCGTTGTCGTGGAAATCCTCCGGGAGCGCCACGCCTCTCAACTTCGCCTCCGCCTCAAAGACACTCGCAAGGCCAGCGACGCCGAGTGGAGCGGACTGGTGACGAGGATCCTCGCTGTGACCCGCGACCCAAGAGCCCACCAATTAGACTCGTTGATCGAAACGAGACTCTGGGCGTGCGTTCCCCACCCGCTCACAACCGAACAAAGAGGGCTGCTAATGACCCTTGAAGCCTCAGGTTTGTATGGCAAGGTCAGTACCTCCTCCAAGACGATCCATAGCAGTGGCATGCGCCAGCTACGAGTCGTATCTGTAGCGCCAGTTCCACATCCTGGACCGGAATCTAAAGCGCCAACAAGAGCAGCGCCCTCGACACGCACAGAGAGCAGCATTCGAAGCGCTGAACGCTCGCACAAACTTACCCTCCAAGGGCTTCAGCTGCTGTTCCACTGCGAATATCTGACGCTGGTCCAGTACGTGGAGTGCGTCGTTCCATTCGTCTTCTTGACGTACCAGTGGGCTCTCTCGCTGTTGCCGAACGGCGTCTACTACCCAAGTGAGGATAGCGCGGGCTGGAATGCGACGAGCGTTGTGAACCTCGTGGTGTTTGCGCTGCTCAAGGTGGTGTCGTTCCTGGTTTTGAGCGTTTTCTTGCAGAAAATGTTTTTGTTCTCGCCGCTGCACCAGCTCGCGTTTGTGCTCGAGACACAATACAGCGCCGTGCAAGTCCATTTCTTGGTCGTGACTATCTTGCTGCTGCAATACGAGCTGGCTCATTTTGGTACGTTTGACAGTACTTAAGTATTGTGAAGTTTTGAATTAGAGGAGCTGACAGTATTTTTTGATCTTAGGGGCGGACATTACACTGCTGTTCAAGTGACTGCATGATCCATAATCTTTTTCTTAAAAGAAAGAAAACGAGGAAAAATAGCGCACGAGGGACATGCCCCAAGTCTCTTGTCCTGCTCGTGGGATTCCTGGAAGCAATGGTTGCCAAGTCACAACCGATGATTTCAAGTTGTTGCGAGGCGAAAAATATTCTCATGCTACGAGTTCCCACGACGTCCAGCGCTGTGGAAATATAGATTGTTTATTGATTGAGCCCTCAGATCTGGAACAATCAATTATTGCAATCTCGACAATCCCAAATACAAAAGATTGTAATCTATGTTCTCGCTTACTTTTCCTCTGCTAGATTCATATTTCTATTCGTTTAGTGGCGCAATCGTTCTAGCACCTCGGTTTGCTTGATTACATTGGCGCCAAGCTTCAAAAACCTCAGAAAATGCAATATTGGGTCCTCTATTCGTCATGTTAAGTTTGTACCCCATGATGCTCCCTTATATCCGTATTTTGAAGCAGCAGAAGCACAGAAACGCTTGTAAAGAGTTAAGATCGGTTCCGTGGGCTTGACGCTGCTTATTTGTATGCCGGATCGCGACGGAAGCCGTGTCGAAGGCTCAAAATCAGTATATAAACAATATGAGACTTAGATTGCCGATTGAGATTCCGCAACAAACAATCAATTATTGTGATTGACAATCTTGGCAATATTACAATCACAATCCTATTTTCCACAGCGCTGGGGAACCGTGTCGACGTTACTGAGAAAGAAGACGGAGACACCCTAGTGATAAGCGATCAACCGGATGAGGCTGCATGATCCTGTTCCGACGAGCTCCAGGAGGGCTGTGATGAAGAATTTTGCAGACAAAACTCCGCGATACGACATGCACGCTCGATAAACAGGCGTCAGTTTACATTTAGCCAGGAGGGGTAATAATGGTTTGAAGGGATGGAAAAGGAGCTCTCTTTCCGTTACGAATGAACTGTAAAGTCCCTGAAATGCTTGTTGTACGGTGCAGTGGTCCGACTAAAATCACAAGTTCACTGTAAAAAAAAATGCTGGGTGAGCCTCTGTTGTAGTCGTTTGTCGCGTTTCAAGTAACGGAGCGGGCGGGCCGCCTCGAGTTCGCGTCGAAGTTGGCGTCAATGAAGGGGGCCGGAGCATTCTTCCCGAAGTTGGTCTCGCTCAGAGCCGTCCGCGCTTCTGGACTCAGCTGCTCCCATATGACGAGGTGCTGGAGTTCCCCTCTTCCCCGTGCCGCAGTCATCCGCAGCGTGCGGAACGAAGCCTCGCTGTAGAACGGCTCGTATGAGAGCATGGGGGTCGTGCCGTTATTGTACTCGACGAACGCCGTGGGCGGTTCGTTCTTGTTAACAACATATCCCCCCTTCCAGTTCCAAGTGGAGACCGCCAGGATTTTAGGGCTCTCGAGCGCAGGGTTGTGCAGCCATACAATGGCATTGGCCCACTTGTGTCGATGGCCCTCGGTCCAGTAGCCTTTGTCCTTGGGGAAATGGCACGCGTGTGTGATGGCCTAGTGGAGAATTTAAAAGTGAGCTACGCTTGGTTTCGGAAGTCCTGGTTACCGCACTTGCTTTAGTGGAGGTAAGAGAGTCGGTAGCACCCACCCGTGTCTTGAAGCTCCAGAGAACGAGCGACAGCTTCTAGTCACCCCCGCTATAGTTATAAAGCCGATCGTAGTCAGTTCGATCCACCCGATAGCAATCATGCCAGCGACACCCCCCAAAGACCGAAATGTTGCCACAGCCACACCACTGGGACTCAAAACAGGACGGGTGCACAACAAACGCAACGACGCGGTGGAAAACGTCGTCTGGCAGACGCCCGAACAGGCAACCCCCCCCCCCCCGCGCCTTCCTTCCTCCCATAGCGGGCAAGTGAAATATCTCGGACCTGCTTCCATCTCCAAGCATCCGTGAAAAACCTCCCCATTCTCAGCAGCACTCGCGGCACCGACGTCGAAACATCGACGCCATGTTCAGAGAGATCGTGGATCGTGTACCACAGAGCACGCGAAACCTTTCGCCTATTCAATTGGTTCAGAACTTGAACGAGATCGATCATACCCTGATCAAAGGCAGCTTCTGTGCACTTGGAAAGCGTCCACGAGAGCTCCGGCTTGCCGCTGCCTTTGAACCGGGTAACCTCCGGGTTTTTAATCGAGGCTCGGATCTTGTCGTGCATCGCGACTTCCATCGCGTGCCGCTCGTTGTCCGACTTTATCGCCCTCTTGAGAACTTTGAACGGCCGTGGATGTCGTGGCCGTGCCAATTGAACTTTTCGCCTCCTTCCCGCCTATCCCACTTGAGGAGAGCCGCAACTACCGTTAGGTCGGCGCCGTGTTTGCAGGCGTAAAGCACAACGTTCTGCTGGAAGCAGTCGCGGGATCCGAGAGTTCGACCATTTGCAGATCATTGCGAGTGTCGGCGTGAGTCGCTGCGATCATGAGCGATGTCACTCGATCTTCGTTACGAGCGTGGATCAACTGATACTCCTCCTCGAACAGCTCATAAATGCCATCGATATCGCCACGGCGGATACTCTCGTGAAAGGCACGACACAACGTCGAATCCATTCGGGAGAAACTCGAAAATTGGGGACGGTGCCTCGATCTTTCTCCACTCAGAAAACTTTCTCGAATTTCTCGGAAAACTAGTGACTAAAATTAATAATTGAACGCAAAAGAAATGGAATAATTTTTGATTTACACAATATAAATTGCGACAGGGAACACACTTTTTCGAGCCATTTTATTATTTGACCAGCTACAGAAGCAGGCATGAAGGTCAAAGTGCACTCGGGGCTGCAGCTGCAGGTGCTGGCGCTGTACAAGAAGGCGCTGCAGGCGGCGGCGCGCAAGGACGGCGACACGCTGCGCTACGTGCGCGAGCGATTCCGCGCAGACGTACGTCAATGCTCCCAGCAGCACGACGGTGAGATTACTCCGATTAATTATGTAACAGAATACTAATTTGTTTTGTCAATTGTGTGGCAGGCGACCTCCGTCGACCGCAAGGACTTCGTGGTGATCGAGTACATGCTGCGCAAGGGCGAGCGCGACCTCAAGATGCTGGAGCGCATGAAGTCGGCGCACTTCACGCAGGTCTCACACCCGAATTAGAGGCTCCCAGAATACAGATTTCGTCAATAATTGACAACACAATTTTTGCCAAAGTGGACATAAATTTTATGCAGGTGGACGTTCACTTTGTGTCTACAAGAGGGAGACGCTGACGGTCACGAGAGCGGTGACAGCAAGAGCCACGTTGGTGACGAGTGCAGTCGCCGAGTTGGAGCCGGAGCTGGAAGTGGACCCACTGTCGCTCTTTGACGAGCCGGACACCTCGGAGGACGTCGGAGGACTCGTGGTACTCTCATATTGGTGAACAGAGGAGGAGCTGGCGGTGGAAGCTGACGCTGAGGTGCTGGAGGAGCTCATGGACGTCGTGGAGGACCCACTTGAGCTGGTTGAAGCGTCCAGGGACACGCTGATGGACGCGTCCGTAGACGAGGAGGACACTTCAGTTGTGACTGGCTCTGAGCTGCCTGAGCTGGAGAGGGACGCTGGAGCACTGGAGTTGGACGCAGGATCGACGGAGAGCACTTCAGCCGCGAGGGTGGCGGACGGAGTGCTGTCGGCGTCGCTGGAGGGAGCGTCGTGGGGGAGGGACGAGTCCCCGGCCGAGACTGAGCCTGATCCAGAGGACGAGCTGCGAGAGTTGACGCTGGTGACTGCGACGACGAGAAGCACGAGCTGAAAGACCTTCATGGGGTTTTGGAGTGGAGGTGGAGGTTATGGACGAGCTTTGGGGAGGTCTCGTTGGTCTTGTCGGTTTGGCTGGGAAAGCGACAATGGCTATCGCGTGTGTGCTCCATGCTCGTTTGGCCGCAGCCGTAGATGACCATCAGGTGCATGGCATTGCTTGGAAACAAGTGGGGCTGGAAACGAGCACTGAGACCGTCAACTTCCACCAACAGGAGAATGCCATGCGACTACCAAGTGCCATGTGACGGATCCTATCCCTCACCCCCGACAAAATCAAGTTGAATATTGAAGTGCCCAGCCGAGGTGCAGAGCTACCACACCGTCGTTGAAATTGCTCGCTGTCGGATATGTTTAAATAGAGGTATTGTATTGCTGAGGTTCTCACCGTTGGTGCGGTGGAATTCGCAAAAGTCTCCTCAGTCCAAGACGTTGCCCAAGTGCAAGCCGTTAGAGAAGATCGAGACACCTTCCCAACTGTTGCTGGCATCCGTAGAGTTCGTGTTTGCAGGGATTCATGCTCATTCGCAAACCTTTGACGAATACTAACCACCATGTTTTTCTCATACGATCCAGCCCCATATCTAGACTCGGATCTGTGTCGTGCCTTCCACGAGAACATTGGCAACGGGGATATCGATGGCATTCTAGAGCTACTCAAAATGGAGCCCCTGTTGATCCACGCCCGCAACCAAGATCGAGCAACTTCACTGATGATCGCGACAGTCCACTCCGACACTCACCAAGCTCTGCGAATGGTGGAGCTGCTCATGGAGCAAGGGGCTCGCCTTGGCTCGCACGACTGCTGTCGGCGAAACACTCTACAGTATGCGTGCAGATACGGTGCCGACTTAGCTTTGGTCGAGACTCTGCTTCAGTGGAATGACCGGAAAGGAGGCCAAAAGTTCCATTGGCACGACCGTGACATCTATGGCGATAGCGCGTTGATGTTGGCCAGTCGCATGGCCAATACGCCTGTGACCATGCAGCTATTGAACGAGATTGATATCGTTAAGTTCGCGAAGCAGAACCACCCGTTCAAAGTTCTCAAGAGGGCGATAAAGTCGGACAACGAGCGGCACGCGATGGAAGTCGCGATGCACGACAAGATCCGAGCCTCGATTAAAAACCCGGAGGTTACCCGATTCAAAGGCAGCGGCAAGCCGGAGCTCTCGTGGACGCTTTCCAAGTGCACAGAAGCTGCGGTGGACCGGGGTATGATCGATCTCGTTCAAGTTCTGAACCAATTGAATCGGCGAAAGGTTTCGCGTGCTCTGTGGTACACGATCCACGATCTCTCTGAACATGGCGTCGATGTTTCGACGTCGGTGCCGCGAGTGCTGCTGAGAATGGGGAGGTTTTTCACGGATGCTTGGAGATGGAAGCAGGTCCGAGATATTTCACTTGCCCGCTATGGGAGGAAGGAAGGTGGGGGGAAGGAAGGAGGAGTTTGTCTGTTCGGGCGACTGCCAGACGACGTTTTCCACCGCGTCGTTGCGTTTGTGGTGCCGTCAGCGTTCCAGCACCCGTCCTGTTTTGAGTCCCAGTGGTGTGGCTGTGGCAACATTTCGGCGCTTGGAGAGTGTCGCTGGCATGATTGCTATCGGGTGGATCGAACTGACTACGATCGGCTTTATAACTATAGCGGACGTGACTAGGAGCTGCCAGTCATTAATGCCCTCTTCGAAGTATCGAGACGCGTGTGCGCAGCATTAATGAGGAAGGACGAAGCTAAGTAACAAAGCTTTCATTAACTTTTTTTGTTTTTTGCTTCTTTTTCAAATTTACAGATGATCTTCTGGTTTTTCACAAATTTAACAGATTCGTACGAGCACATTGCTTGTTTCCATTTTTTTGTGTTGGACAGCATGCTTTGCACCTCCTGTCACGCTTTGACAGCATATTTATCCTTAAAGCAAATGAAGAATGCTGCGCCGGTGTGATACTGACAAATTGCCGTCTTTTTCGATACTTACAGAGAGCTTTTGAGTGCTTCCTCTCAGCTTCCGAGCGACTCAAGAATCAGTGCTCAGTGTTATCCTGCACTCCCTGCAATAGCAAGTCGCGGGTCGAGAAGCTTCGAAGCGACGATCAGCCACTTCGTCTTCCATTCCTGCAACGATAAAGTTATCGATGAATTGCTGAGTAAATTCGACCATCTGCGCGAGACCGACTTGTTTTTGTTGGATTTCCAGCTTTCGTGCCTGCGAGCACTACGAATTCCAGTCTTCAAGCATCGTCATCACATCAACACACGTTGTTACCACGGCAAATATCCCATCTTCTCCGAATTGCATGATTTCTAGGCAAAGAGACCGATAACACATGGAAGATCTGGTATTTAGGTAGCAAATGAAAAGGCAATTCGGGAGTACATGCACTTTTTCACGAAGGAGTAACTTATCCGAGAAAGACAGCAGCACACGGGAAATACTGTGTGTTTCGGGACTAAGTGATATGTTACCGAACCTATCTCCTTGACGCAGGTCGCCTAAGCTTCTGGACGCCCGTCAGGTCGATCGCGCTCCATGCGAAGCCTGGCGGAATGGTGTAGGACTCCGCGCGGACGTACCCCACGCTCGTCGATGACCTCGCGGTCTATCGGCACCACGGCTAGGTACAGCTTACTTATTGAGCACGCGCAAGAATTTCTACTGGTTCTCCACGGCCACGAGCTCCACCTGCTTGTCATCGGTGGACCTGCTTGAGCGGGGAGGTGGCAAGCCACTCATCGATTCACCAAACAGTTTTGGTGACCAAAGCCAGACTAGGCATCAAACGCGTGATTAGTTGCGTTCAAAGTCTCTTTGTTACATTCCCCCGCCCAGATTGAGCTAGCGTCAGCAAAATGAGGCGTGTCGTTGTTTTCGCCCATAAGATGTTTATAAAGACTTCACCCTTTTCGTCACATGAAGAGCGCCAAGACAATCTATCCACGGATTGCTTGTTTGACTTGGTCTTGTATGTGAGACCGGAAAAGCTTAAGTTATTCGGGAGATGAGAGGCCGTAACGCCGATAGTCTTAGGCTTTCACGGGTTAAGCTGTTATTCGCGTGAAGATAGATATTCCGTGAAAGCCCAGGTGTTTCCCGTGCAAACAGGTTTTTCGCGCTGTTATTCGTTTCTAGCTATCTGACAAATCTCCCGCCGGGACCACCTGGTGGACCCGGCAAATCATCCGATATTTAGGTTAGTGCACACCAACTCGGGAAGCGTTCTATTTTTCCTTATTGCATTGAATTCGAGGATACCGTCTGCTACGTAGAAGTAATAGTTTCAAGTAAGCTGAGTACATACACCGGCTTTCCGAAAAACAAAATGATATCTTTTACCCATCCAGCCTTCGCGAAGCCCTAGTCTACTTTGATAAAAAAATGTATTATAAAACACTGTCCAAAATTCTGAGTTTATGGTGTCTGAAGTTTTTTTTACGATGACATCACTTGAATAAGTATATACCATGGCAAAATCGAAGTTACCAGTTGTGCTGCTATCTACCTGTAGACAGCAGAGCCACGCACAAGCGGTGGCTAATAGCTCGAGCATTTCTTAACGAACCGAGTTTGTCAGCATAACGATGTCCACCCATTGGGGGATGTTGGTGCCAATTCCACTTCCATTGCGTCGCGACATGCTCTCATACACGTGTCCCGATGTGTAGCAGCTTACCGGCGCAAGGATGGATGCTACCGACTCTCTCACTTCCACTAAAGCAGCACGGGAGTTCCAACTTCCGAGAGCTCACTTTTAATTTCTCCGCCCACCAGCAACACGAACACGAATCGATTCCATGAATCTGCGTTCTCACGAGTGGAGGAAAAAAGAAAACGGGCTCGAAAGACGGGGCTGCAAGGGCTCAAAGCTCGGCTCGCAAGTGTACGGCCGAGCTGGTTGGTACAAGGGCCTCTGGACGCGTGGTATTTCCCCAAGGACAACTGGTTCAGCGGCCTATCTAGCAAGGGCTATCGACACAAGTGGGTCAACGCCATCGTGTGGCTGGACAACCCTGCGGTGGAAAACCCGAAAATCTTCGCCGTCTCCACTTGGAGCTGGAAGGGGGGATACTTACGTTGTTATCAAGAACGAACTGGCAAGTTGCAGTCGCTGGTCGTGCACCGCGGATTTCGTCGAGTTTTTGAATTTTGGATGGCATCGAACGGCATTAATGCCACATGAAACCGTGGATCTTACTCAATCAATTCAGCGATCGTATTGGTGCTGTGAATGCATTTCATCTTCAAGTAATAGCTAGGCGCTGCACCGTCAGCATGCTCTCGATGCCTTATTGCTTGTCGCTTCGCTCCATCGGCAATGCATACAGCAGGCTGCCGCTTGCCGGTAATTTTGAACTTGGTTAACTCGCGCTGCAGTGACTGCTGCGAACTTCTCAGCTCTTGGGCGTACGCTACGAGCTGTGTCACGGCGTATTATAGTACGCCGTTGCCTTGTAAAAGGCCCTCCGCACGCGTTTGGGGTCCAGCGCGGAGCGCTGGCAAGAATCCAAGCAGCTTTCCAGCTCCTTGCATTGCTGTAGCAGACTGCATCACAGTCAACAAAGCACAAGTGAGGGAATCCGGCATCTACACCAAAACATAGGAACACGATGCAGCGTACTCCGTGTTCAGACTCCAGTTCGCTGATATCGCCTGATCCTTTCGCCTTTCACTGCTCCGGAAAGCGCTCACCACGGACTGAAGCTGATCAATGCAAAGTGTCAGTCGGATTGTGCTCCTCCGGTTTTCGCTTCAATCTACACAGGTATCATAGCTCTCGTACCTGTTTTATAGCAGCAACTACTCCAGCTTGCAGCTCTCGATTTCGCTTGCCATACTCACGCAACGCTTGCCCTAGTGAAACTTCGCTACAGAGCAACAGGAACCAAGGGTGTTACGTCCACGAATTCACCACCAACCACTCACTCGGTGACCTCGCTGCACTTACTTACCGACTGCGACTCGCTACCATTTGTTTGCTTATCCCCTCCAGCTCGTAGCAGAACCTTGTCAGCGTGTCTTGCAGAAGTGCCAGTTGCTTCTTGGTCGAACTAAGCACTGCCACCAGCTCGCGCTCGGAGAGTTCTATCGTTTGGGCGTGCCGGCTCAGCACGCGGTAGGCGAGAGCAAGCTCCTCATACTTTGTACCACCTCTCAGTAGCCTTTGATCTCGTCCTGCGAGCTTGAGCTTCATCTGAAGCATGTCTTTGGCCAGCAGCTGCGACGTCTCGGTCAATTCTCGTATCTGTTCTTCGAGTCTATGGCTCCTTACTCCAGCTGATACTGCAGCGAGGTGTTGCTCTTGGGTAAATGCTGAGCGTGCGTTTGATCTTCTGCACGCTCCACGGCAGACGCTCGCTGGAGGAGAACCTGCTCTTCTTGGATGCGCTGGATGCGCTGGCTCTGCTGCTCAATCGATCTAGCCTGTTGCACCAATTGCTCGGTCTGCTGCTGGACGGTGGCCTCAAGTTCATCGGCACGTTGCTGCAGTATCTGAGTTCGTTCCGCTCGGAATCATATCGCCGCGTCTCTGCTGCATGGCTTCAAGTTTGCTCTGAAGCGCTCGGACTTGCGCTGTCTGTTGAGACGCGTCCAGTCGGAGCTGCTTCTGGGCGGCGGCGCGTCTCCGAGACGTCGTGGCGAACACGCGCGCAGAGATGGAGACGCAGCGCGCTGCTCGCCCAACACTCTCGCCACGTCGCGGGAGGCACTGGACAATGCCGTCGGCAAGTGCAAAGAGCTTGAAGTGGAGCTGCGGGAGCAGATCCGCGTGCGGAGCAATGCCTTGCAGACAGCCGAAGCGCGCGCCCTCTGGGGCTGGGCTTTCCGAGCCAGCGCCGCTCGCATGCTCTCCATCTTGTCGCAGATCTGGGCGTTACGCGCGCTGTCCATGGGCAGCTCCGAGGCGGCGTCCCTCATGGACAGGACGGCCACGCTGCTGGCGTCGCTGCCGCGTCTCGACGCAGCGCAGCGCAGCGGCGACAGAGCGCCCTCATGGCCCGAGGCCGCTGCGATTGCTGCCTCCAGCTGCTGCCGCAGCAGCTCGATCTCGTGCTGCTGGCGCTCGACGAGCCACTCCTCGGCCCCGTGATCATGGCTGCATGTACTTCTGATCGCTTCAACATGGCGGTTAGTGGCTGAAAACCGGGTCGCAGGACAATGTATTTTGGCCAATGAGAGCATCCTCAGACGCCCAAGGACTGGTTCCCCCCGTCGATACTCGGGCGAAGACATTCGCGAAAAGAGCTGGAGCGCGCCGCATCTACTGTCATCTCATCCATGGAGGGGCTTGGCGTCGTGTACGAGCAGGAGGAGCCGGCGGTGGTAGACGTGCAGCAGGCGGCGCCCGCGGGCGACAACCAGGCGGGGGCCACGGCGGGCGTCGTGGCGGAGGACGACGACGAGATCCGCGCGCTGGCCGGCAACCCGGACGACCTGGACGCAACGCAGCATCAGCAGCAGCAGCAGGCGCCGCAGCAACAGCAGCAGCACCAGGAGTATAGCAACCAGCAGCAGTACAGCCAGCAGCAGAATTATGGCCAATCGCAGCAGTACGGCCAGCAGCAGCACTCGTACGGCTACGGGGACTACACGCAGAGCAGCGGGCAGCACCCGCAGCAGCAGATGGAGCACCACCACGGCGGCGGCGCCATCGACAAGACCGGCACGAGCATCCAGCCGGGCAAGCTCTTCATCGGCGGCGTGTCGTGGGAGACCACGGAGGACACGCTGCGCCAGCACTTTGGCAAATACGGCGCGCTCACGGACGCCGCGCTCATGAAGGACAAGTACACGGGCCAGCCGCGCGGCTTCGGCTTCGTCACGTTTGCGGACGCGACAGGTACGACCCGCCCACCTGCTTGCAGTTGCAATGGGTAAGAGACGTGCTGTGCTGACTGAGTGTGACTGCTGACTGCAGCGATTGACCGCGTGCTGGACGAGACGCACACGCTGGACGGACGCTCGGTGGAGGTGAAGCGCGCGATCCCGAGGGAGAAGACGGCGCCCGGCGGCGGTGGCTCGAGGTTAGTACTTGGGACGCCCCCAGTGTTGGACATGACGACGGCTGCTGCTGTACATTGTATTTATTGGCAAGAGAGACCAAAAAGAGAGCTAAAGAAGAAGAAGAAGGAGAAGGGCAGGAAGGAAGGCAGGGAGAGAGAGAGAGCAAGGAGCAGGACGAGAAGAAGCAGAGAAATCCTACTCAACACGATCGAATGGCGTTTTGCTGCTCGCCACCTTCTGGTCCATCACGCTCGACCCTCGCTCTCTCCGTCCAGCCCTTCTTCATCCACCCCCGTGGAAGGGCTTTGGCGTAGCGATAGACAGTGTACAAGCAGCCAGCGAGCAGGCTGCGATGGATGGGAGGTGTCGCTCTGTATAGGTAGACTAACCTGCCCTTGCTGATGTGATGTAGCGACTTTCGTGGCGGACGCGGCGGAGCTTACGGCGGTGGCGGTGGCGGCGGCTACACGGAGCAGAAGAAAATCTTCGTGGGCGGCCTCGCCCCCACGGTGACGGAGCACGACTTCCGCCACTACTTTGAAGAGTTCGGCAAGATCACGGACGCTGTCGTGATGATCGACCGTGACACCCAGCGCTCGCGCGGATTCGGCTTCATCACGTTCGAGGAGGAGGTTCGTCCACTCGTTTTCAGGCTCTGCTCGCCAGTCAGTCGTCAGGGTGCTTACTTGTTTGTTTGTTCGGTGTTGCGTAGTCGTCGGTGGCGGAAGTGCTCAGCAAGAGCCACGAGATCCACGGCAAGACGGTCGAGATCAAGCGTGCTGAGCCCAAGGAAGCTCGCAGTGGAGGTGGCGGCGGCGGCTACGGCGGAAGTCGCGGGCGCGGGGGCTGGCGAGGTGGAAGCCGTGGCGGCGGTGGTAACGGTGGCGGGGGCTATGGCGGAGGCTATGGCGGAGGCTACGGTGGTGGCTACGGGGGTGGCTACGGCGGAGGCTATGGAGGCTACGGTGGCTACAACGCTGCAGCGTACGCCAGCTATGGATACCCGCAGTCGTACGCTGGCTATGGCTATGGTGGATACGGTGGCGGCCGCGGCGGCTACGGCTATGGTGGCTATGGCGGCTACGGCTACGGTGGCGCTGGTGCCGGTACTGGCAACGAGGAGGGCGGAGCTGGAGGAGAAGGCGGCGCAGGTGCTGCTGCAGAAGGAGGCTTCAGCGAAGAAGGAGCTGGCCAGAGTGGCCAGGGTGGCCAGGGTGACCAGGCCGGCGGGGGCTACGGCTCTGGGAGCTACGGCTATGGCGGCGGCTACCGTCAGGGCGGCTCGGGCTCCCAAGGAGGCTCAGGCGGACGATCGGACCGGTACCGTCCGTACTAAGCACCCGCGACACGAGAAGGCGAAGGCAGAGAACCGATTCGAGCTGCGCAACCGCAAAAAATGGACGTGCGCGCGATCCGGCACAATTCGTTCCCACCCCGGCTACGATGTGCTGGTTTCCCCTCCCCGACTTGCTCGGCCTCGCCTTCTCCAGCTCGTACCTGTTGCTATGAAATCAATACCTTTTTCACCCTGCCGCCGTGTTGTTCGTGCTTCGACTCGTTGTCGCTACCAGTATTCAAACCAACTCCGTGTTTCGGGATGTACCTACTCGTCATTTGCTAGCCAACTAATCAGCCGCAGCGACAGCGAGGTCTGCCATCGCTAGAGTCAGCTCGCTCTTTGACCGGCGCCAAAGTGGGAAGACTCCGCTTGGTGGTGAGCGTCACTGGCAAGGCGTCGACCCGAGGCATCGACCTGGAATTGCTGGAACAGTCCGCTGAGAGCGTTGTCTTGAAACTTTCGTTCACGACCTCGCTGGAGCACGCAAACTGTGAATCGAAGGTCGGATTCCGACGGAGTGGATGGGGCCGAGATCGTCGTTGTGGCCGACGATGCGTGTCTCGTGTCGAACGCGTCGTGCTATGTTCACACTCTTCTGGTAAAGGCGAATGACAGGCTCAGCATCGAGTGACGCTGGGGGCGGCACGCTCGACATGGATAACAGCTTCATGGACGTCCTTCAAACCCGAGGATCCAAGACGTACACCGTCGGTATTCAGGAAGAGCCCTTCGATCCGAATTTCTGCGCGGGAGCTCTCATCTCGCCCCCCCCCTTTATGCTTCAATGGCACTTCCCCCCAGTTTTTTGGGCTTCGGTGGGATCCAACTTCATCATCGGCTGGGATGGAGAGACGAACAAGGTCATGCCAGCCACGATCCACCCAAATTGACCAAATGACTACCTGGGCTACACGCTCGCCGTGCTCGAGCTGGAGCCCCCCCCCAAAAAAAAAATGTAAGGCCTGTGAAGCTCGCCAATGCTGACGTGGGCAAGGAGACCACGTCTGTGAGCTGGGGCGGACGGGTCGGTGCAATCCGAGCTCCAGCGTATGGACATCAAGCTTTGGGAGGACGGGAACTGTTCTGTGGCAGTGCTGGCGATGCGTTTGCATGGGTGACTATGGCACCCCTCTCATCGTTGAATCTGAGACTGGCAAAGACTCGGACGACGTCCTTCTAGGCGTGTTGGTCGGGGCGAAAGGCGGCAAAAAGGACCCCACCTTTTTCTCCCGCGCCCTGGGCGCATGTTCGTGGAATCACAAGGTGATCAAGGGAAAGAAGACGAAGAAGAATGCTGCCTAAGCAAAAACAAATTCTATCGGCCAAGATAAAACAATGACTATTGAAATCGGTCGACCTTACCGTCCGTGCATGATCCGCATTGCTGGCCCGATAGTGAGAACCCACCAGACCAGCAACATCTTTAATGAAAAGTTTCGTCTTGATCGAAAATGCAGCCATAATTGATTCTGGTATGTGGGGATCTTGCTCATTGATGTACACATCTCGATTGTCGTTACATGGCGCATTACTTCAATTTTGTAGACTGAGCGACTTGAAAGCTTTTATTTTTTCGTGCCAAGTCCACTGCTCCTACTCATTCAAACACTAGCCAGTAGGGCTGTTTCGTTGCATCGCTTTTGATTGGGTTATGCCTGTAATTTTAAGAGCTCTAATCATACATAGAAGAAAAACGCAGTTGATGTCTCTCAATGGACGATCCCCGTAATAAAGGGCTGATAAATCTGCACGAAAGTACTTTCGTGCACTTTCGAGCACTGCACGAAACAGCCCTACTAGCCAGCATAACGGCTGCAATCTAAACTGGCGCAGCACTTTGTCAACTTAATCACGACGCAATAAAATAACTATTGAAGACGCTACTGTAGGCTAAGGAGTAGTACGTCCGGATTCAAATCCAACAAAAAGACACCATCCATCAGCCCGGAAAATAAACGTTGCGCAGCACATGTAAACGCGAAATTGTTGGAAACCAACAATTCATCCAGTTCATGCTACGCGTTTCGACACTTCTGCGCTATGCTGTTAATAGTCAACGGCTTGAGACATAATGGGCTCGACATTATTGAAAGCAATCGCCTGGCCTTCCCTCACAGCTACTCCTATGTCCTTGAGCGTTCTCAAAAGATTCGAGTACGAAGACCACTTGGCAATGGCCACCGGATATCGTCCGTGCTGGCCTGGTCCCTTTTAGGGCATCGAGGTGCGCTGAACGCGGATGAGAAAGCTATCGGGTGCCGCATAGCAGGACCAGATGCCTTTGTCCTGCTCATCTTGACTTTCCAAAAAATACTGAACCGGGTCGCCAATTTACCAAATTATCCTCCTTCGAGCCAGCCTTCCACATTGTACCGCAACACTTATTCATTATAAAGTTCAACACTGCGTAGTACCCCCAGTAAGGCGAGTGGTTCACGAACCCCCTCGACGAGCTTATAGTTTTGTTGCCTTGATGCACTTCGTGGATAGATACATTGTGTACAACACACAATGGCGTGCCTGACAGGATTTGATGGGAGTCATAACTGCACATTTAAGTTCGACAACACGACAGGCACTTAAATGTGCTACAGCGCATTTAACCGATTTCAGAATTTTGGAATTCTAGGCGCTACCATATACGCGCATTTAAATACGATCGCTATCGACCGCTCAATTTGCCATTTCAGATTTTGAGCGGGAGGAAGGAAGTGCGATTCCTGCGCAGGTAAGTATTGCTGCAGGACGCGTCTTCCACAAGCAGATCCCTGGACCCCCCCCTCCTCTCCATCTACACGACGACGCGCAGAATGAAGAGAGTTCTGCACGGGTGCGCGCCACGCCGTCAGAGCGCGGTTGGGGTCGGTTCGGGTACGCGCGACTAGATGACGTGACGTGGAGATGGCGGCATGCCGTCACGACGAGCGCGAATGTGGACTTGAATGTCATGTCTGCGAATGATAATGAGTGTATGCTATTATTAATAGTGGAAGTAATGAATATATTGTTGCGATAGTCGTTCTCCCCCGGTGCATGCTCATTGGCTTCGTCGAGTGATGTCCATACCCACGAAGAATCTAGACTCTTAATGCGCCGTAGTGCTCTTCTTCATTTTGGCGTTTAGCTGTGTGTGCACACGTCGGTAGTGAGCGGTTGCGAGGAGCGTAGCCATAGCAAACCCGCGCGGGGCGCCCGCGAAGCAGGGCCGCGCGGTATTTGCGGAGGCGGGCCCAGCGACGAGCATTCCAGCGAACGGACCCATTGCCGCAATTGCCGCACTCGAACTTAGTTTTTCTAATGCGGGGGTCTGGGGGTGCAACCCCCAGAACACACCAGCGAACGTGCTCCCTGTGGAGGCGACACGTGAGGTATGCACGTTTCACCCTCAACATGTTGTGTAGGCACAGTAATGCACGTGGCACTTGGTGTTTCCACTTCGCAGGTTTGTTTCGTAGAGATTCGTAGAGACTTCGAGCCAAAAATCTGAAAACAAGTAAATGCGCGGCAGCAACAAATGTGCAGCAGCTATTTAACATTAACACGATAGGTTTCACTTCAATGTGTACTAAACCGTTAAATGTGCAGCAAGACCTGTCGCTGTGTTGTACTTAAATGTGCAGTAACGCGAGTCGGATTTGATTCTGGTGCATCATAGCGTATCCATCTTGAGTCGATTGATGATGAGGTCTTGATCCCGATAGCTCTATGCGAAAAAGTGGACAGCGTGGACAGTGTCCATCATTTCCAAGCGACCATGGCACCAATGGAGGTCATTCTTCAATTTTCCAGTCGCAAATGAAGGCGATCCAGGTGCTCATCGTCGCCGCTTTGGCCATCTCCAGCGTCTCCGCTGCAAACTCCACGACCACAGCAACAACAACGGCCTCGTCCTCTTCCTCTTCCTCGGTCGTAACTTCATCGAGTGCCAGTACCGCTGCCTCAGCCACTTCGACAAACAGTACCAGCGCCTCTGCATCCGCCACGTCCAGCACCTCCTCGTCCGACTCGAAGTCCGCGGCCAGTGACTCAAGCACCGACTCGACCTCAGGACAGAGCGGCTCCGACTCGACCTCGGCTCAGAGCAGCTCCGGCTCATCGTCCAGTTCCTTCTCGCTCTCATCTACTGGCGGTGCAATCGCCCCTAGATCTGGGTCCGCACTCTCAAGCTCCGATGCGATTCCTCACGTATCCGTGACCATGGGCACCATCGCAGCGGTCGCTGTTCCAGTCGGCTACTTTGTGTAAGTCGAGGGTGACGGCATCTGTGAGTCGCTGGATGTGCCGTTCACAACCACTTGCTAACTATCGTATGAACAACACGAGCATTTTATTATATCATTGCCTTGGGGCATGCATGTTCAGGGTCAGGGTCATAGTAGCGACTGGCGTGTCCAACAGGATGAGGATCCTTCCGATCACGAAGCGTGCGTCAACGATCATGCAGATGTGAAGGTCTAAAATTTAGTCCGTAGCAAGGGACTCAAACTTGCTGAGCAGGTGATCTTGCATGGACTGACGGAAGCTGCGCATTTTGTGGCTGATGGACTGGAAGATCGTTGTCTGGGCTAGCGCTGCGTGCGCCGGAGCGTCGGAGGCCATCTCCAACTTGTAAAAGTTTTTCACCACGCGCGAGTGCAGAGGGGCTTCAAGCGACGCCGCGATGACGGTCCAGTTGTAGTCTTGGAGCACGAGCTCTCCTGTTGCTAGAAACCACTTCGTAGCTCCCACAAGGAGGACGCGGTCGCCCTCGTCGTATCGACGGAATGTTGTAACCGAGTTGGCACACAACGAACCCTCCATTAGCGATGCCTCGACGTTCACATCGGGGAGTCTTGGACGAAAGATTGCTCACGTACATATCGAAACGATTTGTCGGTCTCTCTCTTCTTGTTTGAAGCGTAACGCCACAGCATTTCTCCGATTTCTCGGTAGCGTTTTATTCAGGTCAGAGGCAGTTCAGTTCATGCTCAGTTCATGCACAAAAACTTCGCCACATATGATGCCTGTGACGCGATTATAAAAAAGCAATCACAAGCATGGCTAGTCGCGACCTACAGATGATGTGGCCTCGTATGGCTTCTGAGCCATGTTAACTTGCCATCAATATCAAAAAAATCGTATCCTCTCATTAGGACGGTAGCAGAATTCTATCGTAATTTTCGGAGTGATGGAATCGCAATCTGGTGATTTACTCTCTGCTTCTTCTCACTTCAGCATACGCAAGCAAGTGAGCAAGTAACGTGTCCTGTCCTCTCCTTCCAATCGACTCCTGCTACGATGATGCTTGGTGGCGCCGCCCGTGGAGCCCGTAGCTCGACCGATGCGCGCCGCAGAGTGACTACGGGCTTCCAGCGTGGTCGCGTGGGTGTCCGTAGCGCGATGAAAGTCGGAAAAAGGTCTGGTGTGATGCGTATCCAGACGCTGAGGGCTCCAATTCGCAAAGTTGCCCTGTATACCAAGAATATGGGCAAGTGCAAGCCTCCAGCTACGCCTAATCCGGGTAGCCCAGTGCTGACTACACTAAAACAAAACGCTGCTGCTGAGAAGACAGGCGAATATCGCGTTTTCGCGATCGTTGATCGCAAGAAATCCGACCGAGGTGTTTTGTATCGAGTTCAGTGGTGTGATCGTGAGGACGGATTTAGATGGGACGATACCTGGTCAAAGTAGGAGTAGTGGAACAGCAAAAAATTGGTGTCGGTGGCCAACCCGCTGTCACTCAGCACTTGAGACCATGGCGAGACTTCGATCTGACCGTAGATGGAGCCACCGAACTCCTCCGCCCTCACGCGGTTAACGCGTCGAATGACATACTCTCTTGACAAACCAACCACAGCCACACTGGCGTCGGTACTTCCGTAGAACTGGGCCCGAACGAGATCCCAAATGGCTGATCGACTGATAGTCATTGATATAGCCATACGATCGACTTCACGTTTCATCTCTTCTGTCACATCTCGCTCGATGCTGGGGGTATGTGCCGTATCAGCGCTTGCGGAACGCCCGCACGTGTGCGGCACAAAGTTCACATAGCTTTAAAGCCTAAAGACGAACTCGCAGGCGCCCTTGCATGGTAGGCGATAGTGACTGCATCTGTAAGTCACCTTCGTTCGGTACTTGTTGGCCCTCGCGTACTTGTATCCGCCAATCCATCTTGTAGTTTGACCCGTGCGCCGACGCGGCTGCATACCAACGTTATTCACCTCCCTCAACTCGTCCGCCGTTCGTTCATCAACGTGAACAACCTGGTCGGTCATGGCGTCGTCACCAAAGTTGAATTCGTAGTCTTCGTCGTAGCTGAATGCTTCACCACCGGAATCACCAGTGTGCGTTTCTCGCGCTGTAGTGTCGCCGTTGTTTTCAGTGTCGAATTCATTCAGCAAAAATGCTAAGCTGAACTTGGATAGCGCAGCTAATACACCGAGCGAAGTCGGAGCTGTGAACGTTGTACTAACCGGCGTTATTTCAGGCGGAGATTGAGATGGCGAGATGTTTTGCTCTGTAACACGATACAGCGAATAACACAGAATTAGGGCGTAGACATAGACAACGTGAAGGTTTGGATCGACCTACCGCTACTGGCTTCCAAAGTAGGTTGGGCTAGGCGCTGGCTTCGCCGCAGCGGACGGTCTGGTCGACGTGATGTGCGTGATCCACGCGAGCGACGACCCGCCATTCTGGAGATCTACTTGTCTGTTTGTTTGCGAAGTTGATAATGACGAGAACAGCTCCATGCAATGGAGTCCCCTCGTATCAAAAACGTAACGGACACAACCATAACGGACGATGAAAAGGCGTTCGCTGTGATTCTTGCTTACTTAAGTATTCCACAGTACCCATGGTACACTGTGACTGCATAACTGCTCCGTGCAATTACACACGACAGATGCGCAACATACACGTATATATGGGACCCTATGGTCAACCATGGGATACAATCATATGCAGATTTGAGCATGTGTGTTAACATGATCTAGGCTGAACTGATCTGCATATGAACTGTTTTGCGCTCTTCCGATTTCTCGAGACGAGCAAGCCACAGGCGTGATGAAGCTCGCCTGGATGCAGTTGGAACCAGGCAAAGGTTGAAAGCGGAACGAAACTTTCGTGCTGCTTTCAACCACGGGGAACACCGTGTAAGACGGCGGTGTATGCCGTGTCGAGCTCGACTCCAACGCTATCGGGATCGACTTGATGGAAGCGATCAAGGCAGAGAACCCAGACCTGACGTGTCTCGCACGTACAGTAAAATTCGCCTTTCTCGGCGATAAGTGGCTGAATTCGCCTGCTTGCCGAGCTCTCGAGCTCGACGACCGCGGACTCCCTCAAGGCTTTGAGGAGATCGACCCGACTGCACCGCTAAGTGACGCAAGGTACTTTGGAGACGGTGTAAAGCGCGGAGTAATCCACGTCTTGGCTACCATACCACCATCGCTCAAACCTGAAGCAATGGAATTCTTTGAACGGCTTTTGACTCACAAACTCACACAAGGCCCACCGACGCTGACTCAAGATAACCACGATTTTGGCGACTCGCTGCGCGAATTTTATGACTGCAACCGCCCAAACCATCGCGTACGTTGCTCCCACCGTCCCTGGTGATCCCGTCGCGCGTGTTTCGCCGCAGCAACCAAGATCTGGCCGACGTGATGGAGATTCCGGTCATCGACGACGAAAGGAACGGGCTGCTGCTCCTCAAGCGGCTGAAATACGCGCTCGATCGCCACCAAAACAGTTTATTGGCGACGACAAGGGCGATCTCCGCTTGAAGCTCTTTGGCTCATCGATCCGAGACACTCGCCTCGTTGATCTCGAGGACCGTGACGGCAAAAAAGGGGGGGGGTTAAGAGGTCCTCTATTTACGTTTAACGAGAAACTATAGAGTCCTGGAAGCGCTGTAGGGTGTTCCGAATCGAAGTATGATCCTGTAATCCCTTGTCGCTACTACTGGTCTTCATTTCGTTCTCCAACCTGGTGGTAAAGTGTTGCGGGATATCTGATTTCAGGAGCACTGCGTTGGAGTGTCGTGCCAATTGGCGTGATTTTACAAGGGCTTTGACAGCTTTTCGTGGTCCGTTCAAAAGCGGGTTTCTTACCCCATAACCGGCAGCGCTGTACTGCCGCGAGTACTCAGAAAGGTGCCTTGGAGTGTAAGTCGAACTGTCGATAGTACTGCACGTTGTTTCAACTGGTTCATCGCGCGCTCTAAAGATTTATTAGTGCTGTCAGCTCCATCTTGTGCTTGATATAAGTGGACAAAGCCAACTGCTTCAATTTCTGGTGGGCAGCCACCCAACAGAACCCACGCACCCTTCCTGCTCTTGCCATCCACAACATATCCGTCGTATAGGAGGAGGTACCAATCTTCCATGGCCACTGGTCGTTCCGAGGGTACAAGTGCTGTGAAAACGGCGTAACATTGGACCGTGATGGCAAAAGGCTGTTGAGTAAAAGGCGGTTGAGAACCCTCACGAAACGTACACACGACTTCGATGTTGAGACTACTTTTGGCAGTGTGGATGGGAGAGCGCTGGTGTTCACGAACTTGAAGCGACCGTTCTACCAATGGCTGAACTTCCAGGCGAGAGTTGCTCGAGTGATTGCCATAAAGAACAAGTGGATCGATCCGTCGTATGACTTTGATGGGAGGTGTCCTTGGATCATTGTTTCATCAGTTTCACGCAAGCGGATGAGAAGATGTAACCCGAGCACCATCGTTTGCTTAGATGTTGCCACAAAAGAGAGCAAAACATAACAATTACATCTTTATTTCATTAGATGATCCGAATTGTGAATTTTTAGCTTCAGAATGACAAATCCCCATGCTTACTCACAATTAGTCATGCTTATGTACAGTAATCGGGTGTCATCACACGCAATCTACTCGTTCGTGATCACACTCTGGCTGTTCTGCAAGTTGAGTGGAGACTTCATTCTATAATTCGCCTCGTCCAACTCAAGTCAAGCCCCGCCCCCTCCCATTCGAGATGAATTTCAGCACCCTCTACCCGCCCAACATCGAGCGACTGGGAGACGCCATGGTTGGCGACGTCCGGCAGCGCGTCAACTCGGCGAATCGCGGCTTCTACGACGCCATCGACGAAAACTATTCACCTACTTTGACGGGTAGCATCCAACTGGTCCAAGCGGCAGACGGCCGACACCCTACAGCATCTGCCGGAACTTCTCAGCCAACCAAGCTTCGACCTGACGCACGGCGTTCGTCGAGTAAGGACCAACCAGCGAGGGGAGATCAACCGCTGCGTGTCGAAGAGACCAACCTCCGAATCCACCGGAACCGACGTCGCATTTACCAGCAGCGCTACCGGAAGAAACTCTACGGCCGGGAGACGACGTACGAGGAAGAAGTCGCCCAGCTTGGCGGTGAAATCCGAAAGCTGCAGCAACATCGCCAGCTTGTTCTCTCGGGGATTCCGACGCAGCCAACGTTGTGGCAACTCGTGGCCGAATACTATTCGCTCTTCCGCAACGGCTTGAAGCCTCTGGTTGTCACCCCCGACGTCAGCAGCGAGTGCGTCCAGGAAACTCACGTGCAGAAGCGCTTCCTACAAGCCAACATGGCTCCGGATGTCGCAACCTACTCCGGATTCGGAGTGTCAGCGCTGCTTGCAGAGTGGGAACGACTGCGAGTGTGCTACCCAGACTTGAGGGTCAAGCTTGTGGGTATGAATTATGGCGACGGAGACGCAGTGATAGCAGTCAGTCAGCGGTTTGTGACGATTACAGAGCAGACGCTGCGCAACGCGTTCGCTCATCTCATCAATGGAGAGAGGTGGTCTCCGCTGGCGGCTAAATTATTGGGGCGGCGACTCGTGGTGTCGATCACTACGCACTTTAAATGGGACCAAGCAAGCGCTCAAATCAGCAGTGTACATAGCATAACAGATATTGTGACACCGCTGCTGAAGTTATTGGGGAACTTGGAAGATGTGGCAAATGTACTGCAGAACCCATTTCTCCAGCAGTAGACAACATATTCCTTCAAAAAGTAGAAAAAAGAGAAATCATAGAAAACTTCATGTAATACAAGTGCAAAAGTACTCCTAAACTTCATTCTTGCGAGTTCTTTATTCGCCTTGTACTACGCACCGTCGGCGCTGTAGACATCCACGTTGGGGTCATAAGGCCGCTTCGCCGTCTCCAGCTTCAGCATTTTGAAGATTTTTGCAGGACCCTTCCCTTCAAGTAGCCATGACTTGAATTGAGCCTCTTGCAGAATCTTGATCGCATTCGTCGCTCGTTTCTCCTTCGCAGCCGCTTCAATGCCCTTGGCCAACGCCATGTCGTCGCAATGAGTTCTCAATTTCGCTATCAGATTGACTTGCATGTTTGGATTGTGACGATTCGAGCGGGAAAAAAATAATAAACCCAGACGTTCAAGGCCAGGTTCGAAAGGAGCTTCTCCAGCTCAGCTTCAGCATGTCGCGCACCACGTCTGTGGACAAGCCATTTTGACGCCAGCCCAGTAACTCATGCGCCTGAAGACTATCGGCGAACCTGAACGTAGAGTCCTTCGGGTTCAGCCTCGCTGTCTCAAGTGCCTTCGCCACGGGCACAACTCCGTAGTGCTTGACGAGCATTCCGAGCAAAGTTGTTGCTCTTCTTGTTGGACTTGACGAGGAATCCAGCCCACAAGGTCAGTTTTGGGTACGTTTCCAGGTCTTGATCAATCTTGAGCAGCTTGAACACGTCGTCTGGCGTCTTCTCCTCCTTCAACACGCGTTGGCTTGTTTGCGGTTGCTGTACCATGTCCTGAACCTTGACACGTTTGCTGGTGATCCATTTCTTGATCTTCGCCAAACCGGGGATGGCGATCGCTCCTGCTTCATTACTCTCGTCCACCGCCTTGGTCCTACTCAACAGTCTCTTGGTACAAACACTGACTGGGTTATCAGTGAGCAACTCGGGGACTTGGAACCCTTTGCAGCAGCGGCAACTGTGAGGACCATGACGACCACCAGCACCGCGAAGAAGCCACGGCGCATGTTGTCCTCCATGCAGATTTAGTAAGTGGTACCCGAGTGGATTGGTACGAAGAGAGGTTGGATTGGAGGCAATCGGTCGTTCAGCTTTCCCCTTACTTGTTTTTTTTTTACATATCCTGCCAGCACCGGAAGGTCGTCATCATGACTGCGTACAGCACAATCAGTCGGTATCGCCCGTGAAAAACCAACAGCACTGGCCCACCGTTGTTGAAGCCAAAAAAGTTCGGTCCGCGGAAGGACGGCGCACTATTTTGTTTTGCTCGGTAGCGATCTTCTTTGAAGTGCATGCATCCGCCTCAGGTTACCACGAGGACAGATCCAGCACGGACTTGAACCTCTCCTTCTGAGCCTCCTCGGCGTCGTCAAACTGCGGCTTGAGAAATTCCGCCACAATCCGAAACAAACTGTCAGGCAGCTCGGCCACAATATTCAGCTGTCGACTCGCCCTCAACCTCCCACTCCGTTCCGGAGCATACCGCACCAGGAACACAAGCTCAATCCGCTCCCAGACGCAGTCTCGTCGATGGAGATCTGCAATGTCTTCAAATTCCGGTCTCACTCTCGTGAACCTCTGCACCAGCTCGGGCGTCTTCCCTCGTCTGCAGCTACTCTCGTCACTGCACAGCGCGAACCACGTGGCGTGGCCCACACACCGTCGATTGAGTCGATGCATCTCCGCCACCACTTGAACCATCTCCTGCTTCACCGCAGCAGCCACACAACTGGAGACCGTCACCTCTCCAACATCATCACCGCTCTCCTCTCTCTGACTTTGGGTCTGGTTCCACTCTCCATGCACCAGCAGCTTCTCCTCCCGTCGGTTCTCTCGGATCACCCAGCGCAGCTTCCTGTTGCGTAGTATATCCAGCACACTCCGTTTGTCTCGACTCTTGATAGCGAAATGGAGGGCGTGCAGTGGCGTATTGAGCCCAATCTCCTCGTCTGGGCCCAAAAGGTCCAAAATGAAGGACGCCAGTCGTCCGTGGCCGTTTAAACACGCGAGTGCGAGTGCAGTCCGCCCCTGATCGTCTTGGTCACTCCATAGTAAATCTCTATGACTTGAATTGTTGCTGTCGTGGTCCAATAGACACTTGATCACATTTGGGTGCGCTCCAGCAGCACAAACTGCCATTAGAACAGTCCGTCGACGGTCGTCCTTGGTCCGGAGCAAGGCCCCCTTGGCGAGCAATAATTTGACCAGAATTAGAATATACTTTAACGGGGGTAACTTGGTGCTGGCGGAGACCATGAGCGACGTCAGGTGCGGGCTCGAGGACGAGCGCGCGTTGGCCAGCGACGCGTTCTGGTGGATCATACGACGCGCGGCGTCCACGCGCCCGTGGTGGAGGGCCTCATGGAAGCGGGAGACGCTCGAGGCATCGGGTGCAGCAGGACGACGGCATCGCATCGGTCGCCGGACCAAAATCAGATTATGCTGACAGGGTACGGTTACTATGATTGAAGGGGGTTTTATCGTTAATTAGAGGTTGAACTCGCGCGTCGTCGTGACGCTCGGCGCTCCATCTTGCGCAGTCGTTTGGCCTTGCAATGGCCCGGGATGCACAGTCTGGAGCAGGTCAGACACGGTCTCGCTTCAATGAGGAACTGCAGAATGCGGGCTTCTTTGCGTTCGTGGAGGTCGACGAAGCTCAGAATGATCGTGAAAGCTTCGTCCGGAATGGAAACCAGAGCGTCAACTCCTCTACTATGAGGGTTTTTACATTCTCGGAGTAATACCAAGGCTCCGACTCGATCCCAGAGCCAAACACGACGTTGTGCCCTAGCGAGAGCGACGAGTTCAGGTGAGACCTTCACTTGGAGCTGCTTGGTCTTGAGGCGGTAAAACGCGTTCCACGTTGCGATTTGAACGTCCGCGGGGTTGAATCGGTACAGTGTGAGGACGACCCGGGGCATACTGTAGTGTATGGCTGCTTGGACGCACGTGAAGACGTTGAACTTCTGCTGCTGTGGGTCGGTCGGGACCTTGTGAGTCGTGGTGCTGTGGACGAGCTCGTCGCGGATGCGCTGCTTGCGCAGCACTTTCCACACTTTGCGTTCGTCTTGAGTTGCGATGGCTTCTTGGAGGACTTGCAGCGGGAACTCGGGCGTGCGGTGGAGGTTCGTGGGGCTGGTGATAGAGAGGAAGGACCACATAGTGAGCACTGTACTGTAGTGCGTCGTTCGCGGCGGAATCGAGAGTGACGAGGCCACTCGTCGTGATCCGGACCGCACGCGTCTTTGTTGACTTTGGTTGATTGTATGTCTAGAAAGGGGATGATTACTTGGACCCAGCGCACTGCATGTGTATCACAAAGATCGCGATCGACAGCACGTTGATGGCTGCAAATATTTTTTCTGTATTCTGGATGAAAAGTTCATGGTTTGCTTCTAGGCTACAAGTTGTAGCAGTGAGTACGAGCCCGGGCCGGTTGATGCCCGAGCTACCACTTCAACTTCAACTGCAGAGACGGAGGGGGGGGGGGGTTGGATCTGAACGGCACGAATAGCCCAATTCCTGCTTAGCCAGAGTGCGGTCGTGGAAGGAGAAGAGCGATTCGACCTGGTCGCTTGCGTATGAGGAGATATAATGCCTGTCTAACATGCACACGTGTCACCTTCATCGTATCCATTGAACGTTTAGCGAGGGGGGGGGGGGGCAAGGGCTGCACGCAGCTAGATAGAGAAGTACTTCTCCTTCATGACGCGACGAATCGTTGCATGAGCCCAGCGGTTCCAGCCACCAGCAGCGACCTCCTTGCCGTCGGGACTGTAGAGAATGCGAATCGACCAGCTCTTCCGGAACCGCCTACGAGCGTCGCTCTCGTTGTTGTACCGAAGCACGCGAACGTTGTCAGGACCCTTCTCGATAGCAACAATCCAGCGGTTGTCATCAGCATCACGCTGCTCGTATGCACTTGTAGACTCGAGCTTGTCCTTACGGAGGCCGTTGACAATCCCACCGACGCCAAGACCGATTGCCGCGGGGACTGCCACCGTAGCTGCAGCGATGCCCAGAGGTACAGAGCCAGTAGCACCGATAGCCTGCAAGACAGCTACCGTGCTGCCACTTGCTACGCCACCTTCAGCTCCAATAGCTGCGCTCGACATGAGTCCGCCAGCGGCTGAGTTGACAGCAATACCGGAAGAAGTGAAGCCGATCCCTTGAATGACCGGAACTGTTGCCATCGTTGCTGCAGCCCCCACTGCGGCGCCTGCGCTAGCACCTGAGCCGACAACTCCCATCGCGCACGAAACTCCGAGGTTTGAGATCGTGTCGAGCTCGTAGTTGATATTTTGTGACGAACGCAAAACGGATTAGGTACAGCTTTTTTTCGTGTGTGAATTTGCCGTTTTCCGCGTGTGGCTGCTTTCGCGCGTGTATCGTGGATTTTTCGTGAGCAGGTTTTCAGCGTGTGGTTAGGATATGCTGTATTCAAAGCCGTAGTTTCAGCTTGAAGAGGGTCAAGAACGTACTCGACGCTCAAAGATTCATTCGCCTTCACCGGGATTGTGTGGATGTGGGCGGCCACAGACCATCAGTAGGACTCGAGGAACGCATCGTCAGCCACGACGGCAACCTCAATCTCCTCCAGACGCAGTCGGAACGCAACAGCCGATTGACAGTTTGCGAATGCCAGTCCAGCTTTTCGTCACTTGAGGCTGCAAGTTGTCGAACGAGAAGAACCGCCTGTCAAAGATCCCAGTAGAGCGTCCTGTTGGGACAATTAACTTGCGCTCGTCAGCTGCAGCAACCACCACCGCAGTGGCTAGGAGAGCGGAGGCAGCGAGAACGGAGACAGTCTTCATTGCGGTTTGGCGTGTTCTTGTTGTCGAACTTGTGTGCTTGAAGGCAAATAGCGGAATGAAATGACGGTGTGCGAGGTCGACACGTTCGCTCCCGGGCTCGAAATCTCGTGGTTTGCGGTGCAAAATTGCATTGCGTTGATTACTTGTGGTTTATGCGCGGCTGGATAACACGGCGCAAGATTGCGAAGTGGTTCGTCGTCAACTTGATGTTTGCTGCGATGTATAAGAAAATAATAATTATGAAGCGATCGATTGCAAGATCTGCCTAAGAAAAAAATAGGTCCTCAATGTTTTTTTTTCTCTTTCACCGTATTTCATACTTCTCGAACCCCCAGGGCTCTCGCAGGTATTACGAAATAGACAGATAACATTTGGATTGCCCGTTGAGTTTAACCCGGCAGAACTAAAGGATGCCAGCTCACGAAGCACTGTAGTGTTGCTTCGAACGCCCACTCAGATATGATTACTCGGCGTTAGAAGATACAGGAAAGCTACAACACTCGACAAGGATGAATTCAACGAGCACGAAATATATTTCAAAAAAGGAAAATATAAAAAAAATCCATGGTTCACTTAGAATGCCTCTCTTAAAGCAGCGTGCACGAAATTACTGCAGAGTCGACGGCAGCAGCAGCACATCCATGAAGCTGTCCCCCACGCTCATCTTCCCACCGCCAACGTACTTGACACTCAAAATATCGTTCGCCTCCACCGGAATCGTGTGGACATACGCCGTCGAAATTCCGATGGAAAACAGGCTGCACATGTAGTCGGAGACGCTAGCGATCTCTGCAGCCCCTAGGTACACCTTAAAAGCGACATCCGAGAGGCAATTCGAGTGGCGGAGCATGATCGAGATCTGCGCAAAGCCCGCTTCAGCCACTTGCAACTTGAAGTACTTGCTCGAGAAAAAAACTTTCATCGAACTTTCCCAATAGATTAATCTACCGCGGAGTGCGTACGGCTTGACGCTGGCAAAGGCGATTCCTCGGACAGGAGGAGGCGTCAAAACGCCAACGGTAGCGTAACGCACACAATTGCCACAAAAATTGCCATCGAGATCGCCAAAAGGCTGAAAAGCCAGGAGATTCCGATGCGGAGGGGGCTTAAGTGGGGCTTGATCGTTGTATTCTCTTTACTGTTCAGCTCCAGAGCCATTAAAGTAATGCCACACTGACACGTAGCTCCATCTCCACATTCTCACGCCCCTCCTCATTAGCAGGCTCGAGCATAAAAATCAGGTTGGGGTTCCAGTAGCAGCCTTCCATACCAAATCGGAGACGAAGCTGCAAGATGACCTGCTCGTCCACATCAGTCTGCGGTTTTGACCGTTGCAGGGTCTGCACTGTGACACCGACCACGCTGGATCAATACGCGGACTGCACGACGAAAATCCCAATCAACAAAGTGGCGTCTTTTTTCAAGGTGAGAAGCTTTTGAATTAATCGTTAGGATTTTACCCGTGCTTACAACGTGGTTTCCTTGTAGGTCGGCCTTGCTGCGCTCGGATCTGGGCACGCATCGAAAGACGTGGTGCTGAAGTCTCCGCCCTCAAAAATCGACACTAATTAGCCTTCCCGTTGCTTGGTCGAACAACTCGATCTCGAATCCGTCATCTCGCTCGACGACGCGACAGAAGACCGGAGATCCAGCAGAGGACGGGAAGGTCCCTAAAGACTTGGTGGTACGACGCCTTTTCCTGACAAAACTTCTGCGCCACTTGAAAAGATAGTATGAGACCTTACAAAGAAAAAAATACCCTATTGTACATCAGAGAAAGGATTGATGGGCTTGTGTTGAGTGCAAGGGAGTCAAAGTATTGATCGTAGCTTAGCTCACGAAGAAAAACAAATGGCGAATGATGGGCGGAGCCAACTTAATGGTCCGTCATGGCAGCGTATTGGTCCAGCAGGAGCTGGCGGACCACCCCAGTAGCTTGCGCCGCCGTATCTCGGACGACCGACCAATACTTCATCACGATGTCCGTGGATCGGTAAGCTGCAGCTGTACTCCACTCCACAACAGCCTCAACATGCGTCCCAGACTGCTCCAGCAGGCGCTTGGTCAGCGTGCACAAGTAGAGCCACGACTGAGTCCCTCTCAGCGCAACGATTTGCATCGCTGCTTCGTTCCGAGGCGTCGGATGACCGTCATCGCCCACCACCCACGCGGGGACAATAGCGTGGAGTCGCTCCAAGTTGTCGTTGGCGTCTCGCAGCTTGGCCGTCAGCATCTGCGTCTCCGTCACTTCGATTGGCTGCAGCACGAACTGGTACTCGGGCTTCCACACGACATCGGCGATCGAGAACTTGAGCAAGAAGTCGAGACGCATGCGACCTTCGGTCATAGCGATGAGGTCCACCTCGTAGTCCGTGTCTCGACTCGCCTCCGAGCGCGCAAGGCTCATCTGAAGCAACACGCAGCGTTAAATACCGTTAAATCAACTTTTACCTTACCACAGTGTTTTTTCGTCGAAAACTTACAGCAAGGTAGTCCATTACGATGGCGTGAGGGATTCCAGCCCCCTTCAAAGCAAAATCATTCGCAGACGACACGCTGCATTGCCTGGAAATGTGCAAAGTACCGATTAAATTAGCTTTTAAGTTCCATCCACTCCTGCCGGGGTAAATTACCACTCACCATTGCTGCTTCGTGGCCTGTTGCTCCAGCCAGATCCTCGACGGCGTCACTGAGAAGCGGAATATGGCGCCGCGTTGCGAGCTGAACGTCGCCTTGCCGGTCGTCTCCGTCGTCTTGGTCGCTCCAGCCATTGGACGAGAAGAGTGCTGCCTGGGCTTCAACTGGAAAACTGACCCAAGTTCTTGCGAGTCCGAGCGTGCCTCCCGTCCCAAGTGAGTCCATACCGATCACCATTGCTGACGCAGCGAGCGTGTACTAGTAAAGCCTGCTATTTAACCGCTATAGCAGCGAAGATGCACCAAGTTGAAGTTAGGGTCCACTATTCGAAGTATCGTATATTACCGGGTAAGAAATGTAATTTTCCTCGAGACCAAACAAACTTCGAGACATTCCCCTTGTGCGCTGCGAAATGATCGCTCCAGATGCACCTGGTTTACTTGGAGTCGTGTGGAGTGGGTGACACACACCCTACGACACACATGTAATACACCGCCAAGAACCGGCAACTTGTGGCTTTGCGGTGAGGGCGTCCACCAGTTGTCTGCTCCCTCAGTTCCATCTGAATCATCACTTCACTTGGCTTTTGTATGCCTGTGGGCCAGCTCAGAATGGCGCTCCGGTATAAAAAGGCAACGTGTGGACATCGGCCATGAGACCGTGTGACTTGGGACGGCTTTAGCGTCGAGCAGCTCAGCTCAGCTCAGTTCCCGATTTGCCTTCAGAGCCACAACCCAACAACTTCCCCACCGAAACCACCCAAGACAAATGAAGTTCTACCGCTGCCTCGCTGTCATTGTCGTGGCCCTCGCTACCATCTCCGCCTCCGTCACACAAGAGACCGGCGTCCAGGCCCGCCACATGCTCGCAATGGGCGACGAGTCCGTCATGTTCGCTCGCGGGTCGCTACGCAGAGCGCAGGAGACCAACTAAAGCCTCGAGGGAGCAACACCAAGAGACCGATATCGATCTCGACTCTAAATTATTAAATAATGCCCACTGTACCATTCCAAATTTGGCGTTTGGCTTTGTCGTTACATTTTTTGTTTTCATTTCGAGAATATATTTCTAGTTGTAAAATTCTCGTGTTTGGAGGAGGAGAAGAAGATGGCGACGATGTCGTTGTCGCAATTGAAAGACGCGTTGACGGCGCTGGGTGTGTCGACAGCGACGGGCGATTTGCGGGGCGAAGCGAGACGAGATGAACTGGCGAGACGACTGCACCATGCGCGGGTGGCTAGTGGCGATGCAAAGTTGAAAGAAGGAGACGATGCTGAAGGAGGAGGAGAAGATGCTCGTGGACTGGAGAATTTGTCGCTTGCAGAGCTGCGGAATGCGTTGGAGCTGCGCCAGATATCAACGCAGACGCCGGGGTTGAAAGGGGACGCAAGACGACACGCTCTGATCCAGAGATTGATGAACGCGCACAAAAGTCACAAACACGAGCAAAGGGGAGAAGAGCGCGACGTAACCAGCAGTCGAGTTGACTCGAGCGAGGAGGAGGAAGAAGATGACGCGAGGTCCGAGACGAGCTCCAGTGTGTACTCGACTGCGACAGAGTTCATCTTTTACAAGGGCGATTTGAAGGCTGACACAGAGCTGCAGCTCGAAGCGACGTCGTTAATGCCGCAACTTTCTTTCACGAGGCTCAAGAAGGTGATAAATGAGCCTCAGACGACTGAAGCGAGTGCGAAGGGCACCGATGAGCTGCACCGAGAGCTGTTCGAGCTGCGAACGCAGCTGCACACAGCTCGCCAGAACCGACAGCAGCAAGTAGAGCGAGCCTTACTCGAAGCTGGGATAACGAGCACTCTAGGTGAAATCTCCACCAAGTTGAAGGCTTTGGAGCGCGAGCGTCGGCGACTCCAGGAGAATTACTTCGGCCATGAACTAGTTACCTGCGACGTGCTCTCTTCGAGCGCGAGTAACCAGACGCCACTGGAGCTTGTCCAGGAAGACGCACTGCTTCTCATTGACAAGCGCCAAGCAGTACTCAAGCAACAGGCTCAGCGGACGAAGGAGGCCATGGCTCTGGCTAAAATGCATGCGCTCGGATCCGAGACTAACTCCTCAAAACCGGAAGAAGCAGCTTTACTTCAGCAGATTCAACAACTCGAGTCAAGCTTGAGCTGTGAACCAGCCGCAGCGACCCCAGTTTCGGTGCCTTTGGAGGATGCCGGATATGCTCCAGAAATGCCAGTTCTGGTCCGATGCAGATCGATGCCCAACGGGTTGCACCCTGAGCTTTGGGAGAAAATGGGGGCCCAGGAGCGTCGGCAACTGCACAGCGAGCTACGAACGGCAGCGTCGTTTCATGTGCGGCGGGACCGAGTGATGCTGAGTGCTACAGCAACGGCAGCTCCGACCCAGGCTGATAAACTTGGGATGAAGGCCCAGTTCATGCAGAAAACGCAGCGCAACCGAGATGAAATCGAACGCGTCTACCTTGATGCACTGAAACTGGATGAAAACCATGCTGATACCCTCGGAAATTACGCTCTGTTCCTTTGTGCGACTTGTGGTGAGCCGGATAAGGCTAACAACTTCTTCCAGCGAGCGTTGGCAGCCGACTCCATGAATGCCAAGAATTTCGCCAATTACGCCAACTTTTTGATGCGAGAATATCGTGATTTTAGCAGGAGCGAGGCTTGCTACAAGAAGGCGCTGGACATCGCCCCGAAAGATGCGAATATCTTAGGGGGATACGCTGACCTGCTCACTGCAAAGGCTCAGGGGAATGGGAAAAATCTTCAGCGAGCTCGTCGGATTCTCAAGAAAGCTTTGAGTTTATCTCCCTCACACCAGATGAACCAGTTGCGGTTGGCGCTGGTTCTCACAGGTGTGAAGGAGTACGAACTGGCGGAGCGCTGCTTCCAGCAGTTGCTGCTTACGTGGAGACAGCAGCACAATGCGATCGATGGAGGGGAATCAATTCACAGAGATACGCTTCCGTTGGCATTGATCTACGAAAAGTATGCAAGTTTCCTGCACCGACGCGGAGCATGGTCCCGCGCGAAGGCCATGTATGACCAGGCGCTCGCACTAGACCCTCATCGCCCATCACTTCTACGGCAATTGTACGTTTTGCCATTAGAGATGTGGTTTTGGTGGTACCGGTATATAACTTGTTGTTGCTGTTGTTGCTGTTTTGTGTAACCCCAGCTCCTGCTTTTTGCGAGAGAGCAAGCCATTCCTGTCGCCACGGAGTCAATCTGTTGCTACAGAAACTTCTAGCACGTGATACGGACGGATACCGTACGACTGCAGCTACATGTACATGTACGCGTAGTAGAGTACGTAAGATACGGAAGATTTTACTTGAGGCTGATCCAAAATTTGTACGGTACTACCGTAACGGTAGCAGAGCCCTTACTGCGTCAAATCCTTCACGTTCGACAAGAAAATATCCTATGAGCGCTATGACGTAGCTCGCACTCGACTACCAAATACACGAAGAATGCTAGACCAAGACGATGTGAAGCGACAGCCATCGGCTGCAAAGTGCTGAAGTAAGAAATAAAGCAACCCACGTCCTGGACTCGTATCTGGGCTGCATTGGTAGCTTCGTGGGTTTCGCTCAGTTTTAGCCTGATGTGTGAGTCAGAGCTTTTGCCAAAGTCCCACGACACCTACCACGTTGAAGTGCGCGATGGGGGTGCCAAGCACATCACTCTACGGATGGTGAAATCCGCGCAGTCTTGTTGACCCACTTGGGTGATTTATGTGGGCGGGTGATTCGTTTAGCGGGATACACGTCGTCGCTCGATCCTGAGATCTATCTCGCGCTTCCGGAGCTATCTCGGCTGTTCGCCGTTAACACTAAGTCGCGTGAGCCCCAGGGGGCAACGATCAAAGCACCGCCGATCTCTCCTGTGCTCTTTCAAGGCCGAAGACCCTGAATACTGTATCCGTCTCGTGGAGTCTCACCTGCTTCCAGCTGCTTTAACAGCACGCATCGGACACCAAGCTACTCGGTTTGCCGTCCGCAAGACGCTCTATCACTGGACTGGATGGCACTCCGCGAACGGTGGCACCTTTTGATCCAAGCTCATTTCCAAATCCACCTCCTCCTGTTCACAACTACAGTACAACCACCACCACCATTAAGTGACCATGAAGTTCTTCTCGACGCTTGCGCTCCTCGCCGTCCTCGCCCAGTGCACTGAAGGCCACCAAATGCTGCGCGCTGGTGCCACCAAGTCGGTCGACTTTTCGACGCTGAGCGGATCGGGCTCCGACGTCGGCTCCATGAAGCACAAGCCTCGCGACGGATCGTGGGACGGCAAGAAGCCCCCGCGCCACCCCAAGGGCTCGTCCGACGGCAAGATGCCCGACGGAAGCTGGGGCGGCCCCCACGTTGGTGGACGCCACGGACGTCACCACCCGAAGGGCTCGTTCGACGGTAGCTTCGCCGGCCACCCCAAGTGGGCGGGCTCCTTCGATGGCAGCTTCCCTGGACACGGCAAGAACGCGCCGTTCCCCCACAAGGGAGGCAAGGGCGGCAAGGGCAAGGGCTCGGATGACTCGACCGAGCAGCAAACGACGCAGCAGGAGACCACGTCGGGATCGGACTAAGCGCCCCAGGTCGCGTCGACACCTTCGTCCCCAGTAGATATATGTTTGTGCTCAAGCGTTGCGTGGACGAACAAATACATCCATTTGCTTCACATTTGTCTTCTCTTCGTCATACACGATACTCTTTGGACACTCTCCAATCGAACAGACTAGTTGAATTTGCATTTTGATTGCTGTAAATGGCGACTACCAAGGCACAAAACACTGCATATCTTGCCTGTGTAGGCTACACCACTCGTGGTAGCAGCTACCTACAGCTACACGCACATCTTGACGCATTCACTCAACACGCATTTGGTTGGAAGTAACCCCGTTCAACAAAGGACAACTCCTTCCAAGCCAGCTCGTTCACGTCGACGACTGCGTGGTAGACGCATCTCCGGTTGTAGCGGTGGTCGTGGTGTCGGATCCCGTCGCCGCCGTGGTGGACGTCTGGGTGGTGTCGCTGGTGGAGGAACCAGTCGTGGTGTTTGTGGTGGTCGACGACCCAGTGGTGAGACCCGTGAGGCTGCTGAGGCCGCTGGTGCCGGTCCCAGTTCCCGAGATCAATGATGACAGGCCGCTGGTGCCGGTCCCAGTGCCTGAGATTAAGGACGAGAGGCCGCTGGTGCCGGGACCGGCGCCTGAGATCAACGAGGAGAGGCCGCTGGTGCCGGTCCCAGTGCCTGAGGTCAGAGACGAGAGGCCGCTCATGATGGAGGACAGGTCACCCATAGACGAGAGGCCATCGCCACTTAGAATTGAGCTCAGCCCTGAGCCGGACATCAGCGACGACAGAGAAGTCGAACTGGGCAGCAAACTGGAGAGCGATGAGAGCGCCGAAGTCGAAGTCGAGGCACCCGCCGTCGATCCCGTCAAGGTGGAGAAGTCGAGACCCGACGTGTAGCCCGTGCGAAGCAGCTTGCGCTCAGGAGCAGCTTGCACGCAGTGAAGAGCCGTGGCTAGCAGGACGATGATCGAGACGAGCTGCATCTTGGTTGCTGGAAGGTTGGTGTTGTTTTGTGCTGGGTTGTTGGCGACTAGGCAAATGAGATAATGAACTGCCATCTATAGGCGAATCACTAGGCGAGAGGGCATCAGCGCTCCCATTTCAGGTAAATGCAGCAAGAGGACCTGGCCCCTGCATCCAGCCGTATGACGGTCAAGTGGAGTTCCTCGAGCGTGTCTGTAGCGGTGGTTCGTGGCTTTGGTGGTGGCTGAGTCAGGGGCTCGTGAGATCGTACACCGTTCATGACGGTCAGGCTTCAGTGTAAAGTCCTGTGACCAAGGTTTTCCTCGAGCTTATAGTGGTCTTCTTTCCAGAGGAAGCGGTTTTCTCACTCGGATTCCCTGGAGAGTGGCTCTAGGTTCAGTAACGAAGAGCCCGAGGCCACAAGACTCACAGAGTAATACACAGTTTGGAGGTTAGCCTTAGAAAAGTCATACCACGCTCTCGCTGGCCGATTCCACACTTTGTCGTTTTACGACTTGCCAGCCACGATATAGCTCGAACTTACAGTTTAGAATTAGCGTCGCAAGCTCGATGCCCGCAGCACCAATGGAGATGACACAAAGGGGCTGACAGTACATGAATAACATGTTTGTTGGTAGACTCATAACATGTTTGTTGGTAGACTCATTTGCCGAGCAGATTGCTCTACAACTGCATGATTGGATATGCACATAAGAGCAGCTTCAACGTATGCTCCTCGCTTCGAGTCGTCGACGACTCGAAGCAAAGCGAACCTATCGGCAGCCAAGTGGACTTTTGCCAAATGATGGCACATTTTCGCTAATCTAGTCAAACGATGACCGCCTTCGCCAAAGGATGGCACACATGTTCATTATTTATACCGGGAGGGCTACGTAGTAGCCTGTAGGGCACCACCAGCTTTATTTCGTTCAAAAATGTCGACTGAGTTACAGGCAACATTTGCGGTACTATCCCATGACACTTTAGGCAACCTTCGCCCAACTCACTGCCCGTAAGGTCGAGTCACTCACAGGCCGCGATGAAGCTGCAGATGCCAGCTTTCTACACGGAAGCTGGATGCTTCGTGCCAGTGCGCTTCATGCTGCGGGTCTTAGCCGGCGGCTTGAACAACGCGGAGTCCGTGATGCGAGAGGGGAGCGCCTGAGCACTCAGCCGCACATCACGGACACTCTCGCGCCTGTGACCGACGGTGTTGATAGCTTTAATGGCCTAGACAATGACGATGTCGAGGATACTGTGGCGATTGAGTCACCGCGATAGGACTTCTGCAGTTGCTTAATCTATATGGACCCTGGTTTGTGAAATTTATCTTTTTTGGTGGCAATATTGGCGATCGTGGTGAGGATGAAGGAGGACTCTACAGCACCCTTACGAGCGTGTGCGCTGTATTGGTGATGGCCACATAAGCAGAGTTTGTGCCACTGGTGTGGCACAAACTCCGCTTCACTGACTTCAACCATGCTACGAAAGGCTTCCGTACAAGATTCACTTCGACGAGTTTGAGCTTTTGCATAACGAGTTACCAGCCATCATCGCCCGCATTAGGAGTTGGAGACTTTTAATTCTACCATGCCAATTCTAGGCTACACATAGGTGCTTGATAAGATTATGAAAACCGTGGAGTTATGAATTTCTTGTCGCGCGATTCATAAACTTGGCATGAGCTTCGAAAAGTGTTGACCTTGAGTCATAGATTGCTTCTTAGTATACTATGTATTCCCTACGGTAAAACGTTGCCAAAGTTTCATAAAGTTCATCATCGCTGCTATCCACCACGATCGGAAGATGGAGACGAACCCCACTTGCGATTCAGACAACAGCGATCAAGTACATCTAGTTACTTCATGTTTCACTTGAGAAACGCCCTCCCGGTTTAAGCGACAGCGATCTAGTATTTAACCACATAGGGCAAGTTCTAGGTCGATCGTTTTCAAATACATTTCGGGTGAGCGGCGCGAGCAGCCTCGCGTGGTAGACGACAGGAACGTCAAGCAGCCAAGGTGCAGCTCAAGATGCCCCCAAGATCAACTTTCGGATCTCCCCGGCCGACCATGACTGAATGCACCGTGATCGATTCCCAAGGGCATTTAGACGATTGTCTTTTTGTGAAGAACTGCATGACGTGGAGAACGACCACTTCGTCAAACGACCGCCTCATGGTGCCGTGCAGACGGATACAACGGTTCTAGAACCTGTCCCCACAGTGACTAAAAGGCACAACCAGAAGAAGCGGTTTGGCAGCGGTGGGAAGGCCCAAAGCAACTCGACAGCAAGGCCTCGGCGCTGTGGAAACTACCGGCCACAACGCGCTGTCAATTATGAGTAAGCACCCATCGATCAACTTTATTTGCTGTGCCATCGTAGTGTACTTAGTAGGCGGTCATCATTTGACTGGATTAGCGAAAATGTGCCATAAGTCCCACGATCATCGATCGTCGAAACTGAGATGCGGAACTATTGTAAGAAGAGAAATAAAAGCTTGCACGAATGCAGCGCAGTGAACGAGCCTGGACACTGTATAACCGATCTGGGGGTCTTTTTTTCGCGTTGCGGCTAGAAATGTTAGCAGAGGGTCACTCGTATCGAGACTCGTGGACACTCCAGGGAACCCGGCGCCGTTGCGCCCTTCACAACCGCAAGCTCAGGGACGCGCTACTTCCCTCTAGCCATTTGGTGAACATCATAGCCGCACACCCGCCTCCAGCTTGTTTTACGAAGCGCCCCCGGCAGAGGTGCGTTTGCATACCAGAAGGTGAAAACTATCGGCACAATAAGCAACAGACCAAGTGATTCTTGTCTGCGCACGTACAGGTAGGCAGCTGGGCAAATGTCATACATATCAGGATACGAACAGTGAAAGGCACCTCGCCATTATAGCGCAACCTTATGCACGCCAGCTCCGTGTGTTTATTGTGGCTGATGCATGGCAGAGATGCAGATCAAATTCACAGCAGTCCCAACCAAAAGTCCCTCAATGTCCACCATTCTCAATTTTGAGCCGTCTCCAGCAAGCACGTACACCCCATCCAAAATGCAGCTCCTCTCGACTCTCGTATTACTGGCAATTACCATCCAATGCGCCGTGGCTGCACCCGAGCGCAATCTGCTGAGGTCTGGATACGACAAGCCGATCAACTTCGCCGACCTGCCGGGCTTGACCACCGTTGCCGGCAACCCGACGTCTCATCAGCAGCCGACTGGCGGTGACCATCTCAATTTTGCGGACCCGGTGTTCCCTGGGAAGAAGACCGGTTTACTGCCCAGCTCGAAGTCGCTGCCTGTAGGAGACAGCAACCTTCTTTCCAGTGCACTGGGTGGCGCTTCGCCATCGACCACCAGCGGAACTAAGGCGTACCCATCGCTCATCACTGAAGACCGGTCGCTGACGAGTCCGAAGAAGACGCCTCCGCCCGGTTTCGGGAAGCAGAACGTTCACGTGAGTCCATCGAAGAAGACCAGTCCCAAGACGCCGCCTAAGAAGCTGTCCAAGAAAAACTCGCACACGCCCAACCAGAAGAAAGTAAAGGTTGACCCCGCGAAGTCCCCTGTCCAGAGACCCGTCGTTTAACATGTGCAGGATGACTGCCAGCGGGAACTCATTCGTCCTCGCCGCACTCTGTCGTTATCGTAGTAGACCACCTTTCAATACACGTCATTACTTGTTTGCCGTGACGGCATTATGTGTTTGTCTAGCAAATTCGACGTGACTTTGGCTTAGTCTGGAATGATAACGGGTTAAGCAGGTGTGCCCTTTGGCAAACTCGACGGTCTTCTCTTGTCGTTGTAGATGGCACGAGCAGAGCGACCTGCTCTTTCTAACTAGCCAATACGCACAATGAATCGGCTAGGACGAAGTAATGAGGCAGCATTGACTGCGAGGTCGCATGATCTTTAGCAACGCATTTTGTCCTGCGGAGTTATGCGAAGCCGGCGGTGCAAACATACTGGATTTAGTATAAGCCCAGTTGAAGTTGATGAATTTATTCTGTCGTTTCAGCAAAAAAAAAAACCGTCGGACGAGGCCTTCACCAACGTGTACGATACAGTTCCGTACGCTGCCGAGAGTGTTGTCGCGAGTACCAAGGACACTCTTGCCTACTTGTTGCAGAAGGCCCCGGTGCTCGACCCCGCATCGTGCTTGGGGCCTCCTCCGAAGCCGCTGCCAAAGCCGCTGGGGAACGCCATGCCGTTCGACTCGGCCTGCACACCGCCGTCAGCAGTGAGTGTACCCGCAGCGGTGATGGTCTGCGCGCGCGTCATGTCCACGCCGACGGAGATCCAGGCCAGCACGCCGTCGGACACCGAGTCGCCCAGCAGCACGTACTCCATGAACGGGTCGAAGTCCTCGGCCGCCTCCTCCGACAGGATGGAGTCGTCCGCGTTCGTGGTGAGCTCCTGCGTGTTGGTGCTGTAGGGCGCCGTGAACTCCACCTCGCTGATGAGGTCCTGGTCGAAGAAGAGCTGGCCCACGTGCGACGCGTAGCCGCCCGAGTACGTGTTGTTCTCCAGCAGCGTGCCGTTGGACGTGCCGAGGATGTGGATGTGCGTGGCTCGGCCCGTGTAGTGGCCCGGGAAGACGGTCGTGTAGGACGCGACGCCGTCCTGGTCCGTAGGTTGGAGGCCGCGCGAGAACGTCTTGTCCACATTGCTCGCATCCGTGTCGTCGCCGTTGCCGCTGGCCACGATGCCCGAGTACACGCCCGTGGCGTTGCAGTGCCAGAAGTCGAGGTACAGGCTCTCCACGGGCTCGCACGTGTTGACGTCGATGATCTGGATCTCGGCGTACAGGTCGACGCCCTGCTGGTCCTCGCGGATGTCGGAGCGCACGAGCTCGCCGTTGACGTAGTATGGGCCCTGCGTGACCTCTGGCTCGAGGATGCACTTGACGTCTCCGCCGAAGAGCTCGCTGGCGTTCGTGTCGGCGGTGAGCCCCGTGAGGTTGGACTTGTGGCTGGAGGCCAGCACGATGTCGAGGTCGAGGCGGCGGCGTTCACGGCGCTCGGCACGGATGCTCTCAGCCTTGGCGGCACGGCGGGCCACGGCGCGTTCCTGCAGTCGTCGCGAGGCGTCCGAGTTGGCGCAGTCCTTGAGCGAGCGCTTGCCCTCGGCCATGAAGAGCCGGCGCTGCTCTAGTCGCTCGGGTGTGCGGGCGTGTGCGGGGTGGCCCGGGTGGGCGCGTGCAGAGTCCGGGAACACGACAACTGCAACTGCAGCGGTGACGGCGAGGAGCGTGGTGGAGAGGCGAACCATGCTTGAGGAGGAGGCTGGAGCTTCGTGTGCTGGTGACTGGGTGCGTCGATGCGTGCAAAAGTGGAAATGAGGTAGGGCGGTGTTTTGGCGGAGCTACTCTTGCGGGGGTGGTGCTGCTGTAGTAGCTGGACCACCAGTACTGGTAACTATGAGGAGTGCGCTCATGAACGACCGGGGCTCACGTCACACACACGACTTTGTCGGTTTCTCATCATGTGGTTTTTCCTGGGCAGATCCAGCCCAAACGCGGACTGCACAACAGATCGCGCCGCAACCAGAATCCGGAGATCCCGAAGTTGGCATGGTAGTTGTAGGGAGACTTATTATTAATAATAACACTTATTAATACATGTACTTCGAAGTACTTGTATAAATTCCACACTATATTTTTAGCGCAAATCATTGGATTTATAACGATAGGTAGATTAGATAACCAGAGTACATGTAACAGACAGGTGATGCTGTGCCGCAGCTATCCGTGCGTCGTTACTTTGCCTACTTTATATTTTTTTTCTTTGGTCGGGCATTTGGGAGTTGAAGCAATATAGCGCCTATACCCCAGCCTAGCTTTCTCGCTGACCATGTCCAAAACATCTTTACCAGGCAACTGAGTGTCCAACACGTCAAATCGTGTGGACATCTAGCTCTGGTCTGTAGATAAGATCGGAGGGCAGACCAGCGCAAACTGCATTTGACGATGAGATGATAGCCGCTGAATGTCAAGTTGGTCGTGTTGAGCAGCGTCAGAAACCGCTGGCCAGCGTCGAGTTGTGGTTAAACGCTTTCTCGTAGCATAAGCACCTTTCAGGGATTACGACCAACTGCCATTTCTGGTCAACATGATCGAATAGAAAAATGCCTTCGCTAATACGTTTAGCTGCTGTTCTAGGTTTCAAATAGAAATAAATTATATTCGCAAAGTTCGTACTAAGTAGTTAAATCCGCCAATAAGTGATCAATGACGACCAAACGGATTTCTACGGAGCCAAGTGTGGTAGCACTTGATCATTGTCCAATGCGTAACTCCGATCCCATCTGGCGGTTAAGTTCTCCCTACAGCAGCTCGCAAACACCACATCCTGGCCGAGACGAGATCTGTTGTGCACGCCGCGTTTGGGCTGGATCTGCCCAGGAAAAACCACATGATGAGAAACCGACAAAGTCGTGTGTGTGACGTGAGCCCCGGTCGTTCATGAGCGCACTCCTCATAGTTACCAGTACTGGTGGTCCAGCTACTACAGCAGCACCTCCCCCGCAAGAGTAGCTCCGCCAAAACACCGCCCTACCTCATTTCCACTTTTGCACGCATCGACGCACCCAGTCACCAGCACACGAAGCTCCAGCCTCCTCCTCAAGCATGGTTCGCCTCTCCACCACGCTCCTCGCCGTCACCGCTGCAGTTGCAGTTGTCGTGTTCCCGGACTCTGCACGCGCCCACCCGGGCCACCCCGCACACGCCCGCACACCCGAGCGACTAGAGCAGCGCCGGCTCTTCATGGCCGAGGGCAAGCGCTCGCTCAAGGACTGCGCCAACTCGGACGCCTCGCGACGACTGCAGGAACGCGCCGTGGCCCGCCGTGCCGCCAAGGCTGAGAGCATCCGTGCCGAGCGCCGTGAACGCCGCCGCCTCGACCTCGACATCGTGCTGGCCTCCAGCCACAAGTCCAACCTCACGGGGCTCACCGCCGACACGAACGCCAGCGAGCTCTTCGGCGGAGACGTCAAGTGCATCCTCGAGCCAGAGGTCACGCAGGGCCCATACTACGTCAACGGCGAGCTCGTGCGCTCCGACATCCGCGAGGACCAGCAGGGCGTCGACCTGTACGCCGAGATCCAGATCATCGACGTCAACACGTGCGAGCCCGTGGAGAGCCTGTACCTCGACTTCTGGCACTGCAACGCCACGGGCGTGTACTCGGGCATCGTGGCCAGCGGCAACGGCGACGACACGGATGCGAGCAATGTGGACAAGACGTTCTCGCGCGGCCTCCAACCTACGGACCAGGACGGCGTCGCGTCCTACACGACCGTCTTCCCGGGCCACTACACGGGCCGAGCCACGCACATCCACATCCTCGGCACGTCCAACGGCACGCTGCTGGAGAACAACACGTACTCGGGCGGCTACGCGTCGCACGTGGGCCAGCTCTTCTTCGACCAGGACCTCATCAGCGAGGTGGAGTTCACGGCGCCCTACAGCACCAACACGCAGGAGCTCACCACGAACGCGGACGACTCCATCCTGTCGGAGGAGGCGGCCGAGGACTTCGACCCGTTCATGGAGTACGTGCTGCTGGGCGACTCGGTGTCCGACGGCGTGCTGGCCTGGATCTCCGTCGGCGTGGACATGACGCGCGCGCAGACCATCACCGCTGCGGGTACACTCACTGCTGACGGCGGTGTGCAGGCCGAGTCGAACGGCATGGCGTTCCCCAGCGGCTTTGGCAGCGGCTTCGGAGGAGGCCCCAAGCACGATGCGGGGTCGAGCACCGGGGCCTTCTGCAACAAGTAGGCAAGAGTGTCCTTGGTACTCGCGACAACACTCTCGGCAGCGTACGGAACTGTATCGTACACGTTGGTGAAGGCCTCGTCCGACGGTTTTTTTTTTTTGCTGAAACGACAGAATAAATTCATCAACTTCAACTGGGCTTATACTAAATCCAGTATGTTTGCACCGCCGGCTTCGCATAACTCCGCAGGACAAAATGCGTTGCTAAAGATCATGCGACCTCGCAGTCAATGCTGCCTCATTACTTCGTCCTAGCCGATTCATTGTGCGTATTGGCTAGTTAGAAAGAGCAGGTCGCTCTGCTCGTGCCATCTACAACGACAAGAGAAGACCGTCGAGTTTGCCAAAGGGCACACCTGCTTAACCCGTTATCATTCCAGACTAAGCCAAAGTCACGTCGAATTTGCTAGACAAACACATAATGCCGTCACGGCAAACAAGTAATGACGTGTATTGAAAGGTGGTCTACTACGATAACGACAGAGTGCGGCGAGGACGAATGAGTTCCCGCTGGCAGTCATCCTGCACATGTTAAACGACGGGTCTCTGGACAGGGGACTTCGCGGGGTCAACCTTTACTTTCTTCTGGTTGGGCGTGTGCGAGTTTTTCTTGGACAGCTTCTTAGGCGGCGTCTTGGGACTGGTCTTCTTCGATGGACTCACGTGAACGTTCTGCTTCCCGAAACCGGGCGGAGGCGTCTTCTTCGGACTCGTCAGCGACCGGTCTTCAGTGATGAGCGATGGGTACGCCTTAGTTCCGCTGGTGGTCGATGGCGAAGCGCCACCCAGTGCACTGGAAAGAAGGTTGCTGTCTCCTACAGGCAGCGACTTCGAGCTGGGCAGTAAACCGGTCTTCTTCCCAGGGAACACCGGGTCCGCAAAATTGAGATGGTCACCGCCAGTCGGCTGCTGATGAGACGTCGGGTTGCCGGCAACGGTGGTCAAGCCCGGCAGGTCGGCGAAGTTGATCGGCTTGTCGTATCCAGACCTCAGCAGATTGCGCTCGGGTGCAGCCACGGCGCATTGGATGGTAATTGCCAGTAATACGAGAGTCGAGAGGAGCTGCATTTTGGATGAAGTACCCTTGCTGTGTAGCTGTGCTGGAGACGGCTTAAGATTGGGAATGAAGTCTGGGAGCGACGGCACCGAAAAGGGTGGCGTCAGTTGCTGCGATGGCGGTTTTGATCGCAGACGGTTGGAGAGCGGGTAGAAACTACAGATAAACATACCATTTCTACAGAAGGTGCTCCAAAAATACAGAGCGTGGTGCAAATCTACAGAGGGGAGCGACAACCTACAGAAGGCACTACCGGTCCTACAGAGAGGTCGTGCATGAACACAGAACTGCGCCACTAAATACAGACGTACCAGCTTGACAACATTTGATTGGTTTTGACCCACAATATTCCCAATATCACCGGCTAATAGTTCACAATGTACCCTAATCCAAGTTTGCCTTTGACGGAGGCGCGCATTCACTTACTGGTGGAAGTTTGCTTTCGCCAGCCACACCGACGAGCAGCCCAACATGCATTTGTGGCTTGACAGAACTGTAGGGTGATGTATAAAAGCCAGCCTCAGGTTCGCCAGCTAACCCTCGACTTCCACTTGGTGCTGATGAGCACTTCGGAGACGTGTAACTTACACTGTTAGAACACAGGGCGCATCGCAAGAGTCAGGCAGCTAGCATGGAAGATTCATGAGATAGTGGTTGGCTGTAATGTAGTCGAATCCCTGGCAGCAACAACTTTTCTGTGTGTGTGTGTGTGTGTGTGTGTGTGTGTGTGTGTGTGTGTGTGGCCTTACGTATTTGTTGGACATTTTGGGCTTCGTTGTAATGGCGTTAGTCGAGGTCATTACACTGATCAATTGTTAATATCCCTCACGTCCGAGGGGGAACCTAGTGTTCCGCGGGATTGTCTTGGTGATATCCATGAATACAAAGTGGGCACAACACAATCTTTAGCGCTGAGCCTCAGAAGAACAGTACTCATTAGTCCCCAGCAGCATCCCCCAGCAGCATCTACCATCTATCGTTGTGATGACTATCGAGAAAGACGAGGTTGAGTGTGGTCGGCACGCAGGAAATTTCCTCATGGTCAGTAAGCTGGACAGCCAGCAGCAACGTGCTTGAGCTGCTGCTTAAGACTTTTAGCGTCAACGATATCAGTAGATATGAACTATATGCAGTACGAGATGAAGGGCTGTTGCCAGCTTCAACAGGTTTGCGATCGTGCCCGTGGGCACTGCCTGTTTTCATAGTATCTATGGATCAAAAAGCATGATCGCTGCCTTAAGTGACGTGAAACCGGTCTGAACCGTTCAGGGCAACCAACCGTAGTTGATGAATCGTCCGAGGTACCACCGCTAGGCTCACACACGATGTTGTAGGTGTCGACAGCCATAGCCGCCGGTATGGAGGTAGCATACACGGTATGCGGGGTTGATGCGGAGCTCGCCTGAGTGCAATCGGCGTGAACCGCGGAAAATAAGAAAATAATATAAATGAAGGTAGCGGTCTACATCTGATTGGGCATGTATGAAATGATGAAGCCCATGCACGCCGCTATTAGCATTACGGCATACAGCAGTAGATTCTCGCATATATTGGATGGGTTGTACATGTACGCTCAGCCAGAGCCCTATATGTTAATATCTGGACCCCATGGACATCAGGGGGCCGCACTGGCCCCAATGCCTTTGTAGGCAAAATGGGCGGACGTGACGGGGGATATGTGCTGAGGGGATGAGGAATTCTCGAGGAGCTTGCGACGCGAGAATTGTGTTTTCTGGAAGACGGGAGAGGGATGGACTATCTACTGCATCTGCGCCGCAAGGACGAAGAAGGACAAGTCATCCTCGATCATCTACGTTGCGACGACGGACACGATACGACGTGCGGCAGCACCAGGACCAGTGATCGTAGCTAGATGGATGTGCGGCTGTAGGTAGGTGGGTTTAGTCCAGCGGGTGCTGGCCCGGGTCGGGTCCTGGCCTGGGTTAGTGCTGCAGCACGGTTTACCACAAGCAGTTCATTCGTGGTTTCGCGCTGGGGGGGAGGCAGCAGAGCGCCGGCAAGGCCTCTCGTTTTCTACTTCGGCGCTCGCCCCGCTAGTCGGTACTGGCGCGAGCACCTCCGCCTCCACTCAGCCGCTGCGGGCGCCCGGGGCCGCCGGCGGGAGCGCCTTCGCCTTCTCTTTCAGCGGTGCGAGCACCTCCACCATCACGCTATTGAGCAAGCATTCCGGTCGCCGAGCACCACTCCCCAGCAACTACGTATCCCGCGTTGGTGCGAGTACTTCCGCCTTCGCTCCGACTGGTGTGAGCACCTCCACCGGCTGTGCTGCCGAGACAGCCTCCAGGTCGACGGCGCGCCCTCACCCGCTTTTCTATTCATTGGGGTAGCGGTCTCGCCCTCGCCTTACGACCCTACGGTAAGTATGCTGTCTCAAACTACTAACCTCTCTTCTCGTCTTTATTTACTACTATAGGGACGGCAAGAGCAGTTCATCCACTAGCACGCCATCAATTTGGGGTAGCCCCTCAGCGACACCTCTCGCGCCGCCACCGCGCTCCACGGGTGTTCCGCTCCACGCGCGCGACCCTCAAGTTGCCGCCTCGCGGCTGGCTAAGCTATCGAATGAACTGCTTCTTGCCCCTCCCTCGTATGTATTCCTTAGAAACCCCCAGTTGGGCAGTTTGAATTTCCTAGCAGTCGCCAGCAACCAATTCGAGACTGCAGCATGCATACGCGGTCATGCTCTGCGTTTGTGTTGTCAGCGACTAGTAGGGTTCTTAGCGCCGCTCGTCTGCCTGAACGGTAGCTAACTGGTCTAGCTTCCGAGGTATGGTGACGCATAGCAACAGCTTTGTAATGGCAGCACGGCGCCTTACCGAGTTGTGGTAACACGGCCGCCATACCGAGTTGTGGCAACACGGCTGCCTTACCGAGTTATGGCAACACGGACGCCTTACCGAGTTATGGTAACACGGCCGGTTTACCGAGTTGTGGTAACACGGCCGGCTTACCGAGTTATGGTAACACGGTAAAAAGGAAACAGCAGGCAAACCATATAGAATCCACAAATCCGATATTAAGAAAAAATCATTGTAGACAGGGGAGGCAAATCCCAAGGCCAACCTACCCCTTCTGTATTTTGTCCGACGGTCTGTAGATTGACTACTTCTGTCTGTACATTATGCCTTTCCTCAGACGGCAGCAACTATACCATGAATGTGGGCTGCTAATATAGTGGACACTGCAATGACTTTCACTGTTCGCACTCATGAAATTTGTCCAGCTGCCTGCCTACGTGGGTAGATAAGATCATTTGGTCTGTTGTTTTTTAGTGTATCAGTAAGCTACACCTGGTGACCGATTTCCCCTACCAGTTGCGCTTTGTAAGCAAGTGGGCTCGGCGTATGCGTGTGTGTGGCTATGAAGTTGATCTAATGGCAACAAGGAAACCGCATCCCTGAGCTTGCGGTTGCTGCGGAGACGCAACGGTGCATTATCTTGACCCAACCGTATATTGTAGCAGCTATAGTGATTGCTTCAGTGCTCAACGCGTAATGATGCCAAAATGTTGCTCAACAGAGCAACAGACAATAGACTATATTAATAGTACTGTAGGACGTGTTGACACAACTATATTCTTCGACGAAAACAAATCAAAAGAGGTACGTCACGCTACATGTATGAAGTTGAGGCAACTGCGTCCACAGGCTTCTGTAGTGCACTCGTTGCAGGGCGGGGATCTGCTTCCCTGGTTCGGCTTGTACGCGTCTTTGGGTAGCATCAGCGCTGACTGGACGTTTGTCTTCAGCCCACCTTAGTAGTACTTGCCCTGGGTTCTCGGAGTGGGCCGCTTCCTCGGATTAGCCAGCGTCCGCTCTTCCGGGACTTCACTCTTCGAGAGCAATGAGTACGCCTTCATACCATTGTTGGTCGTCGCACTGGAAGGCTTCGTCGTCTCTGTCCCGCTGTTGCTCTTAGTTGGCCGCTTACCCTCGTTGCCAGCACCCTTGCCTCGCATGACCGACTGCAGCCCACTTCCGCCCGCCAGCGTTGTCGAATCCGTCTCAACGATGTTCTTGCCGCTGTGCTTGCTGTTGCTACCGTCGACATGCTGCGACTTCGCGTCGGGTAGGAAGCTGCTCTTTTTGCCATGCGGCGACGCACCCGCACTGGAAACCTCACTCTTGGGAGTCGAGCCGACGCTGGACGGTGTAGTGCTCGATCCGTGCTTTGGTTGCTGAAGCGTGGTTGGGTTGGTGGCCGCGGGTTTCAGGTCCGCCAGGTCGGAGAAGTTGATAGGCCTATCGTAGCCTGACCGCAGCAGGTTGCGCTCAGGCGCAGCCACCGCACACTGGATGGCGACCGCCAAGAATGCGAGAGTCGACAGGAGCTGCATTGTGAAGGCTCTGTCTGAAGTTGTGCTGGATGTGGCCCCAATTCAAGAATGATGTCTGAATGACGGCCCCCCGCGGGGGCTGGTTCGGTGTTGGCTGTGGTGGCTTTGACCGCAGACGCTCGCACCTCTGCCATGGATCGCACACAACACAATACATTGGGCTGGTAGCACCGTTCCGAATGTATTTCACTGTTCGTATGTATGCTATTTGACCAGCTGCCTACTACCAGATTGACTAGTCTATTGCTTGATATTCCAGTAGGTTTTTTCCCCCTCTGGTACAATTTCCTCTGGCAGTGGCGCTTTGTAAGCACACGGACGCGTTTGGGTGGCTATGATATTGGTCAAATGGCTATCAAGGAAGCCATTAATCGCTGCACCTGGAGCGGGTACTTTACTCGGTGTGACCACAAGACTCGCAGCCAGGAAATGCATCGCGGGTGCCTAGGTGTCTGTGTGTGTGTGCGGGCGGGGGGGGGGGGGTACCCCTTGGCAAATATTTGGACTGACTGCGGTTATGTATGCTCAGATGTGGCACCGGGTGCCGTGGCGGACAGCAGGCGGCGATCACACTCTGGAGGTTGGTGCAACATAGAAGTTGTTCTTTATGTGCAAAACGGACTTTTGCCAAATGCTGGCACTATTTCAATAATCTAGTCAATTTATGATTACCTTCGACAAATGCTGGCACTTTGACAAATGCTGGCACTCGCTGACAAAATTATCATTGAAAAAAAAAACTGACAGTTTAATGACAGCGTCGCTGCGTTAGGGGGATATTCCGGTTCATTCACGTTCAGAACGCTGTAATATCTAGCTCATGGACAAGTTACGGAAAGCACGGCGTTGGCCCGCCTGCTCCGGTTCAAGTTCCAAGGAAGGTCGGTCGGCCCAAGATGAACCCCTTGGACTTGCCGCTACTGCAAGAGGACGTTGAAGACGCCGCAAGGGCTATGCAAGCATTTGGCTCGCAAGAACCGCTGCGATAAACGGTCGGTCGCGGCTCATGCTGAGGCACGTAGAATCGATCGCCGCCTAGACAGCAATTCGTACTACATCCGCAAAAACTGGGATCTCGGTCAGCGAGTGGTGCGAACGTATACCACTAAGTCGACCGCAAACGGCGCGCCGTACCGCCTGGTTTGATGCCGCCAGCTAACTAGGTTAAGGATGATCTACTGAGAAGAATAAGTTCTTCTTGTACACTCCCGTGAACCGGACTTACTATTTCTCGATGTTAGCTTCTGACTGCTTTCTCTCTATCTTCCTCTGGCCCTCATGGCCTTATTATCCCCTGCTTTATCCTGGTGTCCTCTATCCTGGTATCCTCGAGCCCCCTGTGGGACATGCTACCTCGCGGGGTCCTCTCTCGACATCTTCGTTCATTTTGCGGCACAATGTCTACTTTGTAAGTGAAGCGAGTCTGCGTGCAAATGATAGACTTTTAATAGGTGTTTCTGATAATTTTGTCAGCGAGTGCCAGCATTTGTCAAAGTGCCAGCATTTGTCGAAGGTAATCATAATTTGACTACATTATTGCAATAGTGCCAGCATTTGGCAAAAGTCCGTGCAAAACTGAACGCAGCAGTTGTAGAGCAAGTGCTGGTGCTGGGGAAGGCATAATCGAATTCAGAACAACACGTGATTGTCTACCTACCGACTACAGTAGGTGGAGCTGATGTAGCGGCTGAGATGTTCCTCGGTCGGGCGTAGTGCAGATTCGGTTCGCGTTCGTCACTCATTGTCATCCTCATCGTGCCCGGTGCGGAGACCGCCAGTCTTCCTTCATCTTCTTCAGGTTCTCAATGAGGAGACTTCGCTGGCTGATTCGCTGTCGCTCGTCGGCCCACGTACTGCCGATGATGTCCCGCATACCTTCAATCTCCTCGCTGGTCAAGGTTAAACTGGAGCCACGCTGATTGGGTAAGATTGTATGAAGTCATGAAGAAGTCGAAAGGGTTATCAAATGACCCACTGCCGTCGTCGCTTGTCGAAGTAGACTGCACCTCCTCCTCCTGCTGCTGCTGCTGTTGATGCTGCTCCTGCTGCTGTTGTTGCTGTTGGTCTGTCTATTCACTCTCGTCCCAAGCAAGCATTGTTTCTTTTCCCTTCGTCGCTGGCGCCTTCGTGTCAAGATCAGTATCGTCGCTTTCTGACTTACTCACAGTCAATAACTCGCGAGCATCCTCTGATGCAGCCGTGTTGGTTCTTGCGACGAGGGGGTCTTTGGCATCGGTTACGAGTCCATCAGCACTTGAAAGTAGAGCCGAAGTTACCAACACGAGGAGGCCCAGACGCATTTTCCCTTGTTTCCGCATCCACTCTCAACACTTGTGCGTGGGGCAAGGCAATCCGTTCATTATTAGAGAAGGCAAGCCTCAGCTCGGGGCTCGCAGAGAGCTGAGCTGAGGCAGCCCCTCAATGATAGTTGCCGAGGTGATGATGGGCGGAGAGCCTTGCCTGGAGCACAAGCAAGATATGGAGCATAAGTTAGTGACTGTTCGAGATGCGGTTGTGCTCGGGTGTGACCGACGCAAGCAGCAAGTAATGAGGGGGTGACCCGCCGCGATCTCGAACGCCTGGCCTGGGTCTCTCTCTCCGCTGACCGAGGTGTGACACCGAACAGGAGCTGGAATGGTCGTTGATGTAGCCGCGTGATGGGAGCATGGCCCTGGATGGCTTGACCGACGGGCTGCGCTTCTGCTGTCGGCGCGAGAGTTCCCGGAGGAGTGGCGTCGCGGATGCTGCACACGGCGCCGTCCTTGCGATTCGCTGACGGTGTCGATGCGGCTTGCGAAGAGAGAGGGAAGGCTGCCGAGCGAGTGGGCTCTGACCGCACCGCTCCTGCCTGTGCATACGTGTGGTCAAGCATGCCCAAGAGGGTACTTATCTGTGAGGGGCGTCTTCTTGCAGCTGCGGCCTTCCATCGTGCAGCGCCGGTGGCCCGAGCAGCCCCAGAAGTAGGTAGTGTAGGCGAGTGGACGCCGGTAGATGGGCGGTGGAAGGCGCGAGATGCGTGCGAGCGCGCAGTGGCAGCGACTCATGTTGGGCCGCGTTCGGTGCTGGTCTTGGGTGCTGCTTGTCCGAGGCGATGGAAGACCACAAATGAGCGGATTGCCAAATCTAATCCTACCTAGCGCTGGGAAAACCCGCCCAGTCGAATACTGCATTCTGCAGGGCCGTATCTAAGCGGGAAACCAGGGCACCTACACACATATATACACTTGATTGGTCCGCTGCGCAGCAAGGATGGGACCAGTGTTGCCACGCGGCAACGAGGCGCATCGTATCGTCGAGGCTTGGTCATGACGCACGAAGTCTTGGCCGTTCAGCGGAAAAACACTTTTTCCCTACTTGAAAAAGTACCATTTCGGTGAAGGTGTTGGCGGTTTGACTTGTTCCCTTGGGAGACCGACGCGATCGCAGGCAAGGCGTCGCACTCCGATTCTACCGATACACAGAGGAAGCCAGCCAGAGTGCACTGTAGTTGCTGGGATCGAGCGCTCAGGATTACTTTAAATGCTGGTACTGGTCGTGTTGAGAGATAGTTTACCCACTGTAATGGCCAGGCGAACGATTGTTTACTTACCTGAACGACAGGCCATTTATTGTAAAGTGATTGTTTGGCACTGATCATGCGGGAGGAGGGTGTTTACGATCACTTTTCCGTACACACGAAAGGAGGAGGAGGCGGCCTAAATTCTTGTTGGCGGGCCTCAGCGATGGCGTTGGTGTAGTGCTGCTCCCTTGCCGCTGTAGCAATCGGTGCTCTACAACTGTAGCGACAATGTAAGAGCGACTTCAACTTATTACTTAAGTATTATACAAATCACAAGTGTTACTGTATTAATATTGCAAACACTGTACTGAAGTATTACTACTACTAGGGGGAGTCGAACCTAGCAAAGAAAACGTGATGATTTGTGGTGCGATTTCCTGTTGATTATTTGCCCGAATCCTGTTGATTTGAGAAATCATCATGATGATTTCAAAGTTCAAGTGGCGCTTAGCTCGAGCCTACGCGTGTTTGCGAGACCAAAAGCGGCAACTAGTGGTATTTAGCAGGTAAGTGTGGGTACCCCACTTTGCTCTGTTGATTTTTGGTGCCGAGAGTTGGTGATTATTCGGTCCCTTCTCTGTTGATATTTTTGTCGCCATTTTTTTAAGTTGAAGCTGCGGCCAGCCAAAAGAATCACGACATTGACCAGCTTCCTACATGTATATGACACGCTGTATCACAGAATTATTGATATTGAATCACACCAACGGTCAACGCCAACGAGACGAGTAGGGCACACAGAGATGTGACAACAAAGCCAGTACGTGTATAAACGGATTGCCTACAGGATATACAACAACAATAACAACAACAACTCTCCGTTGCCCCCAGCCCCTATCAGAACGTCTAACGGCGGAGTCGCACGTTGCAGGACGGGTCAGCGGCCTCCGCTCCAACGCTCCCCGAGGTTGTCGTGTCCACCGCAGCGCCAGCAGTCGTCGCCTGGGTCGTGTCGCTGGATCCGGACGAAGCAGCCGCAACGCTTCCCTCGGGTCCGCCGACAGATCCGCCGAAGCTGCCCATGCCCGAGCCTCCACCGAAGGCGCCACCCATGCCGGAGCCGCCGCCCATTCCACCTGCACCGCCGGTCGTCGTGCTCGTGGAGTCGGCCATGATGCCTCCGTCCGCCGTCAGCGTGCCCGCGGCCGTGATGGTCTGCGCGCGCGTCATGTCCACGCCGACGGAGATCCAGGCCAGCACGCCGTCCGACACCGAGTCGCCCAGCAGCACGTACTCGAACACGGGGTCAAAGTCCTCGGCCGCCTCCTCCGACAGGATGGAGTCGTCCGCGTTCGTGGTGAGCTCCTGCGTGTTGGTGCTGTAGGGCGCCGTGAACTCCACCTCGCTGATGAGGTCCTGGTCGAAGAAGAGCTGGCCCACGTGCGACGCGTAGCCGCCCGAGTACGTGTTGTTCTCCAGCAGCGTGCCGTTGTACGTGCCGAGGATGTGTATGTGCGTGGCTCGGCCCGTGTAGTGGCCCGGGAAGACGGTCGTGTAGGACGCGACGCCGTCCTCGTCGGTGGGCGTGAGTCCGCGCAGGAAGGTCTTGTCGAGGTTGGTGGTGTCGGAGCTGTCGCCGTTGCCGCTGGCCACGATGCCCGAGTACACGCCCGTGGCATTGCAGTGCCAGAAGTCGAGGTACAGGCTCTCCACGGGCTCGCACGTGTTGACGTCGATGATCTGGATCTCGGCGTACAGGTCGACGCCCTGCTGGTCCTCGCGGATGTCGGAGCGCACGAGCTCGCCGTTGACGTAGTATGGGCCCTGCGTGACCTCTGGCTCGAGGATGCACTTGACGTCTCCGCCGAAGAGCTCGCTGGCGTTCGTGTCGGCGGTGAGCCCCGTGAGGTTGGACTTGTGGCTGGAGGCCAGCACGGTGTCGAGGTCGAGGCGGCGGCGTTCACGGCGCTCGGCACGGATGCTCTCAGCCTTGGCGGCACGGCGGGCCACGGCGCGTTCCTGCAGTCGTCGCGAGGCGTCCGAGTTGGCGCAGTCCTTGAGCGAGCGCTTGCCCTCGGCCATGAAGAGCCGGCGCTGCTCTAGTCGCTCGGGTGTCAGCGTCTGAGCGGATTGAGCGCCGTGGGCGGAGACGACGTCGGTTAGCGTGATGGCTGCGACGGTGGCTGTGGCAGCGAAGACTGCGGTGGAGATGCGAACCATGGTGTTGGCTGGAAGGTCGGTGTTTCGGTAGTGCTGCTGGTTTGCTGCGTTGGTTGATGTGCTGCCAAATTGGAAATGGGATCGAGTTTGGTGGTCAACGGTGGTGGTGCTCGTGACTGGACCACCAGCACGAGCTTTTGAGAGTGCAGGACGCAATGACTTGTTTTGCAGCTTGAGCTTTGGCTGGCTTTCCAACGTAAGGATCCGTTTAGATCGACGCTGGTTCGTATTGGGCATGTTAGCGTACGGATCACAGGATGAAACTGGGTTATGGGTTAACGTCAAAGCCGTAAGCCTCTTCGCTCTGTATACACGTACTTGAGCTTTCCGGGCGGTGTGCACGACAAATCGATGAAGGGACGGGCGGCATCGCGCCAGTCGAAGATGCCTTGTGTTGGTTTGTAGCTTGTGGTTGAGGGGGCAAATGCCGAAGTGAGATTAAATGTTATCGTCTCTCAAACTACTCTCTAGTCTTCCCCTCCTGCTTTCCTTCTTGTTCTCCTTGTGCTCGTTGGTGCATCTCATCAGCCTGATTACCCCCGGCTTCCGCCTGACTTGATCTCACTATACCTGGGTCTCTCGAAGACTCCCTGACCAGTCATTGGTGTACCCAGAGCCCGGTTGCCGCCGGCTCTCCCGTCGCCGTCGGATCCTCCGATTCATCGGCCGATGTGTCCACACGTTCTCCTCGTCCATGTGCAGCTATTGGCGGTGCTCCCGAAGACTCATGAACACTCCCACTCGCCGCTAATGCTGCACGGCTGTCCCGATGACTCCGCTTGCGTCGGTCAGGTACTTGAGCCTCTTCGTCCCCAGTGCCTTGGTGAGCATGTCCGCGAGCTGGTCCTCCGTCGGCACGTAGTTGACGACGATGAGTCCTCGCAACACATTCTCGCGGATGAAGTGATGCTTGATGTCCACGTGCTTGGTCCTCGCGTTGTAGCCAGCGTTGCTGGCGAGGGCGATCGCGCCCTGGTTGTCCTCCCATACTTGAGTAGCTCCCACTTGCTCGTGACCCATGTCCTTGAGCATGGCGCGGGTCCACAGCACCTCCTGCGTGCACAGGCTCAGCGCCATGTACTCCGCCTCCGCCGAGCTCAGCGCCACCGTGCGCTGGTACTTCGACTTGAAGATCACCGGCGCTCCGCTGATCATTACCATGATGCCCGACACCGAGCGCCGATCATCGAGATTGCTGCCCCAGTCCGCGTCGGTGTACGCCGTCATCTCGATCTTCTCCACGTTCCCGTTGTAGACGATGCCGATGTCTCGGGTGCTCTTCAGGTATCTCAGCACGCGGATGGCAGCCTTCCAGTGCTGCTGCCCGGGGTTCTCGAGGAAGCGCGACAACTGAGTGACGATGTACGCCACATCAGGTCTGGTACACGTCGTAATGTACAGCAAGCAGCCAATGAGTGCACGGTACGGCTTCGCCTGCATGTCCTCGCGTTCCTTGTGAGTCGTCGGCGACTGAGTCTTCGACAACTTCATGCCCGACTCGCACGGGTTCACCACCACCTTGGCGTCCTGCTGGTTGAACCGCTTCACCACATCATCAATGTATCGAGTCTGCTTGATCTTGAGAGTCTTCGCCGATAAGTCATGATCGATCTCCATACCGAGAATGAACTTGGCCTCGCCCAACTCCTTCATCTTAAACGCGTTCTTGACCGCCACCTTGACTTCCTGGATCTCGTTGCTCGTCTTGGCCGCAATGATCATGTCGTCCACGTACAGGCAGACGTACACGAACTTGCCCTTCTCGCCCTTGACATAGACGCACTGGTCGCCGCCGCAGCTTCGAAATCCGATGCCCACGAAGACTCGATGGATAGTCTTGTGCCAAGCATTCGCCGCCTGCTTCAACCCATAGATAGCCTTGTTCAACCGGCACATCATGTTCTTGGCGTTGATGATCCCGTAGGGCACCTCCATGTAGACGCGTTCCACCAGTCCGCTGTTCAGAAACGCGGTGTCCGCATCCAGCTGCTCGGTGATGTATGCTTCGGCCACCACCACCGACAACACCACTCGGATCGAGTTCATGTTGGCCACGGGCGAGTACGTCTCGAAGAAGTCCACGCCGTACTTCTGCTTAAACCCTTTCGCCACCAGGCGGGCCTTATACCTGATGACTCGGCCGTGCTCGTCGCGTTTCTTCGCGAACACCCAACGACACCCAATCGGCCGAGCACTCGGCGTCCGACGGACCAGTGTCCATGACCCGTTGTCCGCGTGTGCCTTGAGCTCCGCATTCATCGCCTTCACCCATTCCGACGACTCGTTGCTCTGCATGGCCTGTTGGTACGTGGTGGGGGCGTCGTTGGCATCGCCGACGTCTGCGGCGTAAGCCAGCACAGCCTCAGCCAATAGGCTGTCTTCGTCCACTCGGGGTCGCTTTGGGGACGGCGGCCAGAAGTGGTCATCGTTGTCCGAGTCGTCGGGACCATCTTCTTTCGACTCCTCACCGTCTGCTGAACCATCTCCAAGTAGTAGCACGGGATCGCGGGCACGCCGGGCCCGATCCGGCTCCGGGTGGAAGACCATGTCATCATTCAATACCGGTCTCGCGAGTCTTCGGTATGTTTCCAGCTCCTGCCCCGATGGCTCCTGCGTCTCCACCTCGGGCATCTCCGCGTCCTCGACGGTCTCTTCCGCCGGTTCCATCGGCTCGTCGGTGACTGGTCGCTGCGTCTGCTCGGGCAGCGCCGCGTCCTCGACATCTTCCATCACGTGGATGATCGTCGAGTCCCCGCTGGGCGTTGTGTCGTAGATGCCGTTCACCTCGCGCTCGTCCAGCTTCACCGACCTGGACACCTTCACCTTGTTCGACTCCAAGTTGTACACTCGGTAGCCCTTTGAGTCGTCGGGGTACCCGAGGAACATGCACTTGAAGCTTTTCGGCTCCAACTTGGTGCGTCGCGACTTGTCGACATGAGCGTAGCCGATGGACCCGAAGACTCGAAGGTGGTCCATCCGAGGCTTCGCCTTGAATGTCAACTCGTGCGGAGTCTTCGTCGGGTGCATGCTGTTCGTCGACCGGTTGATCAGGTAGACGGCAGTGTTCACCGCCTCTGCCCACCATAGCGCCGACACGCCCTTGTAGTGCAGCATGCTCCGGGCCTTCTCCATGATCGTGGGGTTCATCCGCTCCGCCACTCCATTCTGTTGAGGGCTGTACGGGACGGTCTTCTGGTGCATGATCCCGTACTTCTGGCAGATCTCAGTCATCGGCTTGTTCACGAACTCGGTGCCGTTGTCCGAGCGCAGGCACTTAATGCGCTGTCCCCACTGGTTCTGGTACAGCTTCATGAACGACTTGAACTTCGTCACAACCTCGCTCTTCTTGGTCAAGAAGTACACCACGACGTGTCGCGAGTAGTCGTCGACAAAGGTGAGCACATACCTCGCTCCGCCCTTCGACTTCGTCTTCATAGGACCCATCACGTCCGTATGAACCAGTTCTAGCGGACGAGTCGTCGCCGTCGTCGACCTCGATGGAAAGTGCGCGACCGTCTGCTTGCCCTTCATGCATCCTCCGCACAGGGTCTTCGTCTGCTGTCGAGTCGTCGGCAGCCCCTCCGTCGCTTGACGAGTCTTCGCCATAGCATCTCCGTTCAAGTGTCCCATGCGAGCATGCCATAGCTCCCACTCTCCGTCGACTCCCGCGTACTCGGTGTAGTACGCCATGTCCTGCTGGCAGTCCAGCATGTACGCCTTGCCGATCTTCTTCCCCGAAGCGATCGCCTTCGCCTTGTCCCAGATGACGCACGACTTCCGCTGGAACTCGACACTCATGCCGCGTTCAGCCAACCTCCCCACAGAGAGTAGTCGCCGGTCGAGTCCGGGGATGTGGAGCACCTCCATCATCTTGATGCGCTTGCCGTCGATGCCCGTCAGGCGCACCGACCCTTTCCCAGTCACGCGGATCTTCTTGCCGTCCGCGATTGTCACATACATGTCCGCCGACAACTCGTCGTACTCGAACAAGTCGTCGCGGTGTGGCGTCATGTGCGCCGTCGCACCACTGTCGATCAGCCACCCCGCTGATCGACTCTCCGCCACTGCGAACACAGAGTCTTCGGCGGTGTCGCCATTCCGTTGTTCCGGGCAGTCCCTGGTCGCAGTTGAAGCACTTGCCCTTGAACCCACCGAGTTTTCGCCCGCCGTTGCGCTTGCGGCCGAATGCCTTGCCGCCCTTGCCGAACTTCCCGTTCTGGCCCCTACCTCCGAACGAGGTAGCCTTCAACGCGCGCTCCGTGGTCTCCTTCTTCTCCTGCCGCTCGTACTCCTTGAGCAGCTTCTCCTTCACCTCGATGAGAGTCACATCCTTCGAGTTCTCGACGATCGACGCGATCAACTCGTACTCCGCCGGCAAGCTGCTCAGCAGGATGACGAGTTGTCGGGAGTCATCGAGCGGCTCTCCAAGCGTCTGGAGGCCCACAATGAGCTCGTCGAACTTGTCGAGGTGCTTCGCCATCGTCGCACCGTCCTCCATCTTGAACTCGTGGAGTCGACGAGTCATCGTCACACGGTTGTGCATTGTCGTCCGGTTGCGGAACTCGCGTAGAGTGTTCCAGGCTTGGATGGCAGATGTCGCAGACCGAATCTTCGTGTGGTGTTCCACAGCCACGCCTTGAGCGATCAGACCGAGCGCCTTCATGTCGTTGAGCATCCAGGCCTCCGTCATCTCCGTCGGGTCCTTCACGACTTGAACGTGCGCCAGCAGCCCCTTCCTCGCTAGCGTCATACGCATCGCGAACTCCCAGTGGAAGTAGTTGTCGCTTCCCAGGATGACTTCGGCCTTCTTGCTGGACGTCGTCATGGCGGTCGTCGGGGCGGGCTTGAGCTTGTTGCGGCTGTTAACCTGTTGGTTTGTAGCTTGTGGTTGAGGGGGCAAATGCCGAAGTGAGATTAAATGTTATCGTCTCTCAAACTACTCTCTAGTCTTCCCCTCCTGCTTTCCTTCTTGTTCTCCTTGTGCTCGTTGGTGCATCTCATCAGCCTGATTACCCCCGGCTTCCGCCTGACTTGATCTCACTATACCTGGGTCTCTCGAAGACTCCCTGACCAGTCATTGGTGTACCCAGAGCCCGGTTGCCGCCGGCTCTCCCGTCGCCGTCGGATCCTCCGATTCATCGGCCGATGTGTCCACACGTTCTCCTCGTCCATGTGCAGCTATTGGCGGTGCTCCCGAAGACTCATGAACACCTTGTCTCCTTCAGCGATTATTAGTTGGTAGTGTAACGACGATCAGATGGTGGTGGGTTATCGAGATTTGCTAGCAGTGCGTGAGAGTCTCACGAGACCACAATCGATTTGGGGCTGTGGACACGGCTAGCATTCAGCACTGCTCAATCCACGGAACAGCTTCCAGTACAGGCGTCCAATGTACTTGTACCGATCAGCTCGCGTTTCATGAGCATGAATGAGATTATGCTAGCTACCGATCTACATTTTTTATTTTTTTTATTTAACAAGTCACGTTGGCGAGGAATAAGTTTGGCCTTGCTGAACACCGCGTCATCGTGTTCCAACTCTGCGGTGATCGAAGTTGCACGACGATGCGAAAGCCGACACATATACTTAAGTACTGTAGTACAGTATACATGTGTACTGTAGTGGGGATAAGTCGTAACAGAAACATCACATTTGCACCACCTCAACCGGTGTGCATACCTTGGAGCGTGTCCTACGTGTAAAGTAGTGCAACCCCCGAAGCCGTCTCAGCTGTCTCAAGTGCACGAGATTTTGCTATTTTGCTTAAGAAACACTAAACTACTGAGTAATTCGAATATAAAAAGAGCGAAACTAAATGTGTGTAGCATTGAAATCGACTGTGCGTTGAACCGCCACCAGTGAGGAGACCACATGATTGATACCAGACAATTGTCCGATGTTAGCGAAGCGAAACTCCACCAGTTTGAAACTTACTACATGTACGTCAACGTACCGCTTTGGTCGGGCACCCGCATCTGATCGCTTAGTACAGACACTCTACCGCCGAAGAGAGGAACCAATAAGCAGATTAAGCAGAGAAATTAACGACCAGGCGCTGTTGACTGTAGAGCACAAATCCCTTCGTCACCGGACCGGGCTGGTGGTGTGACTTTCAGCACGGATGGCAGATCCATTCGTGCTAGCTCGTTTTTTTGGCAGGGGCCCGACAAATCGGCCACACGTTGGTTTAACACGATCTTTTGCCAGCGTTTATGCAAAATCCCACGGACCTCCTGCCCAATACACCGTACATACCTACTGCAACCCGCCACGATCCGGGCCGCATCGTTAGTCCTGGGGGACAGCTGCTTAATCTGCTTATTGGTTCCTCTCTTCGGCGGTAGAGTGTCTGTACTAAGCGATCAGATGCGGGTGCCCGACCAAAGCGGTACGTTGACGTACATGTAGTAAGTTTCAAACTGGTGGAGTTTCGCTTCGCTAACATCGGACAATTGTCTGGTATCAATCATGTGGTCTCCTCACTGGTGGCGGTTCAACGCACAGTCGATTTCAATGCTACACACATTTAGTTTCGCTCTTTTTATATTCGAATTACTCAGTAGTTTAGTGTTTCTTAAGCAAAATAGCAAAATCTCGTGCACTTGAGACAGCTGAGACGGCTTCGGGGGTTGCACTACTTTACACGTAGGACACGCTCCAAGGTATGCACACCGGTTGAGGTGGTGCAAATGTGATGTTTCTGTTACGACTTATCCCCACTACAGTACACATGTATACTGTACTACAGTACTTAAGTATATGTGTCGGCTTTCGCATCGTCGTGCAACTTCGATCACCGCAGAGTTGGAACACGATGACGCGGTGTTCAGCAAGGCCAAACTTATTCCTCGCCAACGTGACTTGTTAAATAAAAAAAATAAAAAATGTAGATCGGTAGCTAGCATAATCTCATTCATGCTCATGAAACGCGAGCTGATCGGTACAAGTACATTGGACGCCTGTACTGGAAGCTGTTCCGTGGATTGAGCGGTGCTGAATGCTAGCCGTGTCCACAGCCCCAAATCGATTGTGGTCTCGTGAGACTCTCACGCACTGCTAGCAAATCTCGATAACCCACCACCATCTGATCGTCGTTACACTACTAATAATCGCTGAAGGAGACAAGGCATCTTCGACTGGCGCGATGCCGCCCGTCCCTTCATCGATTTGTCGTGCACACCGCCCGGAAAGCTCAAGTACGTGTATACAGAGCGAAGAGGCTTACGGCTTTGACGTTAACCCATAACCCAGTTTCATCCTGTGATCCGTACGCTAACATGCCCAATACGAACCAGCGTCGATCTAAACGGATCCTTACGTTGGAAAGCCAGCCAAAGCTCAAGCTGCAAAACAAGTCATTGCGTCCTGCACTCTCAAAAGCTCGTGCTGGTGGTCCAGTCACGAGCACCACCACCGTTGACCACCAAACTCGATCCCATTTCCAATTTGGCAGCACATCAACCAACGCAGCAAACCAGCAGCACTACCGAAACACCGACCTTCCAGCCAACACCATGGTTCGCATCTCCACCGCAGTCTTCGCTGCCACAGCCACCGTCGCAGCCATCACGCTAACCGACGTCGTCTCCGCCCACGGCGCTCAATCCGCTCAGACGCTGACACCCGAGCGACTAGAGCAGCGCCGGCTCTTCATGGCCGAGGGCAAGCGCTCGCTCAAGGACTGCGCCAACTCGGACGCCTCGCGACGACTGCAGGAACGCGCCGTGGCCCGCCGTGCCGCCAAGGCTGAGAGCATCCGTGCCGAGCGCCGTGAACGCCGCCGCCTCGACCTCGACACCGTGCTGGCCTCCAGCCACAAGTCCAACCTCACGGGGCTCACCGCCGACACGAACGCCAGCGAGCTCTTCGGCGGAGACGTCAAGTGCATCCTCGAGCCAGAGGTCACGCAGGGCCCATACTACGTCAACGGCGAGCTCGTGCGCTCCGACATCCGCGAGGACCAGCAGGGCGTCGACCTGTACGCCGAGATCCAGATCATCGACGTCAACACGTGCGAGCCCGTGGAGAGCCTGTACCTCGACTTCTGGCACTGCAACGCCACGGGCGTGTACTCGGGCATCGTGGCCAGCGGCAACGGCGACAGCTCCGACACCACCAACCTCGACAAGACCTTCCTGCGCGGACTCACGCCCACCGACGAGGACGGCGTCGCGTCCTACACGACCGTCTTCCCGGGCCACTACACGGGCCGAGCCACGCACATACACATCCTCGGCACGTACAACGGCACGCTGCTGGAGAACAACACGTACTCGGGCGGCTACGCGTCGCACGTGGGCCAGCTCTTCTTCGACCAGGACCTCATCAGCGAGGTGGAGCTCACGGCGCCCTACAGCACCAACACGCAGGAGCTCACCACGAACGCGGACGACTCCATCCTGTCGGAGGAGGCGGCCGAGGACTTTGACCCCGTGTTCGAGTACGTGCTGCTGGGCGACTCCGTGTCGGACGGCGTGCTGGCCTGGATCTCCGTCGGCGTGGACATGACGCGCGCGCAGACCATCACGGCCGCGGGCACGTTGACGGCGGACGGAGGCATCATGGCCGACTCCACGAGCACGACGACCGGCGGTGCAGGTGGAATGGGCGGCGGCTCCGGCATGGGTGGCGCCTTCGGTGGAGGCTCGGGCATGGGCAGCTTCGGCGGATCTGTCGGCGGACCCGAGGGAAGCGTTGCGGCTGCTTCGTCCGGATCCAGCGACACGACCCAGGCGACGACTGCTGGCGCTGCGGTGGACACGACAACCTCGGGGAGCGTTGGAGCGGAGGCCGCTGACCCGTCCTGCAACGTGCGCCTACGCCGTTAGACGTTCTGATAGGGGCTGGGGGCAACGGAGAGTTGTTGTTGTTATTGTTGTCGTGTATCCTGTAGGCAATCCGTTTATACACATACTTGCTTTGTTTTCACATCTCTGTGTGTCCTACTCGTCCCGTTGGCATCGTTGGTGTGATTGAATATTGGTTGTTTTTTACATGAGAAGTATCGAACTGGAAGGTTGATCAACATAATGCAAACCAATGACGTTTTGCAGACCTGCAAAACAGCAAATCATTGGTGTCCCCAAGCATCTTTGCAGCTTCAACTTGACCGATACAAAACATAGTAGTATACTGTTAGCACTTGTATGGATCAAACAGAAGTTGCTTTTATACTGAGATAGCAAGTGTTCCGTAAGGTATGCAGCCGGCAGGGGATTAATTCGGTGTCGCATGAAGCCGTGCGTGTTACGCGTAACTCGCAAAAGTGTTGCTTGATTATGATATTTGTATTGAATACACTTAACTGAGAATCTTGGTTATATATATTTACCCGAATAAGTACTCTGTATACTTAATGAAAGTGTAAAGGTTGTCTCCTGGCGTCAATCTTCTCAATCCGGATTTCCTAGTCGGTCTCTATCAATGGAGAAGCCCATGGTGAATTTACAGCACGAAGGTAAGAACAGTCGTCTGTTTGGGAGGGCACTGCTGCAACTTGTAACTTGCTTGTATATGGTTATTAACAGCACCGAGGCGAGAAAACAAAATGATATTATCGTGTGAGCGTGCTATTGCACTTAAAGGTCTTATCATCTGGTAGTTGTGGATGTTCATAATATACAAGCCGGGCGCACCAGCCACGAGTGCGGCGCGCCTAAGTCGTGTGCGTTTATTTGTTTTGTTGGTAGGATTTTTTACTACCCTTATTTCACCCTGACCGGAACTTTTACCCGGACCTTTTTCCCGGGTAAAACACCAGATCACCGGCTAAAGCAAGAGTGTGCATTGGAGTGACATTTGATAGCAGTGTTTTGTGCATGCTAAGGTGTGCTTGGAGTTATGCAGGTGCGCTATACACGGCCGAGTAATTAGCGTCGTTCCAGCTGCAAGCAGAGATCAAGGGTCCATCGTCGTCTCGCAATCCTGCCGCCCGAGCAGAGTGTGCATGGACTCAATTTGACCGAGGCCGCCTTGGAGGCGTCGGTGTCCACAGCAACCCGGGCGCGCTGTCTCCGTTCCTGGCGTACTCGGGCTCGAGCAACGTCATGGCCTCGGTCGTGTTCGTCAACTGCGGGTCCAGCCGGATTTCGACTGACAGGTGGGTAACAACGTGACCCTGGAGGGAAAGATCGCTTTCGTGTGCTACGGTCGCATTTTGTTTGGGCTTAAGGTCGCGTTTTAAGTGAGGTTTCATTTCATTCTTTTAGGCTAGCTAACGACCAAGAAAATGACGGGCTTACCGGGTAACGTCGCGCGGGCTGAGCAGCACGGCATGGCTTCGATCATCTACTCGAACACGAAGGACAACAGATTCGTGCAGGTACCCGTTGTATACCGAGGGAATCTACTGCCCAAGGGCTCTATCCAGCGTGGCTTGCTCGCAGTTCAAGTACGAGGATGTCGAAAGCACACTCACATTCAGGTCCTGACGCTATCCTATGAGCAGGCTATATTCTATTGGCGGACGTAAGGCGCCAGAGGAGTGGCAGGGCAGTCGAACCTACTTGGAGGGCTACCGTCTCGGTGATGACGAACGTACTCATGGACAGCATGGTACCAGGACCGTCGTCGGCACGAATCGTGTTCTCTCTGTATACTAACTGTAGAGTTAGCTGTACGTGTTGATAACAGTTAGTTAGTGTCTAGTAAACTTTGCTAACCGAACGAGCAGCAAGACGAGCGGGTATTACTCAGAACTTTGATATTTGAATAGTTCTCTGAAATTTATTTTCCATCCGCGAGAAAAATTGCTAACTGAGCCGGCTGCGGCGTGGGTGGCGGCCTGAGTGCCAACCACTTCGTCTCCTGCAAAATCCGTTTTGCCGATCCTGCTCCTTCGATCATCTTCGCCAAAAACTGATCCTTCAGAGTCTACCGGTGATATCACTTTCCGCGCTAGTTAGATATATTTGAGTATAGGATCGACCCCTTTGCTTGAATACTTCATCAGCTGACGGGTCACCCATTTCTCAAACTTCATAATAAGAGTTTTTTGTTAAGAAACACAGCCTTCGTAATTTAAACGGTCTGATTATCCGGAAATCTTATAGAAAAGGCTACAAAATAGGCAGTTTTTGATGCAGAGTAGTGTGTAAAACCTGTTATATTGTATACCTCTTGCCGTTATGAATCACCCACGTGAATGTTGACCCTGTCGGCGACGCGTCCATCTTCGCGCAACCTGCGTCTGTAAGTAATTTAAACAGTAATTTATTATGTGGGTTTTTCTTGGGATAAATGCAACTTCCCATTTTATCCCAGGGGTAATCTAAGGTTGACGTGTTCATCATCGCAACTGCAGCCAGCGCTTCCTTCACTTCCCAGACACCGCATGGCTCAAGCGCGCTCCAAGCAGCGAGTAATGACGACGTGGCGGATGCGGACACTGACGCCGCAGTGATCCACCATCGCCGCGTCTTGAGAGTCGTTGCCACAGCGCTGAAATCCGCGTGAGCTGAGTAGATCCGGCGGAACCTGCACGATGTGCACCGCGACGTCGTGTACGCCAACGCGCATCTCTTCACACCGCGGTGCGCCGGATACAACGGCAACGTCACTCATTTCGACGGGTGCACATTGGAGCAGGCCGCGGACATGAAGCGCCAGAAGGACCCGCGTCACCTCATGGAGACCAGGCACCACGCGGACGTGTCTGTGGACAACACGACGTTCGGCGAGAAGCTGCTTACCACGACGCTGAACCCTGTGGTGCTGGCCAAGTGGATGCTGGGGTCGAACGACGGAGAGTTTGACGACAGCCGCGCGGTGCCGTTCACGGAGCGCTACGCTTTGGCGGCCGTCGACTTCGTCATGGCCGTGGACACCGACGCCATATTTACCCGTGGAACCTCATGGCCGAAGCCAAAGATGTGATCGGCCCCCGCATCTTTGGCCAGGACGCGTCGTGGTCGAAATTTCAGAGCTTTTGAATAGTTAGTCAGCAAACGTACAGCTAACAGTTAGTTAGTGCCTACACCATTGCACGGCGTTATTCTCAAAACGCGCACTCAAATTCAAAAAATGCGCACTCAAATTCAAATGCACCATCATATGTCATAGACGCGTATTAATGCATTTTATTAGGAAATAATGAATGCACTCTGTAGCACTTGTGAAGGCGGGAAATTTGGCGCGCAGGCTGCGCGCGTGATGCCAGCGACTTCAGTTTGCATTTGGCGTCATGCCACCGACCACTTACAAGGACCACTCGCTGGAAGTGCGCGCGTGCATCTTGCGTGTCGCCAAGGAGGCCAAGGACTGGAAGGCTGCGGCAAAGCTCCATGGCGTGAACGAGCGCACAGCGTGGGGCTGGATCAAGACCGCCATGGACACCGGCGACTGGAGTGGCCGACCGAAGCTGCGCGGAGGTTCGCCGAAGAAGCTCACGGCCTCGCACATCAGTTACCTGCTCGACGAGCACTCGAAGACGCCAGAGCTTACTCTTGTGCAGATGGCGGAGCTCGTCGAGCTGAAGTACGGTGTTGCGGTCAACCGCGAAACCGTGCGCCGTGCTCTGGACGCCTGTAGCTTCACGTTGAACAAGCTGCATCGCGACGTTGTCAACCGCAACAGCCCCATCAACAAACAAAAGCGCTACGACTATGTGGTCAAGTTTTACGCGGCGTTGGCGAACGGCAAAAAGGTGTTCTATCTGGACGAGACAAACTTCAACTTGTGGTGCTCGCGTAGTCGCGGCTGGAGCGCTAGAGGTAAGCGGGCGGTACAGACGGGGGCTGCAAGTAAAGGTAGAAACATCCATGTTATTGCCGTTATCTCTAGCACCGGTCTTGCCTGTCAGGAGTCGTAGTTTGGCTCCTTCACCGCGGAGCTGGCGAACGAGTTCATCCGGCGCTTTCTGCGCCACATCCAGACGTCGATGCCACTGAGCGAGGTCGTGCTTGTCCTGGACAATGCGCCGTGTCACATGAGCGCCAAGGACGTCTTCGAGGAAGAGGAGTTCAACGACGCAGAGATGTTGAAGCTGGGGCCGTACTCCCCTATGTTTAACCCGATAGAGAACGTGTTCTCTGTCTACAAAAGCGCTGTAAAGCGCTTTCTCGCGCGCCAGCGTCCCGCCATCCTGCGTGTTCCTGAAGGGGTGACCATCACGGAGCACAGAGCTGGTTTACTCGAGCTGGCCGCGGACCCTCTTTTCTCGGAAGTCGTGACGCCTGAGCTGTGCAATCGCATGTTTTGCCACTCCCTGCCCCACCACCAGCGCGCGTTGCGCTTCGAGGACATGCAAGTTGGTGCTTAGGATTTTCAATCGGATTCGACAGGTATAACGTGATAAAGGTAATATATCTGGGCGTAATTTTGAATTTGAGTGCGCGTTTTGAGAATAACGCCGTGCACTGGTGTAGTAATTGTAATACTTTGAAGTAACAGCAAAACGGCCCACAATTTAGAGTGACCAGCAGATTCTGACCGGCAAGCCCGGCAATGCGTGGGCATTTAGCGTGGTCGACCCGAGCAGTCGCTCTGCTGTCATGCTGGGGATCGCGCGCGGTCTGGGTGAAGCAGCTCGTGGGATGGTGAGAAGTTCGGTCTGCTCAGCAGCACTGACGCAGCTCGCCGAAGAGCACTACAAAGAGCTGAAGCAGAGCGCGGTCGCGTACATCAACATCAATAACGCCGCGGATCCGGCCACGGGCACCCCATCAATTGCCAAGTTGCTAAGACCGTGCCTCCTAATTAGTTCTTCGGCTAGGGCGACAAGGGCAACGAGACTGGCGACAGTCTGTTCGCGCTGTTGGCGGTCCAGACTGCGCGTCACCGCTCGCAGTATACAGCGGCACCCTGGCACTTGATCCAGATCATTGGCTCTGGTTCGGTTTTCACACTGTTCTACCACCACCACCTCGGCATGACTTCGGCTAACCTGAGCGGTGCGGTGTACGGCCAGGGCTTAATAGCAACCGGTGATACCTATTGATACGACGATACTATATGCATATATCCCTTGTATTAATATCAGGTGATATCAATAGAAGCTTGGGATCAGGATCATCGATCCGCCCACACAAACAGATTGGTATCCGGTAATATTATATCCGATACCATAGTAGCTTGCTCAGAACTGTTAACTGTCGTGATAGAAGTTCTACACGTGGGTTGCCTTTAGCATGAGGTCTACGCCAAAATGCCTACTCGCTCTCAGGCTTCGTTTTCAGAAGCATGCCGCCTTTGCCGGGTCGATCCCAGTCTTAAAATTATCTCAAATTATCTACAAAAAGTCAATAACTAGCACAGATTCCTTGCTGTCATGCTGCCCTCGCTTCCTTACGCTAATAACTGAAGCTGTCCAACTGCGCCCAATTCGATGAAGCTGCGCTCTTTCGTTCTCTTTCGTTCTCAGAACTAGGCTCTCGAAAATATAAGTAGCTTAGAGGTAGGGTGGTGCGCGCAAGTAGTACATATTATGTACCAACATTGGTATTTTAACCAATCAGGTCGTAAAAGTTACCACAACCACCTTCATTGATAGAGTATTTGTTTTTTGATATGATATTGATATGATATTGATACGACAGTGTACGTGTATCAAGATCAGTTGATCCAGCCCCGCTGATTTTTGAACCTGTATCGGTATCATGCATATCGTCAAAATAGCTGATGATATGAAGCCCTGTGTACGGCACCAACCACATGTACATGGAGACACTGGGTCTGTGTGGGGACGCATGACCACGCATCTGGCCGCCGATGTTGTCGTTCCCTTGTTCCTCACGTACGGCCTCGTGATGAAGGAGGACTTTGCTGGTTTCGAGGACAAGATCCCTGCCAAAACGAGCTTATGTACTCGCTGTATTAGCAGTATCGCGGTGGGGCCTTCCCATGCGATAACGCAGCGAATAAGTATAGTTTTGATTGTGAACTGCATAACAGTAGTTTGATCGAGTAGTTTGCGATGTACATGGTAAGTATGCACTCCTTAAACTAAACAAACATATTTTCTCCGGGTTATTCACAGGGTAGTGCAAACATTCGCTCATTTTCACAAAGAAATAGTTCCGGGTAAAAGTTCCGGTCATGGTGAAATAAGGGTAGTAAAAAAGGTAACCGTTTTGTGTTTATTTTTGCTATCTCAGCCCCCGCAAAGCCCTAGTGTACGCAAATCTACTCTTACACTGAGGGCCGTTCTTAACAAGGGAGAATCTGTAGTATTTGGTACATGTACACCATTTACTGGCCAAGTTGCAATTTTTTCATGCAACATGAAAATAGTCCCATTTGTGCATTTTATTAAAAAAACATCATTTGGGTCAGCGTTGCGCGATGTGCATTGAGTGCTCAAAATCTGTTACGTCCATGTTGGAAGTTCGAGAATATGCTAGAAGCTTGAAATGCTGCACTATGTATGTCCAGCGCTCACTTTGAAAACGATGCCGTCGACACCAAGCCCAAGCAAAGCAGCCAAGCGCTACGAGCACGAGCAAGCAAAAGAGCGCTTGATTCGAGCCTACAAGAAGGGGCGCAAGTGGCAGGATGTGGCGAAAGCCAATGACCTCAACTACAGCACTGCCCGGCGTGCGGTTCTTTCCGCGGACAAAGATGCCCAGGCTCGTGGAGGATTGCGTGATGCAAGCGTGAAGCTCGCCGTGAATGCGATGTCCAAGCTGGAGGAATATATCGAGGAAGACTGCCGCAGAACGCTGTGCGACTTGAGTGACAAGCTGTACAGCGACACCAGTATCTCCGTCTACACCTCCACCATCCATCGAGCGCTGCAAGGGATGCTGTACACCTCCAAGTGTGTGCGTATTGAGAAGGCCACTATGAACTCTACCAAGAATAAAGAGAAGCGCATGCAGTTCGTGGAGGAGCTCAATAAGCACATCGATGCAGGTGATATGATCATTTTCCAAGATGAAACCAATTTTAACCTGTATCTGTCACGCAGTACAGGCTGGTCGCGTGTGGGTGAGCGTGCAGTGGTGGCTCTGTGTAACGGGGTACAATCAAGTGTACCCATTACATGAAGAGTGACGGGTGTCACTCTCTCGAGTACATGGTACATGGTACCAGTAGCTCCGCAAGCCAACCATTTGAGTTTGTGTGGGCTTTCGTATTGTTAACTTGTAGTTTGCATTAGACCAAGTTAACCTCTACCAGAATACAGTCAGTCTTATAACCTACTCCTTTGTAGCAAGTCAAGTCGTCCCCTTAAGGCCAGGGACACGTGAACGGCAGTTCACTTGGAGTTCGTATACTCCTGCTTCCTCTGTTAAGAAGTGCTGTGTGCCCCGTCACACTCTGCCTCCTTCCCAAGGCCGCAACCTCCATATTCAAGGCGGCGTGTCGTCCGGCACCGGAGTCATGCTTATGAAAACGCATGAAGGGTCCGTGAAAATGGAAGAGAATGCCCGCTTTTTAGCTGACTTGTTCATGGCTGCACTGCGAACGGACGAGTTCAAGGAGCTGGGCCCCCAGCAGAATGTAGTCATCGTGACCGACAACGCCCCTGCGCACAGTGGGGTTGAAGATTTGGCTCGGCGGATCCTAGGTGAAGACGTATTGGTGAATCTGAACCGCCTAAAGATCCTGCGGTTGGGCCCCTACAGCCCTATGCTGAATCCCATTGAGGGATGCTGGAATTCGCTCAAGGCCGTGATGAAAAAGCACCTCGCGGATCAGAAGGAGGAGATGCTGGTTCGCGGAGACTACGACACGTTCACGGAGGATCGTCTTCAGATCATGAACGACGCCTTCGAGGCGAGCAAGGGAGTAATTACTCGTCGCTTAGTTTGGAAGTTCGAGTGCCACTGTCTGCGCCACTGCTTCGCGGCAGAGCGCGGTGAAGACATGCAGTTAGGAGCTTGAGGAGCATTTTGGAAATCGTGCAATGGTTTTGAGGGTCAGTTTGGATAACATCCAAAATACACGGTTTTGTACATGTGCATAAAATTAACACTTGCATGTTTTTGCAATCTTCCATCTTGCATGAAAAAAGTTGCAACTTGGCCAGTAAATGGTGTAGTAGCGTACACTTTTTTTGGGATTTGGATCGCGTAATAGCAAAACGCAAAGAAAGGTACATTTGTAGTAGCGTACACTTCGGCCCAAGGAGCACGGGTGTACGGGAGAATTGGTATAGAGACAACGAGCAGTCAGCAACACACAATCGTAGGTCGGCTAAAGCATGACGAGCCACACACATTAAGTTAGTGTCAGCTAAGACTACGGGAGTAGAAGAGTTTTGCATTGAGGCCACTACAATGCAAGTTTACCGTGGTGCATTTCGTGCTATTTTGAAAACAAAAACCATATAATTGCCTGTTTTAAGAATGCTCTGTGAGTTTTTTCGTGAAGTAGGACAAAAACACTCCAAACACGATTTCTATGTGCTAAATAGTGGCTCACCTATCGACAAATCTGATGGAACCAGATAACCTCCCGTTCTTCTCCATTCTCAGCACTGAAGGGTAATATACATCTTTCCCGTCTACAACACCCCTACTCGAGTTGTAGTATGCTACTACCGATTCTCCCTTGTTAAGAACGGCCCTGAGCGACCGCCAGTTCGTACGTCCAGCACTCGATGATCCAGATCACGATAGATACAACGCACAACTGGAAGAAACGCTTGATGTTATGAAATTTGTTGACTGCTGAAGCTGACGGCTTAGCGCTTTCTTCACCGTCCCCATAGCGAAACATCCGTCGTCGATGAAGATTTCGCGGCGCTGTTTGCACACTGGTATTGACCAGAATATGCATACTGTAAGAGTGAAGCGAAGGGTGAAGTGAAGGCTACAGATTTGGACAGAAAGATATGACGCGGGAGGTTTTTCTATTGTATGCGAACAGATGGGGACACAAAACAATGACACTTTTATTCCAAGCCAATCACAACTCATTATTTAAATATTTAGTGCGCACAATAATTTGTACTCATGCAGTCGTAAAATGTCACCCATCAGCTCAATCCGTTAGTGACCATATTTTTATTAAAGTGACGAGGGTTTGATTTCCACGAGGGCAAAGTTATTCACCCGTGTGGTGACCTTGGTGCCGGGGTTCCAAAGCAGCAGGCGCGCATGCTGACGTCCCCCGTCCTATTTGGACTGCCTATAAGCCCGCCTTCAGCCAAGCCTTCTTTATGTTGCTCTCCCTAACAGCATCCGATGCTGCAACAACGTGTTCCACGAGCCGCTTGCGCTTTTCTGGTGCCGACAGCCGCTGGAGGTTGAGTAGCCTCTCGCGGAGAGGAACACGGTCGCTTGGGCCTACAACACCGAGTTCGTATGACAAGGTGATCGCTCGCAGCTTCTGTTTGAAGGGACCCATCACCCATACATCCAGAGGTTGCAGCACCGAAGTGGTGTTCTTAGGCACTGGCACCAACTCAGTACCCCAAGCCGCCAGCGCCTCCTACGACTGCGTACTCCGTGACACTTGAGGTTGGCAACGTAGAGCGCTAGCGGTCCAGGTATATCGTCGCTCACAAACCCACCCCAGGCCTTCTCGATGAAGACGTCCTGCCAGACCCGAGTGTCCATCCAAGCGTTCTTCTGGGCAGCTGTCACTACCTTGCTCGAAAGGGTTTCCACCTCTTCTTCGACACGTCCACCCGGCTGCCCCTTGGATATGACGACAGTGTGCAGCTTGCGTCCCGTCGCAGATACGATTAGAAGCACAGTTGCTCTCTCAGAGCGCGTGCGACCCTTGATCTGGACCCCCTTCTTCGAGCCGCGCCCACTGATGATGCGCGTGGGGGTGTCGTCGTAGTAGACTGCAGTTTCGTCAGCGTTGAACGTGCAAGCCCGTGCGTACGTCACCTTTATTGTGGCGCCTACGTCGCTCGCGAACTTTCGCTGCTCGGCCTCGAGATCTTTAGTTAAGAGTACTGGCTTAGTTGGACGCCGAAACGAGAAGCCACGTTAAAACACGATGCGCCGGATCATGCGGCCTAGGCTCTCCTCCTTGTTCTTGGCCAGGTACGAAGTAGTGAAGTCAGTACCAAATTCCTTTTGTCGGCGCATACAGCCTGATTCCGTGATATAGGTGGCGATTTTCGTGTCCTGGCTAACTGAGTAGGCACATTATTCTGGTATAAAAGAGTTAATACCATACAATCTCAAGTACAATCAGTGATGTGTGATATAAATGTCTTCATGCACACAACATTTCCCGAAATGAAAATACAGCTTTATGATTGGCTAGATGAGGCTGTATGCCTTGACAAGGGGTATGGCTTGACAAAAGGAATTCGTTATACTCCTCTTTGATGAACACCACTATGTGGGAAGTCTTCAGCGGGAAGTCGTCGCATCTGTTTTATCCACTGCATGAGCTCATCGCAGTGCGGGAACGAGTTAGCTCTACCTTGCCCACCGAGAGAACACTTAGACCTCTTCTTATTGCTGCACGCGTCCCTGATGGCGGCCTGGTGGTCCTACCACCCGTAAATGGCTGTGCGAGACTTGATCCCATGGAGTCTAGCAGCATCAGCTACACTGATGTGGTGAAGCGCAATTCTCGGAAATGTGTGATGGCAAGCGATTGGGTGAGAGATGGATCCGGACTCAGATGGATCTGGATCCAGAATCAGATGGATCTGGATCCAGACTCGGATGGATCTGGATCTGCACCCACTGGATCCAGATCCAAAATGGGTTCAATCCAAGATGGGTTCAATCCATTATCCAGGCGTAATCACGAGGCCGTAAACACGACGCGACGGGCAAGCGGCTGACACGCAATGAAGGTAAAGGGAGCCTATAGAGTCGGTAGGTACAGATGGGATGATAGGATCCACATGATGATAGGACTTTGGGATAGGAACGAACTTAAGCATAAACCAGAAACGAATTTGCCTTGATCAACGCAAGTGCTTCCTCCCTCGCCTGGAAACGGGAACTACATTGGCCCTACGCGGCGTAGAGAGGTTAGCCGTAGCAGATCTAGTGTTGGTGGTAAGACTGGAGTAATATATTGGTCAGATCCAAAACCTTCCTAGTGAACTAGTGTCAAGTGCGGATCCAAGATCCACCGGAGTTATCTGTTTGGTCGGTGTGTCCTTCGCTTATCAACTGTCAACGACACCGTCATAGGAGGCCACAAACACAACCAAGGAAGACCTGCGAAGGCATCGGAAAGGAACTACTACAAGCGAAAGGCAACAACCCGGCCGGATCCAGATCCAGGCCGCCAGATCCAAGTACAAGACTACTGGATTTGGAGTAAACCGCGAGCAGAGTAAAGATTTCCGCGCTGCTCCACCCGCATCCCCGCGTCTCGCCCAGACTGTTCTGTCTTCAAGGCTCGGACGCTTCAGCAGACACCAGAGGAGCAGATCCAGCCCTACCGTCGGGTACACAAGGTGACCAAGTTCAGCACACAGATCACGGATCATCGGGGAACCCCCTCCGTAAGTCGGTGTTCGGGCGCAGTTGATAAGTTGGATCGGCGATCTCGCAGATTTTGCTGATCCCGCTACGCCACAGTGACCCCCGCGTTGAGATCGTCTAGAACTTTGAGTTTCAGAGCGTTTGTATATGCGTTTCGGCGGTCACGAATGACCACTTCAACCTCATCACAGTTCAACGCGTCGTCCTCCTCTGCTGATTCGTCTTGCAGCGGGCTGTCATCACCCACGCGCCAAACCCTCAACCAAGCGCTCGCTCCGTCGTCCGTGTCCTCCAACTCACGTCTAATTTTGGGTGGAGTCCCTGCGGTAAGAACAGCTACGCTTTGATTGGTCAATATGTTTGTACGGGGAGGCTGAATAAAAACCTCAATGCCATTGATTTGTGTCCATCATATCTTTGTCTCCAAATCTGTATCAGAAAGTCAGGTGGCGTACAGGCTCGTGAGGTAGCGTCCCCCTGGGGCAAGCCGAGTTCATGAGGTACGGCTTCTTGATCAGTAAGTATCCAGTTTTTGACACTTTCACTATTAAGTACCCATTTAACCTACTATTACCGGTACTGCTCGATAAGTAGCTAACATTTTATCGATCATAAGTATCCGGTACCGGTAAGTTTAGTCAGATACCAGATAGCCCTCTCAATAAGAGTACAGATATTGGGAAAACGTCAAAAGGTGTATGCGTTGGGGAACCGTTTGCCAGAAGCGGTGCCTCACACCGCCAGCAATGCTTGCCTGGTCACGTTTGAACGACATACACGTACTGACACTTGTTTAGTTGATAGCCAGTGCAACCGGGTCGAAACCCGGTGTAATACCACAGAGGCCCGACCCGTTAGGAACCATTCGGACTAAAAGCACATCTCATTCCCACATCATCCGACTGAGAGACGAGCGGCAATGACGCGGGTGTCTGGGAAGCGAGTCCCCCCGACGTACGCGCAGCACGAGCGTCGCTCGCACGCCGCGCGCACTACTAAGACAGGCTACTTCAAGGCGAAGTCGCGCAAAAGGCACCACATGCGACGGCGAGCTCCTGTGCGTGACTCGGCTCGACCGTACCGTTGTGGCGTGATAAAAGTCGCGCCTTTGAGCAAGTACAAGACCTTCTCCAAGGGTGCACGCTACTCAGGGCCATTTATATCGCGGGTGGGCAAGACCGTGGCGGAGTCTCGCCATGAGGATGAGGCGCTTCGCGACATGGCAGATTTGGTCGACTTGACCAATGAAGAAGAGGGCAGTGAACCGCGCGGAGCAGCAAGATGTCATGGCCCAGATCCTCCTACCTCCTGTGCCAGATCTCCGGTTTTGGATGTCATCGTCTTGGATGGCACCAGTGACGATGACAAGCAAGAAGTGGAGCTTAGTGCTAGTACCTTCGGTACAAATACACGAAACGAGCTTACAAACAGCGTTGGTGTGGGTCATGTTGACCAGGGTGGTGCACCACTTTTGCTACCAGAGGTTATTTGTTTGGTGAGTTCTAGCGACTCGGAGACATGCGCCGGCGAATTGTTTGGAGCTGAAGAAAGGCGTCTATCGAATACTGCACTCGTTGAAGATACCGCAGCCGTCGCGGAGGAAGCTGCGCGCTCGCCTATAGGCCCAGAAGTTATTTGCATCGATATATCGAGTAATGACAGCGACAACATCCCCAACGAGCACGACGACAGTCTAGTGGACAAAATGGAAGATGCAGACAGACAGTCGTCCTTGGACGTACAGGTCGGCGCGGTGGTGGGAAAGAAAATAGCGGATGAAGACGAGGTGCAGGATCATTTTGATGCCAACGATGCCTACGATGGAGATATGGAATCAGAGCCTGAGGAAAATTCAAGTTCACCGCTAAGTACCGAGTCAAATCCTGATACGGTTATACCGCGCCTGTATACTGAAGCCGATGCTGTCCCCTGGCCAGGGCAAGTTGAGGAGATCACGCACACACAAAATCCACGCAAGATTGGTGTTCCAGATTTGGGGTCGATGGATTGGTGTGGTTGCGAGTTCATTTGTCGGCCCGACACATGCCCAAATGCTGTAACTAGCATTTTCTGCGCCCGAAACAATTGTCTGAACGGCAAATACTGCGGCAATCGTCTGCGGACTCTGAACGGGCTGCGATTGGCCAGCGGGGATGTTGGATATTCCGTCTTTACGACCGAGAAAATCTTTGAGGGTGCTATAGTCGCAGAGTATGCAGGTGTTCTCACCACACACGACTACAGCAAGGACAAAAAGCAAATCAGCGACTATACAATTGGGCTCGAGACACGTTCGACTCGCAGACATAAACTGTGGATCGAAGCCCGTGACAAAGGGAACATAGCACGATTCATGAACCATTCGTGCGCAGCAAACTGCAAATTCTATGAGGTCCAGAATCGACGCTTCGTTACGGTCGCGGTGGTGGCGATGGAAGACATTGGTGCGGGGTGCGAAGTTACTCTTGACTACGGGGATGAGCTCTGGTTCAAGTGTTTGTGTGACTCCGAGGATTGTCGTGGTGGGTCTGACGAGGAGTTCAGCGAAGACGGAAGTGGCACGGTTGCTAGCGGTATGACTTCGGACTAGTTAGATAGGATACATAGTCAACGATTGCATAATTTCGAATTTTTCGGTGTATACACATATACGAAACGGGTTTCTTGATTAAACCTTACTCGTACAATACGAGGTCTGGTATTTATCCGACTGAGGGGCGCATTCTAATCAACTCAGTCTCTTCTTATTTTAAGAGAGCAGTATCTTTTGGTTTTTTAATGTCTAAGCGGGCAATTGTTTAATTAAAATCCGATCTTATTAACAGGAGACATTCTTTTGTAATTGGCGGAGTGATAAGTTGTTGCAAATTGCTTATAGATCATGATGCATGTAAGCTTCACTTGGTTAAGATTTAGTAGCGACTGAGGGACTTCATTTGAAATTTGCGGAGCTGATAAACGTGGCAAAATGTGTATAGATCATGTAAGGAGCAAACACGACTTCATTAAGGTTCAATAGCGACTGAGGGACGTTGCTCTGATTTTTTCTAATCGTCGAGTTGCTCGGTGCACGTGCGCTTGTTATGGCCTCTTTGGTGGCACTGCGAGCAGCGCTGAGAGGTTCCGCCGCCTTCTTCGCCACTGCTCCGGATGCGTTTGGTTCTAGGGCGACCTGGTTTCTTAATGTGTCGAGCTGGCAGCCACCCCGCGTATGAAGTAACTTCCGTCTCAATGGGAATAAAGACCGCGCGTTTCTTGAATGCATCCTGGTATGTTGAAACCTTGTAGCATGGCTGAAAGTAAGCAAAAACTTCCGACAAATTACCAGAACTTTCGAGCACAGCGATGAAGTGTCGACAAGGCATTCCCATCTGATCCATGCGAGCGCAAGTGCACGTTCGATCATTCAGGTTCACCCGGCGCCGTATACGTACCGCTGCAGCTGTGGCGTGCACGTAGTACACTTCAGGTGAGGCTTGTTGAACAGCGTATTGTCCAATCTTCGAGCTTTCTTTACGGTGCAACTTCTCGGCGGAAGGGGTCAGCACAAGCTTCTTCTCGCCCCAGGAATCAGCGTTTTGGGAACGCTGGAAACACTCGTCGACGAAGCTACCACACATTGCTTGCAGAAACCCGTAAGGGTGCAGACGACGCATTCCTTTGACCAATTGAGAGCCAAACACACTCTCCACGAAGTTCGACGTTCGCCATCCGTACAATGGCACAACTCCAACGTTGGCGTGGACGCACCAACGAATGGGTGGAATATCAGACAGGTACGTTTTGACGTCTGGGCCCAACTCCAGGCCAATCCACGCCAGGCGACTTAAGTAGAGGTCTTCCGTCTCTGCGCTTTGCAAGGCCCATATCAGCTTCTTGTGCCCGTGTGTGAACTTACGAAAACGAGCGAGTAGATTCCGGATGATGTGAAGGGTGCAGTACTTGAGATTGAGTCCCATGTCGAGAGCAACAGATATAAGAGCTCTACTGCGATCACAGAACATAGGAACCCCCGTGAAGTCGTACCCATTCTGCTTCAACATCGAGAAAAGCCACGTATAGTTCTCCACATCTTCTGCCTCCACCAGTCCGAACGCAATCGTCAAGTTCCGAAGGTTCCCGTCACGTCCAACCAGGTGCATTTGCATACCGCCGTATGCTGGGCACTTGGAGTGGCTACAGTCGACGCCAAGAACAGTTTGGCGAGCGGCAACAGCGTCGGCGAAGACCTTCACAATAACGATTGCTCGCTTGAAATGGCCTTGCTGGTCTCTTTCGGCCACAGCGACGCTTCCGGGATTCAGTGCAACAAATTGTGCCAGGTAGCTGGGTATTTTCTCGTACGATCGAGCAAGATCCTTCGCACTAAGTTCATGAACAGCTTCGCGGGCTCGGTAGAGAGTTCTTCGTTTCTTTTGAAGAGAGATGCCGTCTCTGTGCTGAACCTGCTCCGTCAACGCTGGTGCTGTGATGCTGTAGTCAGCTCTAACCGCGCTTTCGAAAGTAGGGAGCTCGGCAATCTGGCGCCTGGTTGGGTTGGCGCTGGACACACAGTTTAGATGCTCCGTGTTCATGGACGATATGTACCACGGCCCGTACGTCTTATCAGCCCGCCGCTTCCGGTAGACTTTAACCCAAAAAGTACAGCCTTCCGCAGTACATCCAATCAACCGATGCATTCCGCTGCGTTGCTTGACCTTGACCGCCTTCCCGTGAGCAAGCGCATAGTCTTGAACGGCATGTAGCGCATCTTTGCCCGATTCGAATGTCATCCCGATGCACAGAGTCTCGACATCACTTGATTCGCCGTCGTCGCTGATGTCGTCTGCGTCGACATTCATTGCTGTCCCTCAGTCGGAATATCCGCTACTGACAGCTTAAAAGCCGAGGATCGGACTCAGCAAGACATGCAGAAGGCCACAGAACTTCGGGTTTTGCCGGGTTCGAGCCCGAACCCGTTTTCATCGGAGTCCTAGCCATTCATTTGCTTTGGCATACACGTTGGGACTTTGGCGTGTGAGTTTTCATACACGTTGTGACACGTGTTACCTTTCATACACTTACTGTCGATACTGATAACCCCGACATACACCTATTGACACATGTTAACCGCTTTTGACAGAACGTTTCAAATTCATACATCTTTTGACGTTTTCCCACAGATATTACATCAAAGAGAAAAAGCGTTTGATAGGTCAATAAATGATAGTAGCAAAATGCTCCTTTTGACATTTTGTGAATTTGCACTCAGTTACTGCAGCTCGCCAGGAATGACAGTGGAACTTACTGAACTTCAACGTGAAAGTGCAATTGCGTGCGTCTTGCGTGCGAGCATCGTGGCCTTGTCATCGCTGGCTCCATCATGACGTCATTCCCTGCTCCAAGGGCGCCCCCTGTGGCGCTCCTCTAGTAGCAGCGGTCGGCTTTGCCATTCTCCAATTCTCCGTGTCGAGCGCAGACCATCCTCTTCGGCTCACAAGCTTGCACTCTGCGAGTATCGTGGTGCCAAGACTAGGTTGTAAGCTACGCAAGGCCAAGTGAGAGTTAATAGGAGCTTTAAAAAAATTAAGGAAGTTATAATTGCGTTCCGAGGAGGGCTCTTGCCTCTACTGTCGTAGTGAACCCATCACCGACTATGCCCACGCCCGGATCTGCTGCTACGAGGGAGACGTTCGGCAAGCTCCCCATTCTGACAGCCGCGAGGGTGGTCGCCCGTGAGTGTGTGGGTGCTGGGGGCGGTGTGCTGATCTACGTGGAGAAACTAATCAACGGGTTTCTGGACTCCTTCTCTACCAAGGAGAACGCGCTGCTGGACGCCTGCTCAAGCGGAGCGTCCGAGCGCGCCCTCGAGTACCTCTACTGCCGGAGCTCGGAGGGGTCTCGGAAACTGGCCGTCCATGTCGCCGCGATGGTGGGACATGTCCACGTGCTGCAGTGGCTTGTAGAGCACCACCCCGAGGACTTTTCTATCCTGAGAGCGGGGTGCCTCAGCCCGATCGACCGCGCCGCCCAGCACGGACACCGGTAGCGTTTTATTCAGGTCAGAGGCAGTTCAGTTCATGCTCAGTTCATGCACAAAAACTTCGCCACATATGATGCCTGTGACGCGATTATAAAAAAGCAATCACAAGCATGGCTAGTCGCGAAGTACAGATGATGTGGCCTCGTATGGCTTCTGAGCCATGTTAACTTGCCATCAATATCAAAAAAGTCGTATCCTCTCATTAGGACGGTAGCAGAACTCTATCGTAATTTTCGGAGTGATGGAATCGCAATCTGGTGATTTACTCTCTGCTTCTTCTCACTTCAGCATACGCAAGCAAGTGAGCAAGTAACGTGTCCTGTCCTCTCCTTCCAATCGACTCCTGCTACGATGATGCTTGGTGGCGCCGCCAGTGGAGCCCGTAGCTCGACCGATGCGCGCCGCAGAGTGACTACAGGCTTCCAGCGTGGTCGCGTGGGTGTCCGTAGCGCGATGAAAGTCGGAAAAAGGTCTGGTGTGATGCGTATCCAGACGCTGAGGGCTCCAATTCGCAAAGTTGCCCTGTATACCAAGAATATGGGCAAGTGCAAGCCTCCAGCTACGCCTAATCCGGGTAGCCCAGTGCTGACTACACTAAAACAAAACGCTGCTGCTGAGAAGACAGGCGAATATCGCGTTTTCGCGATAGTTGATCGCAAGAAATCCGACCGAGGTGTTTTGTATCGAGTTCAGTGGTGTGATCGTGAGGACGGATTTAGATGGGACGATACCTGGGAGGCCGGCTGGAGTTTGCGAGAGGATGGTTTCATGGAGGCATGCACCGTGGTTGATGCATGGAAGGCCTCCAGCAATGCCAATTTCTACAAGTTTTGCAGAAACAACGGTCATGTGCATTACATCGGTGCTTCTCCGCAGGGTATGTGTGCTTTCTACGCTATCGGGCTTGCTGCGGGTCTCTTAGGCAACACTGGTTGGCACACCTCCGATGTAGTTAGCAAATTCAAGGAACATTGTGCAGCGCGAGGCAGACCGATTTCGCCAAGGGGGGTCACGTACGGTGAATTAAGGTTCTACGTAAAGTTCGCGAATGACAAGGTGCCCGTACAATGCAAGCAAATAAGTACCCGGACGTTGGATGCGAACCTTCTTGGTGGAGTTAGCGGATCAAGTACGGTGCAAAAGCTGATTGACTTGGCGCTTCACGACGGGATTTATTTATGTGCTGGGTACAGTTCGCTCCGAGTTAGCCACTGTCTAGTGATTCGTGTCTCCGAAGGCGAAAAGTTTGTCAGTGACGAGACTACGTTCAACCAGGGCATTCAACAGTGTGATCTGGAGTGGCTGTATGGGATTTCGTTTCTGCGCAAGGTTGAGCTCTATTCTGCTGATTCGGCTTAAGGGATTGAAGTAATTCCACGACGACCGCTACGTGTTTCTATTGGTACTTCATGTATATCTGCCTCCATTCAATTTTAAGCTTTACAGCCAATACAACCATAAACCGACCTCATAATTATTCCGTTTAATTATCCATCGCCTTATAATTAAAGCTCACAGGCAACGCTCTCCAAATGTTCTTTATTTAGCTCATACAATTTCATTTATATCGCAGCTATAAAAAAACAATGTAGATAGGTTGCAGCCAATCCTCAACGTGCATATCCTATCTTACCATCTGTCTGACCATCTATCTTTAAGTAAGGGCTTGCTCCCTTTCATTGTTGCGCGGTGAAAAGCTTCATCCTCACAACTCGTTCAGCCACAGCACTAGCAGGATACCATGCGCGTACACGAAGCCGTTTGGCGCTATGCAACCTCCGCAGACAATGACCTTGAGCAAGATTATCCTGAGCAGCGCCTTCAACTCCGCGAAGAGGACCGTCGCCGTCGGGATTCAAGTTGGCTTCGTGGTAGCGGAGGCAAAAGGCTCAAGCGTGCATGGCTAGCACTACAGCGCAGCGAAAGACAGCGGCTAATGGATGCAACTTCTGACCCCACCTTTCCAGAAGGAACCGATGGCATTTTGGACGAACGTACCCGCACAGGCAGACAAACACGGCTCCCTCGAACAAGAAACCAGCCACGCTTGCCGAACCAAGAACCAGTGGCGGATCCAACTCCACGAGATCGCATTCGAGATACCATCGGGGACGCTGTTGTTGAAAACAACATGCCGAGATTAGCGCGCGTGAGGACCAGTGTGGAGGTTTTGAACTCGGCACGTGTCAACTTTTTTAGAGTGGTTGAGCAGGAAGCGTTGGTCGTGTTGCAAGCTGAATACAATCAAGGCAGTCTTAGCGGCTCCCTCGACTCAGTGATCAAGAGTGTTGAAGCTGCTGTTCAACTTACAAGATTCTACGACACATCTGATATCCCGCTAAGGGCCCTCGAATCGTTGGCGCGGCGACTGGCACACATCTTTGCATGCGTTCGGGGAACGACCGCGTTCGAGCCAGATCCGAATGATGATCTGCCCTCACGATCTTTTTCAAACGCGCGAGTTATCAGAGCTCGTGCAGTGTTCACGGACGCGTTGGCAAACCTCTCGGGCGATCCGCAATTTGCACACCGAGTTCACGAATTTGACCCCCCCACTTCTACCACCGTTCTATAGATGCTTCGGTAGTATCGCTAGAGAGGCGGATTCACGCAACATTGAGTAGTCAGTCCTGCGAGCTTGCGATCTTTGCAAGAACACGTATATTCAAATGCATATTGATTGATTTTATCGCCCTGCCTCGTTTCGATATGTCTTGTTTCCATTACGCGCTTCCTCCTTCGACACTGCTCCCGCTGCTTCCGATCGCATCCTCAATGACGTCGCCAAACGGTTCAGCTTCTTGAAAGCGCTGTAGTGTTGACATCTGGATCGGACGCGACAAATTTCGTTGAGGTAACACCAAACGTCTTCTATCATCCCGCAGGCAATTAATCTCTCCTCCATCACTTGAATCCGCTTCTTCGGCTGCGGCTATGGACCGTTCACTTGGTGTAGGCGCAATATCAGGGAGGGCAACAGGCCGCGGTAGACGGATGGGTGGTCGTGCTGGGTGGCGCGCTCGACCAAACTCAATATCGCTCTTTAGGTTGGCATATCTCCGCGTTAACTTCTCTATGCCGGCCACGAAGTCCGGAAGGTTGGTGTGAGTACCAGGAAACACAGCGTTCATCTCCCGGTTGAAGCGCTTAAGGGGATTGTTCGTTCTGCTTACAGCGTCACGTGTGAAAGGTTCGACGTTCCACAACTTGGGCGGGAATTTGACGATCCATGTCCGGTGAAAGTATCCCCAAAATGACGCCCACTTAGACGCTGAATACGTGATTTCAGCGGACTCACATTTAGCCTTGATCTGGTTCGTGACCCACTGGACACCTTGCTTCTCCACCTTCTCCTCGGGGATTACTGTCAGCATATCCAACACGCCACTCCTCATAGCAATTTTGCACTCACGATCTTGTATCCGGTACTTCTTCATACGTCTTCTACATGCCTGTTTAAAGTGAAATAGGCAGCCAATCGTGGCTGCATCCGGGAAAAAGTCACCAACTGCGCGAATTAGGCCGGCCTCGAAGTCGCAATACACAAATTCCGGGTCCATTGCGTCGTCGGTGGCGTCTAAAACATGACGAACAGCATTGAAGTACACTGTGTACTTTTTGGAAGTCGCCAACACAAACGCGCATGGATAATAACCTTTTGTAGGCCTGTCGTAGGTTGTGAACACGATGCACTGCTTGAACTTGGGCGGAACACATCGAAAGGTTCCATCCACGAAGAGAGAGGTCTTCTTCTGCTTCAACATGTTCAACAGGACGGGGTGACCCCAACCCAAGATTCGTTCACGGGTCTTACTGGACTTGTCAAAGTAGGAGTAGTGGAACAGCAAAAAATTGGTGTCGGTGGCCAACCCGCTGTCACTCAGCACTTGAGACCATGGCGAGACTTCGATCTGACCGTAGATGGAGCCACCGAACTCCTCCGCCCTCACGCGGTTAACGCGTCGAATGACATACTCTCTTGACAAACCAACCACAGCCACACTGGCGTCGGTACTTCCGTAGAACTGGGCCCGAACGAGATCCCAAATGGCTGATCGACTGATAGTCATTGATATAGCCATACGATCGACTTCACGTTTCATCTCTTCTGTCACATCTCGCTCGATGCTGGGGGTATGTGCCGTATCAGCGCTTGCGGAACGCCCGCACGTGTGCGGCACAAAGTTCACATAGCTTTGAAGCCTAAAGACGAACTCGCAGGCGCCCTTGCATGGTAGGCGATAGTGACTGCATCTGTAAGTCACCTTCGTTCGGTACTTGTTGGCCCTCGCGTACTTGTATCCGCCAATCCATCTTGTAGTTTGACCCGTGCGCCGACGCGGCTGCATACCACCGTTATTCACCTCCCTCAACTCGTCCGCCGTTCGTTCATCAACGTGAACAACCTGGTCGGTCATGGCGTCGTCACCAAAGTCGAATTCGTAGTCTTCGTCGTAGCTGAATGCTTCACCACCGGAATCACCACTGTGCGTTTCTCGCGCTGTAGTGTCGCCGTTGTTTTCAGTGTCGAATTCATTCAGCAAAAATGCTAAGCTGAACTTGGGTGGCGCAGCTAATACACCGAGCGAAGTCGGAGCTGTGAACGTTGTACTAACCGGCGTTATTTCAGGCGGAGATTGAGATGGCGAGATGTTTTGCTCTGTAACACGATACAGCGAATAACACAGAATTAGGGCGTAGACATAGACAACGTGAAGGTTTGGATCGACCTACCGCTACTGGCTTCCAAAGTAGGTTGGGCTAGGCGCTGGCTTCGCCGCAGCGGACGGTCTGGTCGACGTGATGTGCGTGATCCACGCGAGCGACGACCCGCCATTCTGGAGATCTACTTGTCTGTTTGTTTGCGAAGTTGATAATGACGAGAACAGCTCCATGCAATGGAGTCCCCTCGTATCAAGAACGTAACGGACACAACCATAACGGACGATGAAAAGGCGTTCGCTGTGATTTTTGCTTACTTAAGTATTCCACAGTACCCATGGTACACTGTGACTGCATAATTGCTCCGTGCAATTACACACGACAGATGCGTAACATACACGTATATATGGGACCCTATGGTCAACCATGGGGTACAATCATATGAAGATTTGAGCATGTGTGTTAACATGATCTAGGCTGAACTGATCTGCATATGAACTGTTTTGCGCTCTTCCCGGACACCTCGACGCGGTTATCTGGCTGTTTGCGAACTGCGTCGAGGGGTACAGCTCGGCGACCTTCGCGCTGGCCGCTCAGTGCGGTCACGTCGCGGTCCTTCGGTGGTTGCACCGCTACGGCTCCGAGCCGTGCACAAGCGAGGCTATGGTCGGTGCCGCAGCGCACAACAAACTCAAGGCCGTGAAATGGCTACATCGCCACGGCCGCCACAACGATGCCCACACTGCGATCCTCAAAGCCGCTGAGCTTGGGCATGTGCCCGTGGTGGCGTGGCTGTATGAGCACGGCAGTGAAGCGGACGCCTTGCAGGCGATGCTCGTAGCTGCTCGCAGTGGTCAATTAGCTGTGGTCAAGTGGCTGTGCGAGAACGCTGAGGAGCTGGCAGCGTTCGACGACGACTATCCGCACAACCTTTACGCCGCCGTTCAGCTTGCAGCCAGCGACGAGTGGCCGCGTGGTTGCAGCACAGACCGCCGCGCGTCCAGCAGAGCCGACGCAACAAGCGAACGCGCGGTGGTACCGGTGACAAGAGCAACAAACGTGCTCGACTGGGGTGAAGGGGCAAGTATAACCCGCTTCAATGACGGCGGGATTGTCCTCAGTATGAATTGTCCAAGTGAAAATCTGTCAATGAATCAATGAAAATGTCATCACTTGTGCTAAATGCACGGCGCGGGTCGTCTGGATCGTCGTCAAGTTCTTACGGCAACAAAGCATACTCATCATAGTGGGGTTGTCCAGACACACACATGGTGAATCACTAATCGCAAAAGTTTACTAAAAGATTTTATCAATTCTAGACAGCAAAAATGCGATGATATCCGCAGAAATCTTTGCGACTGCTCGCTCACTCTCCCCTTTTGACGATGTCGGAGTGTGACGCCGTCGCCGCTGCAGCTGTCGAGGCTGCCGGTAAGCCGCCAGTGGTCAAGAGTCTGCCGGAACAGCGCGTGGTGACACTGCGCGCTGTGATCCCGAACTACCGAGCGCAGAGGACGCTCTGGGACCAAGTCCTCGCCTTCACCCGATCGCAGGGTCTCGCTATCGCTGGGCCGTGCCTGACGATCTACTACGACCAAGGCTACAAGGAGAAGGATGTCGACGCGGAGGTGTGTCTCCCGATCGCCAAGGACGCCAAGGTGAATGAAGATGCGGTCTCAACGTCTTCGATTCGAGTTCGTGTGCTGCCCGCCGTGCCGCGAGCTGCGTCGGCGGTCCACCTGGGGTCGTACGATGCGCTGAACCCTGCCTACATGAAGCTGTACGAGTGGGTCGGCAAGGAGGGCCTTCAGCCGAATGCGCCCGTGCGCGAAGTTTACCTGCGCATGGACGCCGAGGACGCCAGCGAAGCGTCCTTCGTGACGGAAATCCAACAACCTGTTGCCTAGGTGCCTGAACAATTGAATTAAGCCAGTACATTGGTAGCTTTATCTTATCTTCTCGCCTACGATGTCCACGGCTGCAAAAGCCGCCGCATGCTGCAGTGAGTCTCTCACTCAGGCGACTGGCAGCTGTATCTCCGTGACGCTCTCCTTGTCTTCCTCCTCGTTGCCGGTCGGTCTCTTGACGTACACCTCCCTCGACGGCCCAGCAGGCGTGAGCTGCTCCGCTCCGATCCAGCCAAAGAAGGTTTCGTACGCCTTGTAATAGCCCTCGCACGGACCGATGTACTCCATCACAGCAGCTTTGGATACAGCAGGAACGTCGCGGACAGTAAACGGAGCTTCAACCGGCACTTGAGCGTCGCTCGCGATGGGGAGACACACTTCCACCTCCACGTCGGTCTGTCGCCCGTCTTGCGTAAAGTTGAGCGCGAACGTCGGACCCGTGATCGCCACGTCATGAGCCTGCGCGAAGGCGAAGAGCTTCTGCCAGAGATCCCCCTGGGCCCGGTAGTTCGGCAGCACGGAGCGCAGCGACAGCACGCGCACTGCCGGCAAGCTCTTGATCGTCGGAGTCTGCGTCGTCATCGGTTGAATTGAGAATGGCTTTGGTCGCACTGCAACAGGCGCCTTCCCAGCGGGCGTTGTGGATATTTTTTTTTTCTTCTTCTGACCTGACTGAGTCACCAGTCAGGTCAGAAGAAGAAAAAAAAAATACCAGGTGACTGCCGCCCAAAAGCTCGCGAGTCTGTCGAGTTGGCGCGAGATTTGCCGTTGAGGCCTTTCCGCGGTAACCGGGTGAGTGCCGAGTGCGTTGCCACTTGCAAATTGTCTTCAACCCACACACAGTCACTCACTTACCAGTCGAAGCTGTCGAAGGCGGAATGGAGCGCTGCAACTCGGACTCGGTTGACAACCTGACTGCACTGCAGCCGGCAAAAGCGAAGGGGTCACCAGAGCGACGGTGGGCAGGACACTGCGGCTGCGACGGATCCTGCGAGTTCCAATACTTCGACGACAACATGGAGCTGGTCGACACGAGAGCGCCACAGACGCCAGTGGAAGAGACGCAACTTGCCGACGAGGGCTCGCCACCGCTGCTGCTGCACTTGCTGATGATGTGGTAGCCAGTGATAGATACCCCTGCTCACAAGGACGACAAGTTGCCGCGTAATATATCTCTATCTCTCGATCAATTCTGTCAGCTTCCATGCTTTGCATGGTATGTACGCACCTCACCGTCTCGATTCAAGACATGCAGCTTGACGGCAACAACAACGCAGTCCACCCAAGCCTGCTGAGCGGGAAACGTATCCACTTCTATGATTTGTACCAACTATAATCCAACTATTCAAACACGCAAGTAATGTAGCTACATTCAGCATAGTACTTACAAGGTCTATCATGTCGCATTTAATAGATTACGAAGTGTATCTATATCCATTTCTCTACCTATATAATGGATCAAAGGGTTTTGGTATCCGTGCGCACTTCCGGCGCATTACACTCATGGCGTTCAAGTCACCGGAGCTGCGCGTGTTGCTGCGCTTGCGCTCTGTGTCTGGGTCTGGCACCCACATCATCTGTCGCAGTCTCGTGCCTCGCCTGCAAGCCCTGCACCGCGCTCTCTACGGGCCCAACGATGGCTGTGAGTCGGCGTCAGACGACGAACCGGACTTTTTGGCGGCCCTCAGCCGCCGCAGACACCAGGAGACGGCGTTTAAGGCGCTCTTACTGCAACTCCAAGAGTTAACTGGAGTATCAGACGAAATAGAGGACATAGAGGAGGAAGATTCCATTCCAGTTTTGCTTCAACATGAGGTGGGGAGCGTGCTCTCCCTGCTGCTGCAGGCTCCTAGGAAGAGCAGGGAGGTGCATTGGATGCACCTGCAGATAGACGCGCTAATGGAGGGAGGAGAAAGAGACAGCGGAGATACAGAGGAGGAGGAGGAGGAACAGGAGAAGATTTCGTGGCTAAAACTCTGGCAGGAGGACTATAGGGAGCAGATTTCATTCTTTCAGGAGGCTTTGAGCGACGGCGAGAGGCTGCAAAGCGAGCTGGAGGCGGTGGAGGAGCGTGAGAGGCTGGAGCTGCTGACTTCGCTGCAGTATGAACGCAAGAAGCTGGAAGATGCAGAGGAAGGTAATGCAGAGTTGATACCGCTGGGAGAGCGAGAGTTGCTGGACCGCGCTGTCGTTGAAGTGGCAGGGGCTTGCGAGCTGGAGGTTAAAGCTGTGCCTGACTGGTTCGTGCCGGCATATGAGGTGCGGATGTTTGAAGGAGGAGAGAGTGCGGACGGCGAGTGGAACGGACTCCAGGTTACGCTGGAGTATGTCCAAGATGTGCCGGGTTTGAAGAGCTTTGCCCGGAAATGGCACGGCGTGACGGATCCGCACGTGGTGACGCTGCACGGAGCGTGTCACGTTGGAAACACGCCGTTTCTTGTATACGAATCGTTGCGGGACTGCATTCCGTTGCTTGACTACGCGAGAGGTGTCGAAAATCCTCGCAAGTTGTGGAAACGGCTTTTAGAAGTGGCTCGTGGACTCCAACACTTACACAACAAGAAGATCGTGCACGGCGGAATCAGCACTGCGTGTATGTCGATTGGAGGCAATGGAAAAGCGAAGCTCAAGCCAAGTGTCTGCAGTGTTGAGGAGGAAGAGTCGGGTGTTACGCCATCCTTGGAGAGCGATGTGTACGCATTTGCCGTCGCCATTCTTGAAGTCGTTAATTCCAGTGCCTCGGATGGCTTTAATCATGTCGACGGTAACTTATCGAGCATCGAAGAGGATCGAGAGCAGCTTGGAGGTGCAAACGACGCGGTCGGGACGCTGATCAACAGCATGGCATCGGCTGAGCCATGCGAGCGTCCAGATATGACTCATGTGGTACGAGCTTTAATGAACCTAGCGGACCGCGAGCGTACGTGGAGTGACATGCACTTCCCCGAGTTACTGCTGCATGCCCCAGACGTGTGGACTGCGCTTCGTGCTGCGAGCCAACGTCAAGAGAACGGAGTTGTTATGTGTGCCCGCGTACTTGCTCGGCTCGAACGGGTGCTAGCTCGGCTGTGGGATGAAGGACTCAGCTTCGCGGATGGAGAAGACGTGGAGTATAATTGGCAAACGCGCACCGAGCACTTGATACGCAGCATGCGGTATCTCACGAGGCACTACTTGCCGTCTCCAGACCACCGTGAGCTGCTTAAAATTGCTATGACGCGTCGATTTACTGGTGAGATTCGGCAGTTGCACTATCAGCTAGACGCTTTACTGGCCGAGTTCGACAGCGAGAGTTTACTCCCGGATTTAAGCCCTAAAGACGAGGCTTCCAGCCAATCTACCGAGGACTGGGAGCTGCAGTGGGAGTATGACTGTGGAGATTTGGTGACTTCGTATCATAAGTTTCTTGATGAGCTACAAGGAGAACCCGATCGAGAAGAAGAACCCGATACAGCGTCAGCTCTGAAAGCAGATGCGGCTATAGAGGCTATGGCGCTCATGAAGCACGAGCTAGACAACTTCCGCTATGCATTCTCAGATACGCAGCTGGAGCTGATAATGCGGGCCTTTGATAGCTGCGCCCAGCACGTAGGAGCTGAGATGGTGCTCTCTTCACCAGAGTGGTTTATTCCAGCGTACGAGGTTCGAGACGAGAGCTGGTGGGAAGGTGTTCGCGTTAAAGTACAGAGGGCGAGTGAAGTGTTCCACCACCAGAATTCAAGAGAGCTATGCGAAGTTGTCTTGCGGCAAGCGGACGTTTGGTCCGAGCTCGTTCACCCGCATATTGTCGAGCTTTTCGGAGCGTGTCACGTGGGGTCATCACCATTCTTCGTCTTCGAGCGTGCTCGAGGAGGGTCAGTGAAGGAGTACATTACGAGGTATCGGACCGCATTCGGGTCAAGCGCCAAGCCGCCACCGCAGCTGTGGCGCCTACTTCACGAGGCCGCGTTGGGGCTGCAATACCTCCATGAACGTGATATCGTACATGACGAGCTTTGCTGTGACAACATTGTCATCGTCATGGAGAAGCTTTTGTATTCTTCATACACGGGTAAAGCCCATCGACGGTTGAAGAAGAGAAGGGCTTCCCGCGATGATAAGACCTTACGAGAAGTAGCCAAGCTGAATGGGCTCCGGTTTGTATCTTTACGTGATCAGCGCTTGGGTCACGACTTTTTGGCTAGACCAGAGGAAGATGGCTCCAGCTCGAACCAATGGCTGGCACCTGAACGCAGGAATGGTGACGTGGTACCTGGACCACCCTCGTTGGCATCGGACATGTACAGTTTCGGTATGGTCATCGTTGATGCATTGGGGGTGACTTGCAGTGGGCTCAATGACACTGTACTTAGCGAAGATGAACAACTTTTCCAGCATCTACCTGCACAGCAAGGTCATGACGCGTGGGAGCTCGTGAAGAAAATGTGTGCTCAGGAACCGGAATTGCGTCCAACTATTTCCCACGTCGTACAGCAGCTCGGACGTTTGGCGAAAGAGCAGACCAAACATCGGTCCGGCAGCTGCCATTTGCACGAAGAGGCTGAGGAACGGACGAGCTTAACGGACAATTATCAACAGTTCGACACTGACAGCGAAGGTGTGCCAGTTGCGGACATCATGATACCCGGCGAAACAGAGTCCTTGACGATCCCGCAAATGCTGGAGACATTGAACTCGCAGATCCTGGAAGCAGCGGATGCTGATATAACCAACCTGGAGGCGAGCCGTGGAACTGACTTGAATTTACAGATTTTAACGCGACTTCAAGACATCTACCAGCGTCTGTGCGAAGTCGAATTGGGTGCAGATGAGGAGAGCGACCGCACCGACGACAACAACTACCTGCGGACTATCATATCGGACTTCGTGGAGGTGCTTGTGCAGTTTCAAGCGCACGTTAACGCCAGACACACAGGAAACCGCGTCACTCAGATCGCGGCAATCCGTCAGCGCGCATCCGACAAGTTCTCCTTCCACAAGGAACTCGACGACTTGCTGGACAGACTTCTCGTCTATCAACCGTTCGCGACGACGGAGAACTCGCAGGTCCACGACTGGAAGTGGCAGTGGTACGCCAAGCGCGCTCGACAAACCGAAAGCTTCGAGTGGACGCTGATCAAACCAGAAGCTGCCGAGCTGCTGCTTGACGAGTTGCAGCACGCCCACGACCGTGAAGAAATGCTGGCGTTCTTGCGCTTCGAAGTCACTCGCCACCGCTCGAGCTACACGCCAGCCCAAGTCGAAGCCATAGGCGCAACATGCACGGACATCTCTCGTCGGTTGTCAGACTCTGCAGCGGTAGCTGGAGGTGGCGAACATCCACACTCTCATCTATGGCGACCTCCTAAGTGGTTTATCCCGCCTTACGAGGTCGAGTTCGACCCCCACGAGTCGCTAGGACACGGTGCCTTTGCGTCGGTTCACATGGGGAGGTGGCTCGGCACGCCGGTGGTCATCAAGAAGCTCGTGCCAGTGCAAAACAAGCCAAACAACGCCGCCGAGCCCCAGTCGAGCGTCGTGTTCTACCGCGAGCTGAGCATCTGGTATCGACTCAACCATCCGTACGTGGTCAAGCTCTACGGCGGGTGCCACGTCGGCGGCCAACCTTTCTTCGTGTGTGAACATGCAAGCAACGGACGCCTGGACGCGTACCTGCAGCGATTCGAGGCCAGAAGTCTCGGCGAGGGTAGTACCGGCGCCAGCAACTACAGCCGAGACCGATCGACCTCGACAACCAGCGGACATACCAGTGGCTTCAGCCGTAGCACGTCCAACACTTCAAGTGCCGGGTATTCGGTGGAGAGTGCAGCCAGCTACCGACGCTGTGAAGCGTGGCAGAAGCTGCGTCAGAGCGCGCTCGGACTGCAGTATCTCCACCAACACAGCATCGTGCACGGAGACCTCAAGTGCGACAATATCCTCGTGGCTGCTGACGGCACAGCCAAGCTCACCGACTTCGGACTCAGCACGATACGCCGCTACGTCACCAGTGAGCAGGAACGCAGCGCTGCGTCATCCGTTGTGGGCGCTCAGAGGTGGAAGGCTCCGGAGTGTTTGGCCGGTGGTCCGCCCAGCTTCGAGTCCGACGTGTACTCGTTCGGCATGTGCGTGCTTCAAGCGGTGAGCGGTGAGTTCCCGTGGGGGTCTCGAATGCCCGACGCCGCTGTCCGCTTCCACGTGCGACGTGGCGTGCTGCCCCCGCGACCCAAGGGCTTCGAGGACGACGCGCACTGGGACCTCATCCGGCAAATGTGCTGCTTCGACCCTCAGCAGCGTCTCAAGCTGCCGGTGGTCGTGCAACGCTTGACTCGCTTCGCGGACCTGGAGGCGCGCAGACAGCGCGGAGGAGTGAGTGTGCACATGCGCGAGCTGCTGTTCGGAGGCTCCGCCACGAGCTAACTCAGCTTCAGTTGGTACAGTAAGGCATTTGACAGCCACCGGCGTGGGGTCTTCTCAGTTCATTCAGCGTTGCCAGCAGACAGTGAGGGATGCAGGAGGCGACCAAGCGAGACAGCGACACCATTGCCAGGCCAGCGATTCCGCCTCTCCGGTCTCTCGAGGAACAACGACAACGGAGTCCGGTTGCCTTGCCGTGTACAGTACATAATTTACACTGTTCTGTAAACGATTGAACACCATCAGAGCCGGGCACTTGGGAGACCACATGGATGTGTTACGGCGACAAGGCGGCCGCCTTTGTGGCTGGAGACCAGCTCGAGAGGACAACTCACAGAGCTTCTGCGTACCTAGCTTATTATTGACGGCAGGGCACGACCGAGACCGAGCCAGCGCCGTCGCCACTGCCGTCACCCGTTCAACGGTACCGATGCAGTATTAATAAACTGAGGAAGCTGTCCCTCGCCCGCGTCGCTGCCGTCCCATGATGAACAAGTGAGTGAGCCTTCGCGTTGCCAACGCTGCTTGGACACCAGACGCTGCTCTGTCGGCAGCTGGCACCACAACATCGCCGGCAGGTGGTACCGTTAATACACTTGTCTGGGTGGGAAGTGGTCTCAGTTGAGGACAAAATGACACCGTACAATTCCATGGCCAAGATGGTGTTCGAACGCTGGATGGACGCTTGTTTGCGACCCCTTTTTGGTGTTTGACAACTTGCCAGCCAAGCGCTTGCTTCTTGATTTCCGCGAACCTATTGGGCGCCATGTTGACGCGGCTCAAGCCTCTGCAGGGAGCAAACGGCATCGAATTTCCATCTTCGCGATGGGTCCGTGCTCGCCTCGGTCCGGTCCGCCCCCCCCCAAAACCTTTGGGGCTTCGATCGAATATTTGCCGGCGCAGTTTTTCTCGTCCCCCAGATGGGCTCGCCGATCGCCGCGGCCGATCACCAGCGTGCAGAAGCGAGTCGCCCCGTAGCGCGAATTGTGCAAGGTGTCGGGCAGCCGCAAGTCCCCTACATCTGACTCTCCTCCTGCTGGTCTCAAGAGCCCAGTGCCACATTCGACCATTTCCGCCGACACGACAGCGACAGCGTTGCGGCGGGCGTGACCGAGCGTGTATCGGTATCAGCGAGTCTGGCTTGACTGGACTAGGAACAGAGAAGGCAGGGCAGCAGACAGGTTCTCGACTACAGGAGCAAGAGCAGGCTCACTTGGAGAGCGTGGGGAAAGTTTTCGACGCTGTTGGTTGGGACCATGCAAGTCCGCGGACGTTGGCTCAAGCTGGCGCTCATCGCGGTCGCGCTCTTGCACGCGGTGGCGGACGCGCAGGTGTACACGATGGAGAGCGACTTGGACGGCTCCGACACGGACTCAGGCTCAGACTTGACGGTGGTGCGAACGCCGACGCCGACGGCGAAGCGGCCGACGAGGACGTGGATCCCCATCACGGACGCGCCCTCGGATTCGTCCGAGACGACCGACACGCCGGCAGCGACTCCGAGGGTCAAGAGGACGCCGCGGCCTACGACAAAAACCCCGCGGACGACGGAGCCGCCGGCGACGAGCGACAGCGAGACAAGCTCGAACGACCAGGAAACGACAACGACTGAGGAGAGCTCGGACGGCTCCGAGACGACCAGGAAGACCAAGAAGCCCACGACCAAGAAGTCGTCGGACTCGGAGTCTACGGACGCGTCGGGGGCCTCCACCCCCACCACCACTAAGAAGAAGAAGAGTATCTTCACCAGGTCGCCGTATCTGAAGCAGACGACGCCCGTGCCCAATGGAATCTCCACTGCCGACGACGAGAGCAGCTCGGAGGAGTCGGCATCCACCACCGAGTCGGAGACCGACTCGACCACAGACTCGAACGCTGAGTCCAACTCGGAGGACTCTGGCTCGGCGTCCAAGACCACCAAGCCCAAGACTACCAAGACCCCGAAGATTAAGAAGAAAGCATCGGACTCTGCCTCAGGCTCGGACTCGTCAGCAGCCACCGGCAAGAAGACGTCCAAGTCGAAGTCGTCCAAGGAGAGTTCCGACACTGGAGCGTCCGGCACCGACCAGACCGACAAGGCAGACCAGACCGAAAGCGCCACTACGCCGTCACCGAACACGTCGAAGAGTTCTTCATCGTCGGCGTCGACTTCGACTTCGGGCTCGTCGTCCGCCGCGTCCGTCATGACCGACTCGGCGTCCTCCGGCAAGCCGAGCACGAACACGCTGATGCTCGGTCTCATGATGGGAGGCGCTGTGGCGCTCGTCTTGCTCGTGGCCGTGTTCGTCTACATCAAGACGTCCAACAAGGACGAGGAGGACGACGACATGGACCCCGTTCTGCGCACGGCCCGCCACGACGCGAGCAAGGGGACCACCGCCCAGACGTCCACGCTGAACGCCAACTACCACCACAACAACAACATGTCCCCCATGCAGTACAGCGACGACGACTACTACCCGAACCACCACCAGCCTCACCACAGCGGCCAGTACGACCAGGACCCGTACGGCCACCACCACCAGGGCCACGGCCAGCAGCAGTACAACGACGACTACTTGACGCCGCAGAGTCAGATCGCGCTCGCGCAGACCAACATGTCGTTGCCGCCCATGGCGCAGACCGGCAACAGCCACGCCGACAGCCAGTACTCGCAGTACTCGGCCGAGTCGTCCTTCTACGCCAACAGCACGTACAGCGCCAACCCGTCGACGGCCAGCCAGGTCGTCAGCAAGTACCCGGGCATGCGTCAGGGCGGCGAGAACGACGTGGCCGGCTCCGAGGAGGAGGAGAGCGACTTCGAGGGCGACTCGATCCACGACATGGCCAACACGCAGAACGAGTGGAACACGGCTGGCCGTCGGGGCACCGCGGCCAGCGGCATGGACCAGTCCACGGTGGGCGGAGACTCGCGCTTCCACCCGAGCGACACGCGCTCCACTGCCGCCAGCGGCTACCACGGGGGCAATAGCCAATTCGAGTACACCGAGTATCGCATGTCCACCGGCTACGAGAACAGCTACGTGAACGGGGGCCATAGCGGCTACGACCAGAGCTTCGCTGCCAGTCAGAGCGGCTACGATCAGAGCTACGCCGGCCACAAGAGCTTCCAGAGCAGCGGATTCAGCGAGTACGAGACCGCCGCGCCTCCGCGTGGCCGCGGTGACAGCACCAACAGCGACGCGTCCTCGTTCTACCGCACCAAGGAGTCGTCGTACTACTAAGTCAACGAAGACCCAAGTCGCCAAGTCCCAGTAAATTGTCCCCAAGACATCGTACAGTGGAGCGAGTGAGTTCAAGGCGACGGAGTGATGCGAGGCGCATCAGCAGCTCAAGTACATGCGTGCTCTTGACGGAAGAGAGTGGAAGGCGAAGGAGCTACGTGCTGAATGCGAGTTTCAAGTGGAGTGAAGGAAGGAAGGAAGCAAGCAATGGATGGATGAATGGAGCGGAGCGAAGTACAAAGGTTCTTCTCGTCTACTTCAGTCTAGTGCTTCGAGTAAGTAGCGTCGGAATGAATGGAAACTAATTTATGAGTTCGCTGCAGTTAAAAAGGCAACAAGTTTTACCAGAATCATGTTGATGTAGCCATGACGGAGGATCGGCCTTTTGTCCAATCCGACGTGGAGGATCAGTCCAGGGTGGCTACACTAACCTGCATAATATTATCCGCTATGATTTATCGTAATGTGCTCGGTTAAAATCTAAGGTTTACCACAATCCCTACAGTTGTAGTCAGAGCGCCACGTGCTGGTTGCATGGGTGTTGTTCAAGCTACAAACGCCGAGACAATGTCATTTCTCTGTTGGTGTATTACAATGGTGTTACCTTCGTCGCCAACGCATTTGCAACGATCGGCTTGAGCTGCGAGACATTCCGGTTTAGCCTTTCAGGTTCAACTCGCCGCATCGCAGCAAGCATGGGCCTTCAGAGCGAGAGGGCTGCGAATGTGCTAGACCATCGCAAGCAAGATTTCTTGTGGTCTAATACAAACCAATGCATTTTCGCCATTCCGCGCGCTGCCACGCGTTACAAAACTTGTTGCAAGTCTGCGTGACGACACCTAAAACCACGCGGACACTAGTCTTCGTGTGCTTGGCACGTCGGAGCTTCTTGCAGCTCAACTTGCCGCCATGCGGTCACCATAGCTACATCAGCTGCCCGCAAACGACACTGCCACCTGGCCGCCCCATTTCGTCATGTATGTAAGGTTCCATCAATAGTGAAGATACAGCAATAACGACAGTTCTCCCTGCACCTGCGAGACCTTATACCTGGCTCGCCATCTGCTGTACCGCTTTTGCCGGTACCATCTTTTTTCCTCTCGAGCCGGCGGCAGAGACTCGACCGGCCGCAAGTCTCCGCTCTCCATCTCCCTATTGCCTCGCGCCGGCGAGTTTAGCACCACTTAAACGCGGCAGCAACAGCTCGGCGGAGAAGAGAACAGAGAGAAGCAGGGAAGGCGACAACAGGGCAGCAGGAGAGCTTAGAAAGAGAGACGCACAGCGAGAACTTTTTCCAGTATGTCGGGACACGGCCAGGGGCAGGATGTGCAGACGCTTAAGATGAAAGGTGGGCCGCGGCAACAACATTCTCTAACCGGATAAGCGAAGGCGGTTAAGATAGCGCTAACGTGCGTCTTATCTTTCTCTCTTTGTCTCTCTGGCAGCGGCGAGGAAGCACGACAACGACTACGAGCGCCGCCGCTCGTCCACGCTGCGGTTGGAACCTCCTCGTACGTGGCAATATCGCTCCATTCTCTATGATCTCTTCGAAACTTTAGGCTAGTGCTAACTGTTTAGCACTAGCCTAAGCTGTGCCAATAATTATCGCGCTAACCATTTCGTTCCTCGTGCCAATATTCCTCTTCAGAATCGGACGCGCGCAAGGCCACGTCCTTCCTGCGTGCGCGCACCTCCGGAGTGAACCGCTTGCTCCGCTCCAACACGAGCAGCACGGGCGTCCTCTCTAACGGCTACGGCAACAGCAACAGCAACCGGAGCAGCAGCAGACACAAGAGCAAAAGCAAAAGCGCGCCCACCAGCAAAACTCCTCATGATGAATACGACACTGCATTGGCCGAGCCAGTGAACGAAAGCGCCGTGGAACCTCCTCCTTCGCCCACCAAGTCGGGGTCTTGCACCTCATCACCCCCAAATAGTAATGGACTCAACGGAGAAGTGGACGAGGACGGCCTGCCGCCCTACCAGGAGCAGAAGTGGACCCACGTGGTGCTCAAAATGACGGCATTCTCCGAGGAAGACGCCGTCACGAGCTTCCGCTTCGACACTGCCGGTGGAGGCATCGGCCGCAGCGCCGACAATGCCGCAAGCATTCCGGCCGACAAGCTGCTTGCCGGTAAGGACCACGCGCGCGTGCTCTACAGTGGAGGACGGTTCTACCTTGCGAACGGAGACAACTCGAGCGACACCTTTGTCCGACTCAGTCCGTGTGGAGGAGCGGGCGCCGAAGAGGACGACCCCGAGAACAGGATGCAGTGGCCGCTGGAACCGCACGTGTCGTTCCGTGTCGGCAAGTCGGACTTTTTGGTGACGGCGTTCCACGAGCCGTCACAGACGCTGGAGGTGTCGGCGCTGAGCGGGAAGCTGGCCGGCTCGCAGTTCACGATTGGGAGGGAGGGCGCCGGTATCGGCCGCTCGGCGGAGAACAAGATCCACACGGGGGACGGCGAGCTGTCCCGCAAGCACGCGGCCATTTGGTTCGACGAGCTGACCAACCAGTTCTACCTCGTGGACCTGAATTCTACCAACGGGACGTTCATGAAGCTGGTCGGCAGCTACCAGGAGCCGTACCGACTGGAGATCGGCGACGATCTACTCGTGGCGCAGACGTGTCTGACCGTCAACCGCTTCGACTTCGGCGCGCACGCCGACATGGGCGCGCGCAAGCACATGGAGGACGCGCACACGATCATCCAGGACCTGTGCATCGAGAGCTTGAGTCGGCTGGGCATGCACCCGCAGTCGTACTTTGCAGTGTACGACGGACACGGCGGAGAGGAGGCCTCGGCCTTCCTGGGGGACGCACTGCACCACAACATCATCGAGGAGTTCTACATGAAGAAATCGGAGCTCAAGACGCTGCTCAACACGTCGCAGGAGGAGCTGCAGTCGATGATCACCAAGCGACTGACCGACGCCTTCGAGCGCACGGACGAGGAGTTCCTGAACGAGTCGGAGAGACCGCAGGCCGGCAGTACGGCCACGACGGTGTTCGTTGCCGGCAAGTACATGTTCGTGTCGAATGTCGGCGACTCCCGGACGGTGCTGAGTCGCGCCGGCAAGGCCGAGCGCTTGTCGAACGACCACAAGCCCAGTCGGCCGGACGAGGCCCAGCGGATCCGCGACACGGGCGGCTTTGTCATCCACGGACGCATCATGGGCGAGCTCGCGGTCTCGCGCGCGTTCGGCGACGTGCCGTTCAAGACGTTCGACCTGCCGGAACCCCCCAAGGAAGAGGCCGACTCGGACAAGCCGCGCAGCGACTACGACTCGCAGGAGTTGCCGGTGAACCCGAACGACATCCTCAAGGGCCCGCTCGTGATCCCCACGCCCGAGATCACCATCACGGAGCTCACGGACGACTGCGAGTTCGTCATGCTGGCCAGCGACGGACTGTACGACGTGCTCAAGGACCAGGAGGCGGTCGACTTTATGCGCCAGAAGATCGTGCAGCTCAAGGACGTCCAGCGCGCAGTGGAGGTGCGTCCTCTTTGTAGTATTTGCTCATGGATGCTGTCGTGCTAACCTGTTGTGACTATTATTATATTGTGCAGGCAATCGTGGAGTACGCGATCTTCCACCAGCGCTCGACGGACAACGTGACATGTGTCGTGGTGATGTTCAAAGAGCCCAAGGACCTCAAGTGATTAAGGCGCTGACAGGCACTGCCATCAGACTCTCTCTCTCTCTCTCTCTCTGGTGCTACGCCACAAGAGAGGCTAATAGCAGCACGGAGAGGGAGATCTGACTGGTGGGCAGGCGCAGCGAGGTGGGGACATAGATGAATAGTTATAGGAGTGACGAGGACGTTTTGAGAAGGGGGACCAGGCAATTCGAGCCGAACCGTGGATGATGAAACAAAACAATAAACTGAACAGCTTGATGGATGTTAACAGGAATGGGGGGGGGGATTCGCATAGATATTAATAAGAGAAAATCGAGAGAGAAGAGAGAGATAGCAAGTCGACAAAAGTCTACTCGAGGCTGAGCTTGGTGGGTGAAGACGTGGCGTGGCGCAGTGGTGAGTTGGAGGCCATCTTCATCACGGGTGAGAACTGCTCCGAGGCCGAGCGCAGTGGGGCAATTGGAGGGGGACACGCCGCCGCGAACGCCTTGATGTGGCGGCATCGGCGCATGGTTTTCTGCTTGGAGCGGCTCTCGAGCGCCGAGACGTGGCTGCCGTCGTCAAAGTCGAAGTGCACCTTGTACGTGCGCGTGTCGACGTCTCCACTGTACTCGCCCGCAGCTTCGACGCGGATGTTGGTGATGTGGCGCATGTCGCGCTCCACCACGCGCAGGTAGCGCGTGCTCACACACAGCGGCTTGTTGGAGCGCACCGAGAGGCGCGACAGCTCCTTGTTCATGTAGAAGGTCTCGACTCGCCCATTGGCGATGAGCACGAAGCCCAAGACGTAGATGGCTACAGCCACGAGATACTTCCACCAGTCCGTGTGACGGTGGGGACCCCCTCCAACATCGTCGTCGTCTCTCTGACTGTGCACGCTGTGGACGAAGACGGAGGCTCCGAGCATGATCAAGACGCCGAACGTCCAGATCGGCCACGGATAACTCACCACCTGAAGCTGCGTACACAGATCATTGGTAAGTTGTGTAAGTTTTGGTGAAAGATTTTCACCTTAAAAACAATGTGTTTTGGAGCAGATACCTCTCGTCCGAAGGTGCTGTTGGTGCCGAAGAGGTTGTCGAACTCGAGTTCGTCGTCGTAGGCCTGGGTCTTGGCGTTCCAGCGCATGCTGCTGCGTCGCAGTCGCTTGGAGCGCTTCTTCATGGCTACACGCCAGCGCTCGAGTTGCTTGAAGGCGAGTCGCTTCTCCTTGGTCATGGGCTGCTCCTCTTCTCGCCGCGAGCTGCGCGGCATCGCGTCGTCCTCCACTTCGGCCGTGCTGATCACTTCGATGTCGTTGTTGTCGTCCAGGTCGTTGACGTCGCTCACGGAGATGGAGCGGAACTGGCCCACGTCCTGCTGCTCGAGCTTGGACGTCACGGTCGGACCGCGAAGCTTCGTCGGAGACGGCGCCATGGGCGGCCTCAGTTGGTATCAAACACGCTATGCGCCGCCGGCTTTCAAGCAGAGAACAGAATGACAAGTCTTTCTTGCTCTTCAAGCCAGCAACCGCCCAGACCAAACGGTAATTTTGGACACTTCCGGGAACTTCGGGGCCTATTGTTGCTAGCCTCGCCTATTGTTGGCCGTTGCTGATCGATCTCATGGCCCCCGAACAGTTCAGATGGATCACTTTACCACTTGCCAGCCTGGAATACTTACAAGGTACCAACTCTATGGGCTCATGCATCTACATAGTTTTTGTTCGCTTCACAAAACGTTCTCTAACATATAAGATGGACCTCTACAAAAGATATAGTTTGTATGCTCGGTAGACGTCCACGTTTGGGTCGTACGGCCACACCTTGGTGTCCAGGTTGAGCTTGTTGAAGATTTCCTTGGGCGTCCGGCCTTCCTCTTTCCAGACCTTGAACTGCGCCGTCTGCAGGCGCTTGGAGATGAACGCGGTCGTCTTGTCCTTGGTGGCCACCTGGATCGCCTTGGCCAACTCCATCTCCTTGTACGACGTGGTTAACTGCTTGATCATGAGCACGTAACTCTCTGCATCGCCCCCGTTCTTCTGGTACGAGAAGTAGGACCACACGCGCAACGCCGGATTGGCCATCAACTTGTCCACGCCCCCCTCGTTAATCTTCAGCATGTTGTAGACAATGTCCATGGTCAGTCCGTTGCCCAGCCAGCCCTTCAACTGGTCGCCCTGGAGTCTGTTGGCAAGCCTCATCGTGTCCGGGTCCCGTCTCGACAGCTCGAGCATATTCACCAACGGGATTTGGTCGTAGAACTTGGTCAGCGTCCCGATCAACGTCACGCCGTTCTCGTTCTTCTTGTTGTAGGAATTCATGAACCGGACGTACGTCGTGAGCTTGCGGTTGTTGAGAACGTTGTTGATGTTCTGGTCCAGCTCGAGCAGCCTGAAAACGTCGTCGGGCGTCTTCTTCTCCTTCGTCCACGCCTGGACCTGCTTGTAGTCGGCGTACCAGGCCTTGAATCTGGCATAGTTGTCTTTGACCCACGCCTTGACCTTGGACAGACTCCAGCCTTTCATCTTGGCTGGCCACTCTTTCACCTTCGAGAGCTTCGACAGGTCGGGGACGGCGATCGCTCGCTCTTCTTCTTCTCCATTGTCCTTCTCGTTCTTAGACTCGATCCGCAACAACCTCTGCTCAGGGAGATCGCTGCTGAGCGTGGCAGGGGTCAATTTCAGAGCCGAAGTCGCCGAGACAGCATCAACGACCGGGGTGAAGAGGGCGACAATCAGCAGCACGAGGAAAAATCGCTGCATCGTCCTCCGAGCTCGCTCCCTTTTTGGGAAGTGAGGAAGAGGCTGAAGCTATCAGTGATAGCCGTGGAGCCACCCAGACGTCGGCACACACTCCCGAAAAAACGAGAAAGAAGGGGCGGAACCGATCCTAAAGCTTTCCCCTGTCATTGAAATGAATTTTGAATGTACTCAAATATACTCTTCAACGAGTGATCTGCGCCCGATGCGACCTGACGCGAGCGCGTGCCGTCCAGCCATTGGCAGGTTGGACTAACTTCGAACGCACATTGCGAACAGCGCCAAACACGCCATATAGGATACCCGCTGAAGCCGAACACGTATTATACCAAACCACTCGTAATACATGTATATCCGACGGAATCCTTATACAGACATCTGCTTCAATAAAGAACACTAGAAAACCTATAACTCTCGATATTGTATGGAAGCTGATTGGCTCCTACATACAAATTTTACTATAATGTTAACATAATATTCAATTACCTTTTTACAATTTTGTATATATTATCAGGTGTTCTTTATTGAAGCAGATGTTCCACCTTCCTTCAACGTGACCAACGTCATGAACAAAGCGTCTTTGGCGCTAATGGCAGATCGACGGCCTCGGCCCACGTTGTAGTTCACAACAACAAAGTCACGGATAGAGAGCCACAACTCGTTGAACTCGCGGGTGCTGAAGTTGGTCATGTCTTCTAAAGCGGCAGAACCACCAACGTCGAGGAATCGATCCAAATATGGCGTGTCGGTGTCTTCGCCCTCTACGTGCTGCAGCGCCGTTGTCGGATAGCGTGACAGCTCCTGTTCACGCGGGACAATGCCGTCTAAAATAGCTTGAACTCTGTCTCGCTCAGCTTGAGCATCACGGTTGGGCTGGCCTCCACGGCCACCCCGACTAGACTGGGCGAGAGTCTCGCTGAGACATCGTTGGTGCTTTGACTTGGTCTTGTATGTGGAGATGAGAAAGCTCGAGTAAATCGGTAAATGAGCTACTGCAATTCCGAGAAACTCTGGATTTCACGGGTGACGCAGTTATTCGCGTGGAGATCTCTCTCCCGTAAAAGACCAATTGATTTCCGGGCAAACAGGTTTTTCGCGTTTATATTTGTACTTAGCTATACACCGAATCTCTCGGCGGGACCACGTGGTGAACCCGGCAAATCATCCAATATTTAGGTTAGTGGAAACCAACACGGTAAGCGTTCTAGTACTACAGACAATCCCCTCGCTAGTCATGGCGTCGGGAACCCACTTTTTATTCCTAGTTGAGGGTATTCCTGTCGTAGGGTGTACCGTGGGGTGGTACACTGGAGTGTACCACATATATGGTACGTATTGGTGCAGTCTTTTGGTTACATAGACCTAAAAAGGCTGCTCAAATCGATGAGCGGACATGAATGGAATTCGTGCAGATATCGATATATACCTCGGTAACACCGAAAAGGATAAAAGTATATTTAATATAATACCGTCAGGCATGTGGGGCATGATGTAGGTAATGATACTGATGTGCAAAATAAGTTGCCACGATAGTATTGAGCCCCATTTCACTCCCACCCAATCTCCATTCTATTCAAAGGAACGGTACTAGCAGGTCTGAAAGCCAGCTCCGAATCCTAATGCAAGCATTAAATATGAAATCCGGTACGAAATATGGACAATAGGAGCTGGTATCCTGGTTAGACTACTGCAGACGTCATGTACAGAATGGACTTTTCCTATAGTTAAGCACCCCAACACATTCATAATCCGTGATTTTTTATTCCTTATGACGATTGAGGGGTGAGGGGGAATATTTACTTGGCTTTGTATGTGACGGTCATTCAGAAATCGTTGGGACCCACCTTTATATTCCTGATGAGCGGGTATTCCTATCCTAGGGATTACTACCGAGGGGATCGTCTGTACATGCACACGGAAAGCTAGGTACTGTAATACCAAAATCCTAGCGCCAGTGTCAGTTCATTTTCGGGAAAAAAGCCACCGACTCGAAAGCAAAAGTTCGCTACAGTAGCGAAACGTGTATGGCGAGTTATTCGCCGTCCAACAGCGGCTCTCTTGGTCTGCCGTGAATGAGTCTCAGCTTCAGTAGTCCGCAGGAACCCCCTCCAGCAAGCATTCTGCCTCAGTACGTAAGTGACCCTCAATTGAGGATTCATGACGATGACGACGAAGCTATCCCAGAAAGAGGAGACGCCGAGAAGAGGGTGTTCAAGAAGAAATCATGCGACTATGTATTAATAACGGTTGGCGAGAAGGGCAAGACGGGGGAGCAGCTGGCCATGAATCATGTATTTATCAAACATTCGATTTGCAGCACAAAATCGCTGTTTATTAATAAAGCTAGCTTCAAGAGAAGTAATGTGCACGAACAGTTAAGTGCTCCGTAACGATATACTAAGTAAGTAAGCCCTGAGAGACTCGCTGTTACGATGGCCACTATGCTTTCAAATAAGTCAGCGTCCTAGACGATGCTACGGTGAGGCTAGAGCAGTTCACGTGCTAGGGAGACTTCAAGCTATATTGATGTGTGTCACTCCGGCACGCTTTCCGCCTTACAGTAATACTCGGCCCCACACTGCGAGTATTGCAGCGAGCTAGGCGAGCGGGACGGAAGTGTCCTAACCCCCTCCTTATTCCCCGGTGAAGCCCCGGCGAAGCAGCGCACTGAGCTCAAGTTGTTATACTACAGCGAAGCACGATTGGTGGGCACACAATATACACAGTGCTAACTTACTACTACTAGATTCAAGTCACACTTGGCAAAGAAAATCAAAGTCCACTTCACATTATGACCAAGTGAAGGAGCAATAACCCAGCCAGATCAAAAACTAGGGGGAGAAAATGAATACTTGGTCTTTACCCCGTGCGTTTTCAACTTCTTCTATCTGCATCGTGTAAACTTGGCAATCTCTGCTGGGAACGATGGCCACAATGATGTAAAATAACGAGGGCTGCAACAATACAAGCATAAAAAAAGTTGCAGGATGTGCTACCAGGTCGCTTCATTATAACGGTACTATTCCCTTGGCAGCGGCTTTAGCATAGTCATCGACGTACGCCCACCACAGTTTATAGGCTGGATCCGTATCCACATTCTTCCACAGGATACCCAGCGCTTGCCACACCGAATCAGGGCGCTTTTTCTCGAGGATCCAGTGCTTGAACAGCGCGACCTGCAAGTCGGTGGCGACACTCTCCGTCATCGTCTTGCTCTTAGCGACAGCGATCATCCTGGCCACCTCTCCTTCTCCGTATTTGTTGATAATAGCGCTCATCATGGTCACTTGGTTCTCGGGGTTCTGCTGGTTGAGCTTGTTGACGAACGTCTTCCACGTCTCCAGGTTCTTCCTGCTGAGAAGCTTTTCCAGTCCGTCATCGAGCTGGAACAGCTTTAAGGCGTCGTCCGCGGAGGTTCCTTTCTTCACCAACGCCTCAAGTTGGTCGTCCGCCCACGTAACTTTCGACGCCTTGAGCCAATTCGTGACACCCTCCGTAACCAGCGCAGTAAACGCTCGATCCTCGTCGTCGCCCTGAGTCGCTGAAGGGTGTTGTCTCAAATTCCGCCCGGCGCGCACATTGTTGCTCTGGAGATGAGTGGAATCAGCGCTTACCACAGACTCGACACTCGTTGAGGATGCGACAGCAAGCAGCAGAACCAGTAAATGGAGGTGCATCACTCGCTGTATGTGTCCTGGCGCAGGACGCTTGGGGCGCGGAAGTGAATTGCAGACTGATACCGTAGAGGGAACGGGCACCGTACTGATACCAGCCATACAGTACCGGTAGGTAATGTTTTACTGATGCTGTAAAGTTGATTCTAAGCGGAGCTTGATACAGATTTCCAGGGAATAAATTAACGTAGTATAAATAGACTTGAATGTTGGAATGTACCCAAGCGGATATGACGGGGTATAATGCATGTTAGTTGAGATCGCTGTATGTGGAACCTATGTGACAGTTCCAGTTGGTTTACAAGCGCTCCGTATTCTATCACTGGAAGGTGAGAATGATCCCGCAATCAAATGAGGGCTGTAGAAGATTTTGTAAGCGATTTAAGAGGGAATCGATGATGGAATTGATGAATCAATTCGACCGGCTACGAACGATAGGAATGTGCGAGCAGATGTGATGAGCAGGATAGGGAGGGGTATTAATACCATGTATTCTTAAATATACGGAGGTTTTCTCTCGAGTTTTTCCCATACCGGTACGTACAGTAATAATGTATTATTTATAATTCAGAACAATGTTACATACCATAATAATGTAATGTATCAATTTGTTAATTAAGAGTCAACTTCATTTGCCACTGGTATATATATCGTCCGTTTGAAACTTTAAAATGAACGAGAGACGAATACACACGAAGTTGAGAGAGCGCATCTTGACAAACTCAGGACTGGTGACCTGTTATCATTGTTGGTACGCGCATTTAAACTTTTTTGTTTTTCTTTATTTATATATCAAAGTAATACCGGTACATGTAATACAGCTCGGCCCAGTGGCCCACTGGCAGGTCCGGCCCACGATGGGCCCCACCCTCTGAATCGCGCTTAGGATCTGGTGTACAGAATATGGAGCGATTGAAAACACCTGCTTATGAAGCTAATTTGAACGGGAGAAAGGAGCTGTAGATAACCTTCGTATTTTTATACTAAGCAGATTTTCTAATACACGGTACTAATGTATCGAAAATAGTCCAAACCTGTAAAGCTACAAGTTGTAGCCTACAACCCCAGAGCCCCGGTCCAGAACTGCGGCCTAAACGAACCTGGGACAAACGGCGTTTGCTATTGTGTCGGTTACAGGTTCGGGATATATTGCTACCGGTATAGGAATCGCTTCACTACCTACCAAACCTGTACCAAGCCAATGCAGGCACGGTTTAGCGTGTGATAACACCAAGCCATTGCATGACAACAGAACACCAACACTATTTATTGCGCCACACATCGCTTACTACGAAGTATAGGTTTGGCAAAATGATATCATCAGCCAAAAAAAAGTATCCTGAAGCTCTCTCTTGGCTATGAGAGAGGGTTCATAGGTGATTCTTAAACGAAGATCGCTCTTCATATACTCTACTTATCTTTCCGGTGGTTGGGTTTCAACCCCCGGCTTCCTTTCCCATTAACTTTGTGCACGATACCCCTGTAGCCTGTCGCAACGAAGTATATCCCGCCAGTGATAACCTCCTTATAAGCAGTCAAGTTTTGATAGAGCAAATTCAATTATTCTTCTTCATCGAAATAGTTAAGCTGAAATACAACACCCTTCTCAAAAAGAATGGTATCTTAAAAGAATCTCGTTCTACAGACTTCGGACCCACGCTTTCGTCGCGTATTCATTGATCTTTTTTATCCAGTCTCAGTAAAAACACAATATTTGCCGAAAAAATAAGTCATAAAAGTTTAGTTTATATTCTTCAAGAAGTGAACACGTATTTACAAAGGGAAATATTTTCAAGTAAAACAGCCCTATGAAATAAAAGACGGAGAAATAATGGACGAGGAAGGAAATGGGTAAATGACGTATTGTTGAGAAACTCTAGCACTCATCCGAAGTGCTAGGTGGAGTGACTACGTAATAGGCGGCCGGGAATGCTGTTGGCTTTTACAACGGCTACAATATATTTGGAAATTCTGTCAAACGAAACTTTAAACAGTGAATAAAAAACGGCAGTGGGTGTCATAGATGTGATTGCCAGCAACCTGAAAGGCGTAACTCGATTATGACTTTTTTGATCTTCGTTAGAACAACTGAGGGATGTCCTCTCCTCGTTAGCTACTGGACGCCTACCAAAAACGGATATAACTCGACATAGAATGAATTTCTAAATTTGTCTCTAAATATCAAATGTGCAGAGGTCGAAATATGCGTTGCCGTGCACGTTTACTTAAGACGTAAAAATCGTCTCATTACATAAAAGGTTTCTTTAATCTGAATATGTACCGCTTGCCGGCTTTTTTTAACTTAAGCTAAGCTTAGAAGGTGATAACATAGGTAATTCGGGTACTACCAGTAGTACGTAGTAATACTACGTAATAGTTAGGAGAAAAAGGTGAGAATCCTACCCATCATAGACCGCAGACAACGAAGAGAGAAGCTGGGTGGACGGTACCGGTAACACGAATTTGGCAGAGACGCTGAAGCCGATGAGCAGCTTGAGAAGCTTCTAGGCGCTAAAACATCCGCGGGCCAAGCTTTCCAGCTGTTCAATTTCGAGGAAGGATTGAATACTTACACAAACATCAAGGGCTATGGAGACGGAGCAGTATGAAGGTGAAGAGTACGAGAAATGACGCGCATCCTGGGTTCTGGCTACATCAGGTAACTTACATACATGTCCAGAACTCTTATTAATAAGTAGAAAATCCAAAAGGAGCTGTGGGCCTACACGATCGAATTTCTATACAAAGTCGATAAGAATTAGGATCATGTTCCCCTCCACAGAACAGAAACAGAATGTATTCTACCAATAAATGAAGCGTTTGGCGGGACCCCGGGGTCCCCGCTTGCCCCGCCAGCTGTCATAAGCAACCGGTATATTTGGTAAATCCAAGTGCTGTGTATGCTATGTATCTCTTGTAGTAATGACTCTCGAGTTGCACAGAGCTGCAGAGTTCGCAACATTGCGTGCTCGATGCCGCTGCTGTATTAATAGTAGGCGCTAGCTTCTAGGTGTCAGCTTGAATCTGTTTGGTCGTATCTTCACTAAAGCACTTAACAGAACGAACGAATCCAGCAGCTTTGCGATCACGAAAATTTCCATATCACGTTTGCGCTGAGGAAACTCTGCACCTCCAGTTCGCCTAGACTTCATACTGGATGCTAAATGCTTGAAGGTGAAATGAGCTCTAGCTAAACTCAAACTATCACAAAATTGTCACAGCCTGTATATTAGCACTGCCCCGCCGATAAAAATAAATAGTTCCGGTCGCCATCGGTACATGATGCGGGACCCCGGGGTCCGGCCAATAGCTTCATATCTCGATTTCCGCCTACTACTATTTTCAAAAAACGTGTCTTGAGAGTCCCGCCTCGTTCTTCGTACAACAGCACCTAAAACTAATGTGCACTGCCAATTTTGTTTTGGTTCGAGGCGACAACTTTCAAATTATCAGATTGAGTGGGGACTCGTGCTAAAAGCGACTGCCCATAGTCCCAACAGCTACTGGTCTCTAAATCCTGCTTACTTTGCCCTTACGTTCAAGGACATTAAGTCCTTCAGGGCCATACCCTAAATGTTCAGGTCCTTTATGGCACCAAAGATCGCCTTTACGTACCCTTGCACAATCTGTTTGTTCAGACTCTCGTCTAACGCTGTCGGATTCATCTTCAGCAAGTCATCGACCTCGTCTGGAGACATTGACGTCTTCATCCACTGCTTGAACTGCGCAGCCTGTAGCTCGGAGGCAATTTTCTCCGTACCCGGCTAATTCTTGGCCTTCATGAGCATTTTCGCCACTGCATCGTCTCCGTAGGTCGCGACAATTGTGCCAATCATCGAAGCCTCCACTTCCGGGTTCTGCTTCTTGAGCATGCCGATATACTTGGCCCAACTATCCAGGTTTCTGCTGGTGAGGACCTTGTCAATGTTTTTATCGAGCTTGAACAGCTTAAACGCTTGCTCCGCAGACGTCTTCTGAGCCAGCATCTTCTGGGGCTGTTCGTCGACGTTCGATCTGGTGAGTGCGTTGGCCCAACCTGTAAGCATTTCCAGGTTAAACGTCCTCTCTTCACCATTCGCAGTCGTTGCACCACTCCGTAGCGCTCGCTTGGGGAAGGAATTCTTCTTCTGGCCACTAGAGACCATCTTGGAGTCGGTGCTTGCAGCGGCGTCATTAAAAACGGATGCGAGGAGTACAGCGGCGACCACGACAAGGTAATGCAGACGCATGGCGGTATTGATTCAGAGAAGCGGTTCTTGGATCGTGGCGGGTGCTTGGATCGTGGCGAAATGCAAAGTGGGCTGGCTGGTCCCGACAACTTTCATTTTAGGATTGGGAAATCGCTCCTTGCTCTTGGGATCGAGTTGCCATGTGCAGGGTTTCCTAAAAATATATGGCCATAACAATTATTGCCATATTTTTCAATACAATAATGTATTTCTGGTCTTCGAACTTTGCCCGACAATAACTTATTTCGGTACTATCACCCCATACAATAACCTATTTCATGTTCGAAGAATCAGTAAATCTCCACCAATCACCACTTCTAGTCAGCCATTTATTAGCCAATCAACAGGAAGGTTTTGACAAAATCTCAGCAGCCATCCATTCCGGCACTGTGGTTGCAGGAGCACCATTGCCAATGCTACTTTCATTCTTCGTTTTGCAACACCAAGTATGGACTCCCTCCTATCTCCAACGCGCTCCCCTGCATCGCGCTACACCAAGAAGCAGATCTGCGACGTCTTTTTCAAGCCCATCCTCGACGAGAATGACGAGTGCATGGGCTACTACCGGTGCCGGTGCGGTGTCCAGCGCAAGCAAGATGCCAAACGTGGCTATACGAACCTCATTAGCCACGTCGTCAGCCAGCACCCCGACTACGCCGACACCCTCGACAATTTTCACGGCGGAAACAACGGCACTCTCTTGTCCTTCATCGACAAGAAGAGCTCGAACGTCTTCGGCTGGCTAGACTGGCTTGTGTGCGCGAACCTGCCCCTCTCGTTCTGCGAGAATCCGTTGACGCGTCGCTACACGTCTCTGGATCCGGTCTGCGACGACACGTTGGTGCAGTACCTAGCCGCGGTGTGTCTGGAGGTGCTGCGAGCCCTCAGCGATTACCTACCTGCTGAATTCGGTATCGTCTTTGACGGGTGGTCGTTCAAAAGTGAGCACTACCTCGCCGTTTTTGCGGCGTTTGGTCATGACGGCAAGCAAGAGACCGTGTTGCTGGCAATGGCACCTCTGCTGGGCGCCGAGGAACGCGAAGGTGATCCCCTGCATGATGCAGATGCACACATCGCATTCCTCAAGTCTATTTTGAAGCCATTGAAGCGACACATTGAGTGTGTCCGCTTTCTCGTTGGCGACAACTGCGCTGTCAATGTAAGCGTGGCCAGGAAGCTGGGGATACCTTTGGTGGGCTGCGCCAGTCACCGCCTGAATCTCGCCATGAAGATGTACCTGGAAACCCACGCGGATATTCTCGACAAGATCAACCAGCTCATGAAGTACTTGCGGGGTCTCAATCAGTCGGCAAAGCTCCGGTACGTATTGTATTAGGTTAATGCTTAGTAGGAGGTTTATGCTAATGTTGAGGTTTGTGTGGTCAACCCAGACTGAAAACCCCACTGCGGCCAGTCACTCGTCAGGCGACGCGCTGGTCTTCTACATTCGCCATGGTGGAGCGGTTCTTCAAACTCAAGCCCTTCCTGGACCCCGCGGACGACGACTTGGCTGCGTACATGCCATCGCCGTTGGAGGAAATGCGGCTTCGGGCAGCGTTGGACGAGTTGAAGGACTGAATCGGTAAGCAAGAAGCTACAAGAGGAAGGTGGCCTAACCATGGCGGATGTGCGCGCTCTTTTCGACAGCTTGATGGAGAAAGAGCCGTCGCTAGGCAGCTACTTGGCCCCTCAAGCTCCTATCGTCAAGTTTGCAGCGTTTGAGAAGGCGTGCGTTCAAGTGCAGAATGGGGATGAGCGCTGCCTGTCGAGGGATGGCGCCGAAGCGTTAGCCCCCTTCGTGACGAAGCCCTCCGTTACCTCTCAGCCCGTGAATTCAAGTAATCAAGCCAAGAAGAAGCTGAGTTTCGCCGAACAAGCACTCAAGAAGCGGAAGGTGGCGGCTCAACTTCTGCCGAGGTAAATATCTTTTTGTTTTTTTATATTTCAGTCATCTTCTCACAGTTTGTATTTTTTGGTTAATATTTCCAGGAACGAGCTGGTGCATTACATTCCGCCGACTTCCAACGTTGCTGAACGATTTTTTAGCCAGGCGGGGATTGTTTTGTCGCCGCTTAGACAAGCGATGTCGCCGGCGCAGCTCGAGAACATCCTGTTTCTCAAGATAAACCGCCAGTTTTGGAACCTGTCGACTGTGCGAACGGCCGGTAAGCAGATTTGAGGTCACTTGCGTGCATAATGGATTTCAGGTTGCTGTCCTAAGCAATAATGTATTTCTCCTCTTTCTCGGCAATTTTCCATTATTTATTTCTTGTTATGCTTCACATATCATGGCAACAGTATTTTAGGAAACCCTGATGTGCTATCAAAGGAAGTTAGATTGCGTTAGATCTGAAGTGTTTCGCTTCGTAATTCGTTACTTTATCTGTGACCACCGGCAAAATCAATGATTGCGTTAGATTTGTATAACTTTTGTGGCCACTAAATCATCCACCTGCTAGTTGTACTTGTACCATACCGTCGTGGGAAAGTAATTGCCAGGATAATGCAGCTATATCATACAGGTTTCATTAATAAACTCTTGGTCGAAAAAAAGGGTTTGTCATAATTCCATTCATTGATGAGTGCCGTGAGCCTTTTGCGGCTTCTTGTATACTTCGAAGTACGAAGTAACCACTTTGGCACGCTGCACTCGCCAAACATAGCGGGTAATGAGTTTAACTTTATCAGGCATTGTGGCGATCTGCGTTCCTTGACCCCGGATCCACCTACACCAACTTCTACCAAGCCCAGTTAATCGCCCTTTTTGCTTAGACTTAGCGACCCGAGAGAGAGAGAAGAAAGTTGATTAGCTGCTTCATGGACGTCTTGTTTTGCTGGCTAAATGGACTAATATGCTACGTTAGTTATTGACTAGGAATCCACTTTTGGCTTGGTGGTGTGGGAATGAGTTGCTCCCAGGGTTCCTTGAGGTCCAAGGACAATGCTGACGGCAAAGAGGCTTAGCGTTACTATAAGCACGTCATGAACCACAACAATGACAAATTGTCAAAGTCACTTCCACTCCGACAGTGTCGATGAATGAGTTGTTGTGGGCATCCCAACAAAGTCATTGGATGTGTGCGCTAGTAGCTGGACGACATGTATTACACTTTCGTAGCAGTCCTCGCCTTCCAGAAAGCCTCATACTTCGCCCAAAAAACGTACTTGGGGTTCTTCGCGAGCTCGGAGAGCGTATGGGTTGCCTGAAGCTTGGGGATCTTGAGCGCAAACCAGACGTCAATGGGATGGACCCCCTTCGAGAAAACCTCCTCGCTCGACTTGCCCTTGGCGAACATGCGCTGGATGCGCTTGTTCTTGCTGAACAGGGACGCCACGTAGTTGGCCGCGTCTTTCCTCTCGCACGTCGCGCAGACTGTGGGGCCAATGTAGAACGCATTGTTACAGATTAATGGTATGCGTGCTACTGCGCTGCAGCCCGGCCGCTAGGGCGGGCTGAGCCCTAGGAGGTGCTGGGTGGGTTAAACTTGGCTTGCTTGTGCTCGAGGAGAACGCGAACTGCCGTTGGCGGAGCACCGAGCTTGCGGCGCGTCCTTTCATCGCCGGGCGTCTGGTCGCCTACTTTTGGAAACCTCTGTTTCAACACCTTGAAACCCCCATTTCCTCTCGCACGTCGCGCAGACTGTGGGGCCAATGTAGAACGCATTGTTACAGATTAATGGTATGCGTGCTACTGCGCTGCAGCCCGGCCGCTAGGGCGGGCTGAGCCCCAATGATCAGGGTAGTAGCACGGCAACCATCACTGAAGTGTAGTCGGTCTTGTGGCCCCGCTCACCATCTTCGCCGCGACGGAGGCGACCGACTCGGTGCACAGGCGCGTGTAGAGCTTGAATGCATCGGATGCCCATCGCCCGTGAAACTGGATCGTCAGGGCGTCGACGCCGGCCTTGTACATGTGTGTGGCGCCGCCAGCTCGGAGGGAGTGCGCGCTGTACTTGTGAGGGCTTTCGCCCAACTGCTGCGCGGCCTGGCGCAGGACGCTGGTGACGCGGGCGGCTGACACGCAGGATGGGACTCCCCGGTAGTCCGTGAACACGGCCGCTGGGATTGAGGCTGGGAGGTTCCCCCTTGCGCGCAGTAGTAGTAATGCGCCAAACACCGGGCACAGCGTCGGATGCCCGGAACGCGCGAGCACGCGAGTCGTCGGGGCTCCACTCTGGTTTGTCTTGGAACCGCGGAGCCGAATGCACACAGCGGACGCGGTTCTCGGGTCTGTCGTGGGCGCTCCGGCTGCATTGGTAGCCGTGATATCTTCTGCCTTGAGCGCGAACCATCGAAACGTTGTCGCCGTTGTGGCCATGATCTCGGATCGGCGCAACACGAAGAAGAAGGCCAGGCACAGAACCCCCCACAACGCTTGATCCGCGGGGGCGTGGAGATCGAGCGCCCTCAGGCACGCTTCCAGCAGGGCGACGGACACTGGCGCCTTTTGTTGCACTGGGCGGTCGATCCGGCCCAGGCCGCTGAGGAGCATGCGGATCTGTGGATGGTCTGACGGGAACGGCAGCCCTGACGCTTGGAAGAAGTGTCGGATGCCGTGGAGGTTTAAGCGGATGGTCGAGCTCTTGACGGGGCGGTTTGAGCCGAAGCCGAGGCGGTGGCTGTCGATGATGAAGTCGGATATTAGTCGGAGTTGGTTGTCTAGCGGGAGGCCGAGCTGCCAGGGGACTCCGCGTCGGGCTGTCCATAATTTCCAGTGGCTGAGAGCTCGGCTGTATGTTTTGAAGGAGGAGGATGCAACGGAGTGTTCGCGGAGATGTTGCGCCAAGCTGTCATGAGCGTGTGTATGGACGTTGGAGTCGGGGCTTGGGACCAGCCTTGGGTCAGCTCGGAAAACGTGCGTGCGTGGCTCGCGCTCCCCCACCTCCTCGATACAGCGTCGGCTGTGATGTTCTCGGCCCCGGGAATGTGGGACGATGAGAATCGGAGGCCAAATTGGAGTTCCCATGCGCCTAGCAGGCGGATGAGGAGCTGAGCTCGGCTGTTGCGCGCCGCCATCTTCGACTGCCAGGACACGGCGGTGGAGTTGTCGATACGAAAGTGGACGTGGATTGTCTTGGCTTGGGCACGCTCCTGGCGCCAGCGGGGCCCCCATGCCAGGACGGCGAAAGTGCATGCGAGGAGCTCTCGGTAGGTGATGTCGAAGCCGTTCGCCGCACCTTCGTGAAGTGCTGTGATGAGGTCGCGGTCTTGGGGCGAGAACTTGTACGTGAGGTAGCGCGACGCAGCTGGCTCGATGGCGCAAATCCCTTCGTCGGAAGCATCTGTCAGGAGGGTGAAGTCTTGAATGGGGTGGGCGTCGAAGTATTCCAGAGGTATTCCGTTCAGGGTTGGCGAGTCCAGAATGGCCCACCACCACAGGAGGTCATCGCGCATGTCGTCCGACACGTGAATGCGTTGGGTGCGGTGAAGAAAACGCTCGCCGGCACGGAGGCGCTGGAGGAAAACGCGGGCGGGTCGGATACTGGTGGCGACGTGACGCAGGGAGCCGAGGAGCGACCGGTATTCGCTGCGCGCCAAGTTGCGGGCGTGGAACGCGTGACTGACGAGGTGCTTGGCCTTCGCGATCTTCTCAGGCGGCATGGAAACGGTGTCCGCAGACGTGTCGAAGATGAGGCCGAGGACCTTGAGGCGGGTGCTCCAGGGGGTGAACTTGTCGTCATTGACCGCAGTCGGACCCATTATTGAGGTCATGGCCCATCGGAGCGAGCGGTCGATGTCAGCGCAGTTTGACCCGGTGTCGTCCGTGACGTTGATGTGATCGTCTACCCAATGGTAGTTGTAAAACCCGCCGGGGTGGGTGGCGTTGGTGGTGGACCCGTGGACAAAAGCGACGGCGCCGCCGAGGACGCCGTAGGTCCCTGAGCTGCCGGTCCAGCCGAACGCGGCCGCAAGGTCGATCACGATGGCGGCATCCTCAGGAATGTGACCGGCGAACATGTACACGCACTCGCTGTGGGTGCAGACATTGCGGTAGGCTGATGTAACGTCCCCCGCCATGAGCTTTACTTTCCGGCCGGGCTTGGAACGCCGCAGGCGAAGTATTTCCTTTGCGACGCTGGAGCAGTGGTCGAAGGCTGCGGTTGGAACTTCGTCTTGGTCCGTGTGCGAGTTGACGGAGTCGTTGTCAGGGAATGAGAGGTCGTGTATGACGCGGCCCGATGTGAGTGGGTCCCCGGCCCCCTTGTCTACCACGCCGAAAGGACTAAAGAACAGCTCAGTCCAGATGTCGACTATGTCTTCGTCCAGCACGAGGCAGCGGAAGCGGTCCTGCTCTTTGCGGATGTTGGCGCGCAGGACGGGGAGCCGTTGGGCCGCCGACGGGTGGTTCCTGGGGAATGTGGGCTGGCGCGGGAGCGGCGAGGTCAGGTGGACGCGCGCGCCGTGGTTCGCGATGTCGAGGAGTTCGTCGAGGTGCTCGTACCCTGCACACAACCTCCGCAGGACTGCTGGTGTCATAGCTTTGTTGGGTCGATAGTCGTCTCGGGTTTGACCACGGATCAGCTCCGTGAAGGCTTTGAGCGGCATCCTGGTTCGTCGGATGAACTCGGACATCGCTGCCTGCAGAGGGCGGTTGAGAACGCGCGGAGGGTCCGTGCCCAAGGCATTGGGGGCCTGGGGGGGGGGGGGGGAAGAGCACGCCTGCCCGGCCGAATTCGGCCGCTAATGATGACTGTTGGATGGATCGCCACAAGGCCGCCCGCTCCGAACTCTGGATGCGTAATTGTTGTAGCGCCCAGGCTGACGGGGCGGAGCGGAGGATAGGCGGCCATGCTTGGTAAGTAGCTGAGCACCGGGGTTGGCGCAGCGGCGAGGGCACTGCCGAAGGGCAGTCGCGCGCCTCGGCAGATACTGTGCAAGCGTCAGAGGCATGCCCGTCCGCGGTGTGGGAGGGGCTCTCTCTGGAAGATGCGACAGTGGCCGCTCCGGCCGCGTGGGGCGGTGGGGAGGGCATTGGTGGACACGCATCGACGGAATTGTCAGGGGCCTGGACGGCCGTGTGACGCACGCCGGAAAGTGGTACCGGAGTTGAAGTGGGTGTGGACATGGGCGGGTCGCTAACACTCAGGTCGGAAGGCAGACAGTATGTATTCTGGTTAGGCCTGAGGCGGGATGAACGAAATGCCGGCGAGCCGACGGCATCTCGTCCCCGTCAGTTGCGCTGGCGTGTGGGTTGGCGGCGGCGCCCGTACTTCCTGGTGATGAACGCTGTCAGCGCCGGGGGCAGGTCGTCAGGCCACGTGTGCGTGCGGCCCTCGATGGCGCATTGGTCTCTCGTCCCGCCGAAGCACATGCCCCCGCCGAAGAAGCGGAGGCAAGGCTCGACGCCACCCGCGGCGCGGGGTATGAGTGCGCGGACGCTAGCGGGTAGGCCTCCAGGGCGCGTAGGCTGCGCGCGGTCAGCCTCGGCGCGCTGCGCTGGGCGCGCGGTCTGCGTGTTGCCGGACGATCCGGGTCTGCGCACTGGGGCGGCGGGTGCGGCAGTGGCGATGGGTATCGCTTGTAGTGCCATTGCCCAGGCGACGGTGCCAAAGTCGATGCGCGCGGCCGCGGCTGAAAACTCTCTCCACCAGAATGGGGAATCGCTGGATAAATGGACGTACACTGCCCCGAGATGATGGTTGACCTCGTGGAGGGTGCGTTCGACGCGGGCCGGCGTGTGAAGCGGGTCCACATCCATGTTGGCCACCACGAACTCGCGGAGGCGGTAAAGCGGGCGGGCCATGACCTCGTGCCATTGTGAGTTGGCGAATGTTGTTAGGCCTTGGATTGCACAGAGCAAGTCGAAATAGGTATCGCATGGAGGCGCGGGCGGCGGCGATGCGTTGATGCCAAAGTCCAAGTTGAAATTGGCGTCGGAGGAGCCTGCAGCCAATTGGGCAGCACGATTGGCGCGATGGTAGTGCATGATCGAGACGCCGTAGCGGCCGAACCGGGCTGCTGACGTGGCGTTTAGGATAGGAGCATTGTCATCGAAGTTCAGGCAGTCGAGCATGCGCATGCGGAGCACAAATGACATTGGTGTCTCGTGCACGCCTTCGGCACTCAGCAGGTACGGGTACAGTCGATGGGCGGCCAGGTTGTGCACCGCGGACGGGACGAAGTCGCCGCGCGCGCGGGTCATTTTCGCGGGTGGCGGGAAGTGGGCCGCCCGCAGGTTGCGGACTGACGCCGGTGGAAGGCTGCCCCGGTTGTTTGGCACTGTCCACGACTGTGGGTCTGGGTGCGTGTCGATGGCGGTCGCCGGGTCATAGGGCGGGATCGTCGGAGGTGCGGCAACGGGCGCCGCGATGCCACTGATGGGCTGCCGGGACTGCAGGTACTGCATGAACTCGGCGAATAGTTGGGCCATGGACTGACGCTGCGGGACTGGGTCAGCGGTGGGTGGGCAATCAGCCCGGAGGTTCAAGCCTGGGGAACAATCATGAGCCACTGGGGGCGGGTACGAAGCCTGGCGCGACGGCGGCTGGATGGCAGGCGCGGCCGGGTCGGCGCCCGAGTTGAAGCTGTCCATGAAGTCGGCCAAGTCGAACTCTGAGTCCGCCGTGGCCATGGCCGGGCCAGAGTGCACGATCGGGGGCGCGGCGGTGCGTGCAAGCGGGGGACTCGCGCGGGCTTCCGCGGGCTCGGGGACGTGTGCGGCCACGGGGCTAGCGGCGATGCGTGACGGGGGCGGCGGAAGGACTGAGGACGCTGAGCCTGGTGCGTGCGCACCTGTCGGGGCGCCTGCAGGCGCCGCCGCCGGGGGCTGGGCCGCCGGCGCGGGTGTGCCTCCCGTCGTGTCGGACGGTGGCGGCACCGCTGCGGAGTCGGTCACGCTCGGAGGCGACAGGCGCGAGAATGCAGAGCGCTGCGTCGTCTTCGTCGTCTTCGACGTCTTCGTCGGCTTGGTTGTTTTTGTTGTCTTGGACGTTGTCTTCTTCGGTGTTGGGCGGCGATGCGCGGTCGCCGCGGGCGTGGTCGCCGATGCAGTGGCCGCCGGTGACGCCGAAACAGAGGACGAGGCGCCCAGCGCCACAGCGGAGAGACGAGCGGCAGCGGCGGTGGCGGCCTCTCGGTTGACGACGAGCTTCCGTTTCTGACGGCGTGCCTCCGCGAGGGCCTCCTCTGTGAGCTTGCGCTTGGCGATGCGTGGGCTGGTCCGGGGCCGAGATGTGACTGCTGGGGGAGCGGCGGCTGCCGCTGCGGGCGGAGCTGAGCTGACTGAAGTCGACGAGCTGGACGGCGGTGCCACCGAAGTGCCTGGTGGCGTGAGCGAGGCCGGCGAGTCCGACGGAGGGGCCGCCACCACGGAGTGTGGTGGTTGGCCGCCGCGCGCGGCAGGCTCAGAGGCGGCAGGTGCCGTGGGGGGTACGTCCGCCGCTACATCAGCCGGTGACAGCGGCCCCAGGGAGCCGAGGGACGCCAACGCCGACGGAGAGTCCGGAGGCGTGGTCGTGGTGGACGCGGTGGCCTGAGCGGCGGAGGCTGGAGTTGGCTTAGAAGACTGCGGCGGTTGCATGGTGGAGCAGATGGAGGGCCGGATGCGCTGGATAAACTTGGCTTGCTTGTGCTCGAGGAGAACGCGAACTGCCGTTGGCGGAGCACCGAGCTTGCGGCGCGTCCTTTCATCGCCGGGCGTCTGGTCGCCTACTTTTGGAAACCTCTGTTTCAACACCTTGAAACCCCCACTTCACCCCCCCCCTCTCTTCGCTGTCTGTATCGATATTCGCTGCTGTGTCCTTAAGCGCTCGCTCGTCAGTTGCCAGTGTGGTCAACAGCTTTGGCTCGGCCTGACCCGACACAGCTGCATGTACGCTGCTCGCGACGAAAGTGGCCACCACCAGTAGAAGCATGAGGAGAACTCGCATGATTCGGCTTGGGTCGCAAAGGCTTGGAACGTCTTTGGGGCAACTTGGCGAATGGTTCAAGGAATGGAGGGAGACGCGGGCTTCCTGGTGCCTATGGTTTCGCTAGCTGGTACCAGCCGGTCACGTGCACTCCGGATCCCACAAGAAATGCAGACATCTGCTTGATCTTAAATCTTATAGCGTTGCATACTGCATGCACGATGATTGGGTTTAGATATCTATTTGGCTGTAGTATTCTATTATACTTCCGAAGTTTATCTTGGGTTTACCAAGGTATGGCTGGAGACGGTTGTAGTACATGTGTGTAGTGAGCAGTAGTGATCACAGTCCAAAGAGAAGAGCCAAGTCCAATCCTTCGATAACCATACGGGGGATAGAGATGAAGTTAGACCGTGCGATGCTACGAAGCCTTTTTCGGAGAACAATGGACTCAGGACACGAAACTCTCGGCGATTACTTACCTGTACTTACCGTGACTACTTACTGTTCAGAAGCACGTGTGATTGAGTGCTCTTGCTTAGAGACCGCCAGGATTTCAAGGTATGCATCGCTAACTAGCCACTTACAGATGAGCCCTCCCGGACTCAAGTACATCGACAGAAAGCTCCAATAGGTAACATGCAAGCTTGGAGCTCCACAGCAGGTACTCGAATTCATCCTTACGCAGACAACGCCGAATCTGAGGAATGGGTGAAAGCTGCTGAAGGAGAACCCTTGGATGCGTTCGAGTGGATGATGCCGAGTCTGGCCTTGCGAAATGTCTTGCTTGGCCCTGGTCAACTAGTGAGATCATATCTTGCTAGTAGATTATGTAACCGATGTGCACTACTTAGTCAATGAGATTCGGCTTTGGATCGAGCTGCAAGCAGAAACACACAATGCTACAGTAGTGCTTCGCGGGGGGGGGGGGAGATAATGTCCAAACATTATTAATACCAAGAATTTTGGTATAGATAGATAGAATCTCAAATGGGTCAGATACAGAACGGACCTGGTATTTTATACATGGTATGTGATTGGTCGGATGGAAACATGCGAGCGGTTGAGCGGTTGCGTTAGGTCGCGTAGCCGCTTGAAAGTGCCCGTGAGGCGGGCCTAGCGCCGAACATTCCACACGTTACCGCAACTCGGAGTTAGTTTTCTTTATGCGGGGTCTGACTCAGACCTGATTTTTGGTCGGATTTCATGCATTCTAGGCATTCTGGGGGTTGCCTCTCAGACTCTGACTCATTTTGCCGACTAACCACGCTGCAGATAGTAGCGCGAGAGCTGCCCTCCTCACTTCGAAGTACTTGGCATGGTGGAGATTGCATCCTTTCTTCAGTTGGTATGCCACGAAAACTCGCTGCACGATAGTTTTGCTTCTTAATTGAGAATGATTGTTGTCACAAGAGCATACCTACATGTACAAAAGTCACCCAGGCCAGCCTATCGAATCTAAAACCCCAATATACTGTCGAACCATGTAAGCTTAAAGGACTGTAAGAAATTGCGCATAGGAATTCGGGTTTGGTCCCAGGGCTTAATAGCAACCGGTGATACCTATTGATACGATGATACTATATGCATATATCCTTGTATTAATATCAGGTGATATCAATAGAACCTTGGGATCAGGATCATTGATCCGCCCACACAAACAGATTGGTATCCGGTGATATTATATCCGATACCATAGTAGCTTGCTCAGAACTGTTAACTGTCGTGATAGAAGTTCTACACGTGGGTTGCCTTTAGCATGAGGTCGACGCCAAAATGCCTACTCGCTCTCAGGCTTCGTTTTCAGAAGCATGCCGGCTTTGCCGGGTCGATGCCAGTCTTAAAATTATCTCAAATTATCTACGAAAAGTCAATAACTAGCACAGATTCCTTGCTGTCATGCTGCCCTCGCTTCCTTACGCTAATAACTGAAGCTGTCCAACTGCGCCCAATTCGATGGAGCTGCGTTCTCTTTCGTTCTCAGAACTAGGGTGGACATATTATGTACCAAAATTGGTATTCTAACCAATCAGATCGTAAAATTTACCACAACCACCTTCACTGATAGAGTATTTGTTTTTTGATATGATATTGATACGACAGTGTACGTGTATCAAGATCAGTTGATCCAGCCCCGCTGATTTTTGAACCTGTATCGGTATCATGCATACCGTCAACATAGCTGATGATATGAAGCCCTCCCCATCTTGGATTGAAGTCGCATGCAAACACGACCGCTCTGTTTTATTTCGAAATGAGATCGCGAAGACGCAAGTATCTGAGCGCAAAACTTGGGCATACAAACCATAAACGCAGTTTGAACTATCCTATCGAAGTTGTGACTTTCGCGACTAATATATTTCCAAAATGATTATGTCACGAGGCAAAACAATGTCGATTAACATTAACACCATATCCCGCAGAATAGCCCAGTTAAACGATCGACTGCGCTGAACCCAGTTATGATGTACGCCTCCGCTTGGTAGGGTTCACTACACCTGCACCCGCAGGTTCCTCATTTGCAGAGAGACACCACCTGCGAACCTCTGCTTTTGTCAGATTTTCAGATAGCCACTCTACCGTACCGTCATTTTGCCGACTAATAGCGCTGCAGATGGTAGCGCGAGAGCTGTCGTCCCGGAAAGTGGTATTTTCAAGCACCCATAGCAGCCACGGGCCGTGCGCTATCCGGCCGAGCCCTTTCAATACGAGCTCCACACGATCGCTTTCCGACATCCACCCAGCCACCTCAATATGGTCCGGGTAATCGAAAACCGGAAAGACTGCAAAAGGGACATTTGGTGATACTCCGTTCTCGAGTAGCCATCTGAGAAGTACCAGCAACTCGTCTCTTTGCACAGCAGTAGCGACATATTCGCGCTTTTCCGTCTCGTTCCGAAGCATGAAAAAATGCCGAACCATTGTTGCGTATCCTCGTTGCAATGCATGGCCCAGCATGAAGCACACATAGAAACCAAACCCTTTTGAGTGGAATTATTCCAAAGACGCCAGCATTTCGCACCACAGCGAAGATGCAGGAGATGCGTTCTGGTCGGATAGCTGCCTCAAAACTCCCTGAAAACACCAGCTGCTTGAAAACTGCGCCCTGGAATTTACCGAGTAGTCATGTCGGTAATGCTGAATGAGCTCGAGAAGGAGCCGCATGGGTCCTTGACTGACATGGGCAGCCAAGCCCCAATCCGGAACTGACTGTCTCGAATTATCAGCCAGGTAAGTCACTACATCCCAATGGCACTCCCAGACAGCTTCCTCGATCCAGTTTCCCGTCTGTGACTCTGCTCGGTTGTTATTGAACCACTTTACCACCTCCAAGTGACCATTGGAAACTGCCCCGTACATGGCTGAATCACCGCACCCTTCGGGTCTGTTATCATGCAGCCACCGCACAACTTCTAGGTGGCCTTTACGTGCCGCCTGCTCCATTGCGCTTTTGGTACAACCTTCTGTTCGGTTAGTGTGTAGCCACTGCACGACTTGGAGGTGGCCATTCCCCGCCGCTGCATCCATCGCCTTTGTTGTGCAGCCCTCCGAGCGGTGCTTGTGCAACCACTGTACGACTTCGAGGTGGCCAGCTTCGGCCGCTTTATCCATTGCGCCCGTATCAAATTGGGACGGAAAGCGGTCATCCAGCCACTGCACAAATGGCAAATGCCCATTTTCGGCCGCATTACGCGCAGCAAATGTCGAACAGTGCTTTTTGCTACAGTGCTCAAACAGCCACTTGACAATGTCCAAATGTCCGCCAAAGGCCGCTACATCAATTAGATTGGAGGGGCATGATTTAGAACAAGCTGTGTGCTCGTGGATCCATTGTAGGATAGGATGATGCCCGTAATGCGCCGCGTGGAGTATCGCGTACTTCGAACGTGCACTCTCGAAATGCTCATATAGCCATTTTACCATTTCGAAATGTCCGTTTCTCACAACATTATTGATTGTATCCTCCTCGTAAGTAGCATCGGTGTGTTCATGTAGCCATTGCACGATAGCTAGATGACCATTAACAGCAGCATCATAAAACACTGCATCATCATAAATCCCTGCCCCTTGGTCGTGCAGCCACTTCATCAGCTCAAAATGGCCACGTGCTGCAGTCTCTTCAAGACAATTTTTGAAGTCAGATTTCCAAGGACCCCGACGATCTCGCCGTCCCATCATCCACTCGAAAACAAGCTTGTGGCCACCTCGGGCAGCCGCATCCACCGCTGCTTTCCAGTTAGGCGCCGTCCGAGCGAGAATGAACTCGAGAAGGTGGAGTGGAGAGCCGTGTTCGCAGGCCGCTTCAAGCACTTTCTGGTCCAGGTTCGAGATCAAGTACTCATTGATCAGAAGTACGACGTGTGGCAATGTCGCTGGCAGGCATGTACTGCAGATGATACGAGCTCGAGACGGCCAGACCCAGCGAGATGACCTCTGCATAGTTGCATGCATTTTGAAGACTGAAACGAGTCATGTGTGGCCATTCTTTGTGGACTCAACAATTGACCGATGTACCAAGCCCTGAGTGAGAGGTACGAACTAGCCCATCAATCTGTAGGATGAGTGAAGCGTTGCTTATTATCAATGGGACGGAACGTGTTGGTGCTCTACACGAGGTCTTAGAACTTATTGCAACGCTGAACGAAAGTGGCCGAGTCTGTAGCCGGAGGTGAATACGTGTAATTGTCCAAGTGAATCATGGATGGACGGAATGGCTGTGTACCGTGCGAAATTGACATTAGAACGAAGAGGCAGCTAGGCGTGAGCGTTTGAAGAAACCACAAGTACCAACACTCGTGCTCGATTGAGCCTATCGCTATCGTCATGTTGGCGATTTGATCACTTGAAGTACTCGAAGTTTCATTTGAAAACTAGGGCTACGCATAGGCTGGGATAGCAATTTTATTAGGGAAGCCAGAACTTTCACCACATCAGTAGTATTACGACGACTACCAAAGCGTGCGAGCGCAACCTCAAAGCTCAACGACTCGTCGCCTCTCTTGCCTAGCAAGTGAGAGGAAGAACTATCAGCTTATGGGCGATACCTTTATGATAAACCTGGAGCATTAAATATCTTATATCATAGTTAACGGTTTTCTTTGCATTGTTTGTACACCGAATGTGTGACCGCAGGAGACACTTTCTCAATGTATGTAGTATAGCCCTCAATCATACCAAACTTTGACGTTGAGCAGACTATTTCTTTTAAAAATCCTTAAATTTCAAAGCTTACGACTACATCAATGGCCCCGCGACCGTTGCATGCGGCGATATTGCAGCTGGGAGGGTGTATACAGCGCGCATCTTCGCTAGAAATCGTGGCCTACAGAACTATCAGGCTTGTAGCTACTGCATTTTGTACGTCGTAGTTAAAACGCGTGTTGTCCTCATACCGCTCCAAACTTACCAGACAGTATCGCATTACCTGGCAGATGCTGCGGCTGCGAAGCAGGCGCAGGAGACGCCAATGGGTAATGATAAAAAAGCCTGCTATAAACTAAAAACAAAACAATAACATATACGGTTAAAACCCTCCTATCCTAGCCATCACGGGGTCCTAGTGCCGTGGTGGTGGGTGGCGCTCAGGCAATCGTTGGAGAGGCGGGTGGCTAGGTACGTAGGCAGGCTGCTTGGTTTAGTGGTGCAAAATTGCACAATAGCTGAAGTCCCATGACGCCTGTCAGCGAGACCGAGTTAGACACGGCCTACTACAACAGTCAGCCAAAACCACGTCTCGAATTCAGGGTCGTAGTGAACCTGATAGTGGCGAATTATGGCGAAAAACGCGCGACCATGTTAGTTTAGGGAACTTGTGGCTGTACTGAGCAATTGTTGCAGCTCGCGAGATAAAGGAAACGCAGGGAGATAGGTACGTACGTAGGTGTCGGTTGCTTTAGAATGCGAAATGGCTGAAGTCATGCCCTGACCAAACACGATGTCTGGAAGAATCGGGCTCAGTTACCGGCTCCAGCTACCGGGTCACCAGTAGAAAGACAGCCAGCGACAAAGGACCACGATACCGGCCTCAGTTTACTGGCTTCAGTTACCGAGGCGCGAATTACAGAAATCTGCCTAAATACCGAACGGGTATACAATACATAACCTCATATAACTAATACTTCAAGGTCCAACGACTGGTCGAACGGAGATGGGCAAAGGTACTGATGTAAAAATCCAGGATACCTTTGTTTGGCCAGAGGTACTAAGCTGTGCAGTTGAAAATTGGCGCGCTTTTGATTGCCTGTGCGGTCTTCTATACCTTTCCACTTTCACATTTTCAGTCAATGGACCATGGAATAATCTACTTCATCAAAAGGTATGTGCTTTTTGAAAAGATGATGCATGCACTAGATCAACTAGGAGAGGGAGCAGATAGTCCTTACAAATTAGAGCTACTAACCGCACTGATGTGGTGCGAACACGTTTGGTCAAAGGTCAGCGCTGAAACAATTCAGCACTTCTGGCTTCGCTTGGGCTTGATTAACAAAGCAAGCCTCAAAGTCCTTCTAAACTAAACTAATTCAGTACAGCCTTTTTTATGGTAACGCTGAGATCACTTTATAAACCTAGAGCCCTTATATATATCAGGCGTTCGGCACTCAGGCAGAGTTCTGTAACCCGATTTGAGCTGCCCAGCAGCATGACCTATCAGCCACTGCCATCCCAGTATAATATTTTATATATTAAATAGATGTTCCGAGTCTGACCACCACTCTTGATAAGTACGATTTCTAGCCAATCAAACGGATCCGTCACTTCAACTACAGCTGTCTTGAACTTTGTATAACAAAGTGCAGCCCCGCTCTGATTGGTCACTTTGCATTTTGCTGTTCATCCTCCAAGTCAGAAAAGATGGAGGAACGCTGGGGCTTCTTAGCGCCCTGGACGTCGGTCCTCCGGCTGCTGTTCCAGCCCTGGCTGTCCAACCCTCACGACGACCTCCACGCCCCGCCTCAGCGCGTCCTCGGCCTCCGCTTCTTCCCCAGCCCCGGCCCCCGCAGCTTCCCGAACGACGGACCCACGGCCCGCGAGGGGCTCAAACTCCTCGCCGCCGTGGCTCACGTGGATATCGACGCGTGGAGGTTCATCCTAGAACACCACTGCGGGGTTTTCTCCCACCTCAAAGGGTGGAACGCAGAACGAGACTGCGAGATTCTGGTTCGATATTGGGCGGAGCTCCACGCCTACGCTACGGCTGGAGGCGTGCGTCCGTGACCTGGTGGACAACTGTGGCGTCCACCAGCACCACAAGCCCCGTCGGGCTTATATGAACGCATTGGCAAAGATCGCAGCTATGGATGAGAGGCTGAGACCAGACACGCCTGGCGTGGAAATTCTAGTGCCTATAGAGATCAAGAGCGGGTTTCACCGGCAGGTCTGGTCTCCTTTGGATCTTGCGACCGAAAATTAAGACCCACTCGTAAAGGACCCAAAACTGAGACCAAACTGTAACTTTATGGGACCTAAAGCAAGACCAAACCAATTACGGCAAAAAATATCCTTCAATTTGTATGTGCAAATTTGATATCCAAGTTGCGTAATATTAGAGGTACATTGTAAAAGCGTTACGCAGGGGGGGGGGGATTATAAAAGAAAAGAAATCCTAACTGAATACGTTTGCCAACTGATTCATCACAGCTGATCAAGTAGATCTACGCGTACGTCTTGTTGTTCCATTGGTCCTGGTGTTGGGACTCCCACTCGTGCTCTCAACTTGGGAGCACGTGCCTTGACGAACAACTCACACTGCAATGGAGTATGCCACGAAGGACACGGTCGGCGACATATCGTATGGAAATCGCGGTTCTTTGATCATCCCATTCGCCAATCCAAAGCAAACCGATCCTTCTGCTATGTACTTTGTCGAAAATATTTATTTTGCGAAAACTAAACAGTCTAGACATGATCCTATATGCCTTTACGACGATAAAAAACTTCCATAGTAACGCATCGCCTACTTAGTATATATCAATAAACGTACGAACAAATACAAACAGAAAAGAATATTATCTGTGGTGGAAATAATGCCTATCACTCCTGCAAATGCACAACAATAAGGAGGTACTTTTGTTCCCGGTAGATCGCATAACAGGGTCTTGTGTCGTGACCTATTCTTGATATCTATCCCAAGGAAACCTGGAACTTCCCAAAAGGTCTCTGAATTGGGTCCTGAAGACCCAACACGGACCAGACCCACCGGTGTTCCAAATAAAAGTCTACCGCGCGACACGGGCATCTTGATATCCTGCAGTGGCTACATCAACAGGGGAACTGTCCCGAATCTTGCGATAGCAGCGTTATGGACTCAGCCGTCCGGGGTAGGCACTTCAACATCGTGCAGTGGCTGTTTGATAACTGTAGCAAGGGCTGCTCGAAATATGCTCCAGGGCATGCGGCTCGCAACGGAGATTTCGCAATGTTGCAGTGGCTGCACCAACATTACAGCAGTCAATTTGATTCTAGGGTGATGGATGACGCGGCGTATGGAGGCCACCTCGAAATCGTTAAGTGGTTGCACGAGCACCGGACGGAGGGGTGCACCACAAGAGCGATGGATACAGCAGCGCCTACACGTTGTGCAATGGCTGCATGCCAATCGAGCAGAAGGGTGTACAATTCAAGCTATGGACTGGGCTGTGGATGAAGGCCACCTCGATGTTGTGCGATGGTTGCACGAAAACAGAGCCGATGGATGCAGCGACTCTATGATGCGGTTGGCTGCCCGTAAAGTTGGATATAGTAAAGTGGTGTAACGAGACAGGATGCGGGAGAGATACTGACAGTTTGGTAGCTGCTGCTTGGGAAGGTCATTTAGATGTGGTTTGTTATCTCGCTGAGGATGGAAGGCAACTTGGTTCTGGATGGGGTCTCGGCACTGCTGCCGGACAGGGTCATTTGCAACAGAGGTCCGAAATAATAATTGCGAATCAATAAATAATTGGTTTTTGCCGTATAAATTTTTATTATTGGAGATCACGGACTCCAATACAATACAGTATTGCACCAATTATTGACAATTAATATGAAAAAAGGTTGCCCACGCCCAAAGTAGCAAGATGCGTCGGTAAATGAAGGTTACATCTCTTCACGCAGCCAACAAAGGCGATCGTGTGAGTGGAATACTTACCGTAAACCCATAGAGGGACAAATTAACATATTTGACGCAAACATTCACCCAAACCAGAACATATTTGCAGGTTTAGTTAGATGGTATAATAAAATTATGATATTTCTATCTTACACGAATAATTTAAGGGGAAATTCCAAAATACGTCCGTTTTATTAAAGTAATTCCGTAATGCGTCCGTGCCGTATAAATATGTACCGTAGTCACCCTTATTATTAGGACGTGTACGTTTGGCACACACTCGCACTCAGACCAAGCCCAAGCCGTAGAAGCGGCCGCCGTGGATCTTCGGCGCCATGCCTCTCGAGTCTCCTCCTCACCTTCGCGGCTGCTGCGACGGGCGTGTCCGCTGGCTCCCCGCTGCAAACCGACACGCATACCACTCTGTTCATCATCTACGCCATCAACGCCGTGTCGGACAACTCGACCGAGCACCCGGATACCACCACGGGCTTCGTGTCGGCGCTCACGCTCAACAGCGACGGCACGCTCAAGCTGTTCAACACGCTCGAGACGCACGGCGGATCCTCACGAACATCTCGCTGAGCCCCGACGCGGACTTCCTAGTGGTCTCCAACTATGCCGGCAGCCTCTCCATGTTCCCGCTGAACGCCGACGGCTCGTAAAGCGATCCTGGATTCGCATCGCAAATCGCCGAAAGCCATGGAATGAGCTTGGAGTAGCTCGTCAAGCCACTTTCAACAGATAATGCCTTGAAATGCGCAACTGCGGTGTGTGCCTGTTTGTACCCAACACGGACTCCATGGTCTTCACGAGCGCGCGATATGACGTGTTGGGGCTTCAAATCGGTTTCATAGCGTGCGGCTTCTTCTGCTACTTTTAATAGCCAGTTTCCTTTCACTTGGGGCAAGCTTGCAACCGCGCAGGAATGCTCCAGTTGGACCGACGAGACGCGTACCACACCAGCAGAGTCGATACGCGCGTTAATAAAATACGCGCACGTGGCATCCTTGCACACCACCTTCATCTTCTCCTTGTTGTTCTGTGCGTAGCATGGTGAACGACAGTCGCGAACGAACAGCTCTGCTACCGCCAGCTTAAAATCCGCCTTACTCAAGAAGCGCTGTTGTTTCTCCATCGACGAACTCAAAGTGTCGCTCCGAAACCATTTTGGTAGGCTCATCGGTATAAATAGATTGGTAGTTGCGTTTTGGCTACATGGTACATAATGGCTACGCAAACCAAAAGGATACACGTCCTAATAATAAGGGTGACTACGGTACATATTTATACGGCACGGACGCATTACGGAATTACTTTAATAAAACGGACGTATTTTGGAATTTCCCCATAATTTAAAGGCACCCAACGTGTCAAGTTGTCCGCAGCCCCCTATTTCCATATCAGCATGTAAGCATAATCCCACATACGTGTTTAATGGGGGAAGGGTGACGTCACCAATACGGTGGCGCGGTTTACTTAACAAACTAACTACTCTGCCTAGGGCTATGTAGTGTGCCGGAGCTTCGGCAAATGCCTTAAGTGCATGTGTTAAGGTGCCTGGAGTAGTGCTGCCGTTGGAGTAGCCACTCTTGTTTATCGTTAATCCACTTAGCAATATCGGTGTGCCTGGTCGGCTTCATTTGGTCTCTGCATCTGTCGACTGGTTCGGGTGTTTTGTGCCGGGCTCGTAAGGTTGCCAGGAAGGCTCACGGGTGTTTACTTACTCTATAGATGCCAGTCGAATATATTGAAATTGCGGCAACTTTTATTATTGCTCCATACTTAATTGTAATTTTTATTACGGTCTGATTGTATACTCAATACAATATAGTAAGTTACTGTATTTTCGGACCTCTGATTTGCAAGTACTTGTCGTGCTGGTGGACAACTACTATAGCTTTGGCACGATACTCGTATCTTGGAATACCCGCGACGCTATCGCGACCTGTATCAGGAGGACGCTAAGCCAGCTATCGGACCAGCAGGCGTCGACTGCTTTTGCTTCTTCGTGGTCTGGAATTCTGGAATCGGTAAATCAATGTCACTCTGGAGGGTTCTTTTCGTGTGTGGGCATAGTGCTGGTTCAAGCGTTGCAGCGAGGCTACGCAGCAATGGTTCGGCAATTCTTCGAAGGCAAAGACGAGCTGGTGAAAGGGCAATATGTTTCGGTTGCAGGCGAGCAGCGTCAAATTCCACTGCTGCGATGGCTGGTCAGAAATGGCATGCCGCATGATGTCCCTACTGCTATCGAACCTGGCACAAAAAAGTTCGGAGCTAAATACCTTGAAGCGACGAGTTTGCTAGCCGAATGTGACCGTGTTACACTCGTGCAAAAGCGACTTAGACAGAAGAAGTACGACGAACTGCTGCTCTGGGTGCTTGACAAGTCTGCTTCTTTGAGCGAAGGCTCTCGCGCAACTATTGAGTGGCTCGCCAACAACCTGTCCAATGACGAGGTTCGAAGTTGGTGCACTGAAGGAGGGACAATTGAAGTAAGACCTTCCAAAAGGGCGGATTTAGTCCAGAGCAAACACGCAGGGTTCTTCGCTGTGGCTTTCCTACATACTGGAAAGAGGAGGAAGGCAGAGGATGCGGAAGAGCTCTGCAGTCAAGACTGCCTCAAGCCATACTCGACCTGTACCATGCGGATTGCAGCTTCGCTTCATTGCATTTACCCATGATCTCCTTGATGTGACGAATATTATCGTGAATCATTCCCTCGCTGCGACTGACCTCCTTCAGCATTGGTTGTGCTGTAACTTAATGCTGTAGCCAAGTCATTATACTGGTCGAAAAGCGCAATGATTTAGCATCAGCGTTAGCAAAATAATCCCCCTTGACCGTTCGACGAAGAAATGTAAGTGTAAGGTTAGTTAAGAAGCCGATTTGCATAAAGACGGGTTCGCGGAATTGGATAAACTTCTTACCAATGCGTAACAGGCTTCTGTGCATGTACCATATACGAAGATTCCCAGCCGCGCTCTCCATCGACTGAGTTACAGTAATTTTTGAAAAATATGATTTTCAAAAATAAAAATCTAATTACGGGACACCCCGTTTTGCTGCCAACTTGGATTGGCAAAGGTGTAGTTTTTCGCGATATGGTACATGCACAGAAGTCTGTTACGCATTGGTAAGAAGTTTATCCAATTCCACGAGCCCATCTTTATGCAAATCGGCTTCTTAACTAACCTTACACTTACATTTCTTCGTCGAACGGTCAAGGGGGATTATTTTGCTAACGCTGATGCTAAATCATTGCGCTTTTCGACCAGTATAATGACTTGGCTACAGCATTAAGTTACAGCAGAACCAATGCTGAAGGACCCAGTCGCAGCGAGGGAATGATTCACAATAATATACGCATTTTCATCTAGATATTAGAAGTGCCCGCCGAAGAACAGTCCAACCTGGTGCAGGTACTTCACGCCCGGGAAATCACAATCGCCATTCGAGTTTACTGTATTTCTTTATTTTCTCTTTCTCTTGGGTTGTGCCAAAATAACGTATTCCCTCCTAGTCCTCCCAATCAATCAGGTTCAAAGTACGGATAAACCCTCGGCACTTCGCAATTTCTGCACTCGTCGTCAATGGCAACTCCGTCCAAGTGGAAACGCCCGCGCATCGCGGAACATTTGTGTGGGGATATTCTTTCGCGTTCTCTGCCTCACCTATCACGTCTCATCGACGAGTTTCTCATTGAAGGGCTCCACTCAGACGCCCTGAAAGTCGCGTGCGAGCAAGGAGCTCCAGTGTCGGGTCTAGACTTCGTTCTTGCGAGATGCGCTCCATCGTGGGGCGACGTAGTCAAGTCTGCAGCCAAAGGTGGGTTCATGCACGTTTTCCGGTGGATGGAAGAGCTGGAAGATGCCCATCGTCCGTGGCAACAAGACTTTGATGACGGATGGGAGGAGGCCTCCGAGTACGGCCATCTCGACGTCGTGAAGTGGATGTACGAGCGTGGCTATCCGTGCAAGGAAGCCCAAGAAGCGATGCGGTGTGCTGCTGCTAATGGTCACTTTGAAGTGGTAAGGTTTCTTTACGACAACTATCCGCGCTGCAACGTATCGAATGCCGCGGCCAGCGCTGCACACAACGGACACTTGGAAATTGTTAAACTGCTGCGTGGCCGACTCCAACCAAGCAATTTTGAATTCGTGGTGGGATCTACGGCGTCAGGAGGACAGTTTGAAGTGTTTCAGTGGCTACAAAACACTGGAGTGTGCTCGGAGCACGTTTTCAGAGAAGCTGTCCTAGGCGGCTGTAGGAATTGCGCCAACCTGGCGTTTGAAGTGAGCACAGAACTCCCTTCTGTCTATGGTTCATTGTGGGCGGCAAAAGCGGGAAAGCTGGAGATGATCCAGTGGCTGCACGAAGAAGTACACGCCCCATTCGACTTCAACACAATGAATTGGGCCGCTTTTAGTGGCCACCTGGATGTGGTGAAGTGGCTACATGAGAACCGGGACGAGGGTTGCAGTGCCGCCGCAATGGATGGAGCAGCTAGATGTGGCCACCTTGAAACGGTGAAGTGGCTGCACTACAACCGCCCTGAAGGTTGTACGACACACGCGATGGATGAAGCCGCTGGAAATGGATACCTTGAGGTCGTAAAATGGCTGTATACCAACCGGTCGGAAGGCTGTACGAAGAACGCGATGGATCGTGCGCTTCGCCAAGGCCACTTGGAAATGGCACAGTGGCTGCACGAGAACGGTATCAAAGGGTTGTTCCCTACATCGATTAGATTGGCTGCATACGTTGGGCATCTCGACGTGGTTTGCTGGTACTACGAGAATGTTAAGCGTTCGTTGGTGTTGCGCAATGCTTCTGCGCTTGGTCGTCCAGAGCTTATCTACCAGATAGTAACAACACTCCATTCGCAATGAGGCGGAGAGCAGACTGCAAGTGTGCCGAGCCTGCTTTCTATCCACCTGGAAGATCACTTAGGAGACCGCAAACAGAATGTTTTCTCGTCCCAATTCTGGAATGATCAAGTCGCTACGGATATAGCGATACTAGTGCACAAATTCCACAAGACTGGCGTTATTGAGTGCGTGTGGGCCATGCTTGAGCTAGCCCTGGAGCTAGGATACCTCTCCGTGGTGCGGTCGTTCGTAAAACAGCGCGGTATTGGCGAATTATTTCGCAGTTTCATGGCGCGTTCTCGTGGAATCTTGATGAGGTGGCTGATTGAAAATGGACCACCGCTTGATGTCGAGACAGCTACCAAACTAGCGATACAGCGTATATATCCAGAGGTTACGAGGTGGCTATCAGAGAGCGACAACGTGGTGGTAATTTGCAAGGGACTGCAGTACCCTCGGCAGCACTCAGTTCTTTGGATGCTTGAAACCATTTCGTTCCATGAAGAGGAGTCACGTCTTGCAATTCGGAGCGCCGTTTAATCTGCTTGGCTGGATGATTTGCAGTGGCTCAATGACAATTTGCGTAATGCTGACGCGCGTAGCTGGCTTTTCAACTCATGACGATCCATAGTCCCGATTAAAATACTTCTACTTCGTAGTAATTAACATTCACCTATCTTGTCTTCGGACGCTGGTTCAAGTAGACCTCTTGTTTCAGATCTGCAATTCACCGCTCAAGTGTTTTGCATCATTATCAGCATTCTATCTGTCTCTCTTGGATGGCAATGGTCCCGCTGATGAAGCTTTAAGATTTATAGCCGAAAGTACTGTTTTTCGCCTTCAACTAAGGGTATTCTGGCGAAAGGAAGCACATTTAGCCCTCCGGCGATGAAGAATATTTATACCAGCAGTAAAAATGTGTTAGTAGCTTGGTGCGGATTTTTTTTCAGCTGCTATACGACTAACTGAGGTTAAATGCCGGCCACTCACGGCTGTCCACGGCCAGCCGATTCCTGTTTCAAGCTTGTTACAGTAGGATATGGCCAACCGCTTTTCAGTGTTTGTATAATAATGAGACGACGGCAAACAAAAAATTACTTACGAACCTAAGTTCGAATCGCGATTATCGGGAAGAGCTCTGTCTTGCGCACATTTTGAGCTCTTGTTTACTTCGAAATATTGAAAACTCGAAGAGTAGTCGACATTCGAAAAAAATATCTCCATTTTCGGAGGGTCAAAATCACGCCACGTTTCGAATGATAGTGACTCCAATTCTTTCTCAAAATTTGCTTAGCGTATATTATCGGATAGCTCCTGTAAAAAGCAATCGTATTAGAGTGTTTCCGCTTTCTACGAGTAGCTTTCACTTTTAAACTTTTTGATGTCCGGATAGGTACGAATTTTTATTGGTCAACTTTAAAGTCGATTATCTCGATAACTCTCAATGGCGCGTTAGTAACATTCTGTTTGCCGTTGTCTCATATGTGCAGTACTGTAGTGCAGGATATTCTGTACATGTACGAGCTTCGCAAACATTATTAAATGCAATCGGTAAGGTTTCGCGAAGGCAGTCTCCTACCGGGTGTTTGTATATCGCTTTGACGCTGTCCGCCCGGGCTTCCTCTTGTAGCGACGACAAATAATAGGGATACTTTTATTTTACTATAATTACGGAAATATAATATTTAAATAAACGCTGTTTGATAACACATGGCGTGTAGAGGACAGCACTTGCAGATCGACGAATCTGTATCCCCATCTGGGCTCCCGATGATATCAGTGGTGGCACTGCCCGCCTTTACCGCCTTTTGAAAAGGCGGCCTAAACGGTTTAAGCAGGGTGTTTTGGCGAGGGGGCGGCCGATTCTTTGGATCTGTTGTCGAATCAAAATCACTTAGAAACTCTATGGCATACATTTTTTGTGTCAACTAATTCGAAGTCCACGGCTAATAAATCCCCCCCCCCCTCGAAGAACACATCCCTCGAGCCGCTCGAATCTCGCTTCCTGTGCCTTAAGTCGTTGTTGGTGCCGCCCGTATCAGCCGTCCTGTGCGTGAAGTCGCTGCTCGTGAGTGCTGAGCAGACCTCCGCCTTCGTGAAGTCGCTGCTGGTGCCGTCCGTGTACGACTTGTCGTGCGGCAAGTCGTTGCAGGTGCCGCCCGAGTCGACCGTCCAGTGCGTGGAGTTGCTGCTCGTGAGTGCGGAGGAGGCCTCGCTCTCGGTGAAGCCGCTGCTGGTGCCGCCCGTGTCGACCGTCTCGTGCGTGGAGTTGGTGCTCGAGAGTGCTGAGGAGGCCTCGTTTTCGTTGATGTCGCTGTTGGTGCCGTCCGTGTTGGACTTGTCATGCTGTAAGTCGTTGTTCGTGCTGCCCGTGTCGGCCGAACCGTGCGTGGAGTTGCTGCTGGTGCCGTCCGTGCCTGCTGTTGTGCTTGGCGTTTGTTGTGTCTCCAGGAGTGCACTGCTGGCCGTAGAAGAAGTCGCTATGTGTTGCGTCCGTTGATGGACCCCTAAACGGGTCACGTAGCCATTCGGGCGATGTTATTGATCACTAGTACCTACTGGCGATTGATTGGCAAAGATGATCACAATCACGAGCTGTTATGGCATCACTTCGCTCGACAGTCGAGCATTTACTGTGGACGGGTTGGTCAACGAAACGGAATGTTGAAAGTTCAATTGAATGCAGCGAGTTATCACTGAAGACTATCATGTTCGACTCTGCTGATCTTGAGAAGTGGAAGCGGATGGCAAAGTGGCCGGTGCGTACAACACTGTGAGTGTGGACTTCAGAGCGCGAATACCTGCAATCCTGTTCTCTTGAGGAAACCGAGGGTCGTCAGCATCAGGATACGGCGTCGTGTCAGGTGGAGCAATCTCTTCAGACTCCCAATTCCAATAGAAACCATCGTTGTCGGTTGCAACGAAGTCACTATTCATTTGGTCATCTTCGAAGACTTCTTGGAGGTATTCTTCCCAGCTTCGAAATATCTCCTCAGCAACGATACCGTCCCCGATGTCTTCCAAATTGTCTTCCTCCGCCATTCGCTCCGGCTCTGGTTCTACCGGTTGCAACGAAGGTGTGTTGTCCCGAGAGAGCTGGCACGGCGATGCGTGTGATCTTGGGGTTCTATGGCGGGGTGATCGACGCACAGATGGGGGAGTTGCGCGCCGAGGAGGTGCTTGGGTGGGAGTTTGCCACCAACTTGCAGAGCCGGTCGCGAGGGTATCACTGTCGTGCGGGGCTTCACTCTCTTCTTTGTCTTTATTTTAGTTGCGCGCGGCTTGGGATCAGCAACGCCCCGTGGCTTAATCTTTTCCTCGATCCAGTCGATGTCGGGGTTCACCGTCTTCAGCCAGGGCATGCCGAGCAGAATATCCTGCTCTTCAGGCACCGGAAGCACGAGAAACTCTGCCTCGTACGGTTCAAATTCATTAATGAAGAGATGCAGACGCATGGTTTCTGCGGGACCTCCATTTCCTGCTTGTTGGCCAAAGTAATCGGAATTGTCATACCATGATCCACGATTTTGTCGTCCAGCTTCGCCTTACAGCAGAACTCTGGGCTGACAGCATTAATTGTAGCGCCGCTATCAATAAAGTTGGAGTTGGTGAGAATCAGATCGTCCGGTCCGCTCTGCACCGTACTCGTCGTATGCAATAGACAGCAGTACTCGAGAGACAGAGACTTCAAAGTCTTCAAACACATTCGTGACTTATCCCAGTTTAGATCTCCAAGAGACTTCGCTCCATTAGTCACACTCGAGTACAACGTGAATTTATTTTCCTGGTTTTCTTGATTTTGTTGTTGAACGTCATCATTTTTCTGCTTGTTTGCGTCGTTATCATCATAATCAGGATGCTGCGTCGTCGATTCACTCTGATTCTCCTGCAAAGACCCGCAGCGATCACACTGACACTTAAGGCGGCTGAGCTTACGAGTATGTCCGCTCAATCGCTCAACATCGAGCGGACTTACTCGTTTAAAGACTCATGTTCATGGCGGGGCTGATTTTCCGTCACCACCATTCGCTCCAACATCGCAAATATTTTCTTGTTCAGATTGTTGTTGGTGCCAGGGCGCTTTTCGGGGTACTTGAACCAGCAATCCTCCACGCGATGGGGCCCACGACCACAGAAACGGCAATTCTTGTCTGCCTTGGCCGCGTTATTGCCTCCTCGAACGCTATTCCCCGATCTTCGAGCGGCAGGCGGGACCGAGTCTGCTGGTTGAGCCGACGAGTAGTTCCCACCACTTCGCTTGCCTTTTGGTTTCGTCTCGGTGGGTTTGTAGCTTGTCTTCGCTTTTAGCTCCCACTCGAGAAATCCCTCTTCGATCGCAGCATTCAAGTCTCGGGGTTTCTTTCTCAGAATTTCGCGCTTCATAGTCACATCCGACAGAGAAACAAATTCATTGTTGTTAGCGAAAATCGACCTGTGCGATGCGGTTGAGCTCTCGTAATTTGCCCACATATCCAGTGTAGCCACCAGTTTGCTTGATGGTAAGCAGCTGGTTCCTAATCTTCTCCTGAAAGTTCGGCTCCATGAACTCGATAGACATCGCCAGCTTCATCGCGCTCCACCGCTTGTCCGACGTCTCGTCCGTCATGTATTGCTCATACCAAACCAGCGCGTTCTTCTGCACACATTGGTTCAGCTCATCTGCTAATTTGTCATCATTCCGCAGTAAATCGTATCCCTTCTGGCGAAAATACGACTCAAATTGGAATACAAAGCTATTCAGCTTGATTCCGTCGATCTCGCCGACGACAACGGGAGGCTTCACGTCCATTTTCCGCAAAGACGGTCCCTGGACTTCTCCAAAGCCGCTCCCAGCTGCTCGGGCTGCTACGCTCCTCGCAGCACCAGTCTGCTCCACTGCCGAAGCCACACTTGGCGTGTACTGAGCACTCTGCACACCACGAGGTGCCTGGATTGCTGCGTGGGCTAAGTGCTGCGCGTCAAGAGCGACTTGCTTCACTTGAGTCAGCCCTTGCGTTAGGTTACTCATTCCTTGGACCAGATTGGCCACCGTATCATTCAAAGCGGCGATATCGGCACGAAGTCCGGTTGTTGATTGTCGCATTGATGTTAGTACTAAAAGCTCTAAGGTCATCATGCGTCTGGTCCAGTCTGGTTTCCAGCCTGTCGATCCGTTGGTGTTCGGCGCTGTGGCGATTCCCATCCAGCTGCTACCGCACCGGCGCGGTGTCGCTCCTCAGCATCCTCCGCGCTGTGTTTCTGTCTTGCTTCGGCACCAAGTTCTACTATGTCGCAATCTTCCTGCTCACGTGCGAGCTGGAAGATGAGAGTTGGTAGCACTTAGGCAAAGGATGCCGATTGTTGAGGCTCTTGATACACGCAATCTGTATTTGTAGAGTTACGGTACTTGTAGAGCTGTCGAGGTGCCCGAGATCCCCTCCCGAGGTTACCGGTGTGGTGTGCCCACGTCTGCTTGGCCGGAGCAGAAGTCGACTTTATTCCTTCTTTTCAAATTCCGGAATGCCCAGCGGTCATTCCTGCTAAATATCTTCTGCTAGCCTATCTTAAACATACACCCACTACCCTCAACGGCTCCACTGGTAACTTAGTAATTTCTCGCATGGTTCCTCTGAACAGTGACAGGCTCATCAGTATGCTCACGAGCTCCTGCAGAAGCTCGTGACAGCATTTTTCCCTATTCCTGAGCATTATCCATCATTACGAATACAATTTCGACATTTTTTATAAGGTGGTCAATCAGAGGTCCGAAATAATAATTGCGATTCAATAAATAATTGATTTTCGCCGTATAAATGTTTAATAATAATAAAACGACTCTGCCTAGGGCTATGTAGAGTGCCGGGGCTTCGGCAAATGCGCTTAAGGGCATGTGTTAAGGTGTCTGGAGTAGTGCTGCTGTTGGGGCAGCCACTCTTTGTTTATCGTTAATCCACTTAGCAATATCGGTGTGCGTAAGTGAGGAAATGTCCGTAAATCGACGCTCCTGGTCGGCTTCATTTGGTCTCTGCATCTGTCGACTGGTTCGGGTGTTTATTGCCGGGCTCGTCAGGTTGTCAGAAGGCTCACGGGTGTTTACTTACTCTATAGATGCCAGTCGAATATATTGAAATTGCGGCAACTTTTATTATTGCTCCATACCTAATTGTAATTTTTATTACGGTCTGATTGTGTACTCAATACAATATAGTACTGTATTTTCGGACCTCTGTGGTCAATACTCGGAGAGAGACTTACAATCTCCCCCCCCCCCTAAGTAGAGTTTGTGATCCGATAACGACCATTTTTGCAGGACGCTACTAGGTCTTTCAGCTTCTTTGCTAATAAGATAGCTTTGGGAACCTTCAAGGGGCATTTTGCCATTTTGTACTTGCAAGTTATTTCGAAAATGCTGGGAATAAACGACGTCACGTCGTCTATTCCGTCGTCGTCGACGTGTGTTTGGCTGAAGTGCTTTTGGTGAAGCAGTTCTAAAGGTATCCAAGCGCGACTATGCGCGCTAGCGTTGCAGCTTGAGCTGCGAGTGATACTCAATCATCTAAACTTCACCAAACCCCTCGTGTTGCGGACGCGATTTTTCCGTGGTACTCCTCCAGCTATCTGAAACACCAAAAGCTCATATCGGATAGTAACGGCCTCGACGATCTTCGGAGTGTTTGGTTGCGGGTGAACAACAGGTTCTAGAACTAACAGGCATTCAATCTGGAATATCGGTTGAAAACAAAAAATATAGCTGCTGAACCGGGCCCTTGATAGGTGAATAGGAGCTGAACGGTACCAAGTAATGCTGGAACAACACGAATTATTATTTCCCCAGTTGTAAACTGGGGAATTTGTCAGACGATTTACCAAAGTTTCCTGAATATTTTGAGTTTGCTTTCACAGAGTACGCGTCTCTAAATTCTTTTGCTTGACGGAAGCATTTGGTGGGATGCTTCTGTCAAGCAAAAGAATTTAGAGACGCGTACTCTGTGAAAGCAAACTCAAAATTTGGTGGGATGCTTCTGTCAAGCAAAAGAATTTAGAGACGCGTACTCTGTGAAAGCAAACTCAAAATATTCAGGAAACTTTGGTAAATCGTCTGACAAATTCCCCGGTTCTCTCATCACATACCGGTATCAAATCATCAGATATACTGGAAAATGTATGGTCTAGCTATAGTAAATGCAACTTCTTCTCTTCGTTCACCTACTTCTTTGCCGAGCTAAAGAACTGCAGGATGGATGGTTGGTTTGATTTCAGGCCAGCCGTTTTCTTCTTAGGGCGACCGGGATTCCGCTTCGTCGATGTTTTAGTCGTAGATTTGCTAGCCCCAGCGCTAGAAGGTGAGGCTGCATTCATGATCGCCTCAGGTACATCCGGGTAGTAGGCCAGGTACTCTTTCTGGATAGAAAAATACTTAGCCGCCAGTGACTTGGCCTTTTTCGCAGGAAGTTCCTTAATGTGGTGTTGTGGAAGTTGCACGCCCGCGATTGAAGCCTCCCATATACTTCCAACGTTTGCACCAAACAGTTCCTTCAGCACGGCTTTCCTAATGTTCTCAACATTCTCGGGGTCTACCATTGCAAATGTGATTGAGTCACCGTCTGCCGTGTCAACGGTTTTGCGAGCAGTGCAGAGACCACTGTCAATCTCAAGAGGTAGTTGGAGGTGTAGCCTGAAGGTGGCGCCGTGAAATATTTGTCGAGAAGAGAGCTCCACCCGACGAAAAATGGACGATTGGGGTCCGTGTGGTCTAGAAATCTGGCCTTCACACTCTTGACTGTGTTGACTTTCTCTACAATCTCCATTGGGGTGTAAAAATTCTGGTCACGCATTGCGCGGCGGCACCACGCCACGACTCGGTCTGCAACATTGTGAGAGTGGCCAGGAAGCAAAAAGCAAAGAACGACCTTTTTGTAGGGAAAAAGCACCGACAGCAGCGCGAAAAACATCATCACGGCCTTCGATTTATTTTGCCCCACACAGTTGTCGAGAACACTGAGACAGACCTCTGCCGCTGGTATACCACGACTCGCATTCTTTTGAATTGTCGATAGATGGTACAGAAGCCGGAGACTGCAAAGCGCGTCAGCATTTTTTCCCTGCCCGCGTTCGTCGTAAAAGTAGACGTTGTTCTGGCCATTCGTGATGTCAGCAAATTACGAAATTCTGAATCATCAGATTGCTGTTGAAATAATCTGCTGACGGACGACACAGACCACAGTACGGCATGGAAATTCCACCTCCATAATCTTCGGCTTGAATTTGAACACGACAGTAGACTCTCTCTGCAGTCGCATCTACATCACCAGCCAGGTTATTTTCGTTGCCAGCTTCAACATCATCGATAGTGTCAGGGAGAACCTCATCGGGTAAAACCTGCTGAGGCGCATGCAACGCCGTATATTCTTTGACAAAGCTGGACACAAATCGGCGCTGGGCGATCGCTTCATCAAGATGAGTGCTCTTTTCCAAAAGTATAAGCTCACGCTCTTCTTCAGAAATATCTGGCTGCTGAAGCAAAATATCTAGGCGAACACAGCAGTCACAGACATCTTCCGCTGTTCGTTTTAAACGAACACCAGGAAAGTAGTACCGCACGTACTGGATAAAGCGGGAGTAGCTTAAAGTGCGGGCGTCTGGATTGATTCGGGCGATATCGTCCACATAGCGCGATGCACGACCTTCCACGTCAACTTGGGCTCAGTGAAGTACTGCCGCGGGTGTCGGTGGGCGCACGGAAAGCCGTCCTCCAATATCCACGTAGCACAGTGAGCTTTAAAACGAGCGACATCGTCCTCCGTGAAAGCATGCCAGGGTGTAAGTTTTGCGCGCCTTGTATGCAATGACTCAATTCCAAGTTCCAGCACCTTCCTTAGTCTTGCTACACGACTCCCACCGACCGGTATGATCGCTCTAATCACACGCTCCGAGAGGCCTAATTGGAGAAGCTGGAGCACGATACCTTCCGATTGCTGCCACTCTTTACCGCCTAGCTTGTGTCCCATGAGTCCTAGTCCTGACGTATCTGCTGAACTCGCTCTTCCCCCAGGATGGCCACCGCCCGCTTGTACGCTGGTGCCTTCCGATCAGAGGCCTTTTTTTCTTTTACGTAGCGGCTTGAGGCTCTGGGAGCCACCTCCGCGGCGTCGCGTCATTTACTTTCGAAGCTTGAGCGAAAATGACAAGTGCCCTCGGTCGTTTCAAGCTACCCCCGACAAAAATAATTAATGGTCGATACCGATTATTTTGGATGGGGGACCCCGGGGTCCCGCCAACTGTTTCATTTGAAGCCGGATTTTATTTTCGGCTCTGTGCGTCATAGGCAGAACATTACACCGAAAACACCGAAACCTGCTGTTGGGCGCAATCGCTCTACATGTACAGTCACACCTCTATAAATGACACCCAGTTCGCTCGGTCTTATACGCTGTTTCAGTTAAAGAATTGATCAGATAAAGAAATGGCTACACTTCAAATGGCTACATTTTCATATGTTACAACTGCTTTTTCTTACCTGGTACCCCTCCAGCATTTTCGTACTCTTGTTTAACTGTAGGCGCGACATTATCTGTTCCTACTCCTTCTTCTCATTGGTATTAGCAGAGTCGCATCCCCTCAGGTTGTACGTGAGTTTCAATACAGTGAGGTTATGGGAATATTTGTTGTCCCGATATCCTGCCACCATGCCTGCAGTTTTATCTTTTGCTTGGTATCCACTGTCCCTACCGGTAGTTGCCTCGACATTTTTTTTAGTTTTTTTGTAAAATTATATATATCTACGCTGCGCCGATTGTAAATACCGTGGCTAGCTTATTTATCAGTATTTACAAGCTTGCAGTTACTGCAAACTCTTTGTAGCATCTTAAATACAATTTCTCTCTTCGCTCGATTTGTTGTGGCGAGAGTAGTGGTAGCAATGGCATACGTGGGGGGGAGGCAGGCATGTGATTGCGATATATATATGACTTTGGATCTATTACTACGGCGTCCATTTAGAGGGTTGAGGCGCCAACAATGGCGACCATTTAGAGAATAAAGAGGTTTTTGATCAGTTATAGAACACCTATAGTGAAATCCATATAATCCCGTTTGCAGTCGAGGAATCCTAACCAGATAGGGAACACATAGTCACTTAGAGGGGGTCATTTAGGGAGGTGCCACTCTAGTACCTCTGTTAGCTTCAAAAACCCCAGAAAGTGCAATGTTGGGTCTTCTATTCGTCATGTTAAGCTTGCACCCCATTTTGACGCAGCAGAAACACAGAAACGCTATTAGGAGCTAAGATTGGTTTCGTGGGCTTGACGTTGCTTAATTCTATGCCGGATCGCAACGGAAGCCGTGTCGACGGCTCAAAATCAGTATATGTTATAAACAATATGGGACTTAGATTGCCGATTGAGATTCCGCAACAATCAATTATTGTGATTGACAATCTGGGCAATATTACAATCGCAATTGTACTTTCCACAGCTCTGTTGGCAGTGAAGTGGTCTCACATTCTTGTGTACTTCGCTGATAGTATTGAAAGATAACCATTGCGCTACTTTGAGGTGCCCATTTTTCACCGTGATAGCCATCGAGAAAGTAAGCTTAGGGATTTTGTGTCGGTGTGCTCATGCAGCCACTGCATGTATTGCCAAATGGTAATTTAGAGAACTGCTGGGCCTGGATTGTAAGATGACCCCGCGCAGCAACTCTTCATCACCGCCTTTTAATGTCAGCACTCCGGCCCACGAGCTCGCCCCTGTAAATGATACTTCTGATTGTTCATGAGTCTTCGGGAGCACCGCCAATAGTTGCACATGGACGAGGAGAACGTGTGGAAACATCAGCCGATGACTCGGAGGATCCGACGGCGACGGGAGAGCCGGCGGCAACCGGGATCTTGGTACACCAATGACTGGTCAGGGAGTCTTCGAGAGACCCAGGTATAGTGAGATCAAGTCAAGCGGAAGCCGAGGGTAATCAGGCTGATGAGATGCACCAACGAGCACAAGGAGAACAAGAAGGAAAGCAGGAGGGGAAGACTAGAGAGTAGTTTGAGAGACGATAACATTTAATCTCACTTCGGCATTTGCCCCCTCAACCACAAGCTACAAACCAACAGGTTAACAGCCGCAACAAGCTCAAGCCCGCCCCGACGACCGCCATGACGACGTCCAGCAAGAAGGCCGAAGTCATCCTGGGAAGCGATAACTACTTCCACTGGGAGTTCGCGATGCGTATGACGCTAGCGAGGAAGGGGCTGCTGGCGCACGTTCAAGTCGTGAAGGACCCGACGGAGATGACGGAGGCCTGGATGCTCAACGACATGAAGGCGCTCGGTCTGATCGCTCAAGGCGTGGCTGTGGAACACCACACGAAGATTCGGTCTGCGACATCTGCCATCCAAGCCTGGAACACTCTGCGCGAGTTCTACAACCGGACGACAATGCACAACCGTGTGACGATGACTCGTCGACTCCACGAGTTCAAGATGGAGGACGGTGCGACGATGGCGAAGCACCTCGACAAGTTCGACGAGCTCATTGTGGGCCTCCAGACGCTTGGAGAGCCGCTCGATGACTCCCGACAACTCGTCATCCTGCTGAGCAGCTTGCCGGCGGAGTACGAGTTGATCGCGTCGATCGTCGAGAACTCGAAGGATGTGACCCTCATCGAGGTGAAGGAGAAGCTGCTCAAGGAGTACGAGCGTCAGGAGAAGAAGGAGACGTCGGAGCGCGCGCTGAAGGCGTTCAGCGGCAAGGGGCAGAACCGGAAGCTCGGCAAGGTCGGCAAGGGATTCGACCGGAAGAAAAAGGGCGGCCGGAAGGTCGGTGGGTTCAAGGGCAAGTGCTTCAACTGCGACCAGGTCGGTCACATGAAGCGGGACTGCCCGGAACAACGGAATGGCGACACCGCCGAAGACTCGGTGTTCGCAGTGGCGGAGAGTCCGTCAGCGGGGTGGCTGATCGACAGTGGTGCGACGGCGCACATGACGCCACACCGCGACGACTTGTTCGAGTACGACGAGTTGTCGGCGGACATGTATGTGACAATCGCGGACAGCAAGAAGATCCGCGTGGCTGGAAAAGGGTCGGTGCGCCTGACGGGCATCGACGGCAAGCGCATCAAGATGGTGGAGGTGCTCCACATCCCCGGACTCGACCGGCGACTACTCTCTGTGGGGAGGTTGGCTGAACGCGGCATGAGTGTCGAGTTCCAGCGGAAGTCGTGCGTCATCTGGGACCAGGCGAAGGCGATCGCTTCGGGGAAGAAGATCGGCAAGGCGTACATGCTGGACTGCCAGCAGGACATGGCGTACTACACCGAGTACGCGGGAGTCGACGGAGAGTGGGAGCTATGGCATGCTCGCATGGGACACTTGAACGGAGATGCTATGGCGAAGACTCGTCAAGCGACGGAGGGGCTGCCGACGACTCGACAACAGACGAAGACCCTGTGCGGAGGATGCATGAAGGGCAAGCAGACGGTCGCGCACTTTCCATCGAGGTCGACGACGGCGACGACTCGTCCGCTAGAACTGGTTCATACGGACGTGATGGGTCCTATGAAGACGAAGTCGAAGGGCGGAGCGAGGTATGTGCTCACCTTTGTCGACGACTACTCGCGACACGTCGTGGTGTACTTCTTGACCAAGAAGAGCGAGGTAGTGACGAAGTTCAAGTCGTTCATGAAGCTGTACCAGAACCAGTGGGGACATCGCATTAAGTGCCTGCGCTCGGACAACGGCACCGAGTTCGTGAACAAGCCGATGACTGAGATCTGCCAGAAGTACGGGATCATGCACCAGAAGACCGTCCCGTACAGCCCTCAACAGAATGGAGTGGCGGAGCGGATGAACCGCACGATCATGGAGAAGGCCCGGAGCATGCTGCACTACAAGGGCGTGTCGGCGCTATGGTGGGCAGAGGCGGTGAACACTGCCGTCTACCTGATCAACCGGTCGACGAACAGCATGCATCCGACGAAGACTCCACACGAGTTGACATTCAAGTCGAAGCCTCGGATGGACCACCTTCGAGTCTTCGGGTCCATTGGCTACGCTCATGTCGACAGGTCGCGACGCACCAAGTTGGAGCCGAAAAGCTTCAAGTGCATGTTCCTCGGGTACCCCGACAACTCAAAGGGCTACCGAGTGTACGACTTGGAGTCGAACAAGGTGAAGGTGTCCAGGTCGGTGAAGCTGGACGAGCGCGAGGTGAACGGCATCTACGACACGACAACCAGCGAGAACTCGACGATCATCCATGTGATGGAAGATGTCGAGGATACGGCGCTGCCCGAGCAGACGCAGCGACCAGTCACCGACGAGCCGGTGGAACCGGCGGAAGAGACCGTCGAGGACGCGGAGATGCCCGAGGTGGAGACGCAGGAGCCATCGGGGCAGGAGCTGGCAACATACCGAAGACTCGCGAGACCGGTATTGAATGATGACATGGTCTTTCACCCGGAGCCGGATCGGGCCCGGCGTGCCCGCGAACCGGTGCTACTACTTGGAGATGGTTCAGCAGACGGTGAGGAGTCGAAAGAAGATGGTCCCGACGACTCGGACAACGATGACCACTTCTGGCCGCCGTCCCCAAAGCGACCCAGAGTGGACGAAGACAGCCTATTGGCTGAGGCTGTGCTGGCTTACGCCGCAGACGTCGGCGATGCCAACGACGCACCCACCACGTATCAACAGGCCATGCAGAGCAACGAGTCGTCGGAATGGGTGAAGGCGATGAATGCGGAGCTCAAGGCACACGCGGACAACGGGTCATGGACACTGGTCCGTCGGACGCCGAGTGCTCGGCCGATTGGGTGTCGTTGGGTGTTCGCAAAGAAACGCGACGAGCACGGCCGAGTCATCAGGTATAAGGCCCGCCTGGTGGCGAAAGGGTTTAAGCAGAAGTACGGCGTGGACTTCTTCGAGACGTACTCGCCCGTGGACAACATGAACTTGATCCGAGTGGTGTTGTCGGTGGTTGTGGCCGAAGCATACATCACCGAGCAGCTGGATGCGGACACCGCGTTTCTGAATAGCGGACTGGTGGAGCGCGTCTACATGGAGGTGCCCTACGGGATCATCAACGCCAAGAACATGATGTGTCGGTTGAACAAGGCTATCTATGGGTTGAAGCAGGCGGCGAATGCTTGGCACAAGACTATCCATCGAGTCTTCGTGAGCATCGGATTTCGAAGCTGCGGCGGTGACCAGTGCGTCTATGTCAAGGGCGAGAAGGGCAAGTTCGTGTACGTCTGCCTGTACGTGGACGACATGATCATAGCGGCCAAGACGAGCAACGAGATCCAGAAAGTCAAGGTGGCGCTCAAGAATGCGTTTAAGATGAAGGAGTTGGGCGAGGCCAAGTTCATTCTCGGTATGGAGATCGATCATGACTTATCGGCGAAGACTCTCAAGATCAAGCAGACTCGATACATTGATGATGTGGTGAAGCGGTTCAACCAGCAGGACGCCAAGGTGGTGGTGAACCCGTGCGAGTCGGGCATGAAGTTGTCGAAGACTCAGTTGCCGACGACTCACAAGGAACGCGAGGACATGCAGGCGAAGCCGTACCGTGCACTCATTGGCTGTTTGCTGTACATTACGACGTGTACCAGACCTGATGTGGCGTACATCGTCACTCAGTTGTCGCGCTTCCTCGAGAACCCCGGGCAGCAGCACTGGAAGGCTGCCATCCGCGTGCTGAGATACCTGAAGAGCACCCGAGACATCGGCATCGTCTACAACGGGAACGTGGAGAAGATCGAGATGACGGCGTACACCGACGCGGACTGGGGCAGCAATCTCGATGATCGGCGCTCGGTGTCGGGCATCATGGTAATGATCAGCGGAGCGCCGGTGATCTTCAAGTCGAAGTACCAGCGCACGGTGGCGCTGAGCTCGGCGGAGGCGGAGTACATGGCGCTGAGCCTGTGCACGCAGGAGGTGCTGTGGACCCGCGCCATGCTCAAGGACATGGGTCACGAGCAAGTGGGAGCTACTCAAGTATGGGAGGACAACCAGGGCGCGATCGCCCTCGCCAGCAACGCTGGCTACAACGCGAGGACCAAGCACGTGGACATCAAGCATCACTTCATCCGCGAGAATGTGTCGCGAGGACTCATCGTCGTCAACTACGTGCCGACGGAGGACCAGCTCGCGGACATGCTCACCAAGGCACTGGGGACGAAGAGGCTCAAGTACCTGACCGACGCAAGCGGAGTCATCGGGACAGCCGTGCAGCATTAGCGGCGAGTGGGAGTGTTCATGAGTCTTCGGGAGCACCGCCAATAGCTGCACATGGACGAGGAGAACGTGTGGAAACATCAGCCGATGACTCGGAGGATCCGACGGCGACGGGAGAGCCGGCGGCAACCGGGATCTTGGTACACCAATGACTGGTCAGGGAGTCTTCGAGAGACCCAGGTATAGTGAGATCAAGTCAAGCGGAAGCCGGGGGTAATCAGGCTGATGAGATGCACCAACGAGTACAAGGAGAACAAGAAGGAAAGCAGGAGGGGAAGACTAGAGAGTAGTTTGAGAGACGATAACATTTCATCTCACTTCGGCATTTGCCCCCTCAACCACAAGCTACAAACCAACACTGATGGGAGCGAGGTGGTTCACTTCTGGTTTGACGATCGCCCACTTATAAGTAAAAGTGTAAAGTACCGTAGCTCACGTATATTGTAACAGCTCGGTGACGGGCTCCGACGTGAGAGAATCTCCACTCGGGCGTGCTATTGCTATTTGAGCTACAAATAGCTTGGGGACCGAGTGGGTCGCTCTGAGTCAGAGCGACCCACTCGGTCCTCAAGGATCCAAATGCTTGAACGCATCGTTTCACAGCGCGTTACACATTTGGTGCCTGCGGTCTATGCAAGGATGAAATTTATCCTCGCATAGAGCACCCACGAAACACCATTCCTGCACAACTCTCCTGAACTCAGTATATTCGACCCAATCCCAAGATACCGGTGCAGGTCGACTAATGCTTTGCTTGGCTACACGACCCGACCACGGACAGCAAGATGAAGCTGGGTTAGACTTCAGCGCAGCCTGAAGCGGGCTCCCAACGGAGCTCACATTCTAATTTGCGTCTTCGTCCTACCCGTAACGACACCGTTGACTCAATGAAGGTGTTTGTGTTGCCACTAGTGGCCTTTGCCGGTCTCGTCGCTGGCTTGGCACCCGCCACCGAAGAAGACACGTGCAGTGAACCGAACGCTCGTATCGAGCCCCCAACTGGCGCCATCGTCGTTGATGCCACCGGTGACTACGACGGCAGCTACTTGACCGTGTCGGAAGGCGTCGAGAGCTTGGACGTCACCACGACGGACGTGCAGACCGTCTTCGTCATGCCTGGCGTCTATAAGGAGCAGGTGCTGATCCCAGCGTTGGCAGGCGCGCTAGTGTTGCAGGGCTCTACGTGCGACGCTAGATCGTACGAGGACAACGAGGTGACCATCACCCACAAGAAGGCACAGAAGGACATCCCAGCTCACGTGACGAAGGGCAGGAACGACCTGACCAGCACCATGCGCTTCAAGGCCAGCAACGTGACTGTCTACAACCTCAACATTGTCAACACGGCGGGCAACGTCGGTCAAGCGGTGGCTGCGACGGTCGACGGCACCGACTACGGATTCTACGGATGCAACTTCACCGGCTACCAGGTTCGTGCTCGCTACTGTTGAATTGCTATTTACCTTAAGCTAATAATCTTCTTGTTTTCAGGACACTCTGTACGCCAACAAGGGTCGCCAGCTCTACGCGCAGTCGTACATCAGCGGCGCTATCGACTTTATCTTCGGCTCGAAGGCCATGGCGTGGTTTGAGAGCTGCGACATCGAGTCTTTCGGCCGAGGCTGCATCACCGCCAACGGTCGCTCTACCGAGGAGAACCCGTCGTTTTACGTCTTCAACGACGCGAAGGTGTTCGGCTCCGGCGCCAAGGGCTCGGCCTACCTCGGCCGTCCGTGGAGACCTCTCGCCCGCGTGGTCTTCCAGAACAGCGAGCTCGACGACATTATCAACGCGGCAGGCTGGTCGGCCTGGGATGCCGCCTCCAGCACGGAAGACGTCTACTTCAGGGAGTTCAACAACACGGGCGACGGTGCGGCCACCGACGAGCGCGTCGAGTTCAGTCTAGAGCTCAAGAAACCCGTTCCGATCACGGAAATCCTCGGCGAGGACTTTGAGTCTGAGTGGTGGGTCGACACCCAGTACCTGTAGAGATTCTATTAGAGAAGAATGCCTGCGAGCCGCCTTGTATTTCATCTAGGATAGTGTGCCATTTAATTTGATGTTTCTCCACCGTCATTAACTATTGTGCCTTTCGGTCATTTTGCCGAGTCCTACGTAGGACTTTGGAGGTCAGTTAATCTGAGGTTGGCGGTCTCTAAATCTGAGATGCAAATCTCGGACGAGGAGTCTCTCCGTTCAATGGACTCCGGTTGGAGTCCAAACCAAAAGCAAGCATTGTTTAGGGAAGCAAGCAGTGCTGGAGACGAAGGGCGAACACTGGAGTGTTAACGTATCGACTGCATCGTGTTTTCCTAAGTTTATTCTGCGTTTGACATACACCGCATTAAAGTCAGCTCGGATGGAAGTCCTGCCACAAGACTTGGCAGGAGTCCTTCGTAAGACCTCATACCCCGAATGCCGTGAAAATGGGCGACATTCGGGCTTTCAGCTGTTTGTATATGTAGGACCTGCGCAAGTGCTTCCATCGGACTAGCTGTTCTTGGTCCTAATTCCCTACGAGGAACCTGCTAATCTGCTCCGATAATCTAGCCCCATCTTAGTACATGTAGCTGTTTTACACGTCCGATTTGCCAAAACAACTGAAAGCACAATACCACTTTTTATTCCAGTTATATTTGCTGATTTTTACACAAATAGCGTGGGTTATTCGACTAAACTGATGAACTTTAAGAATGATTATCCAATCACCTTCCAGCTTCATCTGAAAAGAAAAGACCCGACAAAAATTTCGTCGTATGCGGCAGCGCTGGGGCTTCTTGGTCCCGTGGTGCTCCGTCCTCAAGCACCAGATCAGATACGAGTGTCTGTATCTTGAGGAAGGGGCGTGGGACGCGTCACAGCGCCACCTGCTGGTGCGACTGCCTCAACGGAAAAAGTTCCCGAGGATGAAGCGACATTTCACCTGAAATTTCGGAAATCTCGCGAAGCTCTCTCGCTATTGGCTGCTGTGGGTCACATGGACCAATCAGCGTTCAAGTTTCTCCTACGGCAATTTTGTGGGGTGGATCTTGGGAAAGAAGACGGTACATGTTCATTGTAGACATGATAGGGAGCAAGGGGCTGTATGAGGACAACGACCTAGTGATCTGGCGCAATTTTGTGGAACCGCCCAACGTGAAAATTCAAGTTAAGAATATCGCAGTGCGCTGGCCATGATATCGGTGCTGGATCCAAGTGTGACGCCTAAAAAGGCTTTACGTGCGACGAACCGACCTTGAGGTCGAAAGCTCGACGTCAGCTATGGCCATCCCCTGTGCTATAACGTCTCTAACGGTTGGGTTTCAGGGCGACTTGTTTACAAATTCGACTGGTCTAGGAGCGTTTGTAAGCGCGATTGGATCAGCTGCCGTTGAGTCTCGAGAGCCCCGGAAGGTGTGACATCAGCAGGATACTTCGCTGTTGTCCGAACCTGAAGAAATGGCGATCCGCAATGGGATCATCGACATGTGGCTCGACTTCCACGACTACCGTCCAAGTCACGTCGCGCTCTCACGCCAACTATCCGACAACGCCAATCCCGTGACAATGAGTTCGCTTGCCCCACACTACTCCACCTGAAATTGCATCCATCTTTGAGGCACTTCTGGGCATGCTGGGGAATAATGTCACAATGGAGATTTTTGACGTCGTTGTTCCCCCGCACATCGAGGCTACCTCGAGCAGTTCAGAGAGCACCACCTGAAGCCGACTCAACGACCCGTTCTGCTATCGAAGGCAAACAAAGCGGCATTTCTGAGTGTTGTTTCCTCTGACGAAGCGTCAATGGGCCCAAGAAAAAAGATGAAAGATGAATCGCCCCAACACGAATCGACGAAGTCAGTTCTCAGAAAGCTGGACCCGCACGTGTCGATCTTTGCGTTTGCTGCAGCTCCCGTACTCCGAAAAGTATTCTTCTCCGAGCCACCGCGTGGCCCATCGGATGACAATCCGTTCGACGATGACTGCTAAAATGAGGCCTGCTAAAGCTCTTCAGGACATTGTTTGATGTGCTTCGTTGCATTCTTTCAACTAATGCATGCGTTGCATGTAGTATACAGTAGTATACATATACATTCGCAGTGTACCATGTGCACGGGCAATGCATGAGGATTGAGCTACATTTGGTGTACCGCAGCAGCCGAACGTCGAACGGAAGCATACAATGTCAGCAAAATTGACATATCGTCGCAGTAGAGCAGTGAGCAATACAATTCCTCTCGAAAGAGGCGAGGCTGTTGAGGGACGTTGGGTTATATCATACAGTTGAAGATCGCTTTACTGTAGTAAGCATCACAGCTCCAAAATGTGCCAAGCACTAGTAGCAACTAGAAGATGCCTAACGTTTTCCGGACCCACTACCCACTGAGCTTACTCTCAAGAATGCTCCAAGTAGAGTAGATGAGGTACCACAGCTCGTCAATTCAAGTGTGGTCACTCTGGGGTGAGGACCAGCGAGACCTTCACTCACCAAGTCGACCTCCAACTCCAGCACGAGACCACACAACCGCTTTCACTGCGACGATGGAAGAGCGTTGGGAGTTCCTAGTACCGTGGTGCCACGTGCTTTGCGGGACAACGCGCTACTATTTACCCAGTGATGAAGGAATCTTGTGGGATACTCAGAGGCGGCTCCTTCAGGTCGACCTCCCTACGCGCGGACGGGACCCAGAGGAAGACTACGAATTGACTCCAGAAGACGAAGCCAAATTCCAGAGAGAGTTCCAGCACGCGCAGGAGGCCCTGGCTCTGCTATCAGTGGTAGCCCACGTCGACTATAAGGCGTGGAGATATCTGCTCGAGACCCGTTGCGGGCTTTACAGCAAAAGCAAGGAGCCGAATTGGTTCAAGTTTGGCCAAAAATGGGAATCCAGCTACGCAGACGAAACTCTGCCACGTTTCCAGCTGAAGATGCACGTCAAGGCGACTACGAGGATGGAGAGCGGGTCTTTCAACTCGGACCTGGTCCGGTTCTGTGGGCCTTATTTCCACGACAACCCCAGTGGTGAATATGTCGAGGCGCTGGCAAAAATTGCAGCTCTCCATCCCAATTTTACGGCTGAAAGTGCGGGTGTGGACGTCAAGGTTCCTATTAGAGTGAGTTGGAGTGGACCGGTTCACTTCTTGAAGGACATTTGGCGAGCGGAGCAGACGATTCGAGACCAGTGGCAAGAGCACGGGGAGAACTCCCCGGTACCGCCAGGTGCCTTCAGATGCACGTTCAGGTTGGAGCCAATGGAGGCTGATTTCGGCCATATTGCCAGTGCTGAAATGGTGGAGCAACTAGAGGCGATGATGGTGAGCAACGTTCGGTTCTCGCAGTGTTGTCTGCAGGCGATAATGGCCGATGAACGTGAAGGCGACGACACCCCAGCTGCAAAAAAGCTGTACGCCAACTTCATCACTCGCGTCTTTGACAACGTCCGCCGTCCGTATGGTGAAACAAGTTACACAGACTGCGTCGGTGAAGATATCCCACGTCTCCAGCTCGGTGCTGTTCACCTCGACTGCCGTGGTTGTCCGGACTTAAGGTTTGAGGCGATTTGCTCCGCGCTAGTCATGAACCAGACGACGGCCAAGCTGTCGATCAAGTTGAAAATAAAGCCGAAGTTCAGAACGGCCAATCCCGTCAGGACGCGACGTTGGTGGAAGTGGATCGCCTACGCCTTCTTCTCCAAGCGGGCGCGGGCGTGCTCTGCCTTGAAGTCTCTGGCGTTAATGCGGATCGGAAGCATGAGTGTTGAGGACATGGAGGGGTTTGCTGCCGTCGTGAAGTCTGATCACCCAGAGGAGGAGCTTTTCGATCGCCCGCGTGGGCTTATCAAGCCTCGTGGCGCGACGTTAAAGAGTGAAGCTCCGATCCGGTGGAAGTTTGATGATGAAGGCGAGCCCAATCTGGACTGGGATCCGATCACATTTGATGCTGCTATTCCATTCGTTCGCACCTTCAGCGACGATGGTATAAGTGCGTGGGTGGACACGATCATTCCTGGCCTTGGGCGATGCCAAGTTCAGCGGGACGATCTGGAGTTTCAACCTGCTACCAAGGATTTCACTGGGGCTTCAAGAGGTGGAGTCACGTCGCTGCAGATTGGTTTCGCTGAGAATGAAAGGCATCTGTGGGAGGGACTGCCCATGTTTCTCGCTACGGTGGGGTCGTCGCTGACATTTTTGGGTCTGGACTATCACGAAGACGGGTTTGAGGATATTCTTCAGCACTGTCCGAAGCTGCAGGAGCTGACGTTTTGTGGTGGATTTGCATTCTTCCGCTTTAACTTCAGCGATTACGACGGGGAAATCGATGCGTTTGACGACGAGTGGCGAGACCTGGAGGAGCTGGCAGAAGATTTAAGCGACAACGCCACTCCACTCGCGAGGTGCTTGCGCCGTATGCGAGTCAGACTGGATCGAATCTTCGACGAAAGAGATGAAGATGGTAAACCGGTGTACAACCCGTGGATCGAAACGATTCTCGCGGCATTCCTCGAAATGCTGCAAGTGAATCAGCGCCTCGAATACCTCGATGTGCACCTTCCGCCTCCGTATCACGACAGCATCGACGAGCTTCGAGCGTATCATCTCAAGCCCATCGGCTGTCCACGGGAGCCACTATCAAGCGAGTGTAAGCTATCGTTGCTCAGTGCGATTTCATCGAGTCAAACACGGTTGCCACCTGACATATCCGATAATGCCAAGTGCGCGGGGCGTGGTCTCGACCAGTTCGCCTTGTCCAGCATCTTCGAGTTGGCAGCACCAGCTTCACTTCGCCAAGTTTTCGCTCGAAAAGCGTTCGAGAGGGAATTCCGCCCTGTAAACGAAGATAAACTCATCTAAGAAACCCCAGTAAACTCTACACGGAAGAAAAATAGTCTGATGCTTTCTCTCATGTCTGTCATTAAGCCTAACCGTGGCGAACCATCGTTTGACTAAACCTGGCGCATTCTTTCTTTTGCTCTCGTATCTTGGAGGGCGTCAAGACAAGGAGCGCGATGACGAATGATATTGAAGTCGACGGAGTGACAAACTTCGGGCTTGGTGGTGTCTATCGGTATGTGCTCCAGCTGAGAGACGGTAATCTCGGCATTTGGCTGGAAAATCGCGCGAGCAAAAAGCAATGGTACGTTCATTGTGAACTTTACGCTAGCATGCACTCGGAGCTTTGGCTTATCTAACTGATCAACGCTTGGACTTCCGTCTAGGAGATCAGAGGCTCTCAGCAAGGCAGACTTCGTGCATCCAGCGAATGCGTTTCTGGATGCCACACCTGCCGAATACGTCTCAGTACGGCGAATGCTTCCTTACCGAAAACTTACCGTTGTTAACGTTTTTTGTGGCTCTGTTTAGTGCTTCAAGCAGGTGCTGAATTCCGACCTGCGCGAATCTGAGGACTCCAAACGCGAGCTAATATCGATGAAGAGTGGCAGTCTCCAGCTAAACCTGACGATGAACGCCCGCCTTTTTGACACGGTGCGCGAGGCCACGTACGTATTCGAGCTCCTTCCCGTCTCGGTGGACAAGATCGACATTCTAGAGTCGAAGCTGCGGGATCTGCAAGAGCATCAATCACGAACGCCCCGAGCCGATGATTGGCTCTACCTCGAGTCTCAGTGCGAACTATCAGAAGACAAAGTGCAATGGAGTGGGCTGCATGCGAACAATTTCAAGGTGGAGGATTGGGACAAAACCGCCGTTGAGTGGCTCACTTCTGGAGTGTTCTCTATTGCGGTGGTAGTGAGCTATTCACCAGGTGTCGCTCGAGGATCAATTGCTCTCTGCAAGAGTGGCGTCAAGATCCAGGCGATCCCCGTCGGCACTGGCAATGACAACCGATGGTCTCGCAGGAGCAGTTTCGATACTACCAACGCGATCTCCAGCATGACCTCCACTCTAATGTGCATCGTCAAGATGGAGGAAGGCGACCGACTGTCGCTTGTCTTCACCGGAACTTCCCCCACCGCGCCTGCATACCTTAATGCGATGCGTCTTGGTCAATGAAAAAAGTGGAAGACGCAAGGCGGAGCTTACTTTTTTTATTAAGTAGCTTATTATAGGAGTGCAAAGCGTACGCCAACAACAACGTTAGTTGATTTATCTTCTGCGTCATTACCAGGTGCCTTCCACTTCGTTTCACCTCACCTACTGGCACTGATCTTCACTTTGATCGTGCGTGAAGGAATCTGCGCTGCAAGCCACAAGCCAATTCTTCCTCAAGACACCAACACGCATTCTTCGGTGGCTATGGCCCAATCGATTGATTCTGCGGTGGAAGGGGTGACGCAGTTCTCGCGAGACAAAACTGGCTACCACTACATCATCTCGCTGGAGAGTGAACAGCTGAGCATTTGCCGCTGCAGCAAGAAGCAATGGTGAGTCGCTACGGGTTCAGTTGCAGTTTAAACGCAGATATTTTACTTACCCAGTATTCAATGACAGAAAGGCAAACTGGAGCACTGAAGAAAGAAGACTACGTCACCGCTGGGAACGCGTTTGTGGACGTATCCGCTCGTGACTACGTGGCTGTAAGTACTGTCAGACAAACCTAGGAACTTTTGGAATTATTATCAACATGGATATGTCTTGTATTCTCTGATTGCAGTTCTTCAAGCAGTACCTGGATTGCCCCTGGGACAACAAAGACGACATTCAGCGTACAGTGACCCTCCGGCGGCAAACTCCAAGTAGGCCTCGTCCAAGTTGACGTGGAAGGAGGTGGGCACCGAGGGTTTCGCCTTGAGTGACCATAAGACCTCGGTTATTGTTATAGTCCCGGGTCTGTATGCAGTCGGTATGCTCGTGACCCATTCCCCCAGCACGAACGGCATCTTGGCAACTGGATCCATCGTGCATGAGGTGAATGGAGAGGCCGTTCAGCGCGCGGCCACTGGATGTGCAAAGTACAGCACGAAACGTGCCCGTACCAGATGAGCACTTCTCTGATGCCGTGGGTGAAGGCTCCAACGTCAGCGTCACTTGCAAGGAAACGGCGGAAATCTCGGGTGTGCCGTCGTATTTGACGATGGTTCGTTTCGGGGAGAAGGTTCGTTCCTGCAGCCGCGTGCGAGAGTCGTGAAAGCAAGTAATTAAGGGTAGCAGGTTGTCTTTACCTTTAAAAATGCAGATTAGCAGGAAAGTTGATGTTTCATTGTGACGTGCTAGATAGCACCCTTTTGCGGTTGTCAGGGGACGTGCATCTTATAGATCGGAGCTGTCGCTTATTCATTTCGGAGACGGCTCCACCACAGCCCCGGTCAATCTTCACAATCCCGACAGCGCTACCAACAATGTTGCAGGATGTCAAAACGCCTTCCTCAAGCAACTTCGTACGCTGACTGCATGTTGCAGGATGCAAATCGACCAACACAGTTCTTCGCTGCGAGTCCAACCGAGCCTTTGAACGCCACTGCACTCCATGTCTAACGATGGTCTTGCTATCAACGTGTTGAGCGATCTGCATGTCATCGGCTGCCAGGCCGATTGTCCTTGGCACTGCCGGCGCTCCGTGTCCAGAATTCCACCCACGTGCCGGGCCAATACGCGCGACGGCCACCCAGGGACGATATCCCAAGCACTCCAGCAGGTTGAGTCGAGTCAAACTCGGGTGGCTACGTACAGGTGAGCCGAACCTGCTGGTGGTGCTCGCCCGATCCCGTGTTTCGACTGCCTTTTACACGTTCGTAGTTGTTTTCGCTATGGTCGGGGGCTGATCCAGATGGCGTCGCGGCCGGAGACTTTCGCCGATCGCTGACTCGCTGAGACGAAAGCACTGAAGTGTAGTAAGTCTCCTTTGGCGGTGCCTCCAGTCGACGGGCCACGCCACCTGGCCACGCAGAACTGGGATCCGATACGACGTGATCGCGTGTCCTGTTCGGCTCGTGCCAGTCGCGCGTGGCGTCACTGACTCTAGGGGAACGAGCTGCAGCCCAACTCGGCCAACCCCACTGACTGGCAGACCGACAGACCGATCTCAAGTTGTCTTGGTCACTGCTCACTTCTCAATTCGCCTCGTCCACAACAACCGCCTCAACATCAGCAACCGCCACTACCAGCACTACAAGATGAAGGTTTTCTCGGTCCTCGCTTCCGTTGCCGCTGTCCTCGTCGCTCTGAGCTCGACGGTCGACGCCCAACGACTTCTGCGCTCGGAGGCGTCGGCGCAGACGGACTCGACCGTCACCACGGACTTCGCGGCGCTCGGGTCCATGGGCGGCTCCAGCTTCACGCCCGGCAACGTCGCGGCCGGCAGCAGCTTCGGCGCTCTGGACAAGGAAAGCGGGTCTATGACCGGCCACCGACCATCGGGCTCCATGCACCGCGGCGGCGGTGGTGCTGCTGGTCGCGGCTTCGGCTCGGGCAACGGCATGCACAACGTCGGATCGGGCGACGGCTTCGCTCACGGCAGCGGCTCGTTCGGAGGTCACGGCGGATTCGGTGGCCACGGACACCCTCAAGGCATGGGCGGTGGCTCTTTCTCCGGCGGCAGCTTCGCCGGCTCGTTCGGCGGCCACGGAGACTTCGAGGGCTCAGGATTCGGCGGCGGCCACGTCGGCGGCTCGTTCGGCGGCAACCCGCCATCCATCGGCTCGGGCGGAGCTCACGTCCCTCCTGCTGGTGCTACCAGCTCGGTGGCTGCGTCCGGCTCGGCTTGAAACCCACCATGAAGTGACCAAGTTTTGGATGTGATACAAGAGTGTTGGGCTCGACAAGAAGAGCTCAGAAGTGTGTAGATGATGTCCTGTTAGCAGCAACGACTGTGCCGAATGGCTGCAAAATATACCATAGCCTCGCTGTTCCTACAAAGCCTTTGCTGTGGCGTACGCTGCTTCTCCGTCTTTCAGCGGGCAGGGCAGGAATCGACTGGTGATTTTCCTCCACTTGGGGATGCCGATAACTCGATTGCCCGCTGCGATGTCCTTAGCGATCAAGTAGCAACGCGGGTGTCCCTCGATCTTGAAACTCTTGCGGTAGGTGTCGGAGTAGTCGATAGCTGGGCCGATGCACTCGACGTAGCGCTGACACATGACCATCTCCACCTGCGCGCGAGCCGCCCAGTCTTCAAAGCCAAAGAGCCTCGCAGCCTCGAACAGCGCAATGTTCACGCGCTTAATGGCGTCGTCCTCATCTGTGCCTTCACTAATGGCGTGACACAGCGGCGTCTTCGTCGGCGGAGGATGAGAAGAGCGAGTCGCGGTTCCTTGCTGGTCGTCAGCCAGCAGAGCCGACGACGCAACAGCGTTGAGCGTACTGGAACCCGAGCAATTCTGGTACAGATTGGCCAGTCCGCCGCTGATGTTGTACGTGTAGCTGTAATTGCCGATGTCCTTGGCGTCCACATAGTCCGCGTACGTGTACGGCAGGTCCTTGAAGAAAGGGTACAGGATGTTGCTCGGGTTCTGCCACGCGTTGACGAAGGTCTGGCCGTCGAACGCTGACAAGTGCATGGTGACGTTGTCCGAGGCTCTGAAAGTGCCACCGTCAGGCCTGGCACTCGACGTCCAGAAGCGAGGGTCGCCGCCTTTGCTCTCGGCTGATAAGTAGGTTTGTTCGTCACCGAGCTTGCACTTGAGGTAAATGGTCTGCAGCAGGTCGATCAGCGCATGGTGCGAGTAGAATACCGGGTCCAGAGGCGCCTGCATGTACGCCATCATCCCGCTCAACGCATTGTGCACTGTGTCTGCAACATGAGAGTTCGTTAGTATCATAAACCAACCCAACGTATCAAGGTGAAAAGACTCTACTCTACGTACTGTGCACTCCGTTCTCGATCGCGGCGCTGACGTTGACCCAAGCGCTGGCGGTGAAGAGCTGGCTGGCCACAGAGCTGAAAGACGCCTCGTCCGGATACGCGGGCATGTATCTGCTGCTTTGGCGCAGCGTGCAGTTGGCACACGTCGTCGTGTTGCCGCAGAAGAGGCTGAGCACGCCCTGGTTGACACACTTGACCTTGGTCGTGTAGGCGTACGAGACGTTGTAGATCTTGATGCTCTTGCTCAGTCCCGTGGTGCCACCGGTATCAGCGATGATCGGCGAGCAGTTCTCGATGGTCGAGCAGCTGCCGGCTCCTTGCTGCGCAGACCCCGAGAGGTGGTCCCAGTACGGCACCGTGACGCACTCGTACGACGCATTGAGGCTGCGCAGCATGTTCTCGTAGCCGAGCAGCAGCATCCGATGCCAGTAGACGAACGTGGGGGCTTTGTGCGCCTCGACACCGCTGAAGTACGTCGTGTGGATCTGCACGAACTTCTGGTGGAAACCCGCCTTCATGGCGGCGCCCACGGCCTCCAGGTACAGCGTCTTCTCCGATGCTTCGAGTGCGTCCCAGGACTTCCGAACGCGAGGCTTCGTACACGACGTCCCGACTTGCTGGCCATGAGTTAACGAGCTTGAGAACAGAAGCAGTGTAGTCACCAGCGCTGCGACGAACACTCGCATCGTCCCCATCTCGAACGTGACAGTGCTTGGGATACAAGAATGACTATGACACCGGCGGTATCTGTACGACCTTTCACCAAAGATCCAAAGGTACAGACAGTCGTGGAAAGGAATTTAGCAGCAAGGTCATCATCGGACACCGAAGTTTGTGTGTACTACCGTAGCAACTCAAACTACTTAGGACTTCGAGCTCGCGTAGTTGCCCACCGCCTTCTCTAACGCCGTCTGCGGTCTCTTCTTGTACGCGGGGCAGGGGAAGAATCGGCTCGTGATGTCCTTCCACTTCGGAATTCCGATGACCCGGTCGCCGGACTTCAAGTACTGCAGCAACGTGTAGCAGCGCGGGTGGCCTTCGACGCCGAAGTTGGCTCGAAACAGGTCCGTGTAGTCCGGGACGCCTCCGAGACAGTCGGCTTGGTACTGACACAGCGCCATCTCCATCTGCTCCCTGGCCGCGGACTCGCTGTAGCCCACGATTCGAGCGGACTCGAAGAGTGCAATCGCCCAGCGCTTGACGGCGTCGTCGTAAGCGGTTCCTGGGTTCGTGATGGGGCAAAGACGATCACCTCGTGCTTGCACCCTCTCACTCTCACCCGCCAGTAAACTCGCCGACGTCTTCGTAGCCTCCAGAGTGGTCGACGAGCCGCAGTATTGGTAGATGGTGGCCAGTCCGCCACTGATGTTGTACGTGTAGCTGTAGTTTCCGAGGTCCTTGGCGTCCACGTAGTCCACGTATTTGGGCGGCAAGTCCTTGAAAAACGGGTACAGCAAGTGGCCGGGGTCTTGAACAGGCTTGACGTCGTATCCTCGCATCGTAATGTTGTCTGAGGCCGTGTAGTTCACTGCGCTGTTGGTCCGTCTCGCGCAGGAGCTGAACCAGCGCGGGTCGCTGCCTTTCGCTTCAGCGGAGAGGATAACGTTGTCACCGCCGGTCTGGCACTTGAGGTAAATGACTTGCAGTAGGTCGATTAGACCGTGGTGAAGGTAGAAAATCGGGTCTGCAGGCGCGATCAAGTAGGTCATGGCACCGCCAAGCGTGCTGTGGATGATGTCTATACAGTAGCAGCAGCAACAAATAATTAGATTAGATAACCACGAGATCAGAATAATTTGGTGACAACTTACTGTGGACGCCTCGCTCGATGTTTGTGGAGAAATTGGAGAAGTTGGCGGTGGCGAATTGGTTTGAGACACTGGCGAACGTGGCCGAGGGCGGGTATTTGTACGTCGCCAGTGATGCGGACGTTCTGCGGGTGACGCAACCGGCACAGACTGTGTTGTTGCCGCAAAAATGCGACAGCGGCTCTCGATTCACGCACGTGGTGCCCGAGTCTCGGAGGGTGACGTTGTAGACGATGAGGTTCTTGGCCACCCCCACGTTGCCCCCAGTCTCGCTGATAATCGGTGCACAGTCTGCAAGATTCGCGCAGCTCCCAGCGGTGGATCGAGCCGAGTTGGAGAGGTGGTCCCAGTACGGCAGCGTCAGGCAGCGGTACTTGGGGTCCAGACTGCGCAGCATGTTCTCGTATCCGAGCAGCATCATGCGGTGCCAGTAGATGAACATGCAGTTCTGGTGCGCCTCCTTCTCGGACATGAACTCGGTGTGGACCTGCACGAACTTCATGTGGAATCCCCTGTCCATGGCCACGCCCACCGCCTCCTTGAACAACGCCTTCTCGGTCGAGTTGAGAGCGTCCCAGGACCGACGGACTCGAGCCTCCGAGCAGTTGGTGCCCACTTGCTGGCCGTTGACATTTGGAACCGCAAGACTCAAGAGCAGAACCAGCAAACACGACACCACCGACGTCTTGAGCTTCCAGTGCGCCATTGTTGTAGTAAGGAAGATCGCAAATGGCGAAACGTCGCGATCCTCTCGTGTGAATATTCATCGTGATTTTTGGTTTTGAAGAGCCAAAGATAGTGGATGGTCGGTCGATTCCTAAAAAATGAGAGGATCAAGGTTCTGTTCTGTCTTTTTTTTCTTCTTCTTCTTCTGTACAACTTTTTGTACTGAATCACTCACCGTGGATGATGTAAGGTAAGCATAATAAACCCGATGAATTGTTTCAGCTACTACGTAGTACTACGTACTTTATTCCTACCGAAGTTTTGGTCAAGCTGAAGGTTTACACAAGTCTTACAAGGTCTCAACATGTTGTACTCCTTTTTGTTTCACTCACTACTCCGCAGTCCGATCTCACTCCCAATGTCTTACGACGTCGCAGAGCTCGCGTACTTCTCCATCGCTTTTTCAAACGCCGTCTGAGACCTCTTCTTGTACGCCGCACAGGGAAGGAACCGCAGCGTGATCTCCTTCCACTTCGGGATACCGATGACGCGATCCCCCGAGTTCAAGTACTGCATGATCGTGTAGCAGCGCGGGTGGCCATCCACGTCGAAGTTAGTTCGGAACAGATCCGTGTAGTCCTGGACCCCGCCGAGGCAGTCTTCCTGGTACTGACACGCGACCATCTCCATCTGCTCCCTGGCTGCCGTCTCGGTATACCCCACGATCCGAGCAGACTCGAACAGTGCAATGTTCCAGCGTCTCACGGTATCGTCAATTGCCGTCCCTGGCTCAATGATCGGCTTGAGATGTTCAGGTCCGCTACCGTGCTCCCTGTAGTTGTCCACCTCGTCCGCCAATAGAGTCGACGCTGTGCTGATTGTGTTGGACGCCTTGCAGTACTGGTACATCGTTGCCAGTCCGCCGCTCATTGCGTACGTGTAGCTGTAGTTGCCCAAGTCCTTGGCGTCCACGTAGTCTGCGAACTTGTACGGGATGTCCTTGAAGAACGGGTACAGGATGTTCTTGGGGTCTTGCCACACGTTGACCGTCGTCTTGCCATCGTACCCAAAAGCTTGCATGGTGATGTTGTCGGATGACGTGTAGCTGCCCCTGGTCCTCCTCGCACACGAACTAAACCAGCGCGGATCACTGCCCTTGTCAGTAGCCGACAGCGTGACGTTCTCAGCTCCAACCTGACACTTGAGGTAGATGGTCTGCAGCAGGTCAACGAGGCCGTGGTGCATGTAGAACACCGGGTCCGCTGGGGACTGGAAATACGCCATCACGCCACCCAGAACGCTGTGGATCGTGTCTAAACAGACAATAATAATAACAATGAGAAGAGCACGAAGCGAGGGAGTTATTAGAACGTGCAGACTTACTGTGAACTCCAGTCTCGATGCGGTTCCGGAAGTCGTTGTACACGTCGTTGGAGAAAACCTGCTGATAGACGGACGAGAAGGAGGCTTCGGACGGGTATGCGGGTCCGTAGCTGTTGCGGAGGATGCAGCTGGCACACGGCGTGTTGTTGCCGCAGAAGTGCGACAGCGGCTCTTGACTCACGCACGAGGTTGACGACGAGCGAGGCACAGTGACGTTGTAGATGAGCAAGCTCTTCCTCATGCTGGTCGAAGACGCCACCGCCATGCCGCCAGTGTCAGGGATGACGGAGGTGCAGTCCACCATGGTGGAGCATTTGCCAGCCGCGCGTTTCGCTCTGCCAGTGAGGTGGTCCCAGTACGGCAGCGTCAGACAGCGGTACTTGGGGTCCAGACTGCGCAGCATGTTCTCGTATCCGAGCAGCATCATGCGATGCCAGTAGATGAACATGCAGATCTGGTGCGCCTCCTTCTCCGAGAGGTAGTCGACGTGCACCTGGATAAACTTCTGGTGGAATCCCCGGTCCATGGCCACGCCCACCGCCTCCTTGTACAGGGCCTTCTCGCTCGCGTTGTACGAGTCCCACGAGCGGCGGATACGAGCGTCCGAGCAGTTGGTGCCAACTTGTTGAGCATTGGAGGGCGATGTCGAGATGCACAGCAGTAGCGCGATTGCCAGCCACGAGAAGGTCGACTTGAGCTTCATACACGCCATCTCGCCACTGTTGTTGCCACCAGGCCAGAGAAGATCGCGAAATGACAAGCATGACAAGCATGAAGGGTCGGATACGGATCTGAAACGACCGGTGGGGAGCCGCCGAAACTTGAACCCGAAGAGACGCGCAGGATCGTTGGAGTCATGGTGGATCATATTGATGCTTGCTCCAAGTTCTTCGTAGTACTTAAGTAAGTATGAGCTATATAGCCAGCATCCCACGCGTACGGGTTCCGGTGGCATTAATCTCCAAGTATGAGCTATCACACGTGATTGGCTCTCTCTCACAGTTCCTGCGGTTTGGTAGTAGTCAGCAGATAATAGTTAAGCTATCCCTATTACTACATACGATAGCACTATAATGCACTGAGGTTTTAGCTGATTCATAATGATATAGCTATATCGTGAAAAATCAAATACTGGCAGTGATAACCGTAGTGATACTGACACTACCACTTTTCCCTCTCCGCGCTTTGCGCACTCTCAGACATTCTCATTGGCGAGCGAAACAACAGAAGGATGAAGTGCGCTGGGGCTGATTGCAATCTAGTTCACGCTTCGCCATGCGACCGGCCTATGCAGCATGCCAACGAGCTCTACGCCATCAACCTCACAAAACAGTAGTTCTACGATTGGTAACGTAACCCCTTGTTTCTCGCTTGGCGACAATTTCTACAAGCAGGCTCAGCGGCTTATCAGAAGTTATTCAATACTGACAGCGACTGCCAGTAGCTTAAACAATTCGCCCCTATTGTGCAGCCACGCGAAGGAGCAGAGCCAACCCAACCACAGCCATCATCCATAAACTACCTGAACACTCGATCGGCCCTGTAGGAGCTCCACCATCTATAAAATAAAAAACGCATGCATGTTGCTTGTTGTGCGTGAAGACGAAGACGTATTCAAAACATGTTCGCACTCATGACTTCCTCGATGGCCCTTCACGTCAGCTGCTAAACGTGATCCTTAGGCGATGCTGCAGGAGTGCGCGGCATCGGGTGTAGTTAGCCGTCTAAACTGCAGCAAATTCAAAAAGCTGCTAAACGTGTTCCTTGAACCTGTTAAACGGGTTGCTTCTTAATAAGCTCACTACGTACCAGTACAGCAAATTAAAAGCACAAAAAGCCGTTGGTACCGTATCAGTCACAGAGGAAAGCACAGATAGTGGGGGTAACAGTAACATACTACACTAGAATAAAATTATAACAATATAGTAGTTGATTAATATACCATAGTTATTAGTTTGGGTATTAACTAATAATGTTCGGATATTAATATGAGCAGCATTACTAAAACAAACTCTCACTACTACAGCTAAGGCATTGTCGGAACCGGGTACATGTATGGTATATTTTGCATCTCCAGTACAGCAAACTCGACTCAGTCCCTGGTCTAACTAAACATTATCTACGCACATACAACATACGAGCACTTCTTCTCGAGCCTAGAACACTTACACTACTCTTGTATCACATCCAGAACTTCGTCACTTGATGAGCGGGTTCAAATTTACGCCGAGCTGGATGCAGCTACCGAGCTGGTAGCACCAGCAGCAGGAGCGTGAGCTTCGCCCGAGCCGATGGACGGCGGGTTGCCGCCGAACGAGCCGCCGACGTGGCCACCGCCGAATCCTGATCCCCTGAAGCCTCCGTGGCCGCCGAACGAGCCGGCGAAGCTGCCGCCCGAGAAGGAGCCACCGCCCATGCCTTGAGGGTGTCCGTGGCCACCGAATCCGCCGTGACCTCCAAACGAGCCGCTGCCGTGAGCGAAGCCGTCGCCCGATCCGACGTTGTGCATGCCGTTGCCCGAGCCGAAGCCGCGACCAGCAGCACCACCGCCGTGGTGCATGGAGCCCGACGGTCGGTGGCCGGTCATAGACCCGCTTTCCTTGTCCAGAGCGCCGAAGCTGCTGCCGGCCGCGACGTTGCTGGGCGTGAAGCTGGAGCCGCCCATGGACCCGAGCGCCGCGAAGTCCGTGGTGACGGTCGAGTCCGTCTGCGCCGACGCCTCCGAGCGCAGAAGTCGTTGGGCGTCGACCGTCGAGCTCAGAGCGACGAGGACAGCAGCAATGGAAGCGAGGACCGAGAAAACCTTCATCTTGTAGTGCTGGTAGTGGCGGTTGCTGATGTTGAGGCGGTTGTTGTGGACGAGGCGAATTGAGAAGTGAGCAGTGACCAAGACAACTTGAGATCGGTCTGTCGGTCTGCCAGTCAGTGGGGTTGGCCGAGTTGGGCTGCAGCTCGTTCCCCTAGAGTCAGTGACGCCACGCGCGACTGGCACGAGCCGAACAGGACACGCGATCACGTCGTATCGGATCCCAGTTCTGCGTGGCCAGGTGGCGTGGCCCGTCGACTGGAGGCACCGCCAAAGGAGACTTACTACACTTCAGTGCTTTCGTCTCAGCGAGTCAGCGATCGGCGAAAGTCTCCGGCCGCGACGCCATCTGGATCAGCCCCCGACCATAGCGAAAACAACTACGAACGTGTAAAAGGCAGTCGAAACACGGGATCGGGCGAGCACCACCAGCAGGTTCGGCTCACCTGTACGTAGCCACCCGAGTTTGACTCGACTCAACCTGCTGGAGTGCTTGGGATATCGTCCCTGGGTGGCCGTCGCGCGTATTGGCCCGGCACGTGGGTGGAATTCTGGACACGGAGCGCCGGCAGTGCCAAGGACAATCGGCCTGGCAGCCGATGACATGCAGATCGCTCAACACGTTGATAGCAAGACCATCGTTAGACATGGAGTGCAGTGGCGTTCAAAGGTCCGATTAAGACTAAGACTGATATTAAGGCCACGGCACTTGCACTGTAGGTTACAGTAGAAGGCTATCGTAGTAGCAGTTGGTGCTGTTTGAGTTGTTGCTGCACTTTTTGGCTTGCACGCGACTGTTCCTATGGCTTTATGCCGGCTCAGGCAAGCCAACTACAATTTAGTGGCAGCTCCGGCTAAGATTAGTCTTTATCTCAGATTAAGAAGTCTAATTAGGAGGACAAATGCATATGTAGTTTAAAAGTGACCATCATTCACTCAACCCATTTATCAAGCCCAGAAGACCACCCCACAACTGATTTTTTGCTGTAAAGATGGAGGCGCGTTGGGGGTTCCTATTACCGTGGTGCTACGTGCTCAAGGGGGCGGATCAGCTACTTGTTACCGGACGAAGAAGGCGTAACTTGGGCCACGCGAGGTCGCTACCTACGCGTTCTCCTCCCTCAACGCGGACCCTTTGACAAGCTAGACTACGAGTTGGCTCCAGAAGACGAGGCCAAGTTCCAGAGAGAGTTCCAGCGCGTGCAAGAGGCTCTGGCAGTGCTATCAGTAGTCGCCTACGTGGACTACAAGGCGTGGAGATACTTGCTGGAGACTCACTGTGGACTCTACATTGCTGCGAACCCTAGGAAAGACCTATCACTGTTTGGGCAAAAGGAAGAGGCGAGGTATGGCAATGCCATTCTGCCTCGCTTCCAACTGAGAATTCGTGTGAAAGCCATCAAGAGCACGGGGAGTGGGTCATTCACCTCGGACCTGGTCCAGTTCTGTGGGACAAACCTGCACGACAACCCCAGCGAGGACTATCTCGACACGTTATCGAGAATTGCGGCTCTGGATCCCAACTTGACGGCTGATGTTCCAGGCGTGGACATTAAAGTCCCTGTAAGAGTGAGTTGGGACAGATCGATCCACCTTCTGAAGGATATTTGGCGAGCGGAGCAGACGATTCGAGATCAGTGGCAAGAGCGCGAGAACACCCCCGTACCGCCAGGCTCGCTGAGATGCACGTTCGAGTTGGAGCCGATGGAGGGTCATTTCTACATTAAGAGACCAGAGACGGTGGAGCTGCTTGATGCGATGATAGCGAACAACGTTCGGTTCTCGCAGTTTTGTCTGCAGTTGTGGATGAAGTATCAGCTTGAATACGACGAGATAGCGGCCAAGAAACTGTTCGCCAAGCTCATCACTCGAGTATTCGACAGTGTCCGCCGCCCGATCGACGAACCATGTCACACTTTCGAGATAAATTCTATCGTGGAAGACAGCACACGACTCCAGCTCGGTGCCGTCCACGTCGATTGTCGTAATTGTACGAGCTCAAGGTTTGAGGCGTTTTGCTCCGCGATGGTCGTGAGCCAGACGACGGCCAAGCTGTCGATCAAGTTGAAAATGAAGCCGAAGTTCGGAGCGGCTGATCCCGTCAGGACGCGACGTTGGTGGAAGTGGATCGCCTACGCCTTCTTCTCCAAGCGAGCGCGGGCGTGCTCTGCCTTGAAGTCTCTGGCGTTAATGCGGATCGGAAGCATGAGTGTTGAGGACATGGAGGGGTTTGCTGCCGTCGTGAAGTCTGATGACCCAGAGGAGGAGCTTTTCGATCGCCCGCGTGGGCTGACTAAGCCTCGTGATGCGACGCTGAAGAGTGGAGCTGCAATCCGGTGGAAGTTTGGCCATGAAGGCGAACCCAATCTGGACTGGGACCCGATCACATTTGATTCGGCTATTCCATTCGTTCGCACCTTCAGCGACGATGGTATAAGTGCGTGGGTGGACACGATCGTCCCTGGCCTTGGGCGGTGCCAAGTTCAGCGTGATGATCTGGAGTTTCAACCTGGTAGGAGAAACTATGGCGGAGGTTCAAGTGGTGGAGTCACGTCGCTGCAGATTGGCTTTGCGGAGGAAGATGGAAATGAATGGGAGGGGTTGCCATTGTTTCTCAGTTTAATCGGATCGTCGATAAAGGTCTTGGGTCTTGACTATTACGACGACGGGCTCGACACCATTCTGCAAAACAGCCCGAATCTACAGGAGCTGATCTTCTGCAGCGGATTCACACTGTTTAAATTCAACTTTAGCAACTACGACGGGGGAGCGGACCGCTTCGACTACGATTGGCGTGATGTTGAAGCGCTCGCCCAAGCTCTCAGCGACAGCGACAACCCCCTGACGAAGTGCTTGCGGCGTTTACGTGTCCGTTTCCACTGGCTATGGACTCATGAGCACGTGGACGACCCCAAAGTTTACAATCCCCGCATTAAGACGGATGTCGAGGCGCTTCTGAAGATGCTGCAAGTGAACCGAAGCCTCGAGTTCCTCGATGTCCACTTGCCTCCTCCTTACCACGACTGCGTCGACAGTTTGCGAGGCCACCACCTCGAGCCAATCAGCCGTCCGTCGCAGAAGCTGGCGACAGTGAGTAAACTCGCGCTTCTAAGCGTCATATTAGCGCGATACCAAGCGCCGGGGCTCGATACGGACAATGCAAGCGTTGCTGTCCCTCAATGTGGGCAGAGCCAGATCGACGAGTATGTTCTATCCCGCATCTTCGAGTTTGCGGCTCGGCCAGTGGCCCGTCAAGTGTTTGTTCGCCGGGTTTTCAGAGAGAGCTGGCTTGCCCAAGAAGAGGAAGAAATTATTTAGGATGGCAGGCTAAGCTATTTGTTTTTTTTTTACCATTGCAACATTTTTTTATGCATCGTAATGCAAGTGCACTGTCGTACGTGCACATGGATGGCACTTGGGGTTGAGTACATGTATGTCAGTACGCTCGAGTGCTAGGCTCTTCAATAGTAACCTTCCGTGAACGTAGACATAATCTTCAGTAGCCATTTCACTTGTCGATCAAATGAACTACCCTGTGAATACGGGCGCTTGAGCGAAAGCTGGACACCAAGTCGTTGACGCCGGGGATGAATCGAGTGACGGGGGGGTCCTAAGCCGTGGAGCTCCTGATTTGTTCTCGATGGGTATGCACTGCTTGAAGATCTGCCATTCAGGCTCGTCTAGTTGACGCGCAGTATGCAGTCCCTCGAGCACTTGGAGACGTCGGCCGGCACCTAGATCTGCTTCCCGTGATGTCATCGACCCAGACCTCGCACGGATCAACTGTGAGTCCAGCCACGTCTACGGGCGAAACATCAGTGCGCATGTTGGTGCTGGTCGGTAGAGCATGACCCTGAGCGACGAGCAGCCAGTGTTTGGGGAAACCGAGGTGAAGGTATCCGTGTTGACCTGCGGGCTGCGGTTCCACTCGAGGCCTCAAAAGTCGCTGTTCACGGCGACTCTAATGGTCTTGATAGTGCTCATTGAAGTGTCCGGGTCGAAGAATGAGAGGTATCCCTGTGGGTGGTGACAACTGAGACGAGAGCGACGGACCAAGTGACCGGCACTGTTTGGCGTAGGGTATGAATAACGGACCTTGCTGTGTAACGGCAGATTGAGGAATGAAGCAGGACTCTGCTGCGAATGGCGATTTCTTCTGGTTGACTAGACGATAGGCTCGAGGTTCGGACAGCAAGAGTGGCTAGTTGGTTGATCGACGACGCTGTCGGTGTCAAAGAATCCAAGGGTGGAGCCTTCCAGCAACTTTCGCATGGAAGCACGTTGAAAGCCAGCAAAACGTCATAATGCCCCTCAATAATAATAAAAAATGGCTTCTTCGTAAGCAGAGGGCGAGTGCGCTGTGTGGATGTAGTCAACATGGGGCTTCTACTCAAACGTGTACGGCATTTTTGATACTTTAATAAGCGAATGTATACTCCTCGACGGTGATGAACCCTACGGCGGCACACCCCACGTCATGGACAGCAACTCCTGCATTTGTATGCACAACTGAACAGGAAGAGGGTACGACCAATGAAACTAACAGAGCATCTCGGGGAATGGTCTGACCTCTACTGTAATGTACGCGTCCACGACGCCCTTAAAGCATCAACTTCTGAGCTTAGGCAGTCTAGTCGTGCTTTTCAAGTGACTGTACCATAGGCATCGAGACACTCAGCGATAACTTCCACAAGAAATTTGCAAAATTGCATCACCATCCGTCTTCCATACCGCCTTCGACTTAACTAAGTACCTGAACAATTGCAAATACGGTAGCGACGAGGGCAATTCTTCGCTGAGCAGCAAATTGCGGCCGAAGTTACTCCCCGATACGAACCATCGTCAAGTACGACGGCACTCCTGAGATTTCCGAGGTTTCCTTGCAAACAACGCGGACTTTGGAACCTTCGCCCATGGGGCAAATGCTTACCATGACGATCTATACTTCGCGGTGTACGAAGCGCATCCAGTAGACGCAAGCTGGACAGTCACTCCCTTCACCTCCAGCACGATGGAACCAGCCGCGCCACCGTCCGTGCTGGGGAAGTGGTTCACGAGCATATTGATAGCGGTACAAACCTGGCACCAGAAACGTAACCGAAGTCTTGTCGCCACTGAAGGTGAACCCCTCGGTGTTCACTTTCTTCCACGCCACCTTGGACGATTCCCACTTGTCGCTCTCCACGTACAGATGGGTACCGCGACTGCGAAGCTTGTCCAGCTCTTCGACTTTCCATCCAAATGCTGAGTTTATCGTCTCTCAGCTGGAGCACATACCGATAGGCAGCACCAAGCGCGAAGTTTGTCATTCCGTCAACCTCGATGTCACTTGTCACCACAGCACGAACACGATATAACTGCCGAGCAAAACACAGAATGAGAAAAAGAACCGCAGCCAGTCAAGCATCTGTATAGTCCAGCCCCAGAGTTTTTTTTTTTTTCACAAGATATGACGGTTGGCAACTTTGTAGTACTAATTGTTGATGTTATTCAGCGCAAGGTTTGTTAGCAGGCTTATCGTTTAGCTGTAGGCTACGCTTAGTTCCTTCCCCGTAGAGCATAATGGGGTTTCTACAGCTAGATGAGCTCATCTTCGTATTCATTACGGTAATCCTTCGCTAGCACTTTTCGAGCGAAAACTTGGCGAAGTACAGTAGGCGCCGCAAACTCGAAGATGTTGGCCAAGGTGAACTGGTCGAGATCACGCTCAGCCAGATTGACATTGTTCGCGGTGTCGGGTGGCAACAGGTTTTGGCTCGATAGAATCACACTGAGCAACGATAGCTTGCATTTTCTGGATAGGGGCGCACATGGACGACCAATTGGTTTTCGATGATACGTTCCAAGTTCGTCGATGCAGTCGTGGTACGGAGGCGGCAGGTGCACATCAAGGTATTCGAGGCGCCGATTCACCTCCAGCACTCGTTGGAGCTTCGCAATAATTCTTGGAATGCATGGATCATACACCGTGTTGCCATCGTCGCCTCTTCCGTCACGGAGGAAATTCAATTTGACACGCACCCGGCGCAAGCACCTCGCAAGGGGGCTGGTGCTGTCGCTGAGAGCCTGGGCGAGCGCTTCCATGTCTCGCCAATCGTAGTCAAACTGATCGATTTCGCCGTCGTAATCGCTAAAGTTAAGGCGGAAAAGTGCGATTCCACCGCAGAACGTCAGCTCCTGCAAGTTGGGGCAGTGTTGCAGAATGGTGTCGAGCCCGCCTTTATGGTAGTCAAGACCCAAAAACGTCAGCGACGACCCTACCGTGGCCAGAAACATGGGCAGTCCCTCCCACAGATCTCCATCCTCCTCCGCGAAGCCAATCTGCAACGACGTGACACCACCACTTGAACTTCCGCCATAGTTTCTCCTACCAGGTTGAAACTCCAGATCGTCCCGCTGAACTTGGCATCGCCCAAGGCCAGGAATGATCGCGTCCACCCACGCACTTATACCATCGTCGCTGAAGGTGCGAACGAATGGAATAGCCGAATCAAATGTGACCGGATCCCAGTCCAGATTGGGCTCACCTTCATCATCAAACTTCCACCGGACCGGAGCTCCACTCTTCAGCGTCGCATCACGAGGCTTGATAAGCCCACGCGGGCGATCGAAAAGCTCCTCCTCTGGGTCATCAGACTTCACGACGGCAGCAAACCCCTCCATGTCCTCGACACTCATGCTTCCGATCCGCATTAACGCCAGAGACTTCAAGGCAGAGCACGCCCGCGCTCGCTTGGAGAAGAAGGCGTAGGCGATCCACTTCCACCAACGTCGCGTCCTGACGGGATCAGCCGCTCCGAACTTCGGCTTTATTTTCAACTTGATCGACAGCTTGGCCGTCGTCTGGTTCATGACCATCGCCGAGCAAAACGCCTCGAACCTTGAGCTCGTACAATTACGACAATCGACGTGGACGGCACCGAGCTGGAGTCGTGGAATATCTTCAACGATAGAATTATTGTCGAAAGTGTAGCTTGTTTCGTCGACCGGGCGGCGAACATTGTCCAAGACGCGAGTGATGAGGTTGGCGAAGAGTTTCTTGGCCGCTGGCTTGTCGTCATATTCAAGTTCACAATCCATCCATAACTGCAGACAAAACTGCGAGAACCGAACGTTGCTCGTTATCATCGCATCGAGCAGCTCCACCGTCTCCGGGCTCTTAATGTAGACATTAGCTTCCATCGGCTCCAACTCGAACGTGCATCAGCGATCCCGGCGCTACGAGGAGGTTCTTCCCGCGCTCTTTCCACTGATCTCGAATCGTCTGTTCCGCTCGCCAAATGTCCTTCAAGAGGTGAGTTGAACCACGCCAGCTCACCCTAACAGGAACTTGGACCAGCACACCCGCACTTTCAACCGTAAGACGGGGATCCAGAGCCGCAATTTGCGCGAGTGCCTCGACGTATTCCTGGCTGGGGTTGTCGAGCAGATTTGGTCCACAGAACCGGACCAGATCGGAGTCAAATGATTCATTCTCCGTCCTCGAAGTCGCCTTGACGTGTATCCGCAGCTGGAAGCGAGGTAAAGTTTCATCTCCGTATGAGGATTCCCACTTTTGACCAAACTTTAACACATTGGGCTCGTGGCTTCTGGTGTAGAGCCCGCAGTGGGTCTCGAGCAGATCCCTCCACGCTGTATAGTCGACGTGGGCTACCACTGATAACAGCGCCAGCGCCTCCTGTACGCGCTGGAACTTGTACTGGAACTTGCGTTCGTCTTCTGCGGCCAATTCGTAGTCTTCTTCGGCATCGTATCCGCGCGTAGGGAGACTGACCTGGAGGAACCGCCTCTGAGTAGCCCACAAGATTCCTTCATCGTTGGGTAAAACGTAACTCAGTCTCCCGTTAAGAGCTCTGCAAAACGGCACCGGGAAGTGCCAGCGCTCCTCCATCGCCACAGTAAAATCGATTGTGAGGATTCGGGCTGAGCTCCGGCGATCCACTTGGTGAGTGATGGTCTCGCTAATATCCTGCCAAGAAAAGTTCCAGGTCGAAGGTCAAGAGCTCAAAGTTCAAGGCTGAAACTTCTAGATGTACTAGCCACGAGCTGACGATCAGCTGTCTTTCCCTCACTCTTCAGTCTTCGAGCTGCCACCTTCATGTTAGCGGAGGACTCCGCATTTAAGTAACCTGCGTTCATGTCCATTGGCAGTTCCATTAATTGCAGTAGGCGCCAGAGAATCCTGCCATCCATTGGGTTGAAAATGATCACCATTCACTGCCAACTCACAACTGATTTTACTGTGTGAGGATGGATTTACTTTTTGTTTTGCTCTGCCAATAATGTGTACTTATTTCAATTAATTTTATATGGAGAATCATGTTAAACTTGGTTTTTGTATAGTCAAACATTTTACTGAGAATTGAGCTTCAATAGTAATAATTTCAATACGACCGGCAACCAATAATACATATTTCCGTTCAAAATTACAGTAATTGCAATGGAATAATTATGTCTTCCGCAACAAATTCCTGTGAGGATGGGAGAGCGTTGAGGACGTGGTGCAGGAGCGGATCAACTCCTTGTTGCCGAACGAAGAAGGCGTAACTTGGGCTGTGCAAAGTCACTATCTATGCGTTTTACGGCAGAGGTGCGTTCGCCACACGGAGGCAGAAATATGTGCGGCTCCAGACTCGGTGCTCTTCAAGCGTGCCAGAACTGGATACCTTTCGGAGACTCGAAGTGGCACGCCAAGAGCGAGTAGAGCTGAGGCGCCTTAACCGCCGCAACATTCGCCGCGTCGAATTTGCTGCAAACATGCAAGTACTTGCGTCCGACACGAGCTTCGAGGTAGCCAACTTTCGAGGGCGCGGACCTTAGGACTAGCGCCGTAGGACCCGTTCGACCAGCCGATTACGCAAGCATCAACTCCTATCAAGGCTCGTAGGAAGCGTAGTCTTTTCAGTCCTCTACAGGCACGAACCCGGCCTAGTTACATCGAATTCGCCCGAGTTAATCTGAACATGAAAATGTTTTGAAGCCCAACAAAAAGGTATACTCCGCTAGAGACGTTCTATCAACTATTCTATACGTTGTCAAGTGCATATCCAGGTCCACCTGGTCTTCCTGCTCCTTGTTCCTGCGCAGCAGCTTGACGCGCTTTATTCCGACCCCGATACACCAACTTCTCGCGCTTGGACAGGTTTAACAGCCCGCGACACACAAGAGCAAACACACTGTGGATGCAACATGCGTTCTTGAGATGGATGCGACATGGGCACCACTTTCGCTGCACATCCACTCTCCAACCACCAGCGGGCATGCCATAGACTTCCATCCGCGCCGCGTGAGTGCTGACTCTGGCTGTCACAGGTAGGCACTCGCGTGTACGTTTCGTTTCGAGGTCGTACAGCCTTTCCAGCACAGGTAGGCACTCGCGTGTACGTTTCGTTTCGAGGTCGTACAGCCTTTACAGCGTTCAGACATGACGTACGCAACGTTTTCGTCGTCGGACTCGTCTCCCAGCAAAAACCCAATCGATGCGCGTTCTGACTGCAGCTCGCGAAGCTTTCCGGCCTGATTCATTGCTCGGACACGACGCAGTAGCGTAGGGCCTGATACCGGTTGTTCAGTAAAGGCGCGTGGCTTCATGCTTTCAACGTGGCAACACTGGAGTAGCTGATCGAGGAGTGCACCAATTTTCAGTCGCGCGCTCAAAGTATAATCGCGCTTGATCGCGCGGTTGTACTGCTCGACGGGGTTGTTCGTTGCCGCGAATCCGGGGGGAGAGTTGAATATCTGCCAGCGCTGAAAGCGGCCGTTCAGCCACTGAGCGGTAAAATAGGTCTCAAACGAGGCTAGTGAAGGATCTTCGGACCAACGTTGTGTCGTGGAAGCTTGCAAACGCTCAAATTCCACTGCACTCGCAGCGAAATGCATGTCACCAAGGTCTTGCAGGACGCGAGTAGCGGCAGAATGTTCGTTTCGTCCAGCCGAAAGCGGTGAACCAAAGCGACTCGAATACGCAGAGGCTTGTGGTTGTGGGCTGCCATCTCCCTGGCGACCTCTTTCATCGGCTCGGTCAAACGAGCGCGCTTCGCAGGTCGGCGGGGAGAGAGATGACTCCCCACGTCCCACACATTCACAACATTGATCGAGCAGCACTGCTGCGTCTTTCCACGCCAGGCGCAGAGGACAGGAGAGGATACATCCTTGCAGGCTTCACAGCCGCAGTGCAGCAAGCGTACACGCATGTTGTGCGGCACAGTTACAGCGAACAGGTGACACGGGGCTAGTCCGCTCTTCGTCACGACAAAGCGCTTGAAGGAGTCAAGCAGGATCATAGCATCCTCGAGGGGAAGGCCTTCGGCGAGGAGAGTCCAGTCGATGTTGCGAGACATGAAGTGAGGTGCTCAAGAAGAAGTAGAGAGTCTTGGAGTTCCCTTGGTAGATTCAGAAGTGAGGCTGTGGGGGCGGGTTGGAGAGGTAGGAATCTGGGAGAGCCACTCGTTGAGGTAGCTTCCCATTTGCTAAATTACTCGAATTGCGATGCTGAGATTGGCAGAAAACGCGGTGGCTACGACCCGAGAGGTCTGGAGTGAGACGCGATTGAATCGAAGTGGTGTATTTGCTCCTTTGGACATTGTATCGTCTCTTTGGGGTGCCGCGGGCAGAATCAGGGTGCCTGCAGATAGATTTGGACACTAAACGTATTTTACAGGTGTTTTGGATGCGTTGGCTTCCCCTCCCGAGGAAGGATGGCACGCCACCACAATGACCTTATAATCTTTGCCTATAGCTGGTCCATACAAAATTTCACTTTAAAATTTTCTCCAACACTATGCAGCGTCGCCCTTCCTCATACATTACGCTGAGTCTATCTCAAAAGAAGACCATCTGTGAGAAAGCAAAGGCCGAGCCTACGAGGACGTACCAAGCCATCGCGGACTGGGCTACACAGCACTTCAAGCTCGCCGCCGCAATGAAGCGGTCTACTGTACAAGGCATTCCTAAGCGCAAGCGCGCCTACGACGACGTGCCCGAAGCACATGGCGACCGCAAGCGCTGCTGCCCCGATGCTCTGCGTGCCTTCGACACACGCCTACTGAAGAATATCGACGAGTACAAGAACTGGCACGACAACTCCACCGTCACCGGTGCCATCGTGCTTGACATTGCTGAACGGGAAGGGTTGCAGCTACCCAGCGGCAGAGCACCGAAACCGTGGGTGGCTGCATCGCATCCAGCAGCGAACGGCCCTTTGGTTCTCGCTTCGGCATGGAGAGGGGGCTTCCGGCAGCGCTGACGCCGTAGAGCAAGGGCTTCAAGACTTGAGAGCGACCGTGGCAGGCTACAAACCTCGCAACATATTTAATATGGACGAGACTTCTTTTTTCTACCGTCCTGAACCTAAGGGAACTCTGACGGTAGACAGATAAGAAAAGGGCAAAAAGCAATCGAAGCGGCGCGTGACGGTCTGCGGTGGCATCTAATGCCGACGGCACTGAGCGGCTCCCGCTCCACTTCATCGGCAAGTCCAAGGCGTCCGTCCCGCTGAAGGGCCGTGACGTCTTCGCTGAAATCGGCGCCACGTACACCAACACGTCTAAGGCATGGATGAACACGACACGGTACTGCGAGTGGCTCACAGAGCTCGATATGAGCATGCGACTGCAGAACCGAGAGGTGTTGTTGCTCGTCGACAACGTATCTTGTGATGAGGCCCAGTGGATTTCTCCACCGAACCCAAAGTCCAGCTGACCCGTATCAATCAAGTGGACTTCAAGTACGTCATGGCTGAGATGGACCTAGACCACCAACTGTCGGTCACGAGACGTGCGACGAAGGTAGCGAAACCCGAAGGCTGGGCGAAGCTTCGCTCAGACCCCGGCTTTGAGCAATGCCTGTCTGGGACCCGAGATGTCTGGCATTAGACATCCCAAGTCTGATCAGAGTCTGGAAAGTTGAGAGAAGTTGCGTGAAGCCCGAGCTGAGCCTCGAGCGTGGTGATCGGAGCCCCGCTCAAGTCGAGGAGCTGGGCGGAGTCTAGTGGAGTTGGAGTTTGACATTTCCCGTGGTTGCGGAGCTGTTGCCCAAGGTGGCGAGCTGTCATGGAGCAGGCGTCCGAGCGGGGTCGTGTCGAACGCGATCCGAGTACCCACCATGCTTATGGAGCCTTCGCCCAAGATGTCGAGCTGAGCGGAGTGACATGGGTCCGAGCCCAGCCTTGGATGTGACGTCAGGAGGCATTGCCTGAGTCGAGAAGCCGAGCAGAGTGCCATGGACCTGAGCGGAGTGGCATGGACTTGAGCGGAGTTGTCGAAGGCCAGTTGAAGTGCCGGGTGAAGAGTCGCTGGACTTAAGTTCAGACAGTGGTACTGACTTCGAAGTTGGTGGTACTGACCAGTACACTCATCCGGTGAATCGGCCGTAATCAAGCCCACATTGGGTGCGCCCGCTCAAGATCGCAGACACTTCAAGCGGGTCTCAACGGCCAGCAGCGACTCCAAGACGTCGCCCGCCAGCATGGAGCCCCCGCATTGGCTGAGACTAAAGATTTCAGGCGGAACTTCAAGGGCGCTCGGTAAGCATACAGCCGACACTCTTCGCGCAGCCAGTCAGAGTGTACCCAGGGGGATATCGCGCCCCCACTTAGTGAGTCCTAGTTTGTGCATGTGTTAAATTTAAACAGAGTTCGTTTTGCCCCGAAGGACGCAAGTGGTGGAGGTCTTTGGCCAGAAGGTGTCTTTACGATCATCCACACAAATTCAAGCTAACATATCAACGTTGTCAGCGTGCCTCGGTGCGACGGCAGTACGGTTATTTCATATTAAGGTTACATCTTAGGGTGTATTTCATATTTTCGGGTGGAAGGTGATCCATTCTAAGGTTTAGGCAGGATAATTGTATTGTGTGCTTGGGGACATTAGCGTGCCCCGGTGCATTGTGTGATTATTAGTATCTGTTCATTGTGGACCTGGTGCGCGGGAAGTCCCAGGGTGTGTGTGAGTGCCTTGGATTCGGACTAGGCTCAAACCGAGCCAACTAACTCCAACCAACCGGGTCGTAGCTTGACTCGTAGAGAAGAAAGGAGAAGCTGGTACGAGCCTCGCCCAGGCTCAGACAAATAAAAGGCGAACTCGGCCCGTACCCAGGCCGACCGGGAAAGAAGGGGTGTTGTGGTTCTTAGCCGGAACCAAAGAGAGGAAGTAGAGGCTATTGTGTGTGTGGTGTTGTGTTCATTAAAGAAAACCCGGGGCATTTCGGGCTGTGGACACGTGCGGACTGGGACTCGCCAAGTGGGGAGCGAGTTTCGTCTGGGAACACCTCCGGAAAACCTTCAACATCGACAGCAGCTGGTGTGGCCGACGCGAGTCTGGGCCCACAGCGTAGCCGTGATCGAAAGAACCGCCAAGGGGATCGCAGAGTGGGGAACACACGCCTCGCCCGACCCAAGTCGGCGCTGAGCCAAGAGTCCAAGCGGCCAAGCCCAGCGAAGTGGAGTGGGAGTGTTCGCTCAGTGGAAGGAGCTGAGCGGAACTCTTGCAGCGCTAAGCAGGGCTGAGCCAAGTGGTGCAAGGGCTGAGCGAAGACCAAGGTCGAGCGGTCTAGCAACCTGAGCAAAAGGCACAGCCGCTTCGTCACACGTGGTGCGCGTGCCCGGATCGGGGATACGACTTTGGACGGACAAGCTACAGTCATGTCGACTGCTGCTGATTCGAAGGAAACCAAGACTGGAGGTGAGAAGAGTGAGTCTTCGCTTCGGCGAAGTTTGAGAGTGGCTGGATTGCCAGCCGAGGTGGCGCCGACGGAGTCCAGGACGCCCAAGCCGAGAAGAACGACTTCGGGAGCCCGGACACCTAGTGCTGAGGGAGAGGCTGCGTCGTCAGGCGAAGCTGAAACAAGTGCTGAGCCGGAGGTGCCACCGACAACGGAAACTGCTGTGCCGCCACCAAGTTCACCCGAGGAGAAGAAGCCTGAGGATGGACAAGGAGGTGGAGCGAGTGCTCAGCCGAGCGCTCGTGTTGGTGAAAGTCCAAGCCTGAGAGAGCCTGCTGTGAGCCGAGCGTTGACGCCGCGCAGGACTTCTGAGGCCGCGACTACGACTTCTCAGCCGGGAGGTGCTAACCCAGAGCCAACTGCCGCGGATCTCCGCGGTGGCCAAGCCGAGGGTGGTGCACTGAGCGTGCTGGGAAGCCGAGAGATGCAGCTGCGAGCTCAAGGTGCTTCTGGGACTGGGACGGGCCCAGTCCAGTTCGGCTTTACTCCTGGAGCTGGATACTTCGGAGCGTCAGGTGGCGGGGGAGCCTGGTCAAGTTCGCTTTGGCCGGAACAACGCCCCTATCAGAGGCTGAGGGGCGTCCCCGAAGGAGCTGAGTCCGACAGCCGAGCCTTGGCCCAGTTGTCTGAGCTGTCGGAGGTCGAGATGCTCGCGTATGGCCGGACCCAGTTCGAGATGTGGATGTCTGTGCCCGCGGGAGTCGTGCATCCGGTAGACGTGGCCTACTCGCCATGTCACGGTGGCTACGATCTCTGGGGTTTCATCCGAGCAGCTGGAGCTACGGCCAGGCACCTGATGTCTGTGACTCGGTCGCCCGCTGCAAGATGGCTGAATGTGTTCCATGCTGAACGTCGGCGGATCCCCGTTGTCTCCGACCTGAAGGCGGTGCGCGTGGCGCTGAGACTGATGCCACCCATTGCATGCGTTGCTCTGTTGCAGACGATGCTGCATGAAGCTGGCTATGAGTTCCTGAACCAAGTCCCAGTGTGGCACACGCTCCGTGAAGTCGCCGGAGTCCCGGATTCGCAGATCCGGTTTGAGATTGAGCGCATCGCCCGATTCCTGGGAGCTGAGCTCAGTGCCTGGAAGGCTGCAGTCGGGTCAACCCCATACTACGTGAGGCCGACCTCAGACCCCCAGCTGATGGCAGCTGAAGCCACTGAGACTCAGGTTGGATTTCCTCTGGACAAGGATGGAGATGCGATCATGGATGAGGACACTCAGCTCTTCTTGGGACCCGAGGTTGTGATGCGACTCCAGCTCACAGGTCTCAGACCCCGGAGCCCAGCCTCGAGCATTGAAGGTGAACCGTCTCGAAAGCGTGCCTTGCTCACAAGGTCTTCTGCTGGAGGTTCTATACCAAGTTATCGAAGTTCTGGTGAAGCTGCCTCAGAGACTGCTCTCGCATTTCGCAATGAACAAGTGCCCAGCATGGTTGGTGCAAGCTCTGGCTCTGACATGATCATGGATGAAGGTGGAAATCTGTCTGGATTAAGTTCCTCGGGTTCCTTCCTGATGTCTACGACTGACTACATGATTGGGACTGGATCGCACGTGCCTATGTCGACGGCGACCGTGATGCGAGGCTCAGCTACGACGATGTCTCGCAGCTCGTTCCCTGGGATGATGATCTCAGTTACGCCTCAGCTTACTCAAGCTGGTCAAGCATCGGCCAGAGCTGAGCCGAGGACGTATCAACCCGAACACCCATCTCAGGTACCTCTGCCCGGCAGTCCTGAATCGAAGCGTCCCGCTCCGAAGCAAGCTGAAACTCGACCGACGCAGTCTGCTGGATTCCGATTCCGAGACTCGTACGACGTGAGTACGCCTGCGTTCGCGAGGTCGACGACTTCAGACCACCTAGCAGCGGTGGAACGAGACTACCAGCGAGCTCTTCAACAGAGTGAAGCTTCTGCCTGGGCCAGACTTGATGCGGAGCAGACCCAACGAAGGGCTCTTGAGGCGAGATTGAGTGCAGCGTTGGCAGACAACCAGGCGGAGCAAGCCCGACTGCAGACGGAGTACCAGAAGCTTCAGGCAACCAACGCTCAGATGTCGGCTGCCCAACAGCAAGCTAAGACGGAACAACAGAAGCAACTGGAAGCCCTGGAGAAGCTAGCCCAGCGTCGCGCTGCCGAGGAAGCTGAGAAGCGCAAGGCGGACGAAGCTCGAGCACAGCAACTGCTTCAGGTCCAAAAACAGTTGCAAGAGGCTGAGGTTAGGGCTATGCAGGCTGAACAGCGGAAGGCCCAAGAAGAACGAGTTGCTGGAATCAGGACGGAGCACGAGCTGGAACTGCTGAGGTTGAGAGAGAAACATGCGCAAGCAGAAGCAGAACACCAGCGAGCCATGCAGGAGCAGGAGGAGAAAACCCGTCAACTCCTTGCAACCCAAGAGCTGCCCAGTTCATATCCTGGCCCCGTCGCTTCAGGTGAGGGACGTGTGCCATTGGCAACAGACCCCCTGGTCTCAGCACCCATCGCGTCGACTCGAACGCCGACCGATCCGGTCCTGGCACAGTTGGCCCAGCTCACGAGCGTGATGCAGCAGTTGGTCTAAGCCAACCAGGTCAAGTCTGAAGCGAGTGGTACGAGCCGCCGTGTTGGCAAGACGCAAAGTTCAGCCAAGCATACTGAGGCCAAGTCTAAGTCTCGTGCATCTGCCTCGGCGTCTGGAGCGAAAGGCAAGTCTCGGGCGACCAAGCCTGGCAAGCCTGGAGACTCGGACGGGGACGACTCCGACTCTGATGACTCAAGCTCGAGTGACTCGTCGCAAGATGAGCTCGAAGGGCAGTTCGGCGCGGTTGCCCAGCCCAAGGGGGCTGATACCAATTCTGGGACTCGGGTTGTTGTCCAAGCTATGATTCCCCATGACGCTTTGGAGAAGTTCGATGAGAAGGGACCGCTGGAGGACCGAGTCAACTGGTGGGAAAGGTTCATGTACTACGCTACGATGGCCCCCTGGGATGAGAAGACCTGGGTGGTTCAGCTACGCATGAGACTCACTGGTTCCCTCAAGGATTGGTGCACCCAACTGCCGGATGATGTTCGCTCGGACTGGAGGAAGTTATCTCACGTCTTCAAGAAGGAATGGTGCCGTACGCTGAGCTCTAAAGCTGAGCGGTATTATTCGATGGAGATGAAGGATTCCGATACACCTCGGATGTTCTTCTACCGTCTGAACCATGCTGCCAAGAAGGCTGGGATACCGTATCTGAGGCCGACAGCCGACCGGGAAGCTCACATCCGGCGCTTCATCAAGGCTTTGACCGACTCAAGGCTGAGAACTACTCTTCAGGGACAGCGTTTCGATACTTTGGATGAATTGGAGAAAATCCTGAAGAGAATCGAGGCCCTCCGCCAAGACGAGGGCTATGAGCAGAAGCGGCGCCCAGCGCAAGGACTACAGTTTGGACGTTTCAAACCTACACAACGTCGAGCTGAGGGACGAGCGTTCAAGGCAGAAGGTGTGGAAGTTGACCCAGGACTGGGACGACAGACGCTTTTCCAGGACGACTATGACCTGAAGCATGAGGCAGATTCCGAAGAAGAAGTGGATCGTTGGACTGATCGGACCCTGCCCTCGTCTGCGCCCGCGCCAGCTCCTGTTGTTGCGAGCTCAGCCCAGGCTGAGCCCAGTCGCTCTACCTCCCTGACCGATGAAGAGATTTTCCGAGTCGCTGAGAGATTGGCCTGGAAGCCGAACGCTCAGCGCTATGACCGTGGAGGAGACCAGCACCCAGAGCAGAAATGTGACGAGTGTGGCAGCCGTAACCACCCGACTGACAAGTGCTGGAGCCGACTTATCTGTGGACGATGCCACGATGAGGGTCACCCGACCCAATTCTGTAGGCGTCAGCCGTGTTCCAAGTGTGGCGAATACCATCGCCGGGGTTTGTGCGATATGTGGTCGGCGCTCAAGGCAGTACGCGAGGCAATCCGTACTGGAGGCTCCGTTGAGGGCCTTGCTCCTGAGGTGATCCAAGCTCTGTTGGATAGCCCGGAGCTCCGAGAGAAGTCGTTAAACCACTAGGCTCGCTGGTTGGGAGACCAGTGCGTGACGAGCCTAAATCCCAAGCGCTCTGCGCCTTTGCATATGTGGGCCCAGCCCTTCCATGTTGGCGCAGAGATAACCCCGAATGTACAACTTCTTACTATGAAGCTGGTGTTTACACTTTCGATACTGACCTCAACATGCTGGACCCGGAGGATGAAATGGAGAATCATCTCGAGTTTGCTCTGACTCCGGGCGAGAAGTATGGTTGGTGGAGTGAGCACACGTTGATTGGCGAGAAGCGGAAGATGGCGATGGTGCATGGAGCAGTCTTTCATCACAGAACGCAGATATTACTGGATACTGGAGCTACGACAAGCATTTTGGGCTTAGATCTTGCACGCAGATAGAAGCTCAAGCTACGCCGTGGTTTCAGGCTCAGAGTAACTGGGATGGGAGACGCCCCGACCTACATTACTGCTCAAGCTAGGATCAAGCTGACGCTGGGAGTGCGCGTGGTGTATGTCATGAATATCTGGGTTGGTAACATCGGTGAAGGAGTGGACTGCCTTCTCGGAATGGACTTCATGGTGGCTGCTGGAGTGCGACTCTGTGCTCGTGAAGGCGTCGTGAGATTGCCGGACGAAGAATCTCTGTTGTTGGTTGGAGGTCCCCAGATCGACCACGTCGGACTGGAGGTCAGCGTCTGGCTGAACGAGACCGCCTACCTCTACCCTGGACAATCTGTAGTAGTCCCAGTCAAGTATCACCAAGCTGACCCAGAGAAGGTAATTCCCTGGGCTGGGCGCGGTGATCAATGGGTTACACAGTTCATCTATGGACCTGGGCGGAGGCCCAAGGCAGTCAAGGTGGTCAACATCTCAGAGCGAGAAGTCATGATCCGCCAACACACTGTGGTTGCTTGCCTGGTGGAGAAGGATTACCTGCCCAACGGAAAGCGGTTCGTGCGGCCTTACTCGAGGAAGTACCGTGACTGGGCCCAGCTCATCTACGAAGCCGAGCCTTCCCCAGACGTTCTGAGACGAGAAGAGGAGGCAGCTCGGCTAGCTGAGCTCAACGCTCCGCCGGCTGTAGAGAGGACACCCTACAAGCGACCTACGAAGCTACTGCTGTTGAAGCAGTCCGATGACCCGAAGGAAGACCGAGCCAACATGAAGCAGCGCAGAGCTGAGGCGTACGCTGCCAACACAGTGTCGCCTGAGTCCGCTCAAGTCAAGATAGCTCGGACACCTCAAGGGCGTCCTGATTCATGGAAGCCACCATTGCCGCGATCGCCTCACCCAGATGATGTGCAGCCAGGGACGAACCAAGGAAGTGCATTGGAAGAGGATGACACTCAGTCTACGACCGAGCCAAACTCTGTGGAGTCAAGCTCAGCTCAGACCTCTCCTGCTGGAGGCGGTGTGGATGCTCAGGAAGCTCGGGATGAACTGAGTCGAGTATTCAAGACTGAGCCGACAGGTCTCGTGTCGGATCCGTTTGCCTGTCTCCAGGAAGCCTATGCTCGTTGCCTCCGGGTAGAGATCAGTGAAGGTGCTGACGAAGCTACGGTGTACTTCCATGAAGGCACGGAATTGCTGAACGACCTCCGAGACCAGCTCGCCGCTCTTCCGGAGTTGAAAGATCTCAGTCCAAACGCGGACCTCTCAACAGCTAATGTGGGAGAACCAGGCGTTACGACTCCAGAAATGGACGCCCAAGTGCGAAGGATTCTGGAGAGACATCACGCCAGTTTTCTCGGGGACGGGAATGCAGTACCAGCCCCCGCCCGTGGAGTTGTCTGTGATCTGGATGTTGGTGACGCGAAACCCATTGCTCAGAGGTCCCGGCAGGTTCCGACACACCTGCTCGACAAGGTGTTCGCTCTGATCAAGAAGCTGCTGGAGACTGGGCTCATCGAGTATTCGCACTCAGATTGGGCTTCGCCAATTGTGATTGTGATGAAGAAGAACGGTGTGGATATCCGGCTATGCATCGACTACCGACTGGTCAACCAATTGATCAAGCTCTCGCACTACCCCCTGCCTTTGATTGACGATCTGTTGATTGGGTTTGAGGAAGCAATGTGGTTCCTGAGCTTGGACATGGCCAGTGGAATTTGGGCAGTGCCGATGACACTCCGAGCTAAGCTGATCTCAGCCTTCATCTGTCCTCTGGGACACTTCCAGTGGAAGCGTATTCTATTTGGTCTCAAGAATGCCCCGTTGATCTACCAGCAAATGTTGGATAACTGCCTGTGGGGCTTTGTGCGCCTTCCGCCCTGTGAGGAAGCCCGAGTTGATCCGGACGTGCTGGAGTTCTTGGGAATTGAAGTGGATGACTCTGCTAAGGAGGAAGAAATCCCCCCTCTGTCTGAGGAGACTACTGTATTCCGACGAAACATTCCGGCACCGCCCCAGCTGAGCCCTGTTCTAGGACGCAGCTCATACATCGATGACATCGCGTATGGAGGAGAGACCTGGGACCAGATGTGCGAAGTCCTGGACCGTTTGCTTTATCGGCTGAGATACTGGGGAATCTCGGTGAGCCTACCCAAGAGTGAGTTTGGCAAGAAGTCTATCTCGTATCTTTCGCATGAGATTGGAGCAGAAGGAATCCGAGCTAAGCCGAAGATAGCCAAGGGAGTCAAGGATCTGCCATTCCCGTCGACGCTGAAAGGAGTACAGTCGTTCCTGGGGAGTCTCAATTACTACAACAAGTTTATTGAAGACCTCCCGGTTGTAGCATCTGTGCTCTACGAGTTGACGGATGAGCAGATCCAAGCCGGGCGTGACCTCGGCCGAGCTAAGGAGGCGTTCGAAATCCTGAAGCAGAAGATTGTCTCTACCCCGCTGCTCAGACACCCGGACAGGGAGAAGCCGTTTGTGATCATTCTACACGCTAAACCCTGGGCGGTCTGTGCAGTGCTGGGCCAAGAATACGACGGAGTCATTTTCCCGGTGCGATACACTGGAAGGACGCTGCATGATCAGGAACTCAGGTACCACCCAGCCGAGAAGGAAGTTGTGGCATTACTCCGAGTTCTCAGAGTCTTCTACTCGATGCTGAGCGGATGTAAGCTGCTGAAGGTCTACACCCGGTATTCTGTTCTGAAGTGGTTGTTCAAGTCTCGATCGTTGGAGAGACGCTGTGAGCAGTGGGCAGCACGCTTGTCACCCTGGCCTCTGGAAGTGCACAAGGTGGAACGCGATGAGGATGGTTTGGCCGCGATCATGGGAGCCGGGATCACACCCCGTGACCGGTTGGACAAGATCGCAGAGAACCTTATCCCAGACAAGGGACGAGTTGTCCGAGCCCCACCAATCAGCCTGGAGATGCTGGAAGCGAACTATGAAGGATGGCTGCTCAGCTTCGACGGAGCCGCCAAACTCTCAGATCGCTCAGGTGCTTCTGGTTGCATTCTGTGGAAGCTCCCGTCCTGGGACGTGGTCGAAGCTCGAGGATTCCATTTCGAGGGCATCACAGTGAACGAGGCTGAGTATCATGGTTTGCTCGAAGGCGTCCGCATGGCAAAGGCTCGAATTATCTCAGATCTGGTGATAGTCGGCGACTCTCGGATTGTCATTCAGCAAGCCCAATGACACGAGGCGGTTCCCTGAAATTTGCCGATGATGTGCCGTCACCCTGTCGACTCGGAGCTGGTATCGAACTATGATTGGTGGATAAGCTTGGATGAGTACGGCTGTACCCGTGTGACACGGATGACGACTGTGGGAGAGAAGTGATCTAGTGGGATGAATCCAGTGCCTGACCGCAGATGGGCCCAACTGACTGGAAGTGTGGATCCTGGGAGTGCACACCCAGGATTTCAGAAGAACACTCAGTCCAGTCCCGGACTTTCCCTTACGATGAGTGCCTAAAGCCTGGCGGAAAGTGTCTCTGGAGAACGTATCCCAGAGTACACCTCATCTTGCTGTGGGTCAGAGCACTACTATGGATTATATCTCCTGAGAACCACCCCCCACTACTACCGTGAACATGCGTCGGAAGCTGTACAACCCGCTAAGTGTTTGTACTTGTGGAGATAAACGAGAGTCTGTGGAAAATACAACTTGGTATCCAGAGTACCACATGGAGACCCTGAGAATCACCCCGGATGGACAGGTGATCCAGAGTTCCAAGTGATCCCCTGGATTTAGAGTGTGAACCCGGACTCCCCATACCGAAAACAAGTACTCCCCAAGTCAACACCCAAGAATCCCCAAGAACCCTCAAGAGTTCCCCTGAATTCCACTGAGTCTCAGGAGTGATCCAGAGTATCACATGAATTTCTGAGTTTCGAGCCAGTTGGGAGTCAGTCTGCAATCAAAGTGATGCGTGACCTTGAAGATCGAAGTGAAGATCTGCTGACTGAATACTTTCGAGGAGTCGAGAGGGAACCGATAACCATACGAACCCAAGTCCAAGGACCCACATTTGGCACTTTGGACGCCTTGCGACAATGGAATCGCAAGCCGATCGCAAGTTTGGACCGCTGAACCCAAGGTATACTGAAACCAAGATATTTGATCCCAAGCATAGTGAAATGAAGACATTTGCCCGTAAAAGAATGCAGAAGAGAGAAAGAAGTAAGAGAGAGAAGTAGCCGATAAAGACAAACAGAGTTCCTTTTTCCCTGCCGGAGCCAAGTCGAGTTGGAGCTGCCTACGGAAGCGCACCCCGGAGGAGGAAGCCAGGAGACTTGACCGGAACGTGATGTGACAAGCGACTTCGAGCGCATGCAGCCGGAGTCACGCCCGGCGGGAGCGTAGACTCTCGGGGTCACGCCCGGGAGCGCATCAAGAAGCAAGTCCAGAGGCGGCGACGACCGCCATGAAGAACTAGGACGTCGCGTACCCTGGCTCATCGTGGCGATAATGCCGAATCTAAGCGTTGGGATAATGTGACTCTCCCCTTAAGAAAAGACAGGACAAATAAGCCCTTAATAAAGAGTTCCTTTTACCCTGTACTGCGCAAGTGACTTCGGCCAAGCCTGCCGACGGAAATCCGGAGGACCCGAGACTACGACCGCGGGACGCTAAGGGCACATCAACGGCGAAGGACAGCCGTCTGTGTGGACTCCATCAAAACTCAAGTCCAGTTAGGTCGGGACCAGCGACGGCCTTGAGCCTCCTGGAGTGATCCATCTATTTCATATCCTAGTTGGGTCACTTGCTGTGCTCGTGGTAGCCCATTTCATATTATTCCAGAGGGTATTCTGGGTGCTAGGTAGTCGCCTCCAGGATTTTGTATTGACTGCTTGTGTGAAGGGAAAGGTAACTGATAGTGATTGTATGTTCCTCCTGTATTGGAGGTGGTGCGCGTTTGTGTGAGTCTCAGGGGAGCTAGGCCCCTGAATTTCAGACTCGAGTGAGCCTAGTGTGTGAGTGACCCACCGTCCAAGGGTCCAAAAGAATAAGTGACGGCTAGTTGTAGTGTTTGTATACTCTGTATTTGTTGGTTTTATCGAGCTAGGAGGGCATTTGGGTAAGGTGTCTTCTGAGTTCCTCACCCCAGAGTTGACTGAGATCCTGAACTCTGAATCTGTGATATTCTGGGTTTCGGGTGATCTGATTCTCTGGGTTTTGCCTCTAGTGTCGAGGTGCGTTCTGGATTAGACGTGCACCTCAGCGCTTCTTCAAGGCTATATTCAAGTTTGGTGGAGTGCCGTTCCGTCAAAGACAAACGAGCCGACAGGGATTACACAAGGTACCCACGCCAACCAAGGAGAGTGATCCTCAGGGTTTAAAGCTTCGCGGCTGCGAACCTCTGGATTTATCTTCTTGCTGTTGACTCTCAAGTCGATTCTCTGGGTCTACACCCTAAGAACCTTCTTGGGCTGCGCTATACGAACCCCCCTGGGCGATAAAGGTTTCATCGGCCTCGCCTCAGCTGGTGCGCGTGCCCGGATTTGATTGTCGAGGATTTCACCGAACTCAAGAGTCGAAGAACTGCTGAGTGCCCGTCAACTTCAAGCGAACAAGATGGCTGGAGGACGAGGGGCGAAAAAGAGTGGACGCGGGGACGGAGGACGCGGTGAGGTGTCACGTCAGTCGCGTCGTGTTCAAGGTTTGGAGCCTGAAGAGCAGAAGGATCTGGATACTGTGGTCCGTGACGCTCGGAAGGCGAAGAAGGCTGCTCGCGAGAGCGAGGCAGCGCAAGGTGGGGACGCCAAGGCGTCTGCCGATCAAGATCAGTCCGCTGCTGGACCTCCGACGCAGGATGAACAAGCTTCGTCCAGAGATCAAGGTTCATCGGAGGCGGTTTCTGGGTCGCAGACCCCTGGAGTCGCAGAGGAGCATACCCGTGAGGGTGGTGCTCAGGCGTCTGAGGGAGGCGCCAATGCGGCTGAGCCCCCGGAGGTGATCGACTTGGTGTCATCTTCGGACGAGTCTGTTGTGGAAGTGAAGCCGGAGCCCGTGCGAGCGAAGGAGGAGGCGAAGACTCAGAGTTCCAAGGTGAACTCTGGGTTCGCACCACACGAACCCAGGGTTTCCACGTCAAGTTCGCAAGTGGTATCCAGGATTTCTTCTGAGAACGAGGTCCAGGACACTACTGTTTCCGCTCCAGACGCTGAGAACATGGTGTTGTACGTCCGACGTGAGGTTCGACGCTGGGAAGAGGTGAACCCTGGGAAGGTGACACCCCCGAGCGTTGTCTACGAGTGGCCGACTCCGAAACCGGATGCCAACTCGTACTTTGCGGCCACGTATGCAACTGGAGACTACTTCAAGTGGCGGTTGTCTCTGGCGAACCCCGACGAAGCCTGGATCTCTGAGTTTCACCTCGCCCGGTGGGGTGTCGGAACTGCCCAAGATCTGATGGCGACTACGATTCCCCAGAGTATCATGACCGCACGTGAGTGTGTCGCCATTCTGCAGACTTTGTTTTTCGAAGCTGGTTTCGAGTTTGTCAACCTGATTCCCGACTGGTCTTCGACGCGCGCATCCAGGATTCCAGAAAACTTGGTGCGCTCTGTCATGGAAGAAACCCAGAACTTCATCGCCGTGGAGCTCGTCGAGTGGAGGCTGGTGATTGCTGGTGTACCTTTCAAGGTGAACTCTGAAGAACCACCGGTGACGAATGTCCCGGAACAAGCACCAAGACTGGACTACCACAAGGAAGACGGAGATGGTGATTTATTGATGACGGACTATGATGCGGATCTACTGGGACGACAGTTCGTCCTGAGATTCAGGGTCACTGGACTCAGGATTTCACGGAGCCCGCGAGGGTCAAGTGAAGGCGAGCCGCAGCGCAAGCGCACTCAGCATGGACCGCCACGCCCACAGGTCCCATCGACGCCATCAGCGTTGTCCACACCGTCGCTGTCCTCTCTTCCTGCGTACAAGTCCTCGGCCAGTGCTTCGCTTCAGAGTTCCACTCCCCTGAATTCCATGTCCAATGGGCGTGATCCTCTGGAGTTGGAAGCCAAAGACGTCGCTCCGGATTCTGTGCCAAGTGTCATCGGTACCTCACGAGCTTCGGACGAGAGTACGGCTTCAGGCGTGCAGACGTCTTATGGCAGCTCTTCGTCTTCGTCGATGCAATCACTGGGACAACGAGTTGGAGCTCTGGCGCTGGTAGCTCAGAGTGCAGGCGGCTTCGCGGCTGCCGGAGATCTGGGATTCCAGGTCACCCGAACAGTCATCCCTCCGCGTCTTGTGTCAATTGATCAAGATGACGTTGAGATGGCGTCGTCCGTGCATTCTGACCCAGAGATCGCCCCCAAGAAGGCAATTCCCTCCGGAGTTCCAGCATCAGCTGCTGAGCCGAAACTCAGGGAACCAGCCTTGGTCTCTGGATTCGGCGGCCCGAAGGATGTCAGCGGTGACGAGCGGAGTCAACACCAAAGCTCTAGGAGCGAGGTGCGCTCTAGACGCTCGACGAAATCAAGGAGATCAGCCGTGTCAAGTCGCTCAAGTGGATCCAGAGATCTTGGATCAGCTTCGTCCGTGTCCGCTAGGTCGGGGCCTGCCCAAATCGAGCTGAATGTCTTGCGACAGCAGCAGGAATGGCAGGCCCGCATGGAGCAGGAGCAACGCGAGTTCCTCGCCAGAGAACGTCTTGATGCTCTGGAGCGCGAGCGACTCAGGGAACAACGCGACTTGGAAGCGCGTCGCCAGATCCAGGAACTCACGGATCGTCTGGTTCATGCAGAGATTGCCCGAGGGGAGGCGGAACGGCGTGCGCAAGAGGTGGAAACCCGTCAAACTCAGGATTCCTCAAGGATCCAGAGTGTGACCCAGGATTTCACCGAAAAGTTACGCCTGGAGCGTGAGCGCCTGGAGGCTGCCTACGCTGAGCGCTGGCAAAAACGCGAAGCCGAAGCTGACGCTGAACGTGCGCGCTGGGCCTCGGAGACGTACGAGAACTGGAAACCACAAGTGGCGTCTCTGGAGCAGAAGGTCCAGGAAACCGAGGCCGCAAGAGAGCAGGAGCGTGAGTCTTCCCAGAATATCCAGCGGTTTCACGCCAGTCAAGTGCGCGACCTTCGAGCAACATTGGCCCAAGTTCAAGCGCGGCGCGCAATCGCTACCCCTGATTTGGCAACCAATGTGAGGCCATCAGCGACTCAGAACCCTGAAATCGCAACTCGACCCCAGGAATCCAGTGGCGTCATCAGTGGGAACGCAAGTGTCGCAGGACAGAGACAGGAGACAACTGATTCGAAGAACACTTCCGAAGTCGCCGCCTCCCAGCTAAGAGCGACCCTCGCGCAGCATCCCGCCGACACTTCCGGCAGAACAAAGCATGCCAAGCGAGGACATGGAGCTACGGAGACCAAGGCGACCCAGGACATCAAGCAGGAGCCTGCGCCTCTGGAGAAGACTTCGGAGCCCAGGAAGGTAACGACCTCTAAGGCCTCGCAAGACTCTAAGACAGACTCAAGCGCTCCACGGCCAAGAAGAACCCGCGCAAGAAGAAGAAGCGCCAAGACTTCAACCCGCCCTCAGACTCGGACCCAAGTTCTGACTCTAGCGATGACAGCTCGTCCTCTGAAAGCGATGACAGTTCGGACGAGAACTCTGGAGTTAACCTGACGGCGGCTTCTACGGCTCAAGCTGGCACTACGCTTCTGACGTTCCGACCGTACATCAACTCGAATACTCTGGGTGAGTTTGATACCAAGGCGTCACTCAGGGAACGCGTGCATTGGTGGGAGCGTTTTGCGAACATGGCCGCTCAAGGGGGCTGGTCCACGAAGATGCGAATCCAGGAACTCAAGCTGAAGCTCTCAGGAGCTGCGCGTGACTGGTTCAATCAGTTGCCCAAGCATACTCAGCGCGACTGGAAGGAGCTGGCGTCTGCGTTCAGGAAGAAGTACTGCAAGGCACGCTCGTCGTACTCTGAGCGGTACTTCACGATGGAGATGAAGAGCTCAGAGAGCGCTCTGGATTTCTTCTATCGCCTGAATTCCGCCGCTGGTAAAGCTGACATTGACTTTCGCAAGTCATCGAAGCGTCTGGAGAAGCACATCCTGAGGTTCATCATCACGAAACTCAAGGACACGCGCCTCAAGACGTCGCTGCAAGGCCAGAGATTCAGAAGCATCGCCGACCTGGAGTACGCTCTGGAACAAGATGAAGAGGTGTGGAGTCGCAGTGACCAGGATGCGCCACCACCCAGAGTTCGCGACTTTCGTGCTGACAACATTCCTCAGGGGCGTTTCAAACCGAAGCGTGCTGGACGTGCGTATGTGACTAGGGGCGACGTCTCTGACTCTGAGTCGGAGGAAGACCCGGAAACTCACGCTCGTTTTCAGGAAATCTCGGATGAACCCAGAGTGTCAACCCGAACTTCAAGCGCGAACTCAGGGTCAACTCGAGAGAACTCTGGAGAAGACACTGCCACGTCTAACGCTGGAAGCTCGACGAGCATGCAGGGTACGGAGTGGACTCAGACATTGACGAACGAGGTCTATCGTGTGATGGATAACATGGGATGGCGCCCACCAAGTGCCCAACCAGGATCGAACATGAATTCTGGGTTTCGCTCGCCTCGCCGCGAGAACCCAAATTGGGACAAGCTCTGCGAGAAGTGCGGCAAGTGGGGACATCCAGAGGAGAACTGCTGGAAGGACATGAAGTGTGATCGCTGCCTCGAAACGGGTCACCCGACGCACATGTGCCGCGCGCAACCGTGTGAGAATTGCGGCAAGTTGCATCTCGGGAAACCCTGCGAAGACTGGAAGACGCTGGAAGCTGTGAAGAGACTCGCCCGCCAAGGTGCACTGAAGGACATGCCGAGCCAAATCCTGGATAAACTTCTGGATGGCGAAGCAAACTCTGGGAGGCCGTCAAACCAATAAGCCCGCTGGGTGGGGACCCAGTACGCGCCGGGCTAAAGAAGGCCCCAGAGTTATGTGTTCTAGTGTATGTAGGCCCGGAGCTGAGAACAAGAACCCAAGATAACCAACAATGCATGACTACTTTGATTCAGGATTTCACGAATTCCCCTGAATTTCAACGTCCTGAACAAGTGAACCCAGGAGAAGTGAACTCTGGAGCGATTACGGAGTACAAGCTGAACCTTGGGGAACGCTATGGATGGTGGGAAAACAACGATCCTGATCCGAAGAAACGTGATGTAGTGATGGTGCACGGTGCTGTGAACGACTGTCGGACAAAAGTTCTCCTGGATACCGGTGCGACTGTGAATATTGTGAGTTTCGACTTAGCGCGTAAGCTCGGACTCAGACTCAAGTCGCACAAACAAACCAAGGTGTCTGGAATGGGAGGCGTTCCGACGTATATCGGCGCCAGTGCCAAGGTGAAGATCACCCTCGGCCCGAGAGTGGTGTATCTCCTGGATGTTTGGGTTGCTAATATCGGCGAAGGGATCGAAGTACTCCTGGGTATGAGTTTCATGTTTGCAGCTGGAGTAAGGATCAGCATTCGAGAAGGCCTCGTAACACTGCCGGATGAAGAAGCGATCATGATGTGTGGGTGGAATCCAGAGGATCGCCTGGGTGTCGACATGCCTGTGGAAACTACGGGAAGCTGGTACCTGGGTCCTGGGGAATCCAGAGTGGTGAAGATTTCGTATGGATCGACGAACCCACAGCGTGAGGTCGTGTGGGCAGGGCGCGGTGACCGCTGGGTAACGCACCTGATCTACGCGTCGAGGTCTTGGCCAGTCGCTGTGAAGGTGGTCAACATCTCCGACAAGGACGTCTGCATTCACAACCGAACTCCGGTCGCTCGAATTGTGGAATATGGCTTCTTTCCGCGGGCTGGGCGCTTCGTACGCCCCGGTTCCTTTGCGTATCGTGAGTGGCAAACTCTCATTCTGGAGAGTGTTCAGTCGCGTGAGGGACGGCTGCGCGCAGAGCGCTTAGCTGCGCTGGAGCCATCGTGTGTGGAGACCCCAGAGTATCAGTGGCCTAAGAAGATCCTGTCGCGGCCTGCAAAAGGACCTGACATGGCCCTGCTCGCCTCAATCCTCAGAAAACCGGAAGCTCGTCGTGTGCGATTCGCCGAGGATGCATCAACCCAAACTGATGAAGTGTCTCCTGAAGATCCCCCTGAATTCCGAGACGCCGCTGTTGACACAAGCGACCTGGGCGACGCTCTCAAGGACACAAGGATCGACGCGATCGTGCAAGCTGACGAGATCCCAAAGTGCACGAGTCCCGAATGCGATACGGCCACTGAAACTCTGAGTTTAGAGGTTGAAGTTGGGAGTGATTCTCAGGATCAACAAAGTGAAGGCAGCGATGCTCTGGACTTCGAAGTGAATGATGATGATTCTCAGGGTGCCGTTGAAGATTACTGGGATATCCCGATCTCAGGGATGCCTGGGACTCCGCTGGAGAAGCTCAGGCAGGAGTATGAACGTTGCATGAAGGTTTCCACAGAGGATCTCGACTATGAGCCTGCGGTTTACATGCGCGAAGGTAGCGAGTTGCTCTCACAGTTGCGGGACCAGTTGGTGATGCTCCCCGAGATACACGACTTGACACCTCAGTGTAAGATCGAAGAAGCTGATGTTGGGGTCCCTGGTAAAACGACTCCTGAGATGGAAAACCAAGTGAGGCGAATTCTGGGGTATCATCGGAAGATTTTCCTGGGAGACGGCAATGCTGCGCCTCCACCTGCCCGTGGAGTGGTCTGTGATTTAGATGTAGGCGACGCTAAACCTGTTGCCCAGCGTCCAAGGTCTATCGCACCACACCTGTGGACCAAGGTGTATGAACTTCTGAAGAAGCTCCTGGAGAACGGGTTGATTGAGACTTCTACATCACCCTGGGCATCTCCGATTGTCATCGTCCTGAAGAAGAACGGCGTTGACATCCGCATGTGTATTGACTATCGTGTGGTGAATGGCTTCATCAAGCTCTCGCACTACCCGTTGCCGCTCATTGATGACCTCCTGATCGGATTCGAGTCGGCAATGTGGTTCATGAGCTTGGATATGGCGAGTGGTTTCTGGGCCATCAAGATGACTGAGAGAGCCAAGTTGATCTCTGCGTTTGTCTGTCCCTATGGGCACTACCAGTGGGTCAGGATGCCTTTCGGCCTCAAGAATGCGCCGCTGATCTACCAGGCAGTCCTCAACAATTGCCTGTGGGGATTCTTGCGACTCTCCCCTGAGGAAGAGGCTGAGGTGGACCAAGACGTCTTGGATTTTCTGGGGTTAAACCCTGGGGAACCCAATATTTCAGAGGACGCTGAGCCACGGCTCTCAGTGTTGACAGACGAGATGACGGTTTTCCAGCGTAATATCCCGGCGCCCTCTCAGATGGGTCCTGTTCTGGGTCGAAGCTCGTACATTGACGACATTGCCCACGGTGCACCAACCTGGGATCAGCTGTGCCAAGATTTGAACGCGCTGCTCTTCCGTCTACGTTACTGGAACATCTCTGTGAGTCTCCCCAAGAGCGAATTTGGGAAGCTGTCGATTCCATACCTCTCGCACGAGATCAGTGCCGAGGGTATCAGGGCAACTCCAAAAATCGCGAAGGGCGTCCAAGACTTGCCGTTTCCGACAACACTGAAGGGGGTCCAGAGTTTCATGGGAAGTCTGAATTACTACAACAAGTTTATTGAAGACCTTCCTGTCATCGCGGCTGTTCTGTACGAGCTGACTGAGGAACAAGTGAAACTCAGGAGAGACTTGTCCAGAGCTCAAGAAGCTTTTGAAATTCTGAAGCGCAAGATCGTCTCGACTCCGCTGTTGCGGCATCCTGACCGCTCCAGGCCTTTTGTGATTATTCCCCACGCGAACCCGTGGGCAGCATCTGCTGTATTGGGCCAGGAGTATGATGGAATTGTGCACCCAGTGAGGTTCACAGGACGAGTTCTGAATGACGCCGAGCTGAGGTACCACATCGCTGAGAAGGAGGTGGTCGCGATCCTGAGAGTCCTGGAAGTGTTTCGCACTCTGGTTGAAGGCAGCCCTAAGATCGTCGTTTACACGAGATACTCTGTGTTGAAGTGGTTGCTGACGTCCCAGTCGGCAGATGGTCGGACTGTCAAGTGGGGCCTGAAGTTGTCGCACTGGAACCTGGAGATACGCAGGGTTCAACGCGATGAAGACGGACTGGCTGCGATCCTGGGTGCAGGCATTACCCCCAGGGAACACTTGGATGAAGTCGCTGAGAACTTGATCCCAGCCAAGGGGCGCGTCAAACCGCCTGTGCCTATCAGTATGGAGATGCTGGAAGCGGACTACGAGGGTTGCATTCTGAGTTTCGATGGCGCAGCCAAGACGTCTACACGACAGGGAAGCTGTGGATGCATCCTGTGGCATGTTCCTGGATGGGAGATCCTGGATGCCCAGGGGTTCATCCTGGAGGATGTGACTGTCAATGATGCAGAGTACCATGGACTTCTGAAGGGGCTCAGCCTGGCGATTGAACGTGGGATTCAGGACATTGTCGTGGTAGGAGACTCCAGAATCGCCATTCAGCAAGCCCAGGGTCTCATCAACTGCAATCAGCCCAACCCCCAGAGGAAATTGGCCGAGTACGAGGTGTTGAAGACGAAGTTCAAGTCAGTCCGCTTGGTACATGTTAAACGAGAATTCAACCAAGCCGCAGACTACCTGACGTCGAAGACCCTAGCACTCGGCGAATCCTGGAAGGTCGAAGACGCTGACGAGCGAGTACATCTACAGTTGGTGTCCAAGATTCACGAGAAGTTAGTGAAACCTAAAGTGTTATTGAGCGTTGGAACTCAGGAGAATGGTTCTCAGGGTGATGACACTCTGGGTATCCCTGGACCAGAGTGCGCCCCGTTGCCCGTGGCCGCCAAGGTGTTCGATGTCATGACCCGAGCGCAAACTCAGGGGGCAGAAGACCAAGGTGAACCTATGGGTCCTCTGGAATACCAGGCCGAACGCTGGCGACGGATCAAGGTGCATCAAGACAAGGATGACCACCTTTTGCAACTCAAGGATTTTCTGAAGGGCGACATGAGCAAGTTGTCACACGCCCAGGCGAGGAAGCTTGCGAAGGTTGCCGATGACTTTGTGCTGGATTCCAGAGAAGTCCTGTATCGCCTGAGCCGTTCTACGCGGGATCGCCCCAGAGACATGGTCGATGAACTCAGGCTTGTGGTTCCGAAGGCACTCCAAACGGACATCTTGCATTACGCTCATGAAGATTTTCAGGGTGGCCACCAGGGGATCACCAGGACGTATGAGAGATTGCGCTCTGAGTTTTACTGGCATGGCATGTACGCGGACGTGGAAGTGTTCGTCAAAGAATGCTTGGACTGCGCTAGCGGTAAGGGGCGTCCTCAGAATGCAGGGCCATCCCCTGGAAACATCGAACCCAGGAGGCCGTTTGAAGTTGTATCCATGGATTTCGTGACGCACCTGCCCAAGTCTGACCGTGGGAACACTTTCCTGTTGCTCTTTCAAGACTCGTTCTCAGGGTTCGTCATGTGTAAACCTATGAGTTCAACGACAGCTCAAGACGTCGCTGAAGTGTGCGAGGAGCAGGTTTTCAGGAGGTTTGGAGCGAGCTCAATGCTGCGACACGACCAGGATCCAAGGTTCATGAGTGAAGTATTCACGCGATTCCGTGAACTTCTGGGCAGCAAGCAACGAGCCACTCTGGCATACCGCCCTCAGGCGAACGGACAGCAAGAGCAGTCGGTGCAGACAGTTGTACGTAGCATTCGTGCATACGTCGCTGAAGCGGACCAGAGTGACTGGGACGATCACGCTGAGCGGTTAATGTTCGCTCTGAATACGTCCTTCGACGCTACGCGCCTGGATACCCCCTTCTTCTTAGTGCACGGGTGGGACGCACACGGCACTGTATCTGCTATGCTAGGACCCAGACCGTCAAGTGTCCAGGAGCGCACAGCGTACGAGTGGCGCAGGAAACTGCAACGCGACTACAGCTATGCACAGGCCTGTGCAGAGGATCTTCAGAAGAAGGCCAAGCGAGCGCGCTCCGCCGAGCAGACCCGGAAGTGGAAGGAACTGTCAGATCGTCTGAAGTCAGGATTCGAAGCTGGTGATGCCGTCTGGCTGTATATACCCAAAGTACAGCCAGGTCTGAGCCGTAAACTAGCCCACATGTGGCATGGACCTTTCAGAATTCAGGAGATCCACGACAACTTTCGCGTGAAACTCAGGATCGAGAACACGGGATATCGCGTGAATCCCTGGGTACACGTGAGCCGCTTGAAACCCAGAGCACTTTTCCCGAAGAGACCTACTGTGGAGATTGATGTGGATGAAGACGACGACTTCGACGCGGCTCTGCTGCCTGAGGATAGCTGGGAACCTGACACAGCGAATGATGAGTATGAGGTCGAGCGAATTCTGGATCTGCGGTGGACCAAGCGAACTCGGACATCAAAGCGGACTCGTGAGTATCTTGTGAAATGGAAGGGCTATGATGAGACTGAGTGGTTGCCTGTGTCGAAGCTCAACTGCGGCGCTTTACTCTATGAGTTCAACCAAGGCGCGAGAGCGCGAGCCCGTTTCCAGGCCATGTAAGCCGGAGATGATCACCCAGGAGTTTAGTACTCTGGGGTGACAATGATCCAGAGTCACACGTGAAATTCAGAAGACGAAAATCCTGGGTAACAGTGAAACTCTGGAGAAGATCGATGGAATGTGTGAAAAATGGAGATAGAAACGCGAATGTGAATTGATTTGATTACGGAGAAAGTGATAGTGCTGAGGCTTCGGCGCGGCGCTGAGCGATGAACTTTTCGAAGATATGGATAAGAAGGCTTGGTACAGTAATGAAGAACCCAAGGGGCGACTATGAAGATGACGAAACTCTGAAGGAAACTCTGAGGCAAAATGGAATCCTGTGTATTATTGAGAAGTTACGCTACGACACGCAGAATGCAAGCAGTCTTCAGGATTCTGGCAGAGAGACACTCTCACTGGTACGCAAGTGACAGCGGGTTGAGCTTGCGGATGGCCGCAGGCTTGATGTTATTCTGGATGCGCTCCGGCACATACTGGAGCCACTCCTCATCGTCGGCCGTGTTCCATTGCACTCGGGCCGGCTCGCGCATGTCCAGTGCTGCCAGTTGTGTCTCAAGGTCATCGCATCGTGGGCCGCCAAGAATCCGGACCCTGGGGTCTTCCCAGATCCAATAACAGACCTTATCAGGAAGCTTCCAGAGGCCGGGCTCGTGCAACAGGGAGGGAATGAACCCAGGAGTATTCTGAGACCGCTCCAAAAGTGCCTTGAACATCCTACGAAGCGCATTGCGACGCGACCGGCGCTTGGCGTCCAGAGCGATGTCTTCCTCCGCCTCGGTCGGAATAGGCACCCAGTGCCCCCGTTCCCAGATGGCTTGAGCGTGCTTGTGCATGGCGTCCACGATGTCCTCCACCAACGTGAGGGCCTTCGTAGCGAGCATGTCCCGCTCATGGAAGTAGAAGACCCGGATGCGCCCCTGAAGCATGGTCACCCAAGGCTTGGAATCCAGGATTTCTTGGTACGCTTTGCGGTTCCAGCGTTCATGAACCACACCGTACGAAAACTTGTGGATCTCGTACTCAGGAAACCCGGGAGTCTGGCATGACGCACTCTTGGTCGAACTTGGATACTGCACCAGGATCCCATGGATACGCCAAGAGGTTTCGTCGTCCTCAGGAACTTCAATCTTCGCCAGCTCCTCAGCAGTCAACTCTGAGTATGACTTGCATGCGAGGGATGAAGGTTTCTTGGAACGCGCAGCGACCTTGGACGCTCGTGCCGCACTTGAACTCTGGGTACCAGACTTGGGCTTCTGAGGCTCCTTGCGACGCTGTTTCTTGGACTTGGGGCTGGGATCTTGGGACTTGCCAGTAGACCCAGAATACTTGCGCTTGCCGGAGGCCTTCGGAGGCTTTTCAGCCACGTCGTCCTCTTCAGCGTCCTCTTCAGCGTCATCGCCAGCGACCAGAGGCTCAGAGACGAGGTATTCCACTTCTTCCTCGGAGCTGCTGGAAGGACTTCCCTCTGGGTCTTCAGCCGGGGGCTTGTAGTCTGGATCATCCTCAGGGTCGTCCACGGTGGAGTCCGCGTCTTCGTCAGGATACACCACGTGATCATCAAGGTTTCTCCAGGGCGGTGGGACTTCTCCACGTCGGAGACGTCGATCCAGGCGCTCATCCGCCATCTCGTAGTAAGCCTCAGGAACGTACTTGCTCCATGGAGTCTTGTCCAGGCGACGCCAATACATCATGCTCACGAGCATCTTGATCAGTTGTGGTTGTCGGAAATGTCCGTGAGCCGCTCGGTCGCTGCCAATCCATTCCATGGCGCTGTCGTACTTGAGCCCGGCGAGAATAGCCTGGCGCACATCTGGACGGATCTCCTTCCAGACAACACCCCCAGGGAGCATCGTGTGCGCGGCCTCCTTGGATACCACAGTCTTCTCACCAGCACGACGCACAGAGTCGCGACCAGGCTGGTGGTTCGTGGGACGACGCTGGACCTTGTGAACTTTGGAACCCGTGGACTGCTGCGGCTTGCCCGGCGACTCAGAATCCTTGGATTTCTTGGAACCTTGACTCATCTTCGAGCCCTGAGGTCCCTTAGAATTCTGAGACCTTGAACCAGAAGTCGCCCCACGCCTGGGTTTGCTCCCAGGACCTGTGAAATCCAGAGTTTCAGGACGCGTAGGGTGTCCAGATCCAGACCCAGAAGACGGAGGCATGCGCGTGCTCTTCTCAGGATACGGAGCCACCGCGGCTTTGCGCTTGTCCATCGCCGTGACGCTGATGACGGTGCCCCAGGCCTCGGGCGGCTTTGAATCCTTGATGCAGAGTCCGAAGAGGTCGTGAAGGCGCTCCCAGTTTCCTGTGAAGTCCGTGTGCTCCTGGAGAAAATCTGAGAGTTTCCAGGGATCCATGGTGGCAGACTCGAGGCGCGATTTCAGGATCCGCACCTGAGTCTCAGAGTCGGACAAACGCGCCTTGAGCTGCGCCTTCTCGGACTCGAGGGCATCAATTTCGTCTTGATATCGCGCCTTCTGACGCTGCAGTGCAGCCTCGTGCTCGTGCTTCACGGATTCCGACTTGCCGAGGGCCTCTTGGACCTCTTGGAACCAGTAATCACGAGTGAACTTCCATGCGCGCTTCCGTTCCTTGAGTTCACGCTTCACGTGGACCAGTTCATCGACCGCTGCGAAGCCCTGCTGAGATTCAGCCAGAGACCGCATATGCTTGTATGCACCGAGAGTGCGGCGCAAGTAGCCGGTCATCTTGAACACGCGTTCCGCGAATCTTGTACTGTCGAAATGCTGCAGGAGCGAGGCCATTTCACGACGAATGCTGATGGAATTCAGAGAACGGTCCAACTCGTAGGCTGAGAGAGGTGAACTGCGAGGCCGCAACACGCCGGACCCAGCGTCCGCACCACAGACCTCCCTGAGCCACTGAAGGTCATCGTCCGACAACTCCTCGAAGCCTATCAGAGTGGTGACGCCATCGTAGCCCTCCGTAGCGAATGCACCATCACGAACGTCCCTCGTGATCGCTGGAACTCCTACGAGGTACGCGTTGGTTCCGAGATCGGGCGGCGTCGGGAGCCGCCAGTGTGGTGGGCGCTCAGGGATCGTGAACTCCGGGAGCTCCACGTCGCTGTCCTTCAGCATACCCGAGAGGATGAGCCCCTGGACGTCGGTCACTGTCGCGTGACGAGGCGACTTGAACTCAGGAGCGTTCGCCGTAGCCGCACCAGATGCCGCCTCCTCCGCGTCGGGAGCCTTGGACTCTGAGTCTACGACTCCGGCCTCTGGAGTTGCAGCGTCAGCTGAGGCACCGCCATCAGCCTCGCGCATGTCGGTGTCGGGAGCCTGGTCTTCGTCGTCGGACGCCTTGCTTTCTGAGTCGGCGAAAGTGACTTGTCTGGCCTTTCCCTTAGGAACACCAGTCGAAGCGTCGCCGCCACTGTCCGCCTGCGCGCTGTCGTCGCTCGCAGTAGGGGTGCATGCAGGGCCGTCGACCGCGCGTTGCTGCGCTGGAGGAGGCGCGGGCGCTGTGCCTTGAACCGATGTCGCCGCTGGCTTGCCGTCCGTGGATGCGTCCGCCATGTCGATGATTTGTGAAATGGGAATGTGATTGTACGCCGCCCGTTGGAGTTTTTGCGGTTGAAAAGAGAACCTTGAAGATCGGCCCCGACCAACCGTTGGGGAGACAGGGGGCCGAAGTGTGTGAAATCCTGGGAGTCGACAGAGGGCAACGGCCGTATCGATCTCCAAGGCGCCTCGAATTCGGTGTTTTTGTGGCCTGGCCATGGTTCACCAGTTCGGGGTGATTTCCTCTTTGATGGACCCGGACCAGAAGGGGCGGTTGACACGAGGCGGTTCCCTGAAATTTGCCGATGATGTGCCGTCACCCTGTCGACTCGGAGCTGGTATCGAACTATGATTGGTGGATAAGCTTGGATGAGTAGGGCTGTACCCGTGTTACACGGATGACGACTGTGGGAGAGAAGTGATCCAGTGGGATGAATCCAGTGCCTGACCGCAGATGGGCCCAACTGACTGGAAGTGTGGATCCTGGGAGTGCACACCCAGGATTTCAGAAGAACACTCAGTCCAGTCCCGGACTTTCCCTTACGATGAGTGCCTAAAGCCTGGCGGAAAGTGTCTCTGGAGAACGTATCCCAGAGTACACCTCATCTTGCTGTGGGTCAGAGCACTACTATGGATTATATCTCCTGAGAACCACCCCCCACTACTACCGTGAACATGCGTCGGAAGCTGTACAACCCGCTAAGTGTTTGTACTTGTGGAGATAAACGAGAGTCTGTGGAAAATACAACTTGGTATCCAGAGTACCACATGGAGACCCTGAGAATCACCCCGGATGGACAGGTGATCCAGAGTTCCAAGTGATCCCCTGGATTTAGAGTGTGAACCCGGACTCCCCATACCGAAAACAAGTACTCCCCAAGTCAACACCCAAGAATCCCCAAGAACCCTCAAGAGTTCCCCTGAATTCCACTGAGTCTCAGGAGTGATCCAGAGTATCACATGAATTTCTGAGTTTCGAGCCAGTTGGGAGTCAGTCTGCAATCAAAGTGATGCGTGACCTTGAAGATCGAAGTGAAGATCTGCTGACTGAATACTTTCGAGGAGTCGAGAGGGAACCGATAACCATACGAACCCAAGTCCAAGGACCCACATTTGGCACTTTGGACGCCTTGCGACAATGGAATCGCAAGCCGATCGCAAGTTTGGACCGCTGAACCCAAGGTATACTGAAACCAAGATATTTGATCCCAAGCATAGTGAAATGAAGACATTTGCCCGTAAAAGAATGCAGAAGAGAGAAAGAAGTAAGAGAGAGAAGTAGCCGATAAAGACAAACAGAGTTCCTTTTTCCCTGCCGGAGCCAAGTCGAGTTGGAGCTGCCTACGGAAGCGCACCCCGGAGGAGGAAGCCAGGAGACTTGACCGGAACGTGATGTGACAAGCGACTTCGAGCGCATGCAGCCGGAGTCACGCCCGGCGGGAGCGTAGACTCTCGGGGTCACGCCCGGGAGCGCATCAAGAAGCAAGTCCAGAGGCGGCGACGACCGCCATGAAGAACTAGGACGTCGCGTACCCTGGCTCATCGTGGCGATAATGCCGAATCTAAGCGTTGGGATAATGTGACTCTCCCCTTAAGAAAAGACAGGACAAATAAGCCCTTAATAAAGAGTTCCTTTTACCCTGTACTGCGCAAGTGACTTCGGCCAAGCCTGCCGACGGAAATCCGGAGGACCCGAGACTACGACCGCGGGACGCTAAGGGCACATCAACGGCGAAGGACAGCCGTCTGTGTGGACTCCATCAAAACTCAAGTCCAGTTAGGTCGGGACCAGCGACGGCCTTGAGCCTCCTGGAGTGATCCATCTATTTCATATCCTAGTTGGGTCACTTGCTGTGCTCGTGGTAGCCCATTTCATATTATTCCAGAGGGTATTCTGGGTGCTAGGTAGTCGCCTCCAGGATTTTGTATTGACTGCTTGTGTGAAGGGAAAGGTAACTGATAGTGATTGTATGTTCCTCCTGTATTGGAGGTGGTGCGCGTTTGTGTGAGTCTCAGGGGAGCTAGGCCCCTGAATTTCAGACTCGAGTGAGCCTAGTGTGTGAGTGACCCACCGTCCAAGGGTCCAAAAGAATAAGTGACGGCTAGTTGTAGTGTTTGTATACTCTGTATTTGTTGGTTTTATCGAGCTAGGAGGGCATTTGGGTAAGGTGTCTTCTGAGTTCCTCACCCCAGAGTTGACTGAGATCCTGAACTCTGAATCTGTGATATTCTGGGTTTCGGGTGATCTGATTCTCTGGGTTTTGCCTCTAGTGTCGAGGTGCGTTCTGGATTAGACGTGCACCTCAGCGCTTCTTCAAGGCTATATTCAAGTTTGGTGGAGTGCCGTTCCGTCAAAGACAAACGAGCCGACAGGGATTACACAAGGTACCCACGCCAACCAAGGAGAGTGATCCTCAGGGTTTAAAGCTTCGCGGCTGCGAACCTCTGGATTTATCTTCTTGCTGTTGACTCTCAAGTCGATTCTCTGGGTCTACACCCTAAGAACCTTCTTGGGCTGCGCTATACGAACCCCCCTGGGCGATAAAGGTTTCATCGGCCTCGCCTCACCAAGGCTTGATCCAGTGTCTGAGCCCAGGGTTGCAGGTGCTGCTGGCTGAGTTCGAGACGCTCCGCCCAGAGTTCCAGCGACTACGCTTGGTGCACGTGAAGCGGGAGTATAACGCGGCTGCGGACTACCTCACGACGAAGACTCTGGTGACTCAAGGTGCCATCACTATCGAAGACCCGGTTGAACTGGTTCAGCTCAAGCAGCTGAATCGGATCCCGGAGAAGTTGATCAAGGTGAACGACGCTGAGCCTGCTGAACCTGAAACTGAGCAGCCTGATACTCAAACGGACGTGGAAGTGGTAGCCGAGCCAATTCGACTGGAAGATGCAGCCAAACCCCTACTGCCCAGTGCCAAGATCTTCGTAGTGACGAGGAATCAAGCTCGGGTCAGGGACGCTGAGCCTACAGTGGCCAGGGACGACTCCGACCAAGGTGTCGACCCAGCCCAGAATGCTGGAACCCCACTTGAGCAGACTCCAGCGTACTCCCCTGAAGCAGCCACTCCTGCTGCGTCAATCGCCGAGCGATGGAGACGCATCCTAGTGCTACAAGAAGCTGAGCCCTGGACGAAGAAGCTCAAGGATTATCTAAACGGAGACTTGGGGAACCTTTCTGCTACTGAAGCTGGAGACGTGGCCAAGGTGGTGGACCAGTTCACTCTGGATTCGCGAGGGGTCCTATACTATCTGAGTCGAGCTACTCCGGGAAGGCCCGGGGACGCGGCTGGAAATCTGAGATTGGTTGTGCCAACGGCACTTAGAGATGACTTGCTTCAACTCAGTCATGAGGAGTTCCAAGGAGGTCATCAAGGGATCACCAGGACTTTCGAACGACTGCGCAAAGAGTACTACTGGCGGAGAATGTATGCAGATGTGGAACGCTATGTGAAGGAATGTGTGGATTGTGTCACTGCCAAGGGAGCTCCGCCCAACCCTGGGCCGTCGCCGGGAAACATTTTGGCGACTAAGCCTTTTGAAGTGGTCTCCATGGATTTTGTTACGCATCTACCCAAGTCCGATCGTGGAAATGTGTTCTTGCTCCTATTCCAGTGCGCGTTTTCGGGTTTCATCATGTGCAAGCCGATGAGTCTGACCACAGCTCAAGATGTCGCTGAAGCTTACATGGAGTGTGTGTTCCAGAGGTTTGGTGCAAGCTCTATGCTCCGCCATGACCGGGATCCACGTTTCATGAGCGAAGTGTTTGCCAGATTCCGTGAGATGCTGGGAAGTCGGCAGCGCGCGACTCTAGCGTACAGACCTCAGGCAAACGGTCAGCAAGAGCGCTCAGTGCAAACGGTGGTCCGAGCTATCCGAGCGTATGTCGCTGAGCCAGACCAGAGCGACTGGGACGACCAAGTGGAGAAGTTGATGTGGGCTCTGAACACGTCCTTTGACGCTACTCGTCTTGACACGCCGTTCTACCTGGTTCACGGCTGGGACCCCCATAGCACCGTTTCGGCCATGCTGGGACCATCTCCGACAGGCTTGGATCAGAAGACTGCCTACGAGTGGCGCCGTAAGACTCAGCGTGAGTACGAGTACGCTCAGGCCTGGGCCAAGACCTACAAGCTGAAGCCAAAGTCAAGCGCTCAGCTGCTCAGACAAAGATCTGTGCTGAGCTGTCTGAGAGACTCAAGAAGGGTTTCGAAGTTGATGATGCTGTGTGGTTATACCTTGCTCGGGTACAACCTGGGCTCACGAAAAAGTTCGCCCACCTCTGGCACGGTCCGTTCCGGATTCTGGAGACCTCAGACGACTTCCGCTGTAAGCTGAAGATCGAGGGAACTGGGTATAAGCTGTACCCCTGGGTTCACATAAGCCGGCTCAAGCCGCGTGCACTGTTCCCTGAACGACCTACTGTGGAGATCGAAGTTGCTGAGGATGATGACCTGGACGCAGCTCTGCTGCCCGAAGATGCTGAAGAACCTGATGAAGCTCAGAACGTGTACGAAGTGGAAGCCATCCAAGATGTGCGCTGGGTCAAGCGGACCCGGACCTCCCGAAGAGTCCGTGAATACTTGGTCAAATGGAAGGGGTATCCCGACACTGAGTGGCTTCCTATGTCCCAGCTAAGTTGTGGAGCTTTACTGTACGAGTTCAACAAGAGCGCCAAGGCTAAAGCACGGTTCCAAGTAATGCAAGCTGGGGATGAGCCTCCTGAGCCTGACGCCCAGTAGAGGTACCCCAGCTGTGGACCTGTGTATGTCGCTGTGACGTTCTATGTGTGAACATTTTGTATTGAGTGAATTTATGACTACGCTAAGTGGCGTGGAGAGTGGTTTGGAGTTTCTCGTGGAGTATAATGACTGAGGACGAGGTGTGCCTGCATCAAAGTACTGAGATTCCGAGAGAGAGATTGAGAAGCAAGGTCAAAGTGAGTGGTGAATTGAAATGATGATGAACGCTTGCTGCCTACGCCTATTCGCTCTCCTCCTCTTGCGCAGCATCCATAGCGTGCAACACTTGCTCCAGCGTATGTGATCGTACATCGGTGCTGGGATGATTGGGTTGGCATCTTGCTCGGCTCGGCTCTTGAGTTTGAGCTCTGACGGTACCAGAGTGTGGAATTGCGTCTCGGAGTGGCACGTCGCCCACTGAGTACGAACCGGTTCTTGATCGTCCAGCGTGAAGAGCTGGTCGACCAGTGAAATCTTGAGTTTCGGGTCACGGAGGACCCAGTGACACGGATCTTTGGGGACAACCCAGAGTCCAGGCTCATACCAGAGTCGGTCCGAATAGCCCTTGACTTTCTGGAGCTGGTCGAGTAGATCACGGCGGCGCAGCTCGAACTCTTGGGCACGGTCTTTCCGCTCTCGGTAAGCGCTGGCCAGCTCGGGCAAATTCAAATCCTTGGCGAGTTGCGCGAAGTCAATCTTGGAAGGAAATGGGTACCAGTGCAGCCGCTCCCAGTAAGCTCGACGCCAAGCACTCATGAAACCAGCAATCACGACGATGGCCTCGAACATCTAGGTAGTGAGCTCAGCGTACGTGTGGTACACGAGCGAGCTCACGCGACCTTCCCACATGTCATCCCAACGGTTTGAGCGTAGCAGTTCCAGATACTGGGCGTACTCGGTGCGCTTGTGAAGCTGCTCGATCCCAGTCTTGGACGGCATGTAGGCCGGAAACCCGATGGTCTGGTGATGCTGCTTCTGAACGCGGATGCCGTAGTGGAACCAGCTTCCTCGTTTGGGCGCTTCAATAACGCCGTTGTCTACGCCCGCTTCACCAGACTCCGTATCGTCATGCTCTTGATCAGCCGAAGTCCCAGTTGTCCCAGAAGCCACGCGCGAACGCTTGGACCCTGATCCACCGCCGGAGGAAGTTGAGCTTTGCTGGCGCTTGGTGCCAGCAGGAGAGCTCTGAGAGCGGGTACTGATGGAACTTGGCGCCTTGGTTTTAGTGCCATGATAGCTCAGGTCGTCGTCATCGTCATCAGTGTCCTCCGAAGACATCACCGACATGAAAGACGACTCAGAATCTGCGTCGTTCGAGCTTGACTGCTTGGGCAACTCGCGCCAAGGCTCCGGGATCCGGACCATGTCCGGGGCTTGGATCTTGACAGCAGCCGCATCGAAGTACTTGTCGGGGACGTATCGCATCCACGGGGTGCCGTCCAAGGCCTCCCAGTACATGGCTGAAGCCAGCATGTAAATCAGGTGCTTCTTACCAAATTGGTCGTGGAGCATTTGGTCCTTCTGGACTTCATCCACCGCATCCCAGAACGCTACGCCAGCCAACATGAGTTCTCGGACGTCAGCCCGCGTGCCATCCCAGCTGAACTCGTTCGGTACAGCCTTCGCTGAGTCCAGATCCGAGCGAGCGTTGGGCGATTCCTTCTTGGCATTCTTGCGCTCAGGCTTGAAGGAGCTCGGGCGGCGAGGTAGAGCGATGCGCTTGGCGAATGGCTTGAGTACTGACGCCACAGCCTTCGGCGTGCTGGAAGCGGAGCGAGTCAGGTCCACAGTCACAGGAGCAGCTGACGAGCTGGGCGCTGCACTGGTCTTGATTTTCAGCCCACCAGCTTTCCCCGAACTGCTCGGTGCCAGGGCCTTAGCCAGTGGCAGGGACTTGAGCGGCTTGCGTCGCTGCTTCCCAGATCCGGATGAAGACGACCGGCCGAGTGAGAGCATAGGGGGAGTGCCCGAAGGAGTAGCCGGCAGGGACGCGCTGGTCGGAGTGGTGAGAGCTTGAGTCGAACCCGAATGTGAGGAGGCTGGAAGCTGAGCGCTGTTCGACTGAGCGGCCTGGGACGTGTATGGCTCAGAGTCTTCGAAGTCGAGGTCGCGAGCCGAGACTTGAATCGTGGTGCGATAGCTGGCAGGAGCCGGTTTCCCAGTCCGGTAGAGCTGCAGAAGCTCGAGCAGCCGACGCCAGTTGCCCTTGAACGCGCTGCCGTGGAACAAGAAATCACAGAGAGCTGCAGGGTCGAACGCTCTAGAGTCTTGGATCTGCGTTTCAAGATCAGCGATACGCTCTTGAGACGTTGTGAGCTCAGACTCGAGTGAGGCGATTTTCTTCTTCGCTTCCTCCAAGTCGTCCTCCGCCTGGATCTTGTCAGCACAATAACTAGAGCCTAGCTTGAACGTCTTGTCCAAGTCATCCTTGAGCTTCTGGATCTCTGCGGCCGCGGTGATATCAGTGAGCCGGCCTCCAGAAGTCCCAGCGGCAGCTGTCTGAAGCGCCACTGCGTGTGCAGCTTGGATACGCTGCAGCTCGGCCTTATGCGCGTCACTCTGGCGCTTGAGAGCTTGGGCAAGGAATTGGCTTCTCAGGTCTGTGCTTGTAGCACCAGGAACGGAGGTACCACCTGAGCTTTGCCGCTCGAGCGCTTGGATGAACTGCACCGCCTGCTGAAGGTACTGAGTGGTCCGGAAGGTTCGAGACGCGAGCTGGTCCACCCCAAAGCTCTGCGCGAGTGGAATCATCTCTCGGTCCAGCGCGGCTCTAATCCGGGGATCCGTGATGTCGGGAGGCGGACCTGAGAGGAGTTGTAGCAGGTCGCTGGCAGCATCTCGGCCCATGAGCACGCTCAAGCGCGTTAGCTCAGCCGAAGAGAATTGAGTGACGTCCATCAAGCAGCTCAGACCATCCGGGGCACACGCCATGAGCGCACCATCGCGCAGGTCTTCGAGCGTGGCCGGTACGATGACTTGCCCAGGGGAAGTGAGCTGGTGCCACGGAGTACAGCACGGCTCGTAAGGCAGACGCTGACCGGATGGAACCTGATAGCGCGAAGCTTCGACAGTGTGGAGTGATCCAGAGATAGTGCTCGTTGCCAGCGCACTCTGCATGGTAGCGTGAGCCGTCTGCAGCGTGCTAGGTGACGGCACCGCGGGCGTTGGACGAAGCATGAGCGGTGTGGCGTCGCCTGAAGATGCAGGAGTAGTCGTTGCGAGCCCCGGGGCCGTTGTGGTCGCTGCTGAAGATGCCGGAGCGCTGCCGGAAGCCGCCGATGCGGTGCACGTAGTCGCAGACGTGGGGGCGCTGGCCGTGGGCGTGCTTGTGGCGCTCGGCAGCGCCAATGTCGCGCCTGACGGAGTGGCTTCAGTCGTTACTGGCGAGATGAAGGATGTGGACGCTGCGGGCGCGCCCTGTGCCACCTCAGGCGGTGTTGACGACGTTGTGAGCAGCGACTGCAGCGATGCCGAAGACGCGGGCATGGTAGACGTAGCCGGTGGCGCGCTAGACGAGGCCTGGAGCGCCGCGGGAGCCGCGGGAGTGCCCTGCGACGCAGGATCTTGACTTGTGCCGCCCACAGGCGGCGCGCCGGACTGCCGCGACTCTGTCATGCTTGGCACGAAGCAGCGGAAGCGGCGAATGCGGATGAAGATGTGCGGGTGACTGCGGAGGCGCAGCAGTTGTTGCTGCTGAAGTTGCCACCGCGGTCTCTGCACTTGATCGGAATTTCGCAAATGAGCGGGAACTACACTCCACAAGTTCGGCAGGATCGGACGGTTGTGGGAAGAGGCGATGCGAGTCATCTGGGTTATGGGCGCCGGGTCCAAGTCGGAAATGACCTCCGTGGACCCGACACTCATAAGGGACGGTTGTGATGAGGCCCAGTGGATTTCTCCACCGAACCCAAAGTCCAGCTGACCCGTATCAATCAACGACGCTAACCCGTATCAATCAAGTGGACTTCAAGTACGTCATGGCTGAGATGGACCTAGATCACCAACTGTCGGTCACGAGACGTGCGACGAAGGTAGCGAAACCCGAAGGCTGGGCGAAGCTTCGCTCAGACCCCGGCTTTGAGCAATGCCTGTCTGGGACCCGAGATGTCTGGCATTAGACATCCCAAGTCTGATCAGAGTCTGGAAAGTTGAGAGAAGTTGCGTGAAGCCCGAGCTGAGCCTCGAGCGTGGTGATCGGAGCCCCGCTCAAGTCGAGGAGCTGGGCGGAGTCTAGTGGAGTTGGAGTTTGACATTTCCCGTGGTTGCGGAGCTGTTGCCCAAGGTGGCGAGCTGAGTCATGGAGCAGGCGTCCGAGCGGGGTCGTGTCGAACGCGATCCGAGTACCCACCATGCTCATGGAGCCTTCGCCCAAGATGTCGAGCTGAGCGGAGTGACATGGGTCCGAGCCCAGCCTTGGATGTGACGTCGGGAGGCATTGCCTGAGTCGAGAAGCCGAGCAGAGTGCCATGGACCTGAGCGGAGTGGCATGGACTTGAGCGGAGTTGTCGAAGGCCAGTTGAAGTGCCGGGTGAAGAGTCGCTGGACTTAAGTTCAGACAGTGGTACTGACTTCGAAGTTGGTGGTACTGACCAGTACACTCATCCGGTGAATCGGCCGTGATCAAGCCCACATTGGGTGCGCCCGCTCAAGATCGCAGACACTTCAAGCGGGTCTCAACGGCCAGCAGCGACTCCAAGACGTCGCCCGCCAGCATGGAGCCCCCGCATTGGCTGAGACTAAAGATTTCAGGCGGAACTTCAAGGGCGCTCGGTAAGCATACAGCCGACACTCTTCGCGCAGCCAGTCAGAGTGTACCCAGGGGGATATCGCGCCCCCACTTAGTGAGTCCTAGTTTGTGCATGTGTTAAATTTAAACAGAGTTCGTTTTGCCCCGAAGGACGCAAGTGGTGGAGGTCTTTGGCCAGAAGGTGTCTTTACGATCATCCACACAAATTCAAGCTAACATATCAACGTTGTCAGCGTGCCTCGGTGCGACGGCAGTACGGTTATTTCATATTAAGGTTACATCTTAGGGTGTATTTCATATTTTCGGGTGGAAGGTGATCCATTCTAAGGTTTAGGCAGGATAATTGTATTGTGTGCTTGGGGACATTAGCGTGCCCCGGTGCATTGTGTGATTATTAGTATCTGTTCATTGTGGACCTGGTGCGCGGGAAGTCCCAGGGTGTGTGTGAGTGCCTTGGATTCGGACTAGGCTCAAACCGAGCCAACTAACTCCAACCAACCGGGTCGTAGCTTGACTCGTAGAGAAGAAAGGAGAAGCTGGTACGAGCCTCGCCCAGGCTCAGACAAATAAAAGGCGAACTCGGCCCGTACCCAGGCCGACCGGGAAAGAAGGGGTGTTGTGGTTCTTAGCCGGAACCAAAGAGAGGAAGTAGAGGCTATTGTGTGTGTGGTGTTGTGTTCATTAAAGAAAACCCGGGGCATTTCGGGCTGTGGACACGTGCGGACTGGGACTCGCCAAGTGGGGAGCGAGTTTCGTCTGGGAACACCTCCGGAAAACCTTCAACATCGACAGCAGCTGGTGTGGCCGACGCGAGTCTGGGCCCACAGCGTAGCCGTGATCGAAAGAACCGCCAAGGGGATCGCAGAGTGGGGAACACACGCCTCGCCCGACCCAAGTCGGCGCTGAGCCAAGAGTCCAAGCGGCCAAGCCCAGCGAAGTGGAGTGGGAGTGTTCGCTCAGTGGAAGGAGCTGAGCGGAACTCTTGCAGCGCTAAGCAGGGCTGAGCCAAGTGGTGCAAGGGCTGAGCGAAGACCAAGGTCGAGCGGTCTAGCAACCTGAGCAAAAGGCACAGGCGCTTCGTCACAATCTTCGCAATGATGCGCCAGTCGAGCTCACGCACGTCAAGGTGCACAAGTTGCCCCCGAACACGACGGTTGTACTACAACCAATGGATCAAGGTATCAGTAAGTGCCTGAAGGACAAGTATAAGGCTAGAAAGCAGAAGGTGGAGCTGGATATGTTTTACAGTGGTGTGGCATACAAGACTTGTAGCTAGGGGCGATGAAGTCTTTTCGACTAGTGAAATTATCCCCGGTTCTGTACTGGGTGTAACGATCAGATGTGTACCCATGCCCATACTATGTAACAAGTGTTACCGGTGCAAGGTGTTGAAGTTGTCTATCTCAAATTATTTTGAAGCCAATATGGGGTGTGAGGGTATCGGAATAATTTTAGCATAATGTTACATGTTATTACTACATGGTAGCATAACCGAATCCGTTTGTCAAGATAAATGTTGATGTTGGTAAAAGTATGCATTGGAATTTATTGGTCCTTCCAGTACTTGCGCACTGTGACGTCCTGCTTTTGAATGTATTGGTTCAGTAGAACCCTGGCTTCTTTAGCTAGAGATGCTAGCGGTTCCCACGAGTCTTCTACGGACTCTAAGCTTTTCCAGCTTACTAGGATCTCGCAATCTTTGATTGTGGAGCTCCAGCTATGCTTTTTCAGCTCGCTGATAGCGAAAATGATGCCTTGGGAGGCCACATGCTCGAGGATTTCCTCTGTAATGTGAAGACTGCTGTCCGCATAGAACTTCAGTCCTGATGGGTGGAGATCTAGTTCCTCTCCAGTGACCAGGTGGCGTACCCGGAAGGAGTGGGCGTCCGCGCGGACCACTATGTATGGTCCCTGCCACGTGACGAGGAGCTTGTTGCGTCTCTTCTCGTCAACGCGTGAGCGCAGGACATAGTCCCCCACATCATAGTCCACTACATTCTCACCGCGCTCACGCTTTTTGGTAAGCAGGCACTTCTTCAGCTGCTGGTCAGCTTTGGGCTGATGTTGTGGTGAAGCGCAATTCTCGGAAATGTGTGATGGCAAGTGATTGGGCGAGAGATGGATCCGGACTCAGATGGATCTGGATCCGGACTCAGATGGATCTGGATCTGCACCCAGATCCAAATGGGTTCAATCCAAGATGGGTTCAATTCCTTATCCGGGCGTAATCAAGAGGCCGTAAACACAACACGACGGGCAAGCAGCTGACACGCAATGAAGGTAAAGGGAGCCCATAGAGTCGGTAGGTACAGATGGGATGATAGGATCCACATGATGATAGGACTTTGGGATAGGAACGAACTTAAGCATAAATCGGAAACGAATTTACCTTGATCAACGCAAGTGCTTCCTCCCTCGCCTGGAAACGGGAACTACATTGGCCCTACGCGGCGTAGAGAGGTTAGCCGTAGCAGATCTAGTGTTGGTGGTAAGACTGGAGTAATACATTGGCCAGATCCAAAACCTTCCTAGTGAACTACTGTCAAGTGCGGATCCAAGGTCCACCGGAGTTATCTGTTTGGCCGGTGCGTCCTTCGCTTCTCAACTATCAAAGACACCGTCATTGGAGGCGGCAAACACGACCAAGGAAGACCTGCGAAGGCAACGAAAAGGACAACAACAACCGAAAGGCAACAACCCGGCCGGATCCAGATCCAGGCCGCCAGATCCAAGTACAAGACTACTGGATTTGGAGTAAACCGCGAGCAGAGTGAAGATTTCCGCGCTGCTCCACCCACATCCCCGCGTCTCGCCCAGACTGTTCTGTCTTCAAGGCTCGGACGCTTCAGCACACACCAGAGGAGCAGATCCAGCCCTACCGACGGGTACACAAGGTGCCTAAGTTCAGCACACAGATCACGGATCATCGGGGGACCCCCTCCGTAAGTCGGTGTTCGGGCGCAGTTGGCAAGTTGGATCGGCGATCTCGCAGATTTTGCTGATCCCGCTACGCCACAATGGTGCACGTGCCCGGATCTTCTGGTGACTCGGGATTTCACCGTGAGTCCCAAGAAGAAGTTCGAGTGAAGAAGGAACAAGGGGATCAAGCGTCATCGGAGTTGGGATCGACGACGACGCTGCTGAATGAAACAAGATCCACGGATCGGCAGAGTGCAAGGAGGACCTCTGTCGGCGGAACCGAGGTGGATCCAGACATGGATCCAGAAAACAAACCTCAACCTCCTCCACAGGTCCCTTCGGGGACCCCGGTGGATCGCGACGCGAGTCAAGATCCACCAACAAAACAAACCAAGGCTGGCAAGGATCGGTATGCATTCGCTGATTCACCAGTTAACTCGGGTGCCTACTTCTTCTCCTTCGACAAGACCAAGCCGAAGGCGCGCACGAAGATGAAGGCCCCGGATCCAGAAGACGAAGATCCGAAGCCACCTGCTCAGGATGGATCCGAGGCAGGTTGGATCCACCACCACGAGAGGCAACTACGTGGCTTCCTGACTCTGGATCCCATCATGTAGCAGTTCGGCGTGAAGCAGATCGGAGACCTGCAGGGACCCCTAGCGCTTCCGGCGCCTGCCAAGCGCCCAGGGATCCTGCCCGAGATGGAGCGCCTGATGCAGCTGCTAAGGGATGCTGGTCTCGTGACTGGATCGTTCGACGCGTCAGTGATGTACGAGATCGACCCAATTCAACTCCGTGCTACGACAGAGATGCTGTTCAACCGACTGAAGGTGTTGGTGGGCGAGATCCAATCGAAGCCGGATCCAGCAATCCCGGATCCAAGATCGCCACAAGCTGGATCCACAGGAGGCCGAACGTCGTCACCGTACGTGTCCGCTGCGGCACTTGGATCGGATACATCTTCGGAGCCGCGGCGCATGTCACTTGGACCTTCGGGAGCCACGATGTTACGCGCTCGAGCCCAGATCCAACGTGGAGCGAGTCCTCAGCCTCGATCTCAATCCCGATCCAAGAAGCAGTCAACTCCATCAGTGGATCCGACTGCCACGCTATCCGGATCCGACATGTCGACTGGCAGGCTGGAGTCATTCTTCCAAGCAGCCATGAGCAGGTTCCTGAAAGAGCAAGGCATACCGACCCCGACACAGGTGCCGGAGGCGACGCAGAACCCCGGATCCCAGGATGTGGAAATGGAGTCGACTGGTTCGTCCGATCCGGATCAACACTGGGAGTACGATCCAGATGACATCGACTTCCCGGCCCCTGCTCGCGCTACAGTGGCCACCACCGCGACCGGATCCACAGGTGCAGCCTTGATCCAACGAGTCCGGATCTCCGCGATCTCGGATCTGAAGGAGTTTTCAGGGAAGGACCAGGATGAGGACCGAGCGAGAGCTTGGATCAGTAAAGTGAAGTCTGCGTTCCTGCGTGACCAAGCCCCCGACGAAGAGAAGTGTCTGACCTTCGCGGATCTTCTGTCTGGATCGGCAAGAAACTGGTATCGCCAACTGCCCCGATCCACACGCAACAAGTGGCCGGATCTGCTTCGCAGCTTCCAGACTCAATACTGTGGATTGGGGATCTCCGTGGCTCGCCAGTATTACCATGCCCGCAAGCGCTCTGACGAGTCTCCGCTGGATTACCTGTACCGACTCAATGTCGCCGGACTCCGCGCTCGACTCAAGATCAAGGATGGTGGATCCAAGGAGAAGCGTGAGCATGTGGATCATTTTATTGAAACTTTGGGCGATCAGGATCTAGCAGATCGGCTGACATTACTCCGGCTACCGGATGCTGACGAGCTGGAAGAAGTCCTGCGGGCACTGGATCGGGCGAAGAATCGACAGAAGAAGTCCGCGTATGGATCCAGCAAGTACCGGCAGAAGGCCCCCGCGACGCCTGCACAGGCCGCTCCGGCTAAACACGTTCGTGCGATCCAGATCCAACCTGACTCCGGATCCGAGTCTGGATCCAGCGATGGATCTGACTCCGAGTGCGAGGAGTAACGCACGATCTACCTGTCCGCCGCGCAAGATCACGCGAAGCTCACGGAGGAGGAGCCGAAGGTCCCCGATCGGAACCCGCTAGACCGCCAACAACAGGATCCAACAGCACGCGACCCAAGATCCAGGATCCACGCTGAAGGATCCGAGCGCAGCCGCTGTACGCACTGTGGATCCAAGAGGCACTCGCACCTTGGCTGTTGGAAGCGCCTGACGTGTGAGAAGTGCGGCAAGAAGGGTCATCCAGGTGACCACTGCCTCTTCGTGTGCCACGGATGTGGTGAGCTTCATGACGTGGGCCGATGCCCGATGGAGGAGTTCTACAACCAGATCCGCCAGTGGTTCAATCCAGCCAAGCATGCGGGGATGCTGCCAGAGATGGCGGAGAAGATGTTAAACTAGGACGCTCGCCGGGTTAGAATCCGGTACGAGCCGAGCGTTCTAGGTATTGCATCTATGCATATGTGAACAAGACATCGACAGATCCAGTTAGCAAACGACAGGATCTACGCGGTAATACATGTGATCTTCATGGGAAACGTACTGCCATGATCTCGAGTTTCCGGCAAGCTGATGACTACACCAGATCCGACGCGACAGTCGAGGTGGATCTGGATCCAGAAGTTCGCCAAGGATTTTGGAAACACCGAGATCCAGAGCTGTGGTTCAAACCGGTGGAAGGCGAAGACACCTCGGGATCCAGATCCAGGCGTGTCGCTGCAAGCCGGCGGATCGAAGATCCAGGATCCCCGTATCTCCTACCAGGAGAGTCGCGAGGATACTGGAAGCAACACTCGCCAGGCAAGTGGTTCCGTCAAGCCAAGATCCACGGCAAGATCAACAATGAGAAGGCAATCTTACTCCTAGATACCGGTGCCGAGGTGTCCATCGTGGACACCGCCTTTACTCATAAGGTTGGGTGCTACATCGACAGGAGTCAGAGCCAAGAGTGTGTTGGGATCGGAGACAACGTGTACACAACGGAAGGCAGAACTCGGATCAAGATCACATTGGGTGGATACCTGATGTATTTCTTCGACATTTGGGTTGGAGATTTATCTGGCCAAGAGGCGATCCTCGGTATGGACTTTATGGTCCCGGCCGGGATCCGACTGGATCTAGCTGACGGGACCCTCTGCCTGCCTGACGAAGTCCGGATCCAGCTCAGCGGACGCCGTTCGCTCTATAGCGACAAGGCGCAGTCGGTAAAGCTGGATCGCTATCTCCAGCTTGGGATCGGAGAGTCCGCAGAGCTACCTACACGACTGCGAGGATCTGGATCGGAACATGACAAGCTTTGGGTTACACGAGGAGATCGGTGGGTGCCAACGGTGATCAAAGGTCCAGGCAAGACACGCTACCTTCGGATCACGAACATCGGCGAGAAGGAGCTTATACTGCACCTGAATCATCAAGTTGGAATGTGGCTCGCCGGCGATCGGGTGCCGCGGATCCAGGGTTACGTGTCCGTTGGATCCCGTCGCTATCTGGAATGGCAAAATCTCGCGCTGCAAGCCACAACGGAGGCTGGATCCGCGGAGGCGGCATCTCCAGAGACCCCGATCGGGTCGATGGTGGAACGTCCTGAGTACCCGACGCCGCGCGGAATATTGCGGAGGCCGGATCCAAGCCAAGTCCGACATGCGGAGACAAGATCCAGAGGTGCCGAGAGTGGACGGGGCAAGTCGCCGCCGGATCCATCCGATCAGTCGACCGCCAGATCCATAGCCAGGACACCGGGTGTGGCCCAGTTGCAGGCGTCAATCAAGGCGCCGACAGGAGATCAAATACTCAGGCCGACCGCAGACCCAACGGATCTAGATCCAAGCGACAAGGAGATTATGGGGGTCAACGTTCCAGATCCAGACGAAGTTCCTGCTGAGCGCCAACCGGATCCAGATCCAAGTGTCGATCGGAGAGTCGACGACGCGGTGGGACCAGACGATGGATCGACAAATCGAGATCCAACTGGTGACACGCGGAGTTGCGAAGAGGCGCTGGATCCAGATGATGTGGAACAGGCGGTCCATCCCGTTGTCACATCGGGTGGTAATCACGGAGAGACAGGGGGCGGATCTGCAGATTCGACAGATGGTGTTACGAGACAGGTTATGGATCCAGTGGAGCCTACAGTTTCGGATGGTGAGATGGGACGATGTGCGGATCCAGATGGCGAGACGGTGCAGGAATCAGGTCCGACACCAGATCCGACTGTCAACGTAGATCCAACAGCTACCGAAGACCCAAGGTGCAATGACTCGGATGCGGACGACCAAGTCTGTTATCATGAGAGTGGGGATCTACATGCTGAAGATGTTGAAGCAGAGATGGCGGTGCTGCCTGAAGTCACCTCGACAACTGACGAGGTGACTATTGAAGACATCCAAGTGGGAGATCCAGATCTGAACACGGCGGAAGAGATCGATCAACTGCGACGACGGATCTGGAGGCGCCGACATCTGCTGATTGGTAAGGGCAACGCGCTGCCGCCTGCAGCACGAGGAGTCGTGTGTGACATCGATGTTGGTGGTGCGAAGCCTATTGCCCAACGAGTGCGCAAGGTAGCCCCGCAATACCAAGAGAAGCTGTCGGATCTAATCAAGGGGCTGCTCGGAGGCAAGATCATCCAGATTTCGACTTCACCATGGGCGTCTCCAATTGTAGTGATCATCAAGAAGAATGGCGTGGACATACGTTTGTGTATTGACTACCGGCTGGTTAACAGTTTGACTCGGCTGATGGTCTATCCGATGCCCCTGATCAACGATCTTCTTGAGGATGTGGACAAGGTGCTTTCGTACTGCTCCTTGGATATGGCCAGTGGATTTTGGGTAGTGACGATGACGGATCGGGCTCGTGTGATCTCCGCCTTCATCACCCCGTTCGGGCTGTTCGAGTGGAACCGGATGCCCTTTGGATTGAAGAACGCGCCCCAGATCTACCAACGGATGCTAGACAACGCACTGTACGGATTCACTCGGATCCCACGTCTAGAGGATGGATCTGGATCGGAGCCGAAACTGGGATCCAAGCAGGGATCCGGATCGCAAGCGCTGGATCTGGATCTGAAGTCGGGAGAACCTGAAGATCCTGGCAAACCATCCGTGCTGGGACGCCGGTCCTACATCGACGACATACTGGTGACTGGAGGATCCTGGGAGCATCTGTGTGAGCGTGTTGACGCATTACTCGACGCGTGTGACAAGTGGAATCTCTCCATCAGCGTGGTGAAGAGCTTCTGGGGCAAGAGTAAGGTGGAATATCTCGGCCATCGCGTGTCAAGCGCTGGACTGGAGGCGAATCCCAAGGATCTCTCGGCACTGACGGATCTGCCCTTCCCGGGCACGCTTAGATCCATGCAGTCGTTCTTGGGTAGTTTGAATTACTACAGCCGGTTTATGGAGGACTACGCGATCTACGCTGCGATCCTCTATGAACTACGAGAAGTGGACTATGCCGCGATGAGCAAACCGGAGAATCGACGCCGGATCCAAGCAGTGATAACCTCCACAACTCCAGATCCAGCGGAACAAACTTCGTCCGACGCGGCGGATCTAGACACGCTGGATCCCGACTCTGGATCCACCAAGATTTTGAAGCAGAAGACTTTGGATCTGGAGGCGAACGATCCAAGCAGTGTGGATCCGCGTTGGGTTCGTGCTCATCGGGCATTTGCCATGCTGAAGGACAAGATGGCGACAACCCCGATCCTCCGACACTTCGACTCAGATCTGTTGCCGGTGGTGGTTGTGTATGCTAGCGAGTGGGCGATCTCAGCTGCCCTGATGCAGGAGCACGACGGGATCCACTATCCAGTGACGTTCACCAGCCGCACCCTGAAGTCAAACGAGCTTAACTACGGCGTGGTTGAGAAGGAAGTGTTAGCTCTGCTACGGATCCTGGATCTGAGCTACAACATGTTGGTTGGACGCCCGATCCGAGTCCTGACTAGACATTCGACGTTGGCCTGGTTGTTCAGATCCACAGGCCTGCAAGGGCGACTGGGACAGTGGGCAGCTCTGCTCTCGCCGTGGACCCTCGAGATTATGAAGTGCACGAAAGGTGAAGACGAGATCCTGGGAACTCTTGCGGCTAGTATCACGCCTAGATCCAAGGTGGATCAGGCGTTGATCGGGATCGCACCCAAGAAGGAGCCACGACGTAAGATCCAAGCGCCGATCCCAACAGTCCGACCTGGAGAAGAGCTACACGTGGTCAGCTTTGATGGATCTGCCCGTGTCAAACGTGGTGGAGGCGCCTACAGCGCGATCCTGTGGAAGTTGCCTGAATGGATCGTCGTGAAGGCTAGATCCGGCTATGCTGAAGGGTTGACGGTTAACGAAGCAGAGTATCATGGACTTCTCCTAGGTTTGGATCTGCTCGAGGGCGAGGCGCAAAGGCGATTGGTGATCTGCGGGGACTCCAACTTGGTGGTCCGCCAGGTCCGAGGTGAGATCGACTGCAAGGCACCGGGGTTGACGCTTCTGAGACAGAAGGCCCTGGATCGGCTGCGGATCTGGCCGGACCATGAGCTGGTACACGTAAAGCGCGATTGGAACGGCAGCGCTGACAGCCTAGCCAGCGCAGCGCTTCAGCGCCAAGCTGGGATCATGGTGGAGGACGAGGTGGATCTGCAGGATCTAGTTACGCTGAACCGCCTAGACGAGATCCTGGTTGTAAAGCGTGAAGAAGAAGCCTCCATCGCCCATGTCTCACCCGTGACAACCCGAGCTCGCGCCAGATTCAGATCCAACCCGAGTGTATTGCGAGAGGAAGTAGTGCGGGATCTCCGAATCGCACGGATCCGCCAAGCGCAGGACGAGGAGGCGTGGATCTCCGGCCTGAAGAGGTATTTAGCCGGCAAGATCCAAGCTCTCAGTCAAGAAGAGGCTAGATCCTACGGGGCTATTGCGATGGACTACGAAGTGGATCTCAACGACCTGCTGTTTTATTGCCCTCCTACGAAGAAAGTGGAGGCGGATCGCGATGGATTGATGAGGTTGGTGCTGCCGGAGACTCTGCAGCAGGATGTTCTCCATCATTACCATGTCAGCCTCGAAGGAGGTCACCAGGGGATCGGCCGCACCTACCAGCGGATCCGGGATCGCTTCCACTGGAAAGGCTTGTATCGGAGTGTACAGCGCTACGTTGGAGAGTGTGTTGATTGTGAGACTGGCAAGGGGCGACCTACGATCCAAGGAGAGTCGCCCGGCAATATACAAGCCACATACCCGTTTCAAGTTATAGCGATGGATCACATACCGTCGCTGCCCAGATCCAACAAAGGTAATACTGAGTTATTGATCTGGGTGGATCTGTTCACGGGATACGTGATCGCGAAGGCCAGTGACTCCAGAACAGCACAGACAATAGCTAAATCCTACGAAGAGTGTGTATTCCGACGGTTCGGTGCCAGCGAAGTGATCCGACACGATCGGGAGCCGGGATTCATGGCCGACTTCTTCAGATCCTTCAACAGGATCCTGGGCCAGCGGCAACGTGCGACGATGGCTTAAAGGCCTCAAGCTAACGGAACCGCTGAACGCATGGTGCAGACAGCTACTCGAGCTCTGAAAATGTATGTGCAGGATCTGGATCAGCGTGACTGGGATGACTACGCGGAGCGTCTCACCTTCGCGCTCAATACCGCTCAGGATCGGATCCGCGGAGAGACTCCGTTCTACTTGGTGCACGGTTGGGATCCAAGATCCACCCTTGAAGCCACGATCCCCGTGGGTAGCACCCGCCGTCAGGATCGGGATCCAAGACGATGGAGATACCAGATCCAGCGCTATTATCAGCAGGCACGAGCAGAGGTGAACACACGATTACGGGAGGCGATCTCAGGCCGGGCGGATCGGCACAACGAAGAGATCCATCCACACCAGATCGAGGTTGGATCTAGAGTCTGGCTGTACTTGGATCGCGTCAAGGAAGGATACGCCGTAAGCTGGCACACATGTGGCATGGGCCATTCCGTGTGGCAGAGAAGATCGGCGAATACGCAGTGCGGATCGAGACCCCAGGCACGGAGTACCGGTTGTTTCCAGTGGTTCACGTGTCCAAGCTTAAGATGGTGAAGAGCTTCCCAGACCGACCGCAGATCCAGCTGACTGATGGTATTACCGATCGGTTCGACTTTGACGAAGCGCTGCTCCCGGAGGATAGCTGGATCCAGGATCTAGACGAAGACGAGTACGAAGTGGAGAAGATTAGTGACATGAGAACTGGGAAACGCACTCGCTACGGCCGGATCCATCGAGAATTCTTGGTACACTGGCGCGGATATGAAGATCCATCCTGGGTTGATGAAGCGGATCTCAACTGTGGCGCTATACTACATGAGTTCTTGCGGAGCCGCACCAATCGGAACCGGTTCGGTGTGATGCAGTCTCACGAGGAGTAGTGGGGACTGCGGTCGCCAGAAGTGAGCTGGTCACTTCGGGTAGAGAATGTGGTGATGGATCTGCAAGGTGGTTGCAGATCGGTGGATTGGGGATTTTGTATTTTGTGTATGGAATAACAAGGTGTTCGTCGCACTCGGACGATGTGGAAGAAAGAAGAATCTAAAGATGACAAAGGAACCTCGGCTGGATCTGGGTCGAGTGTGATTGCGGATCTGGATCGCCAAGACATGTGGCATGGATCTGGATCTGCAAGTTCGAGCTGTGATGGAATTTAAAAGCTGGATTGGAAACTAAGAAGAAGACATGGATGGAAGCAATATGATTATCGATTACGACATGCAGGAGTACATCCAGTTCCTAAGCACTAAGTTCAACGGCAAGGATCTGTGGATCTGGATCTACTTGAGGCCTGGCACCGTGGATCCGGCTCTTACGGGTCGCCCACTGCACGGAGATTGAAGAATTTGGCCGGGAGACGCGCGATGTTGCGCGCAGGATGGTATTGAGGAGTGTCCCGGTAGTGATTGCGCCACGGATCTTCGTTGTTGCATTCATCCAACGCCTCCAAGAGATCCGTGGGTTCTGGCCGTTTCAGAGTGCGATCCGCCAAGTTGGCCCGACGTGACGCCAATCCTGGGTACCACGTGGGCAAGTCAGCTCCGGATTGTCGCGCTCTCGTACCGCTTGATCCAGATCCGACATGGTAGCTCTGTGGATGGCTCGCAGCTGATTCAACTCGGTACGGGCCTCCGAGTGCATCCGTTGGTGCGCAAGTAGATCCTCGCGCACCTTCGCAAGGTCCCGGGTGGCGTCGGCCAGGGATGCGTGCGCGCGATCCCGCTCCTGCGTCAGAGTCTTGATCCGCTGCAGATCCGCGGAAGCAATCTTGTCCCTTGCCTGGAGCTCGGCCTCGACCCTCAGAAGTTCCGCCTGTGCGCAATCCATGCTGTGCTCAGCTATATCCCGCTCGTAGTTGGTGTCCTCCAAGTCGCGATCCAGATCCGTGTTTTGAGCCTGAAGCTGCTGGATCTCGGCGGCAGCCAAGTTGACCTCAGAAGCCAAGTGGTCGTTGTTCTCCTGCAAACGATCCCGCTCATGCTCAATCTGCCCGATACGACGCTGAAGATCCCGGATCTCGTTCACCTGTTGATCAATCTGGGCTTGGAGTTGGAAATCCCGTGTTACACCGGCCGCAGAAGTGGTGCCCTGGTGACGATGAGCGTCGGCTTCCGACCGCAGGCGGTTCAGCTCCGCGTTCTGTTGTCGTATGTGCGCCCGAGCGGCGTCCAGCTCCCCCGTCTGGTGTAGCAGCAGAGCTGCAATCTCTTCTTGGTCACGAATGGTGGCATCACGGGAGGCAATTAGCGCATGCAATTCCTCCCCGCGAGGATCCCGGGGATCTAAGCCGCGCGGATCCGGCGAAGCCCGATCTGCATGGCGGTCGCGGCGTGCCGACGAGGCGCGAGAGGGACTACGTCTGGACTTGGGCATGTCGTTGGAGAAGTGGAGAAGTGGCAAACGTGCCCGCAGTGATGCCGTTGGTCGGCAACGACTACGGTCAGGAGGCGGTTGTGGCGAAGCGCAATTCTCGGAAATGTGTGATGGCAAGTGATTGGGCGAGAGATGGATCCGGACTCAGATGGATCGGGATCTGCACCCAGATCCAAATGGGTTCAATCCAAGATGGGTTCAATCCCTTATCCGGGCGTAATCAAGAGGCCGTAAACACAACACGACGGGCAAGCAGCTGACACGCAATGAAGGTAAAGGGAGCCCATAGAGTCGGTAGGTACAGATGGGATGATAGGATCCACATGATGATAGGACTTTGGGATAGGAACGAACTTAAGCATAAATCGGAAACGAATTTGCCTTGATCAACGCAAGTGCTTCCTCCCTCGCCTGGAAACGGGAACTACATTGGCCCTACGCGGCGTAGAGAGGTTAGCCGTAGCAGATCTAGTGTTGGTGGTAAGACTGGAGTAATACATTGGCCAGATCCAAAACCTTCCTAGTGAACTACTGTCAAGTGCGGATCCAAGGTCCACCGGAGTTATCTGTTTGGCCGGTGCGTCCTTCGCTTCTCAACTATCAAAGACACCGTCATTGGAGGCGGCAAACACGACCAAGGAAGACCTGCGAAGGCAACGAAAAGGACAACAACAACCGAAAGGCAACAACCCGGCCGGATCCAGATCCAGGCCGCCAGATCCAAGTACAAGACTACTGGATTTGGAGTAAACCGCGAGCAGAGTGAAGATTTCCGCGCTGCTCCACCCACATCCCCGCGTCTCGCCCAGACTGTTCTGTCTTCAAGGCTCGGACGCTTCAGCACACACCAGAGG